>OU611802.1:8750000-10000000 GCA_914767645.1 Hydraecia micacea | reverse complement strand
GTCGGAAACAAACTGAAGTTCGCGCCCCACAAAACGAAAGCTATGGTGGTCACAAATAAGTTGAAATACGACTCACCACTTCTGCGCATGGGCGGTGAGGACATTGCCCTGTCTCGGGAAATCAAGATACTGGGGCTCACGGTTGATGACAAGCTGACGTTTAACGCCCATGCTTCGAATGTCACGAGGAAGGCGTTAAACATATACAAACAGCTGTCAAGAGCCGCAAAAATTAGCTGGGGCCTAAAGCCCGAAATAATCAGGACCATATACACCGCTGTGGTGGAGCCGGTCATAATGTATGCAGCCAGTGCTTGGGCACCGGCTACAAACAAAAAAGGTATGCAGAAGCAGCTGGACACAGTCCAGCGAGGTTTTGTGCAGAAAATCATAAAGGCGTACAGGACAACATCGCTGAACTCGGCCCTGTTACTCTCTGGACTGCTTCCTTTGGACCTTAGGATCCGGGAAGCGGCCTCTTTTTATGAAGAGAAAAGAGGATACTCCCGGAGAGTGACAGGAGACCGAGACATCGAAACACCAGTTCCGTACACGGAACTACTACACCCGGCCAGCCAAGTTGGATTACAGTTCCAGTGCGTGGTGAACGATGCAGAGATGGACCAGCAAGAACTCACAATCCCGAAGATTTTCACCGACGGAAGCAAAATCCAGGGCAAAGTCGGTGCAGCACTGAGCCTGTGGGAAAATGGGGTAGAGGTCAAAGCCCAAAAGTTCAAACTGGATCATTTCTGCACCGTTTATCAAGCCGAATTATTGGCTCTGCACGGGGCCTCGGAGTTGGCCTTGAAGCATCCCTCAGCCGTTGTCCAGATCTATTGCGACTCCAGATCAGCCTTAGAAACCGTCACCCGAGGCGACTCTCTCCATCCCTTAGCAGTTAAAACACTAAGAAACATCCAGGCACTGAAACTTTGTGGAAAAACCCTTCAGCTGTTCTGGATAAAGGCACATGCGGGATTGGAGGGGAACGAGAGGGCAGACGTGCTGGCAAAAGAGGCAGCAATAGGCAGCAAAACAAGGCCCCACTACGACCTGTGTCCGGCTTCTTTTGTCAAGCGAAAAATCCGAATGGAGTCGCTTGGCGAATGGAGCACAAGATACGGGTCGGGCGAAACGGCTGCAACCACAAAAATGTTTCTCCCTGATGCAATTACAGCCTACCATATAGTACGGAAAATCGTGCTAAACCCGATCATAGTACAAGTGCTTACAGGGCATGGCGGGTTCTCCGAGTACTTGAATCGCTTCAAGTGCAAGGAGAGCCCGGCATGCCCCTGTGACCCATCTAAAAATGAGAGCGTCCCACACTTACTAACGGAGTGCCCTATATTCGCGTTATATAAATATAAACTCGAATCCGAAATAGAAATGGAAATAAATTTAGAAAACATACCGATAATAATGGGAAATTCAAAATTAAGGGAAAAGTTTTTAATTTACTGTGAGGAAATTGCTAAAAAAGTCATTAAAAATAATAAAGCCTAAGAAAATAGATATACTATTATGTATTATTAGAATACATAAAAAGTATTCGCCGTGACATAGAAGAATTTAAAATAGAAATTGTAACCTTAGTTGTAAAAATTTAGAATTAAAAATGTAAAAGATAAGTAGTTGTTAGAGGTGTATTAAAGATTATAAACGGTGGAAATGTAAAATATTTCGAAATAATATTTAAGATATTAAAATATGTAATTAGATATAAGATGGTTGTATAACCTGAAACAAATATGTAATAGCATTAGAATAATAAATAAGATAGAATAAGAACCATTGTAAAAGATAAATAAAAACATGTGTCTATGTGTTATACCCAAAATAAAAGAAAAAAGAGGAATAGAGTACAGATTAGGAACAAGTAGAAGGGCGTCCTACCCTTAAGATAGAAAGATGAAGGAATGAAAGAAAGATAAAGTATGCAAAATGAAAGTACGAGAGGAATAAAAGCGAGAACTAGTATGAACATATCGATTAATGAGCTTACTAAGGTCTCTGACGACCTATGTCAGAGGAAACACTAGACAATTTAAAAAAAAAAAAAAAAAAAAAAAAAAAAAAAAAAAAAAAAAACCTAACCTAACCTAACCTAACCTAACCTAACCTAACCTAACCTAACCTAACCTAACCTAACCTAACCTAACCTAACCTAACCTAACCTAACCTTCCACTTTCCGACCATCTGGAAAGAGGCAGTAGTCGTGGTCCTTAGAAAGCCAGGTAAGGACGACTACGCGCACCCCAAATCGTACAGGCCGATTGGGCTATTGCCTGTACTAGGGAAAATATTGGAGAAAATGCTTGTGCGTCGCATTAGATGGCATATATTGCCACAAGTTAGCAGGAGCCAGTATGGTTTCATGCCGCAGCGCAGCACCGAGGACTCCCTCTATGACCTGATAAAACACATAAGAGACCGACTGAAAGAGAAGAAGATCATCGTCGTCATATCATTGGACATAGAGGGAGCCTTCGACAATGCGTGGTGGCCAGCCATAAAATGCCGACTGGCAGAGACACCGTGCCCAATAAACCTGAGACGTCTGGTAGATAGCTATCTACTGGACAGGAGGGTGAGGGTGCGATACGCAGGAGCAGAGTTCGCACAAAGAACATCAAAAGGTTGTGTACAAGGCTCCATAGGTGGGCCCACGTTCTGGAACCTACTCCTGGATCCCCTGCTCAAAGAGCTAGAACAGCGAGGCGACTATTGCCAGGCATTCGCGGACGATGTGGTTCTGATTTTTTCGGGTGAAACAGCGCTTGATGTCCAGGGACGGGCCAATGCAAGTCTCGCTCATGTTCAGAGGTGGGGAGTCGGAAACAAACTGAAGTTCGCGCCCCACAAAACGAAAGCTATGGTGGTCACAAATAAGTTGAAATACGACTCACCACTTCTGCGCATGGGCGGTGAGGACATTGCCCTGTCTCGGGAAATCAAGATACTGGGGCTCACGGTTGATGACAAGCTGACGTTTAACGCCCATGCTTCGAATGTCACGAGGAAGGCGTTAAACATATACAAACAGCTGTCAAGAGCCGCAAAAATTAGCTGGGGCCTAAAGCCCGAAATAATCAGGACCATATACACCGCTGTGGTGGAGCCGGTCATAATGTATGCAGCCAGTGCTTGGGCACCGGCTACAAACAAAAAAGGTATGCAGAAGCAGCTGGACACAGTCCAGCGAGGTTTTGTGCAGAAAATCATAAAGGCGTACAGGACAACATCGCTGAACTCGGCCCTGTTACTCTCTGGACTGCTTCCTTTGGACCTTAGGATCCGGGAAGCGGCCTCTTTTTATGAAGAGAAAAGAGGATACTCCCGGAGAGTGACAGGAGACCGAGACATCGAAACACCAGTTCCGTACACGGAACTACTACACCCGGCCAGCCAAGTTGGATTACAGTTCCAGTGCGTGGTGAACGATGCAGAGATGGACCAGCAAGAACTCACAATCCCGAAGATTTTCACCGACGGAAGCAAAATCCAGGGCAAAGTCGGTGCAGCACTGAGCCTGTGGGAAAATGGGGTAGAGGTCAAAGCCCAAAAGTTCAAACTGGATCATTTCTGCACCGTTTATCAAGCCGAATTATTGGCTCTGCACGGGGCCTCGGAGTTGGCCTTGAAGCATCCCTCAGCCGTTGTCCAGATCTATTGCGACTCCAGATCAGCCTTAGAAACCGTCACCCGAGGCGACTCTCTCCATCCCTTAGCAGTTAAAACACTAAGAAACATCCAGGCACTGAAACTTTGTGGAAAAACCCTTCAGCTGTTCTGGATAAAGGCACATGCGGGATTGGAGGGGAACGAGAGGGCAGACGTGCTGGCAAAAGAGGCAGCAATAGGCAGCAAAACAAGGCCCCACTACGACCTGTGTCCGGCTTCTTTTGTCAAGCGAAAAATCCGAATGGAGTCGCTTGGCGAATGGAGCACAAGATACGGGTCGGGCGAAACGGCTGCAACCACAAAAATGTTTCTCCCTGATGCAATTACAGCCTACCATATAGTACGGAAAATCGTGCTAAACCCGATCATAGTACAAGTGCTTACAGGGCATGGCGGGTTCTCCGAGTACTTGAATCGCTTCAAGTGCAAGGAGAGCCCGGCATGCCCCTGTGACCCATCTAAAAATGAGAGCGTCCCACACTTACTAACGGAGTGCCCTATATTCGCGTTATATAAATATAAACTCGAATCCGAAATAGAAATGGAAATAAATTTAGAAAACATACCGATAATAATGGGAAATTCAAAATTAAGGGAAAAGTTTTTAATTTACTGTGAGGAAATTGCTAAAAAAGTCATTAAAAATAATAAAGCCTAAGAAAATAGATATACTATTATGTATTATTAGAATACATAAAAAGTATTCGCCGTGACATAGAAGAATTTAAAATAGAAATTGTAACCTTAGTTGTAAAAATTTAGAATTAAAAATGTAAAAGATAAGTAGTTGTTAGAGGTGTATTAAAGATTATAAACGGTGGAAATGTAAAATATTTCGAAATAATATTTAAGATATTAAAATATGTAATTAGATATAAGATGGTTGTATAACCTGAAACAAATATGTAATAGCATTAGAATAATAAATAAGATAGAATAAGAACCATTGTAAAAGATAAATAAAAACATGTGTCTATGTGTTATACCCAAAATAAAAGAAAAAAGAGGAATAGAGTACAGATTAGGAACAAGTAGAAGGGCGTCCTACCCTTAAGATAGAAAGATGAAGGAATGAAAGAAAGATAAAGTATGCAAAATGAAAGTACGAGAGGAATAAAAGCGAGAACTAGTATGAACATATCGATTAATGAGCTTACTAAGGTCTCTGACGACCTATGTCAGAGGAAACACTAGACAATTAAAAAAAAAAAAAAAAAAAAAAAAAAAAACCTAACCTAACCTAACCTAACCTAACCTAACCTAACCTAACCTAACCTAACCTAACCTAACCAACCTAACCTAACCTAACCTAACCTGAGCTAAAAACTTAGGTTAGGTTACCTCAGGTTAGGTTAATTTAGGTTAGGTTAGCTCAGGTTAGGTTAATTTAGGTAAGGTTAGCTCAGGTTAGGTTAGCTTTTTTTTTTTTTTTTTTTTTCACCTGAGCTAACCTAACCTGAGCGCTATAATATTTGCATCCCGGTGACGCATTCTGAAGGTTTTTTCAGCATAGTAATTCATATTTAGGCTCCGTCTGGCTTTCCCACTAGTGGAAATTGACAAAAAAAGCGAAAAACACTTTTTGGTTATTCACTTTGAAAAAAAAAAAAATCTCAATACATAATCCTTTAAAAAATTTTTTATTCAAAATTTACAGTCTAATCTACGTCGGTTATAATACTAATAGATACGTACCTGCCTTACCTGTACTCCGGCGCGCGTTACGCGAGCTTGGGTCACGTTCGGTGGTGTTATTCGAGTTTTTCACATACATTTTGGTCGTAAAATCAGTTTTTTCAGAAAAAGTCAGAAATTTTGTTCTGACAAAATTCCAAAAACACCATAGTCCGCTAGACGGCGCGGAGACGCGTCTTTTGACACCTCGCACGCCCGCCTAGCTCAAATAGAAATACAAAAAATTGCCCTCCCACCCACCCAATCGTGTCTAGGCAGGTAAACTTTTCAAAATTGTCGAGAAAAATATTTTTTATTTTTTGCCCTTCCGGCTATATTTACACCTTTTCTAACACGACCCAGGGAAGGTAGACGGTTTCTGTGTTTTATAGCGACTTTGTAGGTAAAATATTGACTTTTATTTAAATATTATTTAAAATATTGACCAAGTCCTTGCCTAGAGGGCTTGCATTTTATATCCCTCTTGCTGATCCCCCCTTTACAGGGACACAGAAGAGTCAGTGACCTCTGACGGTTCCGCCTATGAATCTCACTTTCACAAAAGCCACCGCCATGTTCCGCACGCCCGCAAAGAAAACCGCGAGCTCGCCTCTTTTCGGGGGCTCGCCGTCATCTGCAGAGGAAGCTGGGCCCTCGCAGCCGAGCGTGAGACGCAGCAGTGGGGAAGGGGATACGGAGGCCGGGAAAACAGAGCCCCAGACCAAGTCCCCGGTAATCCCAAGACGTGACGCCAATCCAGCCACCTCTCCGCAAACTACCAGCACCCAGGAGATGCGTCGCACTCCGGCTGACACTGCAATACCGCCAAAAAGGTCCGAGCCCAGTTACCCTAACATCACAGCGGAAGCGAGAGCCTGCCTGAACAAGGCAAAGCTCCACCTCAATAACTCGCGTAATCTCAAGGCGGAGATTAAAAAGGAGGTAACAGCAGCTATTGATAGGCTTTACCAGTTGGTGAAAGAGGCGGATAAGGGGAAAACTGGACAAAACCAGCAAAGGGTAGCGGAAAATCAGAAGGCCGAGGGAAATAGGGAAGACACGGAGAACATCATTTGTTTGCGCTTCGCACTAGAAGAGCAAGCTCTGATAGTTAAGGAGGGCAACCGAATGATTAAGGAGCTACACACTGAATTTCAGGAACACAGAGAGGCACATGAGACACGTGACAAAGAGAGATGCAATGACGGAGATATTCTGAAGGAGATCCGAGCGCTCGAAGAGACCACTAAAGAAATGGGGAAAGTGGTCTCCGAGATTAAAGAAAGAGCGCCTACCTATGCGGAAGCCCTGACCGCACCCCAAAACACCTGGGGTCAAAAACCGAAAACACTCCGTCATTGTGTCTTCCCATGTCACAATGGACACCAGCACAGAGGTTGTGGGAAGAGTGAAGGAGGTACTGGACGCAAAAAAGAGTGGCCTGCAGATCGAGAGGGTCCGAAAAGTTAAGGACAAGAGGATTATCTTGAGCTTTAATAATAGAGAGGAGATGGCGAAAACAACAGCCCAGCTCAGAAAAGATAAACACCTAAAAGTGGAAGAAGCTAAAAACCGGGACCCACTGATTATTATAAAAGACCTCTTGTCCTACAACAGTGACGAGGACATACTCACTGCCTTAAGGGTCCAAAACGCCCGCCTGCTGGAGGGCCTGACGGCCGAGGAGGCGACTGCCACAGTGAAATACCGGAGGAGGGCACGGAACTCGCTAGAGAACCATGCCATCCTACAGGTGACACCGAAGTTGTGGCAGAAGCTTACGGCGGCTGGCAGGGTTTTCATCGACCTGCAGCACGTAAGGGTCCAAGACCAATCGCCTCTAATACAGTGCACAAAATGCCTGGCGTATGGGCACGGCCGAAAGTTGTGTACCGAGCCTGCGGATCTGTGCAATTACTGCGGGGGGCCACATCTCAAGGCTGATTGTGCCGGGCTGGCAACGGGCGACAGGCCGACGTGTAGGAACTGCGTCAAGGAGAAGCATGATGACACAGGACATACGGTGTATAGCCAAGACTGCCCGGTACGCAGGAAATGGGATGCACTAGCGCGATCCGCAATAGCATATTGCTAAGGTGGTCCCGGGGTTTACACGAACGGCAGCTACCCAGACATACATCGCAGCGCAAGCTAACCTACAACGCAAACAGCTGGCGACCAACGAGCTTATGCTTGAGGCTAAAAAGCGCAAAATAGACATCGCACTAGTCCAGGAGCCGTATGTGGGTAGCATTAAGGCAATGAAGTTGTACGGGGGGGCGAGGGTCTACCAGAACTCGGACGGCAGTGGGGGCACTGTCAAGGCGGCGATAGTCATGTTCAATCATGACATCGACGTCATACAGTGCCCCAGATTCACCACCAACAACATCGTGGTGGTGACGCTGCGAACGAGCGCGTGGGAGATGCTCGCCGTCTCGTACTACTTTGAGCCTGATCTACCCATAGGGCCATACCTGGACCACTTAACAGCTATGATAAAAGAGCTAAAGCCCAAGAAAGCCATCATTGGAGGGGACGCTAACGCCAAAAGTGTGTGGTGGGGAAGCAGTACCATCGACGATAGAGGCGACGAACTGGTAGGAATGATCGGGGAGTTGGATCTTCAGGTACTCAACTGCGGGAACAGACCCACCTTCGATACCATCAGAGGAGGACGTAGACTTACTAGCTATGTCGACGTGACGCTATGCACAGAAGAATTGCTCGACCTGGTAGAGGAATGGATGGTTGCTGAAGACCTAACGAGCTCGGACCACAATGGCATAATAATAAAAATCAAAGCAAATAAAGGTAAGGGTGTCAACATTAAAAGAACGACCAGAAAATACAACACTAAAAAAGCTAATTGGGAAGTTTTTAATGAAAAAAAAAAAAAAAAAAAAACCCCCAAAGGACACTTAGGCGTCGAAGTACTCATCCGCATCGCTGTCATCCGGAAACGTGCCCAGAAGACTGGCAGCATTGCCACGTTGAATAGCAATGCTAATTCTTTGACCAAAGAACGACCCAGCCCTCTGGTCACGTGAAGTATCGACCAGCCGGCGAGAAATTTCCTTAAAAAGGAGACGCGCGCTCGGGCCCCATGACCCGAGCGTTTCGACCCCAAACGGCTCAAAGCTGTAGTTGCCCACAAGGTTACAGTATTTGCGCCGCTTGAGGGTCTCAGCAGCCACAGCAGCGGCGCCAGCACAGCCCGCCGTGCTCGGAACATGAGATGGCGCAAGGGTATCGACACATGTTGCGTCCCACACCAGAGGCCTACCCACCTTCCAAGGCAACAACGTCATGCCGTCTGGTCTCTTCCCATCGTCACGTACCAAGCCGTTTGGTTCTAATACCGCTGGTACGCCGGCGGTGACAAGGGCTCGACGAATAATATCGTTGATGTTGGCGTGCCGTGCTATGCGACCTGCACTCCTGCAGCAGGACAGGCCATGGTGTCCGAGACTGTCGACAGCTTCACCGCAGTGACAACGATGCGGAGCAACACAAGGTGCGCCCAAGCGGAGACACGTAGCGAGCCGAAACGATGAGTCATCCATCATTGTGCCTATGGTGGATGACGGGAGCGCCTGAAGCCACAAGCCTGACTCCCATTCTCCCACAGCCAGCAGACGGGCACGCTCAACAGTATTACGTGACGTATTCCGTATAATACTGCAGAGCGGCACGTCCCACCGTCTCTGGGAAGACGGGTTATCAGGCAAAACCGTATTGGGACAAGCCATTTTCCAAGCGTTCAACGCATCGGTCAAACACGGTACTTCAAAATCGACCAGTGAGGAAGACAGGAAGACAAAATGTTCCTGGTTAATTTATCGGTACTGTGGACCGAGGAGAGGAAGGCCGGTTGGGGGTTTTTTTTTTTTTTTTTTTTTTATTTATTTGTATAGTAGGTTAGTTAGGCTTTTATTTTAGTATCTAGTGTATATAGTTATATTGTAATTATGTGTAAAAGTTATCTACTTTAATAATAAATATTAAATAAATAAATAAAATATCTTTATTTCAGACCTAAGTCCATAAGTTATTAGTTGTTAGTAACAGATTGTGCTTATATGCTATGTTAGTGTTGTTAGTACGTACTTAATTTCATCCTATAAACCTATTGCTATTTCCACCCAGTGCCTCTGGATGGGGCAGTCTGGTCTGCCAGCAATCATTTTCAGGATACTGTTACGAGTGTTACGCAAGCGTTGCAGCAAGGAAGCCGCTTTCTTACGCATGATGGCGTGAAAGCCATCCGTGTGAACTGCAGCAAACATTCCAGATGCACTACAACGCCGCGGCAACTGCAACAGCATCCTGAAAGCGTTGTTGTATTGTACGCGCAGGACGTTGTAGGCTCGGCTCGTATATGACACCCACAGGCCGCTCGAGTAGAAGGACTGACAGAACGCCTTAAATAAACTGACTTTAACGTCTGCCGTGCAGCGAGCAAACCTTCGGGCGATCATATTGCTCCTTACCGCCAACGCCCTGCGCTCGCGCTCTATGTCGCCATCATCCCGTAGGTCACTAGTGACAACATGACCTAGGTACTTAAAACTATTCACTACATTAAGTACTACGCCGTTGAGATATACCGGAGGTACACGACGGGGCTGTTGTTTAGGTACCGTAAACACTAAGACCTCACTCTTTTTTGAGTTGTATTTAAGGCCGTGCGCCTCCGCATACATCTCGCAGATCGTGAGTAGCTTCCTCAGTCCGCTCATCGATGGACTGAGCAACACCATGTCGTCCGCGTAACTTATGTTATTGACACATGTACTGTCTATATGACAGCCGACATGTGTGCTGCTCAGTCGCTCGATGAGCTGATTCACGTACAAATTAAATAACAGGGGCGAGCTTAACCCCCCCTGCCTTACACCACATTCCATTTGATATTCATCCGACAGAGTACCGACCCACCTCACCCGATTTATCTGGTGAGCATACCAGTATCTGAGGAGGGCTGTGTACTCCGCCGGCACACCCGTGCCCCTCAACTTGTCCCATAGCACATCATAAGAGACAAGATCGAAGGCTTTCGACAAATCGAGGAAACACGCGTACACCGGCGTCCTCCTCGCGGTGTAGTACTTGACGGTGTGTTTCAGGCTGAGGATGGCACTCTCTGTGAACACTCCCGCCTTGAACCCGAACTGGGCGTCGTGGACATTAACAAATTCTGAGAGGCAGCCTTTCATCAGACCGTCAAGCACCTTGGCCATGGTGGTGGCTAGTGAGATGGGTCGATAGTTGTTCATGTCGGATGTGTCACCAGTTTTGTTCTTCACTATCGGGACCACTATAGTCAATAAATATCATATTATTATGAAAAAAAAAAAAAAAAAAAATACAGCACATATACAGCAGATAAATAACAAGGAACATTTAGATGATTTAATCGAAAAATTTACAATAATAATAACAGAAGCTTGTAATGAAGCAATACCTAAGAAAAAGGAAAACCATACACTTACCATACCGTGGTGGTCCGAAGAACTCGAAGCAATGAAGCACGATGTCGCTACCAGGAAGAGAAGAATCCGATGCGCTGCGCCGTCGCGTAGAGAAGGTGTGGTCGCGTTGTACCTGAAAGAACAGGAGAAATATGAATTAGAGGTCAAAAAACGCTCCACAGAGAGCTGGAAGGGTTTTTGCCAGAAACAGAACAGGGAAGGGGTCTGGGAGAGAATTTATAGGGTAATTAAGAACACAGCAAAGAGGCAAGAAGATCTGCCACTGGTTTGGAATGGGAGGGAAGCAGGTCAGGAAGGATCTGCGAGATTACTGGCGGAAACATTCTACCCGGAGGATACAGAGGAAGAAGATAGCCCAGACCATTGTCGGATCAGAGCTCTTGCTGACCGAGTAAACGACTGGAGCCATAATGAGACCCATGACCCGGCGTTTACACCGGAGGAGCTCAGGTTCGTGACGGAGAGCTTCAACTCCAAGAAAGCACCCGGAGTAGACGGTTTCACAGCCGACATCTGCCAGCGGGTAATATACCAGGACATGGAAGCAGTTCCATGTCCTGGTATATTACCCGCTGGCTGATGCAGATGCAGATCTGGCAATATTTAATAAGTGCTGGGAACTGACGCACTTCCCCATAGCGTGGAAAGAGGCCACCGTGGTGGTGCTGAGGAAACCGGGGAAGGACAATTACACCAGTCCCAAGTCCTATAGGCCGATTGGACTGTTGCCGGTGATGGGCAAAATACTGGAAAAAATGATGGTTAGAAGGCTGACTTGGTACCTGGTGCTCCGAATGAGTCCCCGCCAGTATGACTTCATACCCCAGAGAAGCACCGAAGACTCCCTCTATGACATGATACAATATCTGTACGGAAAACTCAAAGACAAGAAACTTATAACCGTAATATCACTTGACATAGAGGGAACCTTCGATAACGCCTGGTAGCCCGCGATCAAAATCAGACTTGCCGAAGAAGAGTGTCCGGTAAAGCTCCGGCGACTCATTGACAGCTACCTACAGGACCGTAAGGTCCGGGTGAAGTACGCCGGAGAAGAGTACATAAAGGACACTCAAAAGGGATGTGTGCAGGGATCGATTGGTGGGCCAATTCTCTGGAATCTTCTCCTTGATCCACTCCTCAAGGGACTCGAACGCCGGGGTGACTATTGCCAGGCTTTCGCAGATGACGTGGTGTTGGTGTTTGCTGAGGATACGGCGCTGGAAGTGGAGAGGAGGGCCAATGCCGCACTTGCGTATGTTCGGTCGTGGGGTGACAAAAACAAACTGAATTTCGCGCCACACAAGACACGCAATGGTGCTCACCAGGAAGTTGAAATTTGACACACCACGACTGAGCATGGGCGGGATCGACATTGGTCTGTCTAGCGAGATAAAGATCCTGGGGCTCACCATTGACAATAAGCTGACGTTTAACAGCCACGTGGCAAATACATGCAAGAAGGCGTTAAACATATATAAACAGCTTTCACGAGCCGCCAGGATCAGCTGGGGACTCCACCCTGACATAATCAGGATTATCTACATGGCCACAGTGGAGCCCATCGTTACTTACGCAGCCGGCGCCTGGGCTAAAGCAGCAAACAAGATCGGGTTAAAAGACAGTTAAACGCGGTGCAGAGGGGCTTTGCGCAGAAGCTGTGTGGAGCGTACAGAACCGTTTCGTTGAACTCGGCGCTGATGCTGGCTGGGATACTGCCTCTCGACCTCCGTATTCGGGAAGTGGCTGCGCTATACGAAGCCAAGAGGGGAGTACTCCAGCCTGCATTGGGAGACCGGGAGGTGGAACGGATGGCCCCAGTGCTGGAGGCGCCGCACCCCGCGGAACAAGAGAGTCTGGAGTTTGTAAGCCTGGTAGACGAGGAACAATACCACAGCCACAGCAGTTTCGCTGTGCGCATTTTCACCGACGGCAGCAAGATTGAGGGTAAGGTCGGAGCGGCACTATCCTTGTGGAATAGTTCCACCGAAACAAAGGCCCTCAAGCTTGCCTTGCCGTCCTACTGCACCGTCTATCAGGCTGAACTCCTGGCTCTACAAAGAGCATCAAGGGAAGCGCTAAAGCGTAGCGAAACAACGTTCGGCATCTTCAGCGACTCTATGGCGGCCCTTCAGTCGGTAATCAATACAAGTTCCCCCCACCCCTTAGTCGTGGAAACTAGAGACACCCTACGACGCTGCAAGCTCCAGAACAAGAGTGTCTCTTTGTTCTGGATCAAAGCCCACGCAGGGTTGGAGGGAAACGAGAGAGCCGACCAGCTCGCGAAGGAAGCCGCCCTGGGGTCGAAGAAGAAGCCGGATTACGATCTGTGTCCCATTTCATTCGTCAACCGAAGGATCCGGTCGGAAACGCTTGACGAATGGAATGAAAGATATAGGTCTGGTAAAACAGCTTCGGGCACGAAAATATTCTTCCCGGACGCGGTGACAGCGTACGGTGTGGTGCGCAAGATGGCTCCTACGAGCATTACCACGCAAGTCTTAACGGGGCACGGTGGGTTCTCCGCATACCTGAAACGCTTCAAGTGTAAAGAGAACCCATCGTGCGCCTGCGAGCCAGGAACACCCGAAACAGTCGAACATATCCTGACTGAATGTCCGATTTACGCCCTAAAGAGTCTCGAGGCTGAAAATAAACTAGATTGCGAAATAGTGGTACAAAACTTCCCAGAACTCATGGCAAATAATAAACATAGACAAACATTCATAGAGTACTTCACTCATATTGCTAAGATTGTTATAAATAGGAACAAATAGTATAATAAAACTATGTTATATATATAACTCATAAAAGAATAAAGAACAATATATTAGAAATAGAAAGATAAGGCATATAGATAAGTGAATAATAATAAATGTGTAAACATAAGAAAAGTAAACCCCATCTAGATATAGAATGCATTGTAGCATAAGATATAAGAATAAGAGTAAGAAATGTGTAATCCCTATTGGTCCAGAATAAATTAAGTAAAATAAGTATATAATAATAAATAGAAGAATAATAATAAATCAACTCTCGGATTCCACAAACCTTAGAGCCCTCTCCGCATCCGAAACCTATAAGTATTTGGGTATGTCGGAAGCGTTAGGGATCAATGTTACTGACATGAAGCAATCGTTGAAGGAACGCTTCTTTGGCCGCCTGAAAAAAGTACTTAATAGTCTTCTATCAGGCGGAAACAAGGTGCGCGCCTTCAACGGTTGGGTCATGCCGGTTTTGATGTACTCTTTTGGCATACTCAAATGGACTCAGACCGAACTCGACGCCCTAGATAGGAGGGTTCGTACACTACTGACTGCAAATCGAATGCATCACTCACGGTCATCGGTAATGAGGCTGTATATCCCGCGAAAGTGTGGAGGTCGAGGGTTTTTAAACTCTAAGACCCTCCACAATCGCGAGATATGCAGTCTTAGGGAATATTTCCTAGAAACCGACGTGGGGATGCATCGAGATGTAGTCATGGTGGACAAGGGCCTCACCCCGCTCTCCTTGGCTAAAGAGAACTGGCGCAAACCAGTAGTGCTTGACACTAATGATCGCATGGAGGTATGGCAGAGTAAGGAGCTTCACGGACGCTTTTTCCGGGCCCTTCATGGACCCGATGTAGATTTACTAGCGTCCGTAACCTGGCTGCGTTTCGGTGACCTCTTTGGAGAAACCGAAGGTTTTGTTTGTGCAATTATGGACGAAGTTATGATGACGAACAATTACCGGAGATTTATTGTGAAAGACGGCACGGTTGACATCTGTCGGGCATGCCACCGGCCGGGGGAATCAATCAGACATATCATCTCCGGGTGTTCTCGTCTAGCTAATGGAGAGTACTTGCATAGACACAACCTTGTAGCCAGGATAATTCATCAGTAACTTGCTTTGAAATACAGCCTTGTGGAATCGGAGGTGCCGTACTACAGGTATGTGCCCGACCCAGTTCTCGAAAATGGTAATATCACGTTGTACTGGGATCGATCCATCATCACTGACAGGACTATTATTGCCAATAAGCCTGATATAGTGGTGGTGGATCGATCAGAGCGGCGTGCAATGATTGTTGACATAACCGTCCCACATGACGAGAGCCTCGTGAAAGCCGAAAAAGATAAACAAATCAAGTATCTTGACTTGGCTCGCGAGGTTGTCGACATGTGGGATGTGGACTCAGCGATCATTGTGCCGATAGTCGTGACTGCCAATGGGTTAATAGCCAAGAGTCTCGACCAACACCTAAGGAGGCTCTCGTTGGGCAGCTGGATCAAGGGCTTGATTCAGAAAGCGGTACTTCTGGACACGGCCCGCATTGTCCGGAGGTTCCTCTCTCTGGAGCCCTGACCGCCGGTAGCTTGGACCCTGTTCCCGATACCGGTGGGCTACTATTTTTTATATTTTTAAATGTTTTTCTATATTTTATATGCTAATATTTAAAAATATAATTTATATGTAAATAATGAAATAAAGGAAATAATAGAATAATATTTTTTTATATTTTTAAATGTTTTTCTATATTTTATATGCTAATATTTAAAAATATAATTTATATGTAAATAATGAAATAAAGGAATAGAATAATATTTAGAACAAGCTGCATTTGTAAGGCAGAAACAAGATTAGGCCGTAATAAAACAATAGTTAAGAATAAAGAACACACAGTAGACTATCAAAAACCATAAGATAATAAAGGACTCTAATTATGTTAGAGGTAGATCGCTGGTGATATTAAAAAAAAAAAAAAAAACCTAACCTGAGCGAGTCTAGCTTCAACCGCCGCCCCGAACGCCACGGAAAAACCGCGCTCCGCAAGCTAAAATCGCTAAAAATAGCAGAAAGTTCGACAAAGTATAAGTGTTATACATCAAAACACGCGCAATCGCGAGCCGATCACGTTGGTGAAAAAAAAAAAAAATTTTTTTTTGTGATTACCTGATTACCTAGTGCAACCCTGTGAAAGTTATTACCAAAAAAGTGAAATTTCTGGAACACTGAACTTAAAAAGTGAAATAACTCCAAAACTAAAGCGGTGACACGGTGATTTTAATTTACCATCAGCATAGCTATTCACAAACATACGATTCACTATCGTATCGACAATGACACTTGTTCGATAATCTGATTTCTGAACCGAAGGACTGGCAAAACGCTATTCACAGATCCGTGTGGTAGGGTTTTCTTTCAAACCGACTATAGGCGTGTGTACGGGGAACGCTACAAAATGGTAGTAAAAAGATATTCGTGGTAGAAAATTTTAAGTGGTACATAAATGATTTTTATTGAGTGTTTCATTAAGGGTAACTATAGATTATGCATCGAGTAACTATTAACAAATAAAAAACAGTAAGCAATGATTTTATTAATAAATAAA
This sequence comes from Hydraecia micacea, assembly GCA_914767645.1. Lineage (NCBI taxonomy): Eukaryota > Metazoa > Arthropoda > Insecta > Lepidoptera > Noctuidae > Hydraecia > Hydraecia micacea. The sequence goes on along the minus strand of OU611802.1, from coordinate 9,983,763 downwards.
ATTTACCAGATTTCTATTAAACTTGCTTTGTAAACTTCAACTCTGTCAAACCTGGACATTGGAATAATAATTTCTATCTATTTTTCCGAACTTTGTTTTGAGTTAAAAATAACAATTAAATTAATTAGAAAAACCACCTCTTCGTAACTCTTCTCGAGAGTGATGTTATGAATTATGATGATGACAAGTATTACCTACTTAAGAAGTCATTTTACAGTACTTACTTTTAGTTCTATTGGGATTGCGGCTTATGAGTGCGTGTTACCAAAGTACCTAGGGATTTATTTCGCTGATAAGGCTATGTGCCATGTCAGGTGTTAGCCTGTACATAGACTGGAAGCGCGGATCAGCAAACGGATCCGCCGCGTCCCTTAGGGTCCGATGAAGAGACAATGTCTCCTGCCTCTGTTGATCGGCGGCACGACGATGGTCTCTAAATCGCAAAATCACGTACTCCATCTACTCAAATAATTTAAAAAGACAGTCTAGAACGAGTGTAAGTGTTACGTAGACACGTATGTAACCACCTAAAATTATATAAATGTACTTAAGTACGATATGCATGGATATGCAGCGGTCAAAACAATATTATAACTTTACATACATAAATTATATAGATAAACTACATTTAATGCTTAGATTACTTTTTTATAAACATTATTTGTTGTTCGATAACACTTCCGACAGCAAATACCTGTCGGAAGAATTGATGTCTTCATACCGTATATGAACTGTCAAAATTGTACGGTTTCGGATTTGTGAATAGCGATTATAGGACTTCGTCGATATCATTGACGTTCGATACGGTACCAAACCGTATCGTAGCTTTGTGAATAGCTATGCAGGACGGCCTTCTCGAGACCTGCGATCCTGAGAAAATTCCCGAATTTTTCCCCGCGGGCGCGCGGAAATATAAGGGAAAACATCAAACCACGAGGCGAGTTCCCGCTTTAGCGGCATAAAGTTATCCCTGACCACCATCCAGCACTACTGACAATTCCCCGAGAAGGAGAACGAAGAGAGGACCCTGGAGGTATTTTGAAAATCAATTTTTGTTTAAGGGAATACCAGTTTATTGACAGAACAAACATAACATGCGGCCGTGAAATAGTTATAGTACTTTTCCGACCACGATAATTCAAAATCTTCAGTGACAACCTAGGCTGAAACTTCTAGGGAAGATAGCTGAAACATCTCCAAATCCGTGTAGGAAAAAAGAAAAATTTTGGACCATAATTTTAGGACGTATTTAAATTTTTGTGAACACCAGAAAAATTTCCGACCGCAAAACAAATTGTTTCCTTCGGCTTGTAAGGAAGATTACTACGTCATAGTTTGTGTTTAATTATTTTATTTTCATGCTAAATTTATTTTATCCCATAATAGTTTGTCAAAACAGTTTGCCCAAATTAATTTTAAAATCAATTTTTAATTTTGTAACAAAATTCAACAAAAAAAAACAAAAATTCCTTTCAATTTTGTAACCAACCGGGAATCGAACCTGGGACTTAAGAAATGATTAAAACGCCCATATCTCGGGAACGGAGGGAGTTAGCCCGTTTTTGACACCACCCTGGAGATATACAGCAACCCTCTACTGACCACCCTCTTTCGCCTCTTTCGAACCCCCCAATCACTTTAAATTAATCGTCAAATTAATTAAATACAGCCCCCCCCCCCTCCCCTTCTCCGCCCGCCACAAACATCCTCAACGGGCCTTCATCACTATCACTGTATCAATGTATATGTAATTACCCCTCTAAGTAACCATTCTCCACTCCCCTCCCCTCCCCACCCCCCCCCCCCAACCCCTCCAACCATAATTCATTTCCCTCCCCTCTTCGCTCACTTGCAATAAATTATTTTGTGTATTATCGTGTACGTAGCAGTAATCTCCTAGTCACCCACTTTTACCCCCTCCTCTCATTTTTCTCCCGAATTTTGCCGACTCCCAAATATCTCGAAAACGGCTAGGAATATCAAAATTCTGACGAAATTCCCCCCCCCCCCCCTAGTACTCGCCCTCTCAGCTAGAACCTATATTTGGATAAGACCCCTAGACCCCCTTTTTGACCCCCTCCATTATTGACCCCAATACAGTTTTAGTAGTACAATTATACAATATATATACAATATAGTTCTATAGTCTATTTACATTTATATCCTGCCCCCCCCTCCCTCCTTCGTACCCCCTGTGACACATCCTGTGACCCCTGGGATCTCCCAGGACCCTCTTGACCACCCTCTGGCGACCACCTGGAACTCTCCAGAATTCTTTTATATCCCCAACTTTTACCCCCCACCCCCCACGTTCAGGCTACCTCACCCCCCCCGGGCGTTAACTTCGTAACCAGAGGTCGTAGATCATCCAAGTTTGGGGTCTCCGGAATCGGGAGGAAAATACCTATCTTTTGGCTCTAACGAAATCCCTGAGAAACGCCCCCTCCTTAAATTAAGTTAGTAGATTTAACATTTTTATTCTTCTGGCTCCTACTGATTCCCACGGTACAGATACATACGGATAAAGCAGACAATAGGCTCTCTACAGAGAGAGCGCCTCTAATTAGAGTCTCTGGAAAGTGTAATAGGTAAATAATCAACAAAAGTTACATTAGTTCCACTATCGGTCAAGAGATAGCGCTAACTTAAAACTGCAATATTCTACACCGCAGCGCGTAGTGTTAAAATTCTCTGACGAATATAGGCCTCGCCGATGAAAATTTAAAAACATATTATTATGATGGTACGGAAGCCTCGCGGCCTCGGTGCGTGAGTGCGACTCGCTCTTGACCGGTTTTAATTACCTATGGGATCCAAAACTAGCCATATAAACGCTTATGTGCAATGTTTTCTTTGTATCTGTCAGTTTCATGTATGTGGAGTTGGTAGGTACTCCCGTACATTTAATAAACCATTTCAAAATGGATGTTGTTGAGTGAGCGTGTTGTGGCTTACAGAGGCAGTATTTCTGTATTGATAGACAAAACACCAGCCAACCTGTACGCAAGCGCAACCCATTCGTGCTCCATACATGGCCCATACGCGTGCTGAAGCAACAAACATTTCGACACAGCGCAGCCATAAAATATAATCATAACACTTTTAAATAGGTATTGAACTATAAATTATTTATTGGTGTTTTGATAGGTTTCATTGAACGATAACATTGTAGCCAGTGGCGCGTTGCGGTCAATCAATCCAGCAGTCGTTTGCATTGGTTACTGGCTGCGTGGGTATCATTATTATGGAAATAATGAAAACTCTTATTTCACTTGTAAGTACCTACTACCCCCTTGGCTACTGGCTGGGCAGCTCTAGCTACCGCCACATCAGCCGTATCAATGATGCGAGGTCCCCAAGTTCCAAGTGTCTTAGCAAAACCTCGTTAAACATTATCCAAAAAAAAACCGACTTCCAAAAAAAATACTTACTACAAAGTGAAAAATAACTTTAATTTCGGAAGTCGGTGTCTTTGGATCTGCGTTTTAGTTTTTTGCCACCGACTTCCGAAATTAAAGTTATTTTTCACTTTGTAGTGTTTTTTTTGTTAAAAGTTTTTATTTCTCGCTTTTTAGTGGGTCTGCTTGTAATTTATCTATTACAATAGCCTAGTGTCAACTTGCTCATCGCCTTTTACAAAATATTGTTTTTCCCGATGCAGGGACGTTAATTGTTCAGGAGTTCACCATTCGCATTGTGATGAGCATACATTGCTTAGAAACCATAATATTAAAGTAATCGAAATCGCAACCCGTGAAATACTTATAATTGAGTAGTTCCGGTGGCCATCTGTGGTCTTCATCATCAGTTCCACTTCACCAAATGGTGCTTTCCGAGAGCAAATGCACGAGTTACTATAAAAAATACCCAAATCGCTATAGGTGTGCCTATAATATTTGAAGAGTTCCTTCGATTTCTCCAAGATTCCATCTTCAGATCACAATGGGACCTGATGACAATGGGACCAATCTGAAAGTATGTACTTTCAAATAAAAGAAGAATTTTCCAAATCGGTTTATAAAATGACGGCGTACTGAGGTAACAAACTCCTCCTTTTTTTGAAGTCGGTTAAAAACCTGAAATTCTTACTGATAAGAGGCCCGTAAGTGCACCTTGCCCCGCGTGTGGACATTTGGTGGGGCACTCACTGCGTGGTCACGGTCGCGGTGCCCCGAGCCCCGCGTGTCGTCACTGGCGGGGCACACACTGCGCCGTCGCGGAAGTTTCTGTTGCTGTCCAATTGTAATAATTGAGTACTCTCATGTTCCAGGTTGTCACGGTCATCTTCCTGGAGCAGTTCACGGGTTTGCCTGATGTAGTACAAGATCCAATTGAATTCGATAAGTACTGCCCGGACAAAACTTACTGTGGAAAAAATCAGAAACACATTGTTTGCTTGTTTTATGATGCAAGTATTGTTTCCTCCGTCTCACTAAATGTCAACGCAACCCTAAAAATTATATTTTTCAGGGATCCGAACAGGAAAAGGAAGATAAGATATGATATTTATTTTTTGTAAAACATGAGTACTACAATAGATTTGCACGGTCTTAAAATAACGTTCTGGAACAGAACCTGTATGTTTTGCCTGTACAAAACAAATATTCTTTGGTCAAGTTAACCATTAAAATTTGAATTTACACATAACAAACTCTATACAAATAAATAAATTTGGACTGTATGTTTGTAATATTAAAATAACCTAAATGCACATGGATGTATATATATACGGTACATATTCCAAAATAACATTTTTTACAATTTTTGTCTGTCTGTTTGTTCCGGCTAATCTCTGAAACGGCTGGACCGATTTTGACGGGACTTTCACTGGCAGTTAGCTGATGTAATAAGGAGTAACATATAGGTTACGTTTATTTTAGAAAAACTAATTAGGGTTCTGCGCAAAAATTAAAACGTTTTCCGTCATGCACGCGAACGAAGTCGCGGGCACAGCTAGTAAAAAATAAACTATAATTTTACTTAGTATGAAACTTTAAAACTAATCAAAAAGCGTTACATTTGTGAGATCGAAGAAATGTCATTATAGTAGGAACTCGAACAAAGTACGATCATTTACAAATTCTGTTATGCTATAATAACATTTGACATTTTTGTATTTTTTTTTATGTACTTAGTTTAAATACAGTTGTGGGCTTTTGTCTAATGGGCTTAGGGATTTGATTGTGAACTAGCCTCTGCCCGCGACTTCGTCCGCGTGAAATTCGTATTTTCCTCTAAAATTTCGAAAATACACGTTTATGGGCTAATTTTTAAGTTTATAGATCAAAGGGATCAGATTTTTCAAATAAACTGTATCCCCGCTTTTCATCCTCACTGGGATGGAATTTTGAAAAATCGTTGGGTCGCGCCCGTTTGGTAACGCTCCCGCTTGGCAACGGTGTATCGCATGCACTAGGTACAGTCAGTATGTAGAGTATAATTTTTAAGGAATTATAATATTTGTTTGAAATGAAATAAATAATTTAAGATTTTTGTAGTGTATACCTATTTATTATGCTTTAGTAGCATTTATCATGGACATACTTAAGATTTAGTTTATACTAAATGGATTTTGAAATTTGAAAAAGGAAACTTAATGGCCTGTACTACCTCAGATTGCGAAAATCCTTAGTATTAATGGCTGTAGTTTCAACAGTACTGCAGTATTCACTTTGAAATGAATATACAATAAAGATGAGGACTACTACTACTATATGTAGCGTTACCAAACGGGCGCAACCCAAATCGTTTGGGATGTGTTCATAACTTGACTCAAAGACCCATACCCATTTTCGAGTTAATGGAAGCAAGCAGTAGAATCCACCCCTTAAACTTTATTACCCTTTTCCACCTTGGTAGGAGTTGAGTTTTGAAAAACCCTAAAACACATACTTTTTTATTTTTTTGTTTTAGCAGAACTGAGTTTCGAGTTAATCCGACAGCGGGTTACATATTTTTATAACCTATCAACTTCGTCACCCCCTAAATCGCTCTGTAAGGGTTTTTTTTAACTAAAAGTTACAATCTTTATTATTTACTGAGCCAAATATTGCCAAGTTTCAAGTTTATTAACCAAATGAATAAGATTTTTCATATAAACTGTATCCTCTCTTTTTATTCCCATTGGGGGTGCAATTTAGAAAAATCGTCTGGGATGTTTCTATAACTTGACTTAAAGATTATTTATACCAATTTTCCAGCTAATTAAGCCACGTAGGTAATAAAATATTACCATGTGAAATTGACTACCCCTTCACCCCGTTAGGGGTAGATTTTCGAAAAACCCTGAACTACTTTTATTATTTATTTGGTCTTACATACTGAGTTTCGAGTTAATTGGACCGGCCATTAAAATTCTTCCACATAAACTTTAACACCCCAAAACCCTCTTTGAGGGGTAGTTTTGATAATCTTATAATGATAAACTTCAATACTTGCTTAGGCGAGTATACTTGCCGAGTTTATTAACCAAAAATGAATAAGATTTTTCTTACAAACTGTATCCCCACTTTTCACCCCGCCAGGGGTGGAATTTGGTAAAATCATTAGGGATGTGTTCATTACTTCAGTCAGGACTTTAAATTTTATACATAGATAGATCTAGTAACATAAATCTAGTAGGTGCTAAAGAGAAAATACTTTTTCAAAACACTTGCTCCTAAAGTGGCTCTTAATGAACCGCTTTTAGGTCCATAATGTAGTGTGGTAGACCGCGAAATTGAAACTTACGTTTTTTGCAATTTGCAGGTCAGAATCATTAATACATCTTTCCAAGTTAGATTTGTACCATTAAGCACTTTTCCATAAGAGATTTGTTGTTATGGTACAAATCTAACTTAGAAAGATGTATTAATGATTATAATTCTGTAAATACGTACCTGTTATAGTCGCGAATCAAATTTTGATCAAGATAAAACCTGACACTGACCTGAAAATTGCAAAAACGTAAGAAAATTTTAATTTCGCGGGCTACCACTGCACATTCACCTTAAGGGCTTGTATTAGTTCAGCTGAAATTCATATTTTGCCCCCACCTCCCCGCGCCATGTATCACTCTATCCCGCTCACACTGTCAAACTGATTCAGTTAGGGTGAACTACATTGTTGATGGATGTAGGCAGACGTCTTCTGTATAGAATAAAATAGAAATATTTTGAAAATTATTCATTAGTACAATATAAAGTAACTAGCTAGATTCTAGCTATTCTAGCTAGAAGTTCATTTATAATGAATCATTTAGTTAATTCACCAGGTAACCTACGTACAGATGTCCAAAAAAATAGGCGCTTCGGAAATCATCTTCTATCTTGTAAAATACGAACGCGCGATGATGAGATCTAATATAGAGCTGTAACAACTCTCAAATTGATCGATCAGTTGACGATGATGAGATCTAATATAGAGCTGTAACAACTCTCAAATTGATCGATCAGTTGACGATGATGAGATCTAATATAGAGCTGTAACAACTCTCAAATTGATCGATCAGTTGACGATGATGAGATCTAATATAGAGCTGTAACAACTCTCAAATTGATCGATCAGTTGACGATGATGAGATCTAATATAGAGCTGTAACAACTCTCAAATTGATCGATCAGTTGACGATGATGAGATCTAATATAGAGCTGTAACAACTCTCAAATTGATCGATCAGTTGACGATGATGAGATCTAATATAGAGCTGTAACAACTCTCAAATTGATCGATCAGTTGACGATGATGAGATCTAATATAGAGCTGTAACAACTCTCAAATTGATCGATCAGTTGACGATGATGAGATCTAATATAGAGCTGTAACAACTCTCAAATTGATCGATCAGTTGACGATGATGAGATCTAATATAGAGCTGTAACAACTCTCAAATTGATCGATCAGTTGACGATGATGAGATCTAATATAGAGCTGTAACAACTCTCAAATTGATCGATCAGTTGACGATGATGAGATCTAATATAGAGCTGTAACAACTCTCAAATTGATCGATCAGTTGACGATGATGAGATCTAATATAGAGCTGTAACAACTCTCAAATTGATCGATCAGTTGACGATGATGAGATCTAATATAGAGCTGTAACAACTCTCAAATTGATCGATCAGTTGACGATGATGAGATCTAATATAGAGCTGTAACAACTCTCAAATTGATCGATCAGTTGACAACTCAAATTGGTTGTCAAATAGGCATGAGTACTTCTATAAGTACTTGTCTATTTTGTATTACTATGGTTAGAAAGTGCAGACCCATTTAAATTAGTAACGTATCTATAAATTGTTCTCAAGCATCGTCACAAATCTTCTAGTACGAAGACTCTACGAGTTTCAGCCATCGGAGCAGACGGCTTTCGAGGAAGATACAGCACAATAGGCCCCATCCATACAGTGCGAAACATTCTATAGAAGTCCGAAGAGTATAATTGTCCCCATCCATACAGTGCGAAACATTCTACAGAAGTCCGAAGAGTATAATCGGCCCCTTTGTCTTGCGTTTGTGGTCTATGAGGAAGTATTTGACTTTATCGAGACCGTCTGTTTTGGAGTCGCTGCATCGATGCCAATTCCATTGGCGATACATCCAAGTGTTGAGATGTCGTCATGAAAACTCGACAATGACAGTCCAAACTCTAGACCAGCCAACTATACATACCTATCCACGCAAAGGGGTGAGAGAAGGGGACGTAATTTCCCCGAAATTGTTCTCTAATATTATTGGAGGATGTGTTTAAGACGCTGAACTGGAAAGGACGCGCCATTAACATCAACGGCGAGTACCTGTCACACTTAAGATTTACAGATGACGTTATCATAGCAGCTGAATCGCTGCATGACTTGCAGCAGATGCTGTACGGCCTAGTTGATTCATACGCATTGGTCTCCGGATGAACTTGGACAAAACCAAGGTTATGTTCAGCGATTGCTGTCAATGTTAATGCTTTCAAGGTTGTCAGAGAATACTTTTACCTAGAGAAAACTCTGCAGTTTGGTAAGAACAACTTTGAGAGGGAGGTTAACAGAAGAATTTAGCTGGGCTGAGCAGCGTTTGGGAAGCTTCATCGAGTCTTCTCGTTGCGTATTTCACAGACTAAGGTCTTCAATCTTCAAACGCGTGCTATTTACTTTATGTTACCGCACTAGTGCGATAACACCACAGATAACTATTTACTAGCCGGAGATGTGCGATTTTTTTAATCTCATCAATGAGACTTCACTTTTTTTTTAATAGTTTAATTGTCCTTGGTCCCAAATTGAACTAAAATGTATTAATGGACAAGATATATCTTTTCTACTGGTTCAGATGTTACAGTTATTTCAATGACAGATAAATATAAATATTTAAATTCATTTAAGCTAGTAAATATAGTGGATTTTATAAAAAGTTAAATATTTATGTTGTAAAGACCAAAGTTCCAAGGGTAATTGGAAGAGATTGGCTGAACGAATTAAAATGATGGCCTCCTAAATTGCAGTATAATTTAGATAGTGGAACTAATATGGTGCAAAATATTACAGATGCACAACAGCTGGTAAAGAATCAGTTCGCAGATATATTTAGCGAAGGTTGGGGAAACTTCAAAAGTGAGGAAATAATATTGAAATTAAAACCGAACACCATACCGAAGCGCTTACCAGTTCGGCGTGTACCATTTGCGTTACGTGAAAAAGTGAATAATGAAGTGCTAAGATTGCTAAAAAATGGTCAAATTAGGACAGTAAAACAAAGTGAATGGGGAACACCAGTGGTTCCAATTTTGAAACCAGATGGCTCAGTTCATCTGTGTGGTGATTATAAACTAACAGATAGTTTTCCACTTCCCCACGTGGATGACATTTTGTACACACTCAAGTATGGCGAATATTACTGCGAACTGGATTTAAAGGACGCATATTTACAGGCTGCTATTAGTGCTGAAAGTAAAGATTGCACTACTATAGTGACAGAAGTTGGTACTTTTAGGTATAATTATCTTCCTTTTGGAGTTAGTACAGGTCCTGGTTCATTTCAGAGATTAATGACAAAAAAGTTGGATAAGATTCCAAATACTATTGTATTCATAGACAATATCTATATTAAAGGAAATAACTTAAAGAAATTCTTGATATTTTTTTAATTCAGGCATTAAGAAAGTGAATTTCAGTTAAAATTTGAGAAATGTAAGTTATTTACTACTAGCTAGTTTAGATGTATTTGGTTTTCGTGTAAACAAAAATGGTATCAGTGTTATACAGTAAAATATTGATCCTTTATTAAAAGCTAAAGCACCAACTAATTTGACATTACTAAAATCATTTTTGGGTTACTTCAAACCCAGCAGATTTTTTGTCCCGAACAGTGCAAGATTGTAAAGAAAAATTTGTACTGAAAAAGATTTCAGCATCGATTGCTATATTAATGATTCAAAATTGGAAACAATAAATTGGAGAATTATAAGAAATTAATCGAAAACAGATTTCATAATATTATCAAAAGTCTTAAGGTCTTACTGATGGCTGGCCTGAAGAAACGAAGTTATCGATAGAGATATTGCCATATTATAACCGTAAAAATTAAATAACGGTAGACAGGGGTTGCATATTTTGGGGGTATCGTATAGTCATTCCTCTAATAATTACAAAAGCTGTCTTGTCTGAATTGCACAAAAGTCATTTTGGAATTGTTCGTATGAAAGAAATAGCACGTTCATATATCTGGTGGCCTAATCTAGACTCGGATATTGAGAATGTTACGAAAAGGTGTACAGTGTGTTTACAAAATAGTAAGACTCCTGCTAAAATTAAAAAACCATGGCCAATATCTCCGTCTTCTTGGTATAGAATTCATGCAGATTTCTTTGGACCATTTTACAATAAAATGTATTTAGTAATAAAATTGTTGATAGTTATTCAAAATGGCCTGAAGCTTTTGAAATGTCAAATATTACCAGTACTCGTACTATTGAAGTTTTTAAAAGTGTATTTACTCGATTTGGTTACCCAGCGCATGTCAAACTCAAACTCAAACTCAAAGCATTTATTTCAATTAAACCATTTACAGGCACTTTTGAACTGTCAAGAAGTCGGTCAGTAAAAATAAAATGAAGCTAGTTGCGCATTCCAAAGCGTAGGTACCTATGGAGAAGAACGGGCAAGAAACTCCATGGACACTCTTTTAAATTATATTTTTACAAAAATATTAGTTACATCATTAATGTTGAATTTATAATAATACGTGAGAACGATGTAAAAAAAGACGTATGCGTTAAAAGCGTCCAGAGTACAGCAAAAAGTAAATAATAAAAAAACAACAATCCAAAAATAAAATAATTAAAAATAAAAATAAGCCGAGGCAGCTAAGTGATGACCAGCCCCAACTGACGGCGCCCGTTCACGAACATGACGCATAGATCAGCACCATTCAGCTCAACCATTTTGAAGGGAGCTAAATTTTAATGATCCAACACACACGCCACCGTCAGCGAGACAATTGTGTGAGCATGGCATACTATCAGCTGCCAGGGCATATTCAAGTCAATGAAAGACATAAACTGACGTCATGGTACGAATTAGCAGAACAGTTCAGTTCAGGTCCTAAAATGCAGGTCATACGTAATTACGTACGCTGCGTGTGTGAAAAAGCGATATGTTTTTGTTTCGCTCGACACCAGTGTATAAATTCTGAGGTGTGCGTTCTGTGTTAATACATCACTTATAGACACATATGTAGGTACGACCTGTACCGCGTTTTCACAGCAAAACAATCCTTAGGGTGCTACTCCACTTTTGACCGCTACCGTACCTAGACAGCAATTATTTAAAAATAATCATTTGTAAGGGATAAAGCAAAACTGTACAAAAAAAAATTACATGCCGTTTTGTTAGTTGGTTACAGAAATATACCCATACATATAGAAAATATACCCATAGATATAGAAAATATACCCATAGATATAGAAAATATACCCATAGATATAGAAAATGTTGTCCCTGAAGAACTACCCATTAATATGTTTCGATATTTTTTTACAGGCTTACCAAACGCAAGATGACTGCATAAACGCTGTAGAGCACAAGATTACTGCCGCGGATGTCGCAGTGCTGCTACGCCAACTGAACAGGTAACTACCGCGCGCATAGTTCATAGTGACAACTAGCTGAACGTTACTGTGTTTAATGTGGCGTCGCATCTGAGGCTGAACTAAACAACTGCCACCAACTGCATCGCTCATGCAGTGCGTCCACTGAACCATAGGACAAGTTAAAAGGGCTATCCTAGAATTAATGCATTTTAAGCGTAGGGACTTTCCAACATCCCAATTATATTCCAAAGCCCGAGTTCTGCCAGTCAGACAGCTGTCTATACCTACTTCGTGCCGTGTTGCGTAGACTCTCCATGTTACCTTCAGATCCAAAACTATTGAAACGCAAACGGTTTCCTGTCTTTGATCCTGTTAGGTGTTCTCGCACGGCGCGCACGCACCGGATACAGAGCGCGCACTGCGATGCGATTTTTTTATCGCATGTTCATGCGAAATAAACTCGCAAACGCTAATAAAAATTATTAAGCGATTAAAATCAAAATGAAAATATTTTATTTCACATAAACCGACATGGGCACTTATGAAACGTCAGAAGCTAGGTGCACGGCTCCAATTGGTCGTTCTCTATGGAGAAGAACCGGCAAGAAACTCCACGGTTACTTACTCGTTTAAAAATAATTGGCTTTTACAATGTTTTCAAATTACAGTAGGTATGGGAGGACAGCGTCGGCCTGTCAACAAGTACCAGGTACTTGATAAAATAAAAAATGGTCTACAGATCTAAAGTCTACAAGGCTTACAAAGTCCTCACATTTACAAAATAAGAATCTATCAAAAGGATAAACAAAATATAAAATCTACTAAAACCAAGAGCTATGATTGCCATTACAACCACTAATAAAGAGGTGAAAAATTAAAATTGTCTGTATACTCGTATAATGTCAAATAATAAAAAGATGATGTCAAAGATATATGTAATAAAAAGAAATAAAAACTTTTTTACAAAAAAAACAACCGACTTCAAAAAAAAACTACAAAGTGATAAATAACTTTAATTTCGGAAGTCGGTGTCGTTGGTTCCACATTTTCGTTTTTTGTTTGACACCGACTTCCGAAATTAAAGTTATTTATCACTTTGTAGTTTTTTTTTGAAGTCGGTTGTTTTTTTTGTAAAAAAGTTTTTATTTTTCACTTTTTAGTTGTACCTACTCCACATAAATTCAAATAACACTAGTGCATTGAAGAATTCAAGACACCGACTCGAAGAATCATCAAAATTCGCATAGAAATGCCGGAGATGCAGTACATTTATGCATATAACATCGTACATAAGAATAATTACATAATGTATTATATACTAAAACCTTCCTGAAAGTATGTAGATCACATTAGTGAAAGAATTATCAAAATCGGTTCATTAGTTTTTGAGAAAATCGCGGACAAACAAACATACATACATACATACATACCTACATACATACATACGGGTCGAATACAGAACCTCCTTTTTTGAAGTCGGTTAAAAAATAAACATCGTAATTTGAGAGCAGTTAATAGACATTTACGTAGTTATGCCGTTGGTGAGGTGCCAGGGAAGCCACATGTGCAGAAGGAATTATTGCCAAACTACCTTGTCTTCAACGTAGTCTTTAATCTTATAATATGTTTTTTTGATAAGGACACGTTTGATGAGGGTTTTCAACTTTCCATCGCTAAGATCTGTAACCGACTTTGGCAACTTGTTATAAAAACGGATGCTGTTTACAAGAAATGACTTGCTAGTCTTAGTTAATCTAAATTTAGGTATCACAATTTCATTTAACTACGTGTATTTGTATTATGGAAATCGCTTCTTATTTTGAAAAGTCCTAAGTTTTTGCGAACATACAAAATACTTTCTAAAATATAAAGAGAAGGCAGAGTTAGTATATTTATTTATTTAAACTTTTCGCACAAAAAAGGTACAAAGGCGGACTTAATGCCTTAGGCATTCTCTACCAGTCAACCAAGGGTGGTGAAGAGATTAGATGGCAGGTGCTTTGGTTGAGAGGAACAAGGATAAAAAAAAACTATTAAAACTAGGTACACAAATACATAAATAGGTTATATACACATACATACTATTTACTATAATATATATATATATATATACAGGGTGTCCCAGAAATAGTGAATCAAACTGCTATGGGAGGTAGCTTGACTAATGTCCCATCCATAAAAAATATGAAACAAAACAAAACGCATATGGCCATCAAAAAAAAAAATAATATCGGAGAAACGGGAAAATCATCGAATTCTCCTAAGTTTCCAGCTCTAATTATTTCGTTTTGGGTTTATTTGTACATTTTTTCTGCCAATTTTAATTGTTAGAGTTCGCTCCAACTGATTGTTAACATTTTTCAAAAAGTAATGTCTACTATTGGAGTACAGACCACTTAATTTATGTGATTTTTTTTAACCGAAACATTTTCTTGCAATTTTAACCAGCAATGGTATAAAAAAAAATTGTTTCATATTTTTTATGGATGGGACATTAGTCAAGCTACCTCCCATAGCAGTTTGATTCACTATTTCTGGGACAACCTGTATATATATATATATACAAATTCAAGAGAGAGAGATGTTGAGATGACTCTACGCTACCTATTTGTTTTGAAAATAACTCTGCAATTTCCGCTTAAATGCATACCGACTGGCGGCCGTCCTGATATCAAGAGGAAGCGCATTCCAAAGAAGAATGGACTGAATATGAAAGGAGGAGTGAACAAAGTCAGAAGTATGAGAAAGACAGAGTAGGAGAAGTCACTTCCAATATCTATGTTCTTCTCACGCCAAGAATCTGCGTTCTTCTAACAATTTAGAAGAACGCAGATTCTTAGCGTGAGAAGAACATAGATATTGGAAGTGAGACACGAGATAAGAAGGAGGAGTGGGAGAGTTGAGAAGGGAGAAAAGCGTGGTCAAAGCGCGCAAACTTCTTCTTTGGCGAATGGACATTCATTTGAGCTCAGACCTATAGCTCGTCACATGGTCATATTTCCTGAGGTTGAATGTGAACCGGATACCATTGTTGAGCAATCTGTCGAGTTTATCCAGCAAAACCGCATTCAAGTCAAAGTAGCACACGTCACCATAGTCGATTATAGGGAAAATCAAAGTCTGCACAAGCATGGTTTTCGTCTTAGCGGGCAAAAAGTTTCTCAGACGATACAGGGATCGCAGAGTACCGTTGACCCTTTGACTAACACTAGAGACCAGAGCATACCTATTCACAACGATCCGACAGGCTATCGTATCGAAAATGACACATTTCGATAACCTGATTTACCTTGCCCCCGACAGCAAATAGCTCTCGGAAGAATAGCGGTCGTCTATTTCATTTGAACTGACAATATTTTTATGTTTTGGACTTGTGAAAAACGTTTAGAGGACTCCTACGATAACATTGATTGTTGTTCGATACGGTACGGAAGCGTATCGAGTGTTTGTGAATAGCCATGCTGGCGTTGCCAGCTAAGTGTAGAGTCGAGATGCAAACCGAGATCTTTCACAGTAGGGAAAGGACCGGAACTCTTCAGCAATCTTTGCGACGGTGTCTTTTGAGGGTCCAGCACATTGGATCTGAGCCTCAAGCTCACCCATCTTCTCAAGGAAGCACTCCTCGAGGTTCTTCTGGGCCGATTGGATATCATCCAGTTGAGATGACATTATGTAGTGTAGAACTTGCAGTGACTATGATGTACTAGTGATAAACTGGCAGGTGGTGTAGTGTGTGTGTTTGCGTTACATGGAATGTCTCACCAATGTAAGTGCTGCTTATTTAGCGGTTTATGCAACAAATGTAGTACTCAAAAACAAATAAAATACTTAAAAAGTAATTTTAATTAAAAAGGATTTAATAAATTGCGTGTTAACTTTTCTACACCTACCCCCGAAAAAACTATACCAATTTCTTTGAATTTGTTTCTAAGAGACTCTCGAGGAGCTATTTTATAGATTGCGCGGATTATTTGTATAGATTGATTTGATGGATGCCAGCAAGGTGACCCTCTCAGGTCAGTCATTTTCAGTTTGGCTATTCATCCAATTATACGTAAACTAAATTCAAAATTTAACGTGTGGTATTTGGACGATGGAACGCTAGGAGGTGATGTAGACACTGTTTTGAAAGGTCTCGAACTCCTCAAACAGGAATTTCAATCTATTGGCTTGGACCTTAACCCCTCAAAATGTGAACTTTACCTTTCTGACATTACCGACAGACTCTAGATAAATTTAATGCAATAGCCCCACAAATAAAAATTTTAGACAAAAGTTCACTGCACCTCCTAGGTTCCCCAATTTTAGAAGACAGTTTTTCTCCATTCATAGACGAAAAAATTAAAAATTTCAATGAGATTTCGGACAGCCTCTCTAAAATTAATTTACATTCGGCATTCACCCTGATTAGATACTGTTGTTTTGGCCCAATTTTTATGTATTTTCTACGCTCTTCACCTTTATGGAAGCAGCCACACCTCTTGGACAAAATTGACCAAATTATTCGCAGCACACTAACATCCATTCTAAATGTGGCCTTGGACGACCGAGCGTGGCTTCAAGCCACACTACCCATCCGTTTTGGTGGCCTCGGTGTTCGCAAAATTACCAGTATTAGCATACCGGCGTTCCTGTCTTTTGTCCACAGCACTGAAAAGTTGACCGGGAAAATTTGACTTAGGTGACTACTTCTCCGCAAAATATTTCATCCGCGGGTGAAACGTTACCCTTTTAAAATTGTAAGGCGACGAATCATCCGAATATGTCTGTTTAGGGCGTCCACTTCCAGCGTTTCTAACATTCTCACATCTGCCTTGTAAATACCAATAAATACCTTCTTCTGTTTATTGTGTGTGATTAAGAGCGTTTACGACATACAGCATTTCATACAAATTTTCAAGCCCTTGTTTTTCGAAATGAATGAACCGATTTTAATGAAACTTCATACACATAAGCACAATAAAAAGGTATATAAAGTTAGTTAAGAACATTTTCTAAATGTCTTATTTAAAAAAGATAACTGGAAATCTCTGTTTCTATGGAAAATTTAAAATCGGTCTAATTTGGCTGTAACACTATTTTTCGAAAACGTGGCAATGCTGCCAGCCTTTTGGGCACTGTTCCTGTTGACAGCGATGCGGACGAATTCTTTGATGCCCTATGATTATTTTACTTATTTTTTTATATAAATGTAAATATTATTATAGTTTATACGTTATCCAATAATTAATTAAAGATTGATTTGATTGATTATTGGAATAGATTGTCGATTACTTTCTGCAACGATTATACATATTGCGTGGTGCGCGCTTAGCCTAATCTGCTTGTTACGATAAGCCGCCCGATGCGTGCCATACGGAACTGTGGACGCGTGCCTTTAGAGTCGCACGCAAAGGGAAGCATTAGCAAAACATTTTCATACAAAACAGTGCGGTGCGGTGCCTGTAGGGCGTATTATTTCATAGAAAATGTACGAAGTGATGGAGGTGGATTGTTGTAATGAGTTGCGTTGCGGGCGTTGCGGGGCGGCCCGCAGTCTGCTTTAGCCGTAACAGTTGCCACCGACCTCGTCCGTACCGACACGTGTGCGCACGCGCTGGCTCGCCACTCGCGGTGGCACTGGCAACACTGGCAACTCGTGACTCGGTGGACGACTGACTGAAGCACAATACTAACATAAGAAACTGTTGCAGTTTTAGAATAGAAGCCGCCAACGGCAGGGCGCATGGAGTGGGAAATGAAAAATTACCGAGAGGCTATGGAATAATGAACCTGGTACGTGTCACTCATGTTAGCTTGATTCGGTGCGACAGAGGGGCGTCTGTTGTTAGTGTTACGTACAACTTTCCTCCTGGATTTAAGAAATGAGCTTCTTAATCCCAGCCTGAAGGTTTTGGACTCATGCGTGTTTACAAGCAAGGGTTTGGAAGGTGTACGCCTGTATGGATATGGTTTGTTTACAAATAGCAGTACGTTTAGTTGTGTCGTCGCCCGCGGTAACTGAGCGCCGTGTGTTGCAGCAGTGGGACAGCGAGCTGGCGGGCCTGGCGCAGTTCCTGGTGGACATGTGCTCCCCACATCACTACTTCCAATGCGCCAGCACCAGTGAGTCCGACTTCGAGCTGTAGCGTGTAGCGCGGCACCGCCGCTGCACCTGGTCCTGGCGCCACGTGCCGGGCGGACAGGTGACGCGGGCCCCGAAGGGGATCTGCTCTCAATACTGATGCTACCAATTTTTATTCTAAAGAAACATTTGATTTTGTTCAAAAGTGAATAGATCAGCATTCAAACATTTGTCAGCGGTAGCTCTATCCGCATTCTGATGACACATTCCAAGACCCCCATGGGCTGCTCCAGGTATTTATAAAAGTAGAGCGAGACTATACGAGTTATATGGTTTGAAAAAATACAGGTTTGATACTCCTTTCCTAGAGTATGTCAAAAACTATTCAACAAAAATATTAGTTATTTTGCTAAATCAACTTTTTTTAAGCGATACAATTAACAATTCTAATAATAAAGTAAAAACCTGTTGGAAAATTATTAAAAATGAAACTGGTAAATCGGTTTAACAAGAAAAACAACTTGAGAGTATGGTCGACAGCAAATTAGTTAATAAAGCAGCTGACGTAGCTGAGGCATTTAATGAGTTTTTTGCCAACATATCTATAACTACGACTCGATCCTTAAATTCGTCCCCGTCTAAAGCTGAAAACCTTTCGCATAGTAGTGTACCTAAATGTAGTCGGTTATTTAGCTTCAAAGATGTAACCCTGCGTGATGTAGTTAATGTTTTTAACACACTTAAGTCTAAAAACACCGGTGATTACTGGGGCATCTCCATTAAACTTTTAAGTAATATAATAGACATCGTAGCCCCCTATCTAGTTGTTACTTTTATGAAATGTGTTGATTTAGGAACTGACATCATGAAGAGTAGTAAGTCATACCATTATTCTGCCGTCCTTTAACTAAAAAGCCGTTAACCCTCAAATGGTCAATTTTTACTTTTTAATAGAAAGTGATAGAGTTTAAAATTCTC
Source organism: Hydraecia micacea (assembly GCA_914767645.1). Classification (NCBI taxonomy): domain Eukaryota; kingdom Metazoa; phylum Arthropoda; class Insecta; order Lepidoptera; family Noctuidae; genus Hydraecia; species Hydraecia micacea. The sequence goes on along the minus strand of OU611802.1, from coordinate 9,964,663 downwards.
TATCTTTCTGTCTAAGAAACATTTTTATAACATAAATAGTTCCAAAGATATGTACATCTTTTAGGCCGTTAAGTAACATAATTTTTGATGATTCCATCACTTGAAAGCGTCTAACCCACACTTCTTAGCTTAATGTACTTTAAAATACCTTAACTGCCCGATGTGATGATTATTTTCTAGCCTTCTACTTAACTACAAGCACGTTATCTGATTTTTCTTGACTATAAAGACGCTAACGGACTATAACTTCTTTATAGTTAGCATTTAAAGAACAGTTTATGTGAAAAAATTTACTTATTTGCAGTTACCAGCCCTTAACGCTGTTTTAGTTAAGCATGTAATTCTGCACATTTCCCAGAATACTTAACTAAAAAGCAGCTAAGCCTCATTACTTAGCTAAAAGGCAGTTAGCCGACTCTCGCGCCGCGTTCACTCCGGGGTTGAGTGGGGTGCGGGTGCCCTGCTCAAGCCATCCGCCGTCCCGTCGGACTAAATCTTTCCACCCGGAGGACACTGACACTGACTCTGTCAAAGATATGAACTACGAGATCTAACTAAGATCGAAGAAGTGACGATACAGATGAAGATATTGAAACAGAAAAACCCAAAACGACAAGAAAACAAAATCAAAAGTCATTTATTCAGACTAGGCTGAGAATCAGTACTTTTCGAACGTCAAAATTACAAAAGACAGTCCCCAAAACGCCCGCCCTTCACCACTTCCTAGTGCTTACTTACGATCCAAAAAAATAAATACAATAAAATCAAAGAGCTAGCGAGTCTCTTTAATTCCGTCATCTAAGAGGGTACAACGCCCGAGGCGTGGAGCAGAGATGCGGTGGTTCTGTTCTTCAAAAAAGGTGACAAATCCTCGCTGAAGAACTATAGAGCCATCTCACTGCTGAAACACTTATACAAGCTGCTCCCGAGGGTCGTCACGGACCGTCTCGCGAAGAGACATGTCGAGTTCCAGCCGCCAAATCAAGCCGGTTTTCGAAAAGGCTTCAGTACCATAGACCACATCTATGTTCGGCAAATTATACAGAATACCGCGGAGTATAACCAGTCCCTGTGTATAGCATTTGTGGACTACGAGAAACGATGCGACTCCGTCAAAATATGGGCAGTTCTGGCCTTTCTGCAACGATGTCGAATTGACTGACGCTACATCGAAGAGACGAGAGAGAGAGAAAGATAGAGAGAGAGCGCACGCGCGCGTGCGGGCTTTGAGATATTTGTACGACGCTGCCACAATGACTTTTCAGATCCAGGATCAGAAAACAACCCCATCCAACTGCTCAGAGGGGTGAGACAGGGGGATGTAGGTAATATCCCTGGCTGAGTGGACTGGACAGGGTATCAACGTGAATGGCGAGTACATTTCACATCTACGATTTGCCGATGATATCGTCCTAATGGCAGAGACGCTGAAACAGTTAGACCAGATGCTGCATAGCCTAAATGGAGGCTCCATTTAGGTTGTGCAACATCTGGTCTAACTGTTTCAGCGTCTGTTCATCTTGTTCGATTTGCCGATGACATCGTCATATTGACTAAATCTCTCCAGCCGAAATGGAGCCTCTCGGTGGGTTGGCTTCAGCTTAAATTTGGACAAGACAAAATTCATGTACAATTCGCACATCTTAACGAGTCCAACCAAAGTTTTGAAGGATTATGTCTACCTAGGGCAAGTCAACCAGCTCAGTAGACACAACATTGAGAAAAAAGCCGACTGAAGGATCCAGTTGGGCTGGGGAGCATTTGGAAAACTTCGTCAAGTCGTCTCGTCGCCTATCCCGCAGTGTTTGAAGACTAAGGTCAGTGCGTCCTGTCTGTCATGATATACTCGTACGTTGCCGAAACGAAGACATTGACGGTCGGGCTGGTACACAATTCAAGGCCGCTCAGCGCGCTATAGAGCGAGCTATGCTCAGAGTCTCTTTGAAGTATAAAATCAGGAATGAAAATATCAGGAAAAGAACCGCAGTTACCGACATAGCTTGCAGAGTAAGCAAACTGAAGTCGCAGTGGGCTGGCCATGTTTGTCGAAGGACCGATGGCCGGTGGAGCAGACGAGTCCTGGAGTGGAGACCGCGTATCGGCAAGTGTCGAGTGAGCCTCCCCCCAACTAGATGGATCGACGGCCTAAATAAGGTGGCTAGGATAAACAGGATGCGGAAGGTAGAGGACAGAGTGTTATGGCGCAGCCTGGGAGAGACCTTTGTCTAGCAGTGGACTGCGATAGGCTGAGTATATTGATGACTGTGTTTAATTTAGATATTGTTATGTTCCTAAATACTTAAAACTACAAGCTTTTGCTTATGGATCCGTCCGCGTGGAGGTTGGTAAACGATATCATTTCGAATAATTAACCCACGGGAATGAACTACCGGTATAAAAAGTATTCAATGTTTTATTCCAGCTTATGTTTTATAATTTATTTAGTGTGCAATTTTACTACATATTTTATTAGGTACTTTTATTTGTTATAATATTTAAATAATTTAGGACTGAAGTTGCCTCATGTCTGATATAATGTAGCCTTAGTTTACTAAAATAACTGGGTTAGAAGTTTTCTATTAAATCAGTGGTTGAATTAATGGAATAAAGAACATGGATTAAGAATATTGTCCATGCCAAATAATGAGCTCATGATCTGTTAGATCATAATTCGTTATAAGTTGATTATTATTGCGTATTAAAATTATAAGTAATTCTTTTATCTTTTAAATGTTGAATTATACTTTTGATTTTTAAAAGAACATGATGTAAGTATTTAATTAATTACTCACATATTTCCATATGAATGCTACACTATACAGAAGTTAACCACAAGCGAAATATTTTTAGTCACCTTTTAGTTAAGTAAAGTAGTTAAGAGTTTACAAAAATTCCATATAACATTGCCAACAATTAGCTAAAAAGCATCTAAAGCCCCGTAACTGCTCATTAGGAAAGTTATTGAAATTGAAATTAAAGCGAATGTCATGACTATAAAGCAGTTATGTCACTTAACAACTTTTTAGTTAAGTATTTCTAAACAAAATATAACAAACATTATGAAGCTTAACATTTTAAATAAATTACTTGACTAAAAAGCCGCTAAGGTATGGATAACGGCCTTTTAGGACAGTAATAAGATGCAATAACTAGGTTACATGCTTAACAAAATAAGAAAAATTAATTTTAAAATTAATTAATAATAGTTATTGGACAAAAAGGGTTATCTACGATAAACAGAAAGAAATATCAATTGATGTGTCCAACAATCATTATCCTAAGTATCATAGTTTTTAAGAAACAACGATTCCCACGTTTTTTGGCATTTACTCCGAAACAACTTTTTGGGCTTAACGGCCTTCTAGTTAAAGGACGGCAGTATTTCAATCAGGTAATAAAAATTATTTTGGCAATTTCAAGCCTATATCTATCTTACCTGCATTTAGCATAATATTTGAAATATTAATACTCAAGCAGTTGATAAGACATTTTAATTTAAATAGCCTCCTTCATAATGAACAATATGGCTTTACAAAAGGTCGTTCGTCTATAGATGCGGGTGTTCCTTTGCTGAAACACATATTTAATGCATGAGAGAACTTGCAAAATGCTATTGGAGTTTTCTGTGACCGTACACCTTGACACGCTTTGACGTAAACTACGTCATTACGGTGTCCAAAACTAAGCTCTCACCGTAATAAATTCTTATTTACATAATAGGTTCCAATATGTAGATGTTAATGGTGTGAAATCTTCCGGGCTACCAATTTAGTTAGGTGTACCGCAAGGCTCAATACTGGGTCCATTCTTTTTCTTAGTATATACCAATGGTTAATTACCATTCCATTTAAAGGGCATCTGTGACATTGTAATGGTTTTGACGACGTAAACAGCGCGCATAAACAAAACTTGCTGAGTTGTTGAAATAGTGCACTCTGATTAATCGGCAAATTGAGGCTAGGTTAAAACCGCCACGCCATTACGCCACGTTTGCAGGAAGATAAAGTAAATAAATAACAAATATGAAGAGCATCTTGGGAGGTGTATTTATCAAGATGAACGAAAACAAATTAAAATAAACAAATTCAAAACTAAATACGAAATCAAGAGCTGCATTGAAGATTTCTTGAACAAGGCTGAGAATGTTACTGGAAATAGGGTTAAGATTTTCAGAAGTGACAATGGTACAGAGTTTGTAAACAGAGAGGTGAAGGATATGTTCTCGAGGCGCGGGATAACTCATCAAACCACCGAGCTATACACTCCAGAGCAGAACGGTAAAGCGGAGAGAGAAATTAGAAGGCTAGTTGAAGCTGCTAGGACGATGTTACATACAAAGAATTTATCGAGAAAACTATGGGCAGAGGCCATAAATACGGCGGCCTATGTGCTCAATAGGACTAAAAAGAGTAAAGAAGATGGAAAATCTCCCTTTGAAGTATGGACAAACAGGAACTTTGATATTCATCAATTGAAGGTGATTGGTTTACCAGTATATGCACACATTCCTAAAGAAAGGAGAAGAAAGTGAGATACAAAGGGCGAAAAGAGATTGATGGTTAGATACAGCGAAGATGTGAAAGGTTATAGGATTTTTTATTCACAAAAGAATACTGTGGAAATAAAAAGGGACGTAGAGTTCTTGGAAAAAGAAATCAATAACGTGCAGGAATCAATTGAGATAGTAACTTTAGAAGACCAACCATCACAGGAGACTAAAACTGTGGTAAATGAAGAAAATGGAATATCAGAAGATGCCGTCTGTCCGAGATAAAGTGATGTTGAGGAAAGTTCGTTTTATGAAACAGAACCTGAAAGTGAATATGAACCATGTCCGGATGAGTTGAGTTTATTAACTGATGATAATACATCACCACTTGACAGTGAGAGACCTAAAAGATGAAAGAAACAAACCTCTTCTTATAAGTGTAACAACGTGCACAGTAATGTAGGTCCTGGTCCGGAGACATACAAAGATGCCATGAGTAGGGATGATGCTTGCAAATGCAAGGAGGCCACAGGCAGAGAACATACGTGAGAAGTTTCTAATGTGCCAGTTGACCCAAGTAAAATTGTAAGCAATAAATGGGTGTTCAAAATTAAAGGTGAACAGGATGATTTGTTTAGTTATCAAGATATTTATGCTCCAGTAGCAAAGCTGTTAACATTTAGACTCTTTGTTGTTATTGCTACTAAATTAAATTTACCGATTTATCAAATGGATGTAACGGGGGAATTTGTGTATGGGGAAATCCAAGAGGATGTTTATATTCAGTTACCTGAAGGGGCTTACTCTAATAGCAAAAATATAGTAAAACTTAATAAGTCATTATATGGTTTAAAAATGTCTCCTAGGTGTTGGAATGTTAAGTTCAATGGAGTAATGACTAGAGAGGGTTTTCTTAGATCATACTGTGATTCATGACTTTACAAAAAATGTAATGCAAGAAAAAATGTTTGTACTACTATAATATGTTGACGATTTATTAATTTTTGGTACAAACAACACTGATATTACACAGTTTAAAAAGGTTTTGAATCAGGAATTTAAAATGAAGGATTTGGGATTGATATCTAAATATTTGGGTATTACTCGTAATGTGAGTCAAAACTTAAAATATGGTATTGTTACGCGCCACAATTAATGCCTGACATTAGCTACCACTAGCGCCATCTAGTATCGAGTAGCAGAACTAGTAGGTCAAGATGCTTCCAGAAATTTCGATACTAGAACATTCTAGAACTATCGACATCGGGTCAGTCGGGACCGGTATGTACTCGAACATTCTAGATGTTTCTACAGTAGAAGGTTCTGGAACTATCTGAGGCCCTATAAGGCCGGTATGGGCCGCGATCGAGTCAGTATTGGATACACGATACAAGCAATAACATTCGAAGCGATCTTCAAGTGCGGCTTAAGAGTGATCAGTAGTGCGATTGTTTTATAATTAATTAGTGTTTGTCTTTTATTGGTGTTATTTAATTAAAGTGTTTATTTTTGGTTATTAAATCGGCAGTTTTTATTGTCACGAACCCCAAGCTTGTAACAATTGGTGTCAGAAGCAAGGATTAAAATCATGCCGATTTTACCCAAAGACGACACGGAGGGTATCCGTACCCGGAGTCAACGCCAACAGGAGACGGACCAGAGACGTTTTGGTGGAGCTACGCCACAGATGTCGGAGGGCCAGCTGCCGACCACGGAGGCCGGCCCGTCCGCAGCTGCTCCAGCATCATCAGCACCAGATTTGGCTGCTCTGATGATGATGCTGCAGAAGCAGGCTCGCCGACAGAAGGAGCAGGCTTGCCGACAGGAGGAACAGGCTCGTCGGCTGGAAGAACAGCTCCAGCGCGATAAGGAGGAACAGGCCCGCCGTCAAGAGGAACAGGTTCGCCGTCAGGAGGAACAGGCTCGTTGGCTGGAAGAACAGCTCCAGCGTGATAAGGAGAAACAGGCCCGCTGACAGGAGGAGCAGGCGCGTCGCCAGGAAGAGCAGATGCTCCTTATGAAGGACCTTCATGCTACCTTCGGGAAAGACATGAAGGAGGTGAAGGATAAGGTTGCTCAACATGACAACCGCCTGTCCGAAGCTGAAACCCGAATCGACCAAGTGAATAATCGGGTTGACAACGTGATGGCTGACGTGAAGAAAACCGTGATGGCTGACGTGAAGAAAACGCTGGATTACCTTCATCTTGGGGATGGAATCGCAGCTCCCGTAGCTACAACACCTTCGCTACGTTGATTTAAAGTACCACCATTCGGCGGAACTTCTTCCTGGTCGGCCTACAAAATCCAGTTTGAGGCTGTCATGAAGGCGAACGGGTGGAATGAAAGTCAGGCTATGACTGCCCTCACCCTAGGCCTGCGCGACCAGGCCTTGACTGTTCTTGAAGCTCTCGGTAAGGAAGTGACTTACGAGCAGCTCCTTGAGGCATTGGAGGCTCGGTATGGCGACGCTCACCTGGAACACGTGTTTCGTGCGCAGCTAAAGGATCGCGTGCAACGCAGTAATGAAAACCTGCAGCAGTGGGCCCTTGAAGTGGAGAAGCTGGTTCGGAAAGCATACCAGTCTGTACCTGCGCTTATTGATGGGAACCTGGTGCAGGTATTCATCGATGGCATCCGCGACCTTGAAGTTAGAGCTGCTGTGAGGCTCGGTCACCACGGGACGCTTAAGGACGCCTTGGCCCATGCACTGGAGGTGGAAGCTGTGCGGCAGGATCATCGTTCCCATCGCGTCAGGGAGGTTGCAGCAGCTACAGTTCGCGACCGCAATAAGGGATACAGCCCTAGGTGCTACGGCTGTGGCGAAAGGGGCCACCTTCGATCCAGTTGCCCTAAGCGAACTGCGGAAAGAGAAGATGGCTGCTAGCCAAAGGGTAGTACGGCTAACAGCACCGCCCAGCAGCAGCAGGGAAAACGAGTAATAGCCAGGACTGTGGGGCGGGTGCTGGCTGATGTTCAAAGAGCCCCGAGGATTTCGATCACACAAACCCATGACGGGAAATCTCGTGGCAACGCAGATGCATCGTCAAGAAGACCTTGTCCTGAAGACTGCAAGCATTGTACTAGGCAAGAGAGTAAAGAAGTCGTACCTGTGAGGATGCTCAGGACAGACCTCAGCAACGAGTGGAAGGAAAGCCTACAACGTACACAGCAGGAAGATTCAGACCTCAAGCCGATTCTAGAGTGGATGAAGGCCAGTGCACTGTTAGGTTAGTTAGTAGATAGCTATAGTTATAGAAGTGTGACCTGCGTGTTATGCGCGTACGCCTATAAGCCCAGTGCGATTAAACAGCTTGTTACCGAAGGCCGTGTCTTATTTAACAGTGGCGACGAGTTACGGTTACCCACGCACGCTCAGAAAAATATCATGGCGAATTTTATAGGATCAGTTCCTATTTTTGAGCTCGGCCAGGACTGGAACATCTTTAAAGAAAGGCTTTCTCAATGGTTAACTGCGAATATGTTGTTAATAAAAGTAGAAGGAAAGGAAGATGATCAGCGAAAGGCGGTACTTCTAAGCGCACTCAACAATGATGCGTATAAGTTGGTACGCGAGGTAATTGCGCCCAAGACAGTTGAGGAGATATCTTATAAAGAGTTAACTACAGAGTTAGATAAGCACTTCGTGCCAAAAAAGTCAGTGTTAGCTGAAAGATATATATTTCATACGGGCGGCGGCGCAAGACGCAGGCGAAGATTTGACGCAGTGGGCGGCCCGGGTGCGGCGCCTGGCATTGGACTGCAAGTTCGGAACAGCCATGGACGAAATGCTGCGCGATCGGTTCATCATTGGGATGCTGCCAGGGCCGGAACGGGACAAATTGTTCATGGACGAAAAAGCTTCTATTACATTGCTCAAGGCGTTGGAAATTGCAGTGGCTGTGAATAGTGCAAAACGAGCAGCACGACAGTCATCTACGGCAGCTGCATCGACAGCGACCAGCACGGACGTGTTCAAGATAACGGCAAGACCGGCAAAATCGTCGGCAAAGTGTAGTGTGTGCGGCTATAATAATCACACAACGGACAAGTGTCGGTTTGCAACATATAAATGTAAAAAATGTGGAGTGAAAGGTCATTTAAAAAAAATGTGCAAAAAAAAAGTGAACAAGTTAATTGCTTACAAGCGTCGAATGACGAAAGTGATGACGACGGTAAGAATATTCTAGTTTGTAATATACGTAGTTTCCGAGGCGAGCCTATGACGCTGTCTGTCGACGTAAACGGCCAATTAATATCTTTCGAAGTAGACAGTGGATCTTGTGCTCCTACTGCCATTCCATTGAATACTTACCAGAAATATTTTAGTAACGTGTTATTAGAGCATCCTAAGTCGGTATTAAAAGCATACTCGGGTGAGAAATTAGACGTAGTAGGAGTAATGAAGGTTCCTATTTTGTATGCGGGTGAACAAAAAAAATATTGAAATATATGTCATAAAAGGGGCCGGGCCAGCATTGTTTGGTAGAATTTTTTTATCGTTATATAATTTACAATTATCTAAGGTTAACCATTGTCTAGAGTTAACGGAAATTGACTTCTATCAAAACAAATATCCAACATTGTTTTCCAATACTTTAGGTACATTTAACAAACACAAAATAAAACTTACCTTAAAACCGGACAGTAAACCAAGTTTCTTTCGGGCTAGAACAGTTCCTTTTTCATTAAAGAGTAAGGTGGAGAAGGAATTGAACAGACTGGTTGAAACCGGTGTATTAATTCCGGTCGAACATTCTGAATTTGCGAGCCCTATAGTTCCTATACTAAAAAAAGACGGTGAGATTCGTTTGTGTGCTGATTTTTCCGTGTCATTAAATAAATGTTTACACATTGATAAGTATCCACTACCTAGAACAGAAGAACTATTTTCAAAATTACACGGGGGCATACAATTCTCGCAGTTAGATTTAAGTAGTGCGTATTTACAACTTATGTTAGATGAGGATTCACAAATTTATACCACAATAAATACACACAAAGGTTTATTTAAGTTTACGCGGTTGGTTTTTGGGTTGGCCAATGCTCCGGCTATTTTCCAAAAAACCATGGAAAATTTGCTAAACGGTATTGAGGGGGTACTTTGTTTATTGGATGACGTCCTAATAACGGGAAATACAAGAACGGTACATACGGAACGGTTACAACAAGTTTTCCACCGTTTACAAGAAGCGGGGTTGGTTCTAAATAAAACCAAATGTAAATTGTTTCAAGATTCGGTGACTTATTTAGGATTTGTCATTGATAAAAAAGGGATTCACACATCACTGGACAAGGTAACAGCAATGACTAACACCAAAGACCCAAATAATGTGCAGGAATTAAAATCATTTTTAGGGTTTGTTAATTATTACAGAATGTTCATTCCAAATGCATCGTCTATACTTAGACCCGATTTCACCAAACTATTCTTAATTAGCCATTAATAAATGAACTGTTATAATTGACGTAGACGTCAAAAAGTTTTACGTTCTATGGAGGAATCTTAACAAGGCGTTGCTAAATCAAACATCTAGTAGATGTTATCTGTGGTCGAGTGAACAAAAAACGACCGGTCTGACTTATCTATCATTCACTCTCGTTTATAAGCAACCAAATCAAAATGTATTGGCGCCTAAGCAAAATGTTCTTTATACAGTGTAATTCTATATTAGTCGTATCGTATTCAACGTCAAATGTTTTCGGTTTCGCGCGGATTTAGTTTTGTGGTAATTTAAATATTGTTTTATGTACTACCATTTATCCTCTCATTATAATTTTTGGTTATTTTGTGTTTTAAAATGTCAAAAAAAAGTCGCGGACCCAATTTCTGCGCTAGTGAAAAAGAAATGTTAATAGGACTCATTACAAAACATAAAAGTATTATTGAAAACAAAAAAACTGATGCAGTGACGATTGCTCATAAAAATGAGGGTTGGAAGGTGCTCACGGAAGAGTTCAACTCCCTGAGCAGTTTTAATGTCCGAAGTAAGTTGGTTTATTGGCGAAATTGACTGGTTCCTGTAAGCAAATAAAATTTCGGGGTAACTTCATCCATGCCCATCTTAAACGAAATCTCTAGACGCTTTGTGCAACGTTCACGGTAGAGATGATGTGGTAGTCCTATTACTAGTGGGAACCACTGTGTGAGCTTTTCAACTAGGTTAAAATTAGCATCCAAACATTTCTAATAATATTATCTGAACGCCTTACGTAAGAAATTGTACTTACCTACTAATCAACAAACCATAAGTAGGTAGGCATATTTTTATTACAATTCACATAATATGGCAATGTTAAGGTAGGTAGGTACTCACCGATTTGATGGGTATTCAAGTTTATCTTCAATCATTTGCAAAACATCCATACAAGATTCTTTCGATAAACGAAATCTTGTCCTGAAATCTACATCGTCATATTCTTCAAAATAGTTACGTCGATCTTTATATGTTTTAGGACGTCGAACATTATTATCTAAAAGTTCGAAATTTTCTACAATATCATCATTTTCACGTTCAAATATAAAATTATACGCCGCTTCCATTTTATTTGGCCAACTGACAACCAATATTGACAGCCGTTAAAAGCATTAACGGACCTTCGGAGCAGTGATCAAGTTTAACGTCTTGTTAAGAGAATTAACCATTCATTAGTACGTGGTGAAACACTCACTACGCTTAACGGACCATTATCTATTCAATGGGACGTTAAAATTAACTAACAGAGTATGGTGAAACCAGCTCTTAGTCCGTTAAACGATTTACTAAAAAAAGATGTAGACTGGTTTTGGTCAGAGATTCATAAGGCTGCTTTCGATCAAATTAAGAGGGAACTGACATCGGCTCGAACACTAGCACATTTTGATCCTTCTTACAAGTTGGTTTTGACAGTGGATGCATCTCCAACAGGGTTAGGTGCAGTATTAGCTCAAATAGAAGCCAATGGGGTGGAACGCCCCATCGCTTATGCGTCGCGGTCCCTCAGCAGTGCTGAAAAAAATTATAGCCAAATCCAAAGGGAGGCAACAGCAATAGTTTTTGGCATTCGTCGATTTCACCAATATTTATACGGTGTTGCAAATCCGTTTATATTGCGCACCGATCACAAACCGCTAATGTGCATATTTCATCCCGACAAAGGCATACCAGAAGTGTCCGCAAACCGGTTACAGCGATATGCCTTATTTTTGACTAGCTATAATTATGAAATACAATACGTTCCCAGCGCTAGTAATTGTGCCGACTACTTCAGTCGGGCTGTCATCAGTATTCGGCCGATCACTGATAACAGCTACAACGGACCATTCTCGGAAGAAGGTCAAGTAGGTGTTGTTTCGAATGACTCATATGTTTACAATAATAAGTTAGACGACGAGGCGACGTACATTAATTTTGTTGCAGATGGGCATTTACCTGTATTTTTAGATGAAGTTCGTTTAGAGACAAGTAAAGATAACATTTTACAGCAGGTATTACAATATGTTCAACAAGGTTGGCCTAAAGTAAAATTAGATGACAATAACTTATTGCCTTTCTATAAATGTCGATATGACTTAACTAGGGAAGGTGATTGCCTGATTAGGGGACACAAATTAATAATACCGAAGTCATTGCGGAACAAAATTTTAGACGAACTACATAGACCACATTTAGGTATATTAAAAACAAAGTTTGAGGCAAGATCTAGATTCTGGTGGCCTCAGATAGATAAGGATATAGAAAATAAGGTAGCCAACTGCGGAGTGTGTTTAAGTTTACGGCCCACACCGCCACGGGCTCCGTTGACACCTTGGCCTTTTCCAGAACGTCCTTGGCACCGAGTACATTTAGATTTTTTTGGTCCATGGCAAGGAGAAATGTACTTAATCATTATCGATGCATTTACAAAATGGGTAGAATGTTTTCCCCTTAGCAGTGATTACTCGACAGCTGCAGTAATAGCGAAACTACAAGAGACAATGGCTAGATTTGGAACATTGCATACGATTGTCACCGATAATGGAACCTCGTTCACTAGCAAAACATTTAAAGATTTCTGCGGTCTAAATGGCATAAAACACATTACTTTGCCGAATTATTCGCCATCTAGTAACGGTCAAGCAGAAATATATGTAAAAATAATTAAAAAGTTTTTAAAAGGGTTAGTAGCACAGGGCACCCCCAAAAACAAAGTTAAAGCACACCTTTCAGAATTTTTATTCAGATATAGGAACTTTAAACATACGACGACAGACAGCTCGCCGGCCGAACTAATGCTCGGACGTAAATTGCGTTGCAGGTTTGATTTATTAGACACCTCGGTGGCGGCGCCCGCGCTTGAGGTATCAGCGTCGTCCTCATTATTTATTAGACACCTCGGTGGCGGCGCCCGCGCTTGAGGTATCAGCGTCGTCCTCATTATTGTCAAAAGACTTACAAACTAAAGTGCGCGAGAAACAATCCGTACAAGCGAAATATTATAAAGGCAGTAGAAACATTCAGTTAGAAATGAATGATGCTGTATTGGTAAAAGGAAGTAACAATAATAAATGGATGCGGGGTACAGTTCAAAATAAAATTGGTACAAGTTTATACGATGTGTATATCCCAGAGAAAAACATTAGGTACAATTAAAAAGCATAAAAACCAATTATATAAATTAAAATCGCACGAGGCACAGCAAGACAATGACATGGATTGGGCTCTCACGGACTCCAAGACCGACGGAGAACAACTTTCGTCACAAAGTGCTCACACATCAGATCAGCAACGCTGTGACTCACCGGGGGAACAGGAAGAGTGGAGCGAGGCAAGCGCAGAGCTTAGAGAACTAATTAGAGAGCCAGCAGCTGACACAGTAGCTGAGCCAACAGCTGAGCTAGGATCTGAGGCAGCTGGTCCTAAGCCTGATTTCCAAACGGATACGGAAGCTCGTCCAAAATTAAGGAATATTGCTAGAGCCAATTATCGGAAATTCTTCTAGTTATGTAACATTTTAGTTTAGAATATATGGTGGAGGGATGTTAGGTTAGTTAGTAGATAGCTATAGTTATAGAAGTGTGACCTGCGTGTCATGCGCGTACGCCTATAAGCCCAGTGCGATTAAACAGCTTGTTACCGAAGGCCGTGTCTTATTTAACATGCACCTAGACCCAGATGGAGTGACGTCTCAGCGATGAGTTCGATCACAAAAAGCTATTGAGCCCAAATGGGACAGCTTGGTGATTCAGGATGGAGTCCTGTGCCGTAAATGGGAAAATGCTCGGGGAAAAAGCTGTCATTTACAAATGGTTGTCCCTAAAGCTGAAGTACCGGATGTTCTACAGCTGTACCATAATGGTTGTTCAGGAGGTCATCTGGGAGTAAAACGGACTCTACTGAAGATACGAGAACGGTTTTACTGGGTCCACTGTCGGGATGATGTCGAGGACTGGTGTCGCAAATGTACAAGTTGTGCAGCTGTAAAGGGACCTCAGACTCGTAGTAGAGGTGCATTGAAATTGTACAACGTTGGTGCACCATGGGAGAGGACAGCCCTTGACGTTGCGGGGCCGTTTCCGGTAAGTGAAAGTGGTAACAAGTACTTCATGGTTGTAATGGATTACTTCACTAAGTGGCCGGAAGTCTTCGCCATTCCAAACCAGGAAGCTTCAACAGTTGCCGATAAACTGGTTCATGAAGTCTTCTGCCGTTTTGGAGTACCCTTGGAGATTCACAGCGATCAGGGAAGGAATTTTGAGTCCCAAATATTCCAGGAAACTTTTTGAAGCCCGCCGACAGGAGGAACAGGCTCGTCGGTTGGAAGAACAGCTCCAGCAGGAAAAGGAGGAACAGGCCCATCGGTTGGAAGAACAGCTGCTGCGTGACAGGGAGGAGTAGGCGCGCCGCCAGGAAGAGCAGATGCTCCTTTTGAAGGACCTTCACGCTTCCTTCGGGAAAGACATGAAGGAGGTGAAGGATAAGGTTACCCAACATGACAACCGCCTGTCAGAAGCTGAAACCCGAATCGACCAAGTGACTTATTGCGGTTATAGCTTAAGTATTCATTTTCATTATGAAAAGAAGATTGAAGCTAAACATCAAAATAATCCTTATTACGGATATGACACAATTTTATTTTAATATTACTAAAATCAATTTTGTATAAACGTTCTTGTTTATGATTTCCAATCAAATATTATGTTTTTGAGCTGGTTTTCGTTTGCACGGCCACAGATAATATAATACTACGGCGAACGCTTCGTAAACACTCGTCGAATAATTCGGCAAAATATCTCGTTGGTATGAAACCACTTGTTTCATATTCACTGACCAGCTTGGCCTTCCACTTCGCTTTCGACTGGCAAGGCTACCCTCTTCCTTATATCTTTTGACCCTCCGACTCACTGTAGGCAATTTCTCTAAAACAAAAAAGGAATACTGTTCGGCTACTAGCAAAATTATAAAATATTATTACTATTTTGAAACAAAATTATTTTGAAAATAGAAATGTTACAAAATGATTATATTATAATAATTATGCTTAATAAAGGCAAATGAATAAGCTTGCGCTCTAAATATGAAATATTTAATGGCGTTAACATATGAGTTTTTTATCCATTTCTCTTAATTAACGCACATTCATACGATTTGATGGGTAGCATAATAAATATTTACATAATCAATGTAGGGTGTCGTATGCCGTAATTCTTGGGTCCGAAAGGGGTCATTACCGAGCCG
Organism: Hydraecia micacea; assembly: GCA_914767645.1. Lineage (NCBI taxonomy): Eukaryota > Metazoa > Arthropoda > Insecta > Lepidoptera > Noctuidae > Hydraecia > Hydraecia micacea. The sequence continues at coordinate 9,949,477 of OU611802.1, read as the reverse complement.
GTGGAGGTTCATGTGTTCGGGTCCTTTCGGGGGCGCTACCGAACTATACGGTTAATGTTATATTCATCATTCCAAAAGTAAATAATTTCTATTTAGGGCTTATGGTAAATATAAAACGTTTAAAAAAATAACTACAAGGATCATCAGTTATACTTTAATTAGATAAATGTTCTATAAAATAATTAAATCATAATACTCACAGTCAGTCCGGTTTCATCAAATATTTGTGATATAATATTAAGTCCATGTTTACGCAGCGCGATAATATCCGATTTCATCTCAATGTTTAAAGCTTGCATTTCAAAATGAACTACAACACCGCTAATAGATTAAACACACTTCACTAACCCACAATATCAAATTATCAAAGAAGCAACAACATTCTATTTAGTCGGGGACTAGCGGTGAATGAGCCGTAAGTTAAGCATCTGTCTACCTTATATTTTATTTATTTAGATTTCTGTGGGTATAATCATAAAGTTTTACGAACTATGTGAACAAGACGAACATGACACGGAACTAAATATATTCGAGTAATTTGCGAGTGTGTGTGTCTAATTGCTCATTAAAAGAAGGTCGTAAGTCAAACTAAACGTCAAGCTATTGCTTTGTGACTTTGCCTATGGACTTTTGGCGCCTACTGTACATACTCGTACCATAGTTCATTTACATTTTAATCTGTTGGTTGCTATGTAGATAGATGCGATTTGATTGTCAAAAGTCAGATAAGGAAAAACTTATTGTAAGTTTCATTTATTTGTATTTATTATAATCTTAATTTTACTCCTTCTGATTGTTTTCCCTTTTTTCATTACCTTACCAAAAATATACCATTCTTATTCATAAGTTGCACTTACTTATTTTTTCATAGAGGGTGATAAAAAGTAGTGTCCACCTCGGGGGCAACGCTATGAATCCCTCGCTGCGCTCTGGATTCAAAGAAACACTCTCGCCTTCAAAATAGTTATTTGCTCCCTGGCAAACAATCTACTATTTTTTTTTGTTAATATTTCCATACGATTTTCTCAGTTGATGTTCCAAATTCAAATCACATTAATGATGACCAGCGGGTCATAATGAAATTCAGTACAATATTAATGCCCGGCTAGAGCAAGCTAAGTCATTTAATCGCTAGGGCTTAAATGACTTAGAAGGCCTTAGGGGTGGTCCCATATAAATGTCATTGTCTTTACTTGGGTAGTTTTTCAGTTAGCTTCAATAATACGTAATTTTGCCTCTTAGTTTATATTATTACTTTTTCCAAAAATAAAAAAAACAAGCGACTTCCAAAAAAGACACTACAAAGTGAAAAATAACTTTAATTTCGGATCGTTGTTTGCCACCGACTTCCGAAATTAATTAAAAGGGCAGTCACCTATACTTTATTTAGCCATGTGGCTAAATAATACTTAGAACAAAATAATTAGTAAATAAATGATAGCTAGATAAATAATTACATATTTTATTATAGTCATAAAAAAAAAAAAACGCACACATACATACTATTATTATTATTATGTTAAAATTATTATTTGAATTTATATATCTATATGTATATATTTATATATTTATTTTGAAATTATTATTAATATTATGTTGCCGTGCCCTAACCGGGTTTCATGTTGGAACTTACTAATATTGTAACAACTAAATAATGTACACATGAATGCAATAAAGAATTTGAATTTGAATTTTGAATTTGAATAAAGTGTGGGCGAATAATATATTTTTTCTATTTTAGGTAAATTTACAAATACTCTTCCCGTATACTTCTATACATTAGTACACGTCAAAAGAGCTGAGGTGGCTTCTGTATTTATGGACGTGCCCACTGTTCTGGAGGAGGTGCCCAGGTTGATGAAGACAGCGCTAGCGAAAGTAACAGTTGAGCATATCAAACATTACAGACCCCCTCCAATCGGGACGAATTCCACCGATCATCAGAAATTAAAGTAAGTAAACGGTTTGTTTTTTATGCAAAAAAAACAATGCGTTTGAATGAAGTCTTTTGAATTACATACGAGTAGACTGTTATGCACGTTTGTGAGCCGAGCTCCCGTGGCCAGGGGCCAGGTGGCCTACATACACACTATCTACACAGTCGAATACCTAGCGGTGACGACCTCAGAATTACATACGAGTAGACTGTTGTGTACGTTTGTGAGCCGAGCTCCCGTGGCCAGGGGCCAGGTGGCCTACATACACACTATCTACACAGTCGAATACCTAGCGGTGACGACCTCAGAATTACATACGAGTAGACTGTTGTGTACGTTTGTGAGCCGAGCTCCCGTGGCCAGGGGCCAGGTGGCCTACATACACACTATCTACACAGTCGAATACCTAGCGGTGACGACCTCAGAATTACATACGAGTAGACTGTTATGCACGTTTGTGAGCCGAGCTCCCGTGGCCAGGGGCCAAGTGGCCTACATACACACTATCTACACAGTCGAATACCTAGCGGTGACGACCTCAGAATTACATACGAGTAGACTGTTATGCACGTTTGTGAGCCGAGCTCCCGTGGCCAGGGGCCAGGTGGCCTACATACACACTATCTACACAGTCGAATACCTAGCGGTGACGACCTCAGAATTACATACGAGTAGACTGTTATGCACGTTTGTGAGCCGAGCTCCCGTGGCCAGGGGCCAGGTGGCCTACATACACACTATCTACACAGTCGAATACCTAGCGGTGACGACCTCAGAATTACATACGAGTAGACTGTTATGTACGTTTGTGAGCCGAGCTCCCGTGGCCAGGGGCCAGGTGGCCTACATACACACTATCTACACAGTCGAATACCTAGCGGTGACGACCTCAGAATTACATACGAGTAGACTGTTATGCACGTTTGTGAGCCGAGCTCCCGTGGCCAGGGGCCAGGTGGCCTACATACACACTATCTACACAGTCGAATACCTAGCGGTGACGACCTCAGAATTACATACGAGTAGACTGTTATGTACGTTTGTGAGCCGAGCTCCCGTGGCCAGGGGCCAGGTGGCCTACATACACACTATCTACACAGTCGAATACCTAGCGGTGACGACCTCAGAATTACATACGAGTAGACTGTTATGCACGTTTGTGAGCCGAGCTCCCGTGGCCAGGGGCCAGGTGGCCTACATACACACTATCTACACAGTCGAATACCTAGCGGTGACGACCTCAGAATTACATACGAGTAGACTGTTATGTACGTTTGTGAGCCGAGCTCCCGTGGCCAGGGGCCAGGTGGCCTACATACACACTATCTACACAGTCGAATACCTAGCGGTGACGACCTCAGAATTACATACGAGTAGACTGTTATGCACGTTTGTGAGCCGAGCTCCCGTGGCCAGGGGCCAGGTGGCCTACATACACACTATCTACACAGTCGAATACCTAGCGGTGACGACCTCAGAATTACATACGAGTAGACTGTTATGTACGTTTGTGAGCCGAGCTCCCGTGGCCAGGGGCCAGGTGGCCCACATACACACTATCTACACAGTCGAATACCTAGCGGTGACGACCTCAGAATTACATACGAGTAGACTGTTATGCACGTTTGTGAGCCGAGCTCCCGTGGCCCGGGGCCAGGTGGCCTACATACACACTATCTACACAGTCGAATACCTAGCGGTGACGACCTCAGAATTACATACGAGTAGACTGTTATGCACGTTTGTGAGCCGAGCTCCCGTGGCCAGGGGCCAGGTGGCCTACATACACACTATCTACACAGTCGAATACCTAGCGGTGACGACCTCAGAATTACATACGAGTAGACTGTTATGCACGTTTGTGAGCCGAGCTCCCGTGGCCAGGGGCCAGGTGGCCTACATACACACTATCTACACAGTCGAATACCTAGCGGTGACGACCTCAGAATTACATACGAGTAGACTGTTATGCACGTTTGTGAGCCGAGCTCCCGTGGCCAGGGGCCAGGTGGCCTACATACACACTATCTACACAGTCGAATACCTAGCGGTGACGACCTCAGAATTACATACGAGTAGACTGTTATGCACGTTTGTGAGCCGAGCTCCCGTGGCCAGGGGCCAGGTGGCCTACATACACACTATCTACACAGTCGAATACCTAGCGGTGACGACCTCAGAATTACATACGAGTAGACTGTTGTGTACGTTTGTGAGCCGAGCTCCCGTGGCCAGGGGCCAGGTGGCCTACATACACACTATCTACACAGTCGAATACCTAGCGGTGACGACCTCAGAATTACATACGAGTAGACTGTTGTGTACGTTTGTGAGCCGAGCTCCCGTGGCCAGGGGCCAGGTGGCCTACATACACACTATCTACACAGTCGAATACCTAGCGGTGACGACCTCAGAATTACATACGAGTAGACTGTTATGCACGTTTGTGAGCCGAGCTCCCGTGGCCAGGGGCCAGGTGGCCTACATACACACTATCTACACAGTCGAATACCTAGCGGTGACGACCTCAGAATTACATACGAGTAGACTGTTATGTACGTTTGTGAGCCGAGCTCCCGTGGCCAGGGGCCAGGTGGCCTACATACACACTATCTACACAGTCGAATACCTAGCGGTGACGACCTCAGAATTACATACGAGTAGACTGTTATGTACGTTTGTGAGCCGAGCTCCCGTGGCCAGGGGCCAGGTGGCCTACATACACACTATCTACACAGTCGAATACCTAGCGGTGACGACCTCAGAATAACATACGAGTAGACTGTTATGTACGTTTGTGAGCCGAGCTCCCGTGGCCAGGGGCCAGGTGGCCTACATACACACTATCTACACAGTCGAATACCTAGCGGTGACGACCTCAGAATTACATACGAGTAGACTGTTATGTACGTTTGTGAGCCGAGCTCCCGTGGCCAGGGGCCAGGTGGCCTACATACACACTATCTACACAGTCGAATACCTAGCGGTGACGACCTCAGAATTACATACGAGTAGACTGTTATGTACGTTTGTGAGCCGAGCTCCCGTGGCCAGGGGCCAGGTGGGCTACATACACACTATCTACACAGTCGAATACCTAGCGGTGACGACCTCAGAATTACATACGAGTAGACTGTTATGCACGTTTGTGAGCCGAGCTCCCGTGGCCAGGGGCCAGGTGGCCTACATACACACTGTCGAATACCTAGCGGTGACGACCTCAGAATCCAATGACCAAATTAATTCGTGAATAATACCAGCCCACCGGGGCTAAAAATAAATCTAGATACGTCTTTAATTTTTTCGAGGCGGGGCAAAAACTGCCGTCTGCCATTAACCTTTTTTATGAAGCCTTAGTTTTTAGGGTTCCATACTTCAAAAGGAAAAACGGAACTGTTATAAATTGTAAGACAGCCCTAAGTATATAAAATTTAAAAGCTGACGCCATGTAACGTAACGTTTCCCACATTTGTTGCATTTTGTAACATATTAGTTTCCGGCAGTCATACTCTGAACTTTGTGGCGGACACCGCGGACACACAAAAATCATAATCTTTGTAAAACCTAATAATTCATAATTAAAATCCCCAAATGATTTTATAATTGCTCTAAAAAAATAAATAACAACAAACACGTCTGCCACTGACCACAACTACGAATACCTAGTTGTACATTTGGTCAGTGGGTCGTCTTAGGGGCGGTTGGTCAGTGGGTCGTCTTAGGGGCGGTTGCATAAACAATTATTACCATTTCTCAAAGCTATAGCAACTGTACCACATATGTATAGAACAACACAGTTAACAGCAATAATATCAATTCACTTACTTGAACGGTAGTCCATCTTTCACCACAGTTGAATCCAAGAGGCCAGAATTGGCGGGGGCCCACATAAAGTTCCCCAATATTACTCAAGTACATCTAACATTCCCGCCATTTTTAACAATCATACAATTTGACCAAATAACTTTTAATATTGACAGTCTTACGTAAATCTATTTTGACAGAACTGTTTTAAAACGTTATAAGATATTGAATGTATTTTTATAACAATCGACTACAATTAGAGTTTACATTTATTATTTGTAACCACTTATACATCAAGAACTGCACATAAAATTAGGAAAATATTTTAAATACAATTTTTAATTCTGTTACCCTTACATTTTAGGTGAAAAGTAAAATAAGTTATTCTATTTATTTAGACCGACTCACAGATCTCCGGTTTTGTTCGGAATTCGTTGATTACTTAGTCTAGAAACACTCTCGACAGTCTAGCAAAAAATAGTACATACTAATTCCATGCAATTTAGGAAAGTACATACTAATTCCATGTAATCTAGAAATATTGTATTCTTTATAACTCTACATATTCCGTTACATGCGTAGTGTTGACGCGAAGACCATTTGATTGTCTATTAAACACAATTTATTTCATTAAGCTAGCATTTTTAGTTTCCGAGAGTTTCAGGTATCTTTATGTGACCTAGATGTGACCCTAGTTAATTTCTCTCAAGTGCAATTAATAATAATAGTAACGTTTATTTGGACTCAATAATATACCGGGTGAATTTTTCCGTCTATTCCCGTTGTCCCCATTGACGCTGTCCCCATTATGGGGACAACGGGAAGTCATAAAATATCCTTCCTGTTGTCCCCATTCCTTTGTATTAATTCTTATCAAAATAAATTATTTCGTATTCAAGACTGTATCTATACCCGTTCATTACTTTTTGAATTATTGAAATCGGACATTCCATTCAAAAGATATTACGAAATTAAAAATGTCAATACAGGAATATTTTTTATTCACTGCGCAAAATTTGGCAAAATAAACTTGGATGAGTTTTATTAAACATCTATTTTTTATTTTGATATGTCTTAGTTAGTTAGTTACAGTTAGTTAGTTAGTACTTTCCGGGACTCCTGTAATTAACAACTCCTGTAAGGGACATATTTATTCAAGGCACTCACTAAGCCCATATCCTTAAAACAGTTGGCATCTTGCCATGCCAGCCTGCAGGAATATTGATAGAATACGTGTTCCTGGGCCGCCATCGCCGTCATGACTCATAAGTCGTCGTTCCTTATGGTTTTGGAGCGGTATGAAATTACTTGTTTTTTCATGTTTTTTTTACAAGTTTGACATGCTGTAACTTTGGGTTCCTCCTTGGGTGACGGACTCTTATTCTGATGATAATTGAATAATTAACAACTACTAGCAATGAATTCGGTACAAATATGACCGCAAAAATCGAGCAGTACCTCCCCTACTATAAGCAAGTTTCAGCAGTGTTCAGCTTCTTACACAAATACATTCAATCATCCGATTCTGAGGTTTGTGCACTAAAGAAGCTAAAGCGAACTGACTCACCCGGCTGGCGATCGGCTGCACGCCGCTGCACCCCAGTATACTGCAGCCATGGCGAGGCTCAGATGTCGATAAGGATCATTTTACGTTCAATTTTGTGTTTCATTTTCAGGCAGGAAGGGTTCCGTTACATTTACCTACTTCAAGGCACAGCGACGCACATCGGGTGCGGACAGAAACAGTTTCGACACACCTCCGGCAATAATATGACTCACAATTGCATAGTAAGTGTCGCCAGCAGCCACACGGACACCTACACTGTACCACACGCTGTGGCGTGCATTGGTGTTCAAGTAAAACAAGCGTGTGGCTAGTACCGTGGTTTATTGGGGACTGTCCGTCCTTGGCACGACCGCCGCATCGGCGCATACGCACTCACACATAGACACACATACATCACACCTTCACCCTTAATCTAAACATCCTTATATTTATACGTATACAATTAAGAACTTACATAACTAACAAAACAAAAAAACAACAAACAAAAAAAGTGGGGTAGCCCAGTCTGAGCTCTCAACGGGCTCGACGACACCAGCGTGCAGCATAGAATACCCTCCAATTCTGCCTCAACGCGCTCGCGCAGCGCGCACGGCACGTCACGTCACGTATCCGTAACCGGGCCGTGCCTCCCGTGAACCGGCCCAGTCCCTCCGAGAACAAATCCTCATATCTGTAAAGCAATAATGTTAATTCTTTATTACAGGAATTATAACAATTCGTTCTGTCTGTGTTGTTGGTTCGACACAATCATCATAATGCTCTTGTTCTCCGTCACCCTGAGGTGTATTTGCTGCGGCTGAGTCGTCGAAGTCCCTGGGCGCTTCCTGGATCCCAGATACATCCACCATCTCTGGCTTCTTTCTAACCGGGCTAGAAGGACAGATTAATGAACTCCGTATCCGTTGCTTTAGCTGATCAACATGTTTCTGGGATTCCTAAAGCATCTACTACTTTGTAATCGGTGGTTCCCATCTTAACCGTAACTTTCCCTGATAACCATTTATCCTGTCCCCTATACTGACGCAACCAAACTTCATCCCCCGGATGCAATTGACGTGACTCAGTTGCGCCATACTTTTGTTGTCGCCACTGAGCGTCCCTAACTTTATTGTCCCTATTAGGTCTCAGGGCGTCGAATATACACACATCAAAAGTGTCTAGGGATCAAGCATTTTTATGCGGATTTCTTGAGATTGAGATGTGGCTTTGTAATAAATTTATGATTTTATAAATTTATATGGATCCTTTTTGGTGCATTTCATAATTTGAATCAGGAACTGTGAATCAAATTCGAGTAAAAGATGAAAATCAGCTGTCAATATTTTCCCTATAAAAACATACAACGCATTGAAGACATTATTAGTGCTACTGTTTCCCTACTACTGATTAAAACCAACGTTATTATGGAGCGGCGATGTCATTTAAGCAGGGAAGAAATGCTCAGAGCCGTGGGAATGATAGAAGCTGGTTCCCGGCAACGTACTGTGGCTTTAGCTCTGAATACAAGTCAGAGTGTTATCAGTCGACTTTGGACACGTTACCGAAGCACTGGTACCGTGGCTGAGCGCCATGGAGGACGGTATCGCTGCACCACACGGAGACAAGACCGATACATTCAAATCTTAACTCGAAGAGCTCCAACAATAACCGCCATGATGTTAGCCGTGAGGCTTCATCACTCTTCAGGGAACTTAATTAGCGACCAAACAGTCAGAAACCGCTTGCATGAAGTGAACCTTCATTCCCGAAGACCGCTACGGGTACCACCTATAGCAATGCACAATCGTAGGATTCGATATCAATGGGCTCTTGAACACAGAAATTGGGCAGAAGAACAATGGCGTTTCGTGTGCTTTTCTGATGAGTCTCGTTTTGGTATGAGACCGGATACAAGACGTATACGACACTGGAGAACCCCTGGACGCCAACAGCGATTAAAATCCTGCCAGGAAGTCCATCCTTATAGTGGTGGAACCATCATGGTATGGGCGGGTATTTGGATCGGCGGAAGAACTGAGTTGATTTGGATCAGAGGCAACCTCAACGCTCAAATTTATGCTGAGACGATTGTATCAGACGTCATCGTTCCTCTACAAGTGCAAATCGGTCCCTTATTTCAGTTAATGCATGATAATGCACGACCGCACACCGCAAGAGTTGTAAGACAGACTCTCGCCGCAGCTAACATCAATGTCCTGCCCTGGCCTGCTCAGTCGCCAGACTTGAACCCGATTGAGCATGCATGGGATATGCTACAGAGAAGAGCTCTGCCGAATATGGAGGGTATCCAGTCGCAAGAAGACCTTTTTTGTTGTTGCAACGAACATGGGCTGCCATTCCACAGCGTGATTTGGATGAACTCATTTTGAGTATGCCAAACCGATGTTCTTGTGTTGTTAGTGTTCGCGGTAGAAACACGGATTATTAATTGTTTAAGTTACCCAATAAAATTTTAAAGAAAACTGTTATTTCAGTCTTTTTTCGAACTTTTGTGTTAGTGGTTCAAATGTCAAAAATCCCTTTATTAGGAAAATGGCAAATTTCTTTATTAATGCAAAGGTGACTTGGTTTATCGTTACTGTGACAAACGAAAACACTTTATTTGATGAATCCTTAAAGAAAATTTTAATTAATATCAATCAGGAGAAAAGTTATTGCAAAAATATATGTTGATCCCTAGACACTTTTGATGTGTGTAGTACGCAACCTGCGGCCGAACATGAGAGACGCCGGAGTTTCACCTGTAGTACAGTGTTCCGTGTTCCTATAATGTAGGAGGAATTTATTTATAAATTAACTGCATTCTCTGCTGCCCCGTTTGAGGCAGGGTGATATAGTGCTGAAAAAATGTGTTCAATGCCATTGGCATTAAGGAACTGCGAAAACTCATGGCTTGTAAAGGGTGGCCCGTTGTCCGAGACTATTTGTTTAGGTAAACCAAAACGTGCGCACACGTCACTTAAAACGTTTATTGTGTGACTAGCCGCTGTACTAGGTACTTGACTAACTTCTAGCCACTTGGTTCTAGCATCAACCATAACTAAAAATATCTGCCCCGAAATAGGGCCTAAAAATCTACATGTATACGGGCCCACGGTCTATCTGGCCATGGCCAAGGGCAGGGCATATGTCGCGGCGGCGATTCACTTTCTAAAGCACAGACACTGCAAGCGCGGCATGTGTTTTCTATCGCTTTGTCCATTCCCGGCCACCAAATGTAGCTCCTAGCAAAAGCTTTCGTTTTAACTATGCCCACATGGGCTTCATGTAAACCAATTAGAACCTTACTCCTACAAACTTCAGGTACGACCACCCTATGGCCCCACATCATACAACCTAATTCCTTATTAAGTTCTTTTCGGCGATTGAAATAAAGCTGGAGCGATTTTATTTTGTTATCGGATGGCCATTCGTCGCGAAGATATCTTAAAACTCGGCCTACCCCTCTTTTTTTTTTTTGGATGTGAAATCATCTAATGACTCCTCCCGCTCTGGGTAGAGCGAGCGGAAGGGAGTGTCAGACTCTTACTGACTAAAACCCACCCGTGTTCCTTCTTTAGTCCTTTATGTTCCGGGCAGCGGTAATCCTTTCGGACAATCCCGCTACCCCGGCAGGCTTCGGCCCTAACAGGCCCCTTCCCTTATGCTGACATCTCTTTGAGGCGCGCTTGGAGCACATACGCGCCGTCCGCCACGGGCCCGGTCCTGATCGAACGGTGAGCTACCCATTACTCTCCGTCCGCAGGCCGGCGCTTACGGTGGCCGGGAGTCGTCCCGCGGCTCCCGACGCCCGGAGCGTTTCCCGCGGCGGCTGGGACGTGAGGCTCTCTCCCTTAGCCATCCCGCCACCTCCTTCGCTAGCATGACTGCTTCGCAGAAGGAGGTGACTGCCTCCCACGGCTTGAACCAGGGCCGGACGCGAGAGGAGGGTGAGGACCTGCGTCAGGCGGTAAGTGAGAACGCCGTGACGCCTCTCTAGCCCTAAAACTACCTCTTATAGAGAGTTGAGAGGGTGTCAAAGCTAGTAAGAATTTTGTTTAACGCGCTGTCTGATGAACCCAAAAATCGGTAATAATACTTAATACAAAATTAACCCCTTAAGGGGCGGGAAGGGGTAATAAAGTTTAAGGGGAGGATTTAACCGCTTGCTTCAATTTACTCGCAAATGGATATTTTAAAGAAGGTTGGGTGCTATAATTGTAGGAGGAATGTAGGAAACCCACGCGGGTGTAGTCACGGACGAAATGCTATTCCAAAATAAACAAAAGTAACTAAGAACATCATTCTACTTATCGTTATAAAAGACAAAAAAACTTTCTTCACAGAGTAGTCAGCTAAGAGACGCCGCGCGCCGACCTCATCTAGCTTATTCATTGTTTATAATACGATGTGTAAAAGTGATTCCGATATCCTATTCACTAGATATTCAATTTCATTTCATTTGATAACTCTTACAAGGAGAGCATCCCTGAAAACAAATATCAGCTGTTCCCTACATTGTGTGAGCTCATCATTCTCTTGCCCATATCTCAAGTTATTTGGTGTAGGCACAACATGTTTGTACGTCGCGCTTCTACGTTGAATAGCGCAACGATTATGTTTCCTGACTCGCTCGCTCCACCGGGATGTGAGTCAGACGGAAGACACAGACTAAGTGGATGATCAAACGACAAGCTCCATCCAACAGGTATTCTGAACGTGTAAGTGTCCTTGTGTTGCAGCTCTCATACTTGCGATGCTACATTTCATCTCAAGCTGAACAAGGAGAACCCGTGTACAATGTAACCGCCCCCCGCGCTGGCACCGGCTTCACCACCAGATGCGGCTGTCCGCCGTTCCACCGGGAGGTCCAGGGCTGCCTCTGCGAAGAGTATCGTCCACAGAGTGAGTATGATGACAACAACTTATAACATAACACCAGCATGTAATCCCCGAAGGGTTAGGCAGAGCTGTACCTATTAGTACACCCGCATTTCGCCAGTTAAGTTTAAGTCCCATATTAATAAGGGGCGAGCCTAGGGCTATGCAGCAGCAGACCAGAGATGACTGCAGCAGTGCTGTCATCAGCAAAAAGGACTAACGAAATTTTTACGGCTCTTGGTAAATCGTTTTTATAATATAAAAGAGGAAAAGCAAGGGACCCGAAACACTTCCCTGCGGCACGCCATATGTAACATCGCTTGGGTTTGATAGATACTGCACATTAGTTTTCGTCGCAAAAGAAAGCTTATTTATTTCAGTTTTTTGTGATATCTGGCTTATTAAATACGATTTTATGATCTATTCCCATCCAATACCAAGAGCTAATACCATTTGGTATTAGTTTATTTCCGAATTTATTTTCTATTCCCAACGAGTACCACATTTTTTTAAATAAAAATCTATTACTAACGAATACCAAAACGTGACTATTTGTACACTCAGCTACACAAAGTTGTATTTTATTTTCTAACATTTACATACTATACTAAGGTAATTGAAAATGCTTACTACTTTTAAATGTTAGCAAATTATTTATATTTGATGTCTTTGCCAAAAAATTGTAAGCTACATAATTATTTTAAAAGTTGATTGTCTGTGATATTTTATAACTATTGTTAGATTTTTCTAAAATAGGCCTTTACTAAAACCTTAACTCCCACAACCCAATACCGAGATCTCAAGTAAGCGATCATAGCTTGAGGCCCTCCATGCATCGTTTTTTGATGCGCCTCGCTTATGAGAAGCTTCGTGAGGAAGGAATCTTTAGTTATAAGTATTGGATGTTTGCGATCATAACTCAACTGAGACATCTCTAATCTACCTCCCACTCTAATTATCCCCTTTGAATCCAAAAATAAATTTAACGATTTGTACTTTCTTCCCCTTTTATCTAAAGATCCCGTCTTTTTAAGTTCTTGTATTTCTTCATGTAACTCGTCTTCTTGACTCTTTTTAATACATATTTCCATGGCCTCCTCGAGTTCTGTCGTAGACAACTGTTTATTTCTTTCCTTGTTAGCACAATGGATTCTTAAGTGCAAGAACTTCCTACAGTAGGCTACTACCCTGATCATCCTTGAAAGGGATGAAAATCTGTCCCAAAAGGAATTTTCAAGGATACCCGAATGTACCTTCACTTCCTCCAATTTAGTTATCAAGTGTTTAGGTTTTTTATATTCTATCACTGAATGCTTTAAGAACTCTGGTCCGTTGAACCATATTGCAGTATTGCCGAGTTGCCCTGGAGTCACGCCGCGTGAGGCACAATCCGCAGGATTTTGTTTGGATGGAACGTATGACCAATATTGTGTATCCAATGTGTTTAAGATTTCTGAAATGCGATTAGCCACAAACGTTTTCCAACGGCTTGGATGACTGTTAAGCCATGCGAGAACAACTTCGGAATCCGTCCAAGCGTGCAAATCTAATACGTTTACATCCAGAGTTTTAGCAACTTCCAACATCAACTTAGCTAATAGAACGGCTCCGCATAGTTCTAACCTAGGTATTGACACCTGTTTGATGGGAGACACTTTGGTTTTCGAGGTAACTAACGCAACTTGTATGTTACCCTCGGCATCTATAACTCTGACGTATACCACTGCAGCGTAGGCCATTTTTGAAGCATCCGAAAAGCCATGTAGCTCTGTCTTTATATTGCTGGATTTAGTGTTAAGCCAACGTGGGATTTTAACGCTCACTAAAGAAGATAAGTCCTTACGGTAAGTAATCCATTCCTTTAATAAACTACTGGGCACTTCTTCGTCCCAACCTATACCTGCTAACCATAGCTTTTGTATCAAAATTTTAGCTAAAATTATACTAGGTGACAACCAACCTAACGGGTCGAAAAGCCTAGAAATATCCGATATAATTTTCCTTTTACTTACAGGTTCCGTCGGGAGATGCAGTTCTACAGAGTACTGGAAAACATCAGCGCGAGGATCCCAGGTAAGTCCGAGTATTTTTGTAATATTATCTATTTTTATTTTTACTTCCTCAGCCTTATCCCTTTTGCTTTCTCTTATCTTATGTAGTAATTCTTCGCTGTTACTTATCCATTTTTGTAATGGAAATCCCCCTTTAGCTAGAATATTTTTTATTTCTGTATGAATTTTATATCCTTCCTCTACACTTTCTGCCCCTGTCATTAAATCATCCATGTAAAAATCATTAAGAATGATTTTTGCTGCTAATGGATAATCCTTCCCTTCATCATAAGCAACCTGATGTAAAGAACGCACTGCTAGAAATGGCGCTGATGAGGTACCAAATGTAACCGTCACTAACTCAAATTCTTCAATTTCCTTTTCAGGACTATCTCTCCACAGAACCCTCTGAAACATTGTATCATCTCTATTGATTTCCATAATATAAATACACGTAGTAAAAATGAAATTGTGATACCTAAATTTAGATTAACTAAGACTAGTAAGTCATTTCTTGTAAACAGCATCCGTTTTTATAACAAGTTGCCAAAATCGGTTACAGACCTTAGTGGCGGAAAATTCAAAACCTTCGTCAAACGTGTCCTTATCAATAAAGCATATTATAAGATTAAAGACTACGTTGAAGACAAGGTAGTTTGGCAATAATTCCTTCTGCACATGTGGCTTCCCTGGCACCTCATTAACGGCATAACTACGTAAATGTCTATTAACTGTTCTCAAATTACGATGTTTATTTTTTATTTGTACATACTTCTTTGACATAATCTTTTTATTATTTGACATTATATACAGACAATTTTAATTTTTCACCTATTTATTAGTTGAAATGGCAATTATATCTCTTGGTTTTAGTAGTTTTTTATATTTTATTTATCCTTTTGATACATTCTTATTTTGTAAATGTGAGGACTTTGTAAGCCTTGTACCTAGACTTTAGATCTGTAGACCATTTTTTATTGTATCAAGTACTTACCTGTACTTGTTGACAGGCCTACGTTGTCCTCCCATACCTACTGTAACTTGAAAACATTGTAAAAGCCAATTATTTTTTAAAAGAGTAACCATGGAGTTTCTTGCCGGTTCTTCTCCATAGGAAACGACCAATTGGAACCGTGCACCTAGCATCTGACGTTTCATAAGTGCCCATGTTGGTTTATGTGAAATAAAAATATTTTGATTTGATTTGATTTGACCAGAACTTGTCTATACATTTTAATTATATCAGCACCTATACAAATTGGATGTGTTCTCCAACGCATAACCGTTTGTCGTAATTCTGCTTGCAATGTCGGGCCAACCATCAAGTCATCGTTTAACGATAACCCATTAATTCCCTTGCAGGAAGCGTCAAATACCACGCGCACCTTAGTTGTTTGCTTATCTTCCCGGAGTATTGCGTGATGAGGTAAGTACAACCCCTTATTATTCAGTTCTATATACTCCTGCATCACTGCAGTGTAATCCGCCTTTAATTTGGGATTTTTTGAAAGTTAAAATTCTAAACTCTTTAACCTTTTTTCAGATATGAACCTAGATTCACCATCCTTACAACTTTGGTTACCATCCCGGAACGGCAACCTTACAATATAACGTCCGGTTTCGTCTCGCTTTGTGGTATTTGTATAAATATTCTCACATTCCGTTTCCTCTTTACTAAGTATTTTTCCAGTTCCCGATGGCTCCGCTTCCAGCTCCCAGAACTTACGTACGAATTCATCAGCCTGAACATTGGTATGCATGACAGTGATACAAGGATATGAATTGATTTCGGACGACTTCTCTGTACCGACGACACCCGAAAGAATCCATCCGAATTCCGTTTGTTGTGCTACGAGCGCTCCACTGGTACTCTTTTTGAATTTAAAGAACAATTTGAATTTAAAGTAACTTTAATAAACTAGCAATTCACAACCAAAACGCACACGTGCGTCGGAAAAAAACACGTGCGTTGGTATTGAGCGTTTGCCGAGACGATCCGAGCTCGACGGTCAACTGTAGACTATTGCAACACTCGGTCTCTCCACCAGTCCTCGCTGCATCCCCTCTAACGACGATCGTGTCCAAGCGGTAGGGCTCTCTTGCGTTTCCGATCACATGATTCTTCGTTTACCAATCAAATTATTAGATGGCGCTGTTCGCTGTACTGTGGCGCCATCTATCCACGACATAATTATTGTATAGTTAATATCGTTGAAAGGGTCGTTATCTGGTTCCTAAATTAAACATAAACTATGTATATCTCTATTTCGAATAGTTAACCTACACTCCTAACTTAATATTATAAATGCGAAAGTAAGTTTGTTTGTTTGTTTGTTACCTTATCCCGCCTAAACCACTGAACCGATCATCCTGAAATTTTGCATATACGTTGCCAGGTGTACAGAAACGGACATAGGATACCTTTCATCCCGAAATAATGTGCTGTGCACGAGGAAAACAACAATAACGTTATTATGATAATAGATGGCGCCACGTGTAGGTACTGTATATAGACCGGGCATAGTCCGCTTTCTCATGTCCTTAGCGGTTATCCCAAAGTAATTAACAGCTGACTTGATTGCATACGTGACCATTTAATTTTCTTCATCAGGTGTAAATATTTTTTGACCGAATTGTAAGCTATCATCGATGGGAATATGTTCAGGTGCGCTATCTCTCTTTTTAACCGACTTCAAAAAAGGAGGTTCTGTATTCGACCCGTATGTATGTTTGTATGTCTGCGATTTTCTCAAAAACCGATGAACCAATTTTGATAATTCTTTCACTAATGTGATCTACATACTTTCAGGAAGGTTTTAGTATATTATAATACATTATGTAATTATTCTTATGTACGATGTTATATGCATAAATGTACATTTTTATGCGAATTTTGATGATTCTTCTAGTCGGTGTCTTCAATTCTTCAATGCACTAGTGTTATTTGAATTCGTGTGGAGTAGGTCCAGACGACAGCACATCAAGCTACTACAATCTGTCAAATTTCTTTAATAGATTTTCAACATTATTGCTGAAGAATAAGGTTCAAAGTTGATTGGGAAAATTTGACAGTTTCGGGTAGCTTGATGTGCTGGCGTCTGTACAACTAAAGAGTGAAAAATAAAAACTTTTTTACAAAAAAAACAACCGACTTTTTTTACATTGCATGAAATATTTATCGTGTTAATAAGATGTGATCTAAATCGAACTTTTCTGCCTTCCTCGACCACTTATCAGATAACAGTACATCATTTATACTTGCTGATAATATGCAAATATGTTCTTAGCGGGGACAGTTCTCCCAAGACTTGCTCGTTGTGGAGACTATTCTCCCACGAAAGCACGTGGCTGAGACTGCTTTCCGGGCTTTCCCACAACTTGCTCGTGGTGGGGATTGCTCTCCCACAACTTGCTCGTGGCGGGGATTGCTCTCCCACAACTTGCTCGTGGAAGGGATTGCTCTCCCACAACTTGCTCGTGGCGGGGATTGCTCTCCCACAACTTGCTCGTGGAAGGGATTGCTCTCCCACAACTTGCTCGTGGAAGGGATTGCTCTCCCACAACTTGCTCGTGGAAGGGATTGCTCTCCCACAACTTGCTCGTGGAAGGGATTGCTCTCCCACAACTTGCTCGTGGAAGGGATTGCTCTCCCACAACTTGCTCGTGGAGGGGATTGCTCTCCCACAACTTGCTCGTGGAAGGGATTGCTCTCCCACAACTTGCTCGTGGAAGGGATTGCTCTCCCACAACTTGCTCGTGGAAGGGATTGCTCTCCCACAACTTGCTCGTGGAAGGGATTGCTCTCCCACAACTTGCTCGTGGCGGGGATTGCTCTCCCACAACTTGCTCGTGGCGGGGATTGCTCTCCCACAACTTGCTCGTGGAAGGGATTGCTCTCCCACAACTTGCTCGTGGCGGGGATTGCTCTCCCACAACTTGCTCGTGGCGGGGATTGCTCTCCCACAACTTGCTCGTGGCGGGGATTGCTCTCCCACAACTTGCTCGTGGCGGGGATTGCTCTCCCACAACTTGCTCGTTGTGGGGACTGCTCTCCTACGTTTCCCGCTACGAGCAGCAGGAAACTGTTTACCCGGGGTGCTTGTGTAATCAATAAGTGGCTGAACGATGATACAAATAGAAAGGAGTAACAGCTGAGGTTACGGCTGATTGAGATACGGAAGAAAAAGACATCCCGGCTGACCCCAAGTAAATTGGAATAAGACGACATGTTTTTCCCAAATAGAATAGAATGTATTCAGCATGGAACGTGAGCACAAAAAAATGAAAGAAACAAACAGGAAAGGGATTACTTACTTTAGTTATTTTATTTTTACAGCTCGTTCCACGCCGCCCGTGTTCTATCATACGGAGCGAAAACGAATAAGAGGTATAACACTAAACTTCATATTCATATTAATTTATTTGCGTTCCCCAAAGTAAAACAAGATGTCAACTAAAGGCTTAGAGCTAAGAACCGCTGTAGACCCTGTCAGGGCACAGCAAAATATGAATAATATCAAATTATTGTTGGATACGTAGCTATTACTTACAAGTTAAGAATCTAAATCGTGGAACCTAAAATTAAAATAAAATTATACTTTAATAAGAATCAGTCATGTTTTGGATAAACATACACCTGAATACAATACAGCTTCATTCATTCGTATGAATCCACAGGTCCCACGGATCCCACGGCGCGACCTGGCGCACCCGCACGGGGCGGCGCGGCCTGACACACCCGCACGGGGTGGGTCGGCCTGCCGCACCTGCACGGGGTGGGGCGGCCTGCCGCACCTGCACGGGGCGGCGCGGCCTGACACACCCGCACGGGGTGGGTCGGCCTGCCGCACCTGCACGGGGTGGGGCGGCCTGCCGCACCTGCACGGGGCGGCGCGGCCTGACGCACCCGCACGGGGCGGCGCGGCCTGACACACCCGCACGGGGTGGGTCGGCCTGCCGCACCTGCACGGGGTGGGGCGGCCTGCCGCACCTGCACGGGGCGGCGCGGCCTGACACACCCGCACGGGGTGGGTCGGCCTGCCGCACCTGCACGGGGTGGGGCGGCCTGCCGCACCTGCACGGGGCGGCGCGGCCTGACGCACCCGCACGGGGTGGGGCGGCCTGACGCACCTGCACGGGGTGGGGCGGCCTGCCGCACCTGCACGGGGCGGCGCGGCCTGACACACCCGCACGGGGTGGGTCGGCCTGCCGCACCTGCACGGGGTGGGGCGGCCTGCCGCACCTGCACGGGGCGGCGCGGCCTGACGCACCCGCACGGGGTGGGGCGGCCTGACGCACCTGCACGGGGTGGGGCGGCCTGACGCACCTGCACGGGGCGGCGCGGCCTGACGCACCTGCACGGGGCGACGCGGCCTGACGCACCCGCCTGGGGCGGCACGGCGCACAGTGTGCACATGCAGTGGGCTGAAAATCGACTTTCATAGACATGTAATACTTTTTTCCAAATGTCCACTTTTATGACTGGAAAATGTTTTGGAAGACTAAATGCATGCCTAAAAATATCAACACTATGGAATAGCATTGCAAACAACGCACACAGAATTTTTTCTCTAAAAATTACTATGGAGCTGACATGAAAAAGTCGCAAAGTAAAAAATCATAAAAAAAAGAACTATCAGGGTTACTAAAAAAATTAAATTGATAGCCCTGACAGCTTTTTTTAAAGATTTTTTCCTTTGAGCACTATGCGAAGGGATTGAAAAAAGAAACAAAACTTGGTCATAACTTTTGAACCGTAAAAAAAATCACCGACATTCTCAGGATTAAAAAGTTTGATAAGATAAGATAAGATAAGACATTTATTTGTAGAAACATGAGTATACATACAAGGCATGTAGGTTGGTCATAAACAAAAGAGATCCGTCATGTTCGGCCTTTGTGGCATACAAATATACAGGCCAGAAAAGTCATTCATAGGTATTAAAAACATTATAAAATTTTCACACAAACTATAAATTAAAATTATAAATTTGAATTAAAATTGTCCTATAATCTAATCATAAATTGTCAAAATTATAAAGTGTGAGTAAACATTTATTAAATTCCTAATACCTACTTATTACACTTTGTCATTTAAAAATTCTAAAATACTGTAGTATGCTTTTCCGACTAGATATAATTATTTTAGTCGCTTTTTTAGTATGTGTGCGCTTAGTTCCTTCCATCCCTTAGGAAGTTTATTAAATATTAAAGGCGCCATGCAAAATACACTTTTCCCTTTTCCTTTTGGAAATGACCTTGCCCGCGCCGCTATTCGATTTGATCCATACTTCCAGGGACACCCTGTATAACTTGTATAACTGGTACTATATGTCTGCAACAGTCCACAAAGTGCTTCTTCATGGAGCTGATATCATAGCTTCCAACGCCATGGTCCTCATTGAGAATCTTTCGGAAGAGGCATCGGAAGCTCGGAAGAAGCATCTAAGAAGTTTCAGGGAACACCACTCCCGTAAGAAGAGGAGAGTGAGTTCCAATGAAGATAATATATTTTTAATTTCCTTCTTCTTTCGTCAGATCCACTTGTTTCATCTACAAGACCCATGCTGGACGCAAAAAGAAGGAAATCTTTCTTTGAGGAAACACTGACACTGTTAAAACTTCAAGAACCTAAATTCGAGCTTAGAGACGTCTCTCAGTTAGACTCGGACTCAGATGACAGATGATTTGGATTAGGTTTATTAAGTTATTTTTGATTTAATTTACTTTTTCTGTACTTTTTGTTTTTTTTTCTTTATTTTTGTTAATACACACATCAAAAGTGTCTAGGGATCAACATATATTTTTGCAATAACTTTTCTCCTGATTGATATTAATTAAAATTTTCTTTAAGGATTCATCAAATAAAGTGTTTTCGTTTGTCACAGTAACGATAAACCAAGTCACCTTTGCATTAATTAAGAAATTTGCCATTTTCCTAATAAAGGGATTTTTGACATTTGAACCACTAACACAAAAGTTCGAAAAAAAGACTGAAATAACAGTTTTCTTTAAAATTTTATTGGGTAACTTAAACAATTAATAATCCGTGTTTCTACCGCGAACACTAACAACACAAGAACATCGGTTTGGCATACTCAAAATGAGTTCATCCAAATCACGCTGTGGAATGGCAGCCCATGTTCGTTGCAACAACAAAAAAAGGTCTTCTTGCGACTGGATACCCTCCATATTCGGCAGAGCTCTTCTCTGTAGCATATCCCATGCATGCTCAATCGGGTTCAAGTCTGGCGACTGAGCAGGCCAGGGCAGGACATTGATGTTAGCTGCGGCGAGAGTCTGTCTTACAACTCTTGCGGTGTGCGGTCGTGCATTATCATGCATTAACTGAAATAAGGGACCGATTTGCACTTGTAGAGGAACGATGACGTCTGATACAATCGTCTCAGCATAAATTTGAGCGTTGAGGTTGCCTCTGATCCAAATCAACTCAGTTCTTCCGCCGATCCAAATACCCGCCCATACCATGATGGTTCCACCACTATAAGGATGGACTTCCTGGCAGGATTTTAATTGCTGTTGGCGTCCAGGGGTTCTCCAGTGTCGTATACGTCTTGTATCCGGTCTCATACCAAAACGAGACTCATCAGAAAAGCACACGAAACGCCATTGTTATTCTGCCCAATTTCTGTGTTCAAGAGCCCATTGATATCGAATCCTACGATTGTGCATTGCTATAGGTGGTACCCGTAGCGGTCTTCGGGAATGAAGGTTCACTTCATGCAAGCGGTTTCTGACTGTTTGGTCGCTAATTAAGTTCCCTGAAGAGTGATGAAGCCTCACGGCTAACATCATGGCGGTTATTGTTGGAGCTCTTCGAGTTGAGATTTGAATGTATCGGTCTTGTCTCCGTGTGGTGCAGCGATACCGTCCTCCATGGCGCTCAGCCACGGTACCAGTGCTTCGGTAACGTGTCCAAAGTCGACTGATAACACTCTGACTTGTATTCAGAGCTAAAGCCACAGTACGTTGCCGGGAACCAGCTTCTATCATTCCCACGGCTCTGAGCATTTCTTCCCTGCTTAAATGACGTCGCCGCTCCATAATAACGTTGGTTTTAATCAGTAGTAGGGAAACAGTAGCACTAATAATGTCTTCAATGCGTTGTATGTTTTTATAGGGAAAATATTGACAGCTGATTTTCATCTTTTACTCGAATTTGATTCACAGTTCCTGATTCAAATTATGAAATGCACCAAAAAGGATCCATATAAATTTATAAAATCATAAATTTATTACAAAGCCACATCTCAATCTCAAGAAATCCGCATAAAAATGCTTGATCCCTAGACACTTTTGATGTGTGTATTATCTATATTATGTACTAGCTGCTGCCCGCGACTTCGTCTGCGTGAAATCCTATCCTAACTAATATTATAAATACGAAAATAAGTTTGTTTCTTACCTTTTCACGCCTAAACCACTGAACCGATCGTCCTGAAATTTCGCATACTCGTATACGTTGTCAGGTGTACAGAAACGAACATAGGGTACCTTTCATCCCGAAAAAAAGTGCTGTTCCCGAGGAAAACAACAGTACACGTGGCGTCATCTATTATCAAAATAATGTTATTGTTGTTTTCCTCGGGAACAGCACTTTTATTAAGCTTAAATTAAGTTAAACATTTGATAAAAAAAAAAAATCACACCTCTTGCTCAATAAGACCGTCATTGTAGAAATGCTATTTTTTCCTCTAGGGGAAAAAGATTTTTTTTTTGTCCGTTACGCGCCCATAAAAACGAAATGTCTTTATTCACAAGTAGAATAATCATGAATAAAGACACGATTTATAAGTGTTTCATTTAAAAAAAAACATTTTATTTTTGAAAATGGAGCTAAAAGCGGCGATATCTTTGGTAGAATGCGTGCATTGCGTTGCGGCTACAGAAGAAATTAAGAAAGACATTGGAGCGAAATCTTTAGAATGTTTCTCTAATTGCAAATTGAATTGGTGACCGTAATTTATTTTACAAAACAGTGAAAATGTCATCTAGTGATGTCATCATCTAGAGACGATAGCAACCCTACGATACAATGTGGTTATTATTCTGTCATAATTAATTAACTTGTGTTTTATAAAGTTGTTGAAGTATCTGCACTGGTCGCTCAATTGTCATTCTTCCAATCGAGTACTTATGGAGCCACGGTAGAGCCCACAGTTTACGGCGGCATCAGACGAGAGACCAGTCGTGTCTGCAAGGATTAAAAAGAAATAGCACTCCGCCTGGGATAAGTTAGGTTTTCTTTTGACAGCCCCTACCTATGACGCTGGCAGAAACTAGGGGGCCCTACGGCTTGCGAGGCCCAGGGTGGCCAACGGAAAACACGGCTCTGACGCTGAGATGGCCTGTGGCAGATTTGTGACGAAGTGATCCTCCTTCGTCATCATTTCATTCATTAGTACTGGCCATCTTCATCACAGGCCACTACATGCTGGAAGCTGTTATTTTAATTTGAATTTAGAGGTTTGCGCAGACTTTTAATTCATGTGACCAATAAGTATAGGGATAAACAAACTTAAGTGAAGTCTGTGACCGCATCTCAAGAGACTTAGGTACAAACATAATTCACTGGGTAGTAGTACACTCCTCAATGTATTGGCATCATACACATTTTAGTGATAAAGTGTAACAGAAGGGCATAAATAAAAAAAGGTAGACTGTTATTATAATCACACTGATTTAATATTATTTAAATACAATCGAGCTGAGCATCGCAGCAACAAGAGAGCGAAAATGAGTACGCAGAGCATTATATCGCTTTCCCCCACCACCGGGGGCGTCTGGTAGTTATGGCGGTGGCTTGGCTGGGATTGGCTGGCTTGAGTGGCACGCTGTGATCGGCTGAGGCAGTGTGGCGTAACAAAACGAAAAATAACACACTCAATTTCCATAGACGGTAGGTAATGGTGCCCGTCGCGCCCGGAGCCTAGACCATTACACTCAATGACTTATCATTAACTTAGAGAGCTATTAATTATCTAAAATATTAATATTATAATTTATTGGGATCGCTTGCGACAGCAGGGTTGGGTGGGTTTGTGAATTTGATCGGATGCAGCGACTCATGTAATTATTGTGAACATTCACTTCGGTAGGTAACTTTATTTAACTCGCAATCATCGCTACATACTCGACATTTACATAATTCACTAGGTACATGTTTATAGTTTTTAGATATATAGCAATTACGATTTGTCAGTGTCCGCATTTTTTTTTAACATAATCTAATGTAAAAATGGCGTGCAATAGGAGAGGCCTATTACCAGCAGTGGACTACTATAGGCTGGTGATGAAGATGATATATAAATCCGAACCAAGAAATCAAATAAAAGGCCTACCTAAGTGTTTAATATTGATAATTTATGATACCCTGTGCCAATGCTGAAGAACTACTGGACCAGCCTATAGCAGTACAGCGCCTTAGTTACCTTAGGACAAAATAGTAGGACCACGAGAAAATACCCGTCCAAAGACACCACGGCCACTGCTGAACTAGTCGCGAGGCGCGTGCTGTGTGCGGCTGTCACGCCATGGCCTCGTGCACGTACACACACACTTCTGGTGTCACTCGGTCCTGGCACGCCTGGCACTCCTGCTCCAAATGGTTCATTTGTGAACTATTTAATTAGGAAGTAAAGGAATAATGAGGTGGAGTACTTGTCTGCTAGGAGCTGCACAAAGACCTTGCGCCCGCGTAAAATAATATGGATGCGCCCGAAAATAAAGGCGATCGCAACCCGCCGTTATGACTCGCGCCCAATCGTGATAGCGAAAAAACGGTGACAGTTAGCGCGGGCCGGACCGCACCCATTTTATTTTTAGTAATTTTGTCTATGGGAGTATTGCTTGCATTCCATATAAGGTACCTGCGGTAAATAAGGGCCGGCATAATTAAAACTTAAATATTGAATAAAATAGGTGAGTTTGAAATAAAAATCAAGAATATTATTGAACATTATTTATTTGAGATCTAAAAAAAATGCCTATATGGCTAGGTTTTAAACATTTTGTGAACAAAAATAAACTTAAGAAAATCCTTTACTAAGGACCTTAATAAACTCAGGTAGTCTATTAAGGTCCGAGACAAAATTAAAAGAAACTAAGCTAATTAAACATAAAATAAATTGTTTTCCTATATAACTCAACATAATTAATATTTTCAGACAAAATATTTAACAGTTTACCATTAATCATATAAAAAAAACATAAAGCGGTCCTTATAAAACTCAAAGAATAATTATTTTGTAAAAAAAAGATGTTATTTAAGTAAAATCAACAAATTTATACTATTTTTAGATAAAAACCTCTTAACCAAAAATATAGGTTTAACAAAAATTAAAAAATAAATGCTTATTTTTTGCCCGGCAAATGCCCTGGCCCTTATTAAAATATTGAAATAGTAACAAGTACGAAAAATCTAAATAAAATTATGAGATCAACATATATCAATGGTCGGTGGATTCGCAGTATTATCATTATTCATTATTAACATAGGTAATTAACGATGATCAAATGAGATCCTTAATTTTAACCTCGGATTTGGCCTGCAAACTAAAGCTATCATTTAATTGCATTCAGGGCAAACAAAATTGATATAGTCTTTCGTTAGGCCAACACATTGTTCGTGGTACCATTTCTGACAAACTTGACATTGTCGCATATCTTGGATCCTTTCCGTATGACATGCGTAGCAGTACCACGTATTACCTGCATGAAAAGAAAATAAAACACTAAAATAAAATAATTAGACAGGCCAATAAGGGCCGGCCCTTATTCACTTCCTTCCAGGTGGCCCTTATTAGCAATGGCGTCACTTTTTACAAAACTTGATTTGAAAGTTAGCAAATATCAATAAAATAAAAGAGCTTACCTTGATTCGACAGCTCTAATGTCCACTTTACAGTAATTAGGTGCTCACTTATTATAAAATACGCTATTTTCTTTCTAATGAATGTTCTTGCATCGGCATTTTTTTGTAAAACTGTGACATCGACCGTCGCCAGTGAGTTACTCGGGGCTACTGACAAAATAGCGGCGCGCACGTCAACGCGCGCGCGTGAGATAGCAATCCTATTGGTCCTTTTTATGTATGCGAGAGATCTAACCTATAAAACTATTGAATGTGTGTTATTTCTCTGATGGTCCTTAATAGCCGCTGGCCCTTATTTACCGCAGGTACGGTAGTACATTTGTGCCAAAGACCGTGTGGTTGTATCAGCATTACGAAATTCGCGTGATGTTATTGTTATCGTAATTCAAAACTTTGGAAAAACAATGGTATGTATTATATGTCATTCGATTAAGTATGAATGGGGCTATTTTTTAGGTAAACAAAAACATTGGGTCAACGCTTTAGATTTTGAAATAATATTTTTTTAGTTTTTTGTTGGTGTAATGTAAACAAACAAATAAAATAAAAAATTATTGAAAAAAATCAAAGCCATTTAAAGTTACGAAACAAGCTGCGTAATGTACCCTGGTCTGTCCACTTGAAGAAACAGCCATTAGCTTAACAGCGGTCCATAGAATTGTTTTGTGTACAAGTCGTGTATAAGTGGCGAGTGCCCTGTGGTCACTGAGTACTTTTTGATAGATTGAAACCTATGGTGCGCCAAAAAAAGTGTTCTGGGACAAACGAGACGATGTCTCATGCATTTTTACTTCCAGCCGAATCTCACGTGGGGGTCGTATCAAAAATGCCACTCGTAATCAAGGACGCCCCCTAATTGCGAACACCAATTGCGAATTGGACTAATTGCGAACTGGACCAATTGCGAACTAGACCAATTGCGAACTAGACCAATTGCGAACTAGACCAATTGCGAACTGGACCAATTGAGAATTGGATAGTTGGACATTTTGCGAATTGGACATAATGCGCCCAAAGGCATTCGAGTTTTTCGTTCGCCGTCACTTTCGGCCGCAAGTCTAATGAGTGGAACCAATGACAGACTATACAACCTCTTGACAGCTCTTACGGGTGGACTCAGGCTCACGACACATAAATGAAATTGCACTGATGTTAGATGAAACTATGAGTGGTAATTTTAGTTTTGATCAGTTATTGGATCTCTGCGCACGCGGTTATTTAGATACTTTTTAAAACATTTTCTGCATAAATAAAAACAATTACTTAAGTATATGTTCCTGTTCTGCTAAATGGTGTGGGAAATTGTCTAGAACATCCAGCTCTAAAAAATTCACAGATTTCGTGCCTCACACGACTATGGAGCACATTGGAAATTAATCTACGGAATTTGAAAAAATATTGTCGCTGAGCGACGAGAAAGTCGGGATAAGGAAAAGGTTACAAAATAAAACTACAACGTTGAATGATAATGTCGTTCTGACTTTTTTCAAAATAGTTAGGCACAGGGCAAACCCTTAACCCGATCGTCTTTGTTTTAGGCTCAAATTGTAGCTGACTAAATTGTCCAGAGGAATTTTTCTCAAATTATTCTTCGTTTCCAAAATATCGAGGGCCAAAATCAAAAATTAGGTAAAAAAAAATGTTTCACTGGAGTGCAATATTACAATGTTAATGATTACATTACAGTTTGAGGATTTTAGATAGTTACAAATAAAACATTCGTGCGATTCTGATCACAAAATAAAATAGTATTGGTTTATCCAAAGGCTTGTACTAGGGTGTGTGTGTGTGTGTCAGGGTGTGTTAGGGTGTATGTATGTAACTATGTAAGTTGTCCGTCAAAATTTGCAAAGCATTTTTCGACCCTTTGCTGGTATCCGATTGAGCTGACATTTTGCATACACCTTTAGTTCTGGTAAAAATACAATATGCAATACTCAATATTGTAATGATATGGCCACCGCTCCAAGATGGCGGATTACATATTTTTCTCAACCCCCTTAATATGGGTATCAAATGATAGGGCTTGAAGAGTAGAAAACGATAAAGTTAATAATATCACATTAAATTAAATATGGCCGCCGCTCCAAGATGGCGGATTACATGTTTTTTTTCCAACCCCCTTAATAACTGTCTCGTGTTTATTTCAAGAACAGGGCCGAGTCACAATACTGTTAGATATCATTACCGTTGTTACGACGACCAAGTCCGCCGACGCGCACGCGCGCTCCACTGGTGCTATTAATTAGTCATAACGAGCACCATTTAATTCGCCTCCCAATTACTGTAGAAAGTAATAAAATATTGGCTGTTAGTGAAACTCTCCGATTAGATTCAGTTCAGCGGGAGAAGTACCTGTGCCACAGCTTGTACACAGACATGAGGAACAACCGGTTCATTTTCTTAGTTGTTTTCCATTATGTTGGTTTTGCAAATTGCGGTTATCCACCGGTAAGCACGATAGTCTCCAGACCGATTACAGCTCTGGCGGCCTTCACAGCAATCTTAGCGGAGACAAGCCATCGAAGCGAGAGACATAAGCATTAGAAAGATAAACGATGAAATATTGAGCTGACAGCATTTGAGTGTTTTCGAATGACTTCGGGCCCCGGGGCCGTGAAATATCCAGTGATGTTACTACTTACATACCATGTACGCACGTGAAACATAACAGAAGCTAATAGTCTGACCCCCGTTCACAACAGATGGGCGACGAGGTGCAGGCGGGCAGCGTGCTGCTGCCGGCGTCCCGGCGCGGCCGCTACCTTGCCAACATCGTCAGGAGACAGGCTGTCGTAAGTACTTCACCGATTTATTCAAAACGGGAATCGGCAAAAAGACGAACATCTATACAAACTTCCATTAAACAAATCTTTCCTTAGCGCTTGTTTCGTTACAACAACTAGTCGGTGTGTGTTGTCTGTGTGGTATTTTATTAACATTTAGCTCGTACTTACATCAACTCACGTTGTTTTCCGACGTTTTTTATTAGGACTAATTGAAATCGTTTGTCAGTGTTATAAACCTTTGCATAACATTTTAGGACGGGACGGGCATCAAGTTCAACAAGGACGCTGACCGGGTAAGACTGCACTTTGAATCTGATCTGAACATGATCTCTATTCCCTCGTTAAGGTGACGGCCACACATACTGCGAAGGTGACATATTTGCATATTTGCATATTTAACATGTTTTTTTTACTGCCTCGTTGGTCTAGGGGTCGTAAGCGGCGAGCACGAGGTCCTTCCTGGGTTTGATTCCCAGGTCGCACAAAGTGTTATTGGGTTTTTTCATCTGGAATTTCTTTGTAGCAGCCCGGAGTCTAGATTTGTGCCCGGTTGATGGCAATAGGCTCGACACATATTACATGGGACTTAAACGTAACTGGCGAAATGTAGGTGTAACTATAGGTACACCTCTGCCTAACTCTTCGGGATCACACGCATAATGTTATGTCAATAAAGGTGCGGGCACAGATATAGTGACGCGGTGTGCCACTTCTGTCGCAGATGAACGCCGAGGCGAAGAAGAAGGTGGACGTGCTGTCGGAGGAGCTGCTGCCGTACATCATCGCGGAGCAGGAGCGGCGCACCACGCTGTACAAGCGCGTCATGACGGCCATCCAGAACGGCGAGAAGGGCGTCACAGTCGCCGAGATACGCAACAAGCCGCCCGCCATCATACGCAAAGGTACGTGTGTTGTCACTGTGTATCCTCAATCTATATAAATAAAAACAAAAGGCCTGACTGACTGACTGACTGATTGATTGACTGACTCATCAACGCCCAGCCTGGATCTAGAAAACTGAAATTTTACACAATGGTTCCCTTTATAATGTAGACAAGGAATAAGGAAGGATTTTTCAAAATTCAACCCCTAAGGGAGTTAAATAAGGGATGAAAGTTTGTATGAAAGTCCGTCAGTTTTAAAGTTAGGATCTTCAAATTGTGTATTTACGCTGACGATTGAAAATTAATTTATACGTGTCTCAGCATTTTTGATAATTCCACCCCCAAAGGGTTAAAAGGGGGGATGAAGTTGTGTATGACAGTCCGGCAGTTTTGAAGTTAGGATCTTCAAATTTTGTGTTTAGGCTGACTATTGAAAATTAATTTATACGTGTCTCAGCGTTTTTGATAATTCTACCCCCCAATGGTGTAAGTCCGTCAGTTTTAAAGTTAGGATCTTCAAATTTTGTGTTTAGGCTAACGATTGAAAATTAATTTATACGTGTCTCAGCGTTTTTGATCATTTCACCCGCAAAGGGAGATGAAGTTGTGTAGTCCTCAATTTTCGTAGTAAAAATTTATTATCTAGGCGTATGTTTGGAAGCTAGCACAAGGGGGTGAAAAGGGGGATGAAGTTTTGTATTGAAGTTGTTCATTCGCTAAATTTTGTATTCAAGTAAAAATAATATAAGTACACGTGTACCGTTTCTAAATTTTCATAGAATGAAGCGATTGCGATAAAAAAAAAAACTAAATGTTCAATAAAGACCCTGGACTTCTTGAAATGTTAAACCTTTTTCCCGTGGCTTCGCCCGCGTGGATGTCGAAAAATATCCGACGGGAACGTACTACGAACGTATTGACGTTCGTAGTACGTTTGCAGCAACATTGGTTGCTGAACGGATGTAAATGTGAAAATGGGAAACCCGTTAGTTTTGTACTTCAAACCATTAAATTTTGTATTTAGCCTTTTGGTTGGTAATTAACATTTATCAGCGTTTTTGGAAAATCATCCTAGAAAAGGGGATGAAAAATTTGTATAAGAAACCCGTAATTTTCAAAGCTAACCCATAAATAAAAATAGTATTAAAAGCCTTTTGGCGTTTTTGTAAAATCATACCTTAGGCGGTAAAAAATCCTTACTGACTTGATACCTTAATAATTGTGAAGAAATAATAATAATAATAATTCTTAGAACTATAACTTTACTAAGGGATCCAATGAGTAATTTTCGTTTCTGTAATTATCTATTTTTAGGTTTTAGAATATTTCTCCTCCATCAGTCATAATAATATATTATTGTTAACGTCATTATAAACAACACCAATTTTGTAGTAAAAGTTTACGTCAAGCCCCAATAGATGGCGTTGATCGATTTAAATTCGAGCTATGGTTTGGTTACCTCGCGAAGTATAAGAAGCGGTCATTATGAATACAACATTTGTATAGAAAACACGTTTAGCGCATGCGCAACGATCGTCTACTATTCAACTGAACTGGGGCCCGATTCTGTAAAATAACTAACTTGTCAATCGTGTGTCGGTAGTGTGTCAGTGGTGTCTCAATAGAATAGTCATTGACATTTGGTATTCTACAAGTTTCAGTGGTGTCTCAGTAGTGTGTCGATTACCCGATATATTATTATACTCTTTGGTGTCGATTGTATGTCGATAGTGTGGCAGTACAATAGTTTTCAGTGTTGCTAACAAAAATCTACCATCTGCATAAAAATTCTCTAAATTTAAAAATAATTTTGACACAACTAAAATGGAATTTGACAATCGCGACTCGTCGACACGTGGTAAGTACTTGTTTGCCCTATCCCGTGAATTTTTTTTTAGAGCCGCAGGCGCGCATGGTGTGGATTTGCAGTGTTTTTTAAGGAATTTTTCACTTTTTGTATGGAAAATATAAAAAATTATTACCTACATGTTGAGTTTTAGGGGTTTCCTAAAGGGGGTCGAAATTTTCATTATTTTTGCGATAGGACACACCATTTTCGAGATATAAGCAATTGAAAAAAAAAAGATACAGTAGTTTTTGCACTTGAAATCGAGGTGTTGGTGTGAATTTCTATTCATGACGACTAATTTTATTCCACACCTATTTACATGCACACTTTATTTTAAATTAAAAAAAATAAACAAATTGAACCAAATCAACAATAGCGAAAAGAGGTGTCGTTGTTCGATGGCTTCATAATGGCGGTTCGATGGCCAAAATACTATTCAAACACGATAGACACAAGTGTCAAATACACTTAAAAATATTACAGACTACCAATAGTATTAATAGTCTTACTGTGGCGTTTCAATGGCACCACAGTGGCAAGTTAATGACCAATAAATAACTTGTAGAATACCAAATGTCAATGACTATTCTATTGAGACACTACTGACACACGATTGACAAGTTAGTATTTTACAGAATCGGGCCCCTGTATTTAGTGCAAAAACTGTCTTTTAATTGCTTAATTGCTGTCCAACTTTCCAAATTGTATTTATAATATTTCTTTAGCTTATCCTGCCTTAGTTAAACACTAAATAACAGTTTCGTTTTGATATCTATTACAAATTTACAATGGCTGTTGAATCATTAACAATTGATGGGATTTTGGTGCCTCACCCATCCAGCTCATACCATAGTTCCTATAATTGGAGATGGAGCCTGTCTGTTTCGGGCCATCTCCTTTCTACTGTATGACACATAAGTGATGGCCAGGGAGGTGCGCGAGCAAATTGTTAGCCATGTGGCGGCCAACTGGGAAGAGTTTGACATTATGTCCCACGATAGTAACGGGAACAATTATTCCTGCGCCGCTGAATACTGCATTGACATGTCACGCCCTTTTACCTATGGTAGTTTATGTTGGAGGCGGCAGGCCAACTCTTTCCGTGGGTCTTTGAAGTTTACCGCAACGGTGAGCTGTATACAAGTTTTGGTACTGCAGGTAACCCCGTGGGACGGCTATGCTTTTCTCATGATCTGTCACGTGGCTATTTCGATGTATACGTACGTAGTGAGACCGCGATACTGTCCGAGTCCGCCCCCCCTTCTTCACTTATCCCTGTCATCGCCAAGAAGATTACTAAGAGAAGAAGTGAAGTGCCTACTCTCCCACCGCTCCTATCAGAACCAGATTGCGACTCATCTCTGCATCAATCATTATCTCTTACCGTTCCTACAAAATGTTCTAAAAAACGTCGTGCCAGATGCACCGACGCTACTCGGATAAAACAACTTCAAAAAGCTTCTCAAATCAAATCAAATCTCAAATCTCAAATCGTTTATTGCAATCCATAATGTACAATTACAGGTGGTAAATAAAAAACAATATAAACAATTATGGACCCTGTCGGGCACAGCAAATTTTTAAATAAGTAGAGAGAGGAAGAGCGCTTTATTAACTTTCCTTGTTGTGTATTTCCATTCATTCATTTATTCTATTTATATTTTATATGCAGGTCTATCTATTTATTTATTATTTATTTAATTATATTTTATATTGTTCATTTTATTTCCTTTATTCGTCTATATACATATAATTTATATTTTTAAATATTAGAATATAAAAAAAATATATAAAAACATTCAAAAATATAAAAAAATAGTAGCCCACCGGTATCGGGAACAGGGTCCAAGCTACCGGTGGTCAGGGCTCATATTGTTCATTTTTGAATTTATATATCTCGGGACCATGGGGTCCCGGTCCTTTGGAAGGCGTACGAGGGGCCGAAGCCAACTCGCAGAGGCCCCTTAGGAAATTTTAAGGAAATGCGGCACCGTCCGACGATTATCCCTGTATGCACTATGCAAATGCACCCAAGGATAACCCCCGGTTGGTGTAGGACTATTGTAGGATAGGAAAAATAAAAAGTTGGACTATGGGTTTGGGTGGCTGAAGTGGACTGGTTACCAAGAACTATGGAAGAACTATGACCCCTGCCTGATCAATGTTTTATATATACACGGATAAAATGGCAGGGGGTGACTTGCACACTCAATAATGGGCCCCCGGAAACGGTCGCTAGCACATAGTGACGTAGCGACAAGGGGGCAACATGTCCTGAGGTGCTTATGAGGAGTGGAGAGGTATTCCACGGCTATCAGGACAATCCCGGAAGTACGGTCAAGATCCCTACCAGCATCTTACTGGAATACTTCCTTCCTCCGAGCACGTTTGCTCTTGCGAATCTCCACTCAAGCCGGCCAATAAAGGCAAGAATGAGGTGGGAGCTCTGTTCCTCGTCATTTTTCACTCCAGCCGGCCAATAAAGGCAAGCCAGAGGTGAGGAACAAGACTTCTCCCGGGAGATAGGGTCCGTGGGGTCGCTACTGCCCAACAGCTCGCCACATGCTGCCCTGCGGGTTTCTGTATCTCTCTTGGTCTGGCTCCTCACCTTAGACCCATTCCGGAGAGTAAACTCTTTCGGCGCAGGCCCAGAGTTCATTATTGTTCATTATTATTAATGTACCTAGTACCTATAATTATTAAGCATTATGAAATAATTTGTTTTTGTTATTTTATTTATTAATATGTATCTGTTATTCTTAATTATGTGTAATTATTATTGAATTTATCTATTAAAATTACTTTATATCCTATTATCTATGTATTTATATTTCCATTCATTTAGTTATTCTATTAATATTTTATATGCTGGTCTATCTATTAATTTATTTAATTATATTTAATATTGCTTATTTCTTTACTCGCTTAATAATTGTTCATTGTTATTATTGTAATTTAATTATTAAGTATTATAGTATTATTTATTTTTGTTATTTTACTTATTAAAATATGTCTGTTATTCTTAGTTATTATCTAATTTATCCATTAGATATTCTTGTACTGTGTAATAGCTTTTCTTAATTAGGTATTGCTTTAGTTTATTTAAAAATATACTGGTTTTATTTTGTTGTTTTATGTCTTCTGGTAATTTATTATATATTTTTATTGACATTGAATATGGACTAGATGAATGTAGTTTAAGACGGGAGGGGGGCAAGTTTAGTCTATTTTTATGGCGCAAAGAATACTTTGTTTGTATGTCTCCCCGTGTGCTGTAAGAATCTGGATATTTACGGACTAGTTTACACAATTCTAAGATATAAATACCAACTAAGGTGAGGATCTTGTGTTTCTGAAAGTAAGGCTTACAACTATCTGTCGGTTCTATATTGGTAATTATTCGTATTAGCTTTTTTTGAAGGGTAAATAGGGAGGGAGCGTCTGTGCTATTTCCCCATAAGA
This sequence comes from Hydraecia micacea, assembly GCA_914767645.1. NCBI lineage: Eukaryota > Metazoa > Arthropoda > Insecta > Lepidoptera > Noctuidae > Hydraecia > Hydraecia micacea. Next base: position 9,914,381 of record OU611802.1, on the reverse strand, counting down.
TGATGCCATAATTAAACCAAGCGTGGGCATACGCATAGTATGTGACTAGTGCGGTTTGTAGGTTTGTAGTCTTTTTTATTTCGCGGAGAGCATATGAAAACTTTGAAATTTTTGATTTTACTGTCTGTATATGAGTTTTCCAGTTTATATGAGTGTCTATTGTTAAACCTAGGAGAGTGAAATTGTTAACTGTTTCTAATTTATGTTGATTGAATGTAAAATCTATATTTATTTGCTGTTTCTGCCAGGGGTGAAACGCTATTAATTTGGTTTTGGTAAAATTTATTTCAAGATAATGGTTGCTCATCCAGTTTACAGTTTTTCCGAGAATAGTCGTAAGTTTATCATTTAAATTAGCATTTGTTTGGCATGAAGTCAGGATCGAGATATCATCCGCAAAACGTACACATGGCCCGTCTATGGTTTTGGGGAGGTCATTAATGTATATGAGGAAAAGTAGGCAACCAATAACACTTCCCTGGGGAATTGAAGCATGTATTGATTTAACATCAGATGGACCGAGTTGTGCCAAAATGTTCCAACCCACATATTTATCGAATTTGAGTTATCTATACTAACCAATCTAAAATGAGCCTTATTTTCATGTGGCAAAGACTCATTTTATTATCTGCTCCCTAGGAAAAGATATACTGAAAGTATACCACTCCACATCTATGGGACTTTAGGAAAATAAATTGCCGAAATGATTCATGTCATTTGGAACAAAATGTTTCTGGTAAATTAATACAAATCGGTTTTGCCACAATGATTCAGGTACACTTGAATTTGGGTTCACTATGGCCACATGGGAAAGAGATAGCTCAGGCAAAGCTGGATGACATCAAGTCTATGATGCATTTAATCCCAGATGACTGTAAAAATTTCTACAAAAATTTAAAAGGGAACAAAAAGGTAACTGATGATGTTGACGGATTTGGGACCCTTGATTTTGACATTGAAGAGGATTAGTTCTGTTAAGACAGTTAACGTTTCGTTTTGGTTTTTTTTTCTCCACAAATATATTATGTACTTACCTCAATAAAAAAAAAAACGAGTTTTATTATTCATACCTAGTCACTCTTTATATGAAAAACTTCCGTAGTTTTTAAACTGATTATAAAAGTGATTTGGATCATTATTGCAAAATTAATTTTGACACAGTGTCATACAAATTTATTTTTTGCTGAAATGATCCAGACGATATTTCTCTCAATATCTTAAAAAGTAGCAGCAGTTGTATATTGTAAAACATACTATTAGAAACCATATTAAATATTCCAAATATTGAAACCTTCATATGTAACAAAAACGAAATGTTTAAATGGAAAAACTTCGTCTGAATGTTTAAACTGAAATAACTCAAAATGTATTCATTGTAGGGTGGAACATTTTGGCACAACTCGGTCTGATCTAATGAGCTGTGCTTGTTTTGTTTTTTGATCAAAATATTCAATCTCAACTAATTGCTCTCTATCTTTTAAATATGATGCTATTCTAAAAAGTATGTGCAAAAAAAACCGTCTATTCATCGTGCTGCTGTGTCCAAGTATCAAAAAAAGAATAGTAAGGTGCATAGAGAAGCTGTGGCTAGGTACCAGCAAACTCAGCCTGAGGTGCATAGAGAAGCTGTGGCTAGGTACCAGCAAACTCAGCCTGAGGTGCATAGAGACGCTGTGGCTAGGTACCAGCAAACTCAGCCTGAGGTGCATAGAGAAGCTGTGGCTAGGTACCAGCAAACTCAGCCTGAGGTGCATAGAGAAGCTGTGGCTAGGTACCAGCAAACTCAACCTGAGGTGCATAGAGAAGCTGTGGCTAGGTACCAGCAAACTCAACCTGAGGTGCATAGAGAAGCTGTGGCTAGGTACCAGCAAACTCAGCCTGAGGTGCATAGAGACGCTGTGGCTAGGTACCAGCAAACTCAGCCTGAGGTGCATAGAGACGCTGTGGCTAGGTACCAGTAGGTAATTTTCCGTTCCGTTATGTATTCCGTTACTAAGGAGAACTGACTGACTGACATATCAACGCACAGCCCAAACCGCTGGGTCTAGAGATTCCAAATTTGGCACGTACGTTCCTTATGAGGTCTGGGGTGCACTAAGAAAGGATTTTTCAAAATTCACCCCCTAAGGGGGTGAATGGGGGGGGTGAAATTTCAGGCGGACGAAGTCGCGGGAAGAAGCTAGTCATAATATATATCCGTGCTCCGCACCTCGGATACTATAATAAGCAGTGTAAGAAAACATTGTATACCTGGATTAACACAATAGGGTACTGTTAGTCCCGGTAGTACGTTCCCGTGGGATATTTTCCGACATCCACGCGGGCGAAGCCGCGGGCAAAAGCTAGTACTCAATATATTCATTGCATGCACAATGTGAACTTGGGTGGTAGGTTTTACAAAGACATGATAATGAACAAACATTTTAATGTTTGAAGAACTGACGACATGGCCCTGCACACAGAATAGATGCCTACCGCTTTATACCGCAGCTTCTCGCTGTATGTCGAGCCCCCTTGTGATGCTACCAACGAAAATTGAGTACTAAGTGTATGGAAGATTTAAAATCTGTTCCGCTTATGAAAATCCTTTGCCATAGCATGCCGCGCCGTGCCGCTTGGCTTAGTTCCGTGTAATACCTAGCGAAGCGAATCAAGCAGCAGAAAAAAAGCGATTCAGTTTGATTGTTTACGTTTGTGCAGTTTGACTACTCTGATTAAGCTTAGATTTTTTTCTAAATTGACAGCGCTTAAATTAAGGATGACAGGACTTACGAATATTTAAAAAGAAATCGCTCGATTCGTTTTTACATAAGGCCGTGGGATTAAAATCATGTTAAACCGTGTCCGTTCGCTGTCGCAGGCCTGATGTACCGCTGCCCCACCAACCGCGCGCCGCGCGAGCCCGACGGCTCCGGCGCCATCATGTGCGAGGACAACCTGGACCCCACGCCTATCATGTTCGAGTCCTGCCTCTCCGCAGAGGATAAGGAACTCTATGTGGCAGACAATAAGTACTTCTTCTGCAACCGTAAGTTTATATTTAGCTGTGTTTTTTAGTATTTTTGGTTCGTGCTAGCAATCTTGCAAGTCAAAGAACCAGTTCCCACACGTTACTAGGCATGCACATACCAGGGAAGCATGGACCAAAAGGGAGGAGGATTATACTCAGCATTGGGAGAAACAAGGGTCCCAATGATGATGATGATGATTGGAAAGAGACTGCGAAGTAAAGCATACTTTGTCAAGTCGATTGTTTGGGCTTTTTGATTATGAGTGACGCATACAGTCTGCAATGTCCGGACTTTCCAGTCCAGGGCGTCCATTGACAATATCCTCCCCAAGCATCTCCACAGCTACCTTCAGTCATGCGCTGTTTCCATCTAGCGCATTGGTTCTCTACTTTATTTGGCTCACCACCCACTATTTTTTTTTCTAGTGCTCCAAATTTTTTTTCTGCTTACCATCTGTCGCGAATCTGAAACAGCTATTGCCACGATTATATTTAAACGTGTAATATTATGTAGTCGTAAGATAGGATATATAATTTTCTCAAGGTCTTCTACTGCGCCCCTGAAAATCTCAAACGCCCACGAATTGGCGTTATCGCTCGTTGAGAACCTATGATCTAGCGGATTCACACAACTGTTACAAAGTGTGGGGGCCAACCCACGACGCACCATGCGGTGTCCAAACACTGATATAATGATTGTAAACGATGTTTAGGGCACAAGGTGGAAGGTCCAGACCTACCTCGGAATGGCACCAGCGTGATCGGCTGCGCGCCTTGCGAGCGCACCTCGCTGAACTACACCAGCCAGAAGTGCGCGCTCGAGGACACGGACGACGTGGTGGTGCACTACCGGTACTATCCCGACAGAGTGAGTACCTATCTCTCCTTGCGAGCGAGCGCACCTCGCTGAACTACACCAGCCAGAAGTGCGCGCTCGAGGACACGGACGACGTGGTGGTGCACTACCGGTACTATCCCGACAGAGTGAGTACCTATCTCTCCTTGCGAGCGAGCGCACTTCGCTGAACTACACCAGCCAGAAGTGCGCTCTCGAGGACACGGACGACGTGGTGGTGCACTACCGGTACTATCCCGACAGAGTGAGTACCTATCTCTCCTTGCGAGCGAGCGCACTTCGCTGAACTACACCAGCCAGAAGTGCGCTCTCGAGGACACGGACGACGTGGTGGTGCACTACCGGTACTATCCCGACAGAGTGAGTACCTATCTCTCCTTGCGAGCGAGCGCACTTCGCTGAACTACACCAGCCAGAAGTGCGCGCTCGAGGACACGGACGACGTGGTGGTGCACTACCGGTACTATCCCGACAGAGTGAGTACCTATCTCTCCTTGCGAGCGAGCGCACTTCGCTGAACTACACCAGCCAGAAGTGCGCTCTCGAGGACACGGACGACGTGGTGGTGCACTGCTGTGATGTGCCAATAGTGACAATCCCTAGCATCAGCCGACCTATTCTGCAAAAATCTCATCGTGAAAACTAAGGTGAAGTGAGTTTGAAGCGAGCTGCCACTCTAGTGCCAATCCCAAGTATCACTGGAATGACAGCTCATTTCACTTAAGTTTTCACTGTGAGATTTGTAGAGAATAGATCAAGTATTCCTTATACGGTCAGAAATTCGAGGCCTTTGCTCTGCAGTGGGACAATCCAAGCTAGTTAGATTAGATTAGATCGAAGGCTTAACGTTCCCTTTCCCCGCAGACGTACAAGTTTGTGTCGGAGCTGGACCCGGACCGCGAGGTGTGTGAGCACTGGAACCCCTGCCAGGTGGGCTACATCTTCAGCCTGCCCGGGCCCGACCAGGCCACGCCGGCCAGCGAGCTGTGGCGTAAGTCTGTCTAGTACCTACGTGATAATGGATACAAAGCTCATCCTGGAAAGAATTACTCGCAACTATGTTGGGGTCGGCTTCCAGTCTTACCGGATGCAGCTGAATACCAGTATTTTACATGGAGCAACTGCCTATCTGACCTCCACAACCCAGCTACAGGGTAACACGATACCCTTTGGGCCGGGGGTAGAGATTGTGGGGGTTCAACAAGGACTAAACCGGCAATACTGGTGACTTCTGACTACAAAAAGTCAAAGATTTACAAATGAAAGCTGAGGCTTAATATGCTTTCCGAAGCACGGAGGGGTCTTAGTTTGTAATGGATGGAAGAACTACTATCATAGTGCCAGCAAACGTCGCTGTGTTCCGGCTCGAAGGGTTGGACGGCATCGCGTCTGAGATGTGAGACATTGCTTCACAGGCGACCACTTACTACCAGTTGGGCAGTTGACTTATACTCGTAACAAACCCCTTTTAGTTTTATTTTGCTGTCATGCATACTGATTTAAATGGTATTTCTTATAATAATTTCAGATGACTACTGTAAGTTGATGAAAGTTTACATTGCTTCTAAAATAAAGTCCTTATTAATGCGAGTATCAATAAAAAAGTCGTACTTGTTTTATAAAAAAGAGAATATTTTTAATTAGAATTATTAAAACAAGGATTGACAATAACCGATATTTTCTATTTCTAGCGGGAGGCAAGTATCCTATTCAATATTTCAGCCTATAACGTCTAGAGTAAACTTTGGGCCCAATCACATGTACCACAACCACACCACGCTCACACCACAACTCACAAGGACAACACGTGGATGGGTGCTAATTTCTATGAAAATGAATATTCTATTCAGACGGACTACATGTTACCGTCAAAATCAACCGTGTGGGCGATACCGACCACATCTAGGCCACGTCGCAGCTACAAGGCAACCACCGGCGAGACCGCGCACTAGCGGCCAGCCACATAGCAAAAACAACGATCTGTCTGTCTGCAAACACTAGCCACAACGTAACCACAACGCAACTACTAGCGACAACGCAACCACAACGCAGCCACAACGTAACCACAACGCAACTACTAGCGACAACGCAACCACAACGCAGCCACAACGCAACCACAACGCAACCACAACGCAGCTGCAAGAACCTGTAGCGACACTATGCACACGTAGCCACAGCTTGCCCGCGTATGGTCGCTGTGATGCTGCGCGGTTGTGATACGTTTGAAGTTCTAAACGGGCCCTTTGTGGTGCAACTTTTCAATCAGGCGAGCCACATTCCACTATTAGGTACCTTCTTGATGAAATGAATGATGATGATGCTACGACATGTTTCGAATAACCGCGAGTACAGACTCGAGAGCACAGAGAGTACGGACTAGTGGGACTCGTGAGCACAGAGAGCTGTTCTTTAAGTCATGATGTTTTAAAATTAATTTGTTTTATTTTTCAGATACTGATGAAGGTACAATAAAAATATTTCCTTACAGTTCATTTGGTTTTAGTGTTTTTATTAATTAATGAATAGTATTTGTTTTTAAATTATATATTTTGTCTGACAGAAATTTCAAGTAAGTAATTTGTTATTTTGTCAAGTATTTTAAAACTTTGTCAGACATTCTGTATTCAAAATCAAAATAAAAGCCATTTATTCATATTAGGCTGAGAATCAGCACTTTTCGAACGTGAACATTATATAAAAAGAGCCCCCCGGCACGCCCGCCCTTCACCACTTCCTAGTGCTTTCGCTTGGGAGAAGAAATGGTGCAACCAACTCCCCAGCAGCACAGCTGTCTGTTAAGTTAAAAAAAAAACTTGCTTCTATACAATAGTAGGTAATAGGTAGGTATGCAAAGTAGTTAATATTACGAGACACAGATTATGTCAGCTAGTCACGACAATATACCAATAAATAGAATGTAAAACTACACTCAAGCAAAAAAAAATACTAACAGAAAACAAAAATTTAACACTTCAATAAAAGCCTATTCACTTTTTACTATTAACACTATTATGGTTTTGTCGTTGTAGGGGAAGGTAAGATTATTTTTGTTTTTTTATAATTTTACGTATCTCGGCTTTGCGCCAGATGTATGGGGGGGGGGGGGGGGGTAGTAGGCGCCGAAGCCAAGTGCGACCTCTGGAAAGTGGTTGGATTAAGATGAGATGATGGACATTGAAGAGTGGTGTGTTCGGATTGCGTGGTGGTGAGTGTGTCTGTCCATGAGGTGCACGTGCTGTTGGTTGTTGCTGCACTCGTGTGTTAGGTGAAGATTCATGTACCGTTGTCATTTTGCAGATATTTTCTGACAATCCTGTAGGTGTTCAAGGTTTCAAGGTTGCAGCTTTCTGAAGCGTGTGATATGTGTATGGCGGTAAATCGAGTGTTTTTACAGACTGGTGGAGCTGCATAGGTATTACACAGTTCTTGACAATAATATAGGAACTATGGTGACATTGCTAAGCCGCCACATTCGGCTGATTTTCAGTTCTATATATTTTGAGAGTTTCTGCTATAATATTTGTAGATTGTGTTTAAAAAATAGATTTGTGCAGTTTTGTTATTTTTTTCTAATAACGTGATGTCAGATCTATTCTAGTGTGTTGTTTCGTCGGTGAGGGTAGCTCGGACAAAGAGTACAGCTTGTGAGTGTATTTTTTTTTTGTAACAACAATTATATTATTGATCAGAGTTGCTTTCCAATTGTGTATCTTTTTTAAGGACATCGTGAAACATTTTTTACCTCAACCTGATCAAAATTCATCGCTTCAATGTTTATCTAATAGGCCTCCTCTTCTTTGATCTCCTCTGCTTCAGTAAAATATATTCTGCTTCAGTAATAAGACATTCTGCTTCAGTAATAAGACATTCTGCTACAATAATAAGACATTCATTCTGCTTCAGTAATAAGACATTTTGCTTCAGTAATAAGATATTCTGCTTCAGTAATAAGACATTCTGCTTCAATAATAAGTCATTCATTCTGCTTCAGTAATAAGACATTCTGCTTCAGTAATAAGATATTCTGCTTCAGTAATAAGACATTCTGCTTCAGTAATAAGACATTCATTCTGCTTCAGTAATAAGACATTCATTCTGCGTCAGTAATATAAGACATTCATTCTGCTTCAGTAATAAGACATTCTGCTTTGTAATAAGACATTCACTCTGCTTCAGTAATAAGACATTCTGCTTCAGTAATAAGACATTCATTCTGCTTCAGTAATAAGACATTCATTCTGCTTCAGTAATAAGACATTCTGCTTCAGTAATAAGACATTCTGCTTCAGTAATAAGACATTCATTCTGCTTCAGTAATAAGACATTCATTCTGCTTCATTAATATAAGACATTCATTCTGCTTCAGTAATAAGACATTCTGCTTTGTAATAAGACATTCACTCTGCTTCAGTAATAAGACATTCTGCTTCAGTAATAAGACATTCTGCTTCAGTAATAAGACATTCATTCTGCTTCAGTAATAAGACATTCATTCTGCTTCAGTAATAAGATATTCTGCTTCAGTAATAAGACATTCTGCTTCAGTAATACGACATTCATTCTGCTTCAGTAATAAGACATTAATTCTGCTTCAGTAATATAAGACATTCATTCTGCTTCAGTAATAAGACATTCTGCTTTGTAATAAGACATTCACTCTGCTTCAGTAATTATAAGACATTCTGCTTCAGTAATAAGACATTCTGCTTCAGTAATAAGACAGACTGAATTTTCTCAAATTCCAGCCCAGAATTGCTGCAACTCGTCTGTAGCCGGCCAAGTCGTATGTGTGTTATTGTGTGGTGGTGGTTCCTTGTTGATGCCTTTAGTTTTCGGTAAAATTTTTCGTTATTCCTTAATTGGTTATTTTGTGTTTTACGGAGTGTGCATTTAGTGTATTTATCTGCAGTATTTATCTAGTCTGCTTTTAAGAACTATTCGTTTCTGCTTAAGTGTATCAAGAAATTGTTTAAGATGTGTGTGAGGCTCTTCATGTGATGTATGCGTTTTGTAGTTCAAGGTGAAGCACGGTAGTATAAGCTCTATTTTATGTAATTGAAACTTATCAATACCCCAAAACACTAGCACGTTCGAGAAACTATCCTGTCGGTAGCAAGTTCCAACTCGACCTAATGCTACCTCTGTTTCTCACGCCCGCAGATGTGGCTGCAAAATTACTTCCATTCTTTGTGACGCTATGACGCTCATGGGATTTTTCCACTCTAATAAATCATTATGCAATAGTTTGAAAGTATAAAAGGGCCGTCTCTTAACATAACCAAACAGTAGTGAGCTATCCTCCAGTAAATAAACATCTCCAGTCTCCGCCTACTTCCGCGCCGCGTTCCAAATAGTGCCATTCAGTATTAGTATATAAAGTTAGTGTTATAGTGCGTAAGTTGAACTCATTTATAACTGATTTACCTGTGCCGTGTCTATGTGTATTGCTTATATTAATCGTGTGTCTTCATAGACAATATACTACTGTTTTTACCTCTGACTAGCTGGTTTGGATTCACTTCTTCGTCACGGGAACACCATCACCGCCGCCTACTGATGTAAAGTAGTATAGCAATACTACTGTTTACTTCTTTAATTAGTTTTCTGCTCCTATGACCTTGCATGTAATGTGTTAATCTTTCGATTTTGGCTCTGATAGCTTCTATTTTGTGGTATTAGTTTTTTGCCATTTGGCTTGCGATCTTGTTGGAGTTTACTTCTATGTTCAGGAGGTAACAGTGAGATTTTACTACCGCCTTATCAGATGTCCACGCAGCGCAGTATATTATGGTCTGAAGATGATTGAATTCTGTATCTCTGGTAACCTATTCTGGCTAAATAGCTTTGTTAATATAAATAACAGCTATGTTAGATTAGATGTTTGTTTGCATGGGTATGTAATCTCTGTAGGATTGGTCTGGATGAGTGACCATCTTTACATATCAAGACCCCTCCGTGCCTCGGAAAGCACATTAAGCCGTTGTTATAACTGAAGGTCCCCTTTATCCAGAGTTGACACACTAGCGACTATCGCTTTCCCACAGCCATGCAGCCCTCGGTGTGTGTGACTTGGCTTGGATTGCATCTTACATCTGTCTTGTTGGTCTGACCACTCACCCTCGATCTGTGTCGGCCAAAGTAAACAGTACCGGCACGGACCTAGGGTTCATTGGAGCGTGCAAGTCCCACCACGACGTCAACGTAGAGATACGGCGATGGCGATTTTTATTATAATAATATGTTTTCCTGCTGAAATACCTATGTTACCATTATTAATGTAGATAACTTTCATACCTGACCACAATATCTTTTGGAATTAATCATTGATTCTTTTAAAATTTACAGAAATCATACCTCGTAAGTGTTTTATTACATGAACTCTTTCGGTTTGTTGCATTCATTGGCAGTCTATTCATTATTATTATATTATTGTAGCTGTTCCCGGTACGTATTGTGTTATTTCATTACGTCTTAGCAAAACAGAAACATTAGGGGCGTTCAAGAGTTTTGTAAACAGGCTTTGGACATTAGAATTGTTTCTAACTTTTTTTTCTAATATCGCAGATCTAACACATCACTGCTCCCAGTTATGTGCGATTTATGGTACTCAAAATGTACCGGAGATCTTTGCCAAAAGGTAGCACAGTGGACCCAAAGTCACATAGGCATATATATAGTTCACAATTGTATGTTTTATGTAGGGAAATACAATATTGAAACAAAGTTAATTTCAGAGGACGATAAGAATGAGACGATATACCCGGCACGCAACTACGTGACGAGCACGCGCCGCGTAATGATACCGGCGGGCTACGAGTACCACGGGGTCGGCAAGTACATGCCCAACGGACTGCGGGTGAGCGAGACTGCCGAGTAGTGCTGCGGCCACAGGGCGATGACGGCGAAGCTTGTCTCGAAGAGGCACCAACTGTTTGAGAGAAAAAAAGAGAAGCTGCTGACAATTATGACAATTGATATTTATTTCTGTAAATTGGTTGAAAAAAATACATTTACACATCAAAAATAAATTACGTTTTAAAACTATAATTCGGGTTTACTAACCGACTACTTTGAGAAGAAACACCGAAATAAATTCAGAGGTCACAGTCTCTTTTCTTTTCAGTCCAGACATAATCTTGGTCAGATCATGTGAGGAGCATGCATGTCAAACATTGCGGTATGGGTAGCGAGGAGCTACCCATACCGCAATGTTTGCGGAATAAACACAACTCCTGCCCTTTTGAAAATAATCGGCCTGATACTCCGGCATCCTACGAGAGCCATGTCGGTAGTAGGTACCGGAACACTCAACATGTGAATTCTAATTTTGATTTATTTTTCAGACTCGCGTCAGTCGAAGGGACGGTGTAAGTGATTCATTACAATCATTACCTACTTATAAATTAAATAATTAATATTTCAATTAACCACGAAAGTCAGTACCACCAACCATACCAAAAGAGGACATCTCCAAGCTAGGTGCTTTTAGACAGGGGGACAATTCAACTATAAATCAGTTTTCACAATCTCGTATGTTAACGACATTTATAAATGTCAATTTGTGTTGGTACAGGAAACATGTTTGACAGATTAGGTTACATGAGCTACACCTCCACGAGGAGCGGAGTTTCTTGCCCATCCTCCACCTACGAGACTACCTTTTGGAAGGGGCAACTAGAATCAATTCCGTTTGCTTGTACATTTTGACGTTGAAAGTGCCTCTCATGTGCCTATTTCAAAATAAATTATTTGACTTTGACTAGACATAGTAAGTTGTACCCTTGGGGTCCGAGTGCTCATCGAATGTTTCGAGACATTGCCAAGCGGTTGGTTGACTCTACGCGTGACTAGAGGGCTGGCCTATTTTTAGCCCAAAGAATAAGCATTGCCATCCAACGTGGTAATGCTGCCAGCCTTTTGGGCACTTATCCCATTGACAGCGATGCGGACGAATTTTTTGATGCCCTATGAGCTCCTGTCTTTTCTTTTTTTATTATACACTTGTATATAATATAAGTTGTAATTATTAAATATGTTTTACATGTTATGTTCCAGACTGTGGACGTAAGTTTCAGTCCAGTTTTTAGAGCTGTCAAATGATAAAATTACCAATTTGACAACTTTGCTTTACGGGAAAAGATTAAGGTATATGGTATTCCTGTACAATTTGGCAAATGGTTCAACCGACTGTTCTGAATGGAGGAGCAAAATTGGGCTGCGTGTTCCATCCTTCACCTTAAGGAATCATCAGTCTCTATATTATGTTCCCTCTATGATAAGAGTTAGCAGGGCATGCAACTCGATGTGTCAGTGTTGATGATCTTGATTTATTCTCCACCAGTGTTCCTAAATAAAAATAAAATAAACTGTGTAAAAACCTCTTTGAAAATCACTAAAACCTGTTCAGTATTTTCTTAATTCTCTCAGAGTGCTTACGTATTCTTGCTCTCGCTTACCTGTCTACTGTTTCTTGTGCTACCCTAATATTGTAAGAGAAAACTTTTGATTGGCCTTCTTTCACTAACTGTCAACTATCTGTATCCTAGCTGTAAGTTTTCTTAAGAAATAAAAAAAAAAACAAAAATCGACGTCCCCACCGCAGCCCGGAATGTCCAAGTTTAGAGAAAAATTAAAAACGTTGTTTAACATAACATCACGCCTGTATTTCACCAAAGGGTTTGGCAAGAGGGCTAGGCTAAATATTTTGTGTATTAAAAATTATACCTAGTTATTAATTTGTAGTAGTTAGAATAATAACCAAATAAAAGGTATGTTGTTTTACTATCTCACACCGATGATCAAGAAATGTGTTTCATTGAGAAGAGTAATTGTTAGTTAAAATGTTTATCGTACTTGTGTAAATAGTTAGTTTGATAATAATTGAATACAGGATCAGATGTAATTAGCTAGCGAAACTCCGCAGACGTGATGGGTATCGATACCGTAACACGATAACACAATATAAAACATCTTATATTATACTAGACAAAATTTACACATGTACACTAAAAACAGTGATATTCACAATGTTAACACTAGAAATAAGGACAAACTTTCACCAGCTTCATAAGGTTCATAACCAAAGAGTGTATAGTCATTGTTCATAACTCATTTGTTGGGCTTGGTATAACCTTTTATAACAAGCTACCTTCTTCTTTGCTAGATTTGCCTTTTAATACGTTTAAAGCTCATGTAAAATCGATAAGAATCGCTCGCCTTGATTATTCTTTCATTCTTTCTCCAGAATTAGCTTACTGACAGGTTATATGAGTTCATATAATTGTTTTTTTTTTGTTGGCTGTAAAGTCAATTCAGTTTAATTTTATTTTAATTTATTATTGACATAATCTACTCATTTCAATGTTTTCTAATGAGTTGATTGCAATATGTGGTTAGCTAGCGACCTCTACGATGGATCATATTAATCTTGCCTGAGCAACCGGCAGCAAGTTCGTCATGCTCCCTTAGATGTCACTGCTTGCGGTAGCGTCGGGGGTCGGGTTGCCTCCTTCCCTCAAAAATGGCGAGGGGGGTAATGGCTGATCTTTGCGTTATGTACGTGACTAGCTAACATTATGGCAAATAATTTAATTGAATTTTCTGTGTCCTGTAATGTTAAGTACTTTGCATACCTAGTATTTATTATAGTTGAACAGCTCCGTTTAGTTAAAAGGCTAGGCAGCTAACTAAATGGCTGATTAAATCAGTTGGCGGCGACATGTATACAATCATTTTCTAACGGAACAGACAGCTGTGCTGCTGGGGAGTTTGTTGCGCCACTTCTTCTCCCCAGCGATAGCACTAGGAAGTGGTGAAAGGCGGGCGTTTTAAGGGACTGTCTTATGTAATTTTGACGTTTGAAAAGTGCTGTTTCTCATCCTAGTTTGAATAAATGACTTTTTTTTTGTTTTATCTTGTTTATTACTTAATTTAGGATTTTATTTAGGTACTTAAGTAAATATTAAGTTATATCACGTTTTTAAAATAATATATTGTGGAGACATCGACGCGCAACCTGTTACCATGGATTCAGTAAATACATAGTTCTGGACATCATGATTGAAAAAGAAGAAAGAAAGAAAGAAAATACATTGATTGGTGTCCTATACATTATGAACGCGTAGGTATTGCACTTTTGCAGGACAGAGCTGACTTTTTTTTAGTAACCGACGAGAAATGTCAACGCCGGGTTCAAAAATCATGTACTAAATGCATGGTAACAAGTTGTGCGTCGATGTCTCTCCTGCCACCCTGTATTCGTCGATGTCTCTCCTACCACTCTGTATTCGTCGATGTCCCTCCTGCCACCCTGTATTCGTCGATGTCTCTCCTGCCACCCTGTATTCGTCGATGTCTCTCCTGCCACCCTGTATTCGTCTATGTCTCTCCTGCCACCCTGTATTCGTCGATGTCTCTCCTGCCACCCTGTATTCGTCGATGTCTCTCCTGCCACCCTGTATTCGTCGATGTCTCTCCTGCCACCCTGTATTCGTCGATGTTTCTCCTGCCACCCTGTATTCGTCGATGTCTCTCCTGCCACCCTGTATTCGTCGATGTCTCTCCTGCCACTCTGTATTCGTCGATGTCTCTCCTGCCACTCTGTATTCGTCGATGTCTCTCCTGCCACCCTGTATTCGTCGATGTCTCTCCTGCCACCCTGTATTCGTCGATGTTTCTCCTGCCACCCTGTATTCGTCGATGTCTCTCCTGCCACCCTGTATTCGTCGATGTCTCTCCTGCCACTCTGTATTCGTCGATGTCTCTCCTGCCACTCTGTATTCGTCGATGTCTCTCCTGCCACCCTGTATTCGTCGATGTCTCTCCTGCCACTCTGTATTCGTCGATGTCTCTCCTGCCACTCTGTATTCGTCGATGTCTCTCCTGCCACCCTGTATTCGTCGATGTCTCTCCTGCCACCCTGTATTCGTCGATGTTTCTCCTGCCACCCTGTATTCGTCGATGTCTCTCCTGCCACTCTGTATTCGATATTGTTAGCCTAAATGCATAAGTATCAATACTCAATATCATTGCTTTACCATAATGTGTACTTAGGTGGTAACTATATCATTTAGATCATTATGGACCCTGTAAGGCACAGCAGAAGGGAAAGAGAGAGGAAGCCTTCATCATCATCATCATGATTAGAATACGTCGTTAAAGTATTGCCAATGAATTCAATTGCAGCCCCATCATGTACCCATCACGTCTGCGGCTATTTTAAATTGACCCTGTATAAAAATTACCTTAACAGGTTTTTCTTATTATAATAAATGAGAACTCGCAACTATATGACATTAAATGTGTTTATTGCAGAACTTCGACAATATAGAGGTGATAAGCAAGTTAGTGGACAATAATTATATTAAGATCACCATGGTCTTCCGGCCGATGCGACCCGAGGACGCCACCACGTACTACGTGCGCTTCGAAGATATCGCCAGGAGGGGGAACTTCGTGCACGTACCTCTGGTCACCATCAGTGAGTAGTGTGTTGTTGTGTGAACGACTACATCGTACGGTCGAACAAGCTATCGTCGTCGTTAGCGTGTGACACCAAGCAAACATCTAATGCGGCGGCTGACGGGTCAGACCAACAGTCGCCACGCGCTCGTAACTCTGCGACTCTCGTCCCTCTCGGCTCGGTGATCTTCCCTCTCACCGCGCTGAGCTCGTCTACTAATGGAGTTATGGCGTATTTTCTATACAAAATAGTTTAGATGTTTCACATCTGCTAGGCGTCCCGCGACGGCTCATTCTTTATTTTTATTACTTCGCATCGTTTTGTGGTGTTGCAGACATGGGGCAGACGCGGATCACACCGCAGGTGCTGCAGGCGCTGCCGGCACAGCATCTCAACACCACCAGCATCTACTTCACGTGCGCGCGCTGCGTGCTGCGTGGCATCATGCTGCGTGCCACTGACGGCTCCGTGAGCAACGTGGACGTGGACAAGTACCGGCTACGCAAGTTCAACGACGAGTACGTCATACCCTCACTAGCGCTCTGCACGAGTACGTCATACCCTCACTAGCGCTCTGCACGAGTACGTCATACCCTCACTAGCGCTCTGCACGAGTACGTCATACCCTCACTAGCGCTCTGCACGAGTACGTCATACCCTCACTAGCGCTCTGCACGAGTACGTCATACCCTCACTAGCGCTCTGCACGAGTACGTCATACCCTCACTAGCGCTCTGCACGAGTACGTCATACCCTGACTAGCGCTCTGCACGAGTACGTTACACCCGCGCTAGCGCTCTGCACGAGTACGTCATACCCTCACTAGCGCTCTGCACGAGTACGTCATACCCTTACTAGCGCTCTGCACGAGTACGTCATACCCTCACTAGCGCTCTGCACGAGTACGTCATACCCTCACTAGCGCTCTGCACGAGTACGTCATACCCTGACTAGCGCTCTGCACGAGTACGTTATACCCTCACTAGCGCTCTGCACGAGTACGTCATACCCTCACTAGCGCTCTGCACGAGTACGTCATACCCTCACTAGCGCTTTGCACGAGTACGTCATACCCTCACCTCTCTTCCTGACTTCCTCACTCACTTCCTGAGGAGGCTCTCGTTGGGCAGCTGGATCAAGGGCTTGATTCACAATGCGGTACTTCTGGACATGGCTCGCATCGTCAGGAAGTTCCTCTCTCTGGAGCCCTGACCGCCGCCGG
This sequence comes from Hydraecia micacea, assembly GCA_914767645.1. Classification (NCBI taxonomy): domain Eukaryota; kingdom Metazoa; phylum Arthropoda; class Insecta; order Lepidoptera; family Noctuidae; genus Hydraecia; species Hydraecia micacea. The sequence goes on along the minus strand of OU611802.1, from coordinate 9,897,832 downwards.
TAGCTTGGACCCTGTTCCCGATACCAGTGGGCTACTACTTTTTATATTTTTAAATGTTTTTATATTCTAATATTAAAAAACATAATCAATATGTAAATAATGAAATAAAGGATAATAATATAATGCTTTTGAATATAATTGATTACTTACTAAACAGTTATTTTTTTCTTTTACAGAAAAGGAGTAGAGTTGAGTATTTACATTACTATTTACACAAATATTTTTTTTATACCTCCGATGTTGCATCACTGTCAAAATCACAATGAGCTTTATTCTCATTCTGATAAGGTTGCTGTTGGGTTGCTGCTGACAGAGGTAAAATAACTGTCTGTACGTCTACATTACAGTATGTCAGACGAAGTTTTTCAGATTACAACGCTACAAGGTTATTGTGGCGCGCGGCTGACATCGGAACTAACGCCGCCAACTTGTTTTGTCAATAAAATTTCTATGATAATTTCTCAAATATTTACCAACAACGCCCCTCTGTCAATGTCAGTCAGGCGCCGAAACATCCGTATAGCACTCCTTGTAGGTGAGAAACAAGGATCCTCTACAGATCATACAGGTACTAATTCCATGGTGAGAAACCATTGTATCCTCGTAAGAATATAAGACCAGTAATGACGAACACATCTGTGTAGGCAATCGGTTATCGACCTGGACTTCGAGCTGGTCACTCCGCGCGACTTCGGCGACTACTTCCTCATAATACACAATGACGACGGCGGTGAGGAGCGGATCAAGGCATGCACTCTCACAGGTACCTACATCAATAGAGCTTGTCCTGCCGTAACGATCCAACCCACAATCTTGCAATACACGTCTCACGCCTACTGCCCAAGGGGGTAGGCAGTAACTACAGAACGCCAGCGCCACTGCTACGATCCTTTAAAAAACCCAGCATCGCATTATCATCACCATCATTTACATCTTGCAATAATTACGATAATTTATAAATAATCAGAATCAGAATTAACTCGGTATACAAAATCATGACATACAACTACATTGGGAAATGGGAATTTATTAAAGTGGGTCGGTTCTTTTAGGAACTAAGCCATGCTAGTGATCGAGTTGGACCGCTGGCAGTCGCGACGTGGCTACTAGCTGACAATCCATTGAGGATTGAGGCGGAGCGAAGCGTTGTGACATTCGTGTCGTCTTGAGGAGAGCTGCAGAAAAGGAGTACTGTAGCTTTGTTTACCTAAGAAGGCGGTGAACAGTCACACAATAGATAACAGCTGTCCAGAATATTAATGAAAGACTAGCCTCGCAGTATCTACATCAGTAAATTGACGGATGTTTCTCACAGCATATGCTGCTGAACTTAGCCGCGCATCCTGCAAGGGATGTTAAATGAGGACCCCATTGAAGCCTTGAGTCGAGCGTGATCCCCACGAAAACTGTTTTATTGACGAATTCTAGTTTCTCTTTATTCAATACTATCTCACAATTACTACTTTTGACATTTTGTAAAGAAAATCTTATGAACTTAGTTTTATCCCATTTAGTACTAAATTATTAGCAGTGAATTAGATTAGTTACTTACTTATCTAATGATTTGATTATATTCTAGCGCCTGGTAAGTCATACTGAAGTACCTTTACTAGACATTATTGCCACCTATTTATTAGTAATACTAATTGAGTACAAAAGTAAATATTGATATAAAGTGAAAACCATGTGAAAACTAATAGAATTACGTTTATATTACAGATAACGGTAAAGTTGATTTTATTAATGACATTAAACTATTCATAATGAGAGGCTCGTGGCTAAATAATAACACCCACACAGGTCGATCGATCAGGTCAAGCTGGTCTGTGGATGGGTGACCATCTTTACATTCCGAGACCCCTCTGTGCCTCGGAAAGCACGTTAAGCCGTTGGTCCTGGCTGTCATTCGTGGACCTTTGATAGTCGTTACGGGTTAGTCAGAAGCCCGAAAGTCTGATAACCAGTCTTACCAAGGGGTATCGTATTACCCAGTAATTGGGTTGTGGAGGTCAGATAGGCAGTCGCTCCATGTAAAATACAGGTATTCAGCTGCATTCGGTTAAACTGGAAGCCGAACCCAACTTAGTTGGGAAAAGGCAGGCAGATGATGATTAAACTAATTTATAATGCTCAAAAAATTCACGATGGGTATTTTCAGGTTTAAGTTAGAGAAATTTTAAAAAACTAAGTTATTTTTTTCTTTGTAGATAATAGTAAGTATTGAATATTTATAACTTTTTAGGGTTCCGCACCCAAAAGGCACCTCTTAAGACACTGAAGCTTGATGCTCCATAAAACGAACAGAATGTTGATGCTGAACAATGCTTTTAATCCTGATAAACTAGATCAGTGGTGGCCCAGTGGTGACGACCGCGACTTACGAGAAGGTCGTAGGTTCTAACGAGGGTTGCCAACCGTACTATAATATATACTTAGTATTTTACTGTATTTCGGGTCTACGTCTTATATACTGCTAAAAAAATACATAGTACGCAAAAATACTATATTTACAAAATTTTAAAAATTGATTTACTAAGACACACATTTTTCTTATAAATACCTTTATGACAGGGTGGTTGATACAGTGGGTTGCGAAAAACTTAGCCCTTTTCTGTCTAGTTAGGACCTCACTATATTGTTTAAAGTAGAGCATAATTATGTTTTTTGGTAAAGGTACAGATATATTTTATCATTTTATGTAGTCCTACATACAAGGAATTGGAAGAATTTTACATTTTTTTAGTAAAGGTTTGTAACTGTCTTGGAACCAGGGCTTCCTCCGGCCCCGGCCGGATGCATCGTTTTTGAATTTTAAAAACTCTGTCGATATCGATCGAGTTACCCCAAATTATTAGTCCATAATTTTATTTATGGTTTTACATAAAATAACCAGAAATAAATAAAAAGGTTTTATTTCTTCCTATATTTGTAATTATATAAACTTTAATTTAGTTTTTATTTTAAAAGGATTATTATTATTATCTGACAACCAGTCTTACCAAGGGGTATCGTATTACCCAGTAACTGGATTGTGGAGGTCAGATAGGCAGTCGCTCCATGTAAAATACTGGTATTCAGCCGCATCCGGTTAGACTGGAAGCCTATTCCAACATAGTTGGGAAAAGGCAGGCAGATGATGATGATGATTTTAAAAGGATTGCTCAAGTATTTTAAAATTTATCGCATTTTTCATAACCGACCAGCTTTCTTTGCGGCCCAGTGCATTATACACCTCGTTCTAATTACAATAAGAATTTAAGAACAGAATCATACGCAGGCATTGGCCTGCATTATGATTCTTCTCTAAGAAAAAATAAGTAATACAAAATGTGAGCTAGAAGATTTTCCGTAATTTTGCGGTGTGAAGCGCCGTTAGAAAGAAATCGCCTCGAAATACGCTTGGCAACTGTTGCATGAAGTGCGTTATACAAACACAACGGTCGCAGGCGCCGACAGACTATTACTAATTATAAGCAGTCTGTCTGTCAGGCCGTATCTTTTAAACCGCAAATACAGTAAGTACTTAATTTACAAAACAATCAATAATGCATATAATTTTTTGGCCCAAATTTTATGTATTTTCTACGCTCTTCACCTTTATGGAAGCAGCCACACCTCTTGGACAAAATTGACCAAATTATTCGCAGCACACTAACATCCATTCTAAATGTGGCCTTGGACGACCGAGCGTGGCTTCAAGCCACACTACCCATCCGTTTTGGTGGCCTCGGCGTCCGCAAAATTACCAGTATTAGCATACCGGCGTTCCTGTCTTCTGTCCACAGCACTGAAAAGTTGACCGGGAAAATTTTAGCTCCCTGCCTGGTTGACTGTGAAGTGCCGTGCTTGACCGACGCGGAGAACGCCTGGAAAGCGGCTTGCCCGGATACAGATCGGCCTATAAACCCATCTTCCCAGAGACAGTGGGATGAGCCGCTCTGCAGGTTGGTACGGAATAATCTTATCAATACGTCCACCAATTCTGCTGAGCGTGCCCGCCTGTTGGCTGTGGGTGAATGGGAGTCGGGGCTCTGGCTTCAAGCACTCCCGTCACCCAACATAGGCACTATGTTGGGTGACACCACCTTTCGGCTCGCTACCTGTCTGCGTTTGGGCGCTCCTTGCGGGGCTCCGCATCGCTGTCAGTGCGGTGAAGCTGTCGACTGCCTCGGGCAGCATGGCCTATCCTGCAGTAGGAGCGCAGGCCGGATAGCACGGCACGCCAGCATTAATGACATCATCCGTCGTGCTCTTGTCACCGCCGGGGTGCCAGCTGTTTTAGAACCCAACGGCCTGGCACGCGACGATGGAAAGAGACCAGACGGAATGACCATAATGCCCTGGAAGTTAGGCAGACCTTTGGTGTGGGATGCAACATGTGTCGACACCCTTGCGCCATCCCATCTTCCTAGCACGGTGGGCTGTGCTGGGGCGGCTGCTGCAGGTGCAGAAAACCTCAAACGGCGAAAATATTGCAACCTAATTGGGAGTTATATGTTTGAGCCGTTTGGGGTTGAAACACTAGGGCCATGGGGTCCGAGTGCCCACTTGGTTTTTCGAGATATCGCCAAGCGGTTAGTCGACTCTTCACGTGACCAGAGGGCTGGCCTATTTCTTGGCCAAAGAATTAGCATTGCCATACAACGTGGTAATGCTGCCAGCCTTTTGGGCACTGTTCCTGTTGACAGCGATGCGGACGAATTCTTTGATGCCCTATGATTATTTTACTTATTTTTTTATATAAATGTACATATTATTATAGTTTATATGTTATCTTAAATTATAGATATAAATAATGCATATTAACAATAATAGCTCGCTGTCACAGAGCACCGTGTTACTAGGTCCTCTATCATGAATCATAACAAATAATAAAAAAGAACGCAAACTATATTATCCGTTTTCTCCGTTAGATGGTGCTGAACAGAAAGTTTTCGTTTATTTATTTTATGTGTAATTTAGAGCATTACTGAGTTATATGTGTGATAGACTCGACAATGGAACATTGCACTTTACTGATCTTGGGTATATTGTTGATTTATGTTATTGTCCACAGTCGATTAAAAAAAACAGCCGTCATTAAGTTTATTGTCGTCAAACCCAACTCCAACAACACGCCAGAGAGACGCGGCATGTTGTGTTAGTACACAACATATCGCGTCTCTCTGGCGTGTGTTTAAAACTAAGTGGATTAAAACCAAGTTCTTATTTTGTTTCTACAGATAACGGTAAGTATATACATACCTAGACGCTTGGACAACAGATAATAGAATACTCTAGCTTGGACTGACAGGTTAAGTTAGCAGCTGCACGTTAGTTTGAGATAAGGCGTGCCTATCGCACATGATGTATTATAATATTTCTTTAAACACAAGCCACGTGCTCGATGTGATTCCCCATCGGCAAAAACTACGAACTTCCAAACAAACTTTCACCCCCTATAAATCCTTCCTTAGTTCTCAGTTTCAACTCTATCAAATTGTCATGCTTCTGCCACCCAGCGGATTCGGTTGTGCGTTGCCTGTCAGTTCATTTAAGATTTTTAGTAGATATTTTTGGGGGTTAGCTAAGGCGGTGTTTCCTATTCCAAGCCTAATAAACGTGTAGTGGGATTGTCCGAAGTAGCGGGATTGTCCGAAACGGTTACCGCTACCCTGGAACATAAAGGGCCAAGGAAGGAACACGGGTGAGTTTTAGTCAGTAAGAGTCTGACACTCCCTTCCGCTCCACTCAGAGCGGGAGGAGTCATTAGATGATTTCCCATCCATAAAAAAAGCCTAATAAACGAATTGTTTAAAAATTTATAATTTTCGAATGTTGGGCTACACTAAACACTATGCGAACTATTTGCATAACGTGAACTTGTTGGTACAGTCCACCTCGTTGTTGCTTTACACTTTTGACAAAAAATCTCAGTTAGTTACTTCACTAAGATTGAAACTGTCACATGATCTTAAAGCACAAGTAGACCGTAACGTTTTATGACATGCAAGAGTAGACCGTAACGTTTTATGACATGCAAGAGGCGAGGTTCCTGTCTCCTGTCTCCTACTAAGTACACATGTTAGAGTCCAATAAATGATTGAGTATGAAGAAGGTGGTAAAGCTATGTAACCCCTGCTACTCCGCAGCGATCCAGGTGAAGCAGCTTCGCGTGTCTGCGGGAGTGGGCATGCACTTGGACATGAGCGTGGGTTACACGTGCAACGACTGCGAGCTCACGGACGTGCTGTGCCGCGGCGAGAGCGTGCTCGCACAGGGCCGCGTCACGCCCATCCCCACCTCCAAGAGTGTCAACATCAACTTTGTGAGGTGAGCACACGTGCACACTTCACCTGACGGGCCGCTCTCACACACTCGAGAGCCGCGAACGATAGACTTTCATGAGAGAGAAAGGGCACGCATTGGTATTGCCCTAAATGAAGAAGTGCCTGGTCGACTACCTTGAAGACAACTCACTGCTATCACCTTCTCAGTACGGTTTCCGATCTGGCTTGTCGACCAGCGACGCCATTCACGGTTTAACTAAGTTTGTTTCTGGAAAAACTCGATGAAAACAAAAAGGTTATAGTAATCATTTGTCTAGAGTTTGAAAATGACCACTGTAATGTTAATTAACTTTAATTTGGGATGAGAGCCGGGTAAACCGTCTCATAGGGTATCCTAGTATGGACGCCTGCAGTTTCTCACGAAGGATTTTGTCCATTTTTGTCAAAACACTGTCGTTCTTGTCTCAATGTCTATAAGTACCTACATAAAAACTTTTTTAAAAACAAGCTTTTAAAAATAATAAAATAAACTTTTCCTTTAAAACTTTTGCTATCAACTTATAACGTCATTACACAATTTATATGATATAAAAGCTTGTCGCGAGATTTAAGTAGGTACTCGTATTTACTTAGTTTGAAAAAATTAAAATCAATCAGATCAAGTTTTATAATTTACTTGTTTATCTACACAGGTACCTAAATGTCGCGACAAGCTTTTATATCATATCAATTGTTTAATTACGTTATAAGTTGATAGCAAAAGTTTTAAAGGAAAACTTTATTTTATTATTTTTAGCGCATTTAACTAAAAGCTTGTTTTTAAAAAGTTTTTTTATTTTAAATTTATTTTTTTACTTTGTAGTTATCGCTGGACAGGTTTTTTTTTGGAGTGTAACTCGCATTCGTATTCTCAGCAAGTCCTTTTACTTGATGCCCATATTGTAGGAAAGCATAAAAAAACTTAGTCCGCACTCTTTAGAAGTCCGCCATAAGTATTGGCTTTAGAGAGACGTCACTTAATTTTTCGAGTTATTCTCAGCAAGCCCTTTCATTTGATACCCATATTGTAGTAGTACATTAAAAATAACTAGTCTGCCATCTTGGGTGTTCCGCCATGTTAGATTTAGAATGACGTCACACAGCTAACCACGCATTGTCATCCAAACTAATCGTGTATACAAACTTTCAGCTCAATCGGTTGAAGATATCTGCTTCAAAATTGAGTTGCAAGAGTCCACTCGAACAAACATATTTACATACATAAATTGCAAGTTAAATAAAAGCTTGCAATATATTATTATGTGAACCTTTGTGAAGAGAGAAAATAAATATATTATTATTATTACCCGGCACAAATCCAGACTCACGACTGCGATGAGTGTGCCTGCTAAGAGTTTCCTAAAGGAAAGAGTGAATAAACCTTGGCCCACCCTCAGGACACTTGCCAGCACTAGATAAACAAAGTTATCTAAATAGATTCTGTAACAAACCATACACAATCCCGTCCAGTGTGGAGTGCCAGCGTCCCGTGTTTCGCCACGATAAATAGAGAATAAGCTGTCTCTCTACATCGCCTGGTCATTTCGAGGAAGGCGCCTCGCCATGCGCGCCAGTCCGTTGCCCCCACGCATACTTTTTTTTGGTAATGGCATCTCGCAATTCAACCCAGGAGGTTGTAGTCTGCTTAACTGGACTTGTCCGTGATTTCCTCAATAAATTAAGACCTCCAACCAGGGTTAAAAAAATTAAGGGCACTCCCTGTGGTTTACCTCGGTTCAGGGCATCGCTGGGAGAGGGCAGCAAGGGTCAGGCTGGATAGGAATTACCACACGCATACTGCGTAGACCCGTATTTTATAGTAACACGCAACTAGCCACGTGCCTAACTCGTGCCACCATTTGTGACGCGAAATAATAATTATTAAGGGTCTTTGGTCCCAATGTTTTATGACTGTTAACTTTAGTTTTACATTCCAAATATACTTTATTACTGAAAAGGTGGTTACCTTACGATAACCTCCCTCATAATTCATATTTAATTTCACAGCTTTGAAGATCCAAATACCTGCGTGTACATGGGGATATTCAAGATTGGCGACGCGATTTACAGAAAAATAGTAGCTATTATTGATAGTGAGTTTTAATTAAGATTTAAGATTTTGTTCCAAAATGCAGTTTGTGTACTGAACAGGACATGTTGTCAATGTTATTCGTGAAATGACCGCCTGGACGGAGGGATTATGTTGCACCCTAGTACGTTAAAGTACATGCATCAGCCTGTCATTTATTTTATTTTTTTATATTGATATTCATTTATTTGCGTCCCACAAAGTAAAACAAGATGTTAACAAAAGGCTTCGAGCTAAGAGCCATTGTAGACCCTGCCATTGTAGACCCTGCCATTTATTGTTTACTTTATATGTTTTATAGAGACGGAATGTGCATTTTTATGATAATATTTTTTAATACTCAATTATTTTTTAAATTTCAGATAACTGTAAGTTTAATTTTTAATTTATCGCAAAAGACAATGACTGAAATTGGCGTCTTTTTGTTTTCTCGTGGTCATCAACCAAATCTTGTTTTTCTAGTACAGAATAGAAACGAAAAGAAACTTATTTGACATGCATATCTCTAAACTCAGTCAGTCTGACAACCAGTCTTACCAAGGGGTATCGTATTACCCAGTACCTGGGTTGTGGAGGTCAGATAGGCAGTCGCTCCATGTAAAATACTGGTATTCAGCTGCATCCGGTTAGACTGGAAGCCGACCCCAACATAGTTGGGAAAACGCTAGGCAGATGATGATGATCTCTAAACTCTGTCCGAAATGAGTTATAAAAGTTAGAAGTTTGTATGTATTTATTACCTTTGTAGGCATTTTTTACTCCTAGGTGCAAGATTAGTGTTAAGTTACCACAAAACAGATAGCCGCTAAATGTTTTTGAACATTTTGTAGTTTGATTGGTTTTTTACGACTTAACGAAAATCAAAAGTAAGAAAAATGGCATCATACTCCCTCCGACCTGACAATGTATAATTGATGAGGAGTGCGTAACGTATGGGAGGAGGTGTACCGAATATTAAAATGTCCAAAAACATTTAGCGGCTAAGTATCTGTTTTGTGGTAACTTAACACTAACCTTGCACCTAGGAGTCAAAAATTGCCTACAAAGCTAAATAATAGATACATGCAAATGTTTACCTCTTATAACTCATTTCGGACTGAGTTTAGAGATATGCATGTCAAATAAGTTTCGTTTGTTACACTCTTCTGTACTAGAACAACAAGATTTGGTTGATGGCCGCGAGAAAACAATATGACGCCACCTTCCATACTAAAATCGGCATTGTTGTCCATTGAGGTAATATGTACTGTACGTTAGTACATAATTACCTCAATGTTGTTGCCATTGTTCTTTAATCCCGGGATGAACATTGATTTCTTCGGCTTCGGATTTTTTCGTACAAAGATCCTTTCAACCCTGGGGTGCTTTTTAATTTTAATATGCCCGAAGTTCACTTCAGGTACCAATTGTCACCAAAACCGTCTATAAGATCCACTGAGTTGGGAGTACTATGGAGATGGCATATTCTACTATAGAAATAATAGTTATACAAATATCTGTCATATCGACACACACATGTCAAAAATCGTTTTGTTTCTTTTTAACTAATCAAGAGCTGCATATGAAAAGAGAGACGTCAAATGTTTGTCAAGTTCTAAATTTGGCAACACTTTTGTGTGACGTCAAAATCATTTCTTTGCGTGGTCGGTCGCCATGTTAACTGCCGAGGTTTTTCCTCTATGTTGCCGAGTTTTGTGGTAGATGTGCTGTCAAACGGTTGATTGCTAGTGTTGGGTAAATAGTCGGATGCTTTGAGTTATTATCGATTATAATCCATGTGTCCATTAATAGCCTTGCAATGGATGATAATCCTGCTATTATATGATAATCTTGTGTAATAAGGAGGAGTTGTGTGTGTGTTTCGAATTTTTCATTACCTAGTTTTGGTTGTGGTGATTGTTTATACTTTGTCTCAAGCCAAGTTAAACAAGGTATACATTTGCCGATTCGCGATCTCAATGGTTTTTGTATATATTCTGTTAAATATAGTCGAATAGATGACCGCAACTATGTATTTTTTTAGCAATCTAGTATTATTTAAATGCCATTAATGTAATAACAAAAGTAATAATTAATAATCGAAGTTCGACCCGAGTATTGAACCTAGGACTCCACACTTAGCAATCGGTCTTGCGACCGAACGGGGTAGGAAATAAATAATAATATTTTGTTGCCAGTCACGACATCATAAGTCTCCTGGTCCTGGTTAGTGTGTAAGCTCGCATGAACAATACTCTACACCTGTAGTAAGTAGGTAAATATATTACGAGGATATTGGCCTTCTGATATTGAATGAAGCTTGAGCAAGGTGACAAGTTACAACGTCTTATAAAACCAAGAAACATAAAACACCCACAACTTCTAAAATTCTTGTCACTTCAGCTGCATTACATTACAAGGCTAATTCGAAAAATTTAAATAAATAATAGAAAACAAATTCATGTAGGTTAAATAATGTCGATATCCGCTGCGCATGTTGCTCGCAGTTACAACCCTACGAAAGGCGGCCATCTTAACTGCCCGATTTTTGTAGGTATACACGCTAATTTGGTAGGTATGCCAAGTCCATATTATTTATAGGTCAGTGATAAGATCTCACCGTGAAAACTTAGGTGAAGTGAGTTGTCATCCACCACGCTAGGGATTGACACTAGTGACACTAGTGACAGCTCACTTCAAGATGAATGTTTTGCAGGACAGGGACACTTCACATCCGGTACACGTGGAGTAACTGTCGTGCGGACATGAGTATGAGTCTCCTTTTTGGAATTACGGTAGTAGTTGACTGGTAGACATACTCACGTAACGAACAAGCGTTATGCGCCCTCCATGCGACTTTCTCTCTCTTTGTCTCTCTACATATATAGTATACGAGTGCGTGTGTGCGTGCGGGTATCGCGTAAGGAACTACGTTTCTGACGGACTCCCCGAACCGCACACGTTTTTTTTACTATGATTCCATACTATGTGTTTTCACATGTGTTCACATATGTGTATGTGGAAATTGCCGTGCAGGTCGACAACATTATTTATTTATTTTATTATTTATGTACACACAGTAAAATACATAAAGAAATGACATAATTAATATTTGAGTACAAAGGAACTGCTTATTTCTTAAGAAATTTCTTCCAGCAGACCTGCGAAAGGAGATGTAAAAAAAGAAATGTAGACAATAGTGTGTGAGAACAAGAAGAGAAAAATATGAATGTGTGAAGCCTAAAACTAAAATATTAAATAAACCTACACATATAATGCAAACAAATTAACAAAAGTATACTTAAATAAATACATAATGCTATAATATATAAACATATATATATATATATATATATATACTCACAGTATAGAGGAAAGGTAATGCTCTTTTAATCGACACTTAAATAGAGAAATAGATTTTAAATCACGAATGCTAGGCGGAAGTGAGTTCCACAATCTTACAGCATGAACAGAGAAGGAATAAGAATAGTAGCTTGTTTTATGAGGATGAGATTTAAGGAGGGATCTTAGGTGTGATCTACATGGTGCATCGCTAGAGCGAGCGTAAGAAAAACGCTCACGCAGGTAGGAAGGATAAGACGGGTTGTGTAAGATGTTGTGTCATTATGTGTGCGTCACACGAGCGACACGCGCCGACGACAGACGCAACTGCAACCGTCGACGTCGACGACGAGTCGCTCGTGTGTATGTACAGTCAACAAAAGAGATAAGTATGCAGGTTCGTCGGATATAGTTGAAGTTTAGTAAGAAACCGATGGATGTTGTCGACTGAAATTTAATTTGATAAATGAGCTGTTGGTTTTTTATTAATATACCTAATAAAAAAAAATTGAGAACATCCATCGGTTTCTTACTAAACTTCAACTATATCCGACGATCCTGCATACTTATCTCTTTTGTTGACTGTACTCTAACAGTATAAATGGCATTAAATAGCATTTTGACAATCCAACGTTTCGTTGCGTTATTTACGTTGTTGAGCAGAAACATTTTTTTAACATATGAAACAATGGATTAGCAATATCTTTACTTTATGTATGTATTTATGGTATTGTGTAAATGGTACACCACAGACTACCTACAGTACTTGTCTGTCCTTTCTATTTTTAATCCATCCAAACGTTGTCTTTAAAAGATCGCTTTTAGCGATAAGACCGCCCATTGTGTCACCCTTTGTAAAGTTTCTATATTTATGTCTGTAATTTATATGGTGTACATAATAAAGAGTATTCTATTCTATTCTATCTTTCAAAATGATTCAGATTGTGATTGATAGTGTGTTATGCAATTAGGGTGCGGATAGGTACCGGGTGCGAGGAGTACCATAGATATTAGAAACCAATTAGGGTGCGGATAGGTACCGGGTGCGAGGAGTACCATAGATATTAGAAACCAATTAGGGTGCGGATAGGTACCGGGTGCGAGGAGTACCATAGATATTAGAAACCAATTAGGGTGCGGATAGGTACCGGGTGCGAGGAGTACCATAGATATTAGAAACCAATTAGGGTGCGGATAGGTACCGGGTGCGAGGAGTACCATAGATATTAGAAACCAATTTTTTACATTCCTAGTAGGTACGTAACTTTGAAAAGATAAATAAATTTACTATTTAATTTTTCAGCACCAGGTATGTTATGTTGTTTGACAAGTCTATAAACACCGGTCACTTTCACTTTCATGAGTACTTAGGTGAAGTGCAATACAATAAATATTGAAAGTGTGTTGAATATTGTTCCCTGGATGCCTCTTGACGACTAAATGAATGATGAAGGTGGCTTACCTTCATCATTGATGCATCATTAAAAATTAAGGAAGTGTCATCAGCAAATAACACCGTTTGTGGTTGATTTTTTAATAAATGGAGTAGATCATTAATATACACTAAAAATAACCCAATATGGAGCCTTGTAGCACACCCATTTTTTCTGTTAAACCATGTGAATTAACACCATTTATTTGAACTTGCTGTTTTCTATCATTTAAATAAGAACTAACTAAACTGAGCGCAAGGTTTCCAAGTCCGTAATGCTCAAGTTTCAAAAGCAAGGTTTCGTGATCGACGAAATCAAATGCCTTGGAGAACACACTTGGTCACAAAAGATTCCTATGGCGTCTTGGGCCACGCGTTAAAAATGTGTTTTAATAAGGTTACACCGGCGTCGGTCGTACAACTTCCTTTGGTAAAACCATACTGTTGATCGTGAAGGATTTTATTCGTGTTAAAAAGATTGAGCATTTGATTAAGCATTATCTTTTCAAACACCTTGCTGAAAACCGTTCACACGGATTACTGTCCCCGGATTTGTAAAGTGGATTTGTAAACCTTACTGTATTTCATTAAATCGGAGAAGACTCCTTGATCAACACGAATTAAATACTAAGGCTAAGTAAGGCCCAATAGTCTAAATTATGGAGGTACACACTTTAATAATATACATTCTCCAAGGATCTTCGGTCAATTTGATCTTAATATGCTTAAAAGCTTTTATTACTACTACGGGGTTAATATATGTAAATTGAAATTCAACCAGGCAGGCTTGAACGTTCGCTCCCAAACTTTTATTTAATGTGCACGTAAGACGCCGTACATGGTACACCACATGTTACTGTACTCATGCTGAATCCCGTGAGCACTGAACAGATTCCCGAACTGCTCGATACCTCAAGGGGCCTTACTCTCTATGACCGAATAAACGAAACCGCGCGAAATGAACGCGAGATTAGCGGGATTAGCGGGATTAGCTAAGGAATTGATATGTTCGTTACTTCTTCACGCTCAAACGGCTGGAGCACTTTTGATAAAATTTTGTATGGAGGTAGCCGACACCCTGGATTAACATTATAGGCTACTTTTTATCCCGATATTCCCTCGGGATCGAAACGTAATGCGGATGAAACCGCGGGGCGCAGCTAGTAATTAATAATTTAACCTAATTTTATGATTTTATGTTGACCGATAACTTGCTTTAAGTTGGTTATGAATATTATGTAGAGGTAAAGTTTGCTAGTTTGCATGTAGGCTATCGGATAGGGGTCTAAACTACTCATCTCACCGATTTCACAAAATATTTTACTGATAGAGAGCGACGCTATTGCAAAGCGCGATAACATTTTTATGATAAAACACGCGGACGAAGTCGCAGGCAGGTTCTAGTTAATAAAATAAATAAACAATGGCTTATGTTTCAGGTATTACCATCGGCACCGGCACGGTGACGCTCCTGTCGCCGCCCGCGGAGGGCGCGCCCATCGAGCACAAAGTGCCATTCAAGTGCTCGTCGGATTGCAGCCTCACAAAGGTACAGTCCTGACCCCGCGGCGCGCGGCGCGCACTGTGTGTGCTCACTCAGGCGACCATACAGGCGACAGTGACTGCGGAAAACGCACATGCACGAAGTTGTTGAGAGCATGGCACAAGTCACCGCGCGCGACTTGCGGAGCGACGGACGCAGACGTGCACGTCTTGCGGAGCGACGGACGCAGACGTGCGCGTCTTGCGGAGCGACGGACGCAGACGTGCACGTCTTGCGGAGCGACGGACGCAGACGTGCGCGTCTTGCGGAGCGACGGACGCAGACGTGCGCGTCTTGCGGAGCGACGGACGCAGACGCGCGTGCGTGTCGCTTGACGCAAGTCGCATCGATCGCTCTAGGCCGTGAACGGGGCCTTAAACCTAAAGGTGAAAATTGCGAGGACGAATATACCACATAATGTATTCCTGTTCTCAGGTCAACGTCAACGGCATCCCTCTGGAGACCACCACGCGCAGGTCAAACGTGGGCTCTGTGGCGTACTACTTGGTAAGTACGATGCTACAAGTTTATTGCCAGCCTGGCGCAACTGTCTAAGTAAAAAACGATCGTATGAAACGGAGACGTTTTGACGTTCAAAAGTGCCTTTAGTGTGCCTAATTGAAATAAATTATTTGACTTTGACTTTGGAGGCGAATTTTTAACCCGTCTAAGTTTGAAAGGACGTTGACATCTACAAAGCAGTAGATAATTGACGGCATTCGAATTTAGGCGGATTGTACTTCCCGCCATCTTTGACCGCCATGCCTTGTCATGTTGACGTTTCTCTTTTGTTGTTTATACGAGAAGTCTGGTTCTGTGCTCTTTTCACAAAATAATCTATTATTTGCTATATTTTGGGTGTGGTGGTCGTCTATAAGGTACTCAAGACAATCACAAAAACAAAAATGAGTGGATTCAAAAGAAAAAAGTGCGAAATAAGTGGAATAAAAACTTGTCGAATGGACGGTCAAAAGAGAACATTCATGGCAAGATTTCCTCTAGTTGAAGATCGGTAAGTAGGTACAGTATTTAATTGAATACCGCGTGAAATAACTATGTTACGTAGTCATAAATTTCATTTAAAACTTGGTTTTTCGGGTAAAATAATGCATATCCTTAATTACATGTAAAGAATAGTGCTGTTGACATTGACTTATAGTGTATACTTAGATGAATGATTGGTCTCGCTGCGGTCGAGCGCAGCGAGACCAATCATTTATCTAAGAGTATACAGGTTGAAATTGAAAACATGCGACAAATCGAAATGGGAGATTGTACTCATCATTATGAATAACTTTTACTATGGGACCAAACCTGAAATCGCGAAAAAAAATCAGCTGTTCCCTACATTTATGTTCGCATAACTCGTCAAAATGTAGGGAACAGCTGATTTTTTCTTCTCGATTTGTCGCATGTTTTCAATTTGTCGCATGTTTTCAATTTGTCGCATGTTTTCAATTTGTCGCATGTTTTCAATTTGTCGCATGTTTTCAATTTCAACCTGTGTAACTCTGTTGATAAATTTTTACGATAATTTTCATTTGAAGTGAAAAATATCGTTTTTAAATTACTTATTCTATCAAAGCAAAAGCCTATTAGTTATGTATATACAAAAGGGTGCACTCGAAGAATAAATGGTTTTTGCTTAGCGTATTTGCTTTAACTTCAACTCTAGAAAATACTACTGAAATGAAGTACAATCAAAATAACATAGTATTTCATGTCTTGTGTTGCATAACTTAACACACATTCATTAGACACGTACCTACATTTTTACTCGGTCATAACAATATTTCCATGTTTGTTTCAGGGACTTTAAAATAGACTGCCGACTTCAGGAACTGTGGTAAATAATTGGATGACGTCATCACCCTGCGACAAAGACCCGAAACGATACTGAGTGCGGAAACCAAACCCATAACATAGAGAACATAGAAAAATAATTGAACGAAGAATATCCCATGGACGGACTATAAGTAACAGGTGCGGTTTCAGCTTGACAAACAGAGACAACAACAGAATTTACTTGTGTAAACGACATTATGTAATTGGTATTCCAACTAAGCGTTTTGTTAACACTGTTTAAAAGTACATGTTTAATAATATATTATTGTGTTTTAAACGACTTTAAATACAATACAAATATTATATAGTGCACATAAAGCAAAACAGTACAAGATAATAATAATTAATACATTATTATTATCTTTATTGGGTTGGATTTAGTATCGTTTGGCAGGAGTTGGGGGGTAACAATGGTTAAAACTGGTAGGGCTTGGGTCCCCGATTATAACGCTACCAGTCTTATTAAAAGGTAATGCATATTATTCCAGAAATGAATAAAAATTGTTTCTAACCTCAAATCAGATAAAAAGGGAAAACTAAACGTTAATATGGGCGATTGACAAACCTTGTATGTCCAGTATATTGTCTGTGGTGTAAAATGTCGTGTAAAATCGATGAAACGGAACGTAAAAAAAACTACGCCTTTTGCGCCAAGTGTCATTATGAATGTTTTGTTGTTTTATTTGTTTTTATAACAACTATGATTAAAATAGGTCGAATCTGTCTCAAAACCGAATCGGGGCACCCCGACTCCACGTAGTTCTTTTAGCTGCTACCCCTGGAGTGTATATGAAAATCCGGAGGCGCGGAGGGAGAGCAGCCCCCGCCCGCTGTAACAAAGCATAGGCACGCGTGCGAGCCGTGGCGGCGGAGGTGAGCATGGGTGCCTATCCTTTGCTATGTAAGGGCGAAGGGGCTGCACATCCTGCAGCGCCGGAGTCGTTGCAGAAACAACTTTGTTTTGACAACAAGTGTTTGGAGGTTACAATAATTCGTTTTCCTCAAGAATGGTGCGTCACCTGTTCATAGGAGTGGTACCAGGGGAGAAGGGGCACTCCCCAAATTCCCAACCCCCTTCTCCTGCCAAACGATACAAAATTTTTACCTCTTTATTTATTTATTTTAATTATTAACTGTTTGTATAACAAATAAAAAAAGGTTTTTTAACCCTGATTTTAGTAATGAATTTTTTAGTCACCAATTACCTGCCTGTATTATTTGTGTAGCAGAACTTCCAACATGAAGCACAGCCTGGAGTAAAAACTGATATTATTTTAGCAAGCATGTTAAAGTTTGAACGAAATTAAATCCTTTGAATATACACACATCAAAAGTGTCTAGGGATCAAGCATTTTTATGCGGATTTCTTGAGATTGAGATGTGGCTTTGTAATAAATTTATGATTTTATAAATTTATATGGATCCTTTTTGGTGCATTTCATAATTTGAATCAGGAACTGTGAATCAAATTCGAGTAAAAGATGAAAATCAGCTGTCAATATTTTCCCTATAAAAACATACAACGCATTGAAGACATTATTAGTGCTACTGTTTCCCTACTACTGATTAAAACCAACGTTATTATGGAGCGGCGACGTCATTTAAGCAGGGAAGAAATGCTCAGAGCCGTGGGAATGATAGAAGCTGGTTCCCGGCAACGTACTGTGGCTTTAGCTCTGAATACAAGTCAGAGTGTTATCAGTCGACTTTGGACACGTTACCGAAGCACTGGTACCGTGGCTGAGCGCCATGGAGGACGGTATCGCTGCACCACACGGAGACAAGACCGATACATTCAAATCTTAACTCGAAGAGCTCCAACAATAACCGCCATGATGTTAGCCGTGAGGCTTCATCACTCTTCAGGGAACTTAATTAGCGACCAAACAGTCAGAAACCGCTTGCATGAAGTGAACCTTCATTCCCGAAGACCTACGGGTACCACCTATAGCAATGCACAATCGTAGGATTCGATATCAATGGGCTCTTGAACACAGAAATTGGGCAGAAGAATAATGGCGTTTCGTGTGCTTTTCTGATGAGTCTCGTTTTGGTATGAGACCGGATACAAGACGTATACGACACTGGAGAACCCCTGGACGCCAACAGCGATTAAAATCCTGCCAGGAAGTCCATCCTTATAGTGGTGGAACCATCATGGTATGGGCGGGTATTTGGATCGGCGGAAGAACTGAGTTGATTTGGATCAGAAGCAACCTCAACGCTCAAATTTATGCTGAGACGATTGTATCAGACGTCATCGTTCCTCTACAAGTGCAAATCGGTCCCTTATTTCAGTTAATGCATGATAATGCACGACCGCACACCGCAAGAGTTGTAAGACAGACTCTCGCCGCAGCTAACATCAATGTCCTGCCCTGGCCTGCTCAGTCGCCAGACTTGAACCCGATTGAGCATGCATGGGATATGCTACAGAGAAGAGCTCTGCCGAATATGGAGGGTATCCAGTCGCAAGAAGACCTTTTTTTGTTGTTGCAACGAACATGGGCTGCCATTCCACAGCGTGATTTGGATGAACTCATTTTGAGTATGCCAAACCGATGTTCTTGTGTTGTTAGTGTTCGCGGTAGAAACACGGATTATTAATTGTTTAAGTTACCCAATAAAATTTTAAAGAAAACTGTTATTTCAGTCTTTTTTTCGAACTTTTGTTTTAGTGGTTCAAATGTCAAAAATCCCTTTATTAGGAAAATGGCAAATTTCTTTATTAATGCAAAGGTGACTTGGTTTATCGTTACTGTGACAAACGAAAACACTTTATTTGATGAATCCTTAAAGAAAATTTTAATTAATATCAATCAGGAGAAAAGTTATTGCAAAAATATATGTTGATCCCTAGACACTTTTGATGTGTGTACTTTAACTGTTTTTTTTTTTGTTAATATTTAACCTACCTGTCTGTAACTTATATGGTGTACATAATAAAGCGTATTCTATTCTACCTTAATTATTTAAAAAAAATTGATCACGCGGGTCACTACGCTAATAACGACAAATACCGATATCGATAATTCGATCATTCGTGTGACGTGACATCCCTATTTTGTTCTTGATGTTGGCATTATGTCATGCATATGACGTTAGTTTGTGTCTTCGTATTGTCAAGATGTTTTCGCCTCCGTTTCATAGTAATACGAATTCACGCTTTTTGTATGGCACTCTCGTCTCTTATAACGCTAGTGTTGGGTACATATTTGAATGTCAAACTGTTTAGCGTGTTAAGGTTCACTTTCGGTTGGCACAGAAACTGGAGTGATTAAGACGTGTGTTTACTTCATAGCTTTATTTTCAACTGCTTATGACATGCTTCTAGATATACAGGTATAATCCTTCCCAACACGAACATTAATATACCTACGGGTATTTATTTATTTAAGGAAAAACAAACAGTAGCACAATAAGAAATAGTCATAAAATCTTAAATATAACATTTAAAACAATTATGCTACCCACTACGTTCTCCACAGATTACAATTTAAAATACTTAACACTAGCTAGTAACACAGATACACTACTCATTCTTATCAGTATTTAAAAATGTATAGGTAAAAGAAAAAAGAAAAGGTATTTTGTGTGCATACAAACTCAAACTCAAAGCATTCATAATCAATTAAGACATTTACAGGCACAGGTTTTTTCAAAAATAATATTAGTTACCTACATCATTAATGTTGAATTTATAATTCTATGTGAGAACAATGTAAAAATAAAAAGACGTACGCGTTAAAAGCGTCCATTACCAAACACTACGTTATTATTACATACTTTATCAACAATACTCTAATTGAGGTGTATAAGGTCTTGCGTTAATTATGTCACATAATTAAATATTGGTTTGCAGCTCTCTCAGGGTTGCTTGGATTTGCTTCCTAAATGCATTTTTATTAAGAAAAAGAATGTTGATAGAACTAAACTCATTATTATATGTCTCGACCAAACGATGAAGTGGTGAGCGAGAGCTAGCGTTTTTTTGTCCTAATCATCATTTGTCCGAATGACTTGCCCGAATTTAAAGTCACATAATATCACATGCCATAAAATTTAAATCCCTAAATACAATATGCCCTTTTGTTTGTCATAAATATTACAATCAATAATATACAAAAGACTTAAAACCGTTTTCCTAAATTCAAATTATTTAATGTTTATTTATCCTAATAATGTGTTTAAAACAAATTTGTATAACATAGCTTTTACTATGAACTTCTCTCAGGCGTGCAGGTGCAAGCAAGCATGCAACCGAGCATGCAGCATGCAGCAGGCATGATTTCTTTCACGGCTCCGGCACTGCGGGTCTCCAGCGGTCCCACGCGAGCTTAATATTGTCGTCGATGGTTTTAACGACCGCAGCCGAAGCTGCCACCTCCTCCTCAGTTCGCGGGCCGCCTCGCCCCTCTGCGCCTACGCAGGCTTAAATTACACTGTAGGGGTAGGGCAGACAAGAGTCGGTTTTGCAGTGATTTGTTTCTGTCACTAACTTTTGTAGCACAACATACATAAATAAATATCAACATTTAGGACATTCAATACACCATATAATTATGTTAGCACATTCAATACTGTGTACTTCGTTATTTAAGCCTTTCGAAGTCACGTATGTCGATAATTAGATTTTAGATATATTGAACGCGTAGGTTATCTAACAATTCGACAATATAAACTTACGTTATTTTAATTTTCGGTTTTATGGTGGTTCGATATTGAAATTGTCGATGTTATGAACGTTGACATTTTACCCGCAGATATTTTAATGTTCAACATTCAAATATGTACCCCTATTGTTACATACTCTTTGGTTTTTGCGGCGCGCGGCCACACTGGGAACTAACACCACCATCTTGTTTTGTCCACACAATTTCTGTGACAATATCGCAAAGGAGAGGTCAAAAGTGGGCCAATATTCCGAATATTTTTAAACGCTAATGTGATGTACCTTATTAGAAAGCTTATTTATTAAGCTACTCGATTAAAGTTAAATATGATTTTTTCAGGCGCCTGTTTTCGTAAAAATGTGAAAAATGTTTCACTACAAACAAAACGCACATAGCCTTTATTTATTCATTTCTGTGCGATATAGTTATTTCAAATGTGGCTAAAGTTTCCGTGTCTATTAAATACTTTGAGATTTTATTATAATTTTAGCTGCAGCTCCATGAAATTGAAACAAAAAATATTGATTATCATTACAATGCAATATCAAAACGTGTCGAAAAAAGGTCAAATCTGTAAATGTCAGAATGACGTTGAAATAAAAAAAACACCATAACCTCTGGTAAAAGTCCGCGAGGCGGAGTGGTTTTATATTTAGAAAAATACGGAAACAAATGTATTATGCACTTAATTATAAAGTACAAGTATGTACATAACCACTTATTTCGATGATAATTGACAATGAGAAATGACAATGACAATGTCAGTCAGCAGCCACTGCTGACATTGTCATTGTCACGTCATTTGCCACGGGGCTGCCAACCCTAAAATATATACAATGTTAGTAGTTAGTGATGCAAGCATTTTATTTTTCATCACTTGTTTAAAAAAAAACGGGCGGCTGTAAAAAAAAAAAATGCCCAAAGACATCAAAATAATTACCCTCTTTCAGCCTATATAGCTCTGAAGGCTGTTTAAATTTTCAATTATTTTAGTACCAAGCCCCATACATTTATTGAACGTCTCCTTTTTACCAACGACGCTCCCCTGTCAATGTCATTCAGGCGCCAATAGATCCTTGCAGCACTCTAGCACTCACGTGGTGATGTTCACTGTAATTAGGATTATGTAAATTAATTTAGCAGCTTTCATGAGAAATTCATTTTCTTTCAGCCCGAAGACACCGCGGTGACGATCGGCATCACGGAGTACAGCTCAGCATACGAGGGCATGTTCCAAGGCGTGTTCTTGATGGACGGGGAGGAGATCACCAAAAATTTATTGGAAATAGGGTATGTTGTAGACAGAGCCAGGTTGGCCGCGTAGCAGATGCTACACGCCTCGCGATTTGCTCCCCTAGGCGCGAGGGTCCCAGCGCTTAGACGCTAATATGAATTAATCATAAAGTAGGTACTGTTTTATTTTATCTTCTAATCTTTTGAACTTTAGTAGAATGTGCTACAGGACCTGCCTTAGGCGCTAGACCTTGATCCAGCACTAGTAGTATACAAGGTTGCGGTCCCACGCTGGCTCTATCCAACACTAGTAATATACAAGGTGTAGGTCCCACGCTGGCTCGAACCGCCACTAGTAGTATATAAGATGTAGTTAAAATAACGCAAAGCCTGAAAAGGGTTTTGAATCCAACATCATGAAAAACTTTTACTTGGACCAACCTTGATATTGCGATATAAAATCAGCTGGCTCAAAAGAAAAGACATTTGGGTAGGCCACATAAATTACTCAAACTGCCAGACCATGACAAAAACTAACAGAACAAAGAGAATAATATCAAATTGTAGTTTGGTGTGCAGTAATAATAGCTTTGTAAATATATTATATGTAGATAGATGTGTGATGTTGTGTGTATATATAAATGTATATTCTTCTTTTTCTTCGTCCTTTTAGCTACTATTTTTGTAACTAGTAATACCGCAAAGTTCGACGGCTCACCTCGCTGTACTGCCGTCACCACTTGACGTTGGCAGAATAGTCGACATCGGCTCAGTTGCCAAAGAAAAGAAAAAAAAAAGAGAGAATAATATATAATAATAAAAAGCTTTACTCACTGAACAATACAGTACAGTTTCAACTTATAAAATCTATTCTTTATCTCACAAATTAAACGAAGATTATATTGATATAAACGGATTTAATTCTCACAGATGTTCGGTTCGAACCGTCGTACAACGCATATCTTCATTTCTGCTCGTTTTTTCTTAACGTCAAAAAGAATATGTCATACCAGTGTTGTCATAGTTAACTCTGATTCGATACAATTAAATAATCGATTTAATATTTACTAAATTTAATACTAATACAATCGTATTCACTACTACTAATATATCATACTAGATAGGATTTCATAACAATACCCACATCTTGGCTAATTAACCTTACAACTCGGCCATCCTGTGAAGTGAGTCTCTCACTTGTTTGGTGTAAATTGTTATAATAACCAATTTGATAAAAAAATTAAAGAAAACAAAATATAGGTAATAACTTGATTATGAATACATACTTCTACATCTAATTTCATTCTTCAATATTTCATTATCACAATATAAATTCAAATTTACTTTAAAGTTCAACTAAGGTACTATAATATTCTTTTCACAATCTATGTCTGTCACGAATTCTCATCACAATCAAAATTTCGGAATGCCTTTACATTCATATTACATCGAAGTTTATCTCAATTGAGCTTATCGTTTTAATCTAAGTCACAAATCATTATCACAACAAATTCAAATTCATGAAGCTGGATCTGCATCCTCATTCTTTGTTTCTTGCATAATCTGTCACGATCTTCGGTCAACTGTGCGGTACCGTTATCTTGGTACCATTCATGATCTGCACTGACCTCTTATGACAAATTGTGCTCACATCGTATAATCTTACTCACTATCTTGCAATCATAATATGTGCGACATCGATTTCTCAATGCCATTCATTATCTGCACTGATTGCTCATGTATATATATATATATCCTTAACAATGACACGCAATCTACTCATTTTCATCAGGGAAGTTGATTAACTCATGTAAATTAGCATATTATTATTGTTCCCACCTACTATGTAGAATAATAGATCACTCGCTCTCTACCTCTATTTCTGTACCCTCATTCTGATCACTGTCAGTGCTTTCACTGGTGTAACCTTTAAAGTTCATCCAGGGATGGATTTTATCTAGCGAAACAACATTTTCATACCTCTTGTTACCTTTTCTTGTTATCGGGGTGTCTTCGACGACAAATCTGTCATTAGGTAATATTTTGAGGATTCGATAGGGGCCTTGGAATTTGGGGATGAGTTTATGTGATTTTCCTACATGATCTTTGTCTATTACGGTCCTTTCTACCCTGACTAAATCACCTACGTTATATTTTGTTTGACCCTTCCTATGCTTATCAAACTTCCTTTTAGCGTAATCCTGTTGTTTTTCTATCCTTTCCCTAGCATTCGATCTTAGTTTTACTAACGCATCACCATCGATTCGTTCAGTTGTTTCGGCAATTACGTCACTCAATACATTTTCCGACGCATTCGTCAATCTGCAACCGAACAACAGCTCGGAGGGACTCTTCCCTGTTGTCTTATTAATAGTGGTATTAATACCTAACTGTACGTCCCCGATGTAATCGTCCCATAAGTTGTCATTTCCGCCATGACATTTTGTACTTAGAGCATCAATTATGGTTCGATTAAACCTTTCGACCTGTCCATTCGCTCTTGGAGTAGCTACTGCATTCAAGATGTGCTTTATTTTTAATACGTCCATAAAATTCTTAAATTTTGCACTTGTGAAACAAGAGCCACGATCCGTTATAAGACGAGAAGGAACGCCGAAATAACTAAAATGTTCCTTAAATGCCTTGATTGCCGTAGTCGTCTTAGTATCTTTTACAGCTCGTATATTAATAAATTTTGTAAAAGCATCTATAATAACAAGCAAATACATGTTGCCTCTCTTAGAGCGAATGAACGGGCCCAGATGATCGGCATGTAGTGTATGGAATGGTTTCTCCAACTTAGGTATGGGATGAAGCACTCCTTCTTTGGGACCACCAGGTGCCTTATGATGCGCACACTCCAAACATGCTGAGACATATTTCTTAGTGAACCTACGCATTTTTGAAAACCAAAATATGCTTCTGATACGACTCAAAGTTTTTTCGAAGCCAAAATGGCCTACCTCGTCATGGTTCATGCGCAGCACTTGCCACCTACAACCCCTCGGAACTACCCATCGCAATCCTTCGTCTAAAATTTTATACACATAAGTACCCTTCAACAGATAATTCTTACGCACGTCAGCAACAAACTTCGTCTTGTCGTCTTCTAAAATGTCTCTTATACGTTTTATTTCGCTATCATCACCCTGTACAGTAGCGACCCAGTCTCGAACGTCTACGTGTAAAACATCAAGAACATGCTCCGTATCCACATCGGTTGGCTCACCGACTGGGGCACGACTGAGAGCATCTACGTGAGCCATTCGCGAACCCGGTCTGTACTCAATTTCGCAGTCATACTCCTGAAACTGGATCCACCAGCGAGAAATCCGAGGCACAAGATCCCTCTTCGTTAATGTGGTACGAAGTGCGTTACAGTCGGTGACTATTTTAAATCTTAGCCCAAGTAAATAGACTCGGAAACGATTTAAAGATGCGACAACCGCTAAAGTTTCCAACTCAAAGGAGTGAAATTTTTGCTCGTCTACTGTAGTTTTACGACTGTAATACGCCACTGGCCTAAGTAAACCGTCTGTACCTCGCTGTAGGAGAATCCCTGCAATACCTAGCTTCGAAGCGTCCGTATGAATTTCGGTTTCTAAATGAGGGTCGTATAAAGCTAATATAGGGCGTTCAACTAATTTTGCCTTCAACATTCTAAATGACTCCGCCTCTTCCGCTGTCCATTTCCATTCGAATTTAGACTTTAACAGGTCTGTCAGTGGACGGGCAACAAGGGCGAAGTCTTTTACGAACCTCCGAAAAAAGCTAGTTAGGCCGACAAATCGTCGGACATCATGAACGTTTCGCGGAATTGGGAAGTTTTCTATAGCTAATGTTTTGCGCTTTCCTGGGCGTATTCCCTCACCACTTACATGAAATCCTAGAAACTCTAGATCGGTACAGAAAAAACTACATTTTTTTACCTTAAGTGTAAGACCTGCGTCTTTTACAAGTTGAAGTACCTCCTCTAGCCGTCTCATTCCCTGATCAAAAGATCGCGAAGGAATCAATACATCATCCATATAAACGATCGTATAACAAACTTTCGACAGTATTTTATTCATCGCTCGTTGAAAAATAGAAGGAGCGTTTGCTAAACCAAAAGGCATGCGTTTAAACTGATATTGCCCATCGGGAGTAACAAATGCAGTCTTGTCTTGAGACTTGGCCTCTACTGGAATCTGGTAGTAGCCAGATGCAAGGTCTAAACTTACAAATAAAGAATTACCAGCTAGCCTGTCAAGTTGATCATCAATCAGAGGTAGCGGATAGTGTTCCTTTTTTGTTTTATTATTTAATGCACGATAATCGACACATAATCTGCTTTCTCCAGTCTTTTTCTTTACCAGTAAAACTGGGCTAGCGTAAGGTGAGTTTGACTCGCATACTATTCCTGCGTCAATCATTTCCTTCACCATAGATTGAACCTGTCTACGCTCCGGAAAGGAGAGCCTATACGGGCGATAAACTACTGGTTGCGAGTCACTCAATTCAATTTCCATTTGAACTACATTAGTCAATCCCAGGTCTTTGAGGTTATCCGAGAAACATGTTTCATACCTTTTTAGCAGCTCTTTTAATTTGTTTACCTCATTTTCACTAAGCTGTATGCCATAATTGAGAGCAGAATTAGTCTCAGCATTTTCAAAATCTAATAAATTTATACTCAAGTAGTCTTTCGTACAAATAACTCGTGTAATAAGCGTATTCTTTTTCAAACAAACCATACCGTCACTAAAATTTTGCACCAGTATCCTAACCTCTCCATTTTTTATTTCGTATTCACCCGGCATCAAATAATATTCGTTCTGTAAAATTCCGCGTAAGGAGCCACTAACGTGAACTACACCTGAGTATTTGTTTGTAGAAATACACGGTAATGGATACATTTCCTTAGGGGGTATTACAATATCAGTTTTCAAACTTAATTGTAATTTAACTGAATGATCACGAGTAAATAATAATGAATGTGTAGTTTTTGTTATGACTATACCTGGTTTCTCTGTGAAACTGTGTCCAATTAAAACTGAATATTTAATAACACTATCATCAACGACGTACGCGTTGACCTCCTCCACAATACCTTGAATATCAATAATGACGTTTGATGCGCCTAATGGTATTACTATACTCTCACCTATACCCCTCATAGTCGGTAAGTTGCTATCAGTCCACGTGATTCCCCTCCTAATAGCCTCACTGTGACGAATCAGCGTACATTGGCTACCCAAATCTACGTAGCCTTGAATAACTGCACCGTTGAGTTTCAGATACATTAAATATTTATTGTCATTATAATTATTTGCTTCAATGCGCATTACGTCTTTTTCTTTAGGTTTATCAATTTTATTGGCCGAGTCAGAGGGTAACCTGGGACAGTTAATTGATAAATGACCTAATTTGGCACAAATATTACACTTCAATATTTTTTTTGTGCATCTTGAACTAAAATGCCCAGGTTCATTGCAGTTAAAGCATACAATTGACGCATTATTGTGAGACTTCGAAGTCTTAGTTTCGCTGCCATTAGCCGTCTGCTTAGAACTATTACTGGATAATGATGAGATATTGTTGTTACGTTTATCATAGTTCACCCTTGACCTATCTGGTTCACGAAGATGTTGCTTGATTGATTGGAAATATGTGAGAACCTGCTCCGGCTCCTGACATTTTGCTGCTTTCGCGCCTAATCTCAATGACCGATCCTCTATCCCATATAGTAGGCAATCTACCGCTCGTTTACCATGTATTTCGCATCGATTTAGCAGATTAATTTTTTCATAATAATAATGTTCTAACGAATCGTTAAATTTCACACGTTTTGACAACATTTCGGTTAGTAATTCGGCGTAGTCTTCACTACTCGGAAACGACTGCTCCAGTTTGCTCTTCCACTCAGACCATGAATACGACATAGATGGAAGGGCCTGGTACCACGATTTGGCAATCCCTGACAGTTTAGGCAGAGCGTAATGTATTATTTGGTCGTCGCCCCAACCGTAGAGTCTCGCACATTCGTCAACTTTATTGATCCACATAACTATAGTCTGACTCTTAACCATAGGGTCAAAATCTGGAATCACATTGCCTAGCATGGGAAATTTGTTACCCTGAGGTCGACTATTTGTTAAAGCTTCCACTAAATTAGCAAAAAACGCTTGCGTGTCACTATTAAGAATATTGGGGGTACTCACGTGACCAGGAAGTGCAGGTGTGTGACGCTCGGTGCTGGATTCTGAGCGCCTGCTGCGGCCTCGCCTGTTGCGTCTCCCATCCATGCCCCGGCTGGGACGATGTCGCCGACGCTGCTCATAGCTGCTACTCCGACTGCGATATCCATCATGGCTGCGACTCCGGTTCGGTCGGTAACGGCGTCTCATAGACAGCTCACGGGAACTACGGCTTCCACTACGAAGAGATTCCAACGAACCATCGCGATTGCTCGTTCGCTGCCTTCGCTGCTTCCGTTTATGCGTAGTGCTTTTTCTTGTTTCTCTGCTCCGGTCACGACGACGTTTACGCTCATTGCTCTTGCGATTACCGCTAGTTTTATCCATTTGTTACTCAGATAATCAGATTAATCAGTGACTTTCGAAAATAACAAAAAAAACCGTAGTTGTTTTGGTAATAATTTTTTCAAACTTGTGGGCGTAATAGACTTAATCCACTTCTGAGATATAAAATCTATTCTTTATCTCACAAATTAAACGAAGATTATATTGATATAAACGGATTTAATTCTCACAGATGTTCGGTTCGAACCGTCGTACAACGCATATCTTCATTTCTGCTCGTTTTTTCTTAACGTCAAAAAGAATATGTCATACCAGTGTTGTCATAGTTAACTCTGATTCGATACAATTAAATAATCGATTTAATATTTACTAAATTTAATACTAATACAATCGTATTCACTACTACTAATATATCATACTAGATAGGATTTCATAACAATACCCACATCTTGGCTAATTAACCTTACAAACTCATATAAGTACC
The DNA here is from genome assembly GCA_914767645.1 of Hydraecia micacea. NCBI lineage: Eukaryota > Metazoa > Arthropoda > Insecta > Lepidoptera > Noctuidae > Hydraecia > Hydraecia micacea. The sequence continues at coordinate 9,868,383 of OU611802.1, read as the reverse complement.
TAAATGGAATTTTAAATCCGTTTAGTTTCACAAACAAAAAAAAAACCTAATTCGATTAAGTAAGTTAGTACAATACATATTGTTCATCGACCAGATTGCTGCTGGTCATTGTCCTTCGACACTTCACTCGACTTTAGTTTCTTCCACTCAGATGAGGAAAACTCGATTAGCTCCAAAAAAGGAGGAGGTTCTCAATTGTGTTGATTTTGAAGTGAAAACTTATTTAGGTGTGTTGGGCATTTTTTGAGATGGGAAAAACCATTGAATTTGCGCCACTGTTACCGTAACCGACACCGCTTCGGATGTGTTCGGCTGTCCTCGGGATGTACTCAGTTTTAATGTAAATCCGATAAGTCAGTGAGTGATAGCAAAGTATTCTGTTTGTGTTTTGTTGTCACTTCTGTCGGCACTCCCGGAGTGCCAGTTTTGACATTGGAAATGTCTTTTCGTTCGCTCCAGTATAGGCTCCGATTTCACGAAAAAGTGTGATCCCCTTATATCTCGGAGAGTTGTGAAGATATGATATTCAAAATAGGCTCAAAAGACGCTTATTCACGAGAGCTGTAAGGTGCAAAAAGAAATATTCGAGAAAGTCAAAAACGAAAAAAAGTTATGGCTGAAATAGTGAAAACAAAAATCTATTTTTTCTGAATTTTTTATTTTGGCGCTTGATATTTTGGAAACGAAGAATGATATCAAAATATATCAAAATTTTGAGAAAAATTCCTGTGGACAATTTAGTCAGCTACAATTTGAGCCTAAAACAAAGACGATCGGGTTAAGGGTTTGCCCTGTGCCTAACCTTTTTGAAAAAAGTCAGCACGACATTATCATTCAACGTTGTAGTTTTATTTTGTAACCTTTTCCTTATCCCGACTTTCTCGTCGCTCAGCGACAATATTTTTTCGAATTCCGTATATTCATTTCCAATGTGCTCGATAGTCGTGCGAGGCACGAAATCTGTGATTTTTTTTGTATGTTTGTTACCTCAGAACTCCGTAATTTATGAACCGATTTGTAAATTTTATTTTTATTTGAAAGGATATTTTCAGATTGGTCCCAAATTTCATTAAAATCGGTTTGGTAGTTTGGTTATTAAACCAAAATTACTGGTAAAACAATTCAAGTAAATGAATTTGCGTCGTTTGCTTTCCTATGACTTTAGTGGTGGCTTAGTGAAATTGTCATGGGAAGCATTGTGGCTATAAGTGCCGTATCTTTACATAATGAACCGACTTCAAAAAGGAGGAGGTTCTCAATTCGAATGTATTTTTTTTGTATGTATGTTACGCGATATCCCCGGCAATTGTAAATCGATTTCAAAAATATTTTTTTAATGGATACGTTATGCCTCAGGGGTGGTCCATTTTATTTTGTTACATTTATTTTATTATATTAAGTTGCTTCGCTCCATTTTGCGTTGGCAAACTATAAGTTTTTGTTTGTTGTTTTCTCGTGACAGGCCGAGTTTGACACCCAGTTTTTTTTTTCACAGTTTTCTTTAAATAAGACATGGGAAATGCACGTTTTGTACAGTTTACTATTTTTACCGACATTGGTATTGTTTCGTTTTTAACTACTTCTTTTAGCGACCATAGTAACGTTTCTAAGTGTGGCTTACTCTTTTATCAATTTCAAAATATATTAGCTGTCCTAAATATAATACATTCATCAACATTTTCGACAACGACTCTTTCGCCTTAAGTGAACATATATGTATGTATGAAGCTACTGATTGGCATGACTGGTGCGATGTGACTACATCTCTGTGTGGACCGTGTGTGCCATGAAGTTGTTATTTATTGCAGATCCACGGCCCACGAAGGAGGATCCACTAACGCTCCGGAGCCTGAGACGGAACCGGAGGCAGAGGCGGATCAGGATTCTACTACGGAACCGGCGTCAGAGGAGGGGGAACCAACGACAGAGGGAGAACCAGGGGCAAACGGGGAGCCAACGACAGAGGGGGACCCAGCGACAGAGGGGGAGCCAACGACAGAGGGGGAGGCAACGGCAGAGGAGGAGGCACCGTCAAATGAGGAGCCAGCGCCAGAGGAGGAGCCAGCGCCAGAGGAGGAGCCAGGACGCCGCAGGAAAAATCAGCCACCGACTGGCACTCGCCGCAGTGGAGGAACAACGGAACAATGTAATATAATTACGAGCACTTTATAATTTATTATTTAATGAAAGGGAATCGTTTGTCTTGGCATGTGGGCGTGTGATGAGGCGGGATGAAGCGCTCGTATAGCTAGAGTGATGAATGTAAATGTTGATGGATGGAGAGGGAGAGGAAGACCAAAGAAAATGATGGATTGTGTGTTGGTTGATGTGAAAGATGAAGGAGTGAAAGTGAAGGCTGACAGACGATACTGATTCAGAGCAGTACTGTAGTTGCCCACCCACCCAGGAGAAATGGGCCTGACTTATGTGCAATTGATTTTATCACAACTGCTCTTAAATCGGTGAAGAAAACCTCGTGAGGAAACCAACATGTCCCAGAACCAAAAATTCGAAGACATTGACATGCACTAAACGGCACTGGGCTCGCGTGGTGGATTATGGCCCACTCCCTCGCACAGACAGGAAGCCTGCGTCCCAGCAGTGGGAATATTATAGGCTGATTATACTTTTCAATCAGTCAATCTTCTGAACATAGGCCTCTCCCAGGCTGCGGTCCGTCTAGCTGGGGAGTCTTACACTACGCTTGCTTATACGCGGTCTCCACTCCAGGACTCTCCTGCTCCACCAGCCTCGGTCCTTCGACAAGCACGGCCAGCCCACTGCCACTTCAGCTTGCTTGCTCTGCAAGCTATGTCAGTAACTCCGGTTATGCTTATGCTTATGGTTAATGCCTAATTTCATGATATCTTTTGTACTTGTCAGCGTGTGCGGTGAACATCCTCCGCGACTCGGTGGCTGCGGGGCACGCCTACAAACAGAAGACGGTCGGCTACGCGTGCCCGGGCGGCCAGCTCGTCGCCGTCAGCTGTCGCGGGCAACACGTTACCGCGGGACTCGCTATATCGACCAACGACACTGTCAAAATTGATTTCGATCAGTGAGTACACTTAAACTATTCCATGATTTAAAAAGGACGGATCCTCCGGCAGATCGACAATCAGAATCCGTCAAAAGTCATTTATTTGAATTAGGCTGAGAATCAGCACTTCTTGAACGTCAAAATGACATAAGCCCTTCACCACTTCCTAGGAAGAAGTGACGCACCAAACTCCCCAGCAGCACAGCTGTCTGACGGTGCCGCGATGCAGGATTCTGGGACGACAGTACAGTACCTAATCTTAATTATTTTGTCACAGCTTTGAGGATACAAATGCTTGCGTATATATGGGAATCTTCAAAATCGGCCAAACCGAACACAGAAAAACATTAGCTGTAATTGAAAGTAAGTTAAAATAATATGAAAGCATGTTTAATTTCGCACACCTTCCTAAAATAATTAATATTTGTTTTACGTTTTATTTCAGATAGCTGTAAGTTTTTATTGTCTATTGTAGAGGCACTTCCTCATTCATAGATCACCACGCACGGCGCTCGCTCTACGCGTGATACAATTAGTTCAAACCCAATGAACGCGGAATTAATTAATGTCGGTTTTGTGATTAATCACATCATTCATCATTTACTGACGGTCAATTCCCGTATACCTAATTTAAAAACGTTCAAAACTAGTTCAAAGTTCTAGTTGCAATCTCATCTCAACGACAATCAATATCAAAAACTTGTCAAAAATGTAGGGAATTTAGAGGTATTTTTGACAGAATTGGGACTGCGATCAGATTCTGAACGTTCTTAAAATTACGAGAATTGCCCCTCAGAGCTGTGTTAGGGCCGTTGCACACGACGAGTTTTGAAGTTAATTTGATTAATTTCTTATTAATTAATTTTATTTAATATTCTTTCAGCACCAAGTATGTTGCTTGACTTTTATTTGATTTGTTTTAGCTGTACCTCGAATCTTCTCTGATTGGTCACTTTATGAGTGATTCAACAACTATGATTTTTTTACCTAATTTTGGTGAATAAATTTGTTTTTGAATTTTTAATTAATATAAGATGTTGATACACAAGAAATACGTATCCAGTTACATAAAATATAAGTTATATTTATTTAATCCTGATAGCTTCTAATATATTGTCGACACCAGAATTGGTAAGACACCAAAATTGGTATCTAACACCAAAATTAGAAAGTCAAAATTACACCAAATTGTTAATACCTACATTAACAATAAAAACCTTTTTATAGTGAATAAATATTTTATTACAATAATAAAAAGTACTTAACATATCTAATGAGATCTATTAAAAAAAATGACAATCAACAAATAATACTTTCTTACTTTTATATGTACAAATAAAAAAAAATGTAATCACCTCCTCTGTCATCAATTTCATCATCATCATGATCATTTATAATATGCTTAACTGCACTCTGTGAGCAGGTGGTGGCATTTCACTCAAACGTACGACGTTCCTTCAGATTTTTTTTTTAAATTATATCCTGCTCTTCCTGTTTTTCTTTGCAATTCCTCTAGTTTGATTTTATTTATTTTCTCTTCCTTCCTTTCCTGCCATCATTTTCCTCTTCAAGCACTCTGCGTATGTCAACTTTGAATTTTGGTTTATCATGCTGAAATACAAACGCTCCATGTAAACAACCGACTTAAAAAAAAAACACTGCAAACTGATAAATCTAGTGCAATATGTGCTACAACACATGAAGCGCTCTGTGCACCAACACAGACAGAAATCGCACCAACGATTCCTTGTAGATCCATCGCCACATGTTACTCATGAGGTGCGGTCTTAAGTTTCGAGTTTGTGGGTACAAGCAATTCTTAATCAGATTTGAACGCGACAACGTTATTAACACGTTTGCTTGTGTCGTTTATTTTGGCTGCACAACTCGCTTTTACTAACGAGCATTCAGCACCAGAATCGTAAACAAAACAATACAGCTCACCTTTATGTTCTAACGTGTCTGAGGGTAGTTGTACGACGCAAAGATCCACTCGCCGTTGCTGCTTGCAACACGTGCTCCACCATCCGCTTGCACTGCAACTGCTCCTGCACCGGACCGCCATAATAGTCCTACACCAACCGGGGGTTGTCCTTGGATGCACTTGCATACTGTTTACAGGGATAATCGTCGGTTGGTGCCGCATTTCATTAAAATTTCCTAAGGGGCCTCTACGAGTTGGCTTCGGCCCCTCGTACGCCTTCCAAAGGACCCCATGAAAAAACATAATAAAAATAAATATTACTATCCAAAATTAGAATAATGCTAAATTACATTTTTTATAACTACTATAATAAAATGTTTTCTAAATTTTCCCAATCAACTTTGAACCTTATACTTTAACGATAAAGTTGAAAATCTACTACAGAAATTTGACAGATTGTAGTAACTTGATGTGCTGGCGTCATTTGGTCTAAAATACGATTTTCAGCCGCGCCGCTTAAAAATTTCGCTTGAGAAATTCTCTCTTATGTGTGTGTTGTCTTCCAGTGATCAACGTGACAGTGAGCACTGTCGTGCCGCCTCCTCAATCGGGAGAGCTCAAGCACACAATAGTCTACACCTGCAACGTTGCCAAATGTGACCCCGCTATGGTAAGAGGCGCAACAGAACCCACGTATGTATAGTCGACCTCGTAATTGGTTGACCATCCTAAGGTTGAATGTCACTTGCACTTTATAAAAACGACAACATCTATTTTTTATTTTCAAGACCAATTTTACAGTTAGTTAGTTTCAACCTCAAGGCCCAAACACACAACCACACCCATACCGAGAACCACAACACGTGGACGGGCGCGAATTCGTCTGAAAATGTATATTCACACGGTCCACATTTGGTCATGTGGGTGATACCGAAAACGTCAAGGCCAAGCCGTAGCCACCATGCAAACGTCAAGGCCAAGCCGTAGCCACCATGCAAACAACAACAAGACCATTCTCCTATGACCGATTCGTCACTGGACTGTTTGTCGACAGGACCATTAATTTATTTCCGTTTCCCCAACAGAGTATTTCACTTACGGACATTTCGCCGACAGAACCTTTCATCTTCGTCGCTTTCGAGCTAGAATGTTTCACCGACACGACGATAAACCTATAACTCTTTTAACTAGAGACCTTTCCATATACGGAGAATTCGCCGTCAATCTTAAGACAAGCGATATTACAAAACATACACATATCTGCAGCTTATTGTGTCTTTACTAACGGCCGAAATTAATATTGAATCCATGATCCAAGATACGTCGCAAACAAAACTTTGCGTCGTCACGACGACATGCGCACGAGTCCCACCTGCATGAGTTCGTTGCGTCAAGGCGTGTTTCTTTTACGAAATCCGGAGTCAATCTGTTTGCCTGCAAACATTAGCCACAAATGCAACCGCATCGACATACTGTAGTTACGACAACATAACTGCAGGATACTGCAGTGACATTATTCCCACGTAACCACTGCTTGCCCACATTTTGTCGCTGCGATGTGGTCTGGTTGTGGTACGTGTGCTCAGGCCCTCAGTGAAGGAATTATTGTTGTAAAAATTGGCAAAAAAATTACGAGGTCGACTATAACCACCGAAAGTTGATGATAATGGCCCACAGAATAGCTTTCGCACATTTTATAAAGAATCACAGGGCGATCTTTTGCTCCATTTAGTATGACGTTGAGAAGACCTCATATAATATGATTCGTTTTTTACTAATAAGTATTTATTAAACCTACCATTCCGCATTGGGCCCGCGTGGTGGATTATGGCCTACTCCCTCTTATCGAGAGGAGGCCTGTGACCCAGCAGTGGAAACATTATAGGCTGATTGTTTAATAATTTTATTACCAAAACATTTTTTCTAATTCGTAGATATACATCAACGACAAAATCCTGAAGAGTGACGATAAACTTCACTCCTACTCCTACAAATCAGAGGTACGTAACACTTATGAACTATAATTGGATACATATAGACATTCACACAGAACGTTCTGTACCTACAAGGACCTCTTCAAACATGAAATCGGTGGATACATGCAATAGACGTACTACATTCTGTACCTACAAGGATCTCTCCAAAGGAGAAGGTAACAATCTGAACTATCGCCGCCATTTTGTTTTTCAACCTACACAAAATGTTTCCCAACAACGCCCCCTGTTGATGACATTCAGGCGCGAGGATCCTTTTAGCGCTGAGATCTGTTATGTTCAGGAATGTTTTTATTTTGTTGTGTAGATGGTGAAAGGGAATGATAAAGAAGTCATGACGGTTACTATCAACTTCGCAATCAAACCGTTTACCAAAGAGTACGAGGGCGTCTACCAGCTCGTGGTGACTAACGGCACGGAGAGGGTGACGAAGAACATCATGGAGATAGGGTGCGTATTGAGCTTCCTCAGGGAAGGTACAGGACGATACTTATGCTTCGATCATCAAAATCCATGTAATTAGTAAATACTATACAGTAATTAGTAAATACTATACAGTAATTAGTAAATACTATACAGTAATTAGTAAATACTATACAGTAATTAGTAAATACTATACAGGGTCAAATTAAATTAGCTCGAAACTCCGCAGATGTGATAGGTTTCGATAACAAAACATGACCAACATGAAAAAAAAACTGTTATGATATACGTCACATACGTAGTGGGTTTCGATATATAACACGATCAAATAAAAATAAAGCTTATTTCTCAACTCACATTTTAGTACTTAACTAAACTAACAACGTTCGTTGACCCCGTGTTTAGATATCAATACCCGTCACGTCTGCAGAGTTTCGCTCGCTAATTTAATTTGACCCTGTATAGTGCAACTATCTTGTCAATGATTTTTGGCGTGATTTTGACAGATCGAAGCGAAATTATGCTTCCTCAAGCTGTGATGGCGGACGGTAACCCTCCTCCGGGGAAGTGCCTACTGCCGCCTCACCTAATGTCTGTCGCCTAGCAGCGTTGCTGTCTTTCAATTTGGCGGGTGTGGGCTGTGGGCCTGTGGGCCTGTGGGTACACTGACGAGCACATGAAACATTTAATGTTGTCTCTGCCTCTATTTTCTATACGTTACATAAAGCCGCTCAGCGCGCTACGGACCGGGCTATGCTGGAAGTTTCTTTGAAGGATAAAATCAAAATAAAATTATCCGGAAAAGAACAGGAGTTACGGACGAGAGTAAGCAAGCTGAAGTGGCAGTGGGCTGGCCATGTCTGTCGAAGGTCCAATGGCCGGTGGAGCAGACGAGTCGTGGAGTCGAGAGCGGGTATCGGCAAGCGTAGTGTGGGACGCCCCCCGATGGTTCGACGATCTTAAGAAGGTGGCTGGGACAGACTGGATGCAGAAGGTGAAGGACAGGGTGTTGTGGTGCAGTCTGGGAGAAACCAATGTCCAGTAGTGCACTGTGATAGGCCGAGTTAAATTGACATAAAGTTCGGCCGTTTCGTTAGTCGATCTAGCTGTCTATTAGCCCTGAGTTCGATGACCTGGTCGGGCAGTAAATCGCACAGTGTTCTATCCATACCTCTGTGGCTCTGCCTATTCCTTCGGCGGAAGAAATGCGTGATGTCTTATAAAGTTTGTATTTGTTCCAGAGCGCTGGTTTGATGAAGACATGCTGGAGCCACGCATCACCGTCCCACAGGTTGTATAGGACATTCTGTGGGACGGTGGACAACCACGAGTCTATAGTTAATAAAAAGGAAATGAGATGAAGATAAGACATCGTATCATCAATCAGTGAAACGTACATTTTACATAATATAACTTAAATTAATAATATTATTGTTTTTCTTTAAACATGTCCAGGATTACTGGTTACATATTCTATACTACACATCCAAACTATAATATTATAAATGCGAAAGTAACTCTGTCTGTCTGTCTTTCTGTCTGTCTGTCTGTCTGTCTGTCTTTGCTTCACGCCTAAACTACTGAACCGATTTGTGTGAAATTTGGTACAGACATAGTTTGGAACTTGAGAAAGGACATAGGATAGTTTTTATTACAAAAATAAAATAAAAAATAAAATTTATTCCGGACATACAGCGCCATCTATTGGTCAAGAGTCGGCATCAATTCAGTACTGAAAATTCATCGGAAAAATGTAAATAAATAGTAAAAAGGTATGAAAATATAATATAATACAACTTTTAGTACAAAGAAAATGCTCTAACGGAGTATAGATAATTCTATTAGTACTATAATATGTCGAGTTGGTGATCGCGCAATGGTGTCGATCGTTACACGAGTTCGGTTCATGTTATTGTTTTAATTCATCGGAAAAAAGTAAATAAATAGTAAAAAGGTATGAAAAAAATAATATCAATATAATAAAACTTTTTTAAGAAAATGCCCGAACGAAGTATAGATAAATAATCCGAGTTGTCACTATGCTCGATAGATGGCGTTGGGATCGAAATAGATCGCGCTATGGTTTCGTTACACGCATTTGGTTGGGTAACGGCTTTAATGCCCTAAGTGAGTATACATATCTTCAATTCAAACGCAGAGCTCATTATGTTGATTTTTGAAGAGTTCCCTAGAATATCTTCCACATTTCATTTTTGAAGAGATCCGCGAGATCGGGAACTATGTGGGTAAAACCAAAAATCTGCCGGAAGTCACTATTCCACGCGAACGAAGTCGCGGGCAAAAGCTAGTATGAAATATTTATTAAATTATTCGGTGCTTTACCTATATATATCTATATATATAAAAGGAGAACTGACTGACTGACATATCAACGCACAGCCCAAACCGCTGGGTCTAGAGATTCCAAATTTGGCACGTACGTTCCTTATGAGGTCTAGGGGTGCACTAAGAAAGGATTTTTCAAAATTCATCCCCTAAGGGGGTGAATGGGGGGGGGGTGAAATTTCACGCGGACGAAGTCGCGGGAAGAAGCTAGTAACATATAATTTAAACATGAGAAAGTGTGTGCTCTTTTGCCGCTGACGGCGGCGCACAAATATCAATAAGATAGCTTTAATGTATAGGTACTACCCAAATATATAGCTTTGAATATCAGAACGGTTAAGTACTAGTTATTTAATTTATGTAAAAGTAACTATGAATATGAGTTGTGGGGAAAGGATTTTATAAAATAAAGCACAGAAAAACAAGCTGGACATTTATTTCAATTTAGGCTTGTCAGTAATTAATTAGAAAGGTAGTTGTCCGTTCCAAATCTAGGTCATCATGGAGAAGAAGGACAGGAAACTCCATGGAAACAGTATTAAAGTATTCTATCAACAAATTTCTTATATTGCCATAAATTATCGTTATTTTAAAAACAATTAATTCTATCCAAGTTCAAGAGAACTCAGAATAATATAATAGCAACATAATAAAAATAGCAATCAAATATAATAACAATAGTAAAACAACAAACATTTAAAAATAATATAGTACCAGAAATAAAATAACTTAACTTTCACCCGTAGGCCGGAGCTCCGTTCTGGTCGATGTCTCGAACAAGAATGGCCTCTGCCACTCGGAGCTCCCCCCCTTTTATAGTCGTGAAAACAACTTTGAAGTTTCTATCTACCGTCATCCAAAATATTAACGACATAAAAGGTGGATATCCGTTTAGAATAATTTCTGTTTTGCTACATTATTCTTTAATATTATTTTAACTAGTCTACTTTTACAGACATGTTTTATGTTAGGTATGCAAAACATTACTATTTATCAAGTTTTAACAGTAAAATGATAACAATAACAATACCAGCTATAATTAGGATAATCTATTGACTTATTCCCAGTCGCTTCATAATTTTATTCCTGGCGGCTCTTTTTTTTAATTAAATTTAGTATTATATTATTTTAACTAATAAAATTATGGAGCTCTTGGGAATCAATGCATGGAGTGAAATTGTTTTGAAAACAATAGATTTGGAGCTCTTGGGAATAAGCCAATCGATTACGTGCTGCATGGGAAGTTGCTTAAATAACCCAACAATTGAGGGCCGATACCATTCCTGTTCCTACCTGTATTTTTCTATGACATGCTCTAAGCTAAGATAAACGTTCTTTTAGCTTTTAAACTTCGGCAAAAGATTAAAGGAGAGTAACTAAATATGGGCTACTATTTAGTTTTTGAATCTATTTAAAACTCAACTTTTTATTAATGAGTCTGAATGAGTCACATAGTAATATTTTTATATTATCAAAATTGAGCATTAAACAAAATTGCAAAATAGGCGCTAAATATGGAACAGTTACTCAAATAACTATGCGTATCTGAAAAAGAGATCAAGTAATAAATTAATTATTTTACTTGCAAACATCACATATTATATCCAAGTGTGGCCCAGCACAGTCATTATGTGCAGCCCAGTGCCACTTCAGTTTGTGTACTCTGTAGGCTATGTCGGTAAATAACCGGATAATTTCATTCCTGATTTTATATTCAAAGAAACTCGACCGACATTGAATTTGTGGACCAGCCCGACCGGGCGACCGTCGGTGTCCACCAAAGACTACAATAGGTTATAATCTCTATGGTGTCCCCACATTTTGGCACCATATGTCATGATTGGCAGGACGCACCACAGACTAAGAAGTACGGACGCACTGACCTTAGTCTTCAAACATTGCGGGATAGGCGACGAAAGAACTAGACGAAGTTTTAACAGGGAATATTAGCCTCTTTTGTCAGAGGGTCTCAGGGAGTAACGAAAAACACCGGGAAAATCCCGAGTAGAAAATCTTAAGAAAAGAAATTAATAGAATAGAATTATTGTCTAAGTTCTATGAAATATGGCAGCACCAGCTTTCCATTTAACAGCGCCACCTGTAGGATTACATCCACGTTTTCTAAGTTATCTGGTGGCTGGTTTAGTTACTATTATTATCACTAGATGGCAGCAATCAAACTCGAAGCATATTATTTAGTTAATATGTTTGTCGTGTGGATATTTATTCATGGACGAATGGACATGCTCTGCCCTGGGGCGGGCGTAGGTGTCTCTCAGAAACCTATCGGCTAAAACCACACGGCGTGTTCTTCCAACTTCTTCTGGACCGGCTTGACTCACTTCGAGGCAGGTATTAGTCCGCCTGATGTTCAAACGGCCCGTCACCCTCTGCGGCAGTCACCCTACGTCTCTTGAGATGGCTATGAGCCCGCTTTTATAGCAATACAATTGATATCTAAGCTTTGTTAAAATCTGAAAAACATTGTACCTAACTGATGCCTTTCTATCCCAGAAAATAAGACGTAATTTGGGCACAGCTAGCACAATAAAGTTTCTACGTATCAGACAAAGTGATGGTATCGTATAACATAGTATCAATCTATTTAGATTCAGCGTGTAGACTGTAGGACGAGTAACAATATTGACGACCACAGAATACAGAACAGGGCCTTCGAGCCATTGACCTGGCGATCTTTTACATAACATCTAGTTAAAAATATGCATCAGCCCAGCCTTTTTCAAACTATAGGTACCTGCAAATAATTCTACTTTAGAATTTGAAATCAGAAATATCCCGGAAGAAATATTCAAAAGGCTGGCAGGCCTAACAAATATTTTTGTTGAGCAAGAATCAAACCCGCGACCCATGGCGCAGCACTGACTGTGCCTTCATTTGCGGTAAAATTACAATTGTGGCATAGGTTATCATCATCATCATAATCAGCCTATAATGTTCCCACTGCTGGGATACAGGCCTCCTGTCTGTGAGAGGGAGTGGGCCGTAATCCACCACGCGGGCCCAGTGCGGCTTGGTAGATGTCACATGTCTTCCAATTTTTGGTTCTAGGATATGCCGGTTTCCTCACGATGTTTTCCTTCACCGTTTTGAGAGCAGTGGTGATGAAATAATTTACACAAAGTAAAGCGCCTATCTGAATTCGAACCTACAACTAATAAGTCGCGGCCGATACCACTGGGCCACCACTGCTCTATGCTCTGTGGCATAGTTAAGTATACATATTTCTAAGAGCCGTATTTTCCACAAGATGTAGAACATAGAAATCCTTTCTTATATCTATGATGTAGAAGCGCACTGTTTCAGAACAATTTTATTGTTACAATTTGTCTGTTAAAATCTATAACCAAATACGTAAATATATCAGAGAACAGCTGCTCTATTTAATTACTTCAAAAAGAAATTTAAAAATGGCTCTATAATAATGTACGAGTATTCTACTCTCTACCACCACAACCATACCATATACTCAGAAATAAATTAATCTAATCTAATCTAAAGTAGATAGAATACTCTTTGTTATGTACACCATAAACATTACAGTTATACATTATACAAGGGAGGGGTGGTCTTATCGCTAACAGCCATCTGTTCAAGACAACCTTTGGATGGATTAAGGCAGAAGTGCTCGAAGTCAATAAATCCTTAAATTATAAGCAAAGTTCCAAATATTAGGTAAGTACCTATTGATATTCGATTATTTGGCATTCGATTTGGCATAGTACACCCCTATGTCCAGCAGTGGACGTCTTTCGACTAAAATGATGATGACAAGGAAACAGAACTTAAGTAATACCATTTTTTTTTTCAAATGGATTTGCTCTTGACTCTAGTCTAGGTCAGAGGTGACAGAGACAAAGTCGACGATGGAGCGAGCTTACCCAGACGAAGCCTGTTCACTCTCACTTTGAAGAGACAAAAGTCTCCAAGCATAGAGGACGTGCGCGCTTACATAATAATATTATGCAATGCTGGATTAAGTAAGTCCCTATGTTATATTCTAAACTAAATGTACTTATTTATTTTGTTGACGTCGAAACAAAATCACAACTCGTGGTTACCTGCCTACGTATTAAAATATAATTTTCAAGGTTATTCATACATATTTGACCAACGATGTCTTGGCATGTAAATTGCCTATTGCAGTATGAACGGAAGAAGAATATCCTGTTTCTCAAGGTTCGTGGCGCTCAGCATAGGCAGCCTATAACGTTCCCACTGCTGGGACACAGGCCTTCTCTCTGTGAGAGAGAGTGGGCCGAAATCCACCACGCGGGCCCAGTACGGGTTGGATGTTGCCGCAAATCTTTGAATGTTTTTGGTTCTAGAACATGCCGATTTCCTCACGTTTGATCTCACGTAGCCAACAAAAAAAAAAGTACCTAGCCCTTTCCCAACTCTGCTGGGGTCAGCTCCCAGTCTAACCGGATGCAGCTAAATAGCAGTATTTTACATGGACCGACTGCCTATCTGACCTCCACAACCCAGTTACTGGGTAACACGATACCCCTTGGTAAGACTGGTTGTCAGACTTTTGGGCTTCTGACTACCCGTAACGACTGTCAAAGTTCTACGAATGACAGCCCGTTCCAACAACGGCTTAACGAGGGGGTCACGATATGCAATGGATGGTCACCCATCCACGAAACGACCGCGGCAAGCGTACATTAACCTTCGATCGAGCCATGCGGCTGTTATCATTTAGCCACGAGCCCCAGTCAATTAATGACACTTACATTCTAGCTAGGTTTATGTAAATGACGATAAAAGTACAGTTATTTTATGAATAGCAGGTCGAAGTTCTCATAAGTTAGACTTTATAGAATGACCAATGATTATTGTTTCAGTGTATGCGCATGCGGCTTACAAGTAACAATAATTATGTTGACACCGGCCTCGAGACTGAAACACGTATCATTTATTATATAATTATTTTCTTTCAGGTAGAACAAGAAAGAGTCAGAAGTAATATAATTTAAATCAAATAAGTTTGAATTAAAGAAAATTGCTTAGAGCCATTTAATTGGTTGAAACTACATAGTTTTTCACCACTACATAGTTTCACACCACTATTACTGCTGTTACTTGAACTATGACTTGAGAAAAACTGTTTTGTTATGTTTTAACCCCATCACGTCTGAGAAGTTTACACAAAAAAAAAACAGATTATAAAAACAGTTCAAGTGCCTACTGCAGCTGCGGTCGATGTCCCACAAAAAAAATACACAAATTTTATTTTTTGTTTTAACCGGTCAAGCAACCGCGTGACCTTATGGGTCACTAAACAATAGAACATCAATTGTGTCTCATTAGCGGATCTTAATGAGTTAATATGCTCTAAGCTATTGATTGATACTCATTGCGTCTGCGGAGTTTAAACCATGTATAAAATGAAGTCGTGTTTCTTGTCTGTCTGTGTGACGGTGTTGTTTCTCTAAACTACGCAACAGATTTTAATGCGGTTTTCACCATCATTTAGAAAATTTATTCCGGAAGGTTTGTAGTATACATAATATACATAGTACATTAATATTTAACTAATACGTTAACAGTTACGTAGGTTAAAATTGACTTGTAAGACTTTATTACATTGTTTGTTAGCCAGTTAGTTACAAGTGAAGCTAATAAAAACGTGTTAAAAATATATTTCACTAATCAATTCAGTGGGTACAGGCCCATATGCTGTGGCATGTTTAAAGGATAATATTCTATGACATGAAGACGCTGTTCGCACATAACTCTTGCACGAACTGCATAAATATCTTACTTGTTACTGTTTCTATTTTAAATAAGTCCAGATGTATTCTTTCTGATTGCGTGACTGGAGTTGCAAGTTTCAAATTATAATGTCGGGCTTACATTAAAAGAGTTTTTTTGTAACCTCCACCAGACCGAGTGACTATTAATGTAGTTATATTTACGAAATGCTCGTTGCTGAATGATATCAGCCGCATGTGCACGGGGCGATCTTGCTGCGGTTGGATCGTGGTGTGTCCACCATCACCATAATTACATATCAAGACCCCTCTGTGGCTAGCCGTTGGTCCTGGCTGTCATTTGTAGATCTTTGACAGTCGTTACAGGTAGTCAGAAGCCCAAAAGTCTGACAAACAGATTTATCAAGGGGTATCGTGTTACCCAGTAACTGGGAGACAGACCTTGACTGACCTGATCGAGCAGAATCCGTCGCATTAACTCAAACATCTAAAACAAGGAAGTTCGCGTTTCGCTACCATCACATGGGCGTAAGGTGAACAATTTATTCACTGTTCATTACATTTATGTTTTACAATATTTCTTGTAGTAATGAAACGGCCAAGCCTGCATATTTTGCACAGATTTTGAGTAAGGTGTGGAATTTGTAAAGTTACGGTTTTGTAGAGTTAGGGCGTGTAGAGTTAGAAGCTTGGCTCTACATGAGATCTGATAACTTTTTGACAGTGCGAGCCACATGTGGTCTCGTCTTGGCAACATTTTACATGAAAATGCTGTTTATCCCGAAATCGAAAATCTACCTACAAGGAACTACAAATGGCTTGGTTCCAGAGCAACAGTGTCACCACGAAATGATTCGGTTAATGAAATTAATGATATTATACTATAAAAAGTACCAGATTAAATGTTACAAGTCCATCGACACAGTGTGCAACATCGAGGACACTGTACACTACCCTCAACAATTTTTAAACTATTTAAATCCATCTGGTCTGCCGCCACACGTACTAAACTTAAAAGTTGGAATTCCGTTTGAAGCACTTATGAAGCGTCAGAAGCTACTCGTACATAGGTGCACGGACCCAATTGGTAGTTTCCTATGGAGAAGAGTCGGCAAGAAACTCCACGGTTCTCTTTTAAAAATAATTGGCTTTTATTTTTTTTTCAAATTGCAGTGTTAACAGTGTAGGCCTGTCTACAAGGCCTACAACGTTCTCACATTCACAAAATATAAAAAAAACCTACAAAGATAAATAAAATAACAACCTATTTAAACCAGCCAGTTACCAATCATGTGTATAGACCTGCATTACCAAAGGGTTGCATCAGCTGACCCATACGTCTTAAAGACTTAGAGGCGCAATTAAAGTCTCGTGTGCGTTAACAATAACACCCATACTCTTAAACCTGACACGACGCTTTTCTTAACGAAAGATAATTTTGTGTGATAAATAAATAAATAAATAAAATAAATAAATAATGATGAAAATCACAATATTTATTATAATCACACTTAAGGTGAATGCGCAGTGGTAGACCGCGAAATTCTTATCTTGATCAAAATTTGATTCGCGACTATAACAGGTACGTATTTACAGAATTATAATCATTAGAATCATTAATACATCTTTTTAAGTTAGATTTGTACCATAACAACACATCTTATGGAAAAGTGCTTAATGGTACAAATCTAACTTAGAAAGATGTATAAATGATTCTAATGATTATAATTTAACTTAGAAAGATGTATAAATGATTCTAATGATTATAATTCTGTATTATACGTTTCTGTTATAGTCGCGAATCAAATTTTGATCAAGATACAACCTGACACTGACCTGCAAATTGCAAAAAACGTAAGAAAATTTGAATTTCGCGGGCTACCACTGCGCATTCACCTTAAATTATTAGGAGGATCTTCCCTGCATGAACTCATTCAAGTGACACTCCAGGCGTACCTCGCAGTAAGTTGTAATTGGTGGGTGGACAGGACAGCACCGTCCTTTAGCTACCTGTTACATCACCTATGGCCCGTGGAAACCAAAAAAACATCAATAACTCATTATAGCGGTTTTCTTGGGGCCTCGCCCAACAGTGGCCAAAACCAAACAACGTACTATCGATACATTACTGACTATCTATTACTATAATGATACATTTAGTATTTATTTTATTCTAAACACGCTGAAAAGTGGAGTTATGTGTAGTATACGCGATGTTAATTCACATGGGGTCAGGAACCTCCGCGGTGGAGGGACTGGACGAACAACCCGTGGAGTCGACATACACGACATTTGTGGCGAGAGAAAATGACACACATTTAACGAAACGAAAAAGTGTTTTTTTTTTATAAAACATTACCGACCCGCTCGTGCTGCACGGTTTGTTCAACTTGACCAAACATTGACATTTCTTTATTTTATGTATTATACACATAAACCTTCCGGAATTAACTCTCTAAATGTTGGTGTAACTGCATCAAAATCTAAATGTTGGTGTAACTGCATCAAAATCTAAATGTTGGTGTAACTGCATCAAAATCTAAATGTTGGTGTAACTGCATCAAAATCTAAATGTTGGTGTAACTGCATCAAAATCTAAATGTTGGTGTAACTGCATCAAAATCTAAATGTTGGTGTAACTGCATCAAAATCTAAATGTTGGTGTAACTGCATCAAAATCTAAATGTTGGTGTAACTGCATCAAAATCTAAATGTTGGTGTAACTGCATCAAAATCTAAATGTTGGTGTAACTGCATCAAAATCTAAATGTTGGTGTAACTGCATCAAAATCTAAATGTTGGTGTAACTGCATCAAAATCTAAATGTTGGTGTAACTGCATCAAAATCTAAATGTTGGTGTAACTGCATCAAAATCCGTTGCGTTTAGAAGCAACGCGATCACACAGACAGACACGAAAAGCGTCTTTAGTTTATAATACGTAAAGATAATTATTTTAGACATTTTATTCATAGGTAGCTACAAGAGTTTGTTTGTTTGAACGCGCTAATCTGGAACTACCAGGCGGATTTGAAAAATTCTTTCCTGCATTTGCATTTGATAGCTCAATTCTCGAGAAGGGCTATAAAACATCACACTAAGACCCTTAGGAGCCGAGAAAACACAAAAAGAACGCTAAGAGAAAACGAAGTAATAGCACGGGCAGGCGATGCGATGCGATTTGATGCGATGCGATGTGTCGGGGGAACAAGCTTCACGCGGGCGAAGGCACGGGCAGACAATAAACAAACAACCAAGCCCATCTAATGGTTAGTGGTTACCGACGCCTCTGGACATCTGCTATACAAAGCTGCAGCGTCTGATACCTGACCTGTAACTAATACCAGCGGCTTCGCAGACGCGCCGCCATCCCACAAAGCTGAAGCGTCTTTAACTACACCAGCACCCATATCTGCTGCTTGGTCTTGCCGTAGGATAACACTCAGCCTATAATGTTCCCACTTCTAGGACACAGGCCTTTTCTCCAAGAGGCGGCATGGCGCCCTCAGTTTCCGGCTGACGCAGGTACTCTCTGGCCACGGCTGCTTTGGGAAGTACCTGTGTTGTATAGGTCGGGAGCAGACGCCGGTGTGTCACCGCCATAGATATATGAATTACATTTCTATGGTCACCATTGTGCGGTTTGCCCTAAGGATAAGGCGCAGCACACGTTGGAGGAGTGCCCAGCTTGGGCAGGGCTGTGCCGTGACCTCATCGCGGCAATAAGCGGGATCTCTCGCTCCCGGCCGTCGTT
Source organism: Hydraecia micacea (assembly GCA_914767645.1). Classification (NCBI taxonomy): domain Eukaryota; kingdom Metazoa; phylum Arthropoda; class Insecta; order Lepidoptera; family Noctuidae; genus Hydraecia; species Hydraecia micacea. Next base: position 9,849,168 of record OU611802.1, on the reverse strand, counting down.
CAATCGATGGTCGAGAACGTGAGCGCATGGGACGGAGTTGCCTCCTTTTGCGAGGATGTCATATCTGCAAAGGAGGCGGCTGAGCGGGAGGGAGAAGCCGCATCCTCTCTCCCCTCCCACAGGAGACGCACCGGGCGCCCGAGAAGGGCGCAACCTCCATGAGAGGTGGCCTGCGGTCAGCGGACTAGAGGCGTCTGTCGTCCAACCAGACAGGCCCGAGTTGACGCAGCAGTGTTTCACGTGCGCCACTCGAGAGTGGGTGCAGCCATTATAGGAATGGGCGCACGGGGAGGTGGAACCCGCTGAGGAACAAAGTCAAAGTCAAAGTCAAAGCATTTATTTCAATTAAACCATTTACAGGCACTTTTGAATTGTCAAGAAGTCGGTCAGTCAAAAATAAAATGAAGCTAGTTGCCCATTCCAAAGCGTAGGTACCTATGGAGAAGAACGGGCAAGAAACTCCATGGACACTCTTTTAAATTATATTTTTACAAAAATATTAGTTACATCATTAATGTTGAATTTATAATAATATGTGAGAACGATGTAAAAAAAGACATATGCGTTAAAAGCGTCCAGAGTACAGCAAATAGTAAATAATAATAAAAAAAAAAAAAACAACAATCCAAAAATAAAATAATTAAAAATAAAAATAAGCCGAGGCAGCCGAGTGATGACCAGCCCCAACTGACGGCGCCCGTTCACGAACATGACGCATAGATTAGCACCATTCAGCTCAACCATTTTGAAGGGAGCTAAATGATCCAACACACACGCCACCGTCAGCGAGACAATTGTGTGAGCATGACATACTATCAGCTGCCAGGGCATATTCAAGTCAATGAAAGACATATTACCCGGTAAATGGTAGCTCTACAGTACATAGAACTCACATCTGTGCTATGCAATTATACAATACAAAGGAAATTGAGTTTATACAATGCAAAGATAGTCTTACAATCTTCAGCAGCTCCAACAGTATTTTCAAGTGTTAATCGATTAGTTGTGGTTGTGGAGCAGGACCAGCAATGAGCCAGGCATTTTTATCAGCGATGTAATCCCCTAACTTATAATATGCCTGCCTGCATAGTGTGCGTTTTATACAAGACTTGAATTTTGTTTCATTCAGTTGAAGAATGTGGGGAGGTATCTTATTATAACATTTTAAACAGTACCCCATAAAAGATGAGTCTACTTTAGCCAGTCTGAAACCTGGTTGAACCAATAGGTCCCTATTTCTAGTACTATAATTATGTCTTTCTCCTCTTTTACTAAAAAGATGTAAATTTTTCCTTACATACATGATATTTTCGTAGATATATTGACAAGGTACCGTCATGATGTTAATTTCCTTAAACAGTTCCCTTAGAGAATCGCGCCCGCGGAGATTATATATGGCTCTGATGGCTCTTTTCTGCAGAATAAAAATAGAATCGATGTCTGCAGCCCGTCCCCAAAGTAAAATACCGTATGACATGATACTATGAAAATAACTAAAATAGACTAGTCTCGCAGTATCTACATCAGTTAATTGACGGATTTTTCTGACAGCATAAGCTGCTGAACTTAGACGTCCTGCAAGAGATGTTAAATGAGGACCCCATTGAAGCCTTGAATCGAGCGTGATCCCCAGGAAAACAGTTTTATCGACGAATTCTAGTTTCTCTTGATTCAATATTATCTCACAATTACTACCCTTGACATTTGGTAAAGAAAATCTTATGCACTTAGTTTTTTTTCCATTTAATACTAAATTATTAGCAGTGAACCAATTTTGGACCTGCAATAGGGCGTTATTTACGTCGTCAAAATTTGTAGCACGTCTATTTACCTTAAAAATTAAGGAAGTGTCATCAGCAAATAACACCATTTGTGGTTGATTTTTTAATAAATGCAGTAGATCATTAATATACACTAAAAAGAGGAAAGGACCCAATATCGAGCCTTGTGGCACACCCATTTTTACTGTTAAACCATGTGAATTGACACCATTTATGTGAACTTGCTGTTGTCTATCATTTAAATAAGAACTAACTAAACTGAGCGCAAGTTTTCCAAGTCCGTAATGCTCGAGTTTCAAAAGCAAGGTTTCATGATCGACGCAATCAAATGCCTTAGAGAGGTCACAAAAGATTCCTATGGCGTCTTGGGCCTCTTCCCACGCGTTAAAAATGTGTTTTAACAAAGTTACACCGGCGTCGGTCGTACAACGTCCTTTGGTGAAACCATATTGTTGATCGTGTAGGATTTTATTTGTGTTAAAATGATTGAGTATTTGATTAAGCATTATCTTTTCAAACACCTTGCTGAAAACCGGCAACACGGATACAGGTCTATAATTATTGGTGTCCTTACTGTCCCCGGATTTGTAAAGAGGTATTACCTTACTGTATTTCATTAAATCGGGGAAGACTCCTTGATCAACACACGAATTAAATACTAAGGCTAAGTAAGGCGCAATAGTCTCAATTATGGAGGCACAGACCTTAATGGACATTCCCCATAGATCTTCGGTCAATTTGATTTTAATTTGCTTAAAGGCTTTAATTACTGTTATGGGGTTAATATGACTAAAGTTAAATTCAATCGGGCAGGCTGAAACGTTCGCCCTTACTAAATCAAAAGCGAGCGAGGGCGAGGAATTTAAGGTTGCAGTTGTTTTGAGTGGGATACTAGTAAAGAAATTTACAAATTCTTGAGCTACTTCTTTGTTATCGCGAATGAGACCACTTGACGTCTGGAGTGTGTAATCAGAATTATGCTTTTTATTCCTGTTCGTTTCATTATTGATAATTTTCCAAACCGTCTTTATTTTATTATCTGCTGATTTAACCTTGTTGCTAATGTATATGGCTTTAGCTGCCTTACAGGCATTCTTAAAAGTTCTAGAGTAAGTAGCAACATACTTATTAAAAGTTTCTGTGTTAATATAAGGCTTAAGGCCATACAGCTCGAAAAGAGTTTCCCTACTTTTCCTAAGTCCTTTAGTTGCCCAGTCACAAAATAAAAACTTAGGGCTGATAGTTTTAGTGTTCTTTTTAAAAAAATTATTGAACTCTGTTTGGACTACCGAAAAGAATTCTTTATACAAAATATTAACATTGTTCATTGTTAGGTTCTTATTACTTAATTTACAAATTAAAGTGCTATTAAATTTATTTAAATTAACAGATGTTATTGGTTTGGATTGGATCTGGACTTTTTGTATTGGCATGTTGGACTCAAAAGTTACAGTTTGACCGCTGTGGTCAGAAGGGAGATAATTAACAATGGCTTTATCTAAATAGTCGCAGCAACAAAAAACATTATCAATACATGTAGCAGTATTCGTAGTTGTTCGGGTTGGTTCTACAAACACATTTGACAAATTGAATGATTTAAACAAATTTAATAATCTACTGGTATATAGTATTATTTTCTAAAATGTTAATATTAAAGTCACCACAGATAATTACTGACTTATTACCAGTTGCAAGTTTTGCCAAAACATCTTCCATTACCGACTCAAATATAGAATAGTTTTGATAATTTGGGGGTCTGTAAACGCACACTATAACATGCTTATCTAGCTCAACACAAGACAGTTCAATGCTATGTTCAACCGATAGTTCAACTATGTCTTTACGAGGTTTGAATTTAATACAACTTTTAATTAGGATTAGTGAACCACCACGCAGCATTGAACTTCGATTAAAACAGCTAGCCACACTATAATTGTCATAGTTAATTAACATTTCAGAATCTTTTAACCAATGTTCAGTTATACAAATAATGTCAAACATTGTTTTTTCTAAAAACAACTCAATTTCCAATTGTTTGGAAGAAAAACCTTGAATATTTTGATGCAATAATTTCAAGGATTTCTGCTTAGCCCCTTTTCTACAGTTCACTATTTTAGTGCTAGAAAATACCTTTTTGTTATTAAGTGTGACTATACTATTAGTGGTACCTTCTGTTGTCTTACAAACTAGTTTAAAGTGTCTGAGTTAACCACATTAACATTAGTACTATTACTAATTGTGGTGCTAATTATGGATGACTTCGACATACTAATTATGTCTGGGTTAATATTAAGTGCTAATAGCCTAGCTATTTGACGTCTAAAACTAATGGGCAGATACACAGTATCCCTAGTCGACCTTAGCTTATCAACAAAAATGTTGGTATCAAAAAATATAAACTTGTCACTATAGTGACTAACTATGAAATGCATGTAATTGTTTAACATGTGAATGTAGTTGTTTTGTCTGTTTGACAAGTGCTCAAAATATGGAAAAGCACACAAAATTATTTTCTTACAATTTAACTTCAATAAGTTGGTGACACTATCAGTGATATCATCTTTTTTAACATTTAAACTATTACCTACAAAAACAGCGGGTCGAGGCCTGTCGGGGGAGCGGTGAATGCTTATGCGAATCCCGCACCCCCGGCCATAGGTAGAGGTGGAACACCGCGGTGGTTTTAGCCGGTAAGAGTCCGGCATGCCCCTCTGTCACCCCCACGATGGAGGACGTCCATGAGGCTTTCCACCGCGCAACAAAAAAAAAGGCAGTCATATTTCCACTCAGATACTTTCCACATCGCCCAAATAATTAAAACAAATGCCGACTCCACCATTGTTCTAAATAGATTACATCAGTACCTACGAGATGACTCATCGTTTTAGGGGTCTTGGCTCCTTAGATCTAGACGTTAGATGTAGGATGAAACGTGTCTACATTTTTAGCTGAAGACTGGAAAAAAGAAAGATGTGAATTTTGAACTTTTTAGATGTCTAGACTTCTTGGGAAGTATATTAATAATTATTAGTATATTTTTCTTGCTGTATACTTTTGTAATATGTCGCCTTCCTTCAAAATAACCTATTCCTAACTATATTGGGGTCGCCTTCCAATCTAACCTGACTATTTCACCTCCACGACCTAATTACTGAATAAGTCGATACCCCATGGTAAGGCAGATCCCTAAACTTTTTGTCACGGACAATCTGTTGTTTGCTCACCTACATCACCCAGTTATTGGTTGATAGTGGCTTAACCTTAAGGATCCGGTACAGACGTACCAACTAGCTAGTTGATAAGAAACAATGTAGGTTTTGAATTATTTCCATAATATTATTTTATTTTTCAAGTAAGGGCGCATATAGACTGCAGATGGTCGGCGTCGACTGACATGTCCAGACAGGGTGGCATTGAGTGCCAGGGACATCGCGCAACCTGTTACCATGGATTCAGTACATGAATCTGAACCCCTCTGCGTTGAAATATTTAGATGGATGTAAAAAAAATAACTGTTCCATACATTTTGACCGCGTAGGTATTGCACTTTTGAATGAAACAGCAGTTTTTGAAGTGAAAACTTCTTTAGGTGCGTTGGGCATTTTTTGAGATGGGAAAAAACCATTGAATTCACGTCACTGTTACCGTAACCGACACCGCTTCGGATGTGTTCGGCTGTCCTCGGGATGGACGCGGTTTTAATGTATATATCCAATAAGTCAGACAGTGATGGCAAAGTATTCTGTTTGTGTTTTGTTTTCACTTCTTTCGGCACTCCCGGAGTGTTTTTTTTTTATAACTGTGAATAATGTCTTCGCCAGAGGATCTAGAATCATGTGCTGAATTCATGGTTGCGCGTCGGACCCAAATCCAGACTCCGGGCAACCCAGGACCTCCCGCTCAGCAGACGCGCTTGCGACCACTAGACCAATAAGGCGGTCTGACTGACTGGATTGATCTAGATGCACCTTAAACATTACAAGTCCCTCGGCAACAATAGCTATTATGAGAAGTAAAAAATTGAATGGAAAATTAGTCTATGATCTAAACCCCTCAAAATTCATTGAACAATCGTGCTGAGCGGTGCTCTTTCCTTCTGAAGTGAGAGAAAGGAGTTTTTCTCCATATAGGTCAGGTAATATTTTGTTTATTTATCTCCTTGACATCCCGGCCCTCCTGCCCTCCTGCCCTTATCGCAATTATTTTGTGGTCGGCGCAGCTTGTCATCTTTCCATGAGTCGTCATGTCGGTAGTCACCCTCTTCCTAACCGTATCATCTTCCACACAGTTCATACATCGTTTCTTTGGTCTTCCCCTACTATTATAGCCATCCACATATTCATACTAAAAACTTTCTTAATTTCTTTATTCGTCTGTTTTTTGTTTTATTCATTTTATTCATCTTCTTTCCATAATAATTATACTTAATACTTTCCCAAAATAAAATGAAAAAGCCCGACTCAGGAAGCAGGCTCCAAGCTGACGGTGGTCAGGGCTCTACCTCCTCTCTATGTGTGTCGTGCCCAGGCAGTACTGCTTTCTGAATCAAGCCTTTCCCCCAGCGCCCAATGGGAGCCTCCTAAGGTGTTGGAGGCTCTTCGCTATTAAGAGTAAGCCACCGACCACAGCGATTATTAGAACAGTGATTGCATTTTAGCTTCTCTTCCTAAAAAGAAAGTTATACGCGGGCAAAACATGACGTACTCTTGACTGCCTAAACCACTTTTCCAAAATGATTAATCGTTTTAAATATTCCTAACACGAATCACCAAAAAGCCCATAATTCTCAGTAGGGTAAAAACCTACAGACCCCGATACAGAAAACAATAAAAGAAATCCCGTAAATTTTGCTAAAATAAGTAATTTTCGTATGCGGCGCACGCGCAGGCGGCCGCGAATTTTTTGCGTCGACACTTCTAACAGTACTGTCAACTGTTCACTTAATTTATCACCCTCACGATATCTGGATTAAGGCTTTTACGGTAAATAATGCGCATTAGAATTTATGTGAAATATTTTTTGAAAAAAATTGTTTTTTCTGCAAAAATATTTTTCACGGAGTGACGATTTTGTAGTGTTTCGAGTGGTGAGAGGTGTAGTAGATATAGGCTATGTATGTACAGAGTACTACAATGTTTACTTTAATAGCTTGATGTCCTGCCGTCTGTACAGACGCCAGCACATCAAGTTACCCGAAACTGTCAAATTTTCCCAATCAACGTTGAACCTTATGCTTTAGGGATAAAGTTGAAAATCTATTAAAGAAATTTGACAGATTTTAGTAGCTTGATGTGCTGCCGTCTGTACATAGGTGATATATTTTTCCAAGTGGTGCTAAAATTTTCATATATATATGTATATAGAATTATAAATGCGAAAGTGAGTTTGTTTATTACGCTTTCACGTAAAAACGGCTAAACGGATTTGGATGAAACTTGGCAGATAGGTAGGACCTGGAGAAGGACATAGGCTTTTCATCCTAGATCGCAGACGAAGTCGCGGGTAACAGCTAGTTTACTATAATTAATTGAAGTGGTTATTAGGAAACCTATGTTCAGCATTAGATAGATGCAGCTGTGGGGTGAGAATGTGGGACCTATTTTGCTTGGAACTACAAAATAACTACATTGACAAACTAAATTAGCTAGTCGGGTTAATATATCGATATCTTATTTAATTTGTGTAAAAATCAGTTTGTATGTGTAAACTTCACAAACGTAATTAGTATCGATATCTAAACTCGATAAAACATATCATCACGTCTGTGAAGTTTCGCTAGCTAATTCAATTTGACCCTGTATATGTAAATGACTGCCTCAAAAGTTTTGTGGTTGTAAGCGCAGCCGTCAAGTGTGAAAATCCGGGTTTGATTCCCAGTTCTGGCACGTGCTACCCGTCTATCGCATTTTCTCGGAAAAGTGCCAGTCAAGGCCGTCTTTGTCATTCTTTACAATAGCTTTGTTGCATCTAAAGACAAGTTCGTTTAAATAAAACAGATTTTTCATAAAAATCCTCACTGGTGGATGAATGGTTCCATCACATTGTAGTCAGAAAATGACCAATATTTACCGTTTTTAAGTCCTCAAAAAAGGACCTTGATGACCTACCGTGAGATTATTGATAACGAAATACCATAGATTACGTGCAGGCCTCCATAGAATGTAGTCGATGGTCAATGGTATATGCTCAACGTTTGGCGATGTTTTTTGTTGGCACATTGTGTTTTCATGTCACATATCTCTGAGACTGCCAAAGCCAAGATCAACTAGGTACGGTTGGCAAAAAAAAAAATGTTTGTTGAGTACCTATTTTTATTTTATTTGTACTTAGCAGTAAAATTAAATTAATCAAAGTTGGAACTGAAAGGGTTACCCTTTTGAATAAAGTAGAGGGTGAAGGAAAAAGATTGCCTTAATAAAATAAACTCCTGTTCGTTCCTTATCGGATCACAAAAGCTTAGGGTTAATAATAACAAAGTATCTTCTTGAGTTTAGGTTTCAGGACAGACAAAGTGGTTTGACGTGCCTATAGATCTAATGATTTAAACAAATATGATATTTCTAAGTGACTTTTTTATTTCAGTCTATATTAGGTGACATATGCGCGTCTAAAGTCGCAAAAATAATGACCCCCCCCCTAACTTTTTAACTGTTTATAGAGTCTATGCGGTTGAAAATTCTGAAAAAAAAATGAAGTTACTAGAACATTAAAATCACATTCAATGAAAATTGCTACGTAGAATAGTTTCGGTCACAACCGCAGTTATAACTTTGTTTTTCACAGTTTCTTTGAGAAATATTTAAAATTACAAACTTATTTTTGCTTTCGATAAAATCAATACTTTGCGTAAGTATTCATCGTGACTACAGAACCCTTCACTGTGCGTGGTTCGATCCGCATTTTTTTTTTTCAAAAAATTTCCCACATTTTTTTGCTGACCCTACAAAATGATTGCGAATTCCTCAGCTAAGGTACACTCCAGACGTTTATAAAAGACGTCCACATCACCTGCATGTTCCATAGAGGCGTATTCTCGAGACAATCCGGGTGTCCGAAGAATTACTAGTACATAGTTCAAGTACTCTAAGTGAAGATAGTGTTCTTTGAAAGTGTCGGTGAAAGTAATAAAAAATATTTTGAAAATAAAAAGTAAGTAGGTACTTATAATATTTGTGGATAATATGTGTGTGCTGCTGGGGAGTATGTTGCGCCGCTTCTTCTTACCAGCCAAACCACTATGGAGTCGTGAACAGCGGGCATTGTCGAGGACTGTCTTATGTAACTATTATGACGTTCATAAAGTGCTAATTCTCAGCCTAGTTTCAATAATTTGATTTGATGTGACTTTAAAAAGAATTATTATTGACATAAAATTAGCCAAATAAACCTAGGTGAAAAATCAACCCTGCAGGGTTTAAAAGTCTCGATTTTATATCTTAGAAAACGTGGATTAAAAATATTTTCTCAATGCGGAAACGAACCTGGGACACGACAACCCAATTGCTTAGCCACTACGGCTATAATCGTATTGTAAGATACAAACTGCTAGCCACATTTAGAATATTTAATCACCATTTTTGGGAAAGCAATGGTGACTTTTGATGGTCATTGATGACAGTCTGATAATAAAATCCATTTTCAATGGTTTAAAATTGGCAACCTGCAATGAGCAAGCTCGTTCAAAATCAAAATCAAAAGTCATTTATTCAAACTAGGCTGAGAATCAGCACTTTTCGAACGTCAAAATTACATAAGATAGTCCCCCAAAAACGCCCGCCCTTCGCCACTTCCTAGTGCTTTCGCTGGGAAGAAGAAATGGCGGAACAAACTCCCCAGCAGCACAGCTGTCTGTTAAGTTAAAAAAAAAACTTACTTCTATACAACCAAAGATTCGAAGAACCAAAAATTCGAAGACATGTGACATCTACCAACCCGCTCTGGGCCCGCGTGGTGGACTACGGCCCACTCCCTCTCACAGAGCGGAGGCTTGTGTCCCAGCAATGGGAACATTATAGGCGGATTTTGAATATTATACTGTAATAATACTATGCTTATGATTGAAATGTCATTTTTCGATTTGTTGTTTCTAAGTTCAAAGCAACGACATATTTGGTCATAATAAACTGTAATCTTTTAAATGTGTTACGGATGACATTCATCTAATTAGACCGCGGCAACGCTAAACTATCAACGTTCTGGAACGGCATTTCAATGGCAATATTCTGAAAATGTTGACTAGTGAGACTGTCCGGTAGCGTTATATTGCGCGCTCTCATTGTTCTCAGTTAACTATAGTTTGCCTAACAAACTATGTTGTATAATGTTCAGCTCTAGTCTTTATGTTATAATTATCACGTAACGTTCATAACATATTCATTCGACGTGCAGTTTTCAGTACTTTATATGACCCAAATGACCTTTCTTTTAGGTAATGTTCGTTGGGTCATTGCGCTCTATAAGCTATAGTTGAGCTATACGACGAGTGATATGGCGACAGGAGCAGTGGTGGCCTAGTGGTAACGGCCGCGACTTACGAGTTGTAAGTCGTAGGTTTGAACTCAGACAGGCGCTTTACCTACTATGTAAAAAATATATTTCATCTCCACTATTCTTAAAACGGTGAAGGAAAACATCGTGAGGAAACCAGCATATTCTAGAACAGAAAAAATCGAAGACACATGACATCTACCTTAACCCGCACGGGGCTTGCGTGGTGGATTACGGCCCACTCCCTATCGAAGAGAGGAGGCCTGTGTCTCAGCAGTGGGAACATTATAAGCTGATTATGCTATGTACGATGAGCGACGCATCCGTGACAACAGTCAGGACAGAGCTTCTAGACAACTGACAATCGATTGCAAAGCGTTTCGTATTTTTACAATGACTTTCCTGTCAGTTTGTCCAGGCCTAGTGCCTGTACAGCGTGCTGCTTTAATGGCGCCATTAATTTAACCATTATTTTTTGTTTTGTGAACATTTATTTTAATTTCATTAAACGTTCTTCTTTATTTATAACCAGCTGACTTAAATTACATATTTAAATTATTTTCTTTTATAGCTAAACCAACATGGTGTCATTGCGGGATATACATCTGCTGGTACTGCTCCTGGCGACGTTCGTGAAAGCTGATCGTGTCAGGAAGACAGAAACTGCTGACATTTCCAACATTAAGGCGTTGAGGGTATGTACATAAAGTTATTTTTAAGCATGATGACTAACATAATAACTTCCTTGTTGAGTTTAGTTGTCGTAACCGAGACTGCTTGGGAGAGACCTATTTCCAGCAGTGGACTTTTTCGGCTGCAATGACGGCCATCTACATCGCCACATGCGAACTACACATCACACTGACGTCACGCAAAATCCTGCATCGCGCAAGCAGAGTTTACCGCGCAACTAGCATATATCAACGTCTCGACACCAATCGTTGGGCAGTAGTCCACCATACACGAAACCCGTTTGGTCGGAGGATCCTTCCTTTTCTATGGAGGATGAGTGGATTTTACAACCATTTCCTCATATATGGTGACGTGATCACGTCGGGAATCTACGAAGAGTGGGGTTCTGAAACCTGGATTCTCCGGGTTTTAAAGAGCTACAGCAGTTCTACTTGGTGAAATTCTCACTAGCAGCTCGGAGCCTGGATTTGTGCTCAGTTTATGGTGAAATCAATCGCCATCCCCCGCCCCCTATATAACAGGACTCAAGACCTGTGAAGTGAAATGAGCGTGTACTACACACCTCCAGCTAGCTCTTAGGGTTATGTTAAATTGAAGATCATACAATTAAAACCAGAAAAATAATAAAATGTTGTGTTTTCAGGAAGTAGCAAATACAACGCAAGCCGACACATTAAATCTACCAGCAAACGCCTCGTCTATCCGGGAGAACATCACCGATACCTTCAGGTCCGTCCCTTCATTAAGTGGTTTTAGTATGACCTCCTCACCCTCTCACACAGATCATAGATAGGCCTTCGTAGCAAGTTCAGCAATATAACCGTTTTGAAGGTCATTGTGGAAGCCAACCAAGCTAATCACGTAATCCTATGTGTTTGCTCGTAAACACAATCATGTACGCTCAGATTATTTCAAAAGTTTAAGTCCGCCTTTGTACCTTTTTGGTGCGAAAAGTTTAAATAAATAAATAAACTTGGAACCAGAAACAAATCATCCATTCTCGATACTTTTTTGACTGAATGTATATTATACTCGTACATCTATACGTCCTCGTATTCCTTAAAAGTAGGAAACGCATACGCGACAGCCCTAGTATCGCAGACGACCGGAGGAGGATGATGTACCATCAGAAGATAATGCACGCTCATAATGAAAAAGGCACTAACTTAGACCTGCTAAATATATGACTACTTTTTGTTCACAGCTGTGAAAACCGTACCTACGGCTACTACGCAGACGTGGACAATGATTGTCAAGTGTTCCATGTCTGCTTACCCTCGCAGACACCTTCAGGTCGCAATGTTACTTATCGCTGGAGCTTCATCTGCCCCAATGAGACTATCTTCAATCAGGTACGATATGATGTACTGAATGTGGTGATTGATTCAATAGCTAATTACTTGATTGATTCAAAAGCTGAATGGTTGATTGATTCAATAAAAATAAATCATTTAAAAAAATACTGGTCTGGTAGTAGACTTATATACAGGGTTATTTTGAATTGGCTAGCTGAACTCCACAGACGCGATGATAAACCAAAATATAAATGAATTAGATTTTTTGTGGGGTCATCGACCGCAGTCATTGTAGTCACTTGAAATATCAGTTTTTCTGGTGTAAACTGTGCACACAATCATGGTATCGATATTTTAACACGATAAAACATAAGAAAACAGTTTTTCACAACTTATAATTTAAGTAACAACATTAACAGCGGTCGTTGACCTCCCAAACTACGGAGTTTGGCTCGCCAATTGAAATTAACTCTGTATTTCGATATGGAGACTTATTAATGACATAATTTAGTCACCACCAATTACAATAGAAGATGCCTATGTTCATATTGTCCATACAAGAACGAGTCATAAAAAAATGGCCTTTAGTGCCTTAGAACGAAACGCGGTATATTCCTCTGTTCTCTTCCTGGTTGACACTTGAGCAAATACTTTTTGCGATATACCTAATGTTAGGTTTATTCTATGGCGTATTTATAATAATTTTAGAAAAAAATATAATATATAGGCAGAGAAATCGCACATACGAACATGGTCGTGGTAATTATTATAGAATATATCGTAAAAAAATATTGCTCTAGTGTCATTCATTACCCAGGGAGAAAACATAGGAATACGTTTGAATGGAATAAAAGTGATTTCTTGCCTCCTGAAAACATTAAAAATGTTGACACTAACTGATATAATTATATTGATCGATTCACTAACTCGAACGATTGATTCAATTGCAGGAAGTCCTAACGTGCACAAGAGTAGCCGATGCAATCGACTGCAAAGATTCACCGGACTTCTATCACTTGAACATGGAAATAGGCAAAGAAACGAACCAAACAGAAAAAGTAAAAGATAACCGAAAAATCCAAAAAAGAAAGCAAGAGAAGAGAAAAGAGAACATTGTTATGGAAAAAGTGATAAGAGACCATATGAAGGATGAGATGAATGGTCATCTAGAACCTATTGAGTTGACCAAGAAGGGAGAAAATAGTCCAGTTCTTATCGAGGCAGTCATGGAGGCCTCAGAAATAGAAGACGTAGAAATGGAAGAAGAGATGGACAGAATAGTTATGGAGAGGAATAAGAGAAACGAGAGGCAAATGAGACGGGGCATGTTCAGGTTTAAGGGAGATGTTTAGTGATTGATTCAATGAATTTGCTGATTGATTCAATGAATTTTCTGATTGATTCATGTTTTTTTCTGATTGGTTTTTGGCCTATCGAAATTTTTTTAAGCCTGTGTTTATGTCAAAACTCTAGATATTTTTTTACAGATTTTAGACATAAAGCTACTTTTTAAAGAGTTGTGTATAAAATGTGTTGATGGACCAAAAATCGACGAAATATTTTGAAATTAAAAACGAAGATATTCTGCCTTATTCCTAAGAGGTTCTCAGTGGCCAACCAAGTTTATTCTACGTTACAATAAGCTAACTTTAAGTTATTGTAAATAGAGACTTGAATTTTGAAGTATAAATAAATGAAAATGTTCATTTGTAAAACTTGATTTTTCCTTTAATTTTACTTATTAACATATTTTCAAAAAGAAAGTGTGACTGTCTGTCACTTTCACCTATAACATAATATTATATTTATTTTAAAATTGGGACATGGCTCCGCCTCTTGGAACGCATTAAATCTCAATGTTAAGGACTGACAGCTTGCCAGGTTACCCTGATCAATTACAAAATATCCTATTTCTTTAAATTTGTAAAACAATAGTGAACCTCTTGGAGACCCATTCCATTTATATTTTATGAGCAATTTACGTCACTTAAGGTGCAGTATTTTGTACAAATTCTAAGAACGCTCAAACCATAATCGCGACGGACATTATTGCGCCACTTTGTCGTAAACGTGGCACAGGGACCGCGCCGTACTGCCAATTAAAAAACAAGAAATAGACAAAAAATGTTATAAGTCGATTTTACAAAAAAAAGCATGGTAAAGGGGCTGGGCCCCAATTCTGGAAATGCTGATGGGAGTGATGAGAGGGTTAGTTAGAGTCGCGGAAGAAGACGGTCGGGAGGTGGAGCTCTGTCCGAGGTGGAACTGGTAATTTATGCAGCAGAATTCTGTAAGTGGGTTGCTATCTAATACTCTTCGCGGTGATATTTGGTAAGTGTTGACTTTAATTAATTCATCTTCTTATTAGTGGTGTAATTATCTTATTTTTATTAATGTTGGCCTTGACAGTTTTATTTATTTATTTCATTCATCAACAAATTACATTTGTGTCGAACAGTGGTTTTTAACAATAACAATAAATGTAACACAAAATTAAGTAATCATCGTAAAGCCAGAAAAGAGAGAAAAGAAAAAGAACAAAAAAATTACATTCCACATTGATCACAACATTATTAGTCTTAATATTAATTACAATAATTTAACTTAATATTAGTTCAAAATTTAATAATAATATAAAACCAATTCAAAGAAATGTATGTCAAAAAAAAATCCATTAAAATGCAATGTCATAATATAATGTTATATATAATGTTGTTGGTTTGAGACGACGAGAGTGAACGGTTGATGTAGGCTAGGCTAGCGTCGCCCCCCACACACTAGGACCCGTGGTGGCGGCGCGTAGTGTTCCACGCGCGCCCCTCTTAGACGTCGCTGGAGGAGTCAAACACCTCACTCCCTCCCTGACCCGAGGAGGCCCGCAGTGGCGGGCCGGCACCAGCCGGGAGTTGCGGAAGGAATGATCCTTGAGCATGAGCGTTCCCGCGACCCTCGGCGTAGGTGTGAGATGGAACACCGGGATGGTTTTTAGTCAGTAAGAGTCTGACAGACAACACGACGGCGGACATCCATGAGGATTTTCCACCCCGGAAAGAAAAAAAAAGGCTAGGCTGACTGAGTTAGAACTTAGTAAATAGCAATAAAGCTGTGTGTTTGTTGAGAGATCGTTAGGGTGAGAGTGCTAATTGATACGTTAAATAACAAGTGTTGTTTTAGAGTAGGTTATATTAGTGTACTATTAATGTAAGTAGTGTGTGAGGCGCGTGAACCACAGTGAGTGTGTTTACGAACGATTGGGTGAGTGTTGACTATTTTATCCCTCCTAGTTCCTTTCTATGACATTAACGGGGTATCCTTCACGTGCGTTTGGTTCTAGGGAGTCGGAGAAAGCCTTCTATGGGGTCTGACATTCACCAACCGACTGTAGACAACCAAAACCAAGACATGACACTGACGCCGGTCACACCGCCTGTGAAGGTTGAAGCGAAGTAATACTCGCCACTCGCTAGGGCCCATACGAGCTATAATGCTACCTTGTAGTCTGTTGTTCTTGTTTACGAACACAAACCAAGCAAACGTTAGTGATGGCTACCTTTCCCCTATGGACTGCGAGTTGACGAATAAGTCGACTATCTGCAGGATACTTTGCATTGCATTTGATGTATTCACACTTCCAGGAGAGGGGGTAGGCTTCACCAAGTTCGTTAAACTGGGTTGATAGTTCGTTCTAAGGAACGCTATTAATCATGTCTCCGGCTTTCGGGCCTCTCACAAAATTATTCGCGAGACATGTAATGCCCAGATGGAAACGCCCCGTTGCTGACAAGGACGGTCCCACGGCTGCCGATTACATTGCAAGTATCCTCTCAGGGCACATTGCTCGCAGAACAGATGGCCGATGGGGCGGAATGGTTCTGGAGTGGCGACCGTGTACCGGATGGCGTAGCGTTGGAAGGCCTCCCACAAGGTGGACCGATGACCTTGTGAAGGCCGCAGGAACTCGTTGGATGCGAGAAGCACAGATCCGGTCGAAGCGGAAGTGCTCGGGGGAGGCCTATACCTATCCAGCAGTGGACGTCTTTCGGCTGAAATGATGAAGATGATGAAATGTTACGTAATAGGCGTGATGTTATGCTATGTTAGTTTAGAATGGACGAGGGAGGTGTTCAGCTCTGTCTCTTGGATATCAACTCGCTGCTGCGATGTCCCCGGTGTTGCAGATCATAGGCGGCGGTGACCCCGCACTGTGCCCGCCTGGTAGATTACGGGTACAATTAGCAGCAGGAACATTATAGGCTGGTTATGCTATAGATCGTGGTGACCACTTAACATCAGGTGGACTGCCTGTTTACCACTCAATTATGACCAAGAAATCGAAATTATAAGATTTGTGCGTTGATTTCCGAGGCATGTAAGACCCAGTTCACATAAACGTATTTGTTTGATTAGTTAAAAGTTCCAATAGACCGTGTTATAGCACGCGATGAAATTCACTCGTGCATATCAAGCCTTAATCTCAATTCGGTTGATAAGAAAATCTTATTATTACTATTTTCCTTAGCTAACTAGGTTTTGGAAAGAAGGTAAGCTGTTACCCAGATCCGTCAGATCTGCGAAGATCCGCAAGATAACTTAATTTGTTTAAAGCTTGTGTCGATTTGTGTCAAGTTCTTTTTATTTATTTCATAAGGGAAAACATACGAAACAAAATTAACATTTAACTTAACAAATATACTATCCACTACATTTTCCTCAGATTACAACTGAGATATTTTCAAACTGATGGCAAACGTAACTACAAAACGTAATAGTCAGGGCAAAATCAATTAAGTGACTAAAAAAAACTAAAAATGACAAACAAAACTCTTGTTTGTATTACATCCTAAGTTACTAACACTGAAAGATTATTCGATACATACATAATATATTACCAGAAAAGTCTTCCAGATTAATTTCTTAATCACCAGACTAAGATAGACGGAGAAAATCAACAATCTGAGCAGGTCAACCACAAGAAATCGATTAAAAAGCGAACCAACAGTACAAGTGCACACAAACTAAAATATTCAACGATTAGCATTTACAGAAATTGAATTAGCGTAACTTCTCAATTAAAATATTGTAATGAATAGTTTGTTGACATTCTGCAGTAGAAGTACGTTTCTTACGATTGGTCACCGCCATAAATCCGAATGAATTAAAAATCAACATGGCCGCGAGCAAGCTATGTGTAGTTGGAAAAACTAATTAATTCTTATCATCTACCCAATTAACATTTCTACGGTTGATTTCAATAAAATAGCTGGCTTCTTAATCGTGAATTAGTATCGAGTAGAAATTACCTAGATTTAAAACAACAAAAAATGTTATGAAAAAAATGCTGCTGGTATTCTTAATTTTATTCACGAAAGTTCTGGCTGATAGTGAAGAAGATAAATATATTGATCTTTTACCAGATGAAGAGAAACAGCAGTTTTTAGAAAAGGTAGCGAGGAGAATACTTAAAGATGTTGAAAGCCAGGAGAACGTTAAGGACGCTCAGAGTGGAGAACTGTCGGATGAACAGTTGAAACAACATACTGAATATGTCAAAGCAATTTTAAAAGAAGAACAAGAAAACGTAAGAAGAAGTAAAGGCAACGATGTTAAAGACACAGAAGGAAAACCAGATTCTGATGAAAAAGATACTTTAGGTGTAAAACCTTTGGGAACTGAAAAAGTGTCTTTACCTGATTTGACTCTACGGGAAGAACGAAGGGACATTGCTTCTGATGATAAAAATAACATTACAATTGAAATGGTTACTGACAATGCACCTATAATAAAAAGATCAGTACAAGACGATAATGCAAATAACAGTTATGAGAGCGACGAAACGACTTCTGAAACGTTGTACAGAGTAACAAAAACCAACGTGACGTCTGAAGAATTGAATGAAGTAGAAGCTACTAGTGAAAAAGTTGAAATCGATAACGTTGCAACTGAAGCAAAAGTCTTATCTGGAAAGGGTTTGCAAGTAAATGGATCTACTACCGCAGGGGATGAGAATAATGAATCGGAATCAGTGGATAGTAATCAAAGCGTTTCTAGTGTAAGCGGTGCTCGTAACGTATCAGTAAAAGGTATAAATGAACCATCGTCACGTAGATCAAACAGCAATGACAGCATATTAGCAGGAAATACAACAGAAAGTAATACTACAATTTCTACAGTGGTGGTTGTAAAATCTACGGAAAATAAGTCATATGAGTATAACAGTGTTTCAAATGCTAATGCAGAGTTTACGACTCTAAAATATCATTTTGAGAGTAGTTCTATAAAGAACAGCACCACAGAGAGTACGACCTCTGATACCCCACTATCAACCACTACAATAACAACAAACAAAGATAAAGATTCTGAGCCGTTACAGAAATCTACAAATCTCACTTCACAAGGTACTGAAAACGAGGTTGGGGCAACAACAAAGAGTACTCGAACAAGCACATTGACTGAAGATGAAGAAACAACAGAATCTATCTCAGCCACAACGGAGTTCGTCCCAGAAACAACAGAATTAATCCCAGAAACAACGACTGACTCTGAGATTATGACGACAGAAGCTGTGATAGAATCCAATACTGTTCTTGTGACTACTGAAAACACTAGTACTCCTGTGGTTACGACAAAAGATACAAAGGTTGTAGTTGAGGATTTCACATCAGCACCAATTAGTACTACATTAAAACCTCAAAAAACTACGAAAAAAAAGAAAAAGCCAGTTTTTAAACAACGTGCATTATCAGAGGAATTAACAACCGTGTCTCTAGGATCTGATGAAGAGTCTATAGAAGCAACAACGCAGAAAATATTTAAGCATAAAGTAGTTATGTATAAGCCCCAAAAATATATCGTAGGCCCAAAAGCGAAGAAAATTGCTGAAGCAGAAAAAGATGACATTCAGAATAAAAACTTCATTGAGTTGGAAACACATTATTATGATAATAATAATAACGTTAAAGTAGGAAAGCAGTACCATGTATTTGAAATCCGTAAGTAATTGCCATTATAATGGATATAATTTGCTTTATTTTACACTTTTGGGCAAATTTTGCCTTAAAGTGAGATGTGTGGGTAAAAATTTAACACAAACGTCAGTGCTTTTATACTCCATGTTTCGAGGAGCCAACCTAATGCACACACACAATACAAGTTTCAATACAGGTTGAAAATGTAGACTCTAGACTTTTCCCGTTAAGAGAAAAATATACATAACTTGACCTGGGAACCAAATCCAGGACCTGCCGTTTAGTGGTGAATGCGGCCACTAGACTGACGAGTCAGTTATGGGCAGTTAGCCACAGCAAATTTAAATAAAAAATGCACCAGCCATTATTATATCCTATTCTCTTTACAGCCCCTGATAAATCACCATTCATCAAAGATGAAGAACCCATAGCCGACCAGCCATACTACGTCCCTATATACAACTATTCACCAAACAATGCTTACTTCAATCCAAAAAATCGTCTTGGACCAAACGCTGGAGACTCTAGTGAGGCAAATAATGCCATCTTCAATGATGATGATGATGTTATAGACCAAATTGATAAAACAGAAACACTAAATTTTAAAATTGAATACGATAGAACGTTCGATAATAAAAGAAAAAAGTTTGGCAGCAAGCAGAAACTATCTCATAATATACATAAACAACCACTGCAGAACAACGAACATACACCAAGGGGCAAAATAAGACCTGAAGATTATTTAGATTCCGATTATTATTTCGGAAGAGTCAGAAAGGAATTGGCGAGAAGAAACAATAGGGAGGATTTGGCTAAATTCCCTAATTCCGATGAGACTGATCACCCAGCTCGTAGTATTCAAGAAGGAAGTTTAAAAGACCATGTGAGAGCAGTCAGGAATATACTCTTTCATCAAAAATCTTTTGGACTGCTGGATAAAGATAAGTATGGTAAGGACGTTGTTAATGGACTAAGAATGGGCCGCATGAAAAGCAAAGCCATACAGAGTCTACGCAACGGTCAAGATGAAGATCTCAATGATAACTATAAACATAATAATACATCTATTGACTACTATTTCATTAAAAAGAACCAAACAGTTGAATCGGGTATAAATCAAGATGGCATAAACAATATTCATGTACAAAAGGTGGGCTATTTAAAAAAAAAGAATGATATAAAAGAATTATATGTAATAGACGACTTCTTCAAAGCAAATGTAGAGAAATATATCAACGAAAACGGTTTTACTCCAGCGCCAAAGCTTCCATATCAAGCTACGCCTACAAATTTAGATCAAGGAGATGAAGTGATCGCTTATTTAAGAAACGACGAGAGAAATCATATGGCGAAAAATGACAATGAAACTAGTGATGTGAAAAGAGATGAAAGCAACAATGAAAACATCACAAACGCTACACAAAATCAAGCCGATATTCTTAATGAAAAGAATACTAAAGAAAAAGCACTATATGATAAATTAAATCTCAGACGGAATGACGTTATTAAAGTCAGCGTATATCTACAAGTATTGAGGGATATGGTAACTCTTGATAATAAAGCTTTGGTACAATATGACTGGCTGGGTACCACGGTCGATATACAGGCGGCATTACAAAAACTATTTGAGTTAACGTAAGTAAATATTTAAATTTTCTTCGTATCGATGAAGACCTTGGTGTTGCAGGTACCTATAGGTAGTCGTCACCACTATCCATCATATGAGTCGTAATAAGGCGTACAACGACGGTATTTCTTCTTTCACCGGTATACCCTTTAAATTAGAACCTAGCAAAGCTTATAATTGAAGAAAGTGTAAATTTGACCATCTACCGCTATGCATGATGTGCATGGAGTTTTTGTTTTGTGTATTGGTTCTCGCAGGTCAACCTAGGAGGTTGTCAGCTGCTTAACCGGGCTATCCTCTTGATGTCTTTATAGAGGCGTGAGGAACAGGGTGTAAAGTTCACTCATACTCTAAAAAAAGGGAGGATCCTCCGACCAGACGGGTGTTGTGTCTGGCGAGCAACTGCCTGA
This sequence comes from Hydraecia micacea, assembly GCA_914767645.1. Lineage (NCBI taxonomy): Eukaryota > Metazoa > Arthropoda > Insecta > Lepidoptera > Noctuidae > Hydraecia > Hydraecia micacea. The sequence goes on along the minus strand of OU611802.1, from coordinate 9,827,910 downwards.
TGATTCATGTCGGGCCGTTGTACATATGCTAGTTGCGCGGTTAACTCTGCTTGCGAGATGCAGGATTTTGTGTGAGGTCAGTATGACGCATAGTTGCATGTGGCGTTGTAGATACCGCTACACTATTATGGTGTTACCTCCACCTTAATAGTTTATATATTAAGGCATCAACAGGATAGCCCGGTTAATAAAGTAAGACCTCCAGCCAGGGCATAAACATTATAAACTAAGCGACTACACGCTAAGGGCTCTCCCTGTGGGGTAGCGGCTTAGGGCGTCACTGGGGGAGGGCAGCAAGGTACAGGCTAGATTGGTTCATATGGTTCATTTGTTTGCCAGCCACGCATTTGTACGTAGCGTGGCCGTGGGTTGCAGTGGAAGATACCTACCGCCTCCATTTTCATACAAAGAGAAGCAATGAACTCGTGCGTAGCTTAGCTACGCGACGCTGTGCAGCGCCGCCTTAATACAGTGAACGTCCTTCTCCAGATGAACGCTTTCACGAAGACTAAGCTACAGATAGTTCAGATTGCACCGCTGCATCAAAATTTCTTCCTCCTTTTCAAAGATCTAATTGATACACATTTCAGTGCCTTAGTAGCAAACGAAGAAGATGTCCACCCAGCAGACATGGAAATTTTAAAATACGTACTCTTCCTACATAAACTAGCTACCGAGATTTTTGAAGCCAACGATTTAGGGGCTCAACTGAGGAAGAAGCTTGTTCTACCTAGGAACAAGAAGAAGCTAAAACATCACCTGATGAAGGACAAGGGGCTCATAAATAAGGTCTGGCTGTATCTAAGGAAAGAAGTTCCGCAGGTCAATGAGTACGGAGCTTTGAAACACTTGAATAAATTTTTGATGGATGTTGAAGATGGTTTATATGATGTAAGTATTTAATAATATATGTTAATGATAATAATCATCTGCCTAGCCTTTTCCCAACTATGTTGGGGTTGGCTTAAAAAATGAGATGTAGTACCAACCGCAAATAAATTGAGATAAGGACAGAAGGACGCTGATGATGATGACAGGCCAATTATTGATTAAGTCGGTTTTTCCTCACGATGTTTTCCTTCACCGTTTTGAGAGCAGTGGTGATGAAATTATTCACGCAAATTAATGTACCTGGCTGGGTTCGAATCCACGAATTGGAATAGCCTTTACTGCGCTTCAAACTTCTGCTCAACAAAGGTACAGATACCCATTATAACTCAACAAAGCTCGTGCTCTAGTCACCGCCGGGGTGCCAGCTGTTTTAGAACCCAACGGCCTGGCACACGAAGATGGGAAGAGACCAGATGGAATGACCATAATGCTCTGGAAGTTAGGCAGACCTTTCGTGTGGGATGCAACAGTGTCGACACCCTTACGCCATCCCATCTTCTTAGCACGGTGGGCTATGCTGGGGCGGCTGCTGCAGGTGCAGAAAACCCCAAACGGCGAAAATATTTCAACCTGATTGGGAGTTATAAATGTTCGAGCCGTTTGGGGTTGAAACACTAGAGCCATGGGGTCCGAGTGCCCACTTGATTTTTCGAGATATCGCCAAGCGGTTAGTTGACTCTTCACGTGACAAGAGGGCTGGTCTATTTCTTGGCCAAAGAATTAGCATCGCCATACAACATGGCAATGCTGCTAGCCTTTTGGGCACAGTTCCTGTTGACAGCGATGCGGACGAATTTTTTGATGCCCTATGATTATTTTGCTTATTTTTTCTTATATATGTATGTTTTTGCTTATATTATGTAAATATTATTATGATATGAATAAAGGGACTAAGTTATACCACAATTTTTATTTTGCAGCTACACGATGCAATTAAGAACATAGCAAAAATAACAAAATATAAGAACCAACATTGGTACCAGAATTTGAAAGATTTATATATAAACACAGACGAGAAACACCTTCTAGAGATATTACTACATATGACATCTATACGACTCTTTAGTTTGATAGAAGAAAGTGCTAAGAACGGTCTAGAAGATGACTACATTAAATATATGAAGAAGAATAGGAAGCACTCGAAGAGAACTTTGGAAGAGATGATGTTTGTGATGGAGATTTTGGAGGAATATAATAAATTTGTAGAATAGAATGTTGTTTATTTTAGTGTTCGTGCTGATTTATCTGAGCTTCTATATCTACATTTATAAGCATAATCATAATCAGCCTAGAATGTCCCCACTGCTGGGACACAGGCCTTCTCTCTGTGATAGGGAGTGGGCCGTTATCCACCACGTTGGCGTTGGCGTTCCAGTGCCAGTTGGCAGATGTCACAAGTCTTCGAATTTTTGGATCTTTTTCTAGGACATTCTTCCACCGTTTTAAGAACAGTGGTGATGAACTAATTTATACAAAGTGCCTGCTTGGGAGCACGAGCTACAACTCAGCTCTCAGCAAAAATTCGCTAACTTGGTAAGTATAGCAAAAAGAAACATCGAAATTGGTACACTGGTTTTTGAGAAAGTCGCAAACATACTGGTCGAATATAGAGCGGCATTTTTTGTAGTAGTTTAATAATAATAAACGAGTTTTCACAACAAACTTTATTGAAAAACAATTCCTATACCTACTTATATTATAACTATACTAAAATCACATAATTATTATTTTGGTATACAAAACTTTTACAAACTAAAATATTTTATGAAAACTTTTGAGGTAACATTATAATTGGAATTATCTACAGACGCCAGCACATCAAGCTACCCGAAACTGTCAAATTTTCCCAATCAACCTTGAACCTTATAGTTTAGCGATAGAGTTGAAAATCTATTAAAGAAATTTTACAGATTGTAGTAGCTTGATGTGCAGGCGTCTGTACATAAGTAGTACTTATGGTACACTATTTTCAGTTACATGATTGCATTGCTTATGTATGATCCGGAAATAACATGTAAGGAACCCATATGTTGTAAATTACATATATAAGTACCCATACATGATAAACTATTTGCCTTTAAATATCTCGATTTTTCAAAAACAATGTTTTTAAAGGCTTACAAACTGTTACAGAAAAATAATAAATACATCGAACCAAAAGATAATTTCAGTAACATTTTAATTTCGGTGTAAACAGCACCTTGGAATGTTGTACATACTGCTATGACAATACAAATATATATATATATACAGGATAATCTACAACCTTTGTTACCAGACTTAGCTCGGTCAGGCAAACCAAGTCTTACGGTTTAATGAACCCTTTGTGTCCAAAAACCAGATAGGTTTCAACGTAAAATAAAAATCAGGAACTCAAAATGACAACAAAATGAAGGGCGGGCGATTCACGAAACTGTCTCATGCATGGACTTATAAATTGTAGGAAATATAATAAGTCCATGTTCTCCTGTCATTTTGAAATTAAAAAAATGCTGATTCTCGGCCTAGTTGAAGTAAATGACTTTTGATTTAGATTCAATAAATTGCTTAAGCGGACACAGGCCTCCTCTCTGTGAGAGCGAGTGGGCTGTAATCCACCACGCGGGCCAGTGCGGGCTGGTAGATGTCACATGTCTTCGATTCTGTGGTCGTAGGACATGCCGGCCGGTTTCTTCACGATGTTTTTCCTTCACCGTTTAATAACGTTGATTACTATCAATCCGTTTACTATATTGTAATTTTGTAAAAATGAACAAAGCGTCTGATATCAGCGTTATGTACAAATATAACCATTTTTCTTTCTCTAGATTTTCATTATGTGTTATGGCTCGGATTAATTTTTTTAAGGCCAACTAAATAATATTAAGCATATCTATAATACAATGAATTTCAGGAGTGCTAGTACCTAGTCGCTCCATGGAAAATACTGGTATTCACCTGCATCCGATCAGACTGGAAGCTGACCGCAACGTAGTTGGGATTAGGCAGACAGATTTTTAAATGTTTCCTTATTTTTAGCCTCTTGCGTGCAAACTGTACAAAGTGTTTAATATTTTAATTTATCAATATATTAATATTGGAATGGTTATTATCTTGATAACTGAAATGGGAATAAAAGAAAACTGTATCATTTGTTTTGAAAAAAAAAATATATATACCTATCACACAATTTTCATAAATTAATTAATAGAAGCTTTCATATCTTCTCAATCAAGAATACGACTTTTTAGAGCCAGATGTAACTCTTTAAGAGCCGTTGTACACCGCACGGTTTCTTTATAAGGCTTTAAACAGGTGACAACAGCCGCACAATTTTCGCGGCATGGCAAAAATCGACTGTCTAAATAGCAAGTCGGCTAGGCCGCGGGTGACTAAAATGGCAAATAATTCAAAAGTAGATTAGGTTTCGACTTTTGTCGTGCGGAACAGGTCGCATGCTGCCGTTGACTAAAATCGGCCGTGAAAATGCTCAGCCGCAGGCGATCGCCCGCTGCATGAAGGTCGACATTTTGATGTAAAATAAACTATTTTTATCGACCTGTGTAAATGGGGTGGTGATTCGGTAACCGACCAGCCGCACGGCGCAGATCGACCTAGTGTAAATCCCCCAGGTACTCGTGCGGCGCAGAATAATCGTGTGAGCTTGTACGAGTATATGACACGGTGAACCACCGGCTCTATGGTATACGGCGACGGCACTGTGCCGTAGTGCCACCGTGTCGTCTACAATCTTCCGTTGTGATCCATGCTCGTGTCTACAAACGGCGAATAAACCGTAGTTTTTCACGACGAAAAAAAAGGTGTGTGTACAACGGGTCTAACTTTATCTTGTCCTTTCCTTTAAGCACCAAAACATTATTTCCTTTCCGTTCCAAGTTTTCTTTTACCCCCAAAGCAATTACTGTGTCACTTATAAAACTATGTGTATACCGCGAACTCACTAGGCAACCAATAATCTTCTTCTTATCGTGTCGATGACAATCTAAATGTACTCGGCCCAGAATATGGCTACGTGTTTGGCGCCATCACTAGCGTCCATCAGTTCCTGTAACGTGCAGCTGATAGGACACGATATTAAGTGTCCCATTGTTTGTGGAACAGCACCACATTTTTACACTCCAAGACGGAGTCGTCTATGAATCTCCATCTGAACAGGTTTTCCAGTCAATCATTTTAACCAATAAGTTGGCTCAGGCCATACCTATAAGTCCTTCTGTATTTTTTAGCTATCTTTCTTTGTTATCTGGTAGTAAGAGGTGCAGCTATCCCGCAATGTTTGAAGACGAAGGAAGACCTTAGTCACGCACTGGTTGAAGATAACCAGTGCGTCCTGCCCGTTATGACATACAGTACCGAAGCGTGGATACTGACGGTTGGGCTGGTCCACAAATTCAAGATCACTCAGCGCGCTTTGGAGCGGTCAATGCTCGGAGTTTCATTGAAGGATAAAATTAGAAATTAAATTATCTGGAAAAGAACCGGAGTTACCGACATAGCTTGCAGAGTAAACAAGTTGAAGTGGCAGTGGGCTGGCCATGTTTGTCGAAGGACCGATGGCCGGTGGAGCAGACGAATCCTGGAGTGGAGACCGCGTATGGGCAAGCGTAGCATGGGACGCCCCCCAACTAGATGGAACTTAAGAAGGTGGCACAGAGGGACAGACTGGATGCGGAAGGCGGAGGACAGGTTGTTATGACGCAGCCTGGGAGAGGCCTATGTCCAGGAGTGGACTGCGATAGGCTGAGTTGATTGATTGAGTAAGAGATTGTAATAGCCTTGTCGGTGTCAAGGCAAATTGAGCCATTATCTATTAACAATGTGAAGAGTTTATAACAGCACCAAAGTTTTAGAAAAATTACGGCATTGTAGAGTGTCATCGTCTACAAAGATAGAAAGAGACTCACACAGTCTCTTTCTAATATACGATGTGCCATATTAACGTCCCAATACCTACTGTAGTTTATATTATATTAAGTTGCCTAGTGGATACACGGTAGAACTAGCTAACACTATTCACGCCTCAGTTTCCAGGTCCGCTTCTATCTCTTCAGGAGTTCGCAGGTCTATTGCGAACCTCTTCTTCGTAGGTACTTCGTCGTACTCTGGAAGGAGACATAATTTAGATTTTTTAAGAAGGTACGGAAGATATGGCGGGTAACACAGTGCTACTAATTCACATAGCGTCATTAAAAATACCTCTAATTTCTCTACATTTTTGTAGTCTTTGACATTAGTTGTCGCTGAGATTAGACTGCGACTTGCGTATGGATTTGGACGCTTTTAGTAACGTTGGTCTTTCAGATATCTTGCTATTATTTTTGCTTTCTCCTGTATCAGAGTTAGGAAAAAGTGATGATAAAGAGATATATGGAATTTAAGGGTCTCATTAATGAAGAGGTCTGGACAGCGCTAGACTAACAAGAACTCAAGTCAAGAAGAGTATTTTAAGAACCTAATAATAATCTACTAGCCTCTATCTTATACTCAAAGAAGACACATTAAATTCTTTGAATACATTAAATCTCATAAATGAAGGGACAGAACAAGAGAACCCTTCTTTTGCTATCAACTAAAAGAAAAATAATTCGATAACTAAGAACACCACAATAGCTTATACCTGTTTCCTAGCACTAACCAATAGTTTTTGGAAGAAAGATAAGAAGTTAGAATATACAGTCCTTTCATACTTATTTTACCTCTGATTTTGCATCACTGTTCAAAGCACTGTGATCTTTATTTCCATTCATATAAGGTTGCTGTTGGGTTGCTGCTCTCAGAGGTAAGATAACTGTGACCGGAGTGTAGTTAATTTCTGTTACAAACTACATAAATACAAAGAATAGGAATGTGACAACACATTTGGAAGAATTAATAATCCTCTACCAAACAGAAGAGATATACAATTCAGAAGAGCCAGCAGTAACCCAGTAACCCTGGATAGCTGATTTACTTGGAACTGGTTCCGTTAGGAGAAGAGTCACCCTGTCACCTTCCTGTGTAGGATGTGCCAGGGTGAAGGCCAGCTTTCACCTGTGAAGCATCATAGCGTTACTAGATGGGGTGGCTATTGTCATAAGAAGATTGGTGGCTAGGAAGATCATAATGAAATCTTTTTCGTTTTTAAGTGATCCATCATAATAATATTATAAAGAGGTAACATTTCTGAGTTTGTATGTATGGGATCTTTGGGACTACTGATCCGATTCCGAAAATCCTTTCATTAATGGGAAGCTACAGTATTGCAGAGTGTCGGACATACATTTTATGTTAAAACAATAAATTTATCTAGTGACTTATAAATTCCTTAAGTATACGAGTATGTCCTTGATTCCTTACATCCTTACTAGTAAATTATAAAATGTATGAAAGTTCGTGAAAACACCATAATTAAATGTATATTATGTTATTGAAAACTGACGATTGACTGTCTGTTAGTAAGTTTAACGGAATCCACATATACAAGTAAACAAATTCAGATGAAATAAATTACAAGACACGGAAATATTGCCAAGATTATACTCCAGGTTATTTAATGGGAGTGAAATCGCGATCAACAGCTGGTAAATAGTAAATGGGTACAACAATAACGCTGAACTACCTGCGCTGGCCTGCATCGCCTTGACTCTTCTGGAATAATCCTGGAAGGCAGCAGCTAAGCTGTATGTGAGGCGTCTCGCAGCATTTCTGAAACATTACAATAGCATAGCTGTAAATTGAGGCTTTAAGTCTCGAGTGAACTGGTTACTTCTAGGCAAGCGAGCTCCATCGTTAACCATACCATCGCTTACCGACAGGAGAGATATTAGTCAAACATGATCAAGGTATTTGCTGACAAACACGAGCCAATCATACGAATATGTATAAGTTCATATGAGACTTGACAACAGATTAAATTCCCACGGTTTCGGTTTAGTCAAATGAAAATAAATCAAACATAGTTTTGTAATCTTAAGATTTGTTATCAAAACCCAGTTTTGACTCGGAAAACAAATAGTGTTTCGTAATTTTTTTATACTTCCGTTGACCCGAATCTCATAACAGATATTGAATCTGAAGTATTTGATAGGAGATATGACGAAATTCTTAGATGCATAGTTTGACATTTTGTGCTAAGTATTTGGACTGTATGTCGACTTTTTTCTGTCTGGGAGTTACGCAATAGCTGATGAGGTTAGTCAACAGTCAACTAGATTAAAATACTAATTTATACGAACAACATAACATATTATGTAGCTTCAAACTTGTATTTCCTGTATAGTACACTCAAATAAGATAGATATAAAGTCAGCTAACTTGCAACAATTTCAAAATCAAAATATTTTAGTTCATATCAACCTACATGGGCACTTATGAAACGTCAGAAGCTAAGTGCACGGTTCCAATTGGTCGTTTCCTATGGAGAAGAACCGGCTAGAAACTCCACGGTTACTCTTTTAAAAATAATTGGCTTTTACAATGTTTTCAAATTACAGTGCTAACAGGTATGGGAGGACAGCGTAGGCCTGTCAACAAGTACCTGGTACTTAATAAAATAGAAAATAGTCTACAAATCTACAGTCTACAAGGCTTACAATCACATTCACAAAATATAAAAGAATCATAAAAAAAAGGAGCTACGTCTGCCAACAAACTGCTTTGCAGTTTGGCAGAGGTAATATATCTTGTTTAAATTATTTACGTGAATAAACACTTTTTAATTATTATTTTTTTCATCTGTTTATGAGGTAAATATATTTCCAAACATTTTTGAGAGTGTGATACGTGGTCAAGTTTTTTTTAATGATTCTTATTTATCTATAAAGTTATTACTACCCATACTCCGGGCTGCTACTGAGAAAGTCGTAATGGAAACATCTATAACTCAGAAGAAGAAGAAGCTGCACCAACAAGGCAGTCAAACAAAAAATCTGCTTACCTAGGAACTATGATGGAATCGACTTCCAGTCTAACCGGATGCGGCAGAATACCAGTATTTTACATGAAACGACTGCCTGTCTGACCTCAACAACCCAGTTACTGTGTAACACGATTGGTAATACTAGCTGTCAGAGTTTTTGGCTTCTGACTTCCGTAACGACTTTCAAAGATCTACAAATGTCAGCCGGGACCAACGGCTTTGAACGTGCTTTCCGGGGTACGGAGGGGTCTCGATATGTAATGGACGGTCACCATCCACGAACCGACCGCGGCAAGCGATCGTATTATTGATTATATAGTTAAACTAACAGGTTTTTGGGACTGGTTGTCAACCTTTATAATTAAAGTAAACAAATAAAATAAAAGAGATCCTCACCTGGACTCGCAAACAAAACCATGACACTCAAAGGGATTCAACCCCTTAACATCAGCATTGTCTTTGACTATAATCATGGAGAAGACCCTCGTGTAAACCAGGTCCTGGACCCCATAAGAAATAGACTCGATGTTGAAGAACACGGTCATATGCTCAAATTCGTCCGTTTTTGTGCCGTGGTCTAGTGTCTCCAGGTGCACGCCGTCCAGTGCTATCTTTAGCTTCACTATCGGTAAGATTTGACCTGGAAAGATAGAAAATGGTAAATTATAACTTGTGTATAAAAAATGAGATGAGATCAGCGCCAAAAACTGTAACGGTCAGTCTTCAAAAGCAAAAAGTACTCGTATAAAAGAAAACATGGGTATTTAAAATCAGTGCTTCTCATAGTTCTCTTCTCATAGAGAGAAGGAACGAGCATTGATCACCACCACCACGCTTGCTTACCCAAAAAGGTAGAAGGATGAAGTCTGTTTTACTAACAATGATTTCCTTCACAGGCATTTAGAAAAAATAACTGCACACCGCAGACCTAGTCGTAGTCGCGTAACACAAGAGCAATCACAATCTGAATCTTATCATCCTAACCTATCCTTCATTTTGCTAATCAATTGCTTCATATGTTCGAAAACTTTGTCTGCTCAACAACGTAAATAACCCAATGAATGTTGTTGAACTGTCAAAATGAAAGCCATTGCTACTGATAGTCTGTTATGCAATAACCCCGCCGGTTTTGAACCGATTTTTGGTTACTTTAAAGCAGTTTTATCCGCTTTAAGGTCACTGCAACTCCAGATCAGGTTAGGGGTCTCTATTCAACAATACAAGTCTCTAATGTGAAATGATGACGGTGGTAGGACACATACCTGGAGGTAGCGCCTTCGCAGCAGACACCATCAGGTCGACAGGCCTCCTCGTGTGTTTGATCCCCCACAGTCCTCGGGCATCGCTCTGTCCTAAGTACTTAACCTGTAATCAAGAAGAATGTTTATATTAATTAGTGATGAAAGTGATTGTAATTATGACTAACGCTCTGCCCCTGCTACGCATGGTAATAAGAACTTGACAAAACATTGAGATTTTACATACATACATAATCAGCCTATAATTTTCCCACTGCTGGGACACACGCCTCCTCTCTGTGAGAGTGAGTGGGCCGTAATCCACCACGCGGGCCCAGTGCGGGTTGGTAGATGTCACATGTCTTCGAATGTTTGGTTCTAGGACATGCCGGTTTCCTCAAGATGTTTTCCTTCACCGTTTTGAGAGCAGTGGTGATGAAATAATTTACACAAAGTAAAGCGCCTGTCTGGGTTCGAACCTACGACCTATAACTTTTACGAGATTTTACTTAAGTTTAATATTAATGTGTTGTGGGCAAATCGGTTCTCGTGGGATGGGCATGTGGTACGGAGGAATGAGGAAAATGTCACGAGGATAGTTTTGAGTATGATGTCGGTCGATGGCTATAAGAGTAGGGGAAGACCAAAGAAACGATGGATGGACTGTGTGAATGATGATATGGTTAGAAAGGGGGTGACTAACGAGATGACGACTAATACAGAATTATGGAAGAAAAAGAAAAGTTGCACCGACGCCAAATAAAATGGAATAATTGCAGGAGGATGATGACACATAAGCCATCCGGAATAAATTCTTTAAATAATGTAAAAACTGCATCAAAATTCTTTGCGCAGTTTAGAACAACACAGATAGACACGAAGAGCGACTTGAGTTTATAAAGTAACATGTGAAGATAGATACCTACGAGTATGTAACACCGTAGTGTGGGCAGTGCCGGGTGACACAGGAGTCTAATGACGTGCAGTCTGAGGGTGCTATGTCCGCAGGGAACTGTTAGTGGGGTGACGATGATGGACGGGGCATTGGTGACCGAGCAGCTCAGAGCCTCTATCCCCTTTATTCATAAACGTTGGTTGAAGTTAAGTATGTAGGTAATGATTAGCGACTGTTTAACCATACATTTTTGACGTTTGAACGTCAAATAACTTTAATCATCGTATAGAAACCCCTTTATATTATATGTAGAGGACGAACACGTGTAGTTTTTGTCTTTAGGATCCGATATATCATTACCTTTCCCAGGCAGGGAAGGTGTTAGGAGAAGTTTTACACAAAAGAGAATCTTTGCCTGAATATCCACGACCTTGACGAAGATACCCCACGGGTTATTGTATTGTCCCGACACCCAGAGATAAGTTGAAATGTGTCATGTGTCATGTCACCCCCTTTCAATCCGCCGTGAAACACAACAATTCTGTTTTGCTGTTCATAAGTATGATAATGTGAAAGGCAACGTTACGGTTTAAAAGAAGATGAAGAGAGGTGTTTTTTTTTAAAGTATGCTTAGTTCTTTGACCTCTATTAAACTAATACAGGTCAGTGGCTTAGTAGGTGTGGTCATGTTGAGAGGATGAATGAAAGGCGACTAACAAAAGGACACCGTGGAAGGACATATTATGGAGAAATTTCTTCAAAAAGGTCAGGTGCGTAGTATGACCAGATGTATGAATGTGGATGAAGCACAAGCAGTATGTAAAGATCGTAGCAGATGGCGTTCTATGGTTTCTGCCTACCCCATGAGAAAAAGGCGTGAGTGTATGTATGTAACTCCCCCGACGAGCACTTTCACAAAGAGTTCTACAGCACTAATTACAAAGCGTTGTAATTGATAAAGTTTTAGCTATCTTTCTTATCTTTTGTGCAAGTTTCTGCCAATCTTAAGGGGCACTTAACTTCTAATATTATAGTTTTTCAATGGTATTGTCCTTTCTTAATTAATCTAAGGCAACACTGACTAACAGTGATGGAAAACATAGTGAGAAAATGTGAACTAAATGAAATCGGCAGCATTCGGTGAACGGTGAGCAAGGGTGGTGATCAATGCTCATTTCTTCTTTATTTAAGAAGAGTAATTTGTACTGCAGTGGGACTGTGGCAGCATATACGTCACCACATGCGATCTACGCATCACATTAATGTCACGCAAAGTCCTGCATCGCACAAGCAGAGTTTACCGCGCAACTAGCATATGTACATCCCGACATCAATCGTCGGGCATACAACAGGCGTCTGGTCGGAGGATCCTCTGTTTTCTATGGAGAATGAGTGAACTTTACAATCTGTTCCTCATACCTCTATAGGATGATTACAAGCTACCAAAAACCTGTTCAGACTTAACGAAAGAAGCAGTATCAACAGCATCCTTGTGCCTAATAACAAAAGAAGAGGAACGGTTACCTTTTAGACCACCAAGGTACCTTTGGCTGATGATCTATTAGTAATCGTAACACGGTGTTGAAAGGTCCAAAAAGAGAGCAATTTTGAAAACGTGATTGATTTCTTAATTAATTTCAAATGAAAGTGAAATTGTCACCATATTTGAGCACGTTACTTAAGTTTGCCATAACATTGTCTTCAGTAACAGAACCAGTATTAGCTGCCCTCTGATTCTATTGAAACTCCGTACTATGCTAGGCCAGCTCAAGTTCAGGGTCTACCACTGCGCCACCACTGTTTTAATATCGTTGGATCCGTCCTATTGCAAGTCAGAGGCCTCTCCTCACACAGAGAAGGTCCCGGTCCCAGGTCAGTGTATTTAGACTCGAAGGTGCTGATTTCCATAATCAAATGATAAGGTTCAGATGGCTGCATTATGCATAATCAGCCTATAATGTTCCCACTGCTGGGACACAGGCCTCCTCTCTGTGAGAGGAAATGGGCGGTAATCCACCCCTCGGGCCCAGTGCGGCTTGGCGTATGTCACATATCTTCGAATTTTTGGTTCTAGGATATGCTGGTTTGGTCGCGATGTTTGAGAGCAGTGGTGATGAAATAATTTACAAAAAGTAAAGTGGTTGCTTGAGATCGAACCCACAACTACAATTCGTAAGTCGCGACCGTTGCCACTGGGCCACCACTGCTCTACGGATTGCTGCATTATTTCGTTGAAAATAATCTGAGATATGAACTAAGTAGGTACAGACGCCAGCACATCAAGCTACCCGAAACTGTCAAATTGTCCCAATCAACTTTGAACCTTATACTTTAGCGATAAAGTTGAAAATCTATTAAAGAAATTTGACAGATTGTAGTAGCTTGATGTGCTGGCGTCTGTACATAGTTTTTCAATAGAAGACCTTGTGCTTATATCGCAACTCCTCAAATACGATGGCCCCCATCACGACATACTTTAATAGCAAAAGTATCAACATCACCTAGCTACGCTACATTATCTAAAGTACTAAATCAGTTGCATTGCGCTATAAATCGTCTCAATTAGAGCGGGCGCCATATTGTTGCCGGCGGATGTGACGTCACAATGTGTAGTATGTAGCTTATGCATAATGATTAGCGGTAAATTAGTCTGTATGTACTTAGGTAGGTGTGTTACGGTATATGACTTTGGGATGGGTTTACCCAACTATGTTGTAGGTTCCAGTCTAGGTAGATTTTTATCATCATCTGCCTATTATAATCAGCCTATAATTATTCCCACTGCTGGGACACAGGCCTATTTTCTTTGAAAGTCGTCATCTGCCTAGCCTTTACCTACTTCCTAGCCTTTACTACCTACCGAAACCGGCGGACTACTATTTTTATTATTTATTCATGTTTTTTGTAAAAAAAAAAAAAAAATGTATTTAATAGGTAAGAAAATAAATAAATGAGAATAATCTTGTTCTAAATATTTATTAAATGCATCTGACTACCACAGACGTGATAGTGCATCATAGCTAATTAAATGTCATTTCTCGTCTGTCGCACACAAAATGCAATATATGATGTCACTGGTGTTAATAGCTTTGACCCTAGGATCACAATTGCCCCTACTTAGTGTAGCTTATGTTCCGTCGTGTCATTCCACAGCTGCATCTGCCTGGGTAATTACTAACTAGTGCACTTTGTGCTTCTACCCTGCTTGTACAGTCAACCGCAGATCAGTGGTACCAATTTGACATTGACAGCGATTTTATGCGGGAGCTGTTTGGGCGATTTTCGTAGTGCCACTGATGTGTAGTTAACTGTACCACAAATCATTAAAATTTAAGCGCTAAACGAATGTAAACAATCTCTCTGTTCATTTGTGGTGCAACCGTGCCTAAAGGTGAGTATACACTACAGTATCTCCTTGTAATGCAACTTTCTTACGAATGGTACAATACAAGCAAAGGCTCAGTTTCTAAAAGTATTTCCATATAATATAACATTTCTGCGAATGCTAGACTAGACGCTGCGTTCGACGTAATGAGCAATTTTATCTGTAACATTTCTTTCTACCTTGCATTCGTTGTTGAAATGTTGGACCTACAGGCACCGCTCGCGCCTTTGCCGCTATATACGCTCGTTGTTGGTTTTTAAAATCAGGTTTTTCACAAAACATTGAGCGTCGTGTTCGAAGTGGGATTCGATAAAATACAAAAAACGGCGAATGCTCGATGTTCTTTTACAACCAAATATTATAGTCTATACTCACCTTTAGTATGAAAGATGATATGGCTAGAAAGGAGGTGACTATTGAGATGACGACTGGTAAATTGGTAATTGCAGATGGATAATTGCAGCCCGCCTCGTCGGCCATTTGTACAGAAAGGGACCGGATCTGGACGACAGTCAGTTCGATTGTCGACATGGGCACTCCACTGTGGACGCTATAATGCGGGTTATAGTCCTGGCGGAGGTAGCGGTGTCCCGGGGCGGGGTGATGCTGGCGGTGTCCTTGGACATCTCCAACGCATTCAATACCCTGCCCTGGAGCTGTAATTGGGGGGGCACTGTGCTAACATAATGTGCCCCCGTACCTCCGCCACATCGTTGGGGCTTATTTAGCTAAAAGTTGCGTCACCTACGGAGGACGTGACGGCGAGGGCCGACGCGACATGTCGTGCGGTGTTCCGCAGGGCTCGGTCCTGGCCCGCTCCTGTGCAACATAGAGTACGGAGTACGATGGTGATAACTTACTTGAAATGACATCGGCAATTCTTCAGCGCTGATCGGCCCTTCTTTTTTTTCTTCTTTTTCAGACATTTTTTGTTCCTTTTACATTACTTTTTCAGTATTGAATATTTAGATCTTCACAATCTTTTATTTTCATAACATTTTTATCTGTAAAGAAACAAATAATGATTTAAATTAACTTTTATATTCTTAAGGGGCGAAATAATAACAGCCACAAGTGTCGATTGAAGGTTAAGCTACGCTTGCCGTGGTTGGTCTGTGGATGGGTGACCATCTTTACATACCGAGACCCCTCCGTGCCTCGGAAAGCACGTTAAGCCGTTGGTCTCCTTTGTCTTTCGCAGATCTTTGACAGTCGTTACGGGTAGTCAGAAGCCCAAAAGTCTGATAACCAGTCTTACGAAGGGGTATCGTATTACCAAGTAACTAGGTTTTGGAAGTCAGACTGGCAGTCGCTCCATATAAATTCTGGTATTCAGCTGTATGCAGTTAGACTGTAAGCTGACTCCAACATAGTTGAGGAAAGGCTAGGCAATAATATTGATTGTTTAATGCTCGGTTCACTATAAACAAAAACGAATCGTTTTGCTTACCAGCATTTTTTATTGCCAAACTGGGCATATATAAATAGATTCGTTAGCTATCTTTACGTGTGATAGCTACTTCCATATGGGAGGGTCTACTCGTACAATGCAAGGTATGAGGTATTTGTTTCATTATTGGTAAAGATACACGAGTCGTAATTTTAACCAATATCTGTCCTTATATTATAGGAAACTGTCTTCAGCGATCTTGACCGCATGCGCAGTGAGCTGGCGTGGTGATCAATGCTCGTTCCTTATCTGCTTGGGGCTACTTTGACGAGTGGCACTCACGCTTGTAAGTGCCACTCTAAATTTATTATTATAGTTTAAGTCTAGACCTATGTTCAGTAAGATGGAATATGTAGCAACACGTTTACTTTATTGTAAGCCACTGATAAGCATAACCTTGAGACTATGAGTGAAATGTTTGTGCAACTCATTAAATATTTATGTACTTTAATTATAAAATGAATGTCTTTACTTCTTCCGTGTAAGTACTCATGGTGATTCCCACATTATTAGAATACTCGTATAACATCAGTATCCTCCTGCCCTCATCCCAAGTTATTATTTTGTGCTCGGCGCTATCAGCCGTTTTCTCAATCCCCCCCCTTCCAGCCAGATCATCCTTCACACAATGTATTTTTTTTAATTTTCAATGGTTTTCATCGTTTCTTTGGTCGTCTTCTTTTCTTTCTAAGACCCATCGTAAAAGACGATAATCGAAAGTAACATGTTCCAACCTCAAATAACCAATGAGTAGCCAGAATGTCGCAGCACTAGTATTCAATGGCGTTCCGTACACCAGGCGACTTACTAACGCGTTTGTGATTGGTTGCCTCGTGTGCTTTTGATAGACTATGGGGTTTATTTTATAAACGTTGCATAAAGTTTAGTAATAATTAGCGAATGATTTTTTTTCTTAATTTTTAGCAACGCTTATAAACAAAGGGGTCAGTTAATATGCTTTATCATTATAAGTCCTTATTTATAACCCTTCAACTTAAAAATCTCTACATAAAATCTTTACCAACCCTATAACTGTTAACAAGCTTGAATATACAAACTAACTAGCAACTAAAGATGCGTATACGCACTGTCTTCATTTCCACCTGTCGTTTATTTTGTAACGGTCAAAACAGCTGGTCCCCCTAATTTTGAACTCTCTGTTCTAAACAGGTGCCACACGCAAAAAACTTTGAATACTATCTGTTTTTGAGGGTTTTGTAAGACTCCATCATTTTGCTTGGAGTATGAATGTGGATGGCTATAAGAGTAGGGGGAAACCAAAGAAGGATGGATGGTCTGTGTGAATGATGATATAGTGCGAAAGGGGATCGTTACTGAGATGTTGACTAAGGACGAATTTCACCAATGAAACTTAAGAGTGCTATCACAATTTTTCTTGTTTGACTCGAGTTTTGATGTCGGATTATGGTTTGACTAAAGGCACAATAGTAAAAAAAATACATGCCCGAGAAAGTTTCATTCGTTCTTTTGGGAGTGTATTAAATAAATATTTCAGTTTGTTTAAATAAATCAGTAAAAACCTTGTTTCTGCAAAGGATGTTTCATAAAATTTTACTTTCGGGCATCTTCCGATGCTTTGTTACATCGAAGATATAATAGTTTATTCATTTAAAAAAATGCCCATGGTACAATTGTATCTTCTACTTTCGTATGCATAAATCAATTTTTATGTTTCATAAAGTAATACACCAAAATTAATTACGTAAAACAGGGAGTTAATGATAATCTTTCGTCCGAAATTATATTTTTTATCTATGAATATTTAATAGAAATTCAAACAAAAAGTATTTAATAACTAAGGTCACTTTGTCACGTTGCTTGAAAAAAAAAATTGCTCTATTTTAAAGTAAAATAATATTTTTAAACAATTGTTGTATGCAATACTATAAATCAATATAAATCTCGGGACGCGCGGTCTTAGCTTCAATCCGCGCCGAGCGCTTCCAGAGGGAGGACGTATCGCTCGTTCGCTGTTGCCGTCACGTGGTCTCGCTCGCCAATTCGTCAAGAATAAAGCGCGACTAACAGTTCTTGATTCAAGTAATTTTTTTTTTTTTTTAGTTAGTTTCTGATTGTAACGTATATTATAAGTATTTTCCTGTGATATTTCAATGCAAATATTAAGTATATCTTGTATTATAGGAAAAAAAAACATACGTAAATATAGTTGTTGTTTTTCTTTTTCTGATTTATTTATTTATTGTAATCTCCAACTTTAATTTAATTAATTAATTTCAGACATAAGTAGTTCACAATAATGGGGAAAATAGAAGTATATGATTCTCAGCCTAATTTGGATAAATGACTTTTGATTTGTCTTTTTTACTTTCTTTTTATCCAAACTGAAGAAACAACTCACATTGCATTTATATCTATAAATAAGTACTTAAATGTATACCTACCTGCCGAATAAAAACATATACTTAAAGAAACTTCGTAACAAAAATAGGTACAAAAAGTATTTATAGGTATAAGTAGCAAAAAAAGTGTTGGAAGCTGGCAACGCGCAAGTAATGCTTCTGGCATTGCAAGCGTCTATAGGCTGCGATAACTACACACGGACACACCATCAAGCACGCCGCATGCTATTTTGTCACTTTAGTGATATAAAACAAAAATTAAAAAATGAAGTAAATTTTTATGACCCTGTTGTAACTCAAACCGTTCTTGGTAACATTCATCGATACAAATAATATTTCATGAACTTAATTTATTAAAAAAAAAAAGTAGCAAAGGCTCTTGTTGGTTTGGTCCTGGCATCCGACGCATAGCGGTTTGCATGTGTGCGTAGCGTACTTCACTAGACGCACACGTGCGCATCCGCCGCCGCGCGCCGTCAAATTTACCTAAAACTGAGCACTTCGATTTTGTAATAGCGCTCTTAAAGCGATCAGCATATCTAAACCGCGTTCATGAGCTGATGCTGATCGCGTTTAGTTTCACTAGTGAAATTCACCCTAATCTTCTTCATAGCGTGTCGATGGGAGTCTAAATGGACTCGGCCCAGAATCCGGCTAAGTGTCCGTCAGTTCCTGTAACGTGCAGCTGACGGGACACGCAGGACATGATATTAAGTGTCCCATCTTTTGTGGAACAGCACCACATTTACACTCCAACGCGGAGTCGTCTATGAACCTCCACCTGCACAGGTTTCCCTTGTTTCGGCCAACCTGGGTCCGAAGTCTGTTTGAACTAATAGAGATGGGTATATGTACGAAGAGGACAAGAAATAAATAGGAAAATGTTGGATGATGATGGTGATGATTGTCGTGGTGGTTGTTAATAGTTAATAGTTCTTGTGGATGTTTGAGGTTAAAAATCTAGAATTTAAAATGTATTTTTTGTTTTAAATTCCTATCCCATATTAGTTCCAGCTTTGTAAGTTAGCGCAAGCGTGATGATCAATACTCGTACCTTCTCTGTGTGAGGAAAAGCTTACAATGAATAGAATAGAAATACTCTTTGTTATGTACACCATAAATATTACAGATATAAATGTAAGAATTTCACAAGGGGTGACACAATGTCATATAACAAAAAGTAATAATCATAATCAGAATATAATTTTCCCACTGCTAGGACACAGGCCTTCCCTCTTCGAGAGGCAGTGGGCCCAGAGCTGGTTGGTTGACATCACATTGTCTTCGAATTTTTGGTTCTAGGACATGGCTGTTTGCTCACGATGTTTTCCATCACCGTTTTGAGAGCAGTGGTGTTGAAATTATTTACACATGGTAAAGCGCCTGCCTGGGTTCGAACCCACGGCCTACAACTCGTGTAAGTCGGGGCCGTTACCACCGGTAACTGTTGGCAAGTAATCAACATCTACGTTTAATTACGAACGTTTCAGTAAATAATCCACACTTGTGTAAACGTATTGTTAGCTGTGAGTACTAACTGCAATGTTTCATGTGACCTTGGATGGGCAGATACTACGTCTTCACAATGATAGTATTAAATACATCATTGTTAGTGTGTATTTAGAGGATCGTAACTGACCTCAGCTCTTAGAAATATTAATTATAACATTAATGAACTTAATTCGTCTTAATTGATGAGAGTGGCTTGTTGGTTTAGTTGAGGAAAGCGCAACTGCTGAGCGAGGAGAGCACTTAAATAATTTACCCGAACAGGGGGTCGAACCCTGCTGGGTCGACAACCTGTTCGGGTAAAGTATTTTTGTTTTTACCAATTTGTGCCCGGGTATGAATACTCACATTCATCGCAGAAAGAAAAAGAGGAAGACAGAAGAATGTACAGACGCCAGCATATCAAGCTACTACAATCTCTCAATTTTCGTTAATAGATTTTCAACTTTATCGCTAATAAGGTTCAGAGTTGATTGGGAAAATTTGACAGTTTCGGGTAGCTTATGGATTTGCACTTTTTACGAAATGACATTTTTTACAATTTTGTCTGTTTGTCTGTTTGTTCCGGTTAATCTCTGAAACGGCTGGACTGATTTTGAAGAGAGACTTTCACTGGCAGATAGCTAATATAATAAGGAGTAATTAGGCTGCTTTCATTTTTGAAAAAGAATTACGGTTCCGCGCAAAAAAATTAAAACGTTTTCCGTCATGCACGCGAACGAAGTCGCGGGCACAGCTAGTAAATATATACAACCCCTTAATATAAGACGCTGAAATTATGGCATTGGATATTACTACAAAGAAGTGAAGTGGATTGATGGTATGACTGAGAAGCCGATCATAGCAGGTTCGATAAAGTATAATAAATCGATACTCATAAAATATAAGTACTTATATTTATTACTCATCTAACATTAAACGCGTAAAATTCTACTCTCGAACCGGAAATGAAAGCGTGGCATAAAATAAAATAGTAAAAATAGATTCAATGCGGTCACCCATCCGAAACTTATGTGTAGCCAACATGCCAAGGTTACTTTGTACTGTAGGTACTTGGTTTGAAAGCTGGCACAATATTGTGGCTGCAGCCGCACTCATACGCAGAAAATATACGTAGAATGTTAAGCATGGCATAATAAGCCTGTAATGTTCCCACTGCTGGGACACAGGTCTCCTGTCTGTGGCCGTAGTCCACCACGCGGGCCCAGTGCGAGTTGGTGGATGTCACATGTCTTCAAATTATTGGTTCTAGGACATGCCGGTTTCCTCACGATGTTTTCCTTCATCGTCTGGATGTCACATGATTTACGGTAGGTCGATTCAGATAGCGCCATCCACTAAGACGCGCCCCACTCTTCTTCCTAATCGCTTACAGTACAAGTGTGCAACATTCCGCTAGTGTTTTAGTTTTGTCGATACACAGTAATTACTTATTAGTGGGTAATTAATGTGTATCAAAAAACTAAAACACTAGCGGAATTAACTAGCGATAACCACTAGCGATTAGTAAGAAGAGTGCATGTGTGTGTGTGTAATAAGGAATAGGATTGTAATTTTCGCTATATTAGTATTGAACTGTAAGTCTATAGCTGTTCCGCTGCAGGTTTAAAGCCACTTCTCATTATGAGAGAAGCGAGCAATGATCACCACGCTTTTGAACCGTTGAATCCAGGTTGCCTTAAGATCCCCCCTATCTGTTCTGTACAGATCTCACCGTAAAAACTTTGGTGAAGTGAGCTTGAAGTCAAAGTCAAATCTAAGTCGAAGTCAAATCTAGTCGCCCCTTCAAAAAGGTAGTTTCGTACGGAGTAGAATGGGCAAGAAACTCCTCCTTTACTCCTTTAAAATATTGTTGAAGTGTCATTCCACCTGCTAGTGATTGACAGCTCATTTCACCTAAGTTTCTCCAGGTTTCGGCAGGTTTTCCCTAAGATATTTTCTTAAAAATCTGTGATATTTTAGAGAGACTAACTTTAGAATGTCTAAAACCAAAATATTGACGTTATGCAAAGCACAGTTTTGCGTCATCGCCTGACATTTTAGTTGATTACCAACCTTGTGGAGAATCGATCGCACACATCGCTATCACATCATAAATATTCATTATCTTTCATTAATCATGATTGTGTTGGCTACTTACTGTAAACGTTACCAAAAATAAAATAAAAAGAAATCTTAAAAAAAAAAAATAGCATGCAGATTGAAAAATGTTGCAGATATTATGAAAGTTTTATCTTGCAGGAAGATCTATTGACAATCTTGTTGGTCTTGTAGCTCTAAGTGCGACAGTGTTCGTCATGGGTTCGATCATCATCTGGCCATCACTTAGCTGCCTCGGCTTATTTTTAATTATTTTATTTGTGGATTGTTGTTTTTTTTTACTGTTTGCTGTACTCTGGACGCTTTTAACGCGTACGTCTTTTTTTACATCGTTCTCACATATATATATAAATTCAAAATAAATGATGTAACTAATATTTTTGTAAAAATATGATTTAAAAGAGTGTCCATGGAGTTTCTTGCCCGTTCTTCTTTATAGGTACCTACGCTTTGGAATGGGCAACTAGCTTCATTTTATTTTTACTGACCGACTTCTTGACAGTTCAAAAGTGCCTGTAAATGGTTTAATTTAAATAAATGCTTTTAGTTTGAGTTCGATTCCTAGGTCAGGTAAACTCTTGGGTTATTCCTTAATGAGTTTATTAGCAGGTTGTTGGTTATACTCGTATATGTGTATGGTTTAGGGCAATAAATGGGCTCACTCGGTCAGTCTCACAAGGAAGGTATCTGGTGAGATGTGGGTTTACATCTACTACACTGTAGACTTACTGTGGATGAGACCCTGATCTTCTCTCTGTGAGAGGGAGGGGGCCGGAGTCTTTCACGCGGGCCCAGAGCGTGTTGGTATAGGTATAGCTATACATATACTTAAGTTGCCAAATATGTAAATAAATACATAACAAGAAAAGAAATGGTAGGTTGTGACTGTTATCTTGATTTTTAATTGAGCATAGATTATGATGAATTAATGATTGTCAAAACATAAGTCTACGGTATTCCTTTTATCAATACTGTAATTATTAAATATTTAGTAAATTAATTAGTGAAGAGATAACGATCAAGATCTCGGGTTCGTGTAGTTCAATGATGTTTCTTGGAAACTGCTCGTGTCGGATAGATGGGCGGTGGTCGTCGAGGGGTTCCGGTAAGGAATTGGGCATTCACTGTCATTTTGAACGGTATTATATCGCTCATTTGGACAAACATCGACGTAACTGCTAAGTACTTTACTTTTTTTTACATCTTCGTTTCTTCTAACGTAAATACGCTTTCTAAGTGCTTTGTCATATTTAACTCATTTTTGGAAAAAAAATACATTAACGTCGATGTTTCTACAAATGAGCGATATTTATTTATTTATTTATTTATTTATTTATAATAAGCACACCAACAGCACAGTCACTTACAATTCAAATTAAATATCAAACAAAAATTAGCATTTCAGTAACCATGCAAATAACAGGTATGCATGACATCCAACTCAAAAATATTAGAGACAAAGGAGAACAATAATTAGTGTGTCTAGTAGATCTTCCAGAACACTACAAAAACAAACCAATTTAAGCTACATAGACGTGCACTCTTCACACTGTCTAAATAGGGAACGTCTGTATGAAGCAAAACTCATGGAAAAAATATCAATAGGAAAATCTGTCAAGTTGGACCTTTCATTGTATTGCCTTGCCATACGTGTTAGAGGGCTATTAAATGTGGTGTTTAAGGTGGATGTAGGCAATTCAAAAATACGATGATGACGCTTACTACGTTGGCTAAACCTGAAGTTAAAATAGTTTACCAATTGTGCATCGATGATACCGTTTATAATTTTATGGAGTATTAGTAAGTCAGAATGGCTTCGTCTTTCTTTTAAGCTAATCATTTTAAAGTGCCTCAACCTGTCATTGTAATCAGGTATAGCTTTACGAATCCCATTCTTCATACATAAATACCTAACAAAACGGGCCTGAACAGATTCAACACTATCAGAATAAGTTGAATAATAGGGAGACCAAATAGTGGAACAATATTCCAAGGAGCTCCTTACTAGTGCATTGTAAAGTAAAATAATGCTACTATAATTACGAAAAGGTTTCGACGTACGGATTATAAAGCCAAGCATTCTTTTAGCCTTAGCCACTACACCATCTATATGATCGCGGAAAGATAGTGTTGTATCGAAGAGTACCCCTAGGTCACGGATAACCGACACTCTGCTTAGTACCGATCCATCAATATGATAATCAAATTTAATGTAATTCACTTTATTCGTAAATGTAATTGTCTGGCATTTTTTAATATTGAGCGTCATTCTGTTCTTCAAACACCATTCCTGAAGGACATCAAGATCTCTTTGAAGGTTCAAACAATCACTCAGGTCCAATATCCTACAGTATATCTTCAAATCGTCATGTAAATGCAACTAAGAAATTAGGGTATCACAAGCTGACTGCACCTTGTATTTGTAAAGATTGAGCTACCGCTTCTCCCTGTGGGTATGCCTGCGCATTTCGGCCACCGCGTCGCATCGTATCGCCCGCCCGCGCTATTACTTCGTTTTCTGACTTTTTCTTTTTGCTCGGCTCTTTTTCGGGGGTATCGGGTTTTGTATCTACTCCGGACTACCATTAAAATATACGATCTTAATCAAAAACTACACAAAGCATATGGTCTATACTATTCTCGTCAAGTACATTGGACAGTTTCATGTTATTCCTATCCTCGAGTGATAACATTATCAAACCTGATAACAGATAAGATTGCAGAACTTGGTAAAATTATTTTATTAACTTGAAGATCATTTTTATTTTAGCTTGTGAACATATTATTTTCTATACTAAACAAAGAGGAGGATCAGCGAGCATTGATCACCAGTTCCCCACGCTTGTTCTCTAGGTTTGCGATTTATCTAAGTCCAGGTTTCCTCACGATATTTTCCTTAAACGTCTGTTGGTTAGTGACGTCTAAGCTTAACTTAAAAAGTATAATGAAATTGCAAAAGTTACATAATATATTGGGACGTGTGACATCAACCAACCCGAACTGTGGTTACAGCCCACTCCCTCTCACAGAGAGGAGGCCTGTGTCCCAGCTGTGGGAACATTATAGGCTGGTTATGTAGTTTTACTTGAAATATTACCACAGGCGACAAAAAGATGCGGTGTCAACCATTGTCGTGGATACATGTACTGCAGAGAAATGATGTACAGTCAACAAAAGAGATAAGTATGCAGGATCGTCGGATATAGTTGAAGTTTAGTAAGAAACTGATGGATGTTCTCGAATAAAATTTAATTTTATTAATAGAAAACAAACAGCTCATTTATCAAATTAAATTTCAGTCGACTGCATCCATCTGTTTCTTACTAAACTTCAACTATATCCGACGATCCTGCATATTTATCTCTTTTGTTGACTGTACATGGCACAAGAAAAGTGTTCAGTATAAATGTGGATGGCTATATAATAAGAGTAGCGGAAGACCAAAGGAAAAGATGGATGGACGGTGTGAAAGATGATATGGTTAGAAAGGGCGTGACTACTGAGATGATTGAGATGGAAGAAGAAGCCATGCTGCGCCAACCACAAGTAAATTGCGATAAGGGCAGGACGATGATGAAATTAGTAATTGCCAGGTTTAAACCAGCGATTTCCTTTTCATTTTATGATTATTTTGATCGTAAATTGATGCAAGCATGATGTAAAAAATACATACTCATAATAAACCTAATAGGTAGGTAGGCAGTCACGGTCATCAAGGATTGTATGCAGTGATTATGTTATAAGCGATGACCTACTGATAACATATCATCACCATCTAAAATACCTTGTAAAACACTGGTATTCAACTGCAACTAGAAGCCGACCCCAGCATACTTAGTTGGGAAAAGGCAGGCAGATTGATTGATTGATCTACATGAACTAAAATAAAAGACCTAATTCATGTTTTGGTAACAATATAAGGCAGTCATCTCTATCAGATCAGCACCCTAATTGTGTAACACAGTCACTAGCAATCGGAATCTGAATCATTTTGAAGCACATTGGTAATCCATTGCTTCATAAGTTCGAAAAATTTGTCTGCTCAACACGTAAATAACGCAATGAATGTTGTTGAACTGTCAAAATGAAACCGATTCCGATTGATAATGTGTTACGCAATTGCCCCGCTGAATAACTCGACAAGTCACAATTCATTCTCCTGTCCTTATCCCAATTTATTTGCGGTCGACGCAACATGTCTTTCTTCCATAGTTCTCTATTAGTCGTCATCTCGGTAGTCACCCCCTTTTCAAGCCATATCATCATTCACACAGTCCATCCATCGTTTCTTTGGTCTTTCCCTACTCTCATTGAGGTACTCATAACTTGTAGGTACAGTCAGGGAAATTTGCCGTGTTATAATAGGTAGCCATTTTATTACCGACTTCACAAAAAGGAGGAGGTACTATGTTCGGCTGTTTGTATGTTTTTTTTTTTTTTTTTTTTGTATGTTTGTTCATCGAATACTCCGCCAATTGTCGACAGATTTTCAAAATTATTTTTTTGTTCGAAAGTAGATAGTTCTGAGGTGGTCCCATTGTCACCAAGTTAGGATCTGATGATGGGATCTTAGAGAAATCGAGGGCAACCCTCAAATTTTATAGGCTTACTTATGGTTTTTCGCATATTTTATGAAGCATCTTGTGTATTTGCGTATGGTTGTCACCATCTCAGGTAGCTGGGCTGATGATGGAAGGTACAACTCCTTAACAGTAAGAAGTTACTCGAACAGGCAAGGACTGTTTTAGTAAATTGTTTTGATATTTGATTGGGCATTTGCCACATTTGGTCTCATGATCATCAAGTCATGACCTGATGCTGCAGTCAGGATAGTCTGCAGAGTACCTAACTCCTCGACAACTAACAGCAGATATATCGTGTTTAGGCTCATTGGAAAGGGCTCGATGTGTGGATAAACGTAATGTTAATGAGGAACACCGAAGTACATAGAGACCTGATGCTGAAGCCAGGAGAATCAGATAAAGTACAAACCTTGAAATTACAGCACCGTAGTCGTGTTTGGGCTCATTTTAAACAGGACTAAATTTTAAGTTCAATGCAAAGTTGACATAAGTTTGGCCTTATGCTGCAGCCAGGATTATCAGCATCTAGTCTAATTAATGAATAAGGTATGCTTCAGAGGTGGTCCCATATAAATTTTATGAACTTTGCTTGGGTAGTTTTGGAATTAGCGTCAACAATACGTTTGTTTTCCACTTAGTTTATTAGTTTATATTGATGATGTTTATCTTCCTGTCACTAGCAAGTAGTGTTATATGAATTTGTATGGGGTAGGTACAACTAAAAAGCGAAAAATAAAAACTTTTTTACAAAAAAAACAACCGACTTCCTAAAAAAAACACTACAAAGTGAAAAATAACATTAATTTCGGAAGTCGGTGTCAAAAAAACGAAAATGTGGAACCAACGACACCGACTTCCGAAATTAAAGTTATTTTTCACTTTGTAGTGTTTTTTTTAGGAAGTCGGTTGTTTTTTTTGTAAAAAAGTTTTTACAACTGTCACAGAATGACAGTTGTGATTTGATTATACGGACAATTTAAGTTGGTGGTCAAAATTCCCTGACTTTACTTAGTAGGGGTTAATCCTATAATGTGACACGGGATCCGTTATCATCACTGATAAAATGTGGCTGTAGGTACCTCTGCCTACCTCTTACATGCGGAATACAGGCATGATGTTATGTCATGTTATATATGTAGGTATTCATAGATTACATTAATGACATTTTAAGTATTAGATATGTAATTATAAGTGTATAAGTATGTTGTTTTTCTATGACTCATCTCCTGTATTATGTAGGTACTAGCTAGGTTCGTTCTTTATGAAGATAATGATTTTGACAGCTCTATTATAAGTATATTATACCTAAACCGATCATAAACTTTAATAGATACAGAGATATTTATAATACTATGAATATTATACTTAGTTAATTTTCCTCCAAACTAGTGTTAAATATACCTACTATGACAAAGTTATCATCTGATATTGATTGCTACAAAATTCACAATGATAAATCCAATAGAAAAATAGTTATCACGACATTATTAATTATAGTATTAAACTTTTCTTAACTTCGTCACACGAAAAATAACAATAACAAATTACTTACATCCAAGAAAAATCACATAAACACTGCGTTTTCAAGAAAAAATCATCCAAAAGTCACAATTTTCCCAAAACCTTTTGGCACTTTACCTAAGTAACACTTTTTTTTTTAAAGAAAAAAAAAACATTAAATGGCCGCTGCGCGCGACGTCCAACTCGCGAATGAATAACTAATTCAGTTTTCAAAATCGGAACGCGGAGTGACCAATTTCTGTTGACCTGTGAACTTCTATGCGCTTCACCTTTGTACTTCCATTTTTAAAGCAGTCTGGGAACCGGGGGAGGTCAAATTACATTGGCTTTAATGGATGTCCCTACCAGACCGTAAAAACGATTGAGGTGTAAAAAATTAAGCCTTATTACAATGGCATAACGTTGGTTTTAGGTTTATTAGACTGCAAATACAAGTTGGTAGATTACTCATATGGTAAGGTAAAGTAGTGATAAGATGTACAGTGTGATACTAAAATAATTTTAATATTAAAAACGCATTTAGTGATTTCAATCAGAAAAAATATAAAATGACATTGCATGCAAAGTGGTATTTGTTTTGGGAAAATGTATAAATGTAATAATTCAACAACACTACACACAGGTCTAAGTATAAACGATGGCCATTGCTCTTTACATTTTTTTTAGGTTACAGACTAGATTTATTTATTTTTGAAAAATAAAAAAAATTGTGTATTTCCTGTGGTTTACGACGTGCACTAATTTAGATGGTTTTAAGTAACTAATAATTAAATATATACATATCGCACTAAAGAGGCATTAAAATAATTACATTGCGCAGTTTTATGTCATTTATAGGAAAATGTAACACTATATCTGTTATTTTAAAATTCTTAGATAAGGCAAAAACAGAGGGACATCCATCTATCTCCAGTACCGACAGACGATTTATTCCAGTAATCCAATTTATTTTCGTCCAAGGAAATGCTCTAAATTCCAATCTAAATTGGATTCTCAAGGGACGGTAATACGTGCGACCTTATTACAAATGTCTGGGGAGAAAATGCTGACATTTTCAATTAGATTATTGACCTGTTTTGCGTCCCTATAGGGGCAGTTGAAATTGAAATGTATTGTTTTTTTTTTTTACAAAATTACAATCTTCTTTTGGTAACGCACTATCTATATGAAACAATATTATTATGTTTTTATTAAGTACAATTATAGTTTAATCTAAACTAATATCATTAAGATAATGCAAGATGTGTGAATAAATATATGTGCGGTAAGAATTAGTTTAAATGCACAGCATTTAATCTATGGTTATGTTTGTCAGTTGTAAATATATTATTATTTAAAATTGAATACTACTAATACATAAGAAATGTTATTATCATGACCTATGCAGTTTTCTGAACGAATCTTAAAATAAATACACTGGTGTAGTTAATTTAAGGGCCTATTTCATCAGTGTATTTACTAGTTGATATGACTATTTCTAGCTAACTACTTCAGGTGAGTTTTAAATACTAGAAGTCAAATTATTCAAGATAAAATAATGTACCGCTATAAAAATAATTTGTGATTAGTACCTACTACTCTGCTATTGTCCCACAAAATAAAAGACGTCTTACACAAAATGAAAGATCATTGATCACCTCGCTTGCTCAATAATTAATGCTCACATATCAATCAGTAAGAATAAAATACAACCCACTGTATAACCACATTTGTATACACCTGTTGAACTCATTGTATGTGTGTGTGTATTTGTTTGTGTGTGGGAGTACGTGTGTAACATACGGATATTGTGTGGGAGAGGTGATGCGTGGTTATGGACGGTAAGTGGCTCTACTTAGTGGTCAATTGGTGGTTATTTTTATGAGTCATACATAAAAAATTGTTGTGTCTAGTTAGGATAAATAGTCACCACTCTAATTGCGTAACTCACTATGAATCTGAATCATTTTGAAGGATATTTATAATCTATTGCTTCATAATATGTTCCAAAACTTTTTCTGCTCAACAACGTAAATAACGCAATGAATGTTGTTAACCGTCAAAATGAAAGCCATTGGTACTGTTAGTATGTTATGAAATTACCCCGCTAGTCCGGGTAATATAGTAAGGTATAGAGGAGTCAAGTTTTTCTTTTAATAATTTATTTTATTGTATACAGAGCTTTAGCCTTAGAAATCCTATATTTTTTATGATATATAACTTGACAGTTCTTTCAATATAAAAATAACAAAAACATAACCCTATCTTTGATGCCGCGCAGTTGGATATACAGTAAGTGTTTGGACATGACAATATTACCTTTGTGCAAAACTGCATTTTTTGCATAATAATTTGTAGTAGGTTATCGAAAGACAAATAACTCATTCAAACCATTATTTTGTTTACATAATCAGCCTCTAATGTTCCCACTGCTGGGACACAGGCCTCTTCTTTGTGAGAGGGAGTGGGCCGTAATCCACCACGCGGTCCCAGTTACATGTCTTCGAATTTTTGGTTCTAAGACATGCCGGTTTCCTCACGATGTTTTCTTTCACCGTTTTGTGAGCAGTGTTGATGAAATAATTTACACAAAGTAAAGCGCCTGTCAGGGTTCGAACCTACGACCTATATCTCGTAAGTCGCGGTCGTTACCACTGGGCCACCCACTGCTCTAATTTTTTTTTTTTTGTTTGTTTATAATATTATTAAAAGTTAAAATTATATTAGCCTATTATTCTGTAGTCCCAAACAGCACTGAAGCCTACTTCCCAAGTTCCCACAACCGACGCTCGACTGCATGACATGAATACATAATATAAACAATTTGAAATGAGAATTATACCGTTGTACACTGGTACGTCATACTATACTACGGAACGGATGTCCCTCAGACTTATTTATAGGTTTAATTTTATTTATTCGAAGGAACAAACAATTACACATTGTGTTTACAAATTATGTCATTATTATGTTTTTTTTTAAATTGCTGAATGGCGTTCCAGTGTGAGGATAAATAAATAAATATCTGTATCTAAATACCTACAAGTAAATAGAAAATAAAGAGTTATACAAATGTGCAACCTACAACATTCTCCCAAGAGACACAAAAAGACAGATAATTAAAGGAAATGCAATATGTTTCTAAATTTTCCAACGGATAAAGCAAATAGATCCAAGTTAGAGAAAACCTTATTGTCATTGCCTGTAAGGTGACGTAGAGGTGCCCGCCAGCCTGCATTCGTACGACTAGGAGTGACGACGAAAAAACAGGTCCCCGCGTACGTACTTCACGTCCCTGAATGGTTCTAGGGTCAACATACACAATCATACGAATTGTTATACAGATCATATAGAAACACTAGTTTCTGCCCGCGACTTCGTCCGCATGAACCCTCTTAGGGGTAGTGGAATTTCGAAAAACTCTTTCTTAGTGGATACCTACTCTTCTCTTCGTCAATAAACTTTTTTTTTTGTAAAATCAACTGTTCTATTTAAAAAAAATGTTTTTTTTTTTTTGTTTGATTTTTAGTTTGTATTAGTAATTGATCGTGTAATTTGATTTCCTAATTTATGTTATAGGTTTTTTGTACCGACTTTTTGGAAACTTGTAAATGACCTTCGAATGCATCTTGTTTAAGAACATTGTTTATATTAGCTATAATTTTCCCGAAGATATTAAATAAAAATAAAAGGCAAATAGTAAACCATATTCACCACAGGTATCGTCCTATATCTGCTCAGCCAAGTAGAGCCACCTCCCCCCCGTACTACCCACACCGGTAGACGCTGCACGCATGGCGTGGCACACACTTGTGATGTACTCGCACGGTTCACGACACACTATGGTTCAGTGGCTAGTGCCCATCTGACACGGGTTCGATGTCCGCCTGTTTAACTTTAGAGGGTTTTACGTAAAACATTTTATCTTTTTATCCGACTGCGTGACAGCAAAGATAGGGTTATGTTTTTTACTCGAAATTATTATCTAACGGTTGGATAACTTTAACACACGAGTCGTCTTGGTCGTTTGTAGTTATAAGATGGCCGATTCTAGACGTCTATCTACCTTCCATAATTAATAAAGCTCGAGTTTGTTGACGTTTATATGTCGACTTCAAAAAAGGAGGTTCTGTATTCGACCCGTATATATGTATGTATGTTTGAATGTCCGCGATTTTCTCAAAAACTGATGAATCAATTTTGATAATTTCAGGAAGGTTTTAGTATATAATACATTAGGTAATTATTCTTATGTACGAAGTTATACGCATAAATGTCATCTCCTGCATTTCTATGCGAATTTTGATGATTCTTCTAATGTCTTCAATTCTTCAATGCACTAGTGTTAATTGAATTTGTGTGTACAACTAAAAAGTGAAAAATGAATACTTTTTTACAAAAAAAAAACAACCGACTTAAAAAAAAATCTACAAAGTGATAAATAACTTTAATTTCGGAAGTCGGTGTCAAAAAACGAAAATGCGAACCCAGCGACACCGACTTCCGAAATTAAATGAATTAATAACCTGTTTAATAAATTTATTCAATTTAACGTATAATGAATTATTACATATACTTACCTACTATTAAAACAAATAATTTAAAAAATGCAGAAAATGCAGTCTTCATAAAATACTTTTTATTATAAAGTTACACTGTTAGTTACTATTAATTACAAGAAGTATTTTACAATCTAATATATATATATATATATATATATATATTAGATTATATTATATACAAGTGTATAAAAAAATATTATATATATTATATACAAGTGTATAAAAAAAAAAGGACAAGAGCTCATAGGGCATCAAAAAATTCGTCCGCATCGCTGTCGCGGGCTGTGCTGGGGCGGCTGGCTGCAGGGAGCAGAAAACCTCAAACGACGCAAATATAACAACCTTTTTGGGAGTTATATGTTTGAGCCGTTTGGGGTTGAAACTCCTAGGGCCTTGGGGCCCGAGTGCTCATCGAATGTTTCGAGACATCGCCAAGCGGTTGGTTGACTCTACACGTGACCAGAGGGCTGGCCTATTTTTAGCCCAAAGAATAAGCATTGCCATCCAACGTGGTAATTAATTAATTGAATTATTTATTACTTTGTATTTCTTTGTTGAAGTCGGTTGTTTTTTTTTTTGTGTATAAGTTTTATATGAGCTAAGTTAACCCACGTTCGCACGGATGTAAACATAATATCGCGGCGGGATTTTATCGCGCACTGGATTTTAAACTCTCGGTGTTAAGCCGAGCATTGAGAATCCCACAGAGCGCATCCTAGCGCGTAGAAAAACACACAGTTGGATTTTCAACTGTCGACTCTAAGCAGTACGTTGAAAATCCAGTGCAGGAATAAAAATCGCCCGCGCGAACCTGGGATTAAGGTAATAAAACGTAATATGAAAGTGAATGAAGAATGAAGTGATTCAGTGACACTGCGTCTTGCTGGGGTTCGATGCCCGGCTGCTCTTGTAGAGGTTACGGCAGGGTGGTTTTATAAATGTCGCTGTTTTCTCATAGAGGGTGAGCTATAGGGGTTTTGTTTTGTTCAGTCGTTTGGTATGGTTCGGTGATTAGCGGGCTGACTAATGCGGGATCGTAGTTAGTCGATACGTAGTGGTGTGTTGTACGAGGAATTCGTTTTTCTTTCCATAAAGCGTCCTTCGAACTGACAAAATGTTGCACAAAATTATGATGATGTCGTTTTTATCCAAATATATGGAAAGTGTGAGGAGAAATATTGCGCAAAAACAGGGAAATTCAATATATTGTGGGACGTTCAAAAGTTTTCTGAAAGTTAAGAATTTTTTTGCGGACCCGTCAATATTTTCTCAAACACCTCTTCATTCATCTGTATTAAGTGTTACGATGACAATGAGTCGGTCAAGTTTTCAACCAATACCTGAGCCACACTCTTTTCTTCTTCTTGTCTCCACCAACACTGCACACAATGCAACTATGAAGCTTGCAACCTCTGGGTCGACGTAGGCAGTTAATATGGCTGAGTACAACGCGAACCGTCCTTCTATCGCGAAAAGTTGAATAGACACTTGTTGTGCAATATTTTTGTGTAGTGCGAGGGGTCAACGACCATTGATTTTGCACAAAAATTAAGCTCAACATTTTTACACAAATTGAGCAACATTTTTGCCAGTGTGACAGCACGGGTCAAAATACTGTCAAACCAAGGTTCCAAACTCGGTTGTTTTCAACCTGCTAGACCAATTTTTCTGTCATCATTCTTAGTTAATGTAAGGAAATAAAGTACTAACGAGGTAGTCGATCGGCAATGTCATTAAAAATGTTAGTCTTTCCCCACGTATACGAGCTAAGCTGTACGGGTTAAGCTGTAGATTCTTCCTTCTTTTAGTTATTGTTGTTACGCTGGGGTTGTGTCTCGCATAGGGTCGCAGCATTATGCTGAGCGATGGCCGTTTATTGCGTGGATGTGGCGCATATTTTCCCCAATTTGTTCTTTTTTGTGTTTGAGTTCGTTCCTCGCGTCATGTTTACCGCAAATAAAAGTATTTTCTTTCTTTCACTGTTATCGCGAGCGGTTGTAGAGAGTGAAAGAAGTAGAGAGACACAGAGAGTAGTGGGTCGTGTGGGTTTGATTCCAGGGAGGAGCAATCAGCAGTACCACCACCAAACACCGCAGGCGCCTCCTGAGAGAAAGGACTCTCTATGGCCTCTGTCTATAACGTGAATCGTTCATGAATAATTCGCAAATACATAAATTGCAATATTTATTAGTCTAGTTTGTCGGAAAACAAGACTATGTCGTGAGCTAATCGATTTGTCTTCACTCTTATGAATAGTGGCCGGATATCCGCTTAGAGGCGCTAAGTGCCATGTTTTGTGTAAAATACTGGTATAGTGTGACTATGTTATGTAAAATGAAATTAGTTCAACGGCAACAGTATACAAATAAGCCTCCACAAGTGGTAACTAACCTAAATTCATGTCCTGCTCGATGGGCAGTCTCAACCCAAACTCGCTGATTGAACTATTCTTAAATAGTCTGTACTGACACGAGAGGAGAAGATGATACTTGATGATGATATAAAAGCGCCTGGGAAACAATCAAACGCCTGCAGGATTGCTCATAGCTTATTCGTCGGATATATGTAACTTTGCTATTACCAATTTGCGGCAACTTTTTATCGTTTTACAAACAGCAGCTAGATTTTTACTTGACTTAGCTTTTTACTACACTAAACTAAAGACAATACGCAATGTATTCCATGGCTTGTGGCTAAGTAATAACAGCCGCACGGGTCGATCGATCAGGTTAAGCTACGCTTGCCGCGGTTAGTCCGTGGATGGGTGATCACCTATACATACCAAGACCACTCCGTGTTTCGGAAAGCACGTTAAGCCGTTGGTTCCAGCTGTTATTCGTAGGTCTTTGACAGTCGTTACTGGTCGTCCGAAGGCAGAAAGTCTGACAACCAGTCTTACCAAGGGTTACCACGGGTGGGTTTTAGTCAGTAAGAGTCTGACACTCCCTTCCGCTCCACCCAGAGCGGGAGGAGTCATTAGATGATTTCCCATCCACACAAAAAAAAAAGGGGTATCGTATTACCAGTGACTGACTTGTGGAGGTCCGATAGGCGATAGGCAGTCACTCCATGTGAAATACTAGTACTCAGCTGCATCCAGCTAGACTGGAAGCCGACCCCAACATAGTGGGGAAAAGGCAGGCATACCTATGATGACGCAATGTATTATAGTGCATACCTATGATGACGCAATGTATTATAGTGCATTCGTGAAAGAATGGCTGAGGCCTCCGGTGGTTCTTATACCAATTGCATAGGTACCTAACTAATTAAAATGTACATAGCTAGTATGTCTTATTTAGTTTTCCAAACTTAACTAAAGTACTAAAGGCGAGAAGTACCTAAATCTGAATAATATTAAATGTTTAAGGGCGAATTCCAGTAAACTTTTATAGAATATGTCTATTCTATTCTATTTTTAATTATGGCAAGTAAAGCCGATGTCGACTATTCTGCCAATGTCAAAAGTGAATTGGAAAAGCAAGTGTGCATTATTATAAATTAAACGATAAAAATCTACGATGCTACAGTTGAACTTAATATAGATCTTGTGGGGTTAGTAGGTACTGGACTGAAACAAACAAAAATATAAAAATTACATATTATAATATTATTCCAGCCTATGGCCTATGTCCAGCAGTGGACGTCTTTCGGCTGAAATTATAATTATTATAATTGTTAGAACCTCAGGTTAGAACATTAAAATATACATATACCACATCCAAACAGCAAACAGGCAAAATATTTGAGGAAACACATCATAATTTTATATTATTATGGCGGATGAATATGAATCATCAGCGCCACAAGCAATTCTGGAGAGGGATTATGTTAAAAGGGGGGAAATGAATCGGAAGAGGGATCTTAAATTTGAGGAGACGGCTATACAAATCTAGAGGTGGGTGTTGTAAGAATAAGTCTTATCTTGAGAATAAATTTCACATTGTTGACAGTTTTTCCATATGTACTTAAGTACTAGAACTGTCAAACGTCAATTTAATCCACAGATAAAAGACATCCGACTTGGGTAAAATCAGCCCTAAGTAGGCAAACCTTTTTAGATGTCAACTACACTGACAACTGACATAAGTACAGTGTTTGAAAACATCGTGAGGAAAAATACATAGTTTGAAATCGGCAACATGCAGTGAGCAGGCGTTGTGAACAATGCCTGTTCCTTTTCTAAATGAGAAGAGGCCTTTTGTCCTGCAGTGAGACGGTTACAGGCAAACATTAAGTGAATTTTTCCCTAAAGGTTCATTTGAAAACCAGCGTCAGACAGCATCTGTCTGGCATTAATGCTGAAATGAGCTTTTTTTGGCGCAGCCGTGAGGCACACACTATTGTTGTTTGAAACCTTTTTATTTTTTTTTATTTTGTGTTTCACGAACTGTGACCAAATAAACTTTTTTTCTTTCTTTCTTTCTAATTTGGGTGTTAGGCAAGAAGCTGCCAGTGTGATGACACTGGCAGCTTCTTGCCTAACACCCAAATATTGTAATGTTTTCTCATTGTTTGTCTTACTTCTTTTTAGTATATTCGTGTATTTATTTGCGATTGGGTATATAATATAATATTATATTTATAGTTTTAATAGGTTTATGCGTATCTTTCATGATTGCACCTACCACTGTATGTCTCAGCATCACCCAAAGTTAGAC
Source organism: Hydraecia micacea (assembly GCA_914767645.1). Lineage (NCBI taxonomy): Eukaryota > Metazoa > Arthropoda > Insecta > Lepidoptera > Noctuidae > Hydraecia > Hydraecia micacea. Next base: position 9,790,858 of record OU611802.1, on the reverse strand, counting down.
CGGTAGAAAATGCCTCCGTAAATGTGCGTGAGTAAAGTATTAAATAAGTAAATATTATTACCTATAATGAGCCCGTTCTTATAATACCAACTGCACTAATATCAAAATTGCGTGTTAAATTATGTAATGTTCGCACATACCTGCCATATGGACACTTCTAAAGGTGGATCCACACATTGCGAGGCATGCGCTCCGCACGGCGCACAACGCATGCCTCGCCAAGTGTGGACCTGTATATTCGTGGCGAGGCATGCGCTCCGCACGCGCGAGGGCGAGCCAACGTATGTCGGCAAATGCTTCAAGATCAAAGTGCCTCAGTGCGAGCATTACGTTAGGTGTGGACGTAGCCGCGCATGCACGTTCGAGGCGTGCGCCGCGTAGAATATCAACGCACGCCTCGACTGCGAAAATGAAACTGCGTTTGCTCGGGCCAAACAGCGCGCAGCGCATGCTCGGGCCGATCCAACCCACACAGCAGCAGTCAAGATGGCGCCTTTGCATCGCGTGCGCGTATCCGCTGCTGCTTTTATAATTATTAATTCAATTATTGAAAAGAAAAGGAAAGAAAACGCCATACGTCTTCTTTTTTATTTTTATTAAAATAATGATTATGTTTAGGATCCCATAATAATCTATTACTTTCGTATAATAAAACTGCTTTTCTTAACATTTCTTTGTCGTTCATAATGCGCGCGTACATCCGCAGCGAGGCGGACACAACCATCCAAACGCAACGCACTGCTCGCAATGAGCCGGCCGCCACACGGCGCACAGCGAATAGCGCGTGTGCGGCGCACACGCGCTGTGCGTTGTGCGCCGTGCGGAGCGCATGCCTTGCCAAGTCTGCGCGCCTACTTGCCTCGAGCATTTGCTTCGCACGCGATGGCTCGACCCGAGCATATGTTGGTATAATTTGTCAACACGCACGCCTCAAGCCGAGGCATGCGTTGTGCGCCGTGCGGAGCGCATGCTCGCAATGTGTGGATCCACCTTAACAATATCAAATCAAACGATTGACGCACACTCTTCCTGTATAAAAACAGCATTGATAACAATCGTTGGAAATTGTTAACAGCTAATCACTTTCACGATATGAATAACTGATATTTTTTATCACGAGTGATAACTACTATTTTTTCCTGTGTTATCGTTTATGTATGATATAATGTTAAACAGCAAAAAATTAACAGTTTAAATTCTTATCACTCCATATGCGGTAGAGGTGGGCATTTAGCGGTTTTTTAAATACTTATTATTTTCTCTTCGACAGTTTTTCGGTTAGTAGAGGTAAAGAGATTTCAGTCAAACCAGAGGTACCTCCCTTTTTTATCATGGTACAGACGCCAGCACATCAACCTACTACAATCTGTCAGATTTCTGTAATAGATTTTCAACTTTATCGCTAAAGCATAAGGTTCAATGTTGATTGGGAAAATTTGACAGTTAGGTGTAGGTTGATGTGCTGGCGTCTGTACAACAAGTCGTTCATGCAATGTTATCTCCAGTAAGTAAGGATGGTGTCAACAATACTACCAAATCGAGACGTCATCATCATTTCAGTTGAAATTCTGACAAACTGTATAAGTTTTGCGTATTGCTCAGCACCGCATTAGTTAGCGGAAGGCAGATGTTAGGTTATGTTAGGTAGTCTGTAATACAAAAACAAATTCATACGAAGATGTCCACACTGCACAGGGTGTCAGGGACATCGACACGCAACCTGTCACCATGGATTCAGGACATCATTTTGAAACCCTTGCGTTAAAATTTTTCTTCGGTCGAACAATATTTGCTGTTCCATACATTCTGAATCATGTGCTGAATTCATGCTTTCAGTTTACGCGTCAATGTCCCTGCCAGCTTGTGTTATTAACTTTAAGCAACCCAAGCACAATCAGCCTATGTAGACAATGTTGGGACATACTGCTGGAACACAGGCCTTGTCTCTGTGAAAGGGGTAGGCCGTAATCCAACACGCGGGTCCAGTGCGGGTTGGTTGATGTCACGTGTCTTCGCATTTTTGGTTGTAGGACAAGCCGGTTTCCTCACGATGTTTTCCTTCACTGTTTTAAAAGCAGTGGGGATGAAATAATTTGCACAAAGTAAAGCGCCTGTCTGGATTCCAACCTACGATCTACAACGCTTAAGTCACGACTGTTACCACTGGGCCACCACTGCTCTCAACAACTTAATGCTGGTCAGCAGGGTGCCCAGGACTGGTTATAAAACCATGCTGCGAACCACCGTGTGTCTGACCATGAGTCATGTCCCCTTTTTTTTGTTTTTTTTTTTTTGGATGGGAAATCATCTAATGACTCCTCCCGCTCTGGGTGGAGCGGAAGGGAGTTTCAGACTCTTACTGACTAAAACCCACCAGAGTTCCGGGGCAGCGGTAACCCTTTCGGACGATCCCGCTACCCCGGCAGGCTTCGGCCCTAGCGGGCCCCTTCCTTTATGCTGACATCTCTTTGAGGCGCGCGTGGAACACATACGCGTCGTCCGGCACGGGCCCGGTCCTGATCGGACGGTGAGCTTTACCTATTACTCTCCGTCCGCAGGCCCGCGCCTTCGGCGGCCGGGAGTCGTCACGCGGCTCCCGACGCACGGAGCGTCTCCCGCGGCGGCTGGGACGTGAGGCTCTGTCCCTCAACCATCGCGCCTCCTCCTTTGCTAGCATGACTGCTTCGCAGAAGGAGGTGACTGCCTCCCACTCCAGGTCACCGCTGCTGCCGATCGCCAAGCGGGGCAGACCTCCACCGTATGCTGTATATGAGGACCGTGTCCTCTGGGCGATCCTCGCAATGGTGACACCCAGACGTCATGTCATCTCATGCCCCCTTACGTGCTGTCAACAATAATAACACGACAGTAAAACGGTTGACTATCACGAGAACGGACGGTCCCTCGCATGTCAGCGTCGTAGAAAACACTTAATGAAATAATTGATTATGTTCAGTTTTTATACGTTTTTGTTTTCCGATGAGCCACGTGGTGGTCATTATTGTCAGTGGACGCGTGACTTGGTGTTTAGGGGTCCTTAGGAAACCTAAGTAGGTTTCATAAAGATCGTGTAGGTGAATGTAGATGATATGTTCTCTTTATATAGGTCTAGCGCTTTTTATACATTGTAGCATGGACCTAGACTCGTAAACTGTAACTATGAATCCAACACATGAATCTAGAGCCCCTAGCGTAGAAATCATACATATTTTATTTTTATGTACTTATACAGGGTTATTGGAAAAACACCAACAACCTCTTAAGAGGTCATTGTACTCATCATTATGAACAGCTTTTACTATGGGACTAAACCTGAAATCGCGAAAAATAAATCAGCTGTTCCTTACATTTTGACGAGTTATACGAATACGAGTATAAATGTAGGGAACAGCTGATTTTTTTCGCGATTTATTATTATGGATGGATCCCTCTCACAGAGAGGAGGCCTGTGTCCCAGCAGTGGGAACATTATAGGCTGATTATGTTATGGATGGACGACACATTTTAATGGTAGATACGGAACCTAAAAAAATGGATTACTTCTACACGTGAAGGAAATTCTAAGTAAATACTCTAAAAACACATTCCCATGATTATAATTTATTAATCCTCATGATTATCTTGCTCGTTTTAATGAGAGTAATTATAAATAATCATAATTAATTGGATTGTATTGTTCTAGCTTCAACTGTCAACTGTTCATGTGCACTCTTCTGACTACTTTTTTTTTAGAATTTCTTAATTATCGGTATGTATAGGTAAAATAGGTAGGTGTGTAGAAAATTTCCGTAGGCACTGACGCCACTGAACAAAGAGACATGAAAAAAAATATAGAAAAATAAGATTCTTTAAAAGTTTAAAGTCACAAAATATGTCAATTTATTAATTTAACATAAAACGGCCAGTGATCAGTTACATTAGTTAACGTTATACGGTACCTACATTATATAAAAAGTGAATCTAGAAATCGTTTTTGCCAACGAAATTCATACTCAAAACTTCCCTCGCGACATTTTCCTCATTCCTCCGCATCACATGCCCATACCATGACAACCAATGTCCACACAACTTTTCAGTTACCGGTGCCACTTTGAGACCAAGGGAGGCTCTGATGACCGACACATAGTCAATACTCAATACTTAACTTAGTTTTTTGACCCTCATGTAAAACTAGTGGAAGTGTACATACGCGGTATTTAACAACGTTAGTTACGCGGAATTGGACTATCAACGACGTTATGTATTACATAGATGGTATTTAAAGTTAAAGAACAATATGGACCCTGTATGGCGGGATACATCCATTTGATACACCTCCCGCGCGGTGGCGGGTACACCACCATCAAAAGCATTCCCAAGGACGCTGGTGTCAGGCTGGCGGCCGACTGTCAAACTTTGCCAAAACATAAAGCAACACGAATGGAAAACATTTACCCAACTCATCGTTCTCCCAAATCCCCAGAGCAGAATGTCACAATAATCACCATTACACTTGATTACAGTGGCGATACTAAACCAAAGTGGTTATTAGTGGGTCAGCAGCGAGCGAGGCGGTGACGCAAGAGCGCGGGAAACTGTCGATGTGTATGCATTGCGATTGTACCTTTGGGCTTTTGAGAGGTCTTGATACTTTGAGATTAGTTAAAAAAATAACCCTAGTTCTTTTTGTCCGAGTCGGTGGCAAAAGGAAAAATATTGTAATAAGTTAGATGAGTTGAGAGCAATGGTTGCCCAGTGGTAGCGGCCTCGACTTACGACTTGTAGGTCGTAAATTCGAACCCAGATAGGCGCTTTATTTCATCACCACTGTTCTCAAAAACGTAAAGGAAAATGAGGAAACCCACATGTTCTAGAGCCAAAAATTCGAAGACATGTGACTTCCATCAACCGCCACGGAGCCCGCGTGGTAGATTACGGCCAACTCCCTCTCACCGAGAGGAGGCCTGTATCCCAGCAGTGGGAACATTATAGGCTGTTTATATAATATGTAGAAGACGGATGCAGCTGAGTGAGTTGGGCTCAATAGGCATTTAGCTGCATCCGGTTAGACTGGAAGCCGACCTCAATATACTTGGGAAAAGGCTACGTAGATGATGATGAGATGAATTGGGCCCAGTAGGTGGTTACGCCAATCGCGGCATCAGTGGTGTTTTTTAGATCCTCAGAAAAACAGGTGTGTGGACAGTTTAAACTATTTATTTTGTTTAATTATAAGCATTGCCCTCATCAGCTGGTTTAAAAGAGTAATGCCTCTCACAACGCATATTTAAATAGCTTGACGTTTATCTGTTTAGCTGTACTTACTGTGAAAAACCAAATTTCCAGCAAAATACTGTTTTGTGCCTATGATTAAACAAGCAAAATAAAATATTTTTTAATATGTTACTTTTTTACTTGTTGTTTTATGGTTTTATTATAATTGTAACCAAAATCTTAAAAAAAGGTGGTCTAATTATAAAATATCAATAATTAATCTCCAAAAAAGCACAAGTATCAAGACTTTTCGTCACCCACTCGAGTATAGTTTGTTTTGCAAACAAATTGTTATGGGAACGATGATAAAAGCTGCGCTTGCGATGTTCTCGCAGTGACCTTGTACCTGCGACATCACGCTATGCAATTGAGTGTGAGTAGTGTAAGAGGTAGTATTGAAAATTAACCATTATGTAGGTATATTATTTTTATTTAGGAAAACGTGATTGAGAGCCGCGATATGGAGCGCAGCATTCTTGGAGTCAGATTAACGAACCGTGTTAGGAAGACAGCACTGCGCTCCAAAACACAGATCGCTGACGTCACCCAAATAGTAGCCAAGCTTCTTATATCTATGCAAGCTTCATTGGAACTGGGCTGGACATGTTTGTCGCATGTCCAACGAGTCATGGGCCAAATTTACTACCATTTAGGTCCTAGAAAACGTCCGGTGGCATTGAGGCAGACCCAGGAGAAGATTGCGAGATGAGCTTGACGCCTGCGGATAGGATTGGTCCACACTAGCTCTGGATAGAGAGGAGTAGAAGGGGGAAGGAGAGGCGCTTGCCCAGCAGTGGGAGAACACAACGGAGGCTAAACATTAAACAATACGCGATTAGTGTCAGTGTTATTTTTAGAAAAGTTACATTAATTACTTACTTTCGTACATGTTTACATACCATCCTAATTTCACCAAAAAGTAGTCATCAGAAATTGCTTTTATGCAACCTACCGGTCAGAATTTCAGAATGTGTGCTGCACCCAGGAGTACTTTCTGAATCTTGTCCTTGACGCTTGCCAATCTGCCTGCCTTTTCCCAACTATGTTGGGGTGCGCTTCCGGTCTAACCGGATGCAGCTGACGACCTCAACAGCCAGGGTAACATAATACCCCTTCTCCTTAACGCTTGAACTGCTTAATAGGAACCTTCCTTTTTTTTAGCATTATATGGTATAAGTACAATAAAGTATTTATAAATACACTAGCATCTGCCCGCGACTACGTCCGCGTGAAATTTCTTGTTCCCCCGCCCCACTCCGTCGCATCGCATCGCCTGCCCGCGCTATCACTTCAGTTTCGTTTAGCGTTCTTTCTGATATTTTTTTTTTTGCTCGACTCCTAAGGGTCATAGCGTCATTGCCTATAGGCTTCCTCAACAATTAGGCTATCAAATGCAAAAACAATTGTTCAAATCCGACTGGTAGTTCCAGAGGTTAGCGCGTTCAAACAAACAAACTCTTCAGCTTTATTATTATTAGTATAGATTTGAAAATCTTCAAGAGCTCCAGAAAAAGGAGGAAAAATTTGGTGGTGAAGAAGTAAAAACTCTTTTGCAATTGTCCTTATTGGTATTTGAATAAAACCAACCCTACATTTCTCTAGAACATATGAACATTATGTATGATGCAACACGCACATACCTACCTACTATCCTCTCAAGGCCAAACGCGCAATTTTCGCACTATACATATTTCGGGCGCATCGTGTGACATTCTCCGGTCAAACTGGGCATTGTCCTTTAAAGAGAACGTCTGACTACCAAAACAGACATTCACTACAATTACTGACATTTAGAGCACTTTGCTTTAAATACTGGGTCAAATCCTAGGGCCAGGTAGATTAGAGGACGGGGAGCATCCTCCTGATAACAACATACTGCGATCAAGGAATTGACGACACGCCCTAGGAGGACGTAATAGTGACGTCATTGGTGATGTTCTTCAGAAAGGACAGGTGCGTAGTACTCGCAACCGGCGTGCGTGTATGACCAGATGTAAGGATGGAGGCAGATAATAATAATAATATTCCACAACTATCACACAACGCCATCTAGTCCCAAGCTAAGCAGAGCTTGTGTTATGGGTACTAGACAACTGATAAACATACTTATATATTTCTAAATACATACATATTATAGATAAATTACAACCAGATGCAGAGGTGAGGAGAGGAGGAGGAGGAGGAGGAGGAGGAGAGGAGATGCAGGAGATGGAGGAGGATCGTAGCAGGTGGCGTCCTCATAGTTTCTACCTTATAGTTATGTTCATGTATGAAGTGAACTCGCTATGACTATTATAGTACACACACATTTCGTCAGTTATGTTTAAGTCCCATGTAATAGGATCGAGAATATTACCATCAACCGAGCACATATTCTGGCTCTCGGCTGCTACTGAGAAATTCCTGATAGAAAAACACAATAACACTTTGCCCCACCTGGGAATCGAACGCAGGACAGTGCTTAGAGCAGCGCTTGCGCACACTAGACCAATATTTCACTGATTTAGAATTGTTATTCCTTTTTTGCTGAGGGGAAATCCTCATGGATACTTACCTCATATATGCAAGCTATACTCCGTTACCCTAAAAAAAAAACAACATAGTCAAGTCGGTTATCGTGTATTGAGGTAAAATCGAATGCTTAGTTTTTTTTGCTTAGTTTTTACTCGTGTTTACTGAGACCATGTAAAGGTATTCATGAATAGTGAACATTTCAGTTTATTGTTAAACAAGTAATTCTTGTTTATTGATCATAAATTCACGATATGTAGGCTAGACATTTAGACAAGCATTTGATTTCATACAGGAATATAACATGGAACTCTAGACAATTTAAAGAAATGAATGTTTGTGAATGCAATGGATTTTAAAAAGTAAGTTTTGAACGCAACTATTTCATTAATGTGTTAAGATTTCAGCCAGAATCTTAGATATTGCCTACATGCAAATTATCCTATGTTACAAGTTGGCAAACGGACCATCGTTCCACCTGGTGGCAAGTGGTTACCGCCACCTACAGCAGCATAAGCATAATCGGCCTATTATGTTCCCACTGCTGGGACACAGACCTCCTCTCTGTGAGAGGTAGTGGGCCATGATCCACCACACGGGCCCAGTGCGGGTTGGTAGATGCCACATGTCTTTGAATTGTTAGCTCTAGGACATGTCGGTTTCCTCACGATGTTTACCTTCATCGTTTTGAGAGCAGTGATGGCCCAGTGGTTTCGGCCCCGACTTACGAGTTGTAGGTCGTGAGTTCGAACCCAGGCAGGCACTCTACTTTGTGTAGGTATTTAATTTCATCAGCACTGCTCAAAGTATGTCCTAGAACCAAACATTCGAAGACATATGACATCCACTAAGCCGCGATGGGCTCGCGTGGAGAAAAAGGGCCCACTCCCTCTCCCAGCGAGGAGGCCTAGCTCTGTCCCAGCAATGGGAACAGTATAGGCTGATTATGCTATGTATATAGTACACGTAGATAGGTAGGTACTATTATTATTTGTTGAAGACATTGTTAGCAAATAATAAACGATTGTTACAGTAAGTAATAATTCGTGATGTTCAAATGGTCATACGCACCATTAGGAGTCATCATTACAAATTGTTGCAAAAGGTCAAAACGTTATAATTATAACATGTTGAACTTAAAAAAAATAGATAATATCGCCATTGTGGGAATCTTCTGTTCTAATAATAGGTTTTAACCGACTTTAAAAGAGGATGTTCTCAATTCGATTGTATTAATGGTACGATGGTATAGTGATTGCAAGTGGGCTGCTGAGCGTGGGAATCTGGGTTCGAAACCCGGCTCGGGCAAAGTGTATTTGTGGGTTTTTATATCAGGAAATTCTCAGTAGCAACCCCTAGTCTAGATTTGTGCCCGATTGGTGGGAATAGGCTGGCACTCTATTGCATGGAAGTTAACCATAACTGGCAATGTGCGGGTGTTCTATAGGTACAGCTTTGCCTAACCCTTCAGGGATTACAGGCGTGATGTTATAACAAAGTTCTTTAAATCTTGGAAGATATCACACCGGTGGTGTCTAGGTTCAGAAGATATCACACCGGTGGTGTCTAGGTTCAGAAGATATCACACCGGTGGTGTCTAGGTTCAGAAGATATCACACCGGTGGTGTCTAGGTTCAGAAGATATCACACCGGTGGTGTCTAGGTTCAGAAGATATCACACCGGTGGTGTCTAGGTTCAGAAGATATCACACCGGTGGTGTCTAGGTTCAGAAGATATCACACCGGTGGTGTCTAGGTTCAGAAGATATCACACCGGTGGTGTCTAGGTTCAGAAGATATCACACCGGTGGTGTCTAGGTTCAGAAGATATCACACCGGTGGTGTCTAGGTTCAGAAGATATCACACCGGTGGTGTCTAGGTTCAGAAGATATCACACCGGTGGTGTCTAGGTTCAGAAGATATCACACCGGTGGTGTCTAGGTTCAGAAGATATCATACCGGTGGTGTCTAGGTTCAGAAGATATCACACCGGTGGTGTCTAGGTTCAGAAGATATCACACCGGTGGTGTCTAGGTTCAGAAGATATCACACCGGTGGTGTCTAGGTTCAGAAGATATCACACCGGTGGTGTCTAGGTTCAGAAGATATCACACCGGTGGTGTCTAGGTTCAGAAGATATCACACCGGTGGTGTCTAGGTTCAGAACTCGAGACAGAATGTAATAGGCATGTTTATGTCCAACTATGCCAACTGTAAAACACGTCCACTGCGGACATAAGCCTTTTGGCGAACCAAGATAATGTAACCTGCACCGTATGACCTGCTAGATATGTGCCCCATCACAAAAAGTGAACATTCTTAATAAATTAATTATGATTAGCAACAAGTTATTACGCATTCCCATATAAGTGTGGTAACTAAGACCATAGACAATTTAATAATGTTTTTACAGAGTTGCACAGACCGCAGTGACCGGCTGCCGTGGGAAATGTGGAGACATAGTGTGGATACGACGACTGGTTATGTTATTGTTAATGTTTTGTTTTTGTTGGTTCTATGAGATTCTTTCCACTGAAAAACCAAGCAACCAACAGCAATAAAAAGTATCCCATCCCATTATTTTTAACCCAGTAGTCCCTTTAAAAAAAAAACATATATTTTTTTTCTTCTAATAAGAATTTACTCGATGATCTATTGGTTGGATGCTAGCTGAGCTTGGGATCTTGGGTTTGATTCCCAGGTTAGGACAAGTGTTCATGGTTTTTCCGTCCGGACTGCTACTGAAAAAAATAGCAACTTGCAGGAGTCTGAATTCGTGCCCGGTTGGCATTAGGCTCACCCCAAATTTAATAGGACTTGGTAATAACTGGCGATTTTTGGGGCACTATGCGCCCCTCTAATCCCTTGGGGAATACAGGCATGCTATAATTATGTTATGAATACCACTTCCAGCTATTTAATCAGAAAACAGAAGTATAATATTATGAATATGACAACTTGCTATAATCTTTAACAACCAAATTACGTATTTTTGCTAACTCACAACGTAATATTACATTATGAGAAAGTGATGCTCCTGGTGCGAACGACCGGTTCATGGTTTTGGACGTTAAGACGTAATATTTTAATAAATATTATGTCAGTTATGTTTGCCTATCTTTGGAAGTAACACTTGGAAGTTAGAAGTGTTAGAACATGGTGCTCGTTAGATAATATTGGTAGAATTAGGGCGTAGAAAAATAAAAACTGGTTTTTATTTGATATAGTCAATATACCATCTTTTGGAACACAATCGTTTATTTTTATGAGTTTGTGATTGTTTGATAGCAGTTAGAATTTTTTATTTTTATTATTTTCGGTACTTTATTATTCGTCTGGGTTTTTCTCTACGAGGGAAGTTGTGATAAGTCTGTTTTCAGGGTATCAAAAAGTGTCTGAACAACGTGATTTATTAGGGGCAATGACCCTATTGTAACCCAATTACCGAGCGATACCATTATGATCAGATTAAACTAGTTTTTATTATGTCAGGCTGCTACCCTTATCAATTTTCGATTAGAATACATTGCCATAATTAGTTTTCAAGTGTTTTCATGGGGCATCGCCATGGTGATATAAAAAAGGGGACACACTGAGTTCCCAAGCAACGATTAGATACTATTATTATTATTACTATTGACTTGTATCTTCACTTGTATAATATTTTCATATTTTAAAAGCAAACAGTCTTAAAATAATAATGTGTACAAGTATATAAGGGAGGGGAAAGATACATAGGGCATCAAAAAATTCGTCCGCATCGCTGTCAACAGGAACAGTGGCCAAAAGGCTGGCAGCATTGCCACGTTGTATGGCAATGCTGATTCTTTGGGAAAAATTACTTGTATCTAAATGTAATTATGTGACATGTAAGAATCCCTTACTAATAAATTACTATAACTATGACTCTTTGAATGAATAAATGAAGGAAAACTCGTTATTAAACACAAACCCTACACCACACAGGTGCACTCTTAATGTCATTTTAACGAGGAAATGGTGTCATTTTTTGTAGAGTCTTAAACCTTGTATCCTGATATCCTGAACAAAAAAACTCCATCCAAGACTCACCGTTCGCCCACAGGAGCGTCGCGCGTCGCATCCACATAAATCGAACGCTGTATATAAAACAGAGCGGCGCAGGCGCGCACATTTCAGTGCAGTTCAGTGATCACAGCAGTGTACAGTGAAACAGTGTCTATCGGGTATGTAGTGCTTGTTTATGTAGTTCAATACTTGTAAGGGTAAACGTAACAGCCTGTATATCAGGTAGGTTATAGGTAGTTGTAAAAATCAAACACTCTTTGTAGTCGTGTAAAAAATAAAAAATAAAATTTTATGTACTTAGAATTATTTAACTTACAATACTTACGTAGTTTTAAGAAGTAAAAAATTATTATGTAGGATGAAAACTGAAAAAACTTTTTCTCGGTTTTCAGTATCCACTGTTATGAAAGTGTGTGTGAAAAATTGTTAATCTCGATTTTTATGAAAATAAAAACTGGTGATAAGAGACCGGACGGTGTCTTTATTTCCATGGAAGGTAGGTAGGCCTTTAGTGTGGGACGCTACGTGTGTCGATACTCTTGCGCCATCCCATCTTCCTGGCTCGGCATGCTGTGCTGGCGCTGCTGCTGCGGCTGCGGAAAACCTCAAGCGGCGAAAATATAATAACCTTATCGGAAATTATATTTTTGAGCCGGTTGGGGTTGAAACCCTCGGGCCGTGGGGTGGTCTTTTTATGGAAATTTCAAAACGGCTGGTTGACACTTCCCGTGACCCAAGGGCTGGCTTTTACCTTGGCCAAAGGCTAAGCATTGCCATACAAGGTGGTAATGCCACCAGTCTCTTGGGTACATTACCAGTCGACAGCGATGCGGATGAATTTTTCGACGCTATATTTTAGTTTCTGTATAGTTTTAGTTAAGTTATGATTTAATTTTGTTATTTTTATTAATTAATTAATTAGGTATTCGTTATTATTTACTTACTTATTATTTTAATTTATGACAACCCGGGAATCGAACCCAATAAATCAACCTTTTGCTTTGAACTATTTTTAATGTCGCGCTGACCTTTTCAGATACTAAATCTGAAACAATTTCCAGTATTAAAAATGTTTTTATAGCAAGGGTAGTAAAATATGACCTGTTTTTCTAGTAAGGACTAGTTATTACTGTAATAAAATAATCTACATAAATGCTATAAACCCAAGATGTTAATGAATGCATGAGTTGCTTACCTTCTTAGCAAAACCTAAAAATCACATAAATTATTTCAGGATGAGCGAATTAATTGCAAAGCCTGCAAATTTTGACTGCCTCGCTGGTCTAGTGGTCTACTGCTGAGCACGAGGTCGTCCTCGGTTCGATTCCCAGGTCGAACAAAGTATTATTAGTTTTACGATCAGGAATTTCTCAGTAGCAGCCTGGAGTTTGGATTTGGCGAAATGGGGGTGTACTTTAGGTAGGTTTTTTTATTTGGTGCGCGGTGGAAATCCTCATGGACTTCCTCCATCGTGGGGGTGACAGAGGGGCATGCCGGACTGTTACCGGCTAAAACCACCGCGGTGTACCACCTCTACCTATGGCCGTGGGTGCGGGATTCACATAAGCATTCCCCGCTCCCCCGACAGGCCTCGACCCGCTCCTCAGCGGGTTCCACCTCCCCGTACTTTAAGTACATCTATCTAATAATACACCCACATTTCGCCAGTTATGTTTAAGTCCCATGTAATAAAGTCCAGCCTATCGCCATCAACCAGGCACAGATCTAGACTCCGGGCTACTACTGAGAAATACCTAATGGAAAACCCAATAGAACTTTGCCTGACCAGGGAATCGAACCCAGGACCTCATGTTCGCTTGTGACACTGCCCAACGAGGCAGTCTGACAAACCTCTTCTTGTTGATATATTTTGCTGTGCTTGTGTTAAAGAAAGCATCACATTCGGGTCATCAAAATGAACATGATATTATTTCACTATCTTTCTTTATTTTGGGAAAGGAAAACTTTCGTTACCGGCCTTGAAACAATAGCGAGTAATTGTACTAAATACTATCTCTCACTTAACTTCTCACTCAAAGGCCATAATTATTTTGTTATAATTGAACTGTGTGCGTGCAATGGTTTTTAAATCATCATCATCATCGTCATTCTCCTCCCTTATCCCAATTTATTTAGAGTCTGCGCAACTTGGTACTTTTCTTCCATACTTCTCTATTAGTCGTCATCTCGGTAGTCAACCCATTTCTAACCATATCATCATTCACCATCTATCGTTTCTTTGGTCTTCCCCTACTCTTATAGCCATCGACAACGGTTTTTAAAAATCAGTCAAAATATAGTTATGAATGATGTTTAGAGACGGAATAATCTATTTACGGTCAAATGCACCATCTCCGGTCATCGATCATTTGGAATGAAAGGCATTTAATAATTGATATACATAACTAGTTAAAATAAATAATAGTTTTAGTTAAGTTAGGATTTAATTTTGTTATTTTTAATTAGGTATTAGTTATTATTTGCTTATAGATCTTAATGTATGTACTACGAAAGACATAATAAATAAAGTAAATAGTACGAGTATAATGAGTAGGTATATAAATAAATAATAAATATTTTATTCAGTATTAATATTATTCAGTATTAGTACGAATACTTAACCTATTATTGATCGAAGCATTAAACTGGGTTTAGAAGACATGTCTGATATTATTGCATTCTAAGAAGTGACAGATCTTTTTGAATATACAGCATCCTACTTTTTGGTTCGTCAGATAGGTTTAGAGTTCCTTCGATGTCTGACATATTTGTGCTCATCATCTGCCTAGCCTTTTCCCAACTATATGTTGGAGTCAGCTTCCAGTCTAACCGGATGCAGCTGAATATCAGTGTTTTACATGGAGCGACTGCCTATCTGACCTTCATAATCCAGTTACTGGGTTATTCGATATCTCTTGGTAAGACTAATCAGTCTCACCAAGATCTAAAGTCTGACAATAGTCAGACTCGATAGTCTGGCTTAAAATCTCAGAATCAATTTTATTTTCTTGTAAATTTTGGCCATTTTAACTTTTGACTTTGAGCTGAAATACCCGTTGATAATTAATCTTTCATTTACGCAATGGATGACCCTTATGCCAAACAGCTAGGTAGAGCTGTGTCAGTAGACTCTCTTTTCGCCAGCTCAGGGTTAAAAACGCAATGTTATAGAGGGGGAGACAATGTCCATTAACCGGACACAAATCTTAACTCCGGGCTGCTACTGAGAAATTCCTAACGGAAAACCCTATACAACATCTCGACCAATCAACTACTGTCAGCAACTGAAAAGCAGTAGTGGTTTAGTAAAAACGATGGTCGCGGAGTTGTAGGTCGTAGGTTCGGACCCAGGCAGGCACTTTTACTTTGTGTGACCTATTTCATCACCAATACTCTCAAAACCTTGAAAGCCAACCTCGTGAAGAAACCGGTATGTCCTAGGACCATAAAATCGAAAACATGTGACATCTACCAACCCGCACTGGGCCTGCGTGATGGATTTTTCCCACTCTTTTTCACAGAGAGGATACTTGTGTCCCAGCAGTGGGAACATTATAGGCTGATTTTGCTTCTTGAGCTTGTTCAGGCATGATATACTGCCGTCTACTCTCTTGACAAGTCACCTCATACGACACTCACAAATTGCACCCGGTAGCCTAGATATTACCAACAAAGAAATCTATTACTATAATCAATCCGAACATTTTAAATCCATTAATTGAATCAATAAAGTTATCACAGTTGACAAATTCATCGAAAAAAACGTCAAAGTTTGTTCAAAACACACCTTTTTCGAGCACTTTTTAAATAATGACAATTTACTGAAAACAGTTGAACATGCGATCACAGTAACAGCTGAATAGTTATCGATTCAAGTGGTTCATGAAATGAGTCGGCATTAGAAAGTTCAGGAACAAGGTATCATCACGCTATTGTTAGGAGCGTGATATGTAGATGCATGATAAGTTAGTTGCGCGTACGCTCGCTGAAAGGGGATTTTTGCCCATTTCAGCTTTAAAATGTGGCCCAATTGAAAGTCACCAATGTAGTGCAAAATAATTAATTACTTTGAGTTTACTGTCGTGCTGATATCTACTCCATTAAAAAAAAAACGTTACTGCTTAGCAAAGGGCACCTAGTCTATACTAATAAAGGTGAAGAGTTTGTTTGTTTGTTTGAACGCGCTTATCTCTGTAACTCCTAGTCGGATTGGAAAAAATATTTTTGCAATTGATACCGTAATTCTTGAGGAAGGCTAATGGCTAATTAAAATCACGCTGTGCCCCTTAGGAGCCAAGCAAAAAGAAAAAAAAAACAGAACAAACGCTAAGGGAAAATGAAGTAAAAGCGCGGGTAGGCGATGCGATGCGACGGGGTCGCGGGTAGAAGCCAGTTAGTTCATCATAAATGTAATTTCAGTTACCGAAATATCTAACTGGTTCTTCGATGCGCAAAGTGTTCTTAGGACCTGCTTCAAAAAGGCAATAACAACGCTGATTTTAGGTTAAGATTATTTTTTTGAAGATGTATGCTCAAGTTTATTTGTATGAGAAGAGACATTTTAACTGCAGTGGTACCCTTACCAACAGATTTTAATTGTATTAAAGAGGCTAATAGTCCCAGTCTCCTAATAATAATATCTCGAGTTATATAACAGACCCATCAAATATCTACCAAAGCCTGATAACTGTAAATTAACTGCCCGTGTCGTCATTAACTCACTTTTAACCATAGAATTACATAATAATATGCTAATAATTAGAAATTATGATTTAATTTACATAATTTTATGACTAATCTCACTGACAATTTTACACTGATTTTGGACTAATGAAAATAGCAGAAGATAAAATTACGTAACACGTAGTCGGAAGCCTGAAAGTCTGACAAATGTTCCGAACTTAGAATGACAGCGGTATTGCCCAGTGCTAATTACTTTTTCCGTATGTCAGGAGTGTCTTATCTTATTCGGTTTAACAGTTGGGACATTCTTGGAAGTACCTGAGAATGGATTTAATAGGATCGCTCCATATTACATAGGACTTAATCGTAACAGGCGTGGGTGCCAATTAATCAATCAAAATATTTTATTAATTCATATAAACCTACATCAATTTATTCAATTTATTTATTTATCAAAATCTCCCTTATCACTATCATTACAGGTGTATACCTTATGCGATAGTGTGGTCTTAAAATTAACTTAATGTATTATAAAACGTCAGAAGCTTTCCAATAAATTGGTCGTTTCCTACGGAGAAGAGCCGGCAAGAAACTCCACGGTTACTCTTTTAAAAATAATTGGCTTTTTCAATGATTTCAAATTAAAGTTAATGTTAATGAGTTTGGGAGGACAGTGTTGGCCTGTCAACAAGTACCAGGTACTTAATACTCATTTCAGCTATACCTTCAGTAAAAACAGGCAATATGCTATGTTACAAATCAATTGTGCCATCTTGTCCTACCTCTTGTGCCCATTCCATATATTTCCTGCAATCCTTTCTAATGATGAGAACAAATGAGAGATGAAAGGGCTCTTCTTGGCCACTTATCGGATTCGTCATGATGTCGCCATGTCCTGGGAAAGATGGCAGATAGTCTAAATTATCTAGATCTGAAGCAGGAATGTTTTATCAAACACGTACTTCGGCCTCTCCGCGGATTTGTTCATGTGGGACAACTGTCACGAATTCTGTTTGATGTTTTGGACACTCAAATTTTTAAAAGACACTAATATGTTTCTCTCGCTACACACTATTAAATAGCAAGCTTGTATTGCCCCATGTATGTATATGGGGGAATATAATACATGTACCTAGTACACCAACATTTCGCTAATTATGTTCAAGTCCTATGTAATTGGGGGCAAGTTTACAGAACTAGACTTCTGAATGCCACTGCGAATTTCGTTGGGAGATCCAATAAAATTATGCCCGAACTGTGGATCAGCATCCTACGCTCTACAGTCGTACTTAAGACCACCAGACCTGTGGAGCAATGAGCTAATTCACTTTGCCACTCAAAAAAGATACTTGGCCGAAACTCAAGAAAATTTATGGGATAGTTTGTCACAACTTTCATTTATCTCACGACTTAAGCATAAGCATATTCAGCCTAAAATGTTCCCCCAGCTGGGACACAGGCCTCCTCTCTGTGAGAGGGAGAGGGCTGTAATCCACCACGCGGGCACAGTGCGGGTTGGTAGATGTGAAAGACATGCCGGTTTCCTCACGATGTTTTCCTTCACCGTTTTGAGAGCAGTGATGATGAAATAATTTTCACAAAGTAAAGCGCCTGTCTGGGTTCGAATCTACGATCTACAACTCGAAAGTCGCAGCCACTGGGCCACCACTGCGTTCTCACGACTTACTTAATGATACTTTAATAAAATTCAAGGGCTTCCATCTCTGTCGATGCCGAAACAAATGAGCTAAAGCCCACCATTTCGTGTTCTTCGCCATTAAGTATAAACCCATTGTAAGTAGCTTGATGCGAAAACTTTTGGAACACAATTACAAAACCGAATTGTTTACGTTGTAACAAGATGGTTGCAATATTTTAGCTCTGTGAGAATATTTTGAAATGTTAAACATTGTAATTTTATCTCGGTAGACATCTTTGGGGGTGGTTGAAAGAATGGTGCTATGGTGTGTGTAATTTATTATGTATCTTTGTAGCTGTTATAAACTTGTAAGCAAGAGGATTGTAGCTTTTTGCAATTGTCTGAGAACATTCTGCTAAGGCAAAGTAATAACAACGATCTACTGATAGAATTTCGGTCACCGCGGCCAATCTCAACAGAATCTCCGTTGAGATTGGCCTACCTAGCCCTTGGGACATTCTTGGAAGCAGCTGAGAATGAATTTAATAGGCCCCATATTACATAGGACTTAATACTTAATCGTAACAGGCGTGGGTGCCAATCAATCAATCAAAATATTTTATTATTATTTTCATATAAACCTACATGGGCACTTATGAAATGTCACAAGCCAGGTACACGATCCCACTTGGTCGTTTCCTATGGAGAAGAGCCGGCTAGAAACTCCACGGTTACTCATAGCTAAAATAGTAATTTTCTTCACCAAAGAAGACACGAGAAAACTCACCATAAATCCTACAAAGTACAAATCTGCATGATAGATCTAAATGTATACAGAATCTAATTAATGTCGCATAAGGAGACACAGAACGTTGTTACATGATCCATCGCGTTAGCCAACTTGTGGTCGCGGGTTCCTTTCCTGAGTTGGGCAATCGTTGCTAATATAGAAGTATTATTTCTCATGAAAATGGGGTAGGCAGTAGGCAGAGTTGTTAGGTGTTTTTGTTGCATATAAAACTATCTGTTCTTGTAACAATGTTGCTATAATGAGAGAAAGGGATAGAAAAACTTTAAGGGTCATTAGTTTGATTGCTAGATAAAACAGCTGGTACCAAAACAAAACAAACTACGGAGCCTTTTCCCAACTATGTTAGGGTTGGTTTCCAGTCTACCTATCTGACGTGTACAACCCAATTACCGGGTTACACGAAAACACCTAGGATTCAGAATATCTGAAAGTAATAGAGCATATAATTGTGAGGGGCTCGTGGCTAAGTAACAGCCGCATTAGTCGGTCGATTAAGATTAAGAATGAACACTTGGAGAAGTCTTCGTTGAGGGTTCGAAGACCACTCATTATAAACCGAGACTCCTCCGTGCCTCCAGACGTTTAGCCAGAAGCACGAAAATCTGACAACTAGTATTACTAAGGAGTATGTAAGGAGCGTAGCAGGAGGTATTCTGTAGTTTCTGCCTACCCCATGAGATGAAGGCGTGAGTGTATGTATGTGTATCTATGAGTTGATAGTAATAAATAAAATTGAAGTGTCCGTTTGTAATGTCAAAATAACAGCTTTTTACTAAATACATAATAATATGAAAGTAATATACAGTACATAAAACAAAAAAAATTTTGTCTGTCTGTCTGTTTATTCCGCCTAATCTCCAAAACGGCTGGACCGATTTTGACGGAACTTCTACTGGCAGATAGCTGATGTTATAAAGCGTAACATAGGCTTTCTTTTGCCCCGGTAACACGTTTCTGTGGGACAATCTCCGACATCCACGCGGGTGAACCCGCGGATAGCAGCTAGTTTGTATAGATAGCTGTATATCAATAATTTCACACACTTTTTGACAATTATAACCAACTAACAAAATACGTGAGTGACACCTGCAAAGTCAATTATAAAGTCGGAACAATACGTCTAACAAATCACACAGACGCACAAAAAGCCGTATGTATGTATGTGGAAGTTAGAAAAACCGTATTGCTTATAATTGTAATGATATTGCGGTTTTGTGTGTGTGTGGGAAAGTATGTGGCGCTTGCAAGTGGACAGTGGTAGGAAATGAAGGTGGCAGGTTTGATTCCTGGGTTAGGTAAAAGAAGGGGAAAAGTGCGAGTGATTTTTAGTGAAATTAAAATTTTATATTGTTCGAAAGAGTAGGTTTTCTGATTATGTGAACATGAAAAATGATCTTCAGTGAATATAAAATATCATTAACTTAATGAGAAGAATAACATCGAGCAAACCCCTGGTGTGAAGTGAAAGATCTGGGGGTCACAGGCCCGTCCGAAATTATGTAGTTCGATATTTGGGAGTTAAACCTACACCCGATTAATTAACTGTTTCGGACGGGCATTAATTCTTAGTTTAGACCCTAAACTAAACTTGTAGGAAACGCCTGTAACTGCGGCCGAAACTACGGATTTCGTGAAATCTTCAGCACGCAATGAGTAGTTAAGAGTAGTAATCGATGTTCGTTCCTTATCAGTATGAGACCTTTGCCCAGCAGTGGGCCAATGTACTGGCTCATATCTATTTCTATATAATAATAAAGAGTTTATTTGAACTCGCTAGTATCTGGTCCTGCCAGTCAGATTTGAAAATTCGTTTTGCATTTAATGGCCCAATTCTTGAGGAAGGTTATAGGATATTTAACATCACGCTAGGAGCTTTAGGAGCCGCGTAAAAAGAAGAAAAGGACCGAAAGAACTAAGCGAAAACTAAATAATAGCGCGGACAGGCGATGCCATGCGACGGGGTAGGTTTCACGCGGACGAAGTCGCGGGCAGAAGTTATTATTAATATTTCAAAACATTGTTTGTTTGCTTTATTTAAATGTAGCATTAAATAATTAAGGGCTAAAATTGCTTATTTGATAATATTTGCTTTGCATTGCATTCCTCCTACGTTAAATGTTATGGGGCATTTAGGGGCTTGACATTTGTAACTAAAACTACACTTAAGCAAAATGTTAATTTACTTACGTTATTAAATTAACTCCAGACACGAAGACAATTGTAACAATTAAAATTGTGCAAGTTTCATTTTATAGTGCAGTTGTCCTTACATTTCAAAACTTTAGAAACCTTTCTAAAGGACTACTTGAAGATGTAGGGGAGATGTTGAAAGCGATGAAACTTACCCAAGAATGGGAAAGTAACGAGGGGATATATGTTGCAAAAAACATTGCGGAATAGTAAGGAGGTAGGAACTCCTGAACGGATGGTGGGCTGTGCTGCTGGGGAGTTTGTTGCGCCACTTCTTCTCCCCAGCGAAAGCACTAGGAAGTGGTGAAGGGCGAGCGTGCGGGGGGACTGTCTTATGTAATTTTGACGTTCGAAAATTGTTGATTCTTAGCCTAGTTTGAATAAATGACCTTTGATTTTGTTGGGCCTATGGGCCGGAATCCACCTCACAGGCCTAGTGAGGTTTTGTTTATGCAGGAGGGACATAGTTTAATTAATCAAATAACAAAAAAAACATCGACAGCGATGCGGATCAATTTTCGACGTTATATGTTAGTTTGTGAATAGGTTTAGTTAAGTTAAGATTTAATTTTGTTATTTTTATTAATTAATCAGGTATTAGTTATTATTTGCTTACTTATTATTTTAATTTACTACAATACAATCTCTATCAAATAACTGAGAAATGAATGGGTACTATCGCGGACACTCCCGCCTGACCACCACTAAGTCTTAGTTCATTTTTGCTTGCACTCAAAAAATAGAAGCACTCTCTAGTAAGCGCGCCGAGGTCAAATAGTTTGTCCTAAAACTCATAAAAGGAGTACACGTGATGCGTCACTAAGCTGCGCAGTGCAGTTTCCAACTAATTGCGTTATCGTTTTCCTAATAGGCGAAGACTTTAAGGGGGCGTGGCTTGGCGCCGCCGCCCGCAGGATTTAGGCGAAAAAAGTTTTAAGTGATCAGGCGGAAAATACCGCGATGGTACCTACTCTATAGATTTAATAACATTCGTTTCTTTTTGGAAGTTACAAATCGAATCACACAATTATCATCAACATAACGAACGTGGGTTAAAAGTCTTGTCCGACTCCGGCTATCTGATAGTATAGTATAGTTCTTGTGTACATCTTCATCTTCTTTTGGTCCATCATTACTGAGGATCGTGTTCGCTGGATCCTTTAAGCAGACAATCTGTCTCCATCGACTCCGGTCCAAAGTTGCCATCATCTCCTGCTGAAATTTGCTTGAGGACGTAGCTTCTTTTACTTGGTCAGACCATCGTGATGGCGACCGGACTCGTGCTCTCTTTCCTTCGGTATTAATTGTGTACATGAGTTATAGATAAAGAATCATGGCTTTGTGCAATACTATGGGGGACAATTCCTTCCTACCTTATGGCCCATGTGCCCCACCAGAAATAAATCTTGAATCCACCCGTGGGTGAGTGTCATATTATACAGGGTTAATTTAAAGAATATTTTTTGTTTTCATTGTACAGTGTTTAAAATACTGATACCCATCATGTCTGCAGAGTTTCCCTAGCGAATTTAATTTGACCCTGTATTATATCTGGTGTTGGTTTTGACTGACGATTAATCCGTAATGTCTATGTTTTTTTTTTTAAATAACTGTGAACTTTTCGATCTAATAAGGGATAACCATTATGTAGAGATATTAATCATTAGTCACCTAGGTACTTGTGAAGCCTGTTATTGAAATAATGTGGGAGAGATTGTATCTTGTACATGAAAACAATACGATTGCACTGCAAGGTTAATATCTGACCTACAACGTGACACACTTTTGTATTAATGTGATGATGATACAGTTGTTTTTTTTTTTATATTTTGGCTATAATATCTGTTGTTGACCTACTGCAGAGCTACTGCTGAGGTCTCTTCTCATACTGGGAGAGGAGTGTTGATAATTTCGTCACTCCTGTGACTTTTGTTGCAGGGCTCGGAAACCGGTTGAAATTCTTAACCGGTTACAGTAATTGACCCCAAACCGAAATCGATTTAGGTTAAAGGTTGCACTTTACCTGTTTTCACCGGTTTATGCGGGAAACCGGTTTTTCATGAATTTTGGTTTTGATAGTGAAAATTAACCGGTTAAATCCAAGTTTGAACCCCCCGGCCCCCGCCACTCTCGTAACTTGTTGGAAGTGTTAAAAAAGTAGACGAAAAAAAATAACTAATTACGGAATTAACCGGTTAATTTGGGTGTCAAAACCGTTTGTGCTTAATTATGTAAGCGGTAACCTTTATCATTTGGGTTACATAAGAACAGTTCACTTGTTTAACCGGTTAATGAAGGAACGATATATTTACCGGAATTTAATCGAAATTAAGCGCTCTTTTTAAACCGGTTCAGAACCCTGTTTTGTTGGCAGGGTCAGGTACTAGAGGGTGTTTCATATTTCATCAGCGACTTGACATACATTTTTCAGTAGCTTCTGTCACTCCCTTACATATTTGACTTAAAAATCATCGTTATCACTGATAGAATTTCACTTTGTCTAGGTCCTCAGGTTTAGTACCTACAAACTGTCAAAAATATTAAATAGTTATCCAACAAACAACAACAGTTACAAGGATCTTTGGAAAGTTTTAGGCGTAAAAAAACATTTGGAAGATTACCAAGTGGTTTTTTTTTACTTCAATTAAAATTCTATTCATCATCCTACTATAATATTATAAATGTGAAAATTTGTCAATCACGCGTAAACCGTTGAACAGATTTGGATGAAAATTGGCACACACATAGATCATTTCCTGGATTAACACATAGGATACTTTTTATCCCGATATTCCCACGGGATCGAAACTTACGAGGGTGAAACCGCGGGGCGCTGCTAGTAATTAATATTCAAGTTCAACACAGAGAAAATAATACCTATTTCATTATCTTATCAACAGCAAAATATTATACAGGTATTTGTGACTTTGAAAACTTTCAGTAGGTATGCAACCTCTTAACCATAGCCACGTAGTGACGATTTTAATACCTACACCCAAACTATAGCAAAAACTTACACTGCACCCCTCCGTCATACACAGATCTATAGTTTTACAGTTAAAACCACTTCCAATACCAATAAACAATTATATGTATGTGAATGAAACGAAAAACTGCGACAATGTAGTTACAAAGCAGTTGAAGAAACGCAAATATTTGATTACAATTGTAATTACTTCGCCATTACACATTGTCGGCGGTCGTTATGCAAAATGACTTATGTGAAATTGTACTTGGGGCTGTGAAAATGTATAGATATGCCGAAAGGCAGAAACTTGAAATATCAGCTTGTAATGTAGTGTGAAACTTTTCTCATACAGAGAAGGAACGAGCATTGATAACCACGCTTGCCGACTCAATCTACCGAACCTTTTCTCAACTATGTTGGGGTCGGCTTCCAGTCAAACCGGATGCATCTAAATACCAGTATTTTACATGGAGCGCCTGCCTATCTGACCTCCACAACCCAGTTAGTGTGTAATACGATACCTCTTGGTAAGACTGGTTGTCAGACTTTCGGGCTTCTGACGACCCGTAAAGACTGTCAAATATCCACGAATGACATGAAATCTTCTTCAGGCGCACTTAGCGCTCTTTCTGAACAGTGAACGAAACTGTACCGTCACGCTCGGGTCGGTGACGCTGAATCGCGTATACTCGGCGCCAGTAGCGCCAGTAGTCCAGTCGTAAGTTTTCACTTGGTCATAAGCACACAGAGTGTGTGCTTATGACCAAATGCTTGTTTTGCTTTTTTTCTCTATAATCTATTTTACTAATAAATCCAGATTTCGGGCTGGTCCTGAAATTACCTTATGGTTGAGCAGACAAAAATTTCGAACATATGAAGCAATGGATTCCTAAATGTAGGTAAAGGAATACCTAGCTTTCTTTTTTAAATAAAGTGCCTGATTAAAGGGCAAATTCTGCTAGGATAAATTAAGTAATTATTTTACCTTTATTTACGCGATTAAGAACAGGGCTCCCATGCTTCAAAGTTGCGCATTAAATGATATTGAAAATAAATTATGTTTTTCTATTGTTTCAGGTTTAAGCAACCCACACAGTTAGGGTACCGCAGCGAAAATGACACAACAAAAACGACTGTGCGGAATCAGTCTGGGTTCCGTAGGAGTTCTAACAGTATTACTTCATTTGATCGACAGGTCATTAGCTGTAAGTATACTTATTTTTTAAATATTCTGTAACCAAACCTGCGCTAGCAGATCTCGCGATGATAAATATCGGGCATTTTGTGCACGACAATCCGAATACTGAACTGGACTGAACTGGATCACGAACCTATGTGATTACGATTACAATCATTGTGATTATATCCTAGTAAATAAAGAGAACGAGGTGAGAGAAGTGGTGGCCCAGTGGTACCGGCCCCGACTTACGAGTTGTAGGTCTTGAGTTCGAACCCGGGCAGGTAATTTACTTCGTTTAAATAATTTCATCATCACCACTGCTCTCAAAACGGTGAATGAAAATATCGTGAGGAATCCGGCATGTCTTAGAACCAAAATTTCGAAGACGCGGCATCCACCAGCCCGCACTGGGCTCACGTGGTGGATTACAGCCCAGTGGAGGCCTGTGTCCCAGCAGAGGGAACATTATAGGCTGATTATGATGATTAAAGAGATTATTCATTAGTTCATTTAGTAAATACCTACTAGAACTCTTCGCAGCTAGATAATCTAACAATTATCAGATTAGCGTGGATGCAACTTTGATTTACATAATAAATAATAATGCGCTTATTAAACTGCCATTACATGGGTAAATTAACATTAAACAATGCAATAATTACTATTACTGTGGCTGTGTTATCGCAAAATTGATGAGCTGTCAAAATCACATCAATTTTGCGATCACGAAATCGATTTTATAGGATACGTGGATGAGTTTGAAGTCATCTCGGTATTAGACATGTAGTTATAGAGAAAATTAAGTCATGGTTTCCACATTTCAACAATCGATTTCATAGTGTCTCTTAAATTCTTGATGAAAAAAACAGTCCGGGAGAGTCGACAGAAGTGAAAACAAAACACAAACATAATACTTTGCCATCACTCACTGACATATCGGATATATACATTAAGACCGAGTACATCCCGAGGACAGCCGAACACATCCAAGCGGTGTCGGTTACAATAACAGTGGCGCGAATTCAATGGTTTTTTTCCCATCTGAAAAGATTACCAACACGCCTAAAGAAGTTTTCATTTCAATAAAAAACCTATTAAAACCAAATGACATAATTGCCATTACAACCTACAAATCAATGACACAGATACTTTAATTTAATTAAAGTTGGTTCTATAGTACATTTTATTTTATTTCCCACGCTGATACATTGCCAATGAATTCAAAGTATAGGAACTAGTATAGATGTTTTTTTATTTGACAATCTATGTATATCTAATACTAAAAATAACAAAATTAAATCCTAACTTAACTAAAACTATACAGAAACTAAAATATAGCGTCGAGAAGTTCATCCGCATCGCTGTCGACTCAAACTCAAAGCATTTATTTCAATTAAACCATTGACAGGCACTTTTGAATTGTCAAGAAGTCGGTCAGAAAATATGAAGCTAGTTGCCCATTCCAAAGCGTAGGACTGGTAATGTAGCCCAGAGACTGGCGGCATTACCACGTTGTATGGTAATGCTTAGCCTTTGGCCAAGGTAAAAGCCAGCCCTTGGGTCACGGGAAGTGTCAATTAAAAGTTATTCAATGCTCGTATAACATCCAACTTACACAGAAATACCCCATGCCGTTTTGAACCGCCCTTTCCCGGCCGAGAAGGTCTCATTTGAGTCCAATATCACAATAAATGCCGGCATGGTCTACATTTACTTATTTAATACTTCAAGCACAAAAATGTACAGAGATGGACCTAGTGCCATACATTCGTGCCAATAGACAATAAATGATGGATGCATTCTACGAACAATAAAACCTAGTCTTCACTATTCATGAATGCCTTTATATGGGCTTAGTAAACACGATTAAAAAAGCTAAGCATTCGATAATACCTCAATACACGTTAACCTGCTTCCCTGGATTGGAGTTTTTTTTAGGGTTCCGTGGTAAAATTTTGTAAATTAGGTTCCTTTCGTTGGTGACCTGTCATAATTTAGATTTTGCTCTCATACGTCGTTTATAACAGAAATGAGATGATATTCTGTTAACAGCCCGAAGGCGCGATCGCCGATGCTAAAAGTAGCGTGTGTGCTGTGGCCCTGAGATCTAAAAAAAAACTTTTTTTATACTTAATAATTATAAAAAAATAAATTATTTCAGTAATAACGTATGTGATCAAATTATTGATTTAAATAAAACCGGGCAAGAGCGAGTCGGAGTCGCGCACCGAAGGTTCCGTACCATCATAATTATGTTACATCAACGAGGCCTATTTTCGTCAGAGATCTTTAACACTGCGCGCTGCGGTGTAGAATATTCCAGTTTTAGGTCAGCGCCATCTCTTGAGCGATAGTGGTTACTAATGGTAAGTGGTAGTTACTAATGTAACTTTTGTTGATGATTTGTGAAAAAGTGTGTTATTTAGAGACATCTTTTTATTTTTCCTGTAATTTTTTTACATAAAATTGTATGACAGAATAATTTCAGATTTTTCTCTATGCAAACTTGGGAGATAAGGGGGAGGGGTGTATTTTTTTTACGTTTTTCATCAAAAGTTGAAAACTATGCGGCCTAAAAAAAAAAGAAAAAACGTTTGAGAATGTGCAAACTGCGCTCTTTCATAAATATGATACTCCACATGCCCTAGTAGCCCCACTTCGAATTTTTCAAACCCCCTTTCAGTCCCGGTCCGGTTGCAAAAAAAAAAAAATATTTTTATTTCATTCTTATTTGCAAAATCGCTGGGCAAACGTCATCTAAAACAATTCCAAATTTCTAGTTGGTAGCATTAGTAGTTCTTGAGATATCCAGCTGTAACAGACGGACAGACAGACAGACTAAGTCGCACCATAAGGGTTTCTTTTTACCATTTTGGTACGGAACCCTAAAACCATTTTTATAGTATATAAAAATTAAAATAAAATGCTGTTTGACGGTAAGCGCATTACTAGAACCTTAGACCGATATAGCCATTTTTTTTTGTTATTTATTAAATGCTTTTGACAGAAAATCTAGACTTTTTATGTAAATCAAAACTATTAGTAGTATGACCACCTACGGTACCCACCCGACATGCTCGGTCTGTCATTTTAATTATTTCCCTACAACAATGTAACAACAAAACTGTTACGACATAAGTTTTTACCTCCTACCCAAAACTATGTGGAAATGAAGTACCTTATTAAATCGCATGTCACACGACACAACACGACAAGAAGTCGTGGCGTGTGTAAGAATCACGCGACACGTCGTATGTTATTAATTCAAAGCTTTGACTAAATAAGCAGGTATAATTAGTTCGTAATTATTGTACCTATTATTGTTTAATTAACCTGTCATTAGGTAGATTATCTACTAGGAAAATCAGATCAGCGGATTTTTATTTGATACACATGTCGCGTTTTAATGTTGAATTGTAATTTTTTTTGTCGTGAAAGGTGAGTAGGGATTATGTTAAGAAGATAGGCACTGTAGGCTCCTATCTCATCATCATCTGCCTCGTCTGTTCCCAACTATGTTGGTTGGGGTCGGCTTCCAGTCTAACCGGATGCAGCTGAATACCAACATTTTACATGGAGCGACTGCCCATCTGACTTCCACAACTCAGTTGGACCATAACTGGTGAATATTTAAGGCCTTGGTTCAAAATCAAAATATTATTTCACATAAACCTACATGAGCATTTATGATACGTCAGAAGCTAGGTGTACGGTTCGGTTTGGTTGTCAGACTTTCGGTCTTCTGACTACCTAGCTACCTATAACCTTTGTGAAAGATAAAAAATGACAGCCGGGACTAACGGTGTAGCGTGCTTACCGAGGCGCGGCGGGGTCTCAGTATGTAATGAATGGTCCACCCATCCACGGACACACCTCGGCAAGCGTTGTTTAACCGTGCGGCTGTTATTATCTAGCCAAGAGCCCCCACAGCCCACATTATATTTATTTACATTTCCAATACATAATTATTTAGATAGGTAGGTATTGCTAAATTCGGCTGATCTACCGTTTGTTCACAAAATTCTGGTACAGCCCGATTCATACTTTATGGCAGCTCGGAACGGTAGCGAAGAACTATTTGGAAAGGTTTTCCAAACATGTCTCCGCCACTTCTCCTCACATTCGTGTGTATATAATAACGACTGTGTCGTCTGTATCACTGTTACTGCGATGCACTTTCTTTCCTTATACTCTGTTAATTCAAGCGGCTCATACTTGAATTAATTAGTTGGTAGTGGCTGTACTATATAATGGTGATGCCTTTGAAACCCAGCAACTGTGTTGTGGGGGTCAGATAGGCAGTCGCTCCATGTAAAATGTTGGTATTCAGCTGCATCCGGTCAGACTGGAACTGTGAACTGGAATTATATCGGAAAACTCTTAAAATTAAAATATCTCGAAAACTATTGAATTTCGGCCATACATATGGTGGGTTCAATTTTTTACATTTTGGGCCCCCTTTCAGCTCCTGACGGATATACGTCGAATTACACATAACCCTGTAGATAAAGATATCTGAATAATATAGGTGTGGATAATGAATTTATTTCTTTATCTTTCCAGTCGTTGGACGGCTACATACCTGGAGAGGACTTCCCGGTATACAACGAAGTACCTAAAGGATTGTCATTTACATGCGATGACAAAATACCCGGGTACTACGCTGATCCTGAAACTATGTGCCAAGTAAGTACAATTCTTTATCTCTTGTCGACACGAGTTGACTGACAATAACTCGTATTGTGGTAAAAACACTTGTAAGTTGTCGTTCTTTAGCAGCTAAAAAAGGAGTTTTGGTTACAATAACACTAATTTAAATATCTAGCGCCTTATCAAAATGTTAATGCAATGTGTTTTGCAGCTTTAAATGTTTGCTATACACATACTGGAAGGACCTTTTTTCAAACCTTAATTTGATCTTGAAATAGGTCAAATAGTTCCTTTTCTTCTTCTTTTCAAGACGATGGAACTTTTTAGATTAAGTGGTTGCGGTAATAGCAGCGATACTCACCGATGTGAGTGCGGTCATGACCCACTTTCCGGAGTGTCCGAAGTGTCCATACTCCTTAGACCTGTACCTTTGAGTATGTAATGAACGCCACTGACGCTGATATGAAAGAGGCATATAGAGACGTGATTTAAAGATCTGAGTTATCAATTAATCGATTTTAAACAAATAAAGCCCTAAGTACAGTTCGTCAAATCTAAGAAGTACCGTTTGACGTTTCATATTTTTCAACTTTGTTCATACGAATTCATCATAAAACCATGAATTTAGAAAGATTTCATTATTGTATCTAAAAATGTACAATTCTTAATATCTAAATGTAATTGAAAACTTTCAAACAAAGCAAAATAACACATATTTATAACTGTCAAACGGTACTTCTTAGATTTGACGGACTGTAGTTGGCCACATCTTTTAGATCTTTACCCCTACTGAAATAATCATAGCAACATGTCTCTTTCTTACAGGTTTGGCACTGGTGTGTCCCGAGTATCGGAGGCAACCTGATGTACTCTTTCGTTTGCGGAGCCGGCACCGTCTTTAACCAGAGGACTAGGGTCTGTGACTGGTTCTTCAAGGTAATCCAAATTGTCACAATCTATGATGAAAAAAAACATCGTGACGTTTGAGGAAACTTTTACTGCGTGATCTGAAATTGCTAACATGCAGTGAGCAGGCGTGAAGATTTGTGCTTCTTTTTTGTATGACACCATTCAAAGAGGGATTGGCCATGCAGTGGGTCAATTACAAGCTGATATGACTTTGACTGCAGTGGCATTGATTGAGAGCAGTAATGGCCCAGTGGTATCGGCCCCGACTTACGAGTTGAGGAAACCGGCACGTCCTAGAACCAAAAATTGGAAGACATGTGACATCTACCAACCCGCGCTGTGCCCGTGTGGTGAATTATGGCCCGCTCCTTCTCTAATCGGGCGATTCTATAATTGAGCGAAAATTAAGTGTTTCAAGGATGCTTCACGTCTAGGCACATAAATATCGTTACATGAAAGAGAATAAAGATATAACTGTCTCTCTCTGTCTCTCACACTAAATCTCTCTTATTCTGTGCTGCACGCGCTATTATTTTCTAGAAAGTCTCCTGAATAGTACCAATTTTATCCTGAAGCCACTTAATAAATCCTATAAAGTTGTGGATATGAATTCAGCAACTGTTCGAGTTGCTACCTAATCTCGCCAGATCCCTCGGATTATAGTTCCATTACATAATTTTATTATAATAATGACGTGCTGTCTCTTTCCAGGTGGATTGTCCAAACGCTCCGGCGTACTACGGGATCAATGAAGACCTGTACAAGGACGAGGCCGGGAACTTCATTAACGGGAAAAAGTAGATCTAATCATTATAGAGATGTACCGACTAATTAGTGCCAATCGACTATTCTGTCTGACATTATAAATATCGCCAAGCCATGTCTTTTGTCATGGTTTTATTCAGGAATTTAAGCAGGATTTCCTAGTGGACTAAAAATACAGGGCCAGTAGTTATTTTGACTGCCTCGTTGGTCAAGTGGTCGCAAGCGCTACTGCTGAGCATTGAGATCATGGGTTCGATTCACCGTCATCGGCTTTTGGAATTTCTCACTAGCAGCCCAGGGTCTGGATTTGTGCTCGGTTGATGGCAATAGGCTCGACCCATATTACATGGGACTTAAACATAACTGGCGAAATGTGGGTGTACTATAGGTACAACTGCCTAATCCTGCAGGGAATATAGGCGTGATGTCATGAAGATATTTTATTCATAAAGTTTACGTAAAATATAATCATGGCGGTACATTTACCACCAAACACAAAAAAAACATTATTTTCATTCGATTATAAGTAAGTCATCGACAAATAATACGATTTATTTGCTAGTCGATTGTGTCACTGTGGCCGGTACATCTCTGACGTTGAGGTTACTAAAATATAACAAATTAGAGATTATTTTCAATTTTAAGTACAAGTAATTTAAGTGCAAAACGTCATAAGTACAATAATGATAGTATTTTTATATTTTTTTTTACAAATTAATTTATTAGGGAATTTACTAATTCGAGTTTGTAATTTTACTAATCAGTATAAAATTAAGTTCATCAACTGTTATAACCAACATTAAATTTATAAATTGTGATCGATTTGAAATTAGAAATGTGATACATTTTTTACTTTATTTTAGTCATAATTAAACTTAACTTTCTTTTTAATAGTTAGTTGCCAATTTGAAACAGAAGTTACCGTAGTTTTATAAAATGCATAAATTAAAATTAACCATGACTAAATACTTAGAAGATTTAAAATAAACTAATTTCACGTTTAATTAAAAATATTTTGTCAAGACACCCACCAGCTTTCTTTAGCTTTTTTTTCAAATCAATTAATTTGCATACCTTCAATTTCAATTAGATCATTTTCTTCGGTTAAACTTTAAATAACAACTAAAAGATTACACTGAAATTAGTTTATTTTATTAAGGTGCCTACAGACTGTCGATACTATCGAAAGACGACATTTTGACGATTGACAAAAATATTCGTCAGTTCTCAAGATTGAAAAGTCTTTAGGTACCTTTACACCATTTTTTCCATGTATCAATAGTTAACCAAATTCAAAAATTTCCAGGGGTAATTCATACAACAATTTGTACGACAGACGACGATTCTCAGCCCGACGGAAACGACATGAGTACGCGATGAGACAATCAGGCCAGAATGACAGTCCCGACATCCAAGACAGGAGTGACAAACTTGAAGTGACAGACTCGACATCTACAAGCAAAACTGACAATCAAGACATTCAGGCTAGGAGCGACAGAGTCGAAGTAGGGAGTAGAAGAAAACGAGCAAGGAAGTTTAAAAGTCATAAGAAACAAGCTGGTGACAAACATGACGTGACAAAATAAAGTTACTGGCGATACTGACTGACGATTGTAGTAGTTATGAGAGAGTAGTGATGAGAAAGTTAGTTATGTAAAGCCTTAAGCTTTAAAATCATGCTTGAAAATCTTGAAACAAGCGCACGAGTTCGACTCTTTCATTTCTGAAGGCCTATTCAATTTAATTTGTTGTCAAATCTCATATGCGGTTTGACAGCGGAACTGAAGAGAGACTTGATCAGGCTATCAGAGAACATAATTATATAGCTGTCAATGTTGGAAGTATTAACGGGTTTAAAAAAAAAAAGAATAATAACAAATTGTTTTAGACTGTGACAAAATAGAACTCAAAATTACCGACACGAAATTGACTGACAAAATATTAGAGAAATATAATATGAAAAGTTTAGTTATGAAAAAAAATAGTTATTCGAAATCTGAGTGACAAGTTTCAGTAATTTTGTACTGAAAGTAACGAAATAAAAAAAGGATTCCCAATATTTCTTATACTAAGGGATTATTCTGACAATCAGTGACGTATAACAATTTTACATAAAAAATATGAGCAATTGGTTTAAAAAATTGCCGATTCATTTGAACTGTTATTTTTATTTTTCAATTTACAAAATTACCTAGACCTAACCTTTTAAGACGACATTGGCCAGTTACATTATTAATTTAATTTTTAATGTAATAAATAAAATATAACTTATACAGGTGGCAGGGACATCGACGCGCAGCTTGTAGCCATGGATTCGGTCAAAATAAATGGAACAGCTAAGTTCTTTTATCTGTCAAGCTCCGCTAATGAGACACAATTAATTTTCTATTGTTTCTTGACCTATCCGTCACGCGCGAAGCTTCACAGGAACGCAGTGGGGTTCAGAATCATGTACTGAATCCATGGTGACAGGTTGTGCGTCGATGATACCAGCCTGTATAAAGTTTTCGTCTGTGTACATACTGCCTAAGTAAATTTATTATTGTAAAATTTAATGCCTACATAAGTACCTAAACTAAAAAAATAATATAATTATTGGTTATTAAGAAAAAAAGTGGTACTTAATTTTAAAATCATAAAATGTTTTTTGCCATAAAAATCATTATTAATTCTAAAATTAGTACTTTTTTAATGTAAATATAAATATTGTAACTATATTTTTGTACCTAATTATAAATTAATTACTGTATGTGTTTTTCATTTCATTTTAGCGCCTTTTCCTCGTTTCCCAAATTAGTCTGACATTTAAATTTAGCTAATCTATAATGAGTGATGGCCGTTTTGAGTAGATGTGACACATATTTTCCCCCAATAACTGCGTCATTTTTACCACAAATAAACGTATTTCCTTTTCTTTTTTCTTAATTTATATCAACACAGCTGGGCGGATTTTTTAAATGGGGCAGTAGGGTGTAGTATCTTAACCGTGGTAGCTACAGGAAACCTGTCTGAGGAGATTGCCCTTATTTTTTTGAGAAATTGGTTCCGTTTTCACAGATTTTGATACAAAAGTACAGACAGCAAGAAATATGTAAATAGAAATATGTAAGTATGTACGTCGTGGGTTCGAACTCAGGCAGGCACTTTACTTTGTGTAATTTATTTCATCACCACTGCTCTCAAAAACGGTGAAAGAAAACATCGTGAGGAAATCGGCATGTCCTAGAACAAAAAAATTCGAAGGCATGTGACATCTACTAATCCACACGAGGCCCGCGTGGTGGATTACGACCCACTCCCTCTCACAGAGAGGAGGTCTGCGTCACAGCAGTGGGAACGTTATAGGCTGACTATATTATATAACTAAAAAGATGAAATGTAATATTTTCTTTAATTCACTTTAATTGACTTTAATTGACTTCTTTTTAAAGTACGATAACATGATTACCAGAAAATTTATGATACTGAGGAAATTCTAGCCGCTCGTAACTATTACTCTCTAAACACGAAATCCATAGTTTCGGCCGAAGACAAGCATTTCCTTCTCTCGGCCCGAGCCACAGCGTACTTTTTGATAGACTGAAAGCCGAGCTAAGAATGAATGACAGTGCGATTGGACAGTTGTCCTTATTCCTGTCATCGATATGCCCGTCCGAAACATTAAATTTTGACACTTGTTTTGACGTATCAACTACTGTCCGAAAGTGGTAGGGCCCGTATCTTCGTTGACGGACTTTGAGAGATGACCCCCAGGTTTGCAAAGTTATGATTACTACACTCTCAGTATATTATACTAGTTATGCAGGTTGTAAAACTGACATTACTATATAAACTTTAAAAAAATATATTTCATTACAATATTTTAATTTTAGCTAAGCCAAATGCAACAGCTGGGGATCAACTCACAACCACTTAGTCGCTCGTCTATGCAGCATCTTTGCTATTGGGCTATTTCCTCTTCAAGTCATGAATGCTTTAAGACCTGCAAACACAGAAAGATGAAGGGTTGCATTTAGATAATTATAAATGTACTTACCTGTGTCGCCTTGCAGCTGACTTGCTGAAAGCTGTATCACGACATGAACTATCCATATTTCTATTATTATTATGTGGTTAGACATACTAGCAGCTAATTAGGTGATGCGTGTGTATCGATATCGGAGATATTTAATCTGTCCAGTCGATTCTTGTGTGAGAGCTGTCACAATATTTCCCGGGAGCCTATTCACTCTGTTAGACAAGAATCATGTACTGAATCCATGGTATCATGTTGGGCGAGATTGTCCCTGCCACCCTATGTATTTCGAGCCGGTACGAGAGCAGTCATTTAAAATACAGATGCGACATTTCAATACCTATAAAACTAGTATCATCAAGTCTAGCCTTGACGGGATATGCAGAGAGCGGCGCGAAGCTCTTTAATATTAATGTTGCATTCTAGACACACACACGTGCGCATATAGTACAGTTATATTGCATTCGCGTATGTGTGTGCAATCTTGTTAGGGTGAGGTTATAGTGAGGTCAGATGCAGGTCCGACTTTAAGTTACAAGGCCTGGCCTGTATTCTAGAATGATCCTCAAATTATACGTGTAAAAGTTTTTGTACAAACCTACTTACAGAAATAAACTCATTTATCAAGCTGGCGTTTTACTTTGTGTAAATTATTTTATCACCACTGCTCTCAAATCGGTGAAGGAAAATACCGCGGAATGTTCCTTAGTTTTTGCATTTTTATGGTCAATCGTAACTTCTAATCGAAAGGACCGATTCGAATAATTTAAAGAGGAATATATACATAATCAACCTTAATTATGAAACTATTAAGTCGGTTATGGTTTAATATCACGATACGAATGTCATCTGTTTTCGATTCTACACGTGTCTTGATTGACTAATTTGAACAAAAAACGGTTATTGTGACTTAAATAACCTCGCGGACTTTTCATGGGTAGGTAATAATGCGTACCTACTATAAACATGTAGTACATTATTATTTTTATGTATCATCTATAGTTTTCGCAGCGCACGTGTTAGAAAAGGGGGTAGAATCTATAGTAAAAGTCTATATGTATATATTACCCAAATATAAAGCTTTGAATATCAGCGGTTCTATTCTGTAAAAAGATCACCGTGATAACTTAGGTGAAGTGAGCTTAAAGTGAGCTGTCATTCCACCTGATGCTAGGGATTGACACTATTGACAGCTCACTTTAAGCTCGCTTCACCTAAGTTTTCACGGTGAGATTTCTACAGAATAGCATGGCAGAATGGTTACTAGTTATTTAATATGTATAAAAGTAACTATGAATATGGTATGTAAGGAAAGGATTTTATAAAATAAAGCACAGAAAGATAAGCTAGACATTTAATTCAGTTTAGGCTTGTCAGCAATTAATCAGAAAGCTAGTTGTCCGTTCTGATTCTAGGTCATCATGGAGAAGAAGGACAAGAAACTCCATGGTAGCAGTATTAAAATATATTATCAACAAATTTTTTATTATTGCCATAAATTATAGTTATTTTAAAAACAATTAATTCTATCTCTTGGATAATTGTCCAAGAGAGCTCAGAATAATAGCAACATAATAACAATAGTAAAACAAAAACATTTAAAAATAATATAGGAAAATAATATATATTTACCCGTAGGCCGGAGCTCCGTTCTGGTCGATGTCTCGAACAAGAATGATCCCCGCCACTCGGAGCTCCCCCTTTTATAGTCGTGAACAAACAACTTTGACGTTTCTATCTACCGTCATCCAAAATATCAACGACATAAAAGGTGGATATCCGTTTAGAATATTTTCTGTTTTGCTACATTATTCCTTAATATTTTAACTATTCTACTTTTACAGACATGGTTAGGTATGCAAGACATTACTATTTTATCAAGTTTTAACAGTAAAATGATAACGATACCTATAACTAGGATAATCTATTACACGCTAAATAATTACTTTTATACATACGTTACATTATTGCAATGTTCATAGGGATCTTTTTTTTTTTTTTTATATAACGCAGTCAATATTACTTGCTGATAATTTAGCTTTCTAAGTTGTTTTTTTCTTTTAAATTAGTTAAGTATTTTTTGAGTTTATCCATTACAAACAAACATAGAAAAAAAACAAGTCTTTTCTCTTTATAATATTAGTATAGATATAGATAAGAATGTAATGTTCCACGTCTATTCAAATTATTGTTTCCAATTGATGTTCTTTCAAGTTAAAGAAATATCAACTTTATTGTACCAACTTAGTGAAAATTAAGCTGATTTCAGAGTGACTACTGAAAAAGTTATAACAATGCTTGAAGTTGTAGTGTAAACTGAACTTTATTCATTGAATTTTAACCGCGTTTATATTGTCTTCATTTACGAGGGCATTACTATAGTCAGTTGCTGCTGAATATTTTTCTTGAACACAGGACCGCCAAGCGTCGCGCTGCCACCTCGACCTGTCCCTTACTAAGGACGTCTTTTGGCTGAAACAATCGTGATGAGCAGTGAGAGCAGAGAGCAGTGGTGGATCACTGGAAACGGCCGCGACTTACGAGATTCGAGGGCCTGAGGGGGTCGTAGGTTCGAAACATGACAGGTGCTTTACTTTGTGTAAATTATTTCATCACCAATGCTCTTAAAACGGTGAAAGGAAACATCGTGAGGAAACCGAGATGTCCTAGAGCCAAAAATTCGAAGACATGTGACATCTACCAATCCGCACTGGCCCGCGTGGTGGATAACAGCCCACTCACTCTCACAGAGACGAGGCCTGTGTCCCAGCTGTGGGAACGTTATAGGCGAATCATAATGATGATTTCTGATGGACTGCTATCACCTGACTGTTAGTATCCAAATGCTAGCCACATTGATAAGTCACCATTTCAAAGAGAAAGAAAGAACATGGCTATATTGACATTAATATAAATGAACATTAAAATAATTTTAAAAACACTTAAATATAAGAGTAGGGGAAGACCAAAGAAACGATGAATGGACTGTGTGAAACATGATATGACTAGAAAGGAGGTGACTACCGAGATGACGACTAATAGAGTATGGAAGAAAAAGACATATTGTACCGACCACAAGTAAATTGGGATATGGGCAGGAGAATGCTGATTATGCCGAAAGGGCCTCAGCTGTGAAAAACCAGTGTTGTAAGGATTACTAAGGAAACTTGTTGACAGACACGTTTGTTCAACGGTACGTTTTTTACGCCGTACCGTAATGAAACCGTGCCGTGTAGAAAGGGCCTAACGGTAAGAGAGTACCGCTTGTACAAGTATGGACAGTGGCGTCTATCTGCTGCCTGTAAATAACAATCTATGATCACCATCACACAATCTGGTATCTAAACAAGGTGTCTAAGGTGCATAATGGAGTCAACATCAATATTTTACATGGAGCGACCGCCTATCTGACCTCCACAACTTGGTATTCAGCTACATCCAGTTAGACTGGAAACCAACCCCAACATAGTTGGGAGAAGGCTAGGCAGATGATGATGATGTGTAGGTGTTTTTGCTGAGATAATTTGCTGTTAAAAATAAAGTACTAAACTGTCTACTAGACTGCAAGACGGTCACACAATATCCCTTGGTAAGAAAATCGCAAAGTCTTTTCTAACCAGAGTGCACAGTGTAGCCTAGCCTCAACCACTGTCACTTTACTCGACTTGGAGGGGCGATGAGGCAGTAAGCTTCATACCTTGGCCACAAACAGACGTGGCGCAAAAACAAAAACAAAAAAAAAGTGTTTTCTAAATTCAAACATCAGTGATAGTGCAGTGAAAAAAATAGTGCTATTTTCGAACGCAGATTACGGTAAAAATTTCACGTTTTTTAAACGTTATGTAATAGCCGCTATAAAGTTATTTTGGTAACGTAATATCCGAAACTTGTTTTGTAATCGGAACGCGGTTTCGTATGTATATTCACGCTTTACTAGTGATGTATGGGCAGGGAATTAATTATAGTATTTTTGTCATATTTTTAAATATTTATTCATTATCTATGTTAGTTATCTCTCAAGGAATTACACGGTCGTTATCGGTTGAAACTAAGATTTATATTTCCTAAATTATAATTAAGGATGTAGTCTTCATAAACAAGCAAAGTAGATACTTTAATTCTACGTTGAATGAGGCAAATTGGCTTGAAAGTCTGTCTGTTTGGTCATAAAAACTTACCGTATTGTTCACAAAAAGTATTCGGTTATAGATACAGAAATAAACATAAAGTAATGATAATATATCGCACTAGAATTAACAACAATGGAAATTTGTTGATTTGCCCAGCAATTGTTAAAAAAAAAAATAGAAATGCCTACTGTTTGAGAAAGGTCTGAATCCACTATACATCTATATATAGGATAAGTGCTAGAAAATAGTGTCATAGGTGATGGATTTAAAAAATATTATTATGTTTCTATTTTTAATTATTTGTGCGAGAACACGCACACAAAATGGTTTTCATTATTACTGAAAGTTATCGCGTTATTTTTGTTTGACTCCCAACGAAATATTAGGTTTGTGTAAATTCTATTTTTTTCAAAAATTAAGTATAAAGTAATTTTATAGCAAACTCCTAGAAACTTATCTCTTCTGAACGTAAACGAAGTAAAAAGAGTATGTAAGGATTGTAGCAGATGTCGTTCTGTAGTCTCTGCTTACCCCTGTGGGAAGAAGGCGTGGGTTTATGGCTGTATAATCTAGATACAAGGAAATCTTTCTTTTAAACTATTTTCTCGTTTTCTAAACAGTACACTCGTTACATCAGACACTTATTATTCGAAACAGGGTAGGCAGAAAGAATACTAATACACTTAGTATTGCGAACTAAAGGCTCGCACTCACTGAGCAACTATGGAGCAACTATGGAGCAACTATTGGGCAACTTGCCTGCAACAATATTACCTAATATTATCATCGATATTGACATACTTGCTATTATTAACTTGTTAGTAACACTTGCATTACGAAAGTCACCCTTACTGCTACGACACAATGGCGCTGTCAATATCAAATGGCTAGCACTAATGTGCCCTTGATTGTACCATGCTTATTTCTAACAACCAGTCTTACCAAAGTGTATCGTGTTACACAGTAACTGTGTTGTGGAGGTCAGATAGGCAGTCGCTCCATGTAAAATACTGGTATTCAACTGCAACCGGTTAGACTGGACCACAACATTGTAGGGAGAAGCCTAGGCAAGTTATAACGGCGATGCTTGTTGTGCTACGGTTTGAAGGTTTCGGTGTAATAATAGGCACATGAGACATTTCAGTTTGGTCTCTGGGAAGGCAAAGCACCTGTGATACTTTTGGTATTGCAGAAGTCCATAGGCAGCGGGGACCACTTATCATCAGGTGGAGCATACTGCTTGATGCAATCCAATACTATAACAAAATGTATTTTTATATATTCAGAACAGATGTTATATAGTTTTTTGTCAACATATTCCTTAGTAATTCACTCACGAAATTGTTTAATTTTAAACTTGCGACCCACCCCTGCTTTGCAAGGACAAAAACTCAAGATTTCTTTACTTTATTTAAGTTTGATATGAGTATAGTATTCACATAAACCTTCTGGAATAAATGATCTAAATGATGATGAAAATCACATCAAAATCCATTATGTAGGTTAGAAGAACTATGTTGTCACACACAGACACGCAAAAACCGACTTAATTTTATACAGATATAATAGAATAGATACCTATAATTGTAGCATGTGGCAACTTTGAGTCGCTCAGTGTGAACAAATCCTTATATTCAACTCGTCAATAAGTTGTCACCTTGATTTCTTGAGGAAGTAGGATTGGATACGTGGACACTGTCACCTTCGACTGCGAAATGTTACCTTACACAACATTATGTTAGCAAGCTTATATATATTTCCTTTTAAAAATGTGCACTGGGGTTTATTACGTTTCTATCTTTATAATTAAGGTTCTAACTTAATGAGTACAACATCTAAAGTAATCAGTCAAACTGACTTTTACTGTTGACTTTTACTAGACCTTTACTGATACTACGGCATGTGTTTCTTCATTCAAGTAACAGCTAAAATAGTGAAGAAACAAATTTAATCGTTACTTTGACTTTTGTGACGTTACGTTGGATGTTACTATTGATGAAGAAACTGGCCGTTAGTGTTATACATATACATGAATAAGTTCACATAACATAACATGACGCTAATAATCCCCAAAGGTTTAGGCAGACGTGTAGTTTTAATACACATTTCGCCAGTTCTACTCAAGTCCCATGTAACAGGGGGCGAGCCTATTGCCATCAACCAGGCACAGGTCCTTGTGAGAAATTTCTAATGGAAGAACCAAATTACACTTTTCCCGCCCTAGGAATCAAAACCAGGACCTCACGCTGTAGCACTTGCGACCACTACACCAACGAGGCCTGCCACTTGTACAAAATTAAATGAATTATTTTTCTTGGATAATTATTTCATCCCACGAAGGCGATTTCAGCCATTAAATCCAGGTTTCCTCACGACGTTTCTGTGCAAACAAAATAAACTAGCTAAATAAACATTTCGAAGTCCTTTTTCTATTACAAGTGGACTGTGGCAACGACGGTGAAACGAGCGCACAAAACATTTAGTAACAATAAATAACTTGTTGCCACACAGAATGAAGTTTAGAATTCAATTTGACAAGAATTTAAAAGAAACGCTTTTGAAATTAGACATTTATCCTTGGTTCAGAGCATAATATTTAATAATAACAAGATACTATCATACCTGTATTACGCAAGGTGTATTTCACCAACGTTTCGCTTTTAATTTTTAGCATAGTCAGTCTATAATGTTCCCACTGCTGGGACACAAGCTTCCCCTCTGTGCGAGGGAACGGGCCACTACGCCGGCCCAGTGCGGGAAGGTGGATGTCCCTGTTCCAGTTCAGTGTTTTTGTAGATATCCTTCAGGAATTTCTTTGTAGCAGACAAGATTTATGCCCGGTTGATGGCAATATATTCTCCTGTCATTACATGGGACTTTTAAACATTAAAACACAGTGATGGCCCAGTGGTATCGGCCCCGAGTTACGACTAAAAGGTCGTGAGTTCGAACCAGGCACTTTACTTTTTGTATTTAATTTCATCACCAATGCTCTCAAAACGGTGAAGGAAAACATAGTGAGGAAAAAAATCGAAGACATGTGACATCTGCCAACACGCACTGGACCCGCGTGGTGGATTACAGCCCACTCCCTCTCACAGAGAGGAGGTCTGTGTCCCAGCAGTGTGGAAACATTGACTGATTATGCAACAGTTCAGCAAACCCCATGGCGCCGACTGCCCACAGGCGACTGTCACCACTTTCCATCAGGTCATTGACCTCTTTACTTTGATTTCCATAAATCTAATTCAACAAATAAACATCTTAATATGAACCTTAAGTCAACAAGTAGCTGGTTGCTCAACCCACGAGCTGTTGGATAACCAATGCGTGTTGACATCGGTTGACAGGCCACCGCTCACTGTGTCACTGTGGTGACATCGGTATGTATCGCTAGTTCTTAGGTCAAATATAGCTTAGTGGTTTAGTGGTCGATAGCACGACTGCTGAACATGTGGTTCTAGGTCCAATAGCCGGGTCGGGCAAAGTCATACTTACTGCGTTTTTACAATTAGTAAACTATTGGAGTCTGTATTAAAGTGTCCGGTAAATGGCCACCCTAATACATGGGACCAACTGGAAATAATAATATATGGGATACAGTCAAGCGTTCATGGTAACGATTTGACAGCGCCTTTATTTCGTAGCAATAAGGTCGCTTATTGTATTTCAATAATTCCCACTGACGTACGGTTATCTATTCAATACATCTCTGCCTACCCCTTCGGGAATACAGTCTTGATCTGACGGAATATTCTTTTATTTCAGACGATTTCATTGAATATAGCCTTAAATTCTTTATACTCAGTCTATAACTGCTGGGACACAGGCCTCCTCTCTTCGAGAGGGAGTGAGACGTAACGTTATCCACCACGCGGGCCCAGTGAGGGTTGGTGAATTTTTGGTTCTAGGACATGCCGATTTCCTCACGATGTTTTCCTTCACTGTTTTGAGAGCTGTGATGATGAAATAAGTAAAGCGCCTTCCTGGGTTCGAACCTTTGAACTCATAAGTCGA
The DNA here is from genome assembly GCA_914767645.1 of Hydraecia micacea. NCBI lineage: Eukaryota > Metazoa > Arthropoda > Insecta > Lepidoptera > Noctuidae > Hydraecia > Hydraecia micacea. Next base: position 9,747,089 of record OU611802.1, on the reverse strand, counting down.
GGCCGTTCCCACTGGGCAAATATATTTAAAAAAAATCATTCGTACGATTCCATTACTGAATATATAGGCTTCTTAACACAAAGTTAAGCGAACCGGTTTTCGTGTGTAAACACCAATATTTCCCGCGTACAGTATGTGTAATATGCAATCATACACAAGGATTTCCTGCTCGGTGCGTTTCATTACACGAACACACAAATCAAATTAGTGAACAGTAATAGATCGATCGTGTGCGTACTCCTCACTAATGACAGTGGCAGGAAAGTAAATGGCTTCTTCTCATACACAGAAGGAATGTTGATCACCACGCTTGCTCACTGCGTGTTGGCGATTTCCGAAATATAAAAGTAAAAAAAACCGGCCATGTGCGAGTCGGACTCGCACACGAAGGATTCCGTACCACCGTACAATATTTAACACTACATATTACATAAAAAAATCACGTTTATTGTATGGGAGCCCCCCTTAAATATTTATTTTATTCTGTTTTTAGTATTTTTTTTTATAGCGGCAAAAGAAATACATCATCTGTCAAAATTTCAACTGTGTAGCTATCACGGTTCATGAGATACAGCCTGGTGACAGACAGACAGACAGTGGAATCTTAGTAATATTGTTCCGTTTTTATCCTTTGGGTACGGAACCCTAAGAAAAACACGATTTTCCCACACATCAACCTATATAATGTTCTCACTGCTGGGAAAAAAGGCTCCTCTTCTCGAGAGGTAGTGGGCTGTAATCCACCAAGCGGGTCCAGTGCGGGTTGGTGGATGTCACATGTCTTCGAATTTTTTGTTCTAGGACATGCCGGTTTCCTCATGATGTTTTACTTTACCCTCCCTCTGGATCGATCACGTTACTAGCTCACTGCATGTTGCAACTTTGTAACCACATGGTGGTTTAACCAGGGCACCTATAAATCTAAGACTTATTGCTAAATATGTAAGAGGTACCCACTGTCGGTCGGAGTTAGTTAAGTGCAGATAATATATAATAGTAATGGCGCTCCAATTTATAGAATGTTTGCTTCCTTGTGAGAGCTAGTGATGGGATTAGCTAAGGTCGATCAATTGTCGATTAACTATTATTTTGTTGGTACGAGAGAGATTGACTCTGCGATTGGTTTGTCGCTTTCTTCAGGTACCTTTGTAATTTACTTAGTAAGTTGATAACATTCATACATCACGGGTAAAAAATGCCTAAATTGGTGAAGGAAAATTTTGTATCATAGGAATTATTATGAGTCTGAAGTCGTCGTATGTTTGTTAATTCCTTCTTTGTGTGAGAGGCTCCTACTCTGTAGTACAGACGCCAGCACATCAAGCTACCCGAAACTGTCAAATTTTCTCAATCAACCTTGAACTCTATGCTGTAGCGATAAAGTTGAAAATCTATTAAAGAAATTTGACAGGTTGTAGTAGGTTGACGTGCTGGCGTCTGTACAACAATAATACGCTGACAGTCATTATTAATAGAAGTGGTGTGGGAAGATATTGTTAGTGATTAGTTTGACAGTATCCGATGACATAAATTTTAGGCCTTTAGAACAAATTAGCATATTTTTCAACATATAAAATATGCTACAAAAAAATGACACAAGGTGTATAACCGTATTCATGTAATAGAGAAGGAATATTAAAAAAGGCAAACAAAAAACGTTACAACGTCAAATATTAAACAATGGATAACTCTGCTTTCACCGCAACGAACGAAGCGTGAAGTTTATCTAATTTATCAATCAACAAGCTTACTGTTTTTAAATTGATTAAAACAACATCCCTTTGGTAAATACCGTGTCGAAGTTAATTAGAATCGTGTCTCGTCCTTGAAGTCGAATTGTATATCTACTCGAACATGTAACATCTATATCTACGAGTATATTAATAATAAAGCTGAAGAGTTTGTTTGTATGAAAGCGCTAAACTATATAACTCGCTTTAATTATTCATAACAAACGGTGATTTAAAATATTCATTTATCATTTATAATGTCTAGAAATAAAGATACATGTAAAGGAACTTCGTATCTATTTCAGCCTGTAAAAAAAAGCATATACAAACTCTATCAATCGTTACTAAATTAATTAATCACAATATAACAAACACTAAAATATAAACTATCGATACTTGTTTCCCCTCCCTAGCAAGGACTCACCGCTTGCCACAGACATTACACAAGTGTTGCGACGCTTACGCAACCGACGTATTATCGATAACTCGTTTTATATCAGCAGCGGTTTTTTGTCTGTCTGTCTGTTAATATCTCAGGTATTCAGGTTGGTCTGTATTGCCTCAAAAGTCGTGAGTTCGGGTCACGATTTGAACTAGTTTTTTTGATAAGATTTTTGTGAGGAAAGCAGGTTTTAGTTAATTTAGATTTTAATTTTTGTGGTGACAATCTAAGTGACCTTGGGTTGAATTCAAATTGTTTATAAGGATTTTTGTGTAATAAATAGTTGTTAGAACTAGATCAAACGGAACTTAGTAACTTAAATCTCTATTTAAAACTGAATCAGAATCGGGTTTCATTCAATAAAATAATATAAATATATGGATGGTTATCAATTCTCCCAAACAAACCTTCTCAGTATGAGAAGAGGCTTTTGACCTGGATTGGGACAGTATTAAGCTGTTATTTTAATGTTATATCAAAGCTTGTATGATTGACAAGCATATTAGATATGAATGATTACATTGTCATTTTAAAATAATAAGTTAATAATATAACTAATAATGGGAACAATAATACATTCAATGAGGACTTTTTCTCCATATAAAAGACATCAACGCGCATTGTAACCTTAGAGCATTAAAATAAAATAATTTCAAAAAATCATATTTCTTATTGCTTTATTATTTTTCTAATAATAATAAGTCTTCTTTGTTGTTATAAATTAAATACATAATATAAAATTAATGAGGCAAACTAAATCATATTATAAAATTTTTGAGATCGAAATCGAATTAGATTTTGAACTGTTTTAAATACGAGAATTGACCTTGAGAGATAATTATAAACATATTATGTACGAATAAACTTACATTTAGTTATAGATAGTTAATGATCCGTTAACTTTAATTAACGTCTAAGAGTGTGGCAGTAAGAAAAATAATATAAATAAATAATCATAATTATTTGTCTTATAAATTCTGCTCTTAGTATTTTTCCACAAATAGCACGAAACATCTTCAGAATAAGTATTAATATAATTGGACTATAAACCAACAGATTTCTAAATGTTAAGACTTTATTAATGGCACTATTAAATTGTATTTATTTATTTATGCAATGATCTTAGTTATTAGTTGAGATTTGTTGCTATTTCAGTACGTTAGAATGAAACCACGAGCCCCTCTCGTGGCTAAAGTAATAACAGCCACGTGGGTCGATCAATAGTTAAGCTACGCTCGCCGCGGTCGATCTCTGGATAGGTGACCATTCTTTCCATACCGAGACCCATCCGCGTGCCTCGGGAGGTACGTTAAGCCGTTGGTCCCAGCTGTCATTTGTAGATTTTTGACAGTCGTTACGGGTTGTCAAAACCGAGCTGAAAGTCTGACAACCAGTCTTGCCAACGGGTATCGTGTTTCTAATGTAACTGGGTTGTGGAGGCTAGATAAGCAGTCGCTTCATGTAGAATACTGGTATCAAACCAGCTGCATATAGTTAGACTGGATCCTAACGTAGTTAAGCAAAGACGAGGCAGATGATGATACAATGAAATAATTTAGTTGTTAAAAATCGACTGTGTAGTCGTGATGTAATGGAAAATAATTGCAATTATAGCCTAATTATAGTCTCACTAACTGACCGCTGAGCGTGGGCTCCTGAATTAATTGGGTTATTTTTATAACCAGTATTTTAAACATCATTTATCAATTCTAACAATAATACTGTGTCATATTTTTGTGAAAATTGTACAGACGCCAGCACATCAAGCTACTACAATCTGTCAAATTTCTTTAATAGATTTTCAACATTATCGCTAAGGTATAAGGTTCAAAGTTGATTGGGAAAATTTTACAGTTTCGGGTAGCTTGATGTGCTGGCGTCTATACCTAAGTGTGTGGCCAATGGCATGATGGTCACAAAAATGTATTCATTTTCACGGACATCAATCTTAAGACCTCGCGCTTGTTATTACAAGCGCGAGGTCTTAAGATTTATCTCCGTATCAAGCAGAAAGTAACTTTTAATTCTACTAGTAGGAAATTCTTAAAAACACTACATTCGTATCCAAATCAGAAATCGCTTCCCATCATCACGCTACTTAATACCATCTCCAGCAGTACCTACACTACTAATATATATGGCTATTCAATAGCACACCTACACATCTTCATACCATTTCAAACGAATAAAACTATATTCGATAACAACAAATCACGAATCAGTTTAGATAATTTATGTAAATTCGATCTAGTATTAACTAATAAAGCCTTATAAAGTATGATGTGAGTTAGATAATCATTTTGGTGATTCAAAATGGATGCCACTAAAAAAGTCGAAGTAGTTAACATTTGGAAGGACATCTTCTGTCCAAATGAGGTTTTATTGTATGTAGGTGTCAGTTTATAGTCAATTCACCTAAATGTAGGTCACCTTTGTATTTTAGTGGCTTTTGGGTTTTGAGAACAAATCTAATGAATAAATAAATTTAATTTGATCGCCAAATCTCGTTTTTGCTTAAAGTATTAGTTGCGGTTATTTCGTTCAATCAATTACAACTGTAACATGAGATTTGACAGGAGATTAACTGATCATTATGAACCTATGACGTCAACCGAACCGATACTGTTTGTTTATTTAAACACGCTAATCTCTGGAGCTTCTTTTTCTTTTCTAATTTTTTAAAAAGGCTTTAGGCTATAACATCACGCTAAGACGTCAAAAAAGGCAGAAAGAAGGCTAAGCGAAAATGAAGTAATAGCGTGGTCAGGCGATGCGATGCGACGCGGTGGGGGGGGGGGGGATAAGACATTTCACGCGGACAAAGTTGCATAGTCTTCTAAATGGTGACAACCTACTCAAAGACGTCACTTGAGATACAAAAATGACTGATGTCATTACCTTTATTTCACATCATTCAAAATCAAAATCAAAATCAAAATATTTTTATTTCACATAAACCAACATGGGCACTTATGAAACGTCAGAAGCTAGGTGCACGGTTCCAATTGGTCGTTTCCTATGGAGAAGAACCGGCAAGAAACTCCATGGTTACTCTTTTAAAAATAATTGGCTTTTACAATGTTTTCGAGTTACAGTAGGTATGGGAGGACAGCGTAGGCCTGTCAACAAGTACCAGGTACTTGATAAAAATAAAAAATGGTCTACAGATCTAGTCTACAAGGCTTACAAAGTCCTCACATTTACAAAATAAGGAGTATCAAAAGGATAAACAAAATATAAAAATCTACTAAAACCAAGAGATATGATTGCCATTTCAACTAAGAAAGAGGTGAAAAATTAAAATTGTCTGTATATAATGTCAAATAATAAAAAGATTATGTCATAGAAGTATGTACAAATAAAAAATAAACATCGTAATTTGAGAGCAGTTAATAGACATTTACGTAGAACTTATGCCGTCAAAGAGGTGCCAGGGAAGCCACATGTGCAGAAGGAATTATTGCCAAACTACCTTGTCTTCAACGTAGTCTTTAATCTTATAATATGCTTTTTTGATAAGGACTCGTTTGATGAGGGTTTTGAACTTTCCATCGCTAAGTTCTGTAACCGACTTTGGCAACTTGTTATAAAAACGGATGCTGTTTACAAGAAATGACTTGCTAGTTTTAGTTAGTCTAAATTTAGGTATCACAATTTCATTTTTACTGCGTGTATTTATATTATGGAAATCGCTTCTTATTTTGAAAAGTCCTAAGTTTTTGCGACATCATTGACGTAATATCTCCCTTTGACAAGACAGTATAAATTGTAACGTTGTCAGTCAACAACATGACAGATTGAAAACATGACTGTGTTGTTTACATGTAAATGATAAAGAAAGAAAATACGTTTATTTGCGATAAGATATGACGGACAGAAAAAACACGAAATAATTAAAAGTTAGAGAAAAATATGTGCTTAGATATCTTGGTCAATTAAAGTAAATTATTGATTATTTTTAAGTAACATCTGTGTGGCAGTGACAGTACACAGACTAGGACAGACTTACGAGTTGTATGTCGTACGTTCGAACCCAGGCAGGCGCTTTACTTTGTGTAAATTATATCATCACCACTGTTCTAAAAACAGTGGAGGAAAACATCGTGAGGAAACCGGCATATCCTGGTACCAAAAATTCGAAGACATGTGACATCTACCAACCAACCCGCACTGGGCCCGCGTCGTGGATTACGGCCCACTCCATCTGACAAAGAGGAGGCCTGTGTCCCAGCTGTGGGAACATTATAGATTGATTATGTAAGTGCAACAGTTAGTATTTGTGTGTGAGATTAGTGTCAATAGACGCTCCGATACAAGAGAAAATTCCAAGTAAAGAGCAAAGTTTTTTCTAAAAATATGACATCGTTTAACGATCGCTTTGTCTACAAATGACATATGATTGCGCCATTGCACTAGCCGCCTGAGTAGATGTGTAGGCTGTGAGAACATACGTTGACAACAAAGCATGTGCAAATGTGTAAATGTGGAATTGCTAAATAACTACATGAGTTCATGACATGCTTCTATAAGCAACATCACATAACATCACGCCTGTATTCCCGAAAGGTTTAGGCAGAGGTGTACAGACGCCAGCACATCAAGCTACTACAATCTGATAAATGTCTTTAATAGATTTTCAACTTTATTGCTAAAGCATAAGGATCAAAGTTGATTGGGAAAATTTTACAGTTTCGGGTAGGTTGATGTGCTGGCGTCTGTACCTACAGTGCACCCACATTTCGCCAGTTATGTTTTGAGTCCCATGTATGTAATAGGGGGCCGAGCCTGTTGCCATCAACCGGGCACAAATCCAGGGCACCGGGCTGCTACTGAGAAATTCTAGGTGGAAAAACTCATGACACTTTGCCCTACCCGGGAAGCGAACCTAGGATCTTGTGCTCAGTAATAGCACTTGCGACCACTAGACAATATTGTCATCGAACATGGCAATGCTGCCAGCCGTTTGGGCACTTTTCCCATAGAGAGCGATGCGGATGAATATGTTGATGCCCAATAAGCACTACCCTTTTTTATATGTATCTATATAGTTGTACATAATAATTATATATATTTTAATGTTAGCTTTAGGTAGACCACAGTGAAGGTGGTGGTCACATCACCCTCGCCGTGGTCTACCTAACTACTAACTAAGATCTACTACTAGCTAAGATCGTCAGATCTGATATGGTTTGCAGGGCCAACATGGCCAGAGATCGCACAAGACAGGGAGATTTTGAAAGAAAATGGGGAGGCCTTTGCCCAGCAGTGGGACACAATACAGTCTAACGAAAAAAAAAATGTTGACTTGTGTATTGTATTTAAGATTTGTGAAATTTTTTATTAAATTATGATTTTATTGTCTTTAACATTTCAAAGGAAATTAAAATAAATCACTAGAATTCGACTTTGACAATACAAGCAAGTACCAGGATAGCATAAACAAACAGTACATTGCACATCAGTTGCACTCGGGTGTTCCCAGATCAATGACCGTTCATCGACCCCATATTCATAACGAAGTTTACATAAATTTCTTTCCATTGCTCATAAAAAAACTCAACTCAAATGGATTGTTACAATATTTTTATGTCTTTTTGAATAATATTTTTTTTGAGCAGTCTTACAAGTAACATACTAGACAGTACTGTAGCCTAGCGTCCACTGCTACTACTACACATATGTGGGCATAAAAGCCAACTCCAACATAGTTGGGAAAAGGCTAGCCAGATTTCTTACACCACCTGTCCCCAACTTCTAGTCTAACCGGATGCAGCCGAATACTAGTATTATACATGGAGCGACTGCCTATCTGACCTTCACAACACAGTTACTGGGTATTACCAGCAAGAACCTGAATGCTTATTCTTCTCCCGTATCAATAGGAACTATAAGATAACAGCTACTCAGCGGTGAAACCAAGGTGACTGGAGTATGCCAGACGTATCAGGGATCAGACCGGAATAGCTCACTTTTATATGTGTACCGCCTCTTGGGGAGGCTATAATCTCCACAGTTCTTAGATATTTTATCAGAGTTCTAATGACTACTGACTGTGCCGTTGGTCTAGTGGTCGCAAGCACGACTGCTAAGAATGGAGTCCTTTCTTTTTTTTTTGTTTTTTTTTTCTGAGGGAAACCTTCAAAAGGCATCCGACCGAGGGAGGGTGGAGAGAGGTCGGGGAGTGTCGGATTTTTACTTCACTAAAACCACCCCGGTGATTACCATCAGCACATAGGGGTGGTCCCGGTTCCTCTTAAAATACCAATTCCGGAACTCCTTTGTTCGAGTATGGAGTCTTGAAATCGATCCCCAAGTTAGGCAAAGCTTCGTTGGGATTTCCCATTAAGATTTACTCTGTGCGATGTAACACGATAAGCTTAAGCAAAAATATATGTTGCACCGTCTCAACACTGTGTAGACGATGCAGGTCGGTTGTTGCTTCAATGTTATTGTAGAAACTGACATTATGTGGGACTTTGGGATATTCTCAGTATCATCGTCATTTTCCTGCCCCTATCCAAATGTATTCAGTCGCCATCTCGACAGTTCTAGCCATATAATTTTTCACACAGTTCGTAATTTAGAGTCGTGCCCGGTAAATGGCAATAGGCTCGCCCCCTATTCCATGGGACTCAAACGTAACTGCCTTCATGTAAGTGTACTATAAACCTCTGCCAATCCCTTTCGGATATACAGTCGTGATGTTACGTTATGTTTCTATTGTAATCCAGTTTATTAAGACCTACATTTGCTTATTGTTTTACTTTTATCAGAGCTCAATGTAAAATGGTCTCGTATGCACTATTTACTTTCACTATTCTGTAACTATGTTTTTGCTGCGGCTTTGCTCGCGTTTTGTAATAGTATGTATTACTATAGATGTGTATTGCAATGATATAAGCATGGGTACTCATTGCAATGGTGCAATAGTTGTTAGCGTGGGTCTTGAAAGTGGGGTTCTCAATTCGATGGCCAGGTGGTGTTTGTTATTGGGTTCTCTGCGAGATATCCCAGAGAGGTAATAGTGCCTTTTTCCATGTGCAGACGGTGACCACCGAGGTGGATTTATTGAGGTAAAACTTCCACACTCCTCAGTCTTATCCCCAAAGCCCGGGCGCCTTCTGAAGGTTTCCACCCTAAACGAAAAGAAAAACTTCTCTACCAGACATGGGCTCTAGTGATACTAGATAATTTAAAAAAAACAAACTAAACTAGATATTTTAAAATCTTTATGGCATACAATATAATTATTAAATTATTTTCTAATGGCGGGTTGTAATTATATCTCCCTCTAACTATACCACAGCAGGGCAAAGACCTCTTCTCATACCGAGAAGAAACGAGTACGACATCGCTAATCGGTCAAAAAACTTTTATAAAACAATCTCAAATCAATTTGACGCATCATCAAGTTTAAAACAGCAATATAGACTGGGATCTAGACAAATTGCATCATTAAGTCAGCATTTATTTTCGTAAACACTTAAAAATAAATAAGTATTGAGACTGAGTTTGATTAAAATAATGATGTAGCCGAGAAAACGTCTAGTTTACTGGCCTAGTTATTTATAAGCCAACGAAATCACCAAATATTTTCAATATGTAACTAGATAGGAGTCCTAGTCACCCATCATCGAACTGACCGAGCAAGCGCAGCTTAACTTGATGCCACCAGCAAATGGAGTCATCCTCTTGGCTGTAATTTAGTCATGAGCGCACCATATTAAACCTATCCCCTCGGGAGATCTATAATCTATACTGAATGAAATCATTATTATTTATTAGCATGTCACCTACATAATAATTAAACGTATAATGACTATTGCTACACAACTATTACTAAACTTGACCTTGAAACATGACAACATACTGGTCGCGATCTAGTTACCCCTTTTAAAATTAACTATTCGTGTAGCAATACTTCGAACGAGTGCCTCACTGGTCTAGTGGTCGCAAACGCAGCTGCTGTACTTGTGATCATTGGCTCGATCCCCAGTTCATGTGTAATTGGGTATAATTTCTCAGTAGCAGCCCGGAATTAAGATTAGTGCATCTGCATAATCAGCCTATAATGTTCCCACTGCTGGGACACAGGCCTCCTCTCTGTGAGAGGGAGTGGGCCGTAACCACACGGGCCCAGTGCGGGTTAGTTAATGTCAGTTACATGTCTTCAAATTGTTTACACTAGGACATGCCGGTTTCCTCATGATGTTTTCCTTCACCGTTTTGAGTGCAGAAGTGATGAAATTATTACATAAAGTAAAGCGCCTGTCCCCAACCCGCACTGGGCCCGCGTGTTGGCGCACTCCCTCTCACCGAGACGAAGCCTGTGTCCCAGCAATAGAAACATTATAGGCTGATTATGAAAGCGCCTGTCTGGGTTCGAATCTACGATCTAAAACTTGTGAGTCGCGGCCGTTACCTCTGGGCTGCCACTGCTCTAAAGATGTGTGCTTTGTTAATGGCAAAAGGCTCGACCCCCGTAGATTACCTAGTACCTCCCCCTTCGATTTATTTAAAAAACCATTATTATAATCATGATTGCAACATTGTAAGGAATCTTGGACTTAATGATGTGAAATCGTTAACACACACACACACACAGTGTGCAAGAGAGGTGATTAATGCTTTTAAATCATCTGCTCAGCCTTTCCAAACTATGTTTGGGTCGGCAGTCTAATCAGACGCAGCTGAATACCAATATTTTACATGGAGTAACTGCCTTTCTGACTTTCATAACCCATTTACTGGGTAACACTATTCATCAATGCTCTTTCGCACATGGGAAAATGCGTAAGTTTATGTATGCTAAACTAATTAAAAGGTACATCATGTGTAATTAACAATCTATTAAAAGAAGTACTTCATTCAATTAAGTATTTGTTTTATTGAGGTCATAGCCACGGGCTGAACATGACTAGTTACCAACTGAGCATTACATCGTCTTTATCCATACACATACATACTTAGACTCACGCCGTCCTCCCACGGGGGTAGGCAGAAACTACAGAAGGTCACCTGCTACGATCCTTACATACTCCTTTTGCCTCGGTCACGTTCATACAGCTGGTCATATACGCACGCCAGTTGCGAGTACTACGCACCTGACCTTTCTGGAGAGCATCACCAATAAGGTGACTACATGACCTTCCAAGGCGTCCTCTCCCGCCGTTTCCACTCACAAAATCTCCCTCACTAACCTTGATGCTGTGTAAAAATAGCCTCCCCGGGCATCATAGCCTACCAAACTACGCTAACTGGCAAATATTTTTACCACAGCATGAGTTATTCTATAGTTTGAGAAAAGATGAATTGGTATCCCAAAGCTAACCCGTACATGACCCGCGTGGTGGATTACAGCCCACTCCCTAACACGAGAGGAGACCTGCGTCCCAGCAGTGGGAATATTATGGGCTGATGATGATGACTGGTAGAAAGAGCGTTGGCATACCAACAGTTAGATGAGTGGACGACCTACAGGAGATCTGAAGGAGACTCGCACAGACCAGGGAGGCATGGCATAAAAGGGAGGAGGCTAGCAATGGGTGGAAGAAGGCTCCCAATGACGATGAGGATGCTGATATCACTATCACACCTCATCACCATCTGCCTAGCCTTTTCCCAACTATGTTGAGGTCGGCTTCCAGTCTAACCGGATGCAGCTGAATACCAGTATTTTACATGGAGTGACTGCCTATCTGACCTCCACAACCCAGTTACTGGGTAATACGATACCCTTGGTAAGACTGGTTGTCAGACTTTCGGGCTTCTGATTACCCGTAACGACTGTCAAAGATCCACGAATGACAGCCGGGACCAACGGCTTAACGTGCTTTCCGAGACACGGAGGGGTCACAGTATGTCAATATGGTCACCCATCCACAGACCAACCGCGGCAAGCGTAGCTTAACCTGATCGATCGACCTGTGCAGCTGTTATTATTTAGCCACGTGCCCCTCACTATCACACCTAAAGATAACAAAATCCTCTATCAAATCCCCAGCAACACAATACACAAGTTGAAATGACTTCACCAAAATTCGTTTTACCATTGCGTTCAACTTTCTCTTCGTCGCTTACGCAAAACTAAGGCGGTTGGTTCGCTCCTGGCATTACAATGTGCGCTGGCGTCGCTTGCATACGCGATCAAATTAGATCACTTTGTGACGACATTTTAGTCATAATTTTGCAGGTATTTAGGACTAGGAAGTGTTGGAAGTAATGGTTGCTGAAGGTTATTTTCAAGGTCGGTATGTTGGACCGACGCGACGGTAGTAAGAATGCGACTGAGGTAGACTGGATGCAGTAAGAGGCGAATCGGTTGTTGTGGTGCAATTTGGATGAGGTCAATTCACAGCCGTGACCTGGGATAGGCTAAGAAGAGTGATTGATAGCCATAAATGTATAAGGTAATACAAACGTGTAACTGTCCCGCTGCAAGACAAAATATCAGCCGACAACGTTCCCACTGCTGGGACACACGCCTCCTCTCTGTGAGAAGGAGTGGGGTCGTAATCCACCACATAGTTGCCTAGTCTTTGCCCAACTATGTTAGGGTTGGCTTCCAGTCTAACCGGATGCAGCTGAATACCAGTATTTTACATGGAGCGACTGCCTATCTGACCTCCACCAACCAGTTACTGGGTAATACGATACCCCTTGGTAAGACTGGTTATCAGACTTTTGGGCTTCTGTTAAACCGTTGGACTCAGCTGTCATTCGTGGATCTTTGATAGTCGTTATGGGTAGTCAGAAGCCCAAAAGTCTGATAACCAGTCTTACCAAGGGTTATCGTAATACCCAGTAACTGGCTGGTGGAGGTCAGATAGGCAGTCGCTCCATGTAAAAAATACTGGTATTCAGCTGCATCCGGTTAGACTGGAAGCCGACCCCAACATAGTTGGGAAAAGGCAGGCAGATGATGATGAATTAAAGGCCCCAATTTCTGGGCTACCGTACCTGATTTTACCAAATGCATCTGCTCCGTTCCTGTGGCTAAATTAGGACCAGTCCTTGTATAGCTGTATTCAAGTCAAACTTCTTCTAGTCAACATGGGTCAGTGGTAAATCTCCTGACAAACCTAATGTTACTATTGTAACAACAAGTAATCATACAAATTGACATGAAAGACAACGATGGCTTCTAGCAAGACCTAAAATTTACAAAATAGACACAACCTTAGTCTAGATTCACATATCACAGAGGACTAAAAACTGATATCAGACACTGCAATACAGATGATGACAGTTTGGTACTACATAACTTATAACACTAACCTATTTGATATCTCTAAGGTGTTGCAACCTGTCAAAGTTGCTGTCTAGATCGGTTGATGGCTGGCTTTCTATCACGATAGGTTTTTAGTGTCTTTAGAAATGTAGGTACTAGGTAGGTAGGTACTGAGAGTTTTCATAGGTCGAGTGTATAGTAATAAGTTAGGTTCAAAGCTTCCTCTCTCCTAGGTCGCTGTGTCCCACATGGTCCATACCTACATAACAATATAATCAGCATATAATGTTCCCACTGCTGGGACACAGGCCTCCTCTCTGTGAAAGGGAGTGGGCTGTAATCCACCATGCGGGCACAGTGCGGGTTGGTAGATAGCACGTATCTTCGAAGTTTTGGTACTAGAACATTGCCTGTTTCCTCACGATGTTTTCTTTCACCGTTTCGAGACCAGTGGTGATGAAAGTAAAAACACAAATTAAAGTGCCTGCCTGGGTACGAACTCACGACCTACAACTCGTAAGTTGGGGCCGATACTACTGGGCCATCACTGCTCAGGGTCAAGGTCAATAATGATCTCAATATATTTTAAGTTAGCACCAAGTACAAATTGTGGAAACTGTTCTCAAAACGGTGAAGGAAAACATTGTGAGGAAATCGGCATGTTCTAGAACCAAACATTCAAAGACATGTGACATCTACCAACCCGCACTGGGCCCACGTGGTGGATTATTACGGCCCACCACCTCTCACAGAGAGGAGGTCTGCGTCCCAGCAGTGAAAATATTAAAGGCTAACAATGCTTGCAAATTTTCACGAAAACCAAACTTAGCACTATCTCTGAAGGAACCAAGTTAGATTACATAGTATTATGTTCCTCGCAACTTAGATCTTGTAATTAAGTGATGTAGTCCATTGTGCATTGTTTATAAATGAAAGTGCTATATTGTGTGGCTCACGACATTCTTAATTAAGGTTATTGACGGCTGTGTGCCTTGGAAACAATACTGGGTTTCTTAAGGCCACATTCAAATTCAAAGCATTTAATATTTCAATTAAACCATGTACAGGCACTTTTGAACTGTCAAAATTAAATAGTCGGTCACTTAGTCAGAAAGTTGAAGCTAGTTGCCCATTCCAAAACGTAGATATCTATGGAGAAGAACGGGCAAGAAACTCCATGTACACTTTTAAATCAAGATATTACAAAATCCTGGTTACATTATTCTTGTTGCTTCTATATGTGAGAACAATGTAAAAAAAACACACAAATGAAGAAAAAATTCAAAATATAAGATCAAAAATAAGCCTTGGCAGTTAAGAGATGACCAGTCTCAACCGACGGCGCCCGTTCACGAACATGGCCGTGCGCCGTGGTCTGATAGATGGTACACACGCCAGCACATCAAGCTACTACAATCTGTCAAATTTCTTTAATAGATTTTCAACTTTATTGCTAAAGAATAAAGTTCAAAGTTGCTTGGGAAAATTTAACAGTTTCGGGTAGCTTGATGTGCTGGTGCCTGTACTTAAGTAGTAGTATCTTAACTAAACAATAATATTAAAATTCGATGTATCATTTCCCATGTTGTGATGTGACCATTACAAGTTACTGTGAGCCTGCATCATCCCACGGCTGGGCAAACGCCTCCCCATGACTTCCAGCTCTTTCGATCCAGGGCTAAAGTACATACGACATTTTTTTTAAAGAGACTTGAGTTCTGAATTTATTTCAGTGTGTGTTGTCTGTCCTTCCTCTTTTTAATCCATCCAAAGGTTGTCTTTAAAAGATCGCTTTTAGCGATAAGACCGTCCATTGTGTCACCCATTGTAAAGTTTCTATATTTATGTCTGTAATTTATATGGTGTACATAATAAAGAGTATTCTATTCTATTCTTTCTTCTCAGATCAGTCGGTTAGGAAACACCGTGTTATTTATAACCAACTAGCAGCGCCCCGCGGTTTCACCCGCATAAGTCTCGAACTCTCAATCCCGTGGGAATATCGGGACAAAAAAATCCTATGGCCTTTCCCGGGACTCAATCATCTATATACCAAATTTCATCTAAATCGGT
Organism: Hydraecia micacea; assembly: GCA_914767645.1. Lineage (NCBI taxonomy): Eukaryota > Metazoa > Arthropoda > Insecta > Lepidoptera > Noctuidae > Hydraecia > Hydraecia micacea. Next base: position 9,731,614 of record OU611802.1, on the reverse strand, counting down.
TCAGCGGTTTAAGCGTGAAGAGGTAACAGACAGACAGACACACTTTCGCATTTATAATATTAGTACTTATGGAAGTATGGATTTACTGAATAATCGTACTATCCAATATAGTTTATTCATTCGATAGCAAACTCTGTAGGCCACAGCAGATGAATCTAAAGTTACTATTGATTTCTAGAGTTCATGTGTAGCTCCGGAGGTCTATGTTCGATAGTGACCCTATAATCGGCATCTGGCTGTTGTTGGGGTTAACCATAAATCCGGCAGAGATCCTGTCTCCTACCATGTGGCCATGTCCAGCACATCACCTTAGTCCGGGGACCTTAGTCACGCTAAAGAGTCAGGTTACCTCACAATTACACGTAATAAGTACTTTCTATAGATAAAAATTACGCGTATGTTAGAAAGGCGTTCAGCTCGCTGCGCATGAGTTCAATGCCTATACTAACTGTCATAATGTTTAACAATTAAGCGGTTAATTTGAAATGGAATGGCCGCCATCTTTGTTTTGTTTGTGAGAATGTAATGTTTCGTGTTGTTAACTGTTGTTTTGTAGTGTTTCACAATATAGCGTAACATCACGCCTGTTATACCTGGATGGGTAGGCAGAGGTATAGTACACCTACTTCGCCAATTTTCGCCAATTATGTTAAAAAGGCAATGATTCTGGCATTTGACTGCAAGAGAAAACATTTGCGTACCTCGTGGTTATAATACAGTGCACCTATTCTAATCTTTTGTAATATCCTCTAAATCTGTGTTATAAAAATAAAATACCATCACGCCTTGGTACCCTGAAGGGTTGGACAGAAGTACACCTATAAATAGTACACCCAGATTTCGCCAGTTATGTTTAAGTCCCATGTAATAGGGGCGAGTCTACCCATCCTTGCATCAACCATCCACAAATCTAGACTCCGGGCTGCTACTGAGAAATTCCAGATAGAAAAACCCAATAACACTTTGCCCGACCTGGGAATCGAACCCAGGACCTCGTGCTTAGCGTAATCGCTTGCGACCACTGGATCAACGAGCCAGGCTGCTACCTTAGACTACGAAAAGTATATTTCTGCTATTACGAATTTCCTCGTGCAAATACCCGATGTAGTCCTAACCAATTACAATCTAATTTACGTCTATTTTAAATAATGATGAAACCATTTTCCTAAGTTTTCCCCTGCCTGTAGGTAACGCTCCAATCGGCTCGAAGAAATAGTTCAAACACGCGATTGGCCTATTCATTATTCTTTTGTAAGTAAAACCCATCATCTCGTATTTACTGAACCTATAATTAGGTATGAGGTATCGTGTTACACAGTAACTGGGTTGTGGAGGTCAGATAGACAGTCGCTCCATGTAAAATGCTGGTATTCAGCTGCATCTGGTTAGACTGGAAGCCGATCCCAACATAATTGCGAAAAGGCTAGGCAGATAACGAATTAGGTAATGCACAGGACTGCCCCGTAGGTCCTACCAACTATAAGGGTATTTATTTTTTATTTTTTATGTGTATTATTTTTTTTGTTTTTTTTTTTTATGTGAAAGATGAATATGGCTAGAAAGGAGGTGACTACACTGAGTTGACGACTTATAGAGAAGAATGGAAGGAAACAACAAGCTGCGCCGACCACTCCTCCACTGATACATTGGGATATGGGCAGGAGAGTGATGGCGACGACATATTGATATCTGACCAAGATTATGTGTTGACTATAAAAGAGACTTTGACCCTTGAGTTTGTTTTGCTATAATTCTTCTCAGCGGTAGTCAGATAGGAAATGTCGACTCCATCTAGCTTGTTTTTTAGGGTTCCGTACCCAAAGGGTAAAAACGGGACCCTATTACTAAGAATTCTCTGTCTGTCCGTCCGTCTGTCTGTCACCAGGCTGTATCTCAAGAACCGCGATAGCTAGACAGTTGAAATTTTCACAGATGATGTATTTCTGTTGCCGCTATAACAACAAATACTAACAACGAAATAAAATAAATATTTAAGGGGGGCTCCCTTACAACAAACGCGATTTTTTTGCCCTTTTTTGCTCGATATCAATAATGGCAACAGGTAGGCACTTGAAATATTCACAAAATACTCGGTTGTGTTTTTACTTTAATAATAAATAATAAAGTTAAAATAAAATAAATATTTAAGGGGGGCTCCCATACAAAAAACGCCATATTTTGCCTATTTTTGCTCGATACCAAAAAATTGTATTTATATAATGTAGTGTTAAATATTGTACGGTGGTACGGAACTACGGAACCCTTCGTGTGCGAGTCCGACTCGCACTTGTTTATAATATGACGTGTAAAAGTGATCCCGATTACATATTTACAGAATAAACAATTTCATTTCATTTGTTTTGTGAAACGAGGCAAAATAATGATTATGGTGGCTTATTTGAAGGAGGTGGAGAGGCTCGAGAGATTGACATTTAGAGATCGATGTTAAAACAAATACATTCTCTAACAAACAAGTTTATTTACTGCTTGAAATCAAATTGATCAAACATTACAACAGTGCATTCGTATTGATTAATTTTAGCAACTTGCCTACAAATTCTATTTGCTAACTAAATTGCCAAACTGAAATACTCGTAGATGCGGTATTTAAAATTTAAATGTTTTGTTCAGTTTATTGCATTTCTATCTTAAGTTTAATTTACCGACTACCATGTCAGTTAATGAACCATTTACTGAATATTACGGCAGTTAATGAACCATTAATTGATTACCCTCGTAGTTAATGTATTATTAGTAGGCTATTTGGTCAGACAAAGTACCATTGATAGGCTACCGTGTCAGTTAGTGTACCATTAAAAATCCATCCCCACAGTTAATGAACCATTAATTGACTATCGCGACAGGTTATGGACAATTAACTAAACTTCTGAAAGATGCAGAACGCAGTGAGCAGGCGTGGTGATCAATGCTCGTTCCTTCTCTGTATGAGAAGAGGGTTTTATCCGTTTGTTCCCACTAGTTCTACTGAACAGTTCTACGGTAGAACTAATGGGAATTTTTTTCCCACTAGTACTACGATATCAGGTATAACAAAATAGCCTGCAGTGGGATGGTTACAGGCTGAAATTATTACTATTCATAACTTCACGCCTTATTTCCCCAAAGGGTTGAGCAGAGGTGTACCTATAGTACACCCTCATTTCACCAGTTATGTTTAAGTCCCATGTAATAGGGGGCGAAATAACCTAGGTGAGGCTGGCACAGGACTCAAGAGCGTGGGGATCGAGGGTTACGTTCAGCAGCTGTCGATGATGATGAACAGGCCTATTAGATTTTCTACATTCGACTAATACATAAAAATAACAATATAATAATTACATCAACAGCAGAGAAAGGCAATTGTGTATATAATTAAAATGAGAGATTATATCAAATAAAAAGTATTACTTATGTAACAATTCAAGAAACTCAGAATGGCATAGTTTATGACCCGTTACTAGTTGTTAAGTTATTGAAATGATATGATTACTAGTTTAGATGAGAGTTAGTACCAATAATTATTGGATTGGTTTGTCTGAACAGCATAAATTAGAGAATTTGTAATTATATAGGCAGTCTAGATAGCCTTATGAAAGAGCCCGTCTGAGAAAGTGTGGTCTGATCCAAAAGTATCCATGAAAATGTAAACAAACCCCGCGATCACTCACTAAAGGGAATTTAAGCACATTCATAATTAGTATTTTGAATGATTCAACTTCTATATCGCCCCTTTTTATTTCAACAATTATTGTTTTAATAACTTTATTTAAATCATTAAATGTAATGGCAAATTCATCGGCGAAAATTTTAACTTAAAAAAATACGCGTCGACTTGAGAACTTGTTCCTTTTTTAACCGACTTCAAAAAAGGAGGTTCTGTATTCGACCCGTATGTATGTATGTATGTATGTATGTATGTATGTATGTATGTTTGTTTGTCCGCGATTTTCTCAAAAACTAATGAATCGATTTTGATAATTCTTTCACTAATGTGATCTACATACTTTCAGGAAGGTTTTAGTATATAATACATTATATAATTATTCTTATGTACAATGTTATATGCATAAATGTACTGCATCTCCGGCATTTCTATGCGAATTTTGATGATTCTTCTAGTCGGTGTCTTCAATTCCTCAATGCACTAGTGTTATTTGAATTTGTGTGGAGTAGGTACAACTAAAAAGTGAAAAATAAAAACTTTTTTTTATTAACCGACTTCAAAAAAGGAGGTTCTGTATTCAACCCGTATGTATGTATGTATGTATGTATGTATGTATGTATGTATGTATGTATGTTTGTTTGTCCGCGATTTTCTCAAAAACTAATGAACCGATTTTGATAATTCTTTCACTAATGTGATCTACATACTTTCAGGAAGGTTTTAGTATATAATACATTATATAATTATTCTTATGTACAATGTTATATGCATAAATGTACTGCATCTCCGGCATTTCTATGCGAATTTTGATGATTCTTCTAGTCGGTGTCTTCAATTCCTCAATGCACTAGTGTTATTTGAATTTGTGTGGAGTAGGTACAACTAAAAAGTGAAAAATAAAAACTTTTTTTTATTAACCGACTTCAAAAAAGGAGGTTCTGTATTCGACCCGTATGTATGTATGTATGTATGTATGTATGTATGTATGTTTGTTTGTCCGCGATTTTCTCAAAAACTTATGAACCGATTTTGATAATTCTTTCACTAATGTGATCCACATACTTTCAGGAAGGTTTTAGTATATAATACATTATATAATTATTCTTATGTACGATGTTATATGCATAAATGTACTGCATCTCCGGCATTTCTATGCGAATTTTGATGATTCTTCTAGTCGGTGTCTTCAATTCCTCAATGCACTAGTGTTATTTGAATTTGTGTGGAGTAGGTACAACTAAAAAGTGAAAAATAAAAACTTTTTTACAAAAAAAACAACCGACTTCAAAAAAAACTACAATGTGATAAATAACTTTAATTTCGGAAGTCGGTGTCAAGAAACGAAAATGCGGAACCAACGACACCGACTTCCGAAATTAAAGTTATTTATCACTTTGTAGTTTTTTTTGAAGTCGGTTGTTTTTTTTTTGTAAAAAAGTTTTTACGGTTAAAAGTTAACCTCAATTGTCAAATGAAAAACATCATTAAGGTCAATTAAAACTAGAATTTCAGGTTTAACTATTCAATATAATATAATGGCTAGGTATAAAATGGATGATCACCCATCCTACCCATATCAGTAAGCAATACTAAGTAGTGCTAATCGAGTGGAAAACTAAATATTTATCCTCACATTACGTACTTCCGGTGGAAATCGGGAAAAAATCGGGCGAAGTATGAAGGAAATGATTTTTTTGAGGAAGGAAATAGTGTTAATTGCATGCATCGACTTGGTTCTATTAGAGGAAGCTTTGTTTCACGCGATATCGCCCTCGTATTGACTGGTGGCGGTTCGAATCCGGGCGTGCAATTAATTCTATGACTGTGTGCAAAAATGTCAGTTATTAAAATAATTGTGTCGCGGAATTAACTTTTATAGTGATTTCTGGGTTGCTTTCTAAGGACGGTAGAAAAACTATTAATTAGCAATACCGCCTGCATGAGGCTCACTGGTCTAGTGGTCGCGAGCGCGACTGCTGAGCGTGAGCTCCTAGGTTTGATTCCCGGGTCAGGTAGTGTTAATGGGTCGAATTTTTCAGTAGCAGCCCAGAGCCTGGATTTGTGCCCGGTTGATGGCGACGTATTTTTATGAACGTTTATATTTCTCTGAGTCTCAATCTGACAAAAATACCATGGCACCTACATATTTGACCAGTTGTTGACATTAATTATATCTTACATTTCTATGATTATGTCTCTAAGATGAGATTATGACTAGATATTAAACTTTTTAATAAACAAAATTGGCCTTCTGGTCTCTTCTCATAGAGAGAAGGAACGAACATTGATCAACACGCTAGCTAAGTGTGAACTGGTGATGTCATATTATTAAGTCCCTGGTTTTATTCAAGTTGTTTATACCGTCTATTTAGAGTGTAGTTACTTTAAGTCAATGAAATTACTTATTCTGTATTCGTGCGATCAATATAACGTTACAAATGCTAGTTCGATTTCACGCGCAGGCGCAACCGCTGTAGTAGGGTCACCATAAAAAGCTATATACACATTTATAGTTCCTGTTCAACTATAATATCTATGTATATCTAATACTAAAAATTACAAAATTAAATCCTAACTTAACTAAAACTATACAGAAACTAAAATATAGCGTCGAAAAATTCATCCGCATCGCTGTCGACTGGTAATGTTCCCAAGAGACTGGCGGCATTGCCACGTTGTATGGCAATGCTTAGCCTTTGGCCAAGGTAAAAGCCAGCCCTTGGGTCACGGGAAGTGTCAACCAGCCGTTTTGAAATTTCTTTAAAAAGACCATGAGCACTCGGACCCCACGGCCCGAGGGTTTCAACCCCAAACGGCTCGAAAATATAATTTCCGATAAGGTTATTATATTTTCGCCGCTTGAGGTTTTCAGCAGCCGCAGCAGCAGCGCCAGCACAGCATGCCGAGCCAGGAAGATGGGATGGCGCAAGAGTATCGACACACGTTGCATCCCACACTAAAGGCCTACCCACCTTCCATGGAAATAAAGACATGCCGTCCGGTCTCTTGCCATCGTCGCGTGCCAAGCCATTGGGTTCTAATACAGCTGGAACGCCGACGGTAACAAGAGCTCGTCGGATGATGTCATTGATGTTCGCGTGGCGCGCTAAGCGACCCGCACTGCGGCTGCAAGACAGGCCATGATGTCCGAGGCTGTTGACATCTTCGCCACAGTGACAGCGATGAGGAGAACAGCAAGGAGTTCCTAGTCGTAGGGAAGCAGCGAGGCGAAAAGTAGTGTCGTCGAACAAAGTGCCTATGTTCGTTTTTATTGTAATGTTTTTTCTGGTGTACAATAAAGTATATATAAATAAATAAATAAATAAGGTAGTGCATGAAGCCAAAGACCCGACTCCCACCTACCCACAGCCAGCAGGCGCGCACGTTCCGCAGTAGTAGCAGACGAGTCAAGTAAATTATTCTGTACTACTCTGCAGAGCGGCTCATCCCACCGTCTCTGCGAAGATGGATTGTCGGGTGGATCTGTATTCGGGCAAGCGAGTCTCCAAGCATCCATAGCCTCGGTGAAACACGGCACATCAGAATTAATCAGTGTGGGGGCTAGGATTTTCCTGATTAATTTATCAGTGCCGTGGACTGAGGATATGAAAGCCGGTAAACTAATACTAGAAATTTTGCGGAAATTTTTAGTTCCTTTTTAGAACGACATGCAGTGTATTAATTTTAGACAAAAAATAATTATTTATCATTACGCCAAAAACAAAACATTAGCTCTAGTATAATTAACCAAGGAGAGAACAGAGGAATACTTTTGTATGGGAAGAACGCCAAAGACCACGTGACCGCGTTTCTTTTTAAAAAAAACTTACTATTTTAGTCAGAAAGTCACTAAAGCTTTGGTTTCCTAGGAAAGCGGTTCTGTCATACTATAACGGACGTCATGAAAATCTGTCATTTTCACCATTATTTGACATTAAGTCAAACCCCGCTGCCCAAAGATTTAAATGGCTAGATTTGCCCTCACCGTACTTAGTCACAAGAAAAAGTGTCCCTATTGAGAAAAGTGTGTATAAGTATCGTTTCCATGACTATCAAGTCAAGTCACTGCGTGTGAGGTGTCAAAATGAAACAGAAACGCGATTATCTTTCAACGCGGACGGGCGTATCTAACGATTGAAATCTTTGCGCCACTGTCATCATTTCCATGACAACCGTCACTGCGGCCGTTATGTGCGGTCATTCTAGTAAACCGTAGCTTTAGTATAGATAGAATAGACTATTCTTTATTAGGTACACAATATAGTATTGTTTTGGTGACAATACAAGACTTATGGTGTCAACCCCTGAGCTGATGATGGAAACAACAAAAAATAGTACGTCGCCACATGTGAACTACGCGTCACACTGACGTCACGCAAAATCCTGCATCGTGCAAGCAGAGTTTACCGCGCAACTAGCATATATACAACGTCCCGACATTAACCGTCGGGCAATTGCCCACCAGACACAACACCCGTCTAGTCGGAGGATCCTCCCTTTCTATGGAGGATGAGTGAACTTTACACTCTGTTCCTCATACGTTTATAGTGGTACCCACTGTAAGGCAAAGCCCTCCCCATTTTCCTTCCAAACCTCCTTGTCTTGTGCGAGCTCTGACCATGTTGGCCCTGCAAACATTATCTAAGTTAAGGCTAGTGCCTATGCTCTTGAAATAATAATTGAAACCAACTTAATATCTCTCACAGATAAAAAGGGTTGCTATATTATAGCAATAGTTACGTCAAACATAACGAATTATGAATTCGTAATAGCCAGCATACACGGCCTTGTCTGCAAGTAGGCCGAAACTATAAACAACAGAACTTTATGGTTATTAGGTATGTGGGTGAAATGAATCGTTATATGACATAATTATTTCCTGTGTGCCATCCGCTTAGCTTTTCTTCAACTATGTTGTTGTTAGACAACCAGTTTTACCAAAGGGTATCGTGTTACTCAGTAACTGGGTTGTCGAGGATGATCCATGTAAAATACTGGTATTCAGCTGCATCCGGTTAAACTGGAAGTCGACACCAACATAGAGTTGGGAAAAAGCAAGTGGTCAGCTTCCAGTCTAACCAGATTATATATAACATTATGTTTTTCCTGAAGGGGTCCATAGTGCAGCCACAATTCGCTAGTAGTCAATTCCCCGTCGAGTCCTATGTTCGATTCTCAGGTCAAGGTAGCCATATTGGATTTTTTCATAAGAAATTGTTTATCAGCAGCTCAGAGCCTGGGAAAAAAATAACATGAAAGAGTAACACAACTGATGAACTATTAAATACAAACCACACGGTCCTGCTGACCCTTTCGAAGAATACAGACCTGACATTATGTTATTTCCCAAAAATCAACTTAAAAAAGAAAAGTTTACCTAACAAGAATCCATACTTACAACACAGTCAATAAGCCTTGAGCTCTGTCCCAGAGTTACCCAACCGATACTCACAGTACTACCCCCCCTTCATGCGCAAGCGTCGACCAGCCAGTCATTACTGCGCGCGCGGCGATTACAGACACGATCATATATACCTATTTAGTTACAACGTTTTTTTCTTTACAAATTCAACTTTGGAAAATCGTGTGGTACTATATTTCGTTTTGTTTTCCGCTGAGTGTTTTGTTTATTGGAGTTTTCTTTTGTTTTTTGTTGTAGTGAATGTTTGTTTGTCAAAATGTGTGTGTGACATAAGTGTCGTATTGTTTTGTATGTATGTGTGTGTGAGATTTTCCTATGTTAATCTCGGTAAATCTTTATTTTATAGTAGTCTGTTGCGGGATAGTTAGAATTGTGGATATTGTGATTACAATCTTTTAGTATTCTTGGTTTCTTATGTTTAGAAGCTAGACCATGAGTTTCTATAGACTTTTGCTTGACAACTCCTTAGACTATTGATTCCCATATTTCACTTTATTGGCTTTTGACCCGACTGTGGCGGAGCCCAAAATGAGGGTTTAAAAAAATTAATCAAAGAAATAAACCTCCTTTTAAAAAACTGTCATGTGAGATTCAATTTACCAAATTATGTTTAAACATTCACAAACTGTTTAACCGTTAACTGCACAGTTTTAATTGAATTTGAGCTTAAAATATTTACATAACTCAAAAGTTAGCAATCTTACAATAATAATATGTACTAGTACCTACATAAAATATAAAAACGCAGGGTAGGCAACGGTGTCCTAGTCCAACCATTAACAAATTGTCAAATGTCACCAAATAACAGTAATATCATGTAATACCAAACCGGTTCCATGAAAGTCTTCTAAGCCAATTTGATCGAGAACGTTACAAACGAATGAAAGGGTCTATTATGGAGTTAGTTACGTTGACTAAAAAGCCCTTAATGATATGTAATTGAATACACATTGTACAGAACAAAGTACAGACTAACTGCTAGGGTTATTATGATTATTTGGCGGTAGAAAGAAAAAATATATAATCGTCATACAATAGTTTGACAGCTTTTGTATTGAAAATATGTCAAGCCACCATGTTTATTCTTGAGATGACCATTACATAACTGACGATTGAAATATTAGCGTTAAGTCCGTAATACACATGCCTGCAGCTTGTACAAAACTATGCAAGTAGCTTTAGCACTTCAGGGGCGGTACATAGAAATACTCGATCATTAACTTTATTTTTAGCATAATGTCAACTGTCATACAATTTTTTGATTACCAGCATTACAAAATATAATTGTTAATTTTATTTTTATTTTTTTAGTGTCCTATGAGCACTTCCCCCTTTTTTATACAATGTTTTTATACAATGTATAATGTTCCCACTGCAGGGACACAGGTCTCTGTGAGAGTGAGTGGGCCGTTATCCACCACGCGAGCCCAGTGCGTGTTGGTAGATGTCATTTTGTGAATGATAGATATTTTTCTCTGTAATTAATATTTATGATTGATCATTTCTAAATGACGTCTCCATCAAGGATAAACTAGGTTTTACAATAGGTACTAGGCGTAAATTCACAACAATTTTACAGAATTTGATTTAAAACCACGACCTCTTGTCTAAGCAATCTATGGCCCATTGTACTTAAATTCTCAACATTGTATGAGAACCATACATTAAAACACATACTCATACAAAACATACACACTTACAAATTACAGGAAAATTATGGCAACACCTCTTTAAATGCATAACAACGTTGACGAGAATCAAAGGGGAATCACCCAAAAAGTTTTAACCTATATTAAAGACATTTTTTATCTATATTTCAAATTCGCATTTTATGCTGTAATTATTTACATAGTTTTCTATATTTTCGATTATTATTTTGGATTATAAACTTTTGTTTTCTGTTTGTATAGCGATGTGAAGTAATAGTGTGACAAGTGAAGTGTTCAATGTTATAAAAGACTGACTTTTGGTGACTTTTTTCAACAGGAAAAGAGATTTTGGTGAGTTGATTTTATTATTTATTACTTATATTTTTACCTACAGTATTTGTCTGTCCTTCCCCTTTTTAATCCATCCAAAGGTTGTCTTTAAAAGATCGCTCTTAGCGATAAGACCGGCCATTGTGTCACCCATTGTAAAGTTTATATATTTATGTCTTTAATTTACATGGTGTAGATACATAATAAAGAGTATTCTATTCTACACCTTATTGGTATATTTTTTTTTAAGCCAAAGGAACCCTTATAATTTTTACCGCATTAGATTTATACTTCTGGAACAAGCAAGCCAAATTTTCTGCGCTGTTATTAATTAAAAGTAACAATTAATAAACGACACGCAAGCGCAACACTGCAAAATTTATTTATTTAGTTATTCACAAGGCAACTACAACTGGCAATAATCACATTGAGTATATCACTAGGTAAACAAAAATAATGCGAACGTACCAGAACCACTGCATTTTAAAATCGTGGTGATACTGATCATCATCATCATCATCATCGCCATCATCATCATCATCACCATGCCGTCTCCGAGCCTGCGCAGGCTTTACACCCCCTAATATTTCTTTATTCTTTGTCAAACTTGCCTAATCTTCTACTACAGTTATAATAATGTTACCAACCTACCTCCCTACCACCGGTTTTCAAAAAATTAAGTACCCTCCTGGATAACTGTATTGCAAGAAGCACGTAATATCTAGGTACAAAAAAAAAACAAAACGACCTAAGAAGCGGAGCAAAAAATATAAAAAAATACCGTTTATGACTTCCAACGTACAATACTTTATTCTTTGCCAAATAAAACCCAGTCTAATCAATGATGTAACGATTATTATTTTTACTATTAAATGTAGGCCACCTCTGTTACAGGCAGCAACTATAATAAGATTATCTCATAACACTATTACTGCCGCTAGAGGGCGATCGAAATAATAGCTGTAATTGGCTAGATTTTAATTGCTTATACATACATCTATTTATCTGTGAGAGAAAAATTATACAGGTTGTTGAGAACTAAAATTGACGCTTGTCTTGTCTTTTTGCAGTGTTTTTTTTGAAGTGAAAACTTCTTTAGGCGCGTTGGGAAAATTTTTAAATGGGTAAAAACTATTGAACTCGCGCCACTGTTACCGTAACCGACACCGCTTCGGATGTGCTCGGATGTCGTCGGGATGTATTCGGTTTTAACGTATATCCGATATGTCAGTGAGTGATGGCAAAGTATTCTGTTTGCGTTTTGTTTTCACTTCTGTCGGCACTCCCGGAGTGTCACTGATTTTTTTTTGTTTGTCCTTTGATATCTTCATCATCTGCCTAGGCTAGGCGACTGCCAGTCCACAACACAGTTGCTGGGTAATACGAGACACAATGGTTACGATGGTTCTGGGTTCAATGTTTTTTTCTGACATGACTTGCGTAAAGTCGTTGTGTCGATGTCCGCTTAGTTAAAAAATAAATAGCAAGATCAGTTCAAATCGCAACATTATGCTGAGGCGAAAGTGAAAAAATATGGAGGAGAGCTTTGCCCAGCTGTGGGGCAATATAGGTTAACTGAAATAAAAATACTTTTTATGTTTTTTTGATTCAGTTTAGTTTGTGATCCTCTTGTGCAAATCCCAATAAATACTGTTCTTTGTTTCTGAATGAAAAAGCAGACCGGAACAAATCATCGAAGTTTATATTGGCCATGATTTAACTATTCTATAAAACTTTTATTATCTTAGAACTGGAACATCCTGTATATGATGTCTGTCTCGGAAGTTATAGTGTTTGAGGTCAACGGGTTAAAGTAGCGATTGTATGCAATGGCTACCGACTGATTGGCCCTGTACGCGTCTGTGGCTACTGGCGACGGCCTGCTGTTACTGTTAGCCTCTGTCATCTGCTGGACAAAGGGCTCTTCCCAAGACTTGGTTGCGAACCTAATGTAGACCACTGGTCATTTGTTTTGTCCAGTTCGTCCCGCCATCTTCAACGTGGTCTGCCACGACGCCTTCTGGATATCTCAGGGCTTCACATAGTGACTCATTGGGCATGCGGTGGACGTTGCCAACCCAGTCCCACTTTTCAACTTTGAGGCTTTTTGGCATTGAAGAACTAGTGATGTTATTGAAGACACTGTTATTATCTTACCGGGCGCAGGAGCAACGGCCTATCGTGCTTTTCGAGGCACCGCTATTACACCACCAACTTCTAAACTCCGCGTTGTTACTAAAAAAATCCTATTACTATTTTTGTGCACACTATAGGTAATATCTCCCGCGTCGAAGGCTAGTCTCCATGGCCGAAATACGGTCTGGACCACGGATATCGATGATCGACGGATATCTATGGTCTGGACTATGTTATCTTACTGATAAAAGAGATCTAGCCTTACCAAGAGGTATCGTACACAGTTATTAGGTTATGGAGGACAGACAGACAGTCGCTCCGTGTAAAATACTAGTACCCAGCCGCAACCGGTAAGACTGGAAGCCACACACGACATAGATAGGACAAGGCAGACAGATGACGATGATCTAGAATCGAAGTGCCCACATAAAAAAGAACTATTCAGCTTACTCTGTTATTATTTGGCATCGATGTGTGGTATTTCCTTAGAACAACTTTCACCCTGCCTCTGCTTCTATGACCTCCAAACTATAATTTATCACAAGTCTTTAAATAGTTACTCAAACGAAGCTAACAGTAAGCCTCTCATAATATATTCAAGTCAGGTTCATGTCGTAACTATATAAGGATTGTGTAACCCATAACCTCCCTTTTGTGGAGTAGGTTACACAGTGACCTGCTGTTCTTATGGGGTCGGCAGCCTTTAGCCTTGGTCTATAAAGATGTCTTTCCTGTGTCGGTTCCTAGTATAGTCAGAACAAAATAACTGTGAATACCGATATTCTGACAACTTGTCAGAATATCGGTATTTCTCAGTAATTTTGGAGGTCAGATGGAAATATTTTCCACGTCATCATTATGTGCCTTTTCTAATCTATGTTGGGATCGGCTTCCAGTCTAACTGAATGCAGCCGAATACAAATATGTTACATGGAGCGACTGTCTATCTGAAAGCCAATTCCCGTAATAAAAAACGTTCAAAATCTATCTCATCTCAGTGACAATAAATTTCAACTCCACAACCCAGTTACTGGGTAACACGATGCGACTTTGTAAGCCTGGTTGTCAGACTTTCAGGCTTGTCACTGTCTGCAACAACTGTCAAAGATCTACGAATAACAGCAGGGACTTAGGCTCACTAGGCATGCGTGCTTTCCGACGCACGGAGCGGTAAGAAATGGATGATTTACTTAAACCAGATTTATAAAAGAAGTCCCTTAAACCCACATAACTTTCACGCAGCGAAATCAAAGTCGATTCTAAAAGACAACACACCTAATCGATTTCGCAGTGCTATCGTTGTAAATCATTTGAAAGCTGACGATTAGACTGTGTCCAATCGATTCTAATTCGATTGTAACAATCGCTTCTGCTGTGTCGTAATATTTTGACATCCAGTTTCGCATCGTTTAAGTGTTTTTAAATTGCATTTTATGTCTTCATCGGGATTTAATTTGCAATTTGATCTACGATGCAAAGTGCATACTTTGCATACTAGACACGGATACAACAACGCGCTAATAATCTTACCTGTCCTTGTCGGTTTCTTATAAAACAAGAGAGACAGCAATACAATGTAACAACATTTTAGTCTTAAGACATATGTATAGCCTGATAAGAAAACCTGCTGCCAAATCTCATGTTACCTGTTATGATTGGTTTTGGAGCAGTGGTGGCCCAGTGGTAAAGGCCGCCACTTACGAGTTGTAGGTCGTAGGTTCGAACTCAGACAGGCGCTTTACTTTGTGTAAATTATTTCATCACCACTGCTCTCAAAATGGTGAAGGAAAACATCGTGAGGAAACCGGCATGTCCTAGATCTAGAAACCAAAGTTCGAAGACATGTGACATGATCTACCAACCCGCACTGGGCCTGCGTAGTGGATTACGGCCCACTCCATCTCACAGAGAGGAGGCCTGTGTCCCAGCAGTGGGAACATTATAGGCTGATTATTTGTATGTATGTTATGTAATCAAAATTTGACGTGAATTTGTCTCTGTGCTTACAGTAGGTATATAATCTAGCTAATATTATAAATCCGAAAGTAATTCATCCGTCTGTCTGTCTGCCGGCCTGTTACCTTTACACGCAGTAACGGCTGAATAGATTTCGATAAAATGGCATAATACGAGTACAGATAGACTATGACCCCCACAACGTGTTACCGAAATAGAAAGTATATCTTAATCCATTAGGACATACTGTGTATCCCGGTAATAAGTTCCCGAGCGATAACTTTGGACCTCCACTCGGCCGAAGCCGCGGGCAAAAGATAGTTAGCCTATAATTTATGTATGGCACTAGGAAAGTGAGTAACGTTGTATTAGAATAGATCCTTTACAAGAGGCGACACAGTCAGCTATGTTACTACGTTGATGACTTGCTAACATTGCTCCCACGGCATGAGCTGTTCTCATACATTTAGTGACGATACCAGAGAAGAGAAGCTTCTTGCTAAGTAATAACAACCGTACAGGTCGATCGATCAGATTAAGCTACGCTTGCCGCATTTGGTTCGTGGATGGGTGACCATCTATACATACCGAAACTCCTGCGTGTCTCGGAATGCACGTTAAGCCGTTGATCCCGGCTGTCATTCTTAGATCTTTGACAGTCGTTACGGCCGAGCCGAAAGTCTGACGACCAGTCTTATCAAGGGGTATCGTATTACCTACCCAGTAACTGGAACTGGAGTCAGATAGGGAGTCGCTCCATGTAAAATACTGGTATTCAGCTGCATCAGGTTCGACTGGAAGTCGACCCCAATATCATCATCATCATGATCATCTGCCTGCCTTTTCCCAACTATTTTGGGTCGTCTGCCAGTCTAACCAGATGCAGCTGAATACCAGTATTTTATATAAAGCGATTGCCTAACTGACCTCCACAGGCCAGTACTGGAAGTCGACCCAACATAGTTGGGAAAAGGCAGGCAGATGGTGATGAGAGAAGAAGCGTGTGACCTTTGTACAACAAAGAACAGTAAGTTCCAGGTCCTTACGGTATTCATTTATAGGAGCGACGACCATTTGAAGTGGTGTGAGCAGTACCGTCCCGTTTTCGAGCAGTCAAACAAGTTTGCCAATATCATAACGAATGTTCTTTCTTGATTTTACAACACAATTAATTCGACTGGTTTTTATTACAGTAGACTTTTTTAGGTAACAATATAATAGTTCAAAATGTTCCACTGCAGTGTAGAAACATCTAGAAAGAGTAATAGGTACTTGTGTGTCTGAAGAAATATGTTCGGTTAGAACTTATCACCATGCGATCTCATCATTATCTGTCTAGCCTTTTCCCAACTATTTTGGGGTCGGCTTCCAGTTTAACCAGATGGAGCTGAATACCAGTATTTTACATATAGTGACTGTCTGTCTGACCTCCACAACCCAGTTACTGGGTAATATGATACCCCTTGTTAAGACTGACTGTCAGACTTTCGCGCTACTGACGACGCATCATGCGATCTATTCTGTACAAATCTTACATTCGGTGAAGTGAGCTGTCAATAGTGTCAATCCCCATCATCAGGTAGAATGACAGCTCACTTCAAGCTCTCTTCACGCTTCTAATTTAGAGCTTTTGAAGAAAAAGTTAGCTCTTCTCAATTTTAACCCTAATTTTTAGCATAATCATGCAAATTCAGGAGCGATTTTGTAAAAAAAAAATATCCTACTAAAATGGTTTAAATTATAATATGTTATAGTAAATTATCTGGTATATTGAATCCTTAAAGGTGGACCACTATTTACGACACAGCCTGTATAAGCGACGTAACCTGCGATGTCTCGATGTATTTAAGATATTTTTCTTGCACTGGCTTCAACTTAATTGGTAAGCAAAAAGTATAAGTACCTGCCAATTCGTTTAAGGTCAGCGCAGCATGTCTTCTTCCATACATCTTTATAGCCAAGCCATATTCATCTTCTTTTTTATTGATGATGTTCTTCAAAAAGGTCAGGTGCGAAGTAGGTACTCGCAACATGGCGTACGTCGAAAATCAACTCCCGTAATTAAAAACATTCAAAATCTAGTCGCAATATTTATCATCACAACGACAACCAATGTGAAAAACTTGACCTAAATGTAGGAAAATTAGTGGTATTTTTGACAGGTTGAGACTGAAATTAGACTGTGAACGTTCTTAAAATTACGAGAATTGCCTCTCTGATGTATGAACGTAAACGAAGCAAAAGGAGTATGTTAGGATCATAGCAGGGGGCGTTCCTGCCTACCACCATTGGAGGAAGGTGTGTGTTTATGGATGTATTTATGTATCTTACCTCACAAACTTATATGATAAAATGTGAGGATTTTTACTATTGATACATCGCGCGTTTGGAGAAACATCGACGTAACTGCTACTTTTTTTTTTAGTCTTTGTTTTCCTAACGTAAATACGCTTTCTAAGTGCATTGGCATAATTAACTTATTTTTGGGAAAAAATACATTTACGTCGATGTTTCTCCAAATGAGCGATATTATAATGAATCTATATCGAATCTTTGTTTAATAGTTCTAGACCAGGAAGCGTGTCCATCACGTTTTAAATTAAAAACATCAGATTTTTTGTAAATATCAAGAATTTTTGTTGAAATATCGATCTATTAGATATTCATGTCGGGTGTCTTGAAAGTTTTTTGACCTTCAAGCCTTATTATAATTCTAGCGATTCCAGATATTTATGTGCTGCTGGCAAACCGATAACTTGTAGGGTGAATGCACCGATAAATGTCTGTGGTTTTTGTTGTAGAAAATAAAATGGGAGACAAGGACATTAAAAAACTTGGTTTTTATTTGAAACAAGGAAAATATTTTAGATTTTGTCTTTAAAAAGGTTTTTTTTTTATACGTAATATAAGTAACTATTTATATCATGACGTGATCATAATAAATTGCGAAGAGAGTTTATTGATTCCAAATATTGTGATTTTGATTTTGCGAATAGTTAACCACATAGATTTTTATTCGTATGCTAGTACACAATGTATTGTAACTAAGTTTAAACTTTTTCTTTTGAACTTATCGGTATAAATTCACAAGAAATCCAAGTGTTGTACTGTATCGTTCTATACACTTGTCTGGTTTTTGTATCATTTATATATTTTATACATTAATAAAATAGTAACGAAGAATTTTTTTCCCTTTATTTGTTTGTCTGGATGTATGTCCCGGATTGGTGCAAAACCGGCTTAATGGATTTCGATAAAAAATAGCACACAGTTTATAACCTGGATTTACACAAAGGATACCTTTAATCCTGGTACTACGTTCCCCTGGGATATTTTCTGACATGCATGCGGGCGAAGCCGCGGGAAAAAGCTAGTTGTTCCTATTAAAGAAAATCTCAACTCTTTATTGTTTCATAAATACAAGAACGAATATTTATGAATGAACGAAAGAAAACTACATCGCGTCTGAAGGAAAGTGGTGAAGTTCTGCTCCGATGCCTCAATACGATGCGTTACACAGGGGAAAAGATA
The DNA here is from genome assembly GCA_914767645.1 of Hydraecia micacea. Lineage (NCBI taxonomy): Eukaryota > Metazoa > Arthropoda > Insecta > Lepidoptera > Noctuidae > Hydraecia > Hydraecia micacea. The sequence continues at coordinate 9,712,926 of OU611802.1, read as the reverse complement.
CAAAAAAGAAATTTATACTTCGCAGCTGCGACAGACGTACACACGGCTACACATCAAGCTATACATTTCCAGTTTTAGCTGACCTCGCATTGTCTCAGTTTTTCGTACATTCAGAAGTCAGCTTATACTAGTTATGTATAGCTTGATGTGTAGCCGTGTGTACAACATGGTAATGTTATCTGTAACGATTTAGTTATTAGATTGGTTTGAGGAGCGGAAAGATTCGCTGTAAAAGATATTATTCAATTTATTGTTTTACTAGCGACCCGCCCCTGCTTTGTACGAATTGACAAAACATGAAGATTTATTTAGCAAAACTTAGTTAAATATAACTGCATTTTATACAAAAACCTTCCGTAATTAATCCTCTAAGTTATGTTGAAAAACGCATCAAAATCCGTTGTGTAGTTTAGAAGAACAACGTGGTCACACACACAGACAGCAACAACTGCTGGGAGTTTGTTGCGCCACTTCTCCCCAGCGAAAGCACTAGGAAGTGGTGAGCGGCGGGCGCGCGGGGGGACTGTCTTGTGTAATTTTGACATTCGAAAAGTGCTGATTCTCAGCCTAATTTTAAATAAATGACTTTTGATTTTGAACTTCAATTTATAACAATGTATAGAAGAAGTAAACGTGTCATGACAGTACTTACATACTCAGATAAGTTCTGTCACGAGGAACTCGGCTGTATGTAGGCCTAAATGAATATTATCTACATTATTTGGTAATCCTTAAGATGAAATGACTGCGTCAGATCACTTAATATAGTAAGACATAAGTATTATTATTGTTTTTGTCATTAATTTGAAAATACAGTCAGACGCCACTTAATGGATATCAGATTTGTTTCAGATTAACTTCAAAATTCATAATTATCACGGTAACAGGTAATTCCCATTCCGATCAAGTTTTTAACTATATTCAAAACTGTGAACGAAACAAACAGACATTTCACCCAATTTTGGAATATTTTTATGTCCACGAGTAGGTAGTTTTATTTACTCTAGCCAAACTTACGCCACGTCCCTAGCTATTTATTATAATACCACTCACATTTCGAACCAAAATAAACATAAAATAAAATTGCCCGAACAACAACAGTATCATCCACCCTATTAACATTTTAAATATTTTCTTTGTTTATTTCGTATGTCTCGGACGCAAAAGGAATACAAATTAGATAATACAAATACTAGGTATTGACCAAGCTTTGTATTTCTTTGCAATGATACTTGTTATATACTATAGTCTTTGTTGAGGCAATATTTTACTTACATAAGTAAATTGATTCTGTTTGTTTGTTATACGTTGCCTCATTGGATGTTGAGGCATATAATTAGTTGATAGAAATATTGCCTCATACTAGCTACCGCCCGCGACTTCGTCCGCATGACATTTCTTGTTCGCTCGCCCACCTCGTCGCATCGCATCGCCTACCCGCGCTATTACTATAACGTTTTCACTTAGCGTTCTTTCTCACTCACTGGATGCGGCAATGGATTAGCGATATCCTTCAAAACGATTCAGATTGTGATTGATAGTGTGTTAAATTAGTAGGTACACTAATTTACGCCAGCACATCAAGCTACTACAACCTGACAAATTTCTTTAATAGATTTTCAACTGTATCGCTAAAGGCATAAGGTTCAAAGTTGATTGGGAAAATTGTATAGTTTCGGGTAGCTTGACGTGCTGGCGTCTGTACATGTATGTTTGTTCCTGAGCTACCTACTTGGTTGATATTAGCTAATATTGATCACAACACCTAACGTTAGGTTTGACAACACATTTGTATGTCAGATTTTAAAAAAGCGGCGAGTACTTCATTTTGTTAATTCATTCTTTTACGTTTTATTTTTAAGTCTACCAAAGTACCTATCAGTATCTCAACTGTGCATAATATAAGCTACCTAATATACATGTATAAATAAGGTAAAGAATCATAGGGCATCCAAAAATTCGTCCGCATCGCTATCAACAGGAACAGTGCCCAAAAGGCTGGCAGCATTGCCATGTTGTATGGCAATGCTTATTCTTTGGCAAAAAAAAATAGGCCAGCCCTCTGGTCATGTGAAGAAAGTCATTGCTGGTTAATGATTCATTAACAAATTTTAGGTTAAGTTTAGATAAGATGATAACACCACTATTATCATAATAACAATAATTTAAAAAAACCCACTTTCATAAAAAAAAAAATTTTTTTATAATAATCAACATTAAATGACATAAACTTGGTTTCTACTTAGGTGTTTACATATTTTATAGTAGTACGATATCAGGAATGCCATTTGAATTGAATTAATGACTGTTTTCGTGAATCTAATTTGCTTAAGTTATTAATTAACTTAATGCATAAGAATTTTAGTTATGTATTAGCGACAAATTAACACTTAATTTATTACTTTAAGCATATTATTTTTAACAAGAAGGATTTGTGGCTCACTAACCTTATAATCATCTGCCTGCCTTTTCTTAACTATGTTGGGGTCGGCTTCCAGTCTAACTGGATGCAGCTGAATACTAGTATTTTACATAAAGCGATTGCCTATCTGACCTCCCACCCAACCAGCAACCCAGTTACTGGGTAACACGATACCCCTTGGTAAGACTGGTTGTCAGACTTTTGGGCTTCTGTCTACTCATGGTCTACCCGTTATGATAAATCAAAATATTTTATTTCACACAAACTTACATGGGCACTTATGAAACGTCAGAAGCTAGGTGCACGGTTCCAATTGGTCGTTTCCTATGGAGAAGAGCCGGCAAGAAACTCCACGGTTACTCTTTTAAAAATAATTGGCTTTTACAATGTTTTCAAATTACAGTAGGTATGGGAGGACAGCGTAGGCCTTTCAACAAGTACCAGGTACTTAATAAAATAAAAAATAGTATACAGGTCTAGTTTACAAGGCCTACAAAGTCCTCACATTTACAAAATTTGCGACAGTCTATATGGCCTCCACAGCCTAGTTACTGGGTATCGTACCCCTCGAATGCTAGAGTGATTCCTGATGTAAAAACCAACAATACATTGCCCAACCCAAGGGATCAAACCCAGGATCTCACGCTCTGCAGTCATGCTTACGACCACTAAATTAATTTACGTAATTTCATCAAGCCTGTTTCCCCGAAGAATAAGGCAGAGGATACCCCTTTAGTACACCAAAATTTCGGCAATTATGTTAAGTCCCATGTAATAGGGGACGAGCCTATTGCCATCAACCGGGCATAAATCAAAAATCAGGGCTGCCGAGAAATGAGGGATCACAGCCTCACAGGGAAACTGACAAATCATCGAATCAGTTATTTAAAAACATCAAAAATACAAAGAATCTAGTTTCCAATAAGGTTACTGTGGTCTCACAGCCTTTTTTACATAAATAAAAGCAGAAACTAGTCTCATCGTGGCTTTAGACAAGAACTGGTTTTGTGTTAATTAGCAAGGCAAGAATAGCATGTAGATCCAATTATGGATTATAAACTTACCTATAGAAACATGTGTAGTGGCAAACTTGGACTGTTTAGTTCTGTATTACGTATGTAAGTGAAATCAAAGCAAAGCATTTATATCAATTAAACCATTTACAGGCACTTTTGAACTATCCGTTAGTCAGAAGTTGAAGCTAGTTGCCAATTCTAAAGCGTAGATCTCTATGGAGAAGAACTGGCAAGAAACACAGTGGAAACTATTTAGATATTCCTTGGAGCTTTGGATTAGATCTTATCAGCCCTCTCAGATTCAGAATTGCCTATTCCAAACCATCTACACGGTCATGGTAGGTGGTTGCAAGATTATTACGCCTTAAAATCTTACGATGTCAAAAGCAGGATTTCTACACACCACCTGTGTGGATGGCGGACATTTAAACATAATTTTGTGCACCAAATCATTATTATTCTTTCCCAATGATTTGCCTCCGATATCTGAAAAAGATAGGCAAACTAAAAACCAAAATTACTGACATATAAATCAATTCTTTTCACAAATAAGATTACCACAATGCACTCTGATTTCAATGACTGAAAAGGTCATGTACTAAAAGATGTCATACGTTTTCGTGCAAAAATTTATGAAAATGTTAGACATCAATTTGCCGTGGCTGGCTGTAAATACTACGAGTACTTTATTTATATAGCAGACCATTATACCTTGTTTCACCGCAGGGTCAGGCAGAGGTGCATCTATAGTACACTCACATTTCGCCAGTTATGTTCAAGTCCCATGTCCCAGGGCGAGAATATTGTCATGAACTTAATTTGTTGACTATGAATTGTGGACGATTAGATTTGCCCTTCAATTTACATCCACCCTCTCCTAGGAATACAATTCCACACCTATCTCTAAGGAATAATGCCACATTACATGATCCATTGCAAAATGTCGTCGTAACTGTCCGGCAGTCTGTCTGCTCGCCAATTATGTCTATAGGTGACGTAATACAACTATCTATAGGTCACTTGCGACAGAACTTAATGTTTGGGCTAGACTGTTGAGGAGTCGGTGACAGACTAGTTGCAGATTGTGGAGTATATATATTGCGGTGACAATAAGGGCGGGGTTGGAAAGCTGTTGGTGGGTGCTCTTGGAGAGGTCGTTACTGTTACTTGGCCCTGATAGGGGGGGCCGTTTGCCATGGCTGTGAAGAGAGCCGTTTAAATGTACCATCTCGTAGTGAAAGGATTAGTCAGCTAGAGTCTGTGTCACAGACTGGTCAGACTGCTAGCTGTCCAGGATGCGCCGGGTGTTTTTTATCGCAGTACAATTTATGTTAACGCCACTTGGGGAGGCTTCTTCCGTGCACCCCAGACCATGTGGTGGTAGAGGGCGCTGTGTATGAAGAAGTGCCTCCGTACTTACATTCTGCCAGTTATGTTTGAGTCCTACCTGCTATGACTTCAGCCTGTTTTCTCGGTGCGATTTAGTTGCCTGTGGCATACCATACTCGTAAGTGGAATCAACAATAAAGGTTGCACCGTCTAAACAGTGTTTAGATGATACTTCATCTGAAACTTGAATCGTGTAAATGGGGCTTGGCTTGGTTAATAGGGACGGCCCATTGTCACTAGTTGCAGCTGGATGAGAAGCTGGGATCCAGTTAAATGACTAGCAATTGGACAAACCTATACCAGGAGGAGGAGTGGTGGCCCAGTGGCCTAACGACCTTGACTTACAAGTTGTAGGTCGTAGGTTCGAACACAGACAGGCGCTTTACTTTGTGTAAATTATTTCATCATGCCGTTTTCCGCCTTTCTGGCATATTCTAGAACAAAATCAAACATCTACCAACCCGCACTGAGTCTGCGTGGTGGATTACAGCCCACTCCCTCTCATAGAGAGGAGACCTGTGTCCCAGCAGTGGGAGCGTTATAGGCTGATAATGTATGTAGGTATGTTATGCAAACCTATACCCAGCAGCTATGGGCAACGACTCCAGGAATTTAATTTTCTAATACGGAAAACTAATAAGTGATCGAACTCAAGACCCCACGCAAAGTGGTCACGATTGCGACCACAAGACCAACGAGGAAGTTAATTCTAATTATCATCCACAATACAAATAAATGACTATGTTTCTTCACGCTCAGTTTATTATAGGTTCAATCACATTCACCATTAATAAGTAAAGTAAATAAGAAGTAAGTGGGTCAGCAGGCCGCGCGGTCATGCTTAGTGTTGAGGTAATAATTAGCACCTGTGCACGCAACGTGTCAATGTTTTAGTGACTATCATTAGGTGCGGGCATTTTATTGTCCTTGGACTTAAAAAAGACGACTATGTAACTTGAGGAAAATGTCGTGAGGAAAGTTTTAAGTATAAATGTCGATGACTATAATTATGAGTAAGAACACCAATGAAATGATGGATGGGCTGTGTGAATGATGATATGGTCTGGGAAAGAAAGGGGGACTAATAAGTATAGACGAAAAATTTCATCTCAATCGGTTGAGGATAACTGCTTTAAAATTCAGTTGCAATATTTCACCCGAACATATTCGTACATGTATAAACATTGCGAGTTAAATAAAAGCTTGTAAAAAAGACATGTTGCGCCCACCCCAAATAAATCGAGATAAGGAGAGGAGAATGATGAGTTATCTTGTTTGTTGAGGAAACTGAGGATTTTCATTTGAACTTTCCTTGTTGCTCTAGCTATAAAGTACAAATGAAGATCAACAGACATCGTAGCTACGAGTGCCACCGAGTTTAGTTGTTTTTATTTTGATTTATATGCCCTGACACAGCGAGAAGGCGTCGCGGCAGCACTCCGTAGAAGATGGCGGGACGAGCTGGAGAAAACAAACCAGTGGCCCACTTTGGTCCTGGATCGAAAGAGTTGGAAGTCATGAGGAGAGGGCTTTACTCAACAGTGGAATGATGTAGGCTAACAGTAGCAGTATTTGGAGTGCATTATATAACATGGACATATAGAAAATGCTGCATAGTCGGTTCTGATTGTGACTCCCCGGGTCTAACATAGTGTTATTGATGGGGTACTGTTGTATGGGGGTTTTACATCTGGCGAAATGTAGGTGTACTGTATACCTCTGATTACGCCTTTGGGAATAAACGTTAGTCGCGCGGTAAATTCTGCTTGCGCGATGCAGGATTTTGCGTGACGTCAGTGTGACGCGTATTTCGCATGTGACGATGTAGATGTCGCCACAATGTTTAAACATTGGGTCTCTTAACATCTGTAGGTCATCCCAAACATAACGTCAACAACAATATTTCCTTCAATCACATAACACGTTAACAATAATACAACAATACCTCATTTACATCCAGCAGCAGGCAGTAATACTTTGACTGACTTATCAAAGAGAGGTTATGTAACATGTTACGCCTGCCTTTGATATTTCCGGCGGCTTTTTTGTTCATCTGTCTGTTCATGATGTTTTCTGTGACAACGCGATCTTTTTGAGAATAGGTCATATATTTAACTAGCTTCTGCCCATCACCCGCGTGGATATAAGATACTCCGTGGTAAGACTGCGGGACAAACGATTTTACGTACTTTTTAAGGCATGGCGGGATCCCGGTATGTAAAGATGATCACCCATCCACGGACCAACCGCGCAAAGCATAGCTTAACCTGGTCGATCGACCCGTGGCTGTTGTTACTCAGCCACGAGCTCCCTCGTCACTTGTATTGTAATGCAAATAGAAGAGTAACCTTCTCATAAACATCTACATACCTAATCAGCATACAATGTTATTAGGAGTGGGCGGTACTCCACCACGCGGCACAGTGCGGGTCGGTGGATGCCACATGTCTTTGACGACAGATGAAATTGTACAAACTAAAGTGCATGTCTGGGTTTGAATTCGATCCCACGATCTACAACTCGTAAGTCGGGGCCGTTACCACTGGGCCACCACTCATGACAAGAGGGGCGACATTCTATGAGCGATAAAGATGATGGCAAAATAAAAATATATGGGATTGACAAACATACTCACCCTATAATGTTCCCACTGCTGGGACACAGGCCTCTGCTCAGTGAAAGTGAGTGGGCTGTAATCTACCACGCGGCCCTAGTGCGGATTGGTAGGTGTCACCTATCTAAAACTTTTTTGGTTCTAGGACATGCCGGTTTTCTCACAATGTTTTCCATCACCGTTTTGAGAGCGGTGGTGATGAAATTATTTACAAAGAAAAGCACCTGCCTGGATTCGAACCCATGACCTACAACTCGTAAGTCGTGGGCGACACCACTGAGCCACCACTGCTCTCGTCGATGCAGAAATAAGAAACGCTTTGAACGCGATTGTCACTTGTCCAGGTCCTAAGGTCTACCATTCATGTAACTGATGATACCTACCTAACAGTTAACCTACATCTATTCAGAGCAATGACCAAACTGAAGGTATACAGCTTCATTCTGTGTACATAATATGTATGTATATATACAACGACCTTGCCAACTTGGTCAGATGCGCAAGGCCGAGCAGTGTCCTGTATTTACAATACAGATGTAGTAATATTTAGACTGTGACATTTTCTTATGTGGCTCGTGGCTATATAATAACAGCCGCACAGGTCGGTTAAGCTGCTCTTGCCGAGGCCGGATCGTGAAAGGGTGACCATTCATTACATATCAAGACCCCTCCGTGCCTCCCAAAGCACATTAAACCGTTGGCTATAATTCGTAGATCTTTGACAGTCGTTACGGGCATCGGAAGCCCGAAAGTCTGACAACCAGTCTTGCTGTATCGTGTTAACCAGTAACTGGGATGTTGAGGTCAGATAGGCAATCAAATTAATTTGGACGCCGTTTACAACATTATGAACTGAAATTTTGTTTTCATGGCTGGGAATCTAGTGACATTGATTGATTGATTGTTGTGAAGGCGAAAACATTTTTTACTAGCTTCTGCTTGCAACTTCGTCCGCGTGATATTTCTTGTATTAACATCAAACTAACCCTATGACACTCGGCAATAGCTTCCCACCAATGAAAGAATTTTTAAAAACGGATCAGTAGTTTCGCAGATAATCCCCTACTCACATATTATACGTTATAAAAGAATTACCCAAACAGTTAATACATTAAAAAAAATAAAGAAAAAAAGCCACTTAATCAAACTAGAAACCTGTGACATACATACAAATTATTCAAACACACAACTCTGCGCAGTCGGGTAGCCTGGTATTACACAACACCCTGTTAACTCTATGCCACTTCGTCACTTGTCACTCGACAACTGACCTTTGATTCACTTGACATTATACGCTAGAATAAAACTTGTGTTTTATGAAGATGATGATCTTTAATTAGCTAACAGGATGTTTGACAATATTCTTAGAAAAGTGGTGGCGGCCGCGACTTACGAGTTGTAGGTCGTAGGTTCGAACCCAGTCTAAGTTAATTCATCACCACTGCTCTCAAAACGGTGAAGGAAGACATCGTGAGGAAGCCGACATGTCCGAGAACCAAAAATTCGAAGACATGTGACATCTTCCAACCCGCACTGTGCCCGTGTGGTGGATTACAGCCCACTCCCTCTCACAGAGAGGCGGCCTGTGTCCCAGCAGTGGGAACGTTATAGGCTGGTTATACTGCTATTATCATTACACAACAGTACTTGGTAAAGTTCCCACGTTCCACGTCAATCACAATTTTGTATGGTTGTGTGTATGACCAATGTTGCATGGTATTTTGTATGATGTCAAACAATAGGTCACAGACACAGTTGGTAATATTTTTATGCATATTTCAATTTTAATTACATGTTGTTATGTCATTGTCAGGTGGAATGATTGATTTGTCGTTTATTTTATGAGTGGGTCATACTGAAGGTTGTCAATTGGGTTATTATTGGTAACCTAGATTTTGTGATGATTTTCAGTGCATTGTTAAATGTGTTAGCTATTTAGATTTGTCAAAACAAAGGTGGTTCATCAAGTTAAAATAATATAAGCAGAACTCCCATTGGGGCATTGATTATACGATGTTCTAAGTCAAAATAGCCTAAAAGTTTGCTTTTAGACTTGTGTCTTACAAATCTTCATATAAATATTGTAAATTATTGAAATGTAGCCGATAGTTTGAACACCTAGAAGAATATGGATTATCATCATCTGCCTAACCTTCTCTCAATCATGTCGGGGTCGGTTTCCAGTCTTACCAGATGTTGCTGAATGCCAGTATAATACATGGAGCGGCTGCCTATCTGACCTCCACAACCCAGTTGCTGGGTAATATGATACCCCTTGGTAAAACTGGTTTAAACTTTCGGGCTTCTGACGACCCGTAAAGACTGTCAAAGATCCACGAATGACAGCCGGGACCAGCGGCTTAACGTGCTTTCCGAGGCACGGAGGGGTCTTGGTAAAAAGATCCCAGGTCACCCATCCACGGACCAACCGCGGCAAGCGTAGCTTAACCTGATCGATCGTCCCGTGCGGCTGTTATTAATTAGTCACAACAACTAATAACTAAGTTCTGCGATATTTATTATTACCTGTAAAATGAAATGATCAGTTACTTTTTGAAATGATCAGTGACTTTTGTGATTTTGTCCCTGACTGCATACTAAAATGTATTAAGTACAACGCTACAATTACAAAACAATAATAATGATAATTAGCCAAATTTCACCTTGTTTATAATTTCAAACATTATGTAGGTCAGCACCGCCGTCCGTCTGTCCGTCTGTCACTTACATAACGGTAACATTACGTGATAGGAAAATGTTTATTGTATTCTAATTCAATTGTATGAAGTGCAAATTGCGTATATGGCGCTTTTACCTTTATGGTGTAGACTGGACCTTAAATGGGACCGGTGTCAACGGTATTTAATTATTTGATTTGGCATTTTTTTATTCACATTAACCAGTCTGAAATTGGCACAGGTGCCTGTTTATTGGTATGGGCATGTGATAATAATAATAATAATAAGCGGTACTTCTGGACACGGCCCGCATTGTCCGGAGGTTCCTCTCTCTGGAGCCCTGACCGCCGGTAGCTTGGACCCTGTTCCCGATACCGGTGGGCTACTATTTTTTATATTTTTAAATGTTTTTATATATTCTTTTTTATATTCTAATATTTAAAAATATAATTTATATGTAAATAATCAAATAAAGGAAATAATAATAAAAGATAAACAAATCAAGTATCTTGACTTGGCTCGCGAGGTTGTCGACATGTGGGATGTGGACTCAGCGATCATTGTGCCGATAGTCGTGACTGCCAATGGGTTAATAGCCAAGAGTCTCGACCAACACCTAAGGAGGCTCTCGTTGGGCAGCTGGATCAAGGGCTTGATTCAGAAAGCGGTACTTCTGGACACGGCCCGCATTGTCCGGAGGTTCCTCTCTCTGGAGCCCTGACCGCCGGTAGCTTGGACCCTGTTCCCGATACCTGTTATATCTTTGGAGGATATAATGGTGCTAATCAAAGTCCCAAGAATCGCAAATATATTTAATATAAAAAAAGAGAATGTTACATGGACGGTGGTTATTCGGCAAGTGAAGATGACTATACATTTTGTTTAAAGGAAAAAGTTGCGCCTACTTGTTTGCTAACAATTCATCACAGAACGTAACGTGTGTTTGCTATTAGTTTTATTGATGGCGTTAAGGCCTGAACATATTCCCGGCCATTGAAAGGTCTCTTTCAATCCTTAAGCTCTTCTGCTGTGGGAAGTCTGCAAAGCCGCACTAGTGAACGTCGCACGCAGCCCTTATTGGTGTGGATGTCTGCTACTCTAGATATCCCATCAGATCCGGATATAAGGCGAAGAACGCGTCCAAGTTTCCACGCAAGAGGGGGCGCGTTGTCATCTGCTAGGAGTACCATATCTCCAACATCCAGCTTTGATGTATCTGCTCGCCATTTTGTCCTCTGTTGCAGTTCGCACAGATATTCCTTTTGCCATCTTTTCCAAAAATGCTGCTGTGTCTTCTCTAGGCGTTGATACCGTCGCAGCTGACTTTCCTTGGCTTCTACCAGGTTAGGTGCTGGCAGAGCGGTCAACGGCCTCCCAATGATGAAGTGCCCTGGGGAGAGGGGAAGGAGGTCGTTAGGACTGGATGAGAGTGGACACAAGGGACGGCTATTGAGAATCGCCTCCACTTGTGTAAACAAAGTTGAAATTTCTTCGAAGGTGAAGTGGCTATCGCCAATAACACGTTTTAAAAAATATTTGGCCGACTTAACCCCGGCTTCCCATATGCCACCGAAATGAGGAGTGTAAGCCGGAATAAACTTAAATGTAATTGATTGCTGACTCGCAAAATCAGACAGAGGCTCGTGGTGATCTCTTATGAACGCTCCTATCTCTTTTGCGGCAGCCACAAAGTTGCCTCCGTTATCGCTGAATATTTCCGTTGGTTTACCTCGACGAGCTATAAACCGCCTGAGTGTCATTATAAATGCCTCCTTTGTTAAGTCGCTGACAGCTTCTAGATGGATGCACTTATAACGCAAACAAACAAAAAGACATAAATAACATTTAACTACACGGCTACCCCGGCCTTTACGGTTAATAATATAAAATGGGCCAGCAAAGTCCAAGCCAACAGATATGAAGGGATAGTCAGGTGTTATGCGCTGGGGCGGTAAATTACCCATTTTAGGTTGTAACGTCACGCCTCGTAATCGTCTACATCTTACGCAATTGTTGACTGTGCGCCTCGCGAGAGACCTACCATTAATTGGCCATACCGCTTCTCGCACAGACGCTAACAACAGTTGCGGACCAGCATGCATGTTACTTACATGTTCTCTTTTGAAATATAATTTAGTTAATCTATGTGAAGCATGAAGTAAAATTGGATGTTTCTTTTCAAAAGAATGACCTGACATATCTATACGTCCACCGACTCGAATTAATTTATGTTCGTCTAAGAACGGCGATAACGATAATAACTTACTTTTATTATTTAACGATTTACCTTTCACTAGTAAATCGTATTCAACGGGGAACGTCTGATCTTGAGAGATAACGCATAGCGAATAGAATGACTCACGTAGCTCATTAGCTGACAATATACCTACGCGCTTATTATGTTTGTTTTTAAGGTTGAATATGAATCTGCGAACATAAGCAAATGATCTTTGTAACTTTGTTAAAGTTGAATATTTATCAAAGTCAATGACGGGTTGATCAATTATCGTCGAATGATGTACTTTTAACTCTGGTACTTCTTCAGAATCATTGACGTTTAACTTAGGCCATTCAGATTCATTTTTTAATAAAAAACTAGGCCCTGTCCACCACAGTGCCGTTGATATAAGACGTTTAGCATCTACTCCCCTTGATATTAGGTCAGCAGGGTTAGAATTCGTCGGAACATATCGCCACGCTGAAGTAGACGTTAGTTCCTTAATTTCAATAATACGATTGGCTACAAACACTTTTAATTTACTGACATCGCTACAAATCCAACACAATACTATTGTCGAATCGCACCAGTGCACTAGTTTATCCGGCTTGTATCGAAGTGAGTCCGTTACAGATTTTGTAAGTTTAGCAGCAAGTAAGGCCGCGCACAGTTCCAGGCGGGGTATGGTGGTAGGCTTCAATGGAGCCACCTTTGACTTCGCGCACAATAATCTGACTGTGACGTCATTATTAAGGCTAATCGTTTTCATGTAAATACACGCACCATACGCATTTTGTGAAGCATCGCTAAATGAATGTAACTCGATGTATTTAAATGAGTCACCTAGAACTAATCTTGGCACTTGTAAAGAAGGTAAGTATTTTATGTTTTCAGAAAATTTAATCCAATCGTCTGTTATCTCCCGAGGGGCTGGCTGATCCCAGTCCAGTTTTTGTTGCCATAGTCTTTGCAACATTATCTTAGGTTTCACTACAACCGGACTTAATATACCCAACGGATCAAATATCTTGAACGCGTTTGACATGATAAATCGTTTGGTTATTATTTGATTATTATCATGTGAAAATCCCTTTATTGGGAAGTGTAAGGTATCGCTAGAAGGTGTCCAGCCCAACCCTAGTGTACTTGAAGACTCACTAAAAATTAACTTGTCTTGTTCATTCATAATAACATTATCAAAAATGGAAGGATGATTTGTTTTAAATTTTCTTAAATTGAAACAACTTGACTTTAATGCTTCAGATACAGCCTTATGTATATATATTAATTGCTGTGAATCATTCGAACCCGTTATCAAATCATCAACGTAGAAGTCCTTTTGAATAATGTCTTTAATGAGATCATTATCCTGTTCCTGCCCTACCTGCCACAGACAGCGTGTGCTTAAGTAACTTGCGCTCGCGGTTCCGTAGGTCAAAGTATTGAGCATAAGCGTCTGAATGGGTTCAGATTCCTCTCCTCTCCATAGTATGAGCTGTAAATGCCTATCATCTTCGTGTACCAATATTTGTCGATACATCTTTTCTATATCTCCGGTGAGTAAGTACTTGTATTGCCTAGACCGTATCAAAATAGAAAACAGAGTATCCTGTACGTTTGGACCCACCATTAATATATCATTCAGTGAGCAACCGGAAGTGGAGGGAGCGGAACCATCGAACACTACACGAACCTTAGTAGATTCGCTTTCCTGTTTCAGGACTGCATGGTGACACAGGTAATAACTAGGGCTTAAGCTATCATTTAAATTACTATTTAAAACCGATAAATGGCCTAATTCTTCGTATTCCTTAATGAATTTGGCGTATTCTAATTTTAAGTTATGGTTTCTTTTTAACCGTTTTTCCATATTAATGAAGCGTCTCTTAGCTAGTTTGTAAGTATCGCCTAAACAATCGGTAGTATCTTTAAGCGGTAATTTCACACAAAATCTACCTATATTGTTTCTTGTTGTGTGATTGAGAAAGTGGTTTTCGCACTCACTTTCATTTTCACTCGTAATAATTGATTTTCCAGGAATTTCTTCCAGATCCCAAAATTTAGTTAACATCTTATCAATGCTATCATCATCACTAGCACATTTCGAAACTATGCTGTGATTACAGTAAACATTTTTATGTGGCTTCATAGATTCCAGGGGACCAGATACAATCCAACCTAATTGTGAACTTCTTATCTTAGGATTTTTGACACCTAATGAAAGTTGCTCATTACCTAGAATGTCCCAAAATAAGTCAGCACCTATTAAGACATCTATGTCGGCTGGTTTATGGAACATGGGATCAGCCAGCTGTATATTTTTAGGTAGCTTCAGAGAACCAATATCTATGGGGAACTTTGGCAGTCTACCTGTCAATTCCTTCAACACAAGACATGAACTACTTATGTTGAAGTTACTGTTTATTGATTGTAATTTAATATTACAACTTTCAATAACATTATTTGTTGATGTGTTGCCTATGCCAATGACCTTTAGAGTGTCAATGGGATGGGACTTTAATGATAACCTGATCTTTAGGGATTCAGTTATAAAAGATGATTGACTGCCACAGTCCAATAGTGCTCGAACTTTGACCTTTTGCTGGCCAAATGGATTCGATACCTCCACCATGGCTGTTGACAGTATAATTTGACCTGTATTATTAGAACAGTGTGCTACAATCTCACCCGGCTCATGAACCGTAGCTAGACTGGCCGGCGCTTGCGGCTGGTGCAGCAAGCTATTATGTCTCTCAGTGCAGCCAGACTCTTGGCATGACCGGAATCGACAATCCTTGACGGAGTGACCCTGTCTCAAACAGTTAATACAGAGTTTATACCTCGTCACATCCGTCATTCTATCACCAATACCCTTAGCTTTAAATGTTGGACAGTCATAAATTCTATGACGTTCATCGCAAACAATACACGAATAACCCTTCTGTCCTTTATTCTTATTATTATCACTAGTGCTTGCAAAAGATTTAACATTATTATTCTGACTCCTTCTTTGACCTTGTTTATGTGGAGTCGAACATTGAGGAGTGGTAGGCTTTTTTGAATCTATGTTAGCAGAATTATTATTACTGCGATTTGCAGATTCTAGCACACTAGCACGATCCATAATAAATTTAAAAAACTGCTCCAAATTTGGTAGCTTATTCCCTAAACTATTGCGATATTCTTCCCATTTCAACAAGGTTTGACTATCGAACTTAGCTGACAACATGAATATAATAATGACGTCCCAATTATCCGTTGATTGTCCCAAGCTGACCAAGGCACGTAAGTTTTTAGTAATATGATCAACTAAATATCTTAAAGATTTTTCTGATTCATCTGGAAGCTGCTTTAAATTTAGTAGTGAATCAAGATGATAATCAATTAGGATTCTATTGTTATCATAACGTTGACAAAGCAGCTTCCAAGCTTCAGAATAATTCTTTGCAGAAACTTCAAGATTGGAAACAATTCTGGCTGCATCACCTTGTAAATATGAATTTAAATAATAGAACTTATTAATGTCAGAAATATGATCATTTTTATGTATTAAACCTTCAAAAGTATCTCGGAATTCTAACCAACGGAAATATTCACCATTAAATTTAGCTATTTGTATTTGCGGGAGCTTTAATCCTACATTGTGATGATCCTCTGAACAACATGAAGCGTTATGAATAGAATTGCGTCTTTGTTCGCATTCATTTTTTCGAGAAAACATGGCAGCTAAACTCTTAGCAGTGGCTATGTTCATTATTATTTCTCTCTCAATATTATCGCGCTCGTCAATTTCGGCCGCAATGTTTTCAGGACTCAACACCTCTATTTCATTTTGCAAGTCATCAACCCTAACAGATAATGCCTCAAACTTTGCAAGTTTTAAATTTAGTTCTGTTAATTGAATATCATTTAACTCATCTTCTTTAGAAATGTTATTTAAATAATTTTTAAATTTAGTAATCTGTCCTTTGGCGGACGCTCTTTTTGTGAACAGTTCTTTATAACGCTGCTTACTTTCAGCCATTGTGAGTAAACAGTATCAAGAAGTCAACTTTAAAGACGATATTGGGCAATTACCAAATGAAAATAAGAAAATGAATGGGCTCACGTTCCTCGTTTCGGTGGCACCTGCTGATAAGGAAGCCGGGTGCGCACGATCAGCTGTACGCCAACCGGACGGTCGGGAAAGTATTCGCTTGACCAGGCCGGGTGGCTGGTACCGCTCGAAGGGGCGTGATCTGGAATAGTCGGCACACTACGCTAAACCAAAAGCCAGAACTAAACAATAATGGAAGAGGTCATTGAATGAGCCTATTTTATTTGAAAATATTAATTTAATAACGAAGCAGGATATAAATTTTGATTTATAATTCGAACTCTTTATGATTTAACGAAGTAATCTATCTTTATTCTAAGCTTTTCAACGATTTTATTTTTGTTGAAGGTAGATGGGAAAAAAAATATCTGATGCAATATTTGCAATTCTTAGGATATTTCGGCAACCATATGCACGAGAAATCTTTAATTTACACAAATGGAATGCTATTCTCAATATTCTAATAAGTATTATGGGTATTTGGGTGAATGGATGGATTTTAAACAAGGATGGGCACTTAACTTTGAGGTGACACGTCGACGCCCTGCTCGATGTGATGCTTTGGCTGCACCACTGCTCGAATCCTGGCTCCTTGTAGTGACCAGGCGACAGTCCTCCATACGCTGGAACCCGTGGCTTTTTGTCTTTCCACAGCAAGGCTTCAATCTTGGAGTTCGTTGCCGCTGCGCGCGTGTCGTGCTCGTACCGATTTTATCGAATTTTATTTCTTTATTTTCGCGGATTAATCTTTGTTCCCCTCATGGGCCACCATGTTATATCTTTGGAGGATATAATGGTGCTAATCAAAGTCCCAAGAATCGCAAATATATTTAATACTAGCTGTGCCCGCGACTTCGTCCACGTGGAATAGTGACTTTTCGGACAGCATATTTTGAACTACATATACCGTCGTTTGAGTAGCTAAAAATTTACTTTACAGTAATGCTTCTCTGTATACGATATTTGACGTATGGCCATCGGGGATGAAAGCATACAGGCTCCTAGGATTGCTAACCCGTGACAGAGCCACATACAACTGACCGTGCGAGAAACAGCTGATACTTAGATCTACACCCACAACTTTCAGCGTCTGACCTTGGGCTTTATTAATTGTCATCACAAAACATAGGCTGACTGGAAACTGGACTTGTTTAAAACTAAATGGAAAATTGTTTGGAGTGAGAGGAATCCGAGGAATGAAAACACTTTCACCTTTTCCACACCCTGTTAAAATCTCTGCTTCTATCAGATTTTGTTGTAAATTGGTCACTTTTAACCTGGTGCCATTGCAAAGTTTTGGGGGGCTTAAATTTCTAAAGGTGGATCCACACATTGCGAGGCATGCGCTCCGCACGGCGCACAACGCATGCCTCGCCAAGTGTGGACCTGTATATTCGTGGCGAGGCATGCGCTCCGCACGCGCGAGGGCGAGCCAACGTATGTCGGCAAATGCTTCAAGATCAAAGTGCCTCAGTGCGAGCATTACGTTAGGTGTGGACGTAGCCGCGCATGCACGTTCGAGGCGTGCGCCGCGTAGAATATCAACGCACGCCTCGACTGCGAAAATGAAACTGCGTTTGCTCGGGCCAAACAGCGCGCAGCGCATGCTCGGGCCGATCCAACCCACACAGCAGCAGTCAAGATGGCGCCTTTGCATCGCGTGCGCGTATCCGCTGCTGCTTTTATAATTATTAATTCAATTATTGAAAAGAAAAGGAAAGAAAACGCCATACGTCTTCTTTTTTATTTTTATTAAAATAATTATTATGTTTAGGATCCCATAATAATCTATTACTTTCGTATAATAAAACTGCTTTTCTTAACATTTCTTTGTCGTTCATAATGCGCGCGTACATCCGCAGCGAGGCGGACACAACCATCCAAACGCAACGCACTGCTCGCAATGAGCCGGCTGCCACACGGCGCACAGCGAATAGCGCGTGTGCGGCGCACACGCGCTGTGCGTTGTGCGCCGTGCGGAGCGCATGCCTTGCCAAGTCTGCGCGCCTACTTGCCTCGAGCATTTGCTTCGCACGCGATGGCTCGACCCGAGCATATGTTGGTATAATTTGTCAACACGCACGCCTCAAGCCGAGGCATGCGTTGTGCGCCGTGCGGAGCGCATGCTCGCAATGTGTGGATCCACCTTAAGAAGCATTATGGGTACGCCTACTTTTAATTTTATTTTATGTGCTGGTAGTCCAGGAGCATTGAGGGATTCTAAAAATTCTACTGGGTAGCTTGTACAGGCTCCTAGGATTGCTAACCCGTGACAGAGCCACATACAACTGACCGTGCGAGAAACAGCTGATACTTAGATCTACACCCACAACTTTCAGCGTCTGACCTTGGGCTTTATTAATTGTCATCACAAAACATATGCTGACTGGAAACTGGACTCGTTTAAAACTAAATGGAAATTTTTTTGGAGTAAGAGGAATCCGAGGAATGAAAACACTTTCACCTTTTCCACACCCTGTTAAAATCTCTGCTTCTATCAGATTTTGTTGTAAATTGATCACTTTTAACCTGGTGCCATTGCAAAGTTTTGGGGGGCTTAAATTTCTAAGAAGCATTATGGGTACGCCTACTTTTAATTTTATTTTATGTGCTGGTAGTCCAGGAGCATTGAGGGATTCTAAAAATTCTACTGGGTAGCTTGTAGATTCTCCTTCTTCCATGACTCTGGCTTTATATAGCCACGGACGCGCAGGCGCGAGGCGTGTACGTACTCTGATAGAATACCTTAACAATTAATGTTCGCCGTGATTCTTTAAATTGACATAACTTTTTTATTTATGAACCGATTGACATGAAATAAACACTAACTGTTAAGTGAAGCTTACTATAATATATTAGTGAAAACCGCATCTAAATCGAATAAGCCGTTTCTGATATTAGCGTGCACAAACACACAGACAAACAGATAAACCGACAAACAGACAAACAGACAAAAAAAAATGTAATTACAAATTCGGGTTCGGCATCGATATAATAACAACCCCTGCTACTTTTTTTTTATATATTTCCATTGTACAGACACCACTTTTCTACAATTTTATTATATGTATAGATAAAAAAAGAGAATGTTACATGGACGGTGGTTATTCGGCAAGTGAAGATGACTATACATTTTGTTTAAAGGAAAAAGTTGCGCCTACTTGTTTGCTAACAATTCATCACAGAACGTAACGTGTGTTTGCTATTAGTTTTATTGATGGCGTTAAGGCCTGAACAATACCGGTGGGCTACTATTTTTCATATTTTTAAATGTTTTTATATATTCTTTTTTATATTCTAATATTTAAAAATATAATTTATATGTAAATAATGAAATAAAGGAAATAATAATAATAATAATATTCCACAACTATCACACAACGCCATCTAGTCCCAAGCTAAGCAGAGCTTGTGTTATGGGTACTAGACAACTGATAAACATACTTATATATTTCTAAATACATACATATTATAGACTAGCTGTGCCCGCGACTTCGTCCACGTGGAATAGTGACTTTTCGGACAGCATATTTTGAACTACATATACCGTCGTTTGAGTAGCTAAAAATTTACTTTACAGTAATGCTTCTCTGTATACGATATTTGACGTATGGCCATCGGGGATGAAAGCATACAGGCTCCTAGGATTGCTAACCCGTGACAGAGCCACATACAACTGACCGTGCGAGAAACAGCTGATACTTAGATCTACACCCACAACTTTCAGCGTCTGACCTTGGGCTTTATTAATTGTCATCACAAAACATAGGCTGACTGGAAACTGGACTTGTTTAAAACTAAATGGAAAATTGTTTGGAGTGAGAGGAATCCGAGGAATGAAAACACTTTCACCTTTTCCACACCCTGTTAAAATCTCTGCTTCTATCAGATTTTGTTGTAAATTGGTCACTTTTAACCTGGTGCCATTGCAAAGTTTTGGGGGGCTTAAATTTCTAAAGGTGGATCCACACATTGCGAGGCATGCGCTCCGCACGGCGCACAACGCATGCCTCGCCAAGTGTGGACCTGTATATTCGTGGCGAGGCATGCGCTCCGCACGCGCGAGGGCGAGCCAACGTATGTCGGCAAATGCTTCAAGATCAAAGTGCCTCAGTGCGAGCATTACGTTAGGTGTGGACGTAGCCGCGCATGCACGTTCGAGGCGTGCGCCGCGTAGAATATCAACGCACGCCTCGACTGCGAAAATGAAACTGCGTTTGCTCGGGCCAAACAGCGCGCAGCGCATGCTCGGGCCGATCCAACCCACACAGCAGCAGTCAAGATGGCGCCTTTGCATCGCGTGCGCGTATCCGCTGCTGCTTTTATAATTATTAATTCAATTATTGAAAAGAAAAGGAAAGAAAACGCCATACGTCTTCTTTTTTATTTTTATTAAAATAATTATTATGTTTAGGATCCCATAATAATCTATTACTTTCGTATAATAAAACTGCTTTTCTTAACATTTCTTTGTCGTTCATAATGCGCGCGTACATCCGCAGCGAGGCGGACACAACCATCCAAACGCAACGCACTGCTCGCAATGAGCCGGCTGCCACACGGCGCACAGCGAATAGCGCGTGTGCGGCGCACACGCGCTGTGCGTTGTGCGCCGTGCGGAGCGCATGCCTTGCCAAGTCTGCGCGCCTACTTGCCTCGAGCATTTGCTTCGCACGCGATGGCTCGACCCGAGCATATGTTGGTATAATTTGTCAACACGCACGCCTCAAGCCGAGGCATGCGTTGTGCGCCGTGCGGAGCGCATGCTCGCAATGTGTGGATCCACCTTAAGAAGCATTATGGGTACGCCTACTTTTAATTTTATTTTATGTGCTGGTAGTCCAGGAGCATTGAGGGATTCTAAAAATTCTACTGGGTAGCTTGTACAGGCTCCTAGGATTGCTAACCCGTGACAGAGCCACATACAACTGACCGTGCGAGAAACAGCTGATACTTAGATCTACACCCACAACTTTCAGCGTCTGACCTTGGGCTTTATTAATTGTCATCACAAAACATATGCTGACTGGAAACTGGACTCGTTTAAAACTAAATGGAAATTTTTTTGGAGTAAGAGGAATCCGAGGAATGAAAACACTTTCACCTTTTCCACACCCTGTTAAAATCTCTGCTTCTATCAGATTTTGTTGTAAATTGATCACTTTTAACCTGGTGCCATTGCAAAGTTTTGGGGGGCTTAAATTTCTAAGAAGCATTATGGGTACGCCTACTTTTAATTTTATTTTATGTGCTGGTAGTCCAGGAGCATTGAGGGATTCTAAAAATTCTACTGGGTAGCTTGTAGATTCTCCTTCTTCCATGACTCTGGCTTTATATAGCCACGGACGCGCAGGCGCGAGGCGTGTACGTACTCTGATAGAATACCTTAACAATTAATGTTCGCCGTGATTCTTTAAATTGACATAACTTTTTTATTTATGAACCGATTGACATGAAATAAACACTAACTGTTAAGTGAAGCTTACTATAATATATTAGTGAAAACCGCATCTAAATCGAATAAGCCGTTTCTGATATTAGCGTGCACAAACACACAGACAAACAGATAAACCGACAAACAGACAAACAGACAAAAAAAAATGTAATTACAAATTCGGGTTCGGCATCGATATAATAACAACCCCTGCTACTTTTTTTTTATATATTTCCATTGTACAGACACCACTTTTCTACAATTTTATTATATGTATAGATATAGATAAATTACAACCAGACACAGAACAAATGATCGTGCTCATCACACAAACATTTGTCCTGGGTGGGAATCGAACCCACGACCTCCGGCATAGCAGTCAGGGTCACTAACCACTAGACCATCAGGCCTGTCAATGTGATGCGGAGGAATGAGGAAAATGTCGTGAGGAAAGTTTTGAGTATGAATTTCAATGGCTATAAGAGTAGGGGAAGACCAAAGACACGATGGATGGACTGTGTGAAAGATGATATGGATAGAAAGAGGGCCGAGACCACCGAGACCACCGAGATGACGACTAATACAGAAGTATGGAAGAAAAAAAGTAATTAAAAAAAAAATTATCGACTTCAAAAATAACTCAAAATTATGAAAAGTGTATACTTACTTATAGTTACATTGTAATTATAGTTAACAAAAGTATAAAATAAATTGAAATAACTTTAATTTCGGAAGTCGGTGTCTTGGGATCTGTATTTTAGTTTTTTGCCACCGACTTCCGAAATTAAAGTTATTTCATAATTTTGAGTTATTTTTGAAGACGATTTTTTTTTTAAATAACTTTTAGTTTTAAGTAAACACTGGAATATTTGTTTGTAATAAGTAGTTTCTTAATAGTTTTGTTGTAAATATTGCACTAGAATTTGACCAAGGATGTTTCCCTTTGATACTACACCCGTAGCTCGTATCAATAAGCCAGGCCGTCACACTTACACGTATTAGTCCATATCTTGAAAATTACTGAATCGATCTTGATGAAACTTGCACTGCTCCCTAAGTTGAAGTAAATGTAAGCCAATAAAAAAATGGTCACGATCCGATTAATGGTTGCGGAGAAATGCGTGGACAAACATACATACATACATCTATAAAATTTTGTAAATTTTGTTTGGAAACCCTAGACTGTCATATTATGTGAATATAATGCAGTTCCAGCAAAATTACATACATACGTGTCGAATTGATAACCTCATTTTTTTTGAAGTCGGTAAAAAGACATGTTGCGCCGACCGCAAATACATTGGGATAAGGGCAGGAGAGTGATGAAGATGGTGACCTAGTTCATTCTTTGCATGTATCTTTAGACGACTGTATTGTCTATAATCACTTCTTGTACTAACGAAGTCAAAGAGAAAATTATTTTAAGCACAAAACAAATACTAAGAATAAAAATAAGCCACACAGACTTAAGTCACAGATCTCACAGTTAAACTGTGTAAGCAGTTTTGTGGGGCAAATCAATGTACAGTCAACAAAAGAGATAAGTATGCAGGATCGTCGGATATCGTTGATGTTTAATAAGAAATTGATGGATGTTCTCGAATAAAATTTAATTTTATTAATAGACAACAAACAGCTCATTTATCAAATTAAATTTCAGTCGACAACATCCATCGGTTTCTTACTAAACTTCGGTCCTGCATACTTATCTCTTTTGTTGACTGTACCTAGCGTTAAGAAATTTTAAGTGAATAAATCATTAATTCATTCATTCATTCAAGTGGGTTTTACATAATTTTATGTTTATCCTTTCATTCCTTCTGCTGACGTGGCTGCATTGGCTAAGCTAACTATAAATACTACCAACAAAAAATGCAACAAAAAAGGCTATTAATTTTACTTACTTACTAACCGCGTAACAAGGCATACACATTTTTTTTTCATTTTTGTGGGTTTAAGTATGTTTAAAAAAATATATAATAGTCTCAAATGATACCTACTGCAGAGTCTGAGGGATGTCATTGTCTGAGGTCTTAATTAAGTACCTAATTACCACAAGAAACAAAATAATATGTTTAGTTACAAGCGAGCTACTCTATTATTCAAATCAAACCATTACAAGTTCTGTACTTTTATAAAAATATTTTCTTCAATAACAAGGCGTTAAAGACCTTATAAAAATGACGCAAGAAAACAAAATTATCATAAAAAAACGTTCCTTACATAATGTTCATTTAAAACAATGCTCTTGCTATAACTTCAAGTTGGTAGAGAAAGTGGGTAGGCAGTGAAGCGTGGCGCTATGCGGCGCGTCACGTGTGGAACGACCTTCGATACTACTGCTGAGTCTGTTTCACTAATACAGTAGTAGTAGTAGGTTCGGTTGACTGGCTCGCTGGTGTAGTGGTCGCGAGCGGTACTGCTGAACATGAGGTCCTGGGTTCGATTCCCAGGTCGAACAAAGTGTTATTGGGGTTTTCCATTAGAAACTTCTCTGTTGCAGCCCGGAGTCTGCATTTATGCCTGTTGATGGCAACAGGCTCGCCCCCTACGTGGGTGTACTATACCTATGTACAGACGCCAGCACATCAAGCTACTACAATCTGTCAAATTTCTTTAATATAATTTTCAAGTTTATCGCTAAAGCATAAGGTTCAAAGTTGATTGGGAAAACTTGACAGTTTCGGGTAGCTTGATGTGCTGGCGTCTGTACACCTCTGCCTAACTAACCCACCCCTTGCAGGCGTGGTGTTATGTA
Source organism: Hydraecia micacea (assembly GCA_914767645.1). NCBI lineage: Eukaryota > Metazoa > Arthropoda > Insecta > Lepidoptera > Noctuidae > Hydraecia > Hydraecia micacea. The sequence goes on along the minus strand of OU611802.1, from coordinate 9,688,301 downwards.
CTTATTCACTACATCGTATAGACTGCGCAACTGCCTGTACGGTTGCGGATGTTGAGGTCTCTAGTTCGAATGTCTGTCAAGACATGCTCTGTAGCAATCCGGAGATAGGAAGTTAGCGGTGTAACACCAACGTGCCTGCACGTAATACTGCGGTCCTGAACTGATCTCTCTGGAAACAGCCTATAAATTATCCTACTGTAAGACAAAGCCTCTTTTCCTATAAAAAGGAACGCTTACTAACTGTGTGTCACAATTTCAGAAGGCCTATTCCCATATTAAAAATAATTTTGAAGGATATTGCTAATCCATTACTTCTTATGTTCGAAAAATGTGTTTGCTCAACTACGTAAATAACGCAATGAATGTTGTTGAACTGTAAAAATGAAAGCCATTGCTACTGTTAGTGTGTTATGCAATTTTCCCACAAATTTTAAGCCTACAATTTGATATTTTATAAGACAAGTTTTACGTCAATAGTGCATGAAGAGAACAGTCCTAGACTTTAATGGTTTAAAATCACCTAAACCCAGTGGATTACGGCCCACTCCCTCTCACTGAGAGGAGGCCTGTGTCCCAGCAGTGGGAACAGTATAGGCTGATTATGTTATGTTATGTTATAAACCCAGTAAGCAACCGTAGTGATCAATGCCCGCTCCTTCTCGGTATGAGAAGAGGCTTTCGCCCTGCAGTGGAACAAGCCAATGCAAATACCTACCTACCATTTTAAAATATAAGTCGTGACAATATTACCTGTTCGATGTTATTACAAAAGGTAAAAGTGCTCGCAGCAAGGACGCCGCGAAGGTGAACGCCCTGCGGTTGCATTCTCTATGTAGAGTGTGTAGAGTTACATGTAGAGCTGTATGTAGAGCTGTACAGGGCGGCAGGGACATGAATTCAGCACATGATTCTAGACCAAAGGTAGAAATTTTTCATTGGCTTAAAAACAAATCTGCTGTTTCATACAAATGTGCAATACCTACGCCGCGCTGTCAAAATGTATGGAACAGCTGATTTTTTTTTATGATAGTTCAGTATCATGTACTGAATCCATGGTAACAGGTTGCGCGGCGATGTCCCAGACACCCTGTATGTAGAGCTATACAATGTAGAGCAGCTCTATCTATGTAGAGTTTTATAGCAAGTGTTATTGTTCGTTTGTGTCCAAGTTCTAGAACTTACGAAGCATTTTTCATTGAAATTAAAACTTGGAGGTCGTATTTTGTATATTTATGCAAATGAAAACTTGAAAATATTATGCATAAGTTAAAAAATAAATGCCGAAATTAGTAGATGAGTAATATCTTAGTCTAAAAGTTTAAATTCCCTAATCAACACACACACACAATCAGCCTATAATGTTCCCACTGCTGGGACACAGGCCTTCTCTCAGTGAGAGAGAGTGGGCCATAATCCACCACGCGGGCACAATGCGGTTTGGTAGATGTCACATGTCTTCAAATATTTGGTTCTAGGACATGCCGGTTTCCTCACGATATTTTCCTTCGCCGTTTTGAGAGCAGTGGTGATGAAATTAAATACACAAAGTAAAGTGCCTGCCTGGGTTCGAACTGACGACTTACAACTCGTAAGTTGGAGCCGATACCACTGGGCCACCACTGCTGTCCCAGTTAATTAAACAATTCATGTATAATCTATCAATCAACTCTGCCTAACGCAGTCCACTGCTGGAAAAGGCCTCTCCTGTTTTACTACAACACCTGAAGGCCCATTCTCGTAATTAAAAACATTCAAAATCCAGTCGCAATCTCATCTCAGCGAGAAACAATGTCAAAACATGTAAAAATATAGGGAAATTTAAGGTATTTTTGACAGATTGAGACTGAGATCAGACTGTAAACGTTCTTAAAATTACGAGAATTTCCCCTCTGGTTATCCGTCAAATTTAGTCACCATCTGCCTGCCTCTTCTCAACTATGTGGGGGTCGGCATCCAGCCTAACAGGATGCAGCTGAATACCAGTAGTTTACATGGAGCGACTGCCTATCTGACCTCCACAACCCAGTTACTGGGTGACACGATACCCCTTGGTAAGACTGGTTGTCAGACGTTACTTAACCGCCAAATGTAGTTAATATCAGTTATTTTTATTTCCCTATGGACATAACGTTATTGTAAAATAACTAATAATTATACACAATGATAGGAAGTGGCACCGTATCGTATATCAGAGTCTATTGTCTTGTGTAGTGATGGGCAAACATCGGGGAAAAAATGTCGATAGTTTTTTTTATCGTTTTTATTCAATAATAAAGTTTTACTTTTGGTTTAACAAAAGCATACCAACACAAACTTCGTTACTTTGTACTTGTTAGATTAAATTTTATTTTATCTTTGATTAATTCTGATCTGATCGTGATTAAAGTTTGATCAAGCCTCGGATTAGTTAACGTACGTTTAAATGTCATGATACCTATTGTCATGGAGTGTTATTGCTGTCTAAATTACAGTAAATTGCCTGGTTGATGACAACAGGCTCACCCTTATTACATGGACAATAACATAACTGACGGTATGTTGGGTGTACTAAATATTAGGTGCAACTCTGCCTGATCTTGCAGCGAATACAGGCGTGAATGTTAATTGTCAACAAAGTCCTTTATTCATGTATTACGTACTTAAATATCTCTTCGTTATTATCTTTAAGCAACACATTTACAACACGTCTGACTTCAGCAAACGAAAACGGCACTAATTGCTATAAAAAAACAACAAATAGTCGTTGTTCAAATGAGATTTGACCTCAAGCCACACAATTTCAATTGCTGCCTTTTAAACCGGAGGTAGATCATAATCCTACCTTTTAGCTCCATCATGAAAAAAACCTATCGTTATAAATTCTACTTATCCCCCAAGGTTAAGCAAGCGACAGTGTACATTGTAAATACTTTAGTAATGACCACAGAGAAGTTAGCCTTCTACTGATTGTTGGCGGTATTTCAGAAATGCTCCATAGGTATTGCGTATTTTCCTCAATATCTGTGATATGTTTTCTAAGAAACTATTAAAAATTACAAGGATTATTATGGCTATAATCAAATTGGAAATATCTTCTGTAATGTAAAAATAAAACTACACTCGTTTAAATTCGAAAAGAATAAATGCCATGGTGCTACCATGAGATGAGGTCAAAACGAAAATAAAAATAAATTAATAAACAATATTGTCGGTCTAGAATGACCTAAGCACATAGTTTCTTACGTTTTAAACGGAAAAGTATAGAGAAAATGATTAAACTAATAATGTTTGAACTTTTGCAACTGTTAACAAACCAAAAAGCAAAAAAAACATTACAGACGAGGTTTCTGCTACGTTTATTTTTCAATGTCCCAACTGCAGAGGTCAGGAATGATTTAATAAAATAGCCATTTAAGTTTCGCAAAAAAGTGTATACAATTAAATAGTGTGAATTCGGCTAAATTAGTTTATTCTATTGACCGCTTATAATTTCCATTAATTTTTATTTGGTGGGTATAACAAAATACATATTAAAATATTTGATTTGATTTCCAATTATAATAATCGACTGGTAAAGAAGCATTTTTTGTGCAAGTTATTTGATTTGTTATCATGCCATGTAAAACTAGATTTTAGTATTATTTAAATGAATCGACATCAGCTACATTTATAATTGATAAAATATATTTTTAATAGCTATGGGTAATAAAACCATATCTCTATAAATACCCGACATAAAGTTATACCAAATGTCAAAGTCGATATAATCGGATTAACATATCGATAAACGTCCCATCACTAGCGACGACAACGCAAGGTCTTACATTTCACTTTACTCAACATGGAGTGAAGTAAAGGGAGTGCTGTTTTTTTATATCTGTCTATGATTAATTATGGTAGTCATTAATGTTATGGACAACAACATTGGTGGCAGCCGCTTTACTTTGTGTAATTCATTTTATCATCACCACTGCTCTTAAAACGGTGAAGGCAAACATCGGCATCGTGAGGAAACCGGCATGTCCTAAAACCAAAATTCGAAGACATGTGACATCTACCAATCCGCACTGCGCCTGCGTGGTGGATTAGAGCTACAGCCCACTCACTCTCAACGAGAGAAGACGTGTTTCCCAGCAGTGGGAACATTATAGGCTGACTATGTTAACAACAGAAGATAAACATAATGTATTTTGTTAGAATTTAACTATCGAAAGGGACAATGTTACTGTTTTAAACTGAGGAGTAATCCTCGTGTTTTTAAGAAAGTTTAAAAAAAATAACGGCAGTCCCCATTAATGCTTATGTTTTTAATGCGTTGTGGGCCTCCGTGGCTAGAGTACAGTTTTAAGTTAGTAAGGTAAATAAATCATTCAGGCTTTCGACAGGGATTGCAGGCGTGATGTTGTGTTATATTATTATTGTGTATTAAAAAGGTAATGATGTCATTGACAAATAAATAAACCAATGTTTTCTTTGTTCTCAGGTGGAAGTGACAAAATGAAGCGATCCCGTCACAGATGGGTCGGATTCAGTTTATTTTGTGAGTATAATATCTTTGTGTTCATTGTCTACTTATAATTATGTACTGTGGGGCTCGTGGCTAAATATGGCCATCCATTACATATCGAGACGCCTCCATGCCTCAGAAAGCACGATAAGCCGTTGGTCCCGGCTGTCATTTATAGATCTTTGACAGTCGTTACAGGTAGGTAGAAGCTCAAAAGTCTGACAACCAGTCTTACCAAGTGCCCCCATGTCACCCAGTAACTGGATTGTGGATGTGGAGGTCATATAGACAGTCGCTCCATATAAAGAATGGTATTCAACTGCATCCGGTTAGACTGGGAGCCGATCTCAACAAGGCTAGACAGATAAAATCAGAATTGAATAGATTAAAAAAAATATCAAAATTATTTAATAAATAATTAAATAGAATCAAATCTAGAATAAGCATTGCCATTCAACGTGGTAATGCTGCCAGCCTTTTGGGTACAATTATCCCATTGACAGCGATGCGGACGAATTTTTTGATGCCCAATGAGCTCCTGTCTTTTTCTTTAATTTTTTATTATATACTTGTATAATATATATTCTAGAAAGATTTATTGAATTACGCACACAATAATAATGAACTTTGTTCAGTACAAACATGCTTTCTTGGTGTATTTTGTCTGAACGGTGAAAAGACGATAAGAACTGATGTCGTCGATTATGTTTTTAGTATACCGCTTTTGTATATTACTGAATGGGCCTGCTCTTGATCTGGAAGCGAAAGATGAGGTCTGTGATGGAACGAGCTTTTAACCCCTCGTTGGTTAGGTAAGCTTATTAAGTTCGGAAACAGTAGAAAAAGGCTCATTAGTGACAGTTAGGCTCTTACATACTCAGTATATAATGTTCCCACTGGACATAGGCCTCCTCTGTGTGAGAGGGAGTGGGCCTTAATCCACCACGCGGGCACAGTACAGGTTGGTAGATGTCACATGTCTAGGAATTTTTGATTCTAGGACATTCCGGTTTCCTCACGATGTTTTCCTTCACCGTTTTGAGAGCAATGGTGATGAGATAATTTACACAAAGTAAAGCGCCTGTCACAGAGAGGAGGCCTGTGTCCCAGCAGTGGGAACATTATAGGCTGATTATGTTATGTTATGTAAAGCGCCTCTCGGGGTTCGAAGCTACGACCTGAAACTCGTAAGTCGCTGCCGTTACCACTGGGCCACCACTGCTCTGGGTTGGGCTCTTAGCAGTAGTCAAACACCTTATATGTGTGCACGTGACAAACAGCTGTTGATATCCGGTTTCAACTTGGACCTCAATATGAAATATGAGAAATAAAATATCTTTAAACCTAAATAACATCTAATTCTTTTCAAAGATTAATAAATACATTATGTTGGTATGTATATTAAACGTATGCCAATTCTTAATAGGATACTTCATGTCATCAGCGAATTTGAATACTAAGCCAAGGTCAGTCATAAGGAAACAGAAAACAATCTAATATTAGTATTTAAAGCTCAATACGCACGCGCAGACCTTGGAAAGATCTAGAATAATTTGGAATAGGGTAAGGCTAGGCTTGGGGTCGGTGAAAAGAGAAGTGTTGAGTGTAGACCTAACATAACAACATCACGGTTTGTTTTCACAGAGGGTGAGATAGAGGTGGACTTACCTATAGATATTTCACACTAGCCCGCCTTTTGCCTGCGGCTTCGCCCGAGTGGTCGTCGGAAATTTATCCCACAGGAACGTACTACCGCGATAAAAAGCTTATATGTTTATCCAGATTATAAACTATCTATTGAAATTCCATCTAAATCCGCTTAGCCGTTCATGCGTGCAGCGTGATTGAGTAACAAACATCTAAACATACAAACAGTCACATTCATAATATTAGTAGGGAGACGTCACTCTTGTATTCACCGAAGGGTTTGGCAGAAATGCATCTATAGTACACCCACAGTTAGCCAGTTATGTTTAAGTCCCATGTAACATGGGGCGAGCCTATTGCCATCAACCAGGCACAAGTCCAGACTCGGGGTGCTAATGAGAAATTCCACATAGAAAAACCCACAGACTACCTACAGTCGAGTCTTGTCTCTTCTTCCCCTTTTTAATCCATCAGGTTAGACTGGAAGCCGACCTAAACATAGTTGGGAAAAGGCAGGCAGATGATGACCATGATTAACTTAAAAGTTATAGGGAGGGGGGTTTTCCGATTAACACATTATATAAGGTGTTAAAAAATTAACCTTACAAACTTTAAGAGATGCTTTAGGCCATCGAACTGAACAACTTTCACTATGGAACCAACTCTGAAATCACGAAAAAAAAAAATCTGCTGTTTCATACATTTTAGTCAAGTAGGTTTTGAACTTTTGTATGAAACAGCTGATTTTTTTTTTGTGATTTCAGAGTTGGTCCCATAGCGAAAGTTGTTCAGTTCGATGGTCTAAAGCACCTCTTAATGTTTGTAAGGTTAATTTTTTAACACTTTGTATAATAACGTATTATAGCCATTTCTGACGACTGATATTAGCGAGGTAATTGCATTATCACACTAATACTAGGAATGGCTTTCATTTTGACAGTCCAACAACATTCATTGCGTTATTTACGTTGAGCAGACAAATTTTTCGAACACATGAAGCGATGGATTCGCAATATGCTTAAAGATTATTCATATTATGATTGATAATGTGTTATGCAATATAGTGTAGCTTTGAAAACAGGTACCATAATAATTATGATGTCATATTTCTCAGTGTCCTTGGCCTATTCTAGACAGTCAAATAAAATAAATGGGTGACCTATTAGCCATATAAGCAGATAATGTTCTCATGAAAATAAAATTTTCCGACACTAGCAAAATATGGCATATGAGTAATTTTATTTTAAATACTTATTAAAATTTATGTAACCTGATATCTTGACAATAGTGTTGTTCTAATATCGATATTTTTGAAATGCTATCGATGCAGATGTTAGTTTTAGGTCATCGTCTTTATACGTCCTCTGTTGAGAAAGGGCTTGACCTAAACTGCCGACTGTTCATGAAAACCAGCACTGTGGAACTGTCTCGCATAGGAACACAGCATTGTACTGAGCGATGGACGTTTTGCGTGTACGTGACGCATATATTCCCCCAACTAGTTCTTCTTTCTTTGCGTCATGTCTTACCGCAAATAAACATATTTGTTTTATTTTCTTTCTTTCTAAACTGCCACATTGACAGCTCGTTTTGCCATTATCACCACGTTAAGCTTGCTGATCGTCGTATTTAAGCTAAAGGGGCGACTTTTCTGCCTACCCACTTGACTAAATACTTTAATCTTTTTTTATGCCATCTTGATGAAGACTCTGATCTGTAAATCTGTCGGGCAAACTGTTAATGAAATTCTCGGTAGCAGCCCGGAGTCTTGATTTATGCCCGGTTGACGGCAACGGGCTCGCCCTCTATTATATGGGAGTTAAACGTAACTGACGAAATGTGAGTGTATTATAAATATACATATACATACCTCTGCTTACCCCTTCAGGCATTACAAGCGTCACGTTATGCTATACATATTATATCATGTTAGCTTTGTGATTGATTCACCAAACTTAGAACAGTCAATCACAATATAAGTTGAAAAGACGTTGCTTGGCAATAGAGTATTTTAACATAATTTCATATTTTTTGTTTGTATAAGTTAATTTACGTATAAGTTGTTCATTTAAATTTTTAACTTCAATGTTTAAGACATCACAGTAAGACAAGTGATTTGTCCTTTGCAGGGAAATATCGATAGTCAAACTATCGATACTTGAACACCACCGTCTATAGTCTATAATATCTGAATATTAATTACCATAAGTTTCTGGTGAGTTGCACCACAGTGTTTCTGCTCAAAAGTCAAGGACTTGCAAATGTTGAAACTTTAGCAGAAATGCCAAGATTTGCATTACATAAATATATCTACCTATTCGTAGTAAATATTTAGCACTTACAAGGAAAATTTACGATCAAATTATTGATGTGACTTTTATGAAGCTGTTGATAGAATCACGACACTTTTGTACAGGGTGGCCAGACATCGACGTGCAACCTGCTAGTATAAATAAAAATCAGCTGTTCCATACGTTTTGAACGCTACGGTTTTGCACTTTTCTACGAAACAGCAGATTTTGTTGTACTTCCACCATATGGTGGACAGTGGTGGCAGTACAAGACACTGATGATGACATGTTCTACTTCGGGTCAAGATCATGTCTGGACTTTAAAAGAGACTGTACCTGACTGAACTCTGAGCCTGTTTCTTCTCAGAATAGTCGGATAGGAAACACTGGCTTCTTCTAGGTTTTTAACCGACTTCAAAAAAGGAGGTTCTGTATTCGACCCGTATTATGTATGTATGTATGTATGTTTGTATGTCCGCGATTTTCTCAAAAACTCATGAACCAATTTTGATCATTCTTTCACTAATGTGATCTACATACTTTCAGGAAGGTTTTAGTATACCTATAATACATTATGTCATTATTTTTATGTACGATGTTATATGCATAAATGTACTGCATCTCCGACATTTCTATGCGAATTTTGATGACTCTTCTAGTCGGTGTCTTCAAATTCTTCAATGCACTAGTGTTATTTGAATTTGTGTGGAGTAGGTACAACTAAAAAGTGAAAAAGTCGGTGTCAAAAAACGAAAATGCGGAACCAACGACACCGACTTCCAAAATTAAAGTTATTTATCACTTTGTAGTTTTTTTTTTTGGTCGTTTGTTTTTTTTTTTTTTTTTGTAAAAAAGTTTTTATTAAATATTATTGAGGGTCTAATTAAAAAAAAAACTTATATTACACCACTTATGATATAAGTACCATGCAGTAAGGTACTAGCAAATTGTCTTTTACCGGGTAGGTACCTACAAAATTACAAATACTGGTAACGTGCCGCTACTGAGAACTTCCTGATGGAAAAACCCAAAAATACCTACTGTACCCGAACGGGTGATCGAACCTCAGACCGCAAGCTCTGCAGTCACGCTTGCAGAGGCAGCTTTTTATTCCATATTTTTATCTTATACGAATGTAACTCTGTCTGTCTGTTACTTGTTCAATCCTTCACGGTTAAAAGGTTGACGGTAGATCATGACCTAGGTTAGGTTCTAGGATAATTTTTATCACAGTTGTAAATTCTCGTAAGATTAATAAAATTATAATAATATCCGACTTCTACGCGGACGAAACTGCAGGCAGAAGCTAGGTCTATTCTATATAAAAAAGGTGCCAGTTATTCTAAATTGTATTTAAAAAATAGATGGGTACATTCAAATAGGATGTTGCCTTTATTAGTCGTATCGTATCTATCAATATTTTACACAAGTAACCTTTCAAAAGTTGGTTGGTTATTTAATAAGTAACCAACTTATGTTCGAAATTCTAAAATAAACACTCAAATTCATCATGTAGTTTATTAGTGTTCTTGTTGTTCACTAAACCGCAGGCTACACAGTGAAGGTAAAAACATAAATTCTCAGAACCAAACTGAACTTTGAGGATAATACCAACAAAAACCAGCCTGCGAAGGACGTCTGTATCGAAAGATATTTAACATTCATTAGTGAAACACAAGAAATAAACAATTTAACTATATTAATCATCTGCCTAGCCTATTCTCAACTATGTTGGGATGGGCTTCCAGTCTAACCGGATGCAGATGAACACTAGTATTTTAAAAGGAGCGACTGCCTATCTGACCTCCACAACCCAGTTACTGATAACACGATGCCCCTTGGTAGGACTGGTTGTCAGGCTTGTGACTACCCGTAACAAATATCTATGGATGACAGCCAGGACCGACGGTGTAACGTGCTTTCGGAGGGGTGTCGGTATTAAATGGATGGTCACCAATCCACGGACTGATCGTGGCAAGCGTAGATTAATCTTGATCGACCCGAACGGCTGTTCCTTGCATTTTCAGCCTATGTTTCCACTGCTGGGACACAGGCCTCCTCTTTGCGAGAGGGAGTGGGCCGTAATCCACCACGCGGGCTCAGTGCGGGTTGGTAGATGTCACGTGTCTTCGAATTGTTGGTTCAAAGACATACCGGTTTCGTCGCGATGTTTTCCTTCACCGTTTTGAGAGCAGTGGTGATTCAAATACAATAAGTAAAATGCCTGCCTGAGTTTGAGCTCACGACCTACAACTCATAAGTTTGGATCGATACCACTGAGCCACCACAGGCTGGGCTGTTCCTTAGCCCCTCTCAAATAAACAATAATTATATACAAAGTTACAAACACGTAAAGTTGGAGAAATTAATTGATAAGCAAATTGACTACCAGCTGAAAACGTCCTTCTATGTTCAAATCACAACTGTCATTGTTTGTCACTTGTATGAAATGGCTTCAACACGGCAAACCGACATACGGTGTCAATTTGCTTCACAAATATTTACCCAGACTATACATGGGGTGCATACATTTTCCTTTTGCGTTGTGTTTAATCTTTTCTTTTGTTTGATTTCCAGGTATTTCCCTGACCCTCCTGGCTGTTGAGTTGCCCACCACATCAGCAGCAAAGGCCACATCTCTCTTTTTCCCCAAGACTACCACGACCACAACCACCACCACCACAGCGGCGCCAGAAGAAGCTTCTGAAGATGGAACTGACGTTAGTAGACCTTTATCATGAATAACCAGTAGTAGATAGACCACCCCTGGACGTGGACTTGGCCTCCTTATTAGTAATCACCATGTTAGCAATATTTATTTAATACTATATTATGCACACAAATGTACAAAGGCGGACTTGTGGCGGATTTTGCCTGAGGCTTTTTCTACCAGTCAAACTTTTGGTGATGCAGAGACAAACAGTGGTAGGTGCATTACAAAAAAATGAGGAATTAATACTTAACAAATATAAAAAGAAAGAAAAATGCGTTTATTGACATTACAGGAAACAAATACATCTTAAAACTATAAAAACAGAAAACAGAGATAATAATGCCAAAAGGGCCTCAGATCAAGAATAATGTACCTAGGATTTTGTAATATCTTGATTTAAAAGAGTGTCCATGGAATTTCTTGCCCGTTCTTCTCCATAGAGATCTACGTTTTGGAATGGTCAACTTTCTGACTAACTGACCGACTATTTAATTTTGACAATTCAAAAGTGCCTGTACATGGTTTAATTGAAATAAATGCTTTGAGTTTGAGTTCAATATAATGTCAGATGACAACACAAGGTGTACCATCTGATGTTGATTTTCATACGCAGGAATAACAAACACAACATAGGGAACTGTGTCCATTAAAATTAATGAAGAGAATTAATTAAATGACAAAGATCTTTAGACACTTACGAAGCAGCTATAAATCCACTATTAACTAAACCCGGATATAAATAAGATAGATAATTTATAAGCATTTAAAGGTCTTCAAGGTTGTAAACTTTTATATTCAAAAGTGATTTATAGCGTTATGAAATATTAATAAGTTAACTGATCCGAAGCTTGTTGAAGCGAAAGTTATGTGAAGTCACACTGACTTAATATGTTATCTTAACATAACAGCATGCACGTATTCCCTGAAGAGGCTGGCAGAGGTGTTTAGTTTAGCTACTCCCACATTTCACACAGTTTGTTTAAGTCTCATGTAACAGGAGTGCTGCCACTTACAATAAGAATAGTCCTCCAGACCGTATTTCGGCTATGGCGGCCAATCTCAACGAAGACTAGCCTTCGGCGCGGGAAATATTGTAGTACACAAGCGTGTGCGCATACACAGGTACACTCCCTCTTCCCTCACTCTCATTGTCCGATGGGACGGCAATCCGACACGACCGGAGAGAGATCAGGCGCAGGACCAACGGCTTAACGTGCTTGCACGGGGGTATCACACCGGCAACTTCCAAACTCCGGGCTCTCACTAAAAAATTGTTAATGGAAAAACTCAATAGCACTTTGTTCGACCTGGGAATCGAACCCAGGGCCCGAGGTGCTAGTTTCCCAGGCTAACGCTAATTCAGTCAGTTTGGTAAAATTAAAGGCTAGGGGCTCATGGCTAAGTATTAACAGCCGCACAGGTCCATCGATCAAGTTATGCCACCCTTGCAGCGGTCGGTCCGTGGATGGGTGACCATCTTCACATAAGAATATCTTTACGTTAAGCCGTTGGTCCGGGCTGTCATTCTTAGATCTTTGACAACAGTTACGGGTCGTTGAGAAAGTTTATAGTGGATAAGACAGAGATTAAAACAGAAGAAGAACTAGCAGGGGGTCCAGGTGGGGGGCGTGGAGGGGGGGCTCAGGGGATCAGAGCGGAATAACTCGTCAGAAGGCCCGAAAGTCTGACGACCAGTCTTATAAAGGGATAACGTTTTACTCAGTAACTGGATTGTGGAGGTCAGATAGGCAGTCGCTCCATGTAAAATTCTGGTGATCGGTAGCATCCGGTTAGAAAAACCGGGACCGACGGCATATGGAATGCAATAAAGAATTGAGTATTGAGACTGGAAGCTGACCCCAACATTATAGTTGGGATAACGCAAAGCAGATGATGATTTGGTAAAATTTTAAACTGACCTCAAAATAGTTAGGAAAATGCTAGGAAGGCGAGACCTAGATGTTACAATCTTCAAACAATAGCTCATTGTAATAAACCTATTTGCTTGTAAACTGTAATTTGACTGATGTGATCTATCACGCCAGGAGACTTGATTTACTTACAGATAGGTAATGTGAAGTGCCAAGGATGCGCCTGGCAAGTGATGGGAAATAACTAACAGAATCTTACAGTCGACACGATATATCTAAGCATGATTACAAAATTATAATATTATTTTAAGTTGGGTTCTTGGTGATTTTAAGGTGCAATAGACCATGTCATCAATGGCTTTTCTCAATTATTTTGGGGTCGGCTTTCAGTCTAACTGGATGGAGCTGAATACCAGTATTTTACATGGAGTGGCTACCTGTCTGACCTCCACTACCCAATAACCTTCTCTCATCTACAAACTTGAAGCATGTACCTACATAAATTAAACCCATTACAGGCACCTTTGAATTGTTAAGAAGTCGGCCAGTCAGAAAGATGTAGCTAGTTGCCCATTCCAAAGTATTGTTCCTATGGAGAAATCGGGCAAGAAACTCCATGGACACTCTTTTTTCCAAACTTTTTAATTTATTTTTTTCTAATAAGCTCCATTTCTCATTCCAGGCCGATACAACAGCGGAAGGCGATGACACCAACTCCACCAGCAAATTAACTGGAAACCCTCAACTGGACTACATCTACGACCCCAACCTACCCAGAGAGCTGAACGGGTATGACATGTCCGACTACCCATTCTACTCCACCGCGCCGAAGCCAGAGACAATAGACTTCAAGTGTGATGGTCTACATGATGGGTTTTATGCTTCGATTCCCACTAAGTGTCAGGTGAGTCAAATGTTCTTCTAGAAACTTCAACCGAACTGTTCACTTTTTTTGTGCAAAAGAGTCCGTTCACAATTATTTTACCTCTGATTTTGCATCACTGTTCAAATCACTGTGACCTTTATTCTCATTCTGATAAGGTTGCTGTTGGGTTGCTGCTACTGACAAGTCTGTCAAAATCATTGTGATCTTTATTCTCGTTACAATAAAGTTGATGTTAGGTTGCTGCTGTCACAGGTAAAATAACATTGAACGGACTACTAGACTAGACCACCGCTTTCTAAGGACATTTGCACTATCAGAGCCATCATACATGCGTAAGGTAATTGCGTAACACACTATCAATAGCAATGGCTTTCATTTTGACAGTTCAACAACATACATTGCGTTATTTACATTGTTGAGCTGACACATTTTTCGAACATATGAAGCAATGATTTAATAATATCCTTCAAAATGATAGTTATTGATAGTGTGTTACGTGATTAGGGTGGCGTTAGCATTCCAGAGACAAAGCTCAAAAGGTTTCCCCGGGAAACAAATGCTACTATATTTTGCTTTGCAGCATTGTTGTGTTCCAGTTTGAAGAGGATAGGTAACATACAGCATCAGAACAGCCTCGCTGGTCTAGTGGACTAGTGAGCAGGAGGTCCTGGGTTCAATCCCCAGGTCGGGCAACATGTTATTGGGTTTTACTATCTGGAATTTCTCAGATGCAGCCAGGAGGCTTAAGCATGGGATTTAAACATAACTGGTGAACTGTGTCAGGTACATTTGCCTGACACATGCCGAGCTGGTCTCCCACTTCGTGCAACCTTGAGACGCACACCGCACTTTGTTTATTCGTTATTTTTATTTAAAGTATGTCATAAAGTCACTTCATTTCTTTAAGTATGTTTTATGTTTTGTGTGTTGGCACCTTGTTTTTGTTATCATTTAATTGTGCTTTTGTGTGCTCTGAATATAATATTGTCTTTGTCATTGTTTCATACTCATCCCACTTTGAATTTCCCAGGTGTACCACCACTGCCTGTACGGGACCCGCTACGACTTCCTGTGCGCCAACTACACCGCCTTCGACCAGAAAACGTTCATCTGTCAATTTGTGAACGTTGTCGACTGCAAGAATTCAGCTAACTACTTCCATAGGTGAGGACTTAAGACCACTGTTTAATATACTCCTCAGCCTATAACGTTCCCACTGCTGGGACACAGGCCTCCTCCCCGTGAGAGGGAGGGGGCGTAATCCCACGCGGGCCCAGTGCGGGTTGGTAGATATCACATGTCTTCGAATGTATGGTTCTAGGACATGCCGGTTTCCTCACGATGTTTTCCTTCACCGTTTTGAAATAGGTACCTGTAGCTAATATGTACATCATGACTCGTAAAGCCAAGCACATCACAGTCACGATGCAGCCTCATTGAAAGTACCATTCCCTTGTTACCAAGGTTATTATTGTGCATGGAATAATTGCATAAAGTTTAATTCACAAGCTTTGCCCGCGGTGTTACCCGACAGTTTTAACTTTATTTTATTGTTTTCTAGCCATTAGTTTCCCTCTGCTGGGCAAAGGCGTACCCTCTTTCCATCTCTCTCTGTCCAGAGCTGCCAAGGATCAATCTTTATTAGGAATTCAGCCTCATCCCGCTATCTCCGTCGGGGCCTGCCGCGATGTCGTTTGCCATTAAGCGGGAGCCACTGGGTCGTAAGTTTGGCCCATTGACTGCGAGAGAGAGATGTGTCCAGACCAATTCTATTTAAGCGTGGCAGCTTTCCGAGTGACATCAGAAGGCCAATTCTCGTAATCTAAAACGTTCAAGATCTAGTCACAGTCTCATCTCGGCGACAAACAAATGTCAAAAACTTGTCAAAATGTAGGGAAATTAAAGGTATTTTTGACAGATTGAGACTGAGATCAGACTGTGAACGTTCTTAAAATTACGAGAATTGCCTCTCTGTTATTTTAGTGATGGAACGGATTGCTGTATTCTTAACCCGGTCCACAAGTTTAACACCGTTTCAACTATGGATGAATTGAAACATTTATTTTGAATTTTATGCTATAAAATATTAAGGAAAAAAGGACACGAAATGATAAAAGTTAAATATTATAAAACTTTATTTCAAAAAATTCAAAATGTCCTCCTAATTGCCTAATACGAGTACATACTCGTATTTCTGGAGTTGTCGACTTGCCCACAAATAAATTAACTTCGTGCAAGTCACCTATAGTATAATTTAAAAGTGACGATTTGCCCGTTTCGGGCGAGCAAATTCGTGCGAATCGACTAAGAAGCCATTTATGTAAACCACATTCTTTAGAGTCGATTGTTATGCGGTTTAGTAATTATAGGAAACAGTAAAGTACCTACTTATTGTTCCTAGGTCACAAACGACAATGCTAATTTACTGCTGTGGCATAACGTAAATCGAAAGTTGGTTATTAGATCATGATTTTATTAAATAAATAAGTACTGTCGAACAATGCTATATGAGGTCTTTAAGAAAAACATGATCAAAACTGACTCATTTGGTTTTGAGAAAAAATCACGAATACCTATAGAAAGAAAGAAAAATATTTTATTTGGGACATGCACAGGAAATACAAACGGTAAAAAGGATCAAGGACAATAAAAAAAAAACTAGAAAAAAATCCTGCGCGGGACCAAAAAGACCCCTTAACTCAGCATTATGCTGCGACATTTAAAAAAACCAAACATAGTCTACTTACGGTCTACATGCATCCTCTAAACTCCAAGTCTATACGCATTATGCAAATATCCGGTTTTAAAGGCAGAGAAAATTAATGAAGTGGTTTTTAATGCGTCGTCATCATGTAACTACTTTTCTCAAGCAATCTCTAAATTTTCCAGAAACGACGCGCTCTACAAAGCTACGACCACCACCACGCCAGTGCCACCACCCACCACCACGACCACGACCACCACCACACAGCGACCACCGCGACCAGGCCGCAGGCGACCAGCGTATAGATATGATTATGAAGACGATGATTACTACTACGCTAGGGATGACTATGATTATGAAGACAGGTGCGTAGGATTCAAGTATTTTTTTTTAGATCACCCGTTAGATCGGGTATGTTTCATCGTATCAACTAACGTTATATTATAGGTGCTAGACGTAAGAAATGGACACGATCTGTAAACCAAGCTTAACATTATTTCCTTTCATAAGTTTTTGACATTTTTTGACTCTAACTGACGCTCTTGACAGGGCCCATAAAAATAACCAATCATTAACATTGATGGACAAGTACAAATTGAACAACCTTTAGTCAAAAAATAATCATAATAATAACGATTATTAATCAAAAGTAACAATACATGACATGCTCGATGAGCCACAAACTAAGTGTCGCTTGTTTCTTGCGGCTCAGAATTAATTAATTATTCGTTTTAAGTAACGACTCTATGTAAAGGCATGAAACAATCAAGTTTATCTGCTATAAAAACTCGTATAGCTACAGTGTTTTTATCTCACGAAGTGAGGAATTTGTGCGTGAAGACGAATAGTGTCAGCACACACACACTTCCGACTTCGCCATTGCCTCGGATGTACAAACACGCTGTAAATGTGTGTGTAAGCGCAGGAGCTCTCGTTACCATCCGGACGGTAACGAGAGCTCCTGCGCTTACACACACATTCACAGCGTGTTTGTACACTTCGTAACCACAAGTAAAGAGCCCGCGTCGCTTCGCGAGATAAAACCACTTACACAAAAAACACATATACAGTTGTTTGTTTACAAACCAGTCAATGAAATAGACATACGGTTTCGCAATGATCAATTTGAATATGGCATAGCAAGACCTAGCAAGACACACACAAGTAAGAACTACTGTGTATAAAAAATCAATGAATTTGTCTATGTTTTCAGAAGGAGACCCAGACCCCGCAGGCCTGGCAAGAAGAAGAGGCCAGTAGTCGACGACTATGAAGACGATAGGTGTGTACTCATATCTAAAGTAATAAAAAACTACAATTTGTACAGGTATGAAGAACAGGGTGTAAAGTTCACTCATCCTCCAAAAAAAGGGAGGTTTCTCCGACCAGACGGGTGTTGTTTCTGATGGGCGACTGCCCGACGATTGATGTTGGGAACTGTGCTTGCGCGATGCAGGAGATTTTGCGCGACGTCATTATGATGTAGTTCGCATGTGGTGATGTAGATGCCGCCACTCGTTCATTACGAAAATTATAAAGATACAATTTCGTAGTCGACCGCACACCGCACCGACCTTTGTCACCCGCTGCAATATCGCCGTCTACGGAAGCGTTTTCGCAGAGTTACATACTCGTAGAAACCAGTCGTGTCGCTTAGGTCTGTCATAGCAACAATCGTCCAATGAGTTATGATTTCATACTCTGTTGCACTACTTGACATGAACCAACTCCTAGGTCTTTTTAAAGAAATTTCGAAACGGCTGGTTGACACTTCCCGTGACCCAAGAGCTGGCTTTTACCTTGGCCAAAGGCTAAGCATTACCATACAACGTGGTAATGCCGCCAGTCTCTTGGGTACATTACCAGCCGACAGCGATGCGGATGAATTTTTAGACGCTATATTTTAGTTTCTGTATAGTTTTAGTTAAGTTAGGATTTAATTTTGTTATTTTTAGTATTAGATATACAATGAACCCCTAGAATAGGACAAGCCATGTTGCTAACCCACCTTGTCAAGTTATTTTAAAGAGGTACGAAGAATCAAAAAAATTATGAAGTTATTTAACATAGCTTCTGGCCGCGGCTTCATTCTCGTGCGCCCCCCGACCCACCACTTCGTTTTCGTTTAACGTTCTTTCTGACTTGCTTTTAATTTTTGCTGGGCTCCTAAATGGTGTTAAAAATATAACATCATAAATTAGGCTCTTCAATGCGAAAAGATTTTTTCAAATCTTACTGGTTTTCCAGACATTAGCGCGTTCACATAAAAAAAAAACTCTTCAGCTTTATTATTAGTACATGTAGATAGATAATAATTGAATGTAGATAATAAAATTGTTTTTTTGTTTGAACGCGCGTTTGTATATATGATTTGATCATAAAAAATATAATTATCCATATCGATAAAATATCTTTCAAACATTCCAGATCATACGACCGCCGTCCAAGACCAAGAGACGAGGAACCGGGAGACGATTACGAAGAAAGAAGACCGTACGACCGAAGACCAGCGAAAAGACCAGCATACCCTGAGAGGAGGCCATACGATGATGAAGAGGATAGACGTCCAGTTTCCAGAAGACCCAGACCGAGGCCCAGAGATGAAGAAGAAGAACAAAGATATAGGCCTGATGATGAAGAGAGGCCTAGATTAGGACAAAGGGATCAAAACAGAGAGGATAGGCCGAAACGGCCAAGACCGAGGGATGAGTATGGGCCTAGAGATGAGGTAAGGCCAAGGGATGAAGTTAGACCAAGGGACGAAGTCAGGCCAAGGGATGAAATCAGACCAAGGGATGAAATCAGGCCAAGAGATGAATCAAGAGTTGAGGATGAGGTAAGGCCTCGTGATGAAATAAGACCACGCGATGAAATTAGACCTAGGGAACCAATAAGACCTAGAGAAAAGATTAGACCACGTGATCAAATAAGACCAAGAGACGAAGTTGAACCTCGTGATGAAATAAGACCACGTGACGGAATCAGGCCAAGAGATGAAATCAGGCCCCGTGATGAAATAAGGCCTCGAGATGAGATCAAGCCAAGAGACGAACTTTCCCGCGAAAGACCTGAAAGAAGACCTGTTAGGGAAGAAGCAAATATAGAAGAAGAAGAAGTAGTAGAACAAAAAACAGTCAGACCATCCAGGCCAAGAGAGGACAGGATCTCCGAAGGTCGAAGGTATAGAGGAGGAACCCCTTTCAAAACTAGGGACAATAGACCATACACAAAGAGTGATTTCGTCCAAAGACCATACGATGACAGGAATGAGGAGAAGAGAGAAGTGCCTGGAGCACCTGAATCTTCACCTGCTACTACCCTCGTAAAACCAAATGGTTCTGGTATTTTCGGTAAACCTCGAATGCCTCCGAAGATTAAAAGACCAGTTCCAATAAATGAAAAAGATAAATATGATTATGTTCCTATTACTACTACAAAAGCTCCTCCAAAAGTAGATGATGATGATGAGTACTATGATTATGAGGAAGATGATACGAGTAGACCGTCGTCTTCTGGAAAGACCAGCACAATACAGCAAAGACCAAAGCTTGAACCGGTAGAAAAGGAAAGATTTAAGCCTACGAGACCTCATTATTCAGGTAAAGGAAGAAAAACCAAAAGACCTATTGATTATGAAGAAGAGGTTTATGATGAACCAGTGAAATCTCAGAAGTATACCTACAACCAGAGAGCTAAAGAAGAGAGGGTTAAACCTAAACCTGTACCAGCAGATGATGAGTACTATGATTATGAGGAAGAAAAGAAAGAGAAGGAAAGATTCAGAGCAGGAGAAGATATTACAAGCAAAATTAAAGACTTGCGACCAAATGTGAAGGTAGTTAAACGTCCTTTTTTACCCTCTAGGGGTGGAAGCCCGTACCTTCCCCGCGGACTACAACCGGTAGCGGGAAGGGATGTCTCAGCACCACTTAATACCACCCCGAAACCTACCACCACTTCTCCTAAGCCCACAACTACGCCTACCCCTACTACTACCACTTCTACCACTACCACTACTACACCCAGCACCACCACTACAACTACAACCACAACCACAGAAAAACCAACAACAACAGTCACAACAGAAAGAACAACTACAGAAGAACTCAAAGATGAATACGATGAAGAAGAATATTACGACGAAGAAGATATAGATTACAATAAGAACAACAAGAAAGAAACAACAACAGCTGTTGCGACAACACAACCGACAACTACAAGAGCAACAACAACAGATGCCCCGACAACAGAACAACCAATAACACACGAACAAAAAGCTAAAAACTTAGCTTCAAAAGTTCTCCGAGTATACAACGATAATTACGAAGCCATTCGTGACAAATTAGAATCTACATTATCACCTGGAGACTATATAAAACCTTACTTAGCTACAGCTACACCTATAGTCTCAGATAATCCTTACAGACCTTCAGAATACAAGAAAGATATCAAGCCAAAACCAGAAATATCAAAGCCCTACACTGCAACAGGAAAGCCGTTACTCCCCGAAAATATATCAATAAAACAAAATCTAGCGGACAGCATCGAGAATGACTACGATGTCAGATTAAACGAAGCTCTGACGCCAACTTTGCCAGTCAGCAGAGTACCGTCAGGGTTTGTTATACCTTCAGATAGAGATTATACCTTCTCTAGATTTAGGAATAACTTGCAGCCAGCAGAACCACAGTACGCTGCGTCGGATATATCAAGTTTCCAAGTCAGAAAACGACCTCAGGTTTCCGGGGTCAGCATCAGGACGCCGTCGTCTTACTATCTACAACCACAAAGGCTGGTGTACCAAGATGATCCTTCTCATAGGTATCCTAGACAGCTTTTTTATAGGTCTGTAGACCTTTATTAGAGTTACTGGGCATATGAAAACTTGTAGGGTAGTTTGGTAATGGTCTGGGGTGGCAACATGTTTGTGAAAGTTCAATGTTTTGATGTCAAAATATTAAAATGTAGATTAATAATATAAAAATGTTGCATCTGTGCTGAATCAGTCCATGTATTTTGACGAAATAACGATCAATTATGGATTTTTTCTTTCAATAATTGAGCTATATTTTTATGGATTTTATTTGATCAAGAGTAAAAATTATTTGAAAATTAAGAATCTCATATGCATTAAAAATTGCAGAAAGTTGAAAAGTACATTTTGCAACCGACTTCAAAAGACAGTAGGTTTTGCATTCGATAGTTTTAGTGACAAATGTTGCATATTCGGACAATTTTGTTGTTTCCAACAAATACTCGTATATTATATACCCTACAGGTTTTCGTATAAAGAAGTACATTAAAATTATAAGTCAATTAATTAAAATAAATTATGTATAGAAAAAATAACTATTTTCGGAACATTGAAGACCACTGCCAATTTTTTAATTTATAGAAATTAAAAGAAAAATATTTGTGTAATAATAAATACTCTAAGTTACCTGTATTTTTAAGAAAAAATCTAGTTTGTTTGTGATCGAGAAAACAAATGGCATGATAGTTTGAATGCCCAGCGTTGGGTCCAAGGTTTGATTTGATCCCTGAGTCCAGCAAATTGTTATTGAAAATTGCCTGCATTTATCAAATAATTAGGGCGTTTTAAATAACCTTGTACTAAGTTATTAGAAAATGCCAAGAAGATAAATATATAAAAAAAAAAACAGTCTACTCTTGTGATTTTAACAAAATGTTGGGCACTTGCATTAAGTTTCGCTATTTTTTTTTCTCGATGACATCCTCACTCAAAATATTTGTACATTTTATAAATACGAACAACATTTTTTTTTATTTTGTATAAGTACAATAGTTTTAAGGAGACTTTCCTATAATAAAAAACTATGTAAAATAAGTTTTGTGTCATCTTTTTAACCACATAAGAAGTCCCACCCTCAGGTGCACTTGCACCGCTTGCACGTCATAGCATGTTATATATCAAGGTATATTGGTCTATTGGACAGTTACAGTCAATTCAATTATTTTACTATGCTCCTAATGACGTCACATAGTAGAAGTGACGTTATCTCTTCATAGAGCTCGCGTGCATTTGGATTGCAAATGGGTTGATTTTGAATCAGAATGATTATGTCATCAGTTTTGATCAACGTATTTATTAGTTGTAAGTAGCGAAAAACGCAAGAAAAGAAAAAAAGCAGGCAATGTGCATCACTGTCCAAACCACAGTGATCTTTATTCTCATTCTTGTAAGGTTGCTGTTGGGTTGCTGCCATTGTGAAGCCTGTCAAAATAATTGTGGTCTTTATTCTCGTCATAACAAGGTTGATGTTAAGTTGCTGCTGTCAGAGATAAAATAACTGGCAAGGGAATGTAGATATTTTCAACATTAGTGAAGACAGTTTCAATTTACTAGGAATTGTCAAAATTTGGAAAATCCAAAAGTGCACGACTCATAATGCTAATTAGATCATATAAAAAACCATAGATATTATATATTTGTTAGTTTTTTATTCATTATAATTAAACTACATACTTTGAATAAAAGAGCCATTTTCAATAGTTCCTCCTACGGATGAAAAAATTATATTAAAAAAAAAACTAGAAACCAACCTGTTCTTTGCAGTCGGGGGACGGTTCCTTGGAACAGTTCTTTACAGGTCCCATGACTTCGCTGAAAAGATTGGTTTTTAGTTTTCCACTTTTGGCACAATGGCGGTTTAATTGCACAGTAAATATTATGATCTACTTAGTACTTACCTTTGCCCATTCAACACTAAAATTTTTTTATTCACTCTTTGGCAAGGCAGGCGTGTTTTTTTTATTTTTTTTATTTATAATGTTTTTCTCTCTTCTTAATAATCTTCACACAATGGGTGCCTGAAGATGGACGGCGCCGCCGAGGCCGGCCTAGAAAGAAATGGCGAGATGACCTGGACGCGTACAACGAGGGCTGGTTCCAGGTGGCGTGGGAAAAGAGTTCCTGGAAGGATTTGAGGGTAGCCTTTGCCCAGCAGTGGGACACTAGGCTAACAAAAAAAAAAAAAATCTCAACAACTACTCTAGTACTCGTAACACTACCAACGGTCGTTGAGCCCAAACAAAAATCATTTTTATTTTTATTTTATCGTGTTTAATATCGATACCCATAACGTCTGTGGAGTTTCGCTTGCTAATGTAATTTGACCCTGTATTAGTGTTCAATAATATTTTTAGGAAAGCAAAATGGGAATTATTTGATTTGCGATTAAATCAATTCCGAAATTATATGGCATCTATTACTTACATCACAGATATCTAGAAATTAATAAGAATTATTTGGAACTTTTCTAGAAGCGAATTACTTCTCTTCTAAAATGTTAATTTAATTATATTTTTACGCCTCTGGGCAAAACATAGAGGATCTACCTACCTGTAACATCTCGCACACTATTTGACCTATGTTTACAAATAAAGCATTCTGATTCTGAATGGAAAAAAACATCCAGTGCTGATGATAAAATAAAACAATAATAAAATTAATATTTGTTCTATATTTTCTTTTAACTACAATTATTACAAACACATACAATAGTATTAACTCTTAATAAAACTATTATACAGGATGTTTCGTAATACGACATCAATTCTTTAAAGGGGAAATGAAACCATTTCAATAACTTAAAATTCGGATATATTAATTTATGACCACATAGTGCAAAATTAGAGTTTCATGTAGGTTTAAAATACTATTGAAAAACATTAATGAGAGAACCATTTTCTGCTCACAACTCCTGCCTAAATTTTCATTTTAAGTATTGAAATCACTTTACAAATACCCGGTAAACTTATTCTAATATTCTATGAAACTTAATAAAGGCACTATTATAATATTCTTTTACAAAAATACAAAATTGGAATATTTTAAATTACGGACAACATCTAAATGGAATTATGAACATCAATCTTCCACGATTTATTCAAATATTTTTTCTATTAGATTTTTTTCACATTTCTCTGATATTTTAGCAACAGAAAAATTACTAACATGTTTTGGTCAAAGACTTATCATGATCTAGACCTAATATTAATATGTTTACAAAAGTTTTAACTCACCAATAACTAAACTAAAAAAAATGTCATGTAATAGTTTGTCAAAAAATACTAATTAATATTAAATATCACCGACTTTTAAGTTAATCACGCTCTGCTGCATTTAATTTTGAGAAATCACAGCCATTGGTGTTTGGGCCAAATCATGGACCGATGTCATGACAACCCAAATTGTTATGAACCCGTTTTTAAGCACCTGATTTTGGGTTAAAACCTGGCTTGATTGTGACTTTTTCAATGTCTTACTATCATTTTAAAGTTAATCTAAGTCAGCACTGACTGATGAAGGAAAACATCGTGAGAAACTTGGACTTAAGTTTGAAATCGTCAACACGCATAGAGCCTGTTCTTCTCTATATGAGAAGAGGCTATTGGTCTGTAGAACAATTATCATGGAACCATTCAATTGCAAGCTTTTGAGAAGTTCGGCTGATATTTGGATCAACAGCAGCCTAAGTCCGGCAACCTGTTTATTTAGATCGGCAGTGTGGAAATTCCAGGCTGATATTATTATAGAGCCACCCCTTGACCATAACACCGACTCATTGAGTCGACGTGAGCCGGGTCAGATTTAATGCGCAATGTTGCCTCTTTAGATTATACCTTTCCTGCTCTAACTTACACAGAGTGTAGCAAAAAGATTAGGAAAGAATATGCTTAGCTATTTAAATTCTGCTAAAACAAGCCTATACCCAGCAGTTGCAGCAGCCTGGCAGTAAAGGTGGGCATCCAATCACAATCCAAATACATTAACACCGTAACCAGTAACAAACCAATCAGAACCTAGAATTCTCAATCTGACTCTTGGAGCGGTTCTTCAACCAGCTTTCAGGAATTCCACTAGACTCCTCACTGTATGCTCCATTCTGGATCCCAGTCTTCGTTTCCTGGATTTCTTTCTGGTCACTGGATTCCTCTCGGTGGAAGATCCGGTTGACGGGGAACTGGAGGAAGTAGAAGATGAAGGTCGAAGACCAGATGAGGATCTGGTAGAGGCAGACCTGCCACCAGGTCATGATGCCGAAGATTGCGTACAGCCAGCGGTGGGTGAAGAAGAAGATTGAGTAGTAGCTGGAAAGAGAAGGTATGTTAGTTAATTCAGTAATTCAATACTAATATTATAAATTCAAAAGTAACTCTGTCTGTCTGTCTGTCTGTATGTTACCTCTTCACGCCTAAATCACTGAACGGATTTCGATAAAATTTGGCAGAGAGATAGATTGCATCCCGGGGAAGGACATGGGATAGTTTTTATCCCGATATTCCCACGGGATCGACACATATGCGGGTGAAACCGCGGGGCGCAGCTAGTTACTTATAATTTCTAGACAGAGATAGTCAGGCAAAACGTTTCAGTGATGTCAATAATAATTACCCGATGTGCTTCAAATTAAATAAAGAGAGTAGTTTTTAAAAGTGCTAGAATTGTGTGGAAAGGTTCGTCCGGGGAAGTAATTATTGCTATCGCATCCTATATCCGGTTCCACGCAGCGAGCATTGTCCGGGTTATAAGGTTCGTAGAAGTGCCGCTTTAATTACAGACACAAAACACATTAACAAACATAACTTCTTTCTTTAACTGTGGCCACAGATTGGTATTTTCCTGAGCATTACAAGTGTCCAAAGATACCGCTAATTCAAAATGTAAGCCACCCCTGCTCTATGCCAAATAATATTTAAGTTATAGGTTGGCAAACAGGCTAAAATCAGATAGATACTGATAACTACCCGCTTTTTAAAGAAGCCGTCACCTTATGCCGTATAACAAAGAGTCTGTCAATGTCTTGTTGATCTACGTCACTCTGTATGTATGTCTGTTACCTTTTTATGCCATAAGGGCTGCACGAATTTCGATGAAATTGTCATACACGTAGACCATGACCTAGGCAAGATAAAGAGATGTGTGTGCCATGGACATCTACTCCGTTCACCTGTAATACCTTGTTTTTGTCCAGAAGGTGAACAAAACAACCGGTATATAAAGCGAGTCTATTGTAATAAACTTTGTCTTTATAAAAAGAAATGCTTTTCAAGCCTTAAATACTCACACAATAGCATACAACACACCAGCTCCCCCAGTCAGCCACAACTCCAGTTTGAAGTGCGTGGGGTGTCTCCTGGCCTGCAGGACAGTCTCGATCAGCACCACGATGGCAATGTTGGTGTGCACGCAGTGGTTGAACCACCAGGGCACCAGCTGGTCGTACACCTGCGGGAAGACCAGCTCGCGGTCGATCCAGTAGAGGGTCCAGAACATTGTGGTTATGAACTGGAAGAGAAGAAATTGGAGGTTATTAAAAGGTTTTGGTGAGAGTGTGTTGAGGGCAGTATAAAGTTGATCGGTCGATCGGTGATGTAAAAAGTCTATAGATTTCACAAATAGGCAAAGGTTGTCTCGTGTATTTGAGCTCCGTACTCAAATACACGAGCGCCATATTGTCGACGGCTGCCGCCGACACGTGTCGACGGATGCAATTGCCGCTATCGTGTGTATGAACACTCGGAGAACAGTTTGGGTTGCTCATCAATAATTGTAGTTGTAGTCCTGTACAGTGTAAATCGTGCGAATCGGTAAACGTAACGCGGGACACCCTCTGCAGGCTAGGTGTAGTGACGATCTTCGCAGGATGGCTGGTAGCAGCTGGGTGAGAGTTGCCGAAAATCGAGTTGAATGGCGTGCAATAGGAGAAGCCTATGTCCAGCAGTGGACTGCTATAGGCTGATGATGATGATGATGACAGCGTTTGTACGTTGATGCACCTGAAACCTGTCAGCAGGACCATCCGCCTGGGTCCGTCGGGTACTCGTACATCCAGCGTCTACATTTTTCATCGAATATAAAAAAAAAACGATCAAGTGCGAGTCGGACTCGCGCACCGAGGGTTCCGTACGCATGTAATTTATAGTTTTCGGATTTTTTCCTTTACTTGTGCATGTGCTACATGACATTGCTTCTTGCCAAATTTCATGATTCTAGGTCAACGGGAAGTATCCTATAGGTTTTGATTCCCTTGCGAGTGTTAAAATATGCAGCATAAACGGAACATAAACGCCCGTATCTTCTGATTGCAATGACTTAGAAATTTAATTTTTTCACTGATTCTATGGACTATAGCCCTGAGTATTTTATATTAATTCCAACTTGATAACTCCACGCGTTCCTGAGAAAAAGGGTCTTGACAGACGGACAACGAAGTGATCTTATAAGAGTTCCTTTTTTCCTTTTGAGGTACGGAACCCTAAAACAGCTTTTGCATATATTTCCACCGAGTACCTACACGACAATTGCACGGCCATTGCACTTTTAGAATCATGTAACAGTTCAGTGTGATTCATGATAACAGTCGGCGCGTCGAGTCCCTAACATTCCTATAAATACATTCAAAAAAATAATTATAACGATATTGATAATAAATACATTGTGAAAGAGGTAGGCTTTATTTCCATGGAAGGTGGGTAGGCCTTTAGTGTGGGACGCAACGTGTGTCGATACTCTTGCGCCATCCCATCTTCCTGGCTCGGCATGCTGTGCTGGCGCTGCTGCTGCGGCTGCTGAAAACCTCAAGCGGCGAAAATATAATAACCTTATCGGAAATTATATTTTCGAGCCGTTTGGGGTTGAAACCCTCGGGCCGTGGGGTCCGAGTGCTCATGGTCTTTTTAAAGAAATTTCTAAACGGCTGGTTGACACTTCCCGTGACCCAAGGGCTGGCTTTTACCTTGGCCAAAGGCTAAGCATTGCCATACAACGTGGCAATGCCGCCAGTCTCTTGGGAACATTACCAGTCGACAGCGATGCGGATGAATTTTTCGACGCTATATTTTAGTTTCTGTATAGTTTTAGTTATATTAGGATTTAATTTTGTTATTTTTAGTATTAGATTTGCCATGAAATATAACAACTTTGAAAGAGGTTAGATGGCAGTTGTGTTTTGTAAAAAAAATGATACTCTGCATCTAGTTAGACTACTTCCCGGTTCCGTGCATCCTCCATCCAGGTGTTCCCCGCGACTTTGATAATTTTTCACATACATCATTCAGTCAATCGTTCGGCTGGCTTAACTTCATTCTTATGTCTTCGTCCACTAAACCAGCCAATGTAGACCACATTTCCAGTACTTAGTAGTTACTAAATGCTAGTAATGAGGTCTACAGTGGTTCTCACCAGCATCAAAGACACCACGAGCCCCGAGAACATGACGTCGCTCACGAACTGGAGAGCCTCCAGAGAAAAGTCGTGGTGGTCCAGCCACTCCATCATCAGGAACATATAACTTAACAAACTCACCAGCGTCAAAGGCACCACGAGCCCCGAGAACATGACGTCCCTCGCAAACTTGAGCTTCCTCCCCAGCGCAGAGTCATGGCGGTCCAGCCACTCCATGATGTCGTAGACTAGGGACATCGTCAGGAACATAGTTTGGAACAGCTGGAAGAAAGAGAAAGAGGAGGTTAGTCTACAGAGTAAGTTCATGTCTTCGAGGTAATTGCGTGACGGTAACACATAAAATATGACAATTGATCGCAGTGTCATTCATTTTGACAGGTAAGCCGCGTTCATTGCGTTATTTACGTTATCGAGTAGACGAATTTTTCAAATCTATGAAGCAATAGATTAGGAATATATTTCAAAACCGTGAGATTGTGACTGAAAGCGTGTTACGCAATTATAGCACTGGTTATGTCGAATATTTATAGCTAGTAGCCGCAACTATAGTGGCCGGTCAACATAACCAATGGCAGCCACGAGTCGACGTCAATTTTAATTCATTGCCACTTGATGAAAAGTCACCTGTGACTGTTGCCAAGTGTGTTATATCCTATGACTTAACGAACTCGTACCGCTGAACCGATAGCCTGCGGTTTATTTTCGAAGAATTCGTAGATATTGACCCCAGCCATATAGTAAAACTTATCACCGTATGTGGCTATGGACGTGGTTGTATTGAGTTTGGCGTCTAGTAGCGTTGTAAAATAAATGAAGGAAAACCATTTAGGTCTCGGACGCTGCAAAGGTTTGAAAGAACACAGTTTGCGTAGAGGAGGAGAGTAATAATATCATAACATCACATCACGCTTGCATTTCCCCGTAAGAATAGGCTAGTGGGAAATTCCAGATGGAAAACCAATAACACTTTGCCCAACCCGGGAACTGAACCCGGACCTCACACTCAGCATTAGCGCATGCGACCACTAGATCAACGAAGCAGTCATATCATTACGTATCCTAATTACAATTGCTTTAGGTCATAGGTTGTCAACGTGGGAGATAACGCCCCCTCGTGGGCGTTTGAGACTTTCAGGGGGCAGTAGAAGACCTAGAGAAAATTATATATCCTATCTTACGACTATATAATATGACACATTTAAATCGTCGTGACAATAGCTGTCTCAGATTCGCGATAGACTGTAAGTAAAAAAAATTGGGGGCTCTAGAAAAAAAAACACAAAGTGGACAAAATAAGGTTGAGAACCTATGCTTTAGATTTAAGATCGAACGAAGTCCGTTATCTTTGAAGTATCCATGTCATGGCTCCATGGCAGATCCATCACACACTCCTCCTCAACTAAATCACTAATTAACTCAACCACTAATTATGATAAATTAATCAGTTAGCGTTACTTAAAGGTGACTCGGAGGTCACAGCATGTCTGCTTGTTATCGCAGACGGTAGACAAAGTTCAAACGTGTAGAGGACAGACCAGTCTGCCAGTGTGTGGACGTGATGGGGCTAGGTCCCAGAGAAAGCGGATAACGAATTACGACATTTTATTATTATTTTATTTATTTAATTTGATTAAAACGGTTTAAAACCAATTACAGTAATTAAATACAAAAAAGACACACACAAATTTATAGTATTAGCATAATCAGCCTATTATGTTTACACTGCTGGGACACAGGCCTCCTCTCTGTGAGAGGGTGTGGGCTGTAATCCACCACGCGGGTCCAGTGTGGGTTAGCGGATGTCACATGTCTTCGAATTTTTGGTTCTAGGTTATGGCGGTTTCCTCACGTTGTTTTCCTTTACCGTTTTGAGAGAATTGGTGAAGAAATTATTTACACAAAATAAAGCGCCTGCCTGGGTTCGAACCCCAACCAAATTTGGTGACCACTTGAACTATTTATAGCTGTCTAGATATCAATACGAGAGAAGAAAAACGGAGAGAGAAGATGGAGAGAGATTTATGGAGTTCCGCTACGAGGCTTTTGGTAAACTCTTCTTAGTATTCAAATCAAATCAAAATATTTTTATTTTACATAAACCGACATGGGCACTTATGAAACGTCAGAAGCTAAGTGCACGGTTCCAATTGGTCGTTTCCTATGGAGAAGAACCGGCAAGAAACTCCATGGTTACTCTTTTAAAAATAATTGGCTTTTACAATGTTTTCAAATTACAGTAGGTATGGGAGGACAGCGTTAGGCCTGTCAACAAGTACCAGGTACTTGATAAAATAAAAAATGGTCTACAGATCTAAAGTCTACAAGGCTTACAATGTCCTCACATTTACAAAATAAGAATATATCAAAAGGATAAATAAAATATAAAAATCTACTAAAACCAAGAGACATGATTGCCATTTCAACCACTAATGAAATTGAATTTATTCATGTGAAATCCATCGATGCTGATTGATTTTGCGTTTAAAAGAAAACTATATTAGTATAGACGTAAGTACGTCCTACTTGGCAAAGTCAAATCCTTTGCGTCAATTACTTAGGGACCATTATTTGGCACTTTTAGTTCAGGATCCCCTTCCAACCTTCCAAAAGGGGAAAGGGGGGGGCCAAGAATTGAAGGATTCGATCTACATCTATACTAATATTATAAAGAGGTAAAATTGTTTGTAAGTTTGTAAGTTTGTAAGTTTGTAAGTTTGTATGTAGGGGGTAATCTCCGGAAGTAATGAACCAATTTTAAAAATTGTTTCACTGGTAGAAAGCTACATTATTCGGGAGTGCTATAGGCTATAAATTATAAAGATATCATGCATATTAGCTGAACTATCTCAATTTTTGTCTAGCCAGGCGGAAAAAAATTGCTCTTACAACAGAGTTATTTGCATGCGCTGCCTTAACAGTTGTATATAATTGAAAACAATGTATGGCAACCTGGTCCGCTTTGAATAGTTCTACAAAAAAGTCCGCGACACCATATTTCTATCTTTTATATTTTAGAAGATATAGTAGCTTTTATGTGTTAAAAAAAGTATTTTTCGACGTACTTACCTTTGGACGATTTTTTAAACAACAAAATATTAAACCTTATCGAAAAAAATATTATTATGATCACAAGAACATCGTAGAGATGCGATTTGCCCAAAACAGTATGTCAATTGGTTAAATAGTTTCGAAGATAATATAAAATTACTAAATCGGAAAATGCCGCCGTCCATTCACGAACCGCATTAGAACATGCTTTGTACGGACGTTTTATCCATTTACCCATAGATGGCGTTGTGCATAATGACGCTCTCCAGTTATTATTTAACTTTCGTCGTTAGGTAGGTGAGTTGTACGCACTAAGTAGTTACTGTTGGTTGGATGTTGTTGGTCTTGAAAATTGTTTTGGTTGCTCGGTTTCTTAAAACACAAATACTACTTCGTTCTCATTCTTCGAGTTCGAAGTTGTGGTATTTCTGTTTTTGGGATATCGGACAGTTTCAGCAATTGTTTATCATGCCTAAAAAGAAATCACAACTTTCCCGTCAGACATCCCAGACAAGAGCAGCTCGAGTACGCCGTACGGAAGAGTCTGCTCTTGAAAATCATCAGCGCCTCTCGAGGAATAGAGAAAATATTTCGCAAGCACGCGCTGGGGAATCTAGCGTCTCAGTGATTTAAGGCAGCATGTCTCTGCAACAAGGGATAGGGAGTCTAGCGCTGAGCACTCGCAGCGGCTCGCTAGGCAAACTGTGAGAACATCGCAGGCCCGTGCTCGGGAATCTAGCGCTGAACTTGCGCAGCGTCTCAGTGATTTAAGGCAGCATGTCTCTGCAACAATGGATAGGGAGTCTAGCGCTGAGCGCTCGCAGAGGCTCGCTAGCCAAAGCGCGAGAACATCGCAGGACCACACTCATAATTTCATCACAAGTTAAAATGTTTACCGCCCAACGAAGTGGGCACGGGTCAGCTAGTAATACATAAGTTTTGTTTATGTGTAGACCTAAACCATTTGAGGGCTTAGAAACACCGTTAGGTATAAACATGGTATAAACTATCACAAATCGAAAGTATTTTCTCTGTAGGTACTTATTCAAATTTATTTAAAGGCAGTTAACCTCCCAACTAGAAAGGGCTGACCTTGGAAACACTTGAACCTGCACACTACTTAGATACGAAGAATTATTCGTATTGTTGTATTGTTTTATCTTGAATATTTTATTTCATGTAAATAAGTCAAAAATGGGATAACGTCTACGTCAATAGTAAATAATTTACGGAAATTCGAAAGTGAATTATAAGTAATTAACTCTCGAATTTCCGTAAATTATTTGAATAAATGTTTGTTTGAATTATTAAAAATTATTTAAAAAAAATCAACTGTTTAATACAAAAGTTATACCTACGTGACCAAAATTATTAATAAGTATTTTTTTTTTCGTGATTTCAGTGTTGGTCCCATAGTGAAAGTTGTTCAGTTCGATCGTCTAAAGCACCTCTTAAAGTTTGTAAGGTTATTTTTTTAACACCTTAAACATATAATTAGTCATAACAACACAAACGTTTATAAATCCTTTCGGTTATCAATGTGACTCGCTTCCCGCTATCTCAAATGTTTGCGGAAACCTTAATAATTCCCGGATTTATCAGTAGCGTCTCTAATCTTAATGATTCGTAGTGGAAATACGGACAGTGATAAATTAATCATTAATTTAAACTAAGCACAAATTATTGGAACCTCGGGAATGCCAGAAAGTTGGAAGGAATTTTGTAAAGAAAAATAACTAATATTAATGATGCTCTTACGCATAAGAGTTGTTTTAGCGCCGTGAACACAAGAGTTTGAAATTATGACTTCTATTCCTAGGGACAGCATCAGTCAGACAGATAGCTATATACAGTGTGTCCCGTAAGTCGACGTCAAGCCGGAATCGGGTAATAGGCCAAGTTATAATAGATAACAGAATAATATTTTAAAAAAAATCTTTGTTGTGTATTTTTAAAATTATTGGCCTTTAAATGTCACTTTTCGCCCAACCAAATATTCAAAATTAATACTTTGCCACACTTTGACTGACTGTAAGTACTGAAAAAAAATGTACTATGCGAGTTTGGCAAGTAACATTAAAATTTGGCGCATTCCAAAAAAATGTTTTTTTTTTCTTTTAGAAGTTTTTTTTTTTCTGATAACTATTAGACTTGGCCTAGTACCCGATTCCGGCTTGACGTCGACTTACGGGACACCCTGTATATATACATCACGCTAGGGCCCAAAAGAGCCGAGCAAAAAACAAGAAAAGTCAGAACGTAAGCGAAAACGAAGTAGGTAATAGCGGGCGGGCGATGCGATGCGACGCGCTGGGTCGGGGAATAAGGAATTTCACGCGGACGACGTCGCGGGCAGAAGCTAGTTTTAAATATATACTTTTTACTTTACTTAAGGTACTTACCTTTAAATAAACAAATTACTATATTATTATGTACAGACACCAGCACATCAAGGTATCAAAACTGTAAAATTTTCCCAATCAACTTTGAACCTTATGCTGTAGCAATAAAGTTGCAAATCTATTAAAGAAATTTGACAGATTGTAGTAGCTTGATGTGCAGGCGTCTGTACCTTGATCCTTCTGTAACTTTACTTGTAAGTATCCTATCCTCAATTTGTTTTATCTTCATCTTCCAGGATCTGAATAGTTATTGGAACGACGCCGCTTGAGGTAGGAGTAAACTGGTATACATCGACACGTAACAAGAAAGAGTTATGCTCCCTTCATGCGAATTTATCTTTCAGATAGAGAAAGAGGTAGTTTTCATGGTTTTCGAGGGTGCTAAAGTCAAGCAAGGTCAAAATGAAAACCCAAGATGGTGACAACTTTATGAGAGCTTCTAAAAACTTATACTAGATGGCTCTGTATTAATAAGGCGTATTAAATTCACACTTTCTCTGTCTCTTTCTATTATATACGAGTGTATGTGCGTGCGAGTGTCGCGTAAGGAACTTCCTTCCTGACGAGGTCCCCGACCGCTAACGGTTTTTTTAGGGTTCCGTACCTCAAAAGGAAAAACGGAACCCTTATAAGATCACTTCGTTGTCCGTCTGTCTGTCCGTCTGTCAAGATCATTTTTCTCAGGAACACGTAGATTCATCAAGTTGAAATTAATATCAAATAAGTACTGGTTGTAGGGTATAAGCCCTTGAAGCAGTGAAAAAATCAAATTTCTGAATCAACGCAATCAAACGATACGGGCGTTTATGTTCTGTTTATGCCGCATATTTTGACAATCGCAAGGGAATCAAAACCTATAGGGTACTTCTCGTTGATCTAGAATCATGATATTTGGCAAGAAGTAATATCATGTAGCACAAGTAAAGGAGAAAATCCGAAAATCGTAAATTTGTAGTTACATACCTACAAAATTGTACGGAACCCTCTTTGTGCGAGTCCGACACACACTTGACCGGTTTTTTAATTTACTCAATGGCCTAACACAACAGCTGATAACACCCGCTCCGCTTATCGCCCCGCTACCCGCTCGCAATGAGACCTTATAGAAACGAGGACGCCCTAGATAAGCAGTCAATGGCTGATAGTGACGATAATAAGACAAGCACGTGACTGGACTTTGGTCCTCCGCACGATAAAGGGCTCTGTCCGGTTGGTGTTATTGATATGGTGCTTTATATGAAAAGGGAGCAGTGGTAACGGACGCGATGTACAGACGCGAACACATCAAGCTACCTACCCGAAACTGTCAAATTTTCCCAATCAACTATGAACCTTATACTTTAGCGATAAAGTTGAAAATCTATTAAAGAAATTTGACAGATTGTAGTAGCTTGATGTGCTGGCGTCTGTACTAGTTGTAGGACGTAGGTTCGAACTCAGACAGGCTCCTGTTTTTGTTAGCCTGTGTTGTGTCCCACTGCTGGGCAAAGGCCTCCCCATTTTCCTTCCAAACCTGTCTTGTGCGATATCTGGTCATGTTGACCCTGCAAAGCTTATTAGATCGTCTCACCATCTTCGCCGTGCCAGGCGCCTTTACTTTGAGTAAATAATTTCATCACCACTGCTCTCAAAACTGAAGGAAGCCTGCTGCCTAAGGCATTAAGTCCGCCTTTGTACCTTTTTGTGCGGAAATTTTAAATAAATAAATATAAATAAATAAATAAAACATCGTGCGGAAACCGCCATATTATTATACTAGAACCAAAACATCGAAGACATGTGACATCTACCAACCCGCACTGGGCCCGCGTGGTGGATTACGGCCCACTCCCTCTCGAAGAGAGAAGGCCTGTGTCCCAGCAGTGGGAACATTATAGGCTGATTATGCTATGTAAAACGGGGCAACGCAATCTGTATTTTTCTGGAGTTTTTCAGATGAACGCTGTGGTAAAAAGAGAAACGCGATTGTTAACAGATTTTTTGCAGAAAATATTGCGATCGGCCAAAGTGTACCTACACGACACAACACACAATACAGTAATATGAATCCGGCTTTATTTATTTACTATTCACAGCTCTTTGAAATTGTATTTTAAAATATTATGCGTGCGGCTTTTTTTTTTTCTTATAAGTATTTTTTTTTATATATTGCATTTTCCATGTAGAATTTCTCAGTAGCAGCCCGACGTCCAGATTTATGGCCAGTTGATGGCAATAGGCTCGACCTTATTACATGGGACTTAAACATAACTGCCGAAATGTGGGTGTAGGTACTATAAGTACTCTGACTTACCCTCCGGGGGATACAGGCGTGATGCTATGTGTGTGTTATTGAGAGACCTACTTAAGTTAGTTACCTAAGCATGCGGTCCCGGGTTCAATATCCGGGTCGGACAAAGTGTTCGTGAGAAATTCTCAACAGCAGCCCGGAGTCTGGATTTGTTAGTGATAAGAGCCCACCTTCTATTATATGAAGCTTATAGCACCTCTACTTTAAGTAACTGGACTACCTGGGCACCTGGCTTTGTGCACTATAGGTACTAAGTACTATTAGTTATTCTGGGCTATAGGTAAGTACACCACTATCAACCCCCGAAAACCTTATTTAGAACTTTATTTTACACCAGAGGGGCTCGTGGCTAAGTAATAATAGCCGCACGGTTCCAAGGATAAGGTTCAGCTAAGCTTGCCGCGGTTGTTCCGTGGATGGGTGGTATCTTTACATACCGAGAGTCCGTGCCTCAAAAAGCACGTCCCGGCTGTCATTCGTGGATCTTTGACAGTCGTTACGGGTAGTCAGAAGCCCTAAAGTCTGATATCCAGTCTACCAACGAGTATCGTTTAACTCAGTAACTGGGTTGTGGAGGTCAGACAGACAGTCGCTCCATGTAAAATGTTGGTATTCAGCTGCATGCGGTTGGTCAGCTATTTTGTCACGAGGTTCTAATGTTCACTAGTTCAGGGCTTGAAAGTTCAAATGATAATTAAGAACAGTTCATTAGGGAAGCGGACGATATTAATTAGCCAATGCCGTCCACTCTATTATTACAAAATGATTGATAAAACGACAATTATAAATAAATGTTTTTATCACTAATGAGAGAACTGTCTGTCATTTATTTATATTTATTTAATTAGAAGTAATTACATACATTAAAGACACAGTTTGTATATACACATAAAAGATAAAATCATCAAGTAAAAAGTTAATAACACTTTCATACATCCCTCTCACAGTACTTCTGACGTGCCGACAAATTATTCGTCCATTCGTCCGCAAACAGATCTTTTGTTGAATTAGAGTCCAAGAGATCATTAAGTGCCAGAGTACGTGGTACTGGGGACTTAGCACGCGCAACTGTGCGACATGGAGGCACAGGAAACAGTCTGTGCTTTCTGCCGCGGCAGTAGTTGTCTGGCATAAAGAAGCGGGCCAGCACAGCATGCAGATCAGGCGCTTCAATAGTGCCACGGAGCGTCTTACAGGTTATGGTGAGCTGGTCTTTTGCTCGCCTTACCTCTATCAAGTTATATCCGAGGCCTCCCAGTAGATATTTAGTTGGATAGAGGTAAGGGTGATAGCCATGTTTACGATTATAGATAAACCTAAGGAACAATTTTTGTACCTATTCCAGTAAAAGCACGTAGCAAGTAGGTAATTTCGTGTGGATTCCACACGCAGGAGTTAGACTCCAATTTGCTACGTACGACAGTTCATTACTATGGCCTGGAATAATATCAGTTTGTGATTGTCTCACTGCAGGGCAAAGATCTCTTGGTAATTATATAATTAATTATTATGTGAAGTCGATGTAGCTGGAACAATAAAAATGAAGCAAAAACATCTGCCTAGTTTTTTCCCAACTGTGTGGGGGTAGGCTTCCAGTCTAACCGGATGCAGCTGAATACCAGTGTATACGTGGAGCGACTGCCTATCTGACCTCCACAACCCAGTTACCGGGTAACACGATACTCCTTGGTAAGACTGATTATATTATTAGACTGTTGGGCTTCTGACTACCCGTAACGACTGTCAAAGATCTACGAATGACAGTCGGGACCAACAGCTTAACGTGTTTTCCGAGACACGGACAGGTCTCGATATGTAATGGATGGTCACCCATCCACGAACCGACCGCGGCAAGAGTAGCTTAACCTCCAACCGACCACGAGCCTCTCGAATTGAAAATGAAGCAATGACAGATAAAGTTATTAAGACCGTCTATAGTTCTATCTATACCAAAGAGTCTAGAATATAAATCTAGAGGCCTTTGGCCTGCGGGGGCACGGTTACAGGCTGATATCACTCGGTGTGTAATGATAGTGATGATCACGCGATACGTGCCTTACGTGTGCGGCGTGTCATATCACACGACGAGACGCGTGTCACACACGCGTGCGAGAAAGACAGATAGATGCACCCGATTCATAAACAAAAGCGGATCGTATGATCGAGGAGGGGGGCTCAGGGCATCAGACCGGAATAAATCGACCTATTGCACGTAGGTACAGACGCCAGCACATCAACCTACCCGAAACTGTCAAACTTTCCCAATCAACTTTGAACCTTATGCTTTAGTGATAAAGTTGAAAATCTATTACAGAAATTTGACAAATTGTAGTAGGTTGATGTGCTGGCGTCTGTAGTCCTACGCGTGTGTTTTCGAAACATTACACAAAAAACCTTAGATATAAGCATTTGTTTTCATATACAAATTGTATCCTGCGTATTAAAATAGTTTTAGAATAGTGTCAACTATTCACAAGACGATATAACCTCAAAACCTGGGTCAGTTGGTATTAAGTTTTCAAAATGCTAAATGCTAGACATCTAGCATGCGTGCACATGCACGATGCGCGTGGTGGTTGAAATTGAAACAAACCCCTCGGCCCTCTTCAAACCTCTCTTCATCCGCGCGGGGAATGTTTTCTATGCAGTTCGGAAAACAAAAACATCGTGTTTTCATACACAAATGTGTATGGCCACGCCTCTTTGTTTTGAGGTTTTTGTTTAATGTTTCCAAAAAAACACGCGCAGGAGACACGACACACGGCTTTATACAAAGAGTACAGTCCAAAAAAGATGTATAGGTACACATTACATGGACAAGGAACTATTTTATCATCTACAACTGAACTGGATTAAAACAAATGCGAATCAAAGCTGTTTATCGTCTACTAGCTGACCCGTGCCCACTTCGTTGGGCGGTAAACATTTTAACTTGTGATGAAATTATGAGTGTGGTCCTGCGATGTTCTCGCGCTTTGGCTAGCGAGCCTCTGCGAGCGCTCAGCGCTAGACTCCCTATCCATTGTTGCAGAGACATGCTGCCTTAAATCACTGAGACGCTGCGCAAGTTCAGCGCTAGATTCCCGAGCACGGGCCTGCGATGTTCTCACAGTTTGCCTAGCGAGCCGCTGCGAGTGCTCAGCGCTAGACTCCCTATCCCTTGTTGCAGAGACATGCTGCCTTAAATCACTGAGACGCTAGATTCCCCAGCGCGTGCTTGCGAAATATTTTCTCTATTCCTCGAGAGGCGCTGATGATTTTCAAGAGCAGACTCTTCCGTACGGCGTACTCGAGCTGCTCTTGTCTGGGATGTCTGACGGGAAAGTTGTGATTTCTTTTTAGGCATGATAAACAATTGCTGAAACTGTCCGATATCCCAAAAACAGAAATACCACAACTTCGAACTCGAAGAATGAGAACGAAGTAGTATTTGTGTTTTAAGAAACCGAGCAACCAAAACAA
Source organism: Hydraecia micacea (assembly GCA_914767645.1). Classification (NCBI taxonomy): domain Eukaryota; kingdom Metazoa; phylum Arthropoda; class Insecta; order Lepidoptera; family Noctuidae; genus Hydraecia; species Hydraecia micacea. The sequence goes on along the minus strand of OU611802.1, from coordinate 9,648,290 downwards.
TTTTCAAGACCAACAACATCCAACCAACAGTAACTACTTAGTGCGTACAACTCACCTACCTAACGACGAAAGTTAAATAATAACTGGAGAGCGTCATTATGCACAACGCCATCTATGGGTAAATGGATAAAACGTCCGTACAAAGCATGTTCTAATGCGGTTCGTGAATGGACGGCGGCATTTTCCGATTTAGTAATTTTATATTATCTTCGAAACTATTTAACCAATTGACATACTGTTTTGGGCAAATCGCATCTCTACGATGTTCTTGTGATCATAATAATATTTTTTTCGATAAGGTTTAATATTTTGTTGTTTAAAAAATCGTCCAAAGGTAAGTACGTCGAAAAATACTTTTTTTAACACATAAAAGCTACTATATCTTCTAAAATATAAAAGATAGAAATATGGTGTCGCGGACTTTTTTGTAGAACTATTCAAAGCGGACCAGGTTGCCATACATTGTTTTCAATTATATACAACTGTTAAGGCAGCGCATGCAAATAACTCTGTTGTAAGAGCAATTTTTTTCCGCCTGGCTAGACAAAAATTGAGATAGTTCAGCTAATATGCATGATATCTTTATAATTTATAGCCTATAGCACTCCCGAATAATGTAGCTTTCTACCAGTGAAACAATTTTTAAAATTGGTTCATTACTTCCGGAGATTACCCCCTACATACAAACTTACAAACTTACAAACTTACAAACTTACAAACAATTTTACCTCTTTATAATATTAGTATAGATACATAATCTATCTATACTTATGTTTAAGAAAAAATGAATGTCTGTCTGTCAACCGCCTCGTTGGTCTAGTGGACGCAAGCGCTACTACTGAGCATGAGGTTCTTGGTTACATTCCCGGGTCGGGCAAAGTGTTATTGGGTTTCTTAATTAGAAATTTCTCAGTAGCAGCCCGGAGTCTAGATTTGTGCCCAGTTGTTGGCAACAGGCTCGTCCCATATTACATGAGACTTAAAAATAACTGACGAAATATATGGAACCAAGCTTTAAGGACCACTCTCTCAACAGGGAAATCTCTTTTAGAATCCATACTAATATAATAAATTTATACTAAAATAATTTTGTCTATCTGTGTGTTACCTTTTCAAGTCATAAAGGTTGAACGGATTTGGCTGAAATATGTCACACAGGAAGACCCGGGTTAGGACATAGGATACTAACTTTTCTATCCCGGTAGTACGTTCTCATAGGATAATTTCCCCGACCTCCTCGCGGGCAAAGCCCCGGAAAATACCTGTCTATAATAAAAATCTGTGTGATGTGAGATTCATGTATTTGTACAGACCCACCTTATACCTCCGATAGAAACCCAATGTGTGTCTGTTAAAGTTTTATCTCAAGAATTTTAAGAACAAGAAACCACACAGACTCCATAATCTATAATTGCAATATTAATTCTTATCTTATGGAAACCCATATTTAAACCAATATGACAGTCGTTCATTCAATAATCAAGATCATTAAACATCATAAAACTTATTTAATGTGGGGAGGTAGGTACTGATAAAATGATCGTATGATCGTGCGGGAAGGCAAAGTTTGGAGTCGTGTGAGAGATTGCACAAGTAGGTACCGACTACAACGTGTTATTGGGTTCTTCGATCAGGGGTTTCCCAGTTGCAGCCTGGAGGCTCGAATTGTGCCCAGTAAATAGCAATAGGCTCGCCCCCTGTTACATTGTGAAATGTGTGTGTGTCTCATATAGGTGCTCTGCCCAACCCTTCAGGGAATACAAGCGGGGTGATATGTGATGTAGTATATAAATATAATTTGACAGGTCGTTGGACTGGCTGCCAAAAGTATTGATTTGATGGCATAGCTTTCAGTACCAAAAAATCCTGTCATGTGCAAGTCAAGCCAAGGATTCCGTAGCACCTTAATTTTTGTAGTTTACCTACTTTGTATTATTTGCCATAGTAAAAGTTCATCATCTACCTAGCCTTTTCCCAACTATGTTGGGGTCGGCTTCCAGTCTAACCGGATGCAGCTGAGTACCAGTATTTTACATGGAGCGACTGCCTATCTGACCTCCACAACCCAGTCACTAGGTAATACGAAACCCCTTGGTAAGACTGGTCGTCAGACTTTCGGGCTTCTGACTACCCGTAACGACTGTCAAAGATCCACGAATGACAGCCGGGACCAACGGCTTAACGTGCTTTCCGAGGCACGGAGGGGTCTTGGTATGTAAAGATGGTCACCCATCCACGGACCAACCGCGGTAAGCGTAGCTTAACCTAATCGATCGACCCGTGCGGCTGTTATTACTTAGCCACAAGCCCCTCCATAGTAAAAGGTATTCTGTAATAAAAAACATCAACAACAAAACTGTAAAAACATAAAATGGCTACCTATTACGGACCTCGTGACAGACAGAAAATAGGATAGTGTGGGCTTTAGGGTCCCATTATCATCCTTTGGGCTTTGTCCAAACTTCAACGTAAAATAAATACAAATAAATAAATATTTGAACTCTTTATCACAACACTTGATATGTGTGAAAGTGTCGAAATATTAATTGTAAGAAATAATAACGAAACTGATAATTCCTTAATTGGGTTATTACAGCATAGCAACCTAATTATTGTAAACTATGAGATATAGGCAATTGGTGCAGTGATTAAAAGCTGGCTGTCGAAATACGGATAGCGGGTTTAATTCCCGTTTTGTGTACACACACGTAAACTCATGCCTTCTCCATAGGGGTAAGCAGAAACTGTAGACCGCCACCTGCTACGATTCTTACATACAAAATGTTTGTGTAAGGAAAAAGAATACAAAAATTAAAAACAATGAGTTTGACCCATACGTATGTTGCATTTTCCTAAAATAAAGTTAAGTATTTTTTTTTTTTAACCCTTTTTTTAAAATAAACTTTTTTTTTTGAAAACGTAAGAATTAAATACTAAAAACGTCTTTGCTTAAAATATGTCTATATCTCTTTCTGACAGTCCTATAAAAAATATAGAGTTTCTATTTACTATTGTAAATTAAAATAATAAGTAAGCAAATAATAACTAACTAATTAATAATAATAACAACTAATAACAATCGGATTGAATGCAATCGAAACCAAATTTAGGATCATGCAAATTAATTTAAAATACTATAAATTGTAATGTAAGGTACTCACAAAATTCCATCCAGTCAGATATCCAGGCTTATATCTGTACAAATTATCTAAGTCTACGTTAGAACAGGGTTTAATATCTAGGCTAGCGGCGAAGAGACTCACATAGACATTATGTAGGACCCCAAACATATGGATAACTGTGGTCCAGTACAACTTAGAATCACTTCTGTCAAATAATTTCTCATTTTCAGTTATTAAAAAGCACAAAATGTTATAAAAAATATTACTATCCTTCCAAATATACTCCTCCATTTTTCAAAATAAATAATACTAAAACCTCTTTTTTTAAAACGGTTTTGAAAAAGAACACTTTCAACAAAAAAAAAAAACGATAATTTAAATGAAGAACACTGTTACGTTTTGAAATAATAATTCATAAAATTTTAGTCTACTATTTTTATAAAATGATTTTAAGCTAATTATTTTAGTTTTAATAATTATTATTTATAACGAACTTATGCTAATAGACGCCCGTATCCCGTGGCGGTTTAGGGCGACTACTTGATAATTAATGTTACAGTAATTAGATCGACGGTATCTCATTATTTATTGTTAATGAGTTATCATAATCGTGTTTATTTTACCCCCGATCAGTTTTATTTTTAACTTAAAAGTTAAATATCATGATAATATTTGCATTTAACATCATTTGAAAAAATAAACAAAAGAATCATAGTGCATCAAAAAATTCGTCCGCATCGCTGTCAACAGGAACAGTGCCCAAAAGGCTGGCAGCATTGCCATGTTGTATGGCGATGCTAATTCTTTGGCCAAGAAATAGGCCAGTCCTCTGGTCACGTGAAGAGTCAACTAACCGCTTGGCGATATCTCGAAAAACCAAGTGGGCACTCGGACCCCATGGCCCTAGTGTTTCAACCCCAAACGGCTCTCGTCTCTTCTCATCGTCACGTGCCAGGTCGTCGTTGGGTTCTAAAAAGCTGTGACAAGAGCACGACGGATGATGTCATTAAAACTGATATTTTTTTTGTTTTGTTCCTATTTTCCTAGTAAAAACATGATTTGTCGAATGGGGGATATCTATGAGTAACACTGGGCAATCGATTGCGTATTGAAGAATAGACTAGTCCAATTTGAAGTCCTACCGTAGCGCTTGCTAAATTATTTTATTTATTTATTTATAGGAGAACCAACATGATCTATAACAGAAGCATTACAATTGTATAAGAGACATAAAGCTAATTACAAATAGCTAACTCGACTAATTGATATACGTACATGTTATTAAAAAGGAGCTCGTAGCTAAATAATAATAGCCGCACAGGTCGATCGATCAGATTAATCTATGGTGGTTGCCGCTGTTGGTCTGTGGATGGGTGACCATTTTTACATACCGAGACCCCTCCGTGCCTCGAAAAGCACGTTAAGTCGTTGGTCCCGGCTGTCATTCTTGTATCTTTGACAATCGTTACGGGTCAACAGAAGCCCGAAAGTCTGACAACCAGCCTTGCCAAGGGGTACCTATCGTATTACCCAGAAACTGGGTTGTGGAGGTCAGATAGGCAGTCGCTGCATGTAAAATACTGATATTCAGCTGCATCCGGTTAGACTGGAAGCCGACCCCAACATAGTTGAGAAAAGGCAGGCAGATGATGTTATTAAATAGTAAGTATTCTATGGTCAGACCGAGACTATGTATAGTTCTGTTGTAATGTCAAGATTTAATCAATATAACATTGCAATATAATAATTTAACTTTCTTAAGCTGCCTCGTCGGTCTAATGATGAGATCCTGGTTTCGATTCCCGAGTCGGGCAGTGTTATTGTTTTTTTTTTTAATTATTAATAATATAAAAATATTAATTTCATTTTATTTTAGATAAGACTAATAAGATTATTTTTTATTAACCATTAATGTCCCATTTCTGAGCAAAGGCCTCCCTGCACTCCTTCCACCTCAAAAAAAAATATGTTAGTTTTTTTTTTATTAATAATAGTCATTTTATTAAAATGAGAGGTTATCTATATAAAATTATTATTTCGTATGATGGTTTTTGGATGTATTGCCCTGTATAAATAGTTTGTTCAGCCTTAATAGGCGTAATCGCCTTAATAAAATCTATACAGAATGATTTTTTTACCGGTTCCAAATTTTTACAGGGTGTTCTACCCATGAATGAACAACTATCACTATGGGACCAACTCTGAAATCACGAAAAAAATCAGCTGTTTCATACATTTTGGTCAAGTAGGTATTAAACAGCAGATTTTTTTTTTCGTAATTTCAGAGGTGGTATGGAACCACCTCTGAAATCACGATAAGACATTGTGTAACAATTTGGAACCAGTAAAAAAATGAATTCGTATACCGAATGAATTTTTTTACTGGTTGGTGAAAAAGTCATGGATCAAACAGAATAGGGAGATAAAGGAGATCATTTCCAAAAAAAAATCTTTCCACAGCATGGCCATAATTCAATTGCCCTAAAAGTTATGAATATTTTTGTTTACCTACCGAGTTTTTTACAATTACACGAATTAAAAAAAAATGTGATATAAAACAAACGGTTTTGTATTATTACTAGATAATGTATCAGCACTACAAAAGTTCTATTGCGGCTCTGGGTACCAAATTTCAAGAGCAATTAATTTTTTTCCAAAAATTTCGATGCATTACCAAAAATTATTTCTCACTTTAAAAGCATTGGAAATGACCTCCTTTATCTCCCTATTTCGTTTGATCCACGACTTTTTTACCATCATGTATATAAAACTCAAAGTCAGACTGACTGATATTACATATCAACGCACAGCCTAAACCGCTGGTCCTAGAGACATGAAATTTGGAGGGTGTGTTCTTTGTGAAGAATAGAAAGGGTTTTTCGAAATTCCACCCCTAAGAGGGTGAATGGGGGGAGGATGAAATTTCACGCGGACGAAGTCGAGGGCAGAAACTAGTAAATTAATAAAACCAAAAGGCTTGGTTATGAAGTGCAAAATGATAGGTCAGGTATAATACCGGAAAATATTACGTCATTTTTTAAACTTGTTTTATATGCAAATTAAACACATTTGGATAATAATGTAGCAATTTAAAAATATCTGTTTAAAAACTTTCAAGGTAGCAGGACCGTAATACCATAATAATAATATAATGTAAATATTGATATTTCCGGATCGGCTGTCCCGAGTGGTGAGAGGTGAGTGGTACTGAGCGTGAGGTCCCGGGTTCGATTACCAGGTCGGGTAAAACGTTATTGGGTTTTTAAATCAAGAATTTCTCAGTAGCAGCCCGGAGTCAGGAATTGTACCCGGTTTCTGGCAATAGGCTCGCCCCCTTTTTTTTTTTTTGTTAGCCTGTGCTGTCCCACTGCTGGGCAAAGGCCTCCCCCATTTTCTTCCACATTTCCTTGTGCTGTGCCTTCTCCGTCCAGTCGGTCAGGAACGAGTCTAAATCGTCACGCCAGCGTTTCTTAGGCCTGCCTCGGTGACGACGTCCGTCTTCAGGCACCCACTGTGTGACGACTTTGGCCCATCTGTCTGGATGCATCCTATAAGTGTGACCCGCCCAGTCCCACTTCAGCCTCGCAGACTTGCCGCCAACATCGACGATACCTAATGACAGGCCTGATGGTCTAGTGGTTAGTGACCCTGACTGCTATGCCGGAGGTCGTGGGTTCGATTCCCACCCAGGACAAATGTTTGTGTGATGAGCACGATCATTTGTTCTGTGTCTGGTTGTAATTTATCTATAATATGTATATGTATGTATTTAGAAATATATAAGTATGTTTATCAGTTGTCTAGTACCCATAACACAAGCTCTGCTTAGCTTGGGACTAGATGGCGTTGTGTGATAGTTGTGGAATATAGTTGTGGAATATAGTTGTGGAATACCTGTCTTGGAGCGTATGGTGCCCCCTTTTATATGGGACTTAAACAAAACTGGAGAAATGTGTGTATAAGTACCTACTATTAATAGGTACCTACATCTCTGCCTAGTCCTTTGGAGATTACAGGCGCGATAATGTTATGTTTTATGTTTTATGTCTGTCAATAACCATTTGTTTTTAAGACACTATGGTTCCGAAATCAATTATTTTCAAACACTTTCATTTTAATGATTTTTATTTCGCTTTCTTTTTGTGCCATTTCGAGAATGAAACATTGAGATTTGAAAAGTAAAAGTGTATTTCTCACAATTTTAAGATTTTTGCGTGCAGCAAAATAATGTATCTAAGTATCTAAAGTTAGAATTTTTTAATTTGCTTTCGTTGATCTCTTTCCAGACTCCGGGAGAAATTACAGATGGACAAACTCAATAATACCGTGTTTGACCTGAGAATCGAATCCAGGACGACATGCTCAGCAGTAGCGCTTGCGACCACTAGACCAACGAGGTAGTCAACTAAACAACATTATCCAGTAAGACTAAAATTACTGTTATTATTTTAAAGATGGGTCAAAGTCGTCACACAGCGGGTGCCTGAAGACGGGCGTCGTCACCGAGGCAGGCCTAATTTCTTAGGCTGGCGTGACGATTTGGACTCGTTCCTAACCGACTGGACGGAGAAGGCACAACACAAGGAAATGTGGAAGAAAAAGGGAGAGCTCTTTGCCCAGCAGTGGGACAGTATTACAGAAAAAAAGGGAACCCATTGTCTAAAAATAAATATACCTAATGATTACTTTACAGTGTGTCTTAAAAATATATGTTAAATTTTCTCAGGCAATATGAATGTACCTATAGAACGTAAAATTCATATACTCGTACATACAATCCTAGGAAAATTTATGATGTAAGGAATCTCATACCACACGCGTTGGGCACACCGCAGCTCACTGAACTGTGTATAATTACCATGATACTAGGAATTAAACAATGTATTATTTATTATGCACATACTCGTAATATCAATGACAAATAATATTCCATATAATGGTTAGTTCTCAAGTCCGACAACCTGTCTTACCATTTCTCAGTAACTGGGTTGATGTAAAATACTGGTATTCAGTTGCATCCGGTTAGACTGGAAGTCAACCCCAACATAGATGGGAAAAGGCAGGCAGATGATGATAGTGGTAATTTCTCAGTAGCAGCCCGGAGTCTGGACCTGTGTCTCGTTGATGGCAATAGGCTCGCCCTTATTACATGGGAATGTGGGGATACTATAGGTACTCCTCTGCCCAACCCTTAGGGGAAACAAGGCGTGCTGATATGTTATGTATATGTCGCAGGCAACTGGTTAAATTAGTCGTTTAGTTAACCACCTGACCTTTGGAAGTAGTGCTCGCCTCGCTTCGCTCTCTTTGCTCGCACGCAGTTGATCACAGTTCTAACCTAACCCATTTGGTCGGGGTGCCCTGGTGTAGTTACTGCGACCAATTCGGCTCCTCTCGCGTGATTGGTTACAGTTCCAACCTTAACTATAATATTGAATATCATTCAGGCCGTTAGTTGAACGACCGCCGTTTAGTTAATAGACTAGGCGTTTAACTAAACGGCTAATTTAACCAGTTGCCTGCGACATATATATAGGTATACCATCTAGTGCCACGATGTGTACTAAGGAAAACCAATGTCAAAGTCCGAACATCGCGTGTCTACGTGTACCTACACATTCTTCATCTAGTATTTTATGTGCAGGTAAATACATAAAATAATAGATGAAGAATGTAATTACATATAATAGTATCAAGTGTAGGATATATTTATTTATTTATTTATATTTATATATACTTTATTGTACACCAGAAAAAATATTACAATAAAAACGATGGTTCACATAAAACATACAATGGGCGGCAATTTAGATTTAACGTTGCAGGTCTTACGACTTGCACTGTGAGGTATTATTAACTAGTCCTCACCGGACACGGCTGCTTCGGGAGGTTCCTGTTCTGGATAAGACGGGTCCACCATTGTGTGGATCGCCCGGAGGACATGGTGGAGCATACGGTGGAGGTCTGCCCCGCTTGGGCAAGAGCACCGCCGCGTCCTCACGGCGGCGATCGGCGGCGGCAATCTCTCGCGTCCGGCCCTGGTCCAGGCCATGGTACGGAGCGAGAGTGCATGGGAAGCCGTCGCCTCCTTCTGCGCAGCAGTAATGCTCGCGAAGGAGGAGGCGGAGCGCGTGAGGGAGAGGCAATTTTTGCGCCTTCGCGCCCCTAGTCGCCGCAGGAGACGCCCTGGGCGTCGGAAATTGATAGCCGATTCCCGGCCACCTTAGGCGCGGGCTTGCAGACGGCGAGCAATGGGCAGCTCGCCGTCCGGTAAGGACCAGGCCCGGGTCGACGGCGCGTTGTGTTCCACGCGCGCCTCAAAGAGATGTCAGCACTAACTGACGGGGTCTGCGAGGACCGATGCCTGCCAGGATCGCGGGTTGTTCTAAAGAGATACCGTGGCCCCTGGCACAGGGAACTGAAGGAACACGGGTGGATTTTAGTCAGTAAAAGTCTGACACGCCCTCTCGCTCCGCCCAAAGCGGGAGGAGTTATTTGATAATTTCACACCCAAAAAAAAAAAGGTATTAGAAACTCTAACAGATTTTTTTGACATTTTATTTAGTTTCATGTAACGTTTTTAATTACTGTTTAGTAATTGTATGTTGATGGGTCATTAACTTTACCTGACGTCTGTGAGTGCGGGGTTTAAGAACACAATAATAATTGAACGTAATTGTAGCCTGTTTGATTTACACCTAACTATTCTCGAGGATGGAAAAATACTAAATAGCAAGCGTGTAAGCAGAGCAATGTATCTATAATTAGAGGCGATTGAGAAATGTTTTGTTTTTATCCTACTTTGTTGAACTGTTGCAGTAAACAAACTTGAGTTGCTTTGTCTTAACAAATCTATATTTCGTCATTCAGCTGAAAGACGTCCACTTCTATATATAGGCCTCCCCCAAGCACCGGCACTTCGGATTCCTGCGGCCTTCACAAGATCATCGATCCACCTTGTGGGTCCCGGCTTCCGACGCTACGTCTTCCGGAACGCGGTCACCACTGAAATTTAATTTGATAAATGAGCTGTTTGTTTTCTATTAATAAAATTAAATTTAATTCGAGAACATTCATCGGTTTCTTACTAAACTTCAACTATATCCGACGATCCTGCATACTTATCTCTTTTGTTGACTGTACATGAGTGTATTAAAATCCGTTTCAGAACTGCGATGCCGCAGGCAGACACTCTTCGATACCAAAATATCCATGCTTTTGAGCCGAGAGTAAGAAGCTCAAATGGGCTCAGACGAGCGTGGTCAAACCTGTCCCGGTTTACTTTTCAGGAAGCCCGAAAACGATTACCTTCTTTTCTCGTATCGACAAAAACAGTTCAGGCCACGGTACAATAGAGGTTTGAGGAACAGGGTGTAAAGTTCGAGAGAACTTTACATTGAGGCCTCCTTACAAAAGGGAGAATCCTCAGACCACGGGACGTGTTGTGTCTGGTGGGCTACTGCCCGACGATTGATGTCGGGACGTTGTAATATGCTAGTTGCGCGATAAACTCTGCTTGCGAGATGCAGGATTTTGCGTGACGTCATGATAATGCGTAGTTCGTATGTGGCGATGTAGATGCCGCCACAGTACTGTGAAGCTCCAGACGAGATCTTCACGAAAAAAATAAAATCCAATAGGACTTGTAACAAAATGATATCGAAAATAGACTTTACATCACATCTTAGTTCTAGCACTGACTCTATATAACAAAAAATACACAATCAAAATATTTGACGCCTGCTTGTATGTTCGAACAGCAGATGCCGTCAATTATGACCGGCCTGTATTATAAGAGTAAGGCTACATACTCGTAATAGCCTCTACAGTACATTTGCAACCAAAAACGTATCATCATCTACCTGCCTGTTCCCAACTATGTCGGGGTCGGCTTCCAGTCTAACCGGATGCAGCCGAATACCAGTATTTTACATGAAGCGACTGTCTATCTTACCTCCACAACCCCAAAAAGTATGATAATATTGGTCAATATTATTTAATTACCACTATGACGGGAAAACAATGTATGTATTTAAAGTAACAGGAAGTGTATCACGTGTGGCGCCATTTAATAACACGTTATAATTAAAACTTAATTAAACAACAAGTTTTTTGAACTCTTTACAAAGTACAAGATCATGCACCGTGAAGGCTGAGATGACTCATTCTTATTAATATTTTTGTCTAAACACATAGAATCAGGTAAAATTGTTGGTTTATTTGTAGGAGGTAATCTATGGAAGTGCTAATCCGATTACGAAAATTATTTCACAGATAGAAAGCTACACTATTGCTGAGTGCTAGAGGATATGTTGTATTTATTCAAACTAGACTGAGTCGGATTCCCTGAGCTGATCCCTGCTAGTTATTCTTATGTATTAAAATCAAACAGATCAACATAATTATCATCTGCCTGCCATTCCACAACTAAGTTGGAGTCCGCTTCCAGTCTAACCGGATGCAGCTGAATACCAGTATTGTGCATGGAGCGACTGCATATCTGATCTCTACAACCCAGTTACTGGGTAACACGATACTCCTTAGGTACTTTACTAGTGTGTTTTAGGGTAAGGTCTTACGAATAACAGCAGAGTCCAACGGTTTAACAGAAGCGTCTCGTTTTGGAATGGATGCTCATTGCTCTCCTATCCTCGGACTGGTAAGAGCCACAGCTGTCACTAGCTTCAGCAATAGTAATGGTCTATTAAAAAATCAATTAAAAAAAGACTCACAACATTCCAATTTGTAAAAAAGGCAGGGGTAAACTTTGCAATCGCAAACAGTTCCGGATTCGTCACTTTTCCATTGATGAACAGGTCACACATATAAACTGTATAAACTAAAATAGAATAAAGGAACACGGCACAAAATAAAACGTGGAAAAATATCCGGAAATACAAACGAATATATAATCGCGATTTATTTTCGAAAACTTCCGTCACTTTTATTTTCACTTCCACCATTGTATGTTCTTTATTTTGTTGGATTTTTATCTTTACTTTATTGGATATTTTTCTTTATTTTATTGGATTTGTTTTCTTTATTTTATGGGATTTTTAAAACAACTTTGTTGTAATTACTATTTTAAATAGATACGTCTTTTCAGACGGAGGTCACTCCTCATATTGTAATTTAGAGTTAAAATTAGTTTTTTTGGGTATGTAAATAGTAATTATGAATTCCGGTTCTCATCATATATTTTTTTGACTAGCATTGTTACTTTTCGTTTTATTTATTAAATTAACTTCCATATTATAAAGTTAGAATCGTTACTCGTATAATCTGACTGTGGGAGAACTTTATGGCTGATTTGGTCACCTAACAAGCGGTAAGCAAGCATGCACATGACATCTTAAAGAAGTAATTATTTGAAGAATAAATAATGAGTAATAAGAATAAATGTATTTAAACACTAGCAGCGCCCCGCGGTTTAACCCGCGTAAGTTTCGATCCCGTGGGAATGTCGGGATAAAAAGTATCCTATGTGTTAATCCAGGAAATGGTCTATCTATGTGCCAATTTTCATCCAAATCTGTTCAACGGTTTATGCGTGATTGAGTAACAAACATCCAAACATCTTCACAAACATTCACATTTATAATATTAGTTATAGGATTGTTGCATTTCCTTACATACTTAAAATTAATGGATGTTGTATTTTTTTACATAATTAGATAAACAATGGTCCCCAAACTAGGCGGCGCAGGCGCTTGTATCACGGGGGCTGGAGTTTCGTTAGCATTAAATAAAAAATAAATTATTGATCGTTGGGAAAATTAAAAGATAAAATTATATTAGGTCTTAAGTATTTAGTACAATTGTCTTACAAAATACTTTACGAGTAGTAAGAAGGTTAGTGGATTACCTTTTAAAATAAATAAGATAAAAACAAATTTTGTTCACATTAACGACTCTTCTGAAAACCTGATCAGTCTTTGGTCAACTGGACCCACACGAAAGTCTCTTATCAGTAACAATACTATCAAGGCTCATGTTAGCGGTTGTGATTCATCATCATCATCAGCCTATAGCAGTCCACTGCTGCGGTTGTGATTGGTAGATCAAAATTATCAGCAACCGAAAATAGCATAAATGGTCATGCGATGTAGCAACCTTATTGGCTAGCCTCGCTTCAGATCGAAATGCAAGGCTAAACTAGTCGACAGGTCAGGCCATGTGTGGTAAGTTCTTAGCTAATCAAGATTCCTCTGTCTCAGAAATCATGTTAATGAAATCGTCGGTTGTCGTCATCTATATACTAGTAATAAAGCTGAAGATCGCTAATCTCTGGAACGGATTGGAAACATTATTTTTGCATTAGATAACTCAATTTTTGAGGAGGGCTATATACATGGTCCCAATAAAATAGATGGACAAATTTTAACACAGCGCTCAGTACGTCTAACCAAAGATATCCAAGCAAAAAAAAACATTTTATTTTGACCTAAAATAATAAATTGCCGGCACATTAATGTATTTTCGTTAGCGTTAATTTACCTTGTAAGTATCTAATGCATTTTTATATTTTCCTTATATTTTTTTAACATCGTCCTTATTTTGGTGGTCTGACTGATTTCTAAAAGTTTGTCCTTCTATTTTAATTGGACCTTATATAGGCTGTTTTACAAAAATAAAAAAGGCAGAAAGAAAATACCTAATACTTCGTATTTTTCCACTGCGTGTATTTATATTTTATATCATTATAGCTTATGTCCGCGACTTCGTCCGCGTCTTGTTCTCCCGACCCACCCCGTCGAATCGCATCGCCTGCTCGTTCGTTTTCGCTTAGCGTTCTTTCTGCCTTTTTTACGTGGTCTTATTTATTTCCCCCACGTAAACCGGTACCGTCACTCTATATCGGATCACCTCTAAGATAAGCCATTAAAAAAAAAGGATCATCGACATCTGTCGAGGTGGTTAAGAATAGTCGTTGAATATACATAACAAAAAGATTCCGCCGAATTGCAAACATTCTCCTTTTTTTGAAGTCGGTTATAAAGTGAGTCCTCTTCCTATTCTATACAATCAATTGAGTCACTTGAGTGAGTGACCTATACAGCGATAACATGTAGGTCAGATGTCTACAAATATAACAACGTCATCTGACATCTAGCCTGTGAATACCTACTGGTATTTACAAATTAGTAGGTGGAGCTCGTGGCTAAATAATAAAAGCCGTACCGGGTGGATCGAAGGTAAGCTACGCTTGCTGCGGTCGGTTCGTGGATGGTTCCATTACATATGGAGACCCCTCCGTGCCTCTGAAAGCACGTTAAGCCGTTGGTTCCAGCTGTCACTTGTATAGATATTTGACAGTCGTTCGTAGTAGCCTTAAAGTCTAACCACTAGCTTTACAACGGGGTATCGTGTTACCCAGTAGCTGGGTAATAACGGTCAGATAGGCAGTCGCTCCATGTAAAATACTGGTAATCAGCTGCATTTGCTGGTTAGAGTGGAAGCCAACCCCAACAGTCCGGAAAGGCCAGGCAGATTGATTTTGAGTAGTTAGAAGCCGACTCCAACATAATTCTCTAAATATGCTAAGATTTCGCTTGTTTAAAGCAAGGCTAAGAAGATTTTTAACATAATAAATACAGGCATTAGATGACGATGATTTATAATGATAATATTCTGGTATGTTATCATTGAAATAATCAGTAATGAAACTCTACGCGGAAGGTCATGCATTAGAATCTACAATACCGACGTTAAAACACGTAGTTATATACCTAATAAATACCTTTTCTCACGTACTGAGAGCAATATCGCGTTCTTAGCAGAGAGGAGAGTCACGCGGGTTTTTGAAGAGCCTACTATACAATTTAATATCTTTGAAGGCCAATTCTTGTACTTAAAAATAAATATACATATCATAGATACATTTCTATGATACATATACATCAAAATTGAGAACCTTCTCCTTTTTTGAATACGGTTAAAAACTTTTAAATTCAAGTCATAATCTCATCTCGGCGACAATCTACGGCGACGATCTTGTCATGTAAATTTTTTATTTAGGTAAATTCGAGTTTTTTTCTTAGAGATATTGAGACTGCGGATGTTCTTATAACAACGGGAATTGCCCCTCTGTGGGGTAATTGTGTAACATACCTACTAACAATAGCAGTAGATACAACAACATTCATTGAGAGACTCAGGCTAGTGGGTGGCACTACTGAGAATGTTACTCAATTTGTATTATGTTAAACTTTTAACCGCCCGACAAGTGCTCCCAGCGCCCGAAAAAAAAAACCTGATAGATTACAGCGTCATTAAATAAAAAACAGATTAAACGAGCTGTGGTATTTGGAAAATACCGTCTACGTATATATACGACCCGGGCGAAATGGACACGAAAATATTTGTCGGATTAATCGGTTAAAAGGTTCAGAGCACTCAAACTCGAAGCATTTATTGCAATTAAACCATTTACAGGCACTTTTGAACTGTCAAGGAATCGGTCAATTAGCTAGGTGCCTATTTCAAATCATAATAAATGGGCAAAAACTCTATGGAAACTGTCAAATCTAAAATATTGTTGTGATTTTTTTGCAGCATATCTACTGTTATTTAAGATCCTGTTATTGTCTCCTATATAGCTGCTAACAAAAACATTATAAATATGTATAAGTATTGAACTTGACCAAAGTCCTTGATCTTAGTAGTTTTCCCGCGGCAAGGTTGCTACTTCTTATTAGATAATTATCTATATAAAATATAAAAAAAACATTAATCAAAAAGTATTGTACCCACGGTTTTTATATAACTTATGAATGGTATGTGTATTTCCCATGGGGTACAACGTCATGAAGAGAACATCATCATCGTCAACTATCGACAACATCAACTATGTTGGGGTCGGCTTCCACTCTTAACCGGATGTAGCTGAATACCAGTATCTAACATGGAGCGACTGCCTATCTGACCTCCACAACCCAGTTACTGGGTAATAAGATTCACCGTAGTAAGACTGGTTTTCAGACTTTCGGGCTTCAGACTACTCGTAGCGTCTCAGATGTACTGACGACAGCCGCGAACAATAGTTTAACGTACGTTCCGAGGAACGGAGCTGTCTCGATATGTAATTGATGGTTACCCATCCGCGAACCTTCCTCGGCAAGCGTAGCTTAACTAAAGACTGACCTAGACGGCTGTTATTATTTAGCCATGAGCGGCATGAGTCCCTCATTGGATTCCTCATGTGGTAAAACCTCATGAAGAGAACATACCTAATAATTACGACGGTTTTTGGTTCCAGATAAGTTCCGGATAGTTTATTAAGCAACTAATTTCATACAAAGTTCATTATTTTAATTGATCTGGACCCGGAATTTCTGTCCCATTCGGTTCATTATTTTAATTTATCTGGTGCAGTGCCGTATTCTGGGACGATTCTCAGCTACACAACCATGATTTAAATCTAGATTTAAGTTAAGATGTAATGTAGCAAATCTGTTTTAAATGTAGATTGATGACTGAGCATCATTCTCGTTAATTTCTACAGACTGATAAGCCAATAGATAAATGAATGCGTTGTTTCAAGAGCGTCGCTCCGTTTGTTTTAAAAGCTATTTTACTATGGTCTATCCCAAAAATATGTGACAAAAATGTAAACATGAACTTGACGCCTACAGACAGGATTGGTCCACACTAGCTCAAGACCGGGAGGAGCGGAAAGGAGAAAGGGAGGCCTTTGTCCTGCAGTGGGCAAAGGCCTCCCTTTCTTCTTCTGCAACATCCGCTCC
The DNA here is from genome assembly GCA_914767645.1 of Hydraecia micacea. Classification (NCBI taxonomy): domain Eukaryota; kingdom Metazoa; phylum Arthropoda; class Insecta; order Lepidoptera; family Noctuidae; genus Hydraecia; species Hydraecia micacea. The sequence goes on along the minus strand of OU611802.1, from coordinate 9,631,423 downwards.
CTCTCAAGGAGAGGAGGACTGAGTCCCAAAAGTGAGAACATTATCTACTAATATTTTAAGAGAGAGTGAATTTTCTCAGTTTATGTATATGAAGGGTATTCCCCGGAACCAAGCTACAGCCTATTTGAAAAATTCTTTCACCATTTGAAAAGTATATTATTCAAGATAGACATAGGTATATATAATACTCGTATATACAAAAATACAACCGAATTGATAACCTCCTCCTTTTTTTGAAGTAAATGAAATAGTATCTTGATTTCATGCAAGCCTAGTACTCTTTGTTAGATTACTGCTTAGAACTCGTGCACAACATGTCGTGAACAGAATACTGTCTACACACATGTGAATTGCACCCGTGCGAAGCCGGGGCGCGTCGCTAGTAAGCTGGTAAGAACCTTATGTATGGAAGGGACATCGACGCGCAAGCTTAAACCATAAATAGGGCAGATTTTTTTTGTCAGTTCTAAAAAAAAAATCTACTGTTTCATAGAAAAGTGCAATACCTACGCGCGGTCAAAATGTTTTTTTTTTCTTTTCCTATAATGTCATCTCGTAGTTGACCTTGAGAGGTCGTGACTACTTAACCGGACTATCCTGTAAACTCAAAGCCTCCAGCCAGGGGCAAATATCTTATATACTAAGCGACTACACGCTAAGGGCATCCCCTGTGGGGTACGAACCTCGGCTTAGGGCGTCGCTGGGGGAGGGCAGCAAGATGGGACAGGCTGCATCAGATTATTATTATTTAAGCTTGATGAGGATAGCAAAGCACATCTATACATCTATACAAATAAATAAAATTGTAGTGTCTGTTTGTAATATTAAAATAACCGCTTGTTACTGAATGCAAATGGATGTATACACGGTACAAATACCAAAATACAATTTTTTACAATTTTTGTCTGTCTGTTTGTTCCGGCTAATCTCTGAAACGGCTGGACTGATTTTGACGGTACTTTCACTGGAAAATGTAATAAGGAGTAACTTAGCTTACTTTTATTTTAACAGCTAGTTTTTTATAATAACCGACGAAATATTACAGCGCAGGGGAGTTCAGGATCATGTACAGATTCCATGGTAAAAGGTCAAGCGTCGCTGTATATTCTAGAGGTACTTACAAAGTTCCAATTGGTGAGGTAACACGGAGTGAACCACTTGGCAGTGATGATTCGTTCGTCAGTCAAATCTCGTCTCTTAATCAACAGGAACCACAGATAACCACCATAACAAACAACCGAATTAAACAAACCACAAGCCACAATATGGAATAACAACCTCAAATACAACCGAATAGAACGTCCTTTTTCAAATTCTTCATTCACTGTGATTTTCACTTCGGCCATTTTAATTTCGCTTTATATTATTGGATTGTTTATTTTTATTGTGCAATTATTGGATCATTTCTTTTTGTTATTGGATTCTTTTGTAATTTAGTTTTATTGTTTCTTGTGTTGTTTTTATTTATGAACGTGCTGACCGGTTGAGGTCACGTTATATTATGTGATCAACTAGTATGTGTAGCAGTGATTTTAGGATTCCTTAGTCGTTAGGACGAGTCGTTGCATTGCTATATTAACGTAATGAGGTTTCTTTAATAGTATTAATGATTAGTTTGATTAGAATGCAGGTTTGCTTAGATGATGTAATTTATTGATAGGCCTCATTTATATTCACTCATTTCATGTAATTTGATTCATTCGAAAAAGATGCGCCTCTATGGTGCGCGTGCGCCGGGTGTAGGCCAGTCCCAACACTATACTGCGGTGTATCGGGAGCAGACTGGACTACTTGTCTGTGAATCGCTGCTGCAAACTTTCCACATCGGTGTTGAGCTTGTAGCAAGGATTCTCATAACTATAGGGCAGTGCTAGGTTAGATTTGTAGGTTAGTTTACTGCATATTGTGTCCATTGTTACTTGTTAATTAAATATAACTAAATAAATAAATAGTCGGATTGGTAAATTGCATGCGAGTGAACCGGGACCACCCCTATGTGCTGATGGTCTCCCTCCCGATCTCCCTCCCCGGAGGTCGGGTGCCTTTTGAAGGTTTCCCCCGAAAACAAGAAAAAAAGATCTCTTTCCTCTGTTTTCCTTCTTTAAAATATTTAGTCAAATAGAAATTAACCTACGTAACTACCAAAAAAATTAATTTATGAGTGACAGTTCTTAATTAAATCCATTTCTGTTTTGAAACTGTTTGAAGCCTTTAAAGTGAGTCTGTAGGTACACTACCAACCTGACGATTTATTCTGTTAAAATGTCACACACATGTATGTTAACTCGGTGAGATTTTTACTGACTTCTGACTGATTTGAATTGACGGGCTGAATGTCATATACTCAGATAACATCTACAGAAACGTGTACAGACGCCAGCACATCAAGCTACTACAATCTGTCAAATTTCTATAATAGATTTTCAACTTTATCGCAAAAGCATAAGGTTCAAAGTTGATTGGGAAAATTTAACAGTTTCGGGTAGCTTGATGTGCTGGCGTCTGTACCATCCACGACGCTTTCTTCTTTCGTAGTCAGTTTCGTAGGTGGCTTAAGGGACATTGGATAATTACTCCTTCGAAACCAGTTACATAGTACTTAGTATAAAAAAAACCTCCATGGAAACCAGTTACGAAACCCCGGATTTCTTGACGGCCGAAGCGGAATTAAATTATGAAGCTAAACGCAAGACTATTAAACACCGAAAATAATTCTGCGGAACCAACACACTGAATCGTGTAAACTTGCCAATAAAACCTGCTTTTGTTACCTGAGTCTCAATGACGTTGCGACGCACGCCATGTTACCTACTAATAACTGATTTTAACAAACTGGTTATTGATATAATTACACTTGATGCGTGTGTGGAGTCTACCTACAGGTTGGATATGGATGAAACATTGTTGATGTATATTGTTTTGAACACACCCTCTCGCATCGCATCGTCTGCCCGTGCTATTACTTCGTTTTCTCTGAGCGTTCTTTCTGGCTTTTTACTTTTTGCTCGGTCCTAATGGCCCTAGCGTGATGTTAAATATAAGTCTTTAAGTTCAACCGAATTGATGTTCCTTTTTCAAAGTCTTCATTCACTGTGTATTTTACTTCTGTCATTCTTACTTTGCTTTACCATTGGATTTTTATAAATATTTTGTGGTTTTAATTAATTTATTTATTTTATTGGATTCTTATTTAGAATCTACAAAATTTTAAGAATGAGACCTCCTTCCTACCTAGAGGAATATAGCTAAAATTATGCAGTAAGTTATTATTAACCTTTTTTTTTTGACATACCTACGTTTGAAAACCAGTAAACGTTCCGGTTTTTAGCTAACCAGTCCGAATATAGTTTTTACTGATTTTTCCTTAAAGTCAGTCAGATATTCTAATATGTACAGTCAACAAAAGAGAAAAGTATGCAGGATCGTCGGATATAGTTGAAGACCAATGGATGTTGTCGACTGAAATTTAATTTGATAAATGAGCGGTTTGTTTTCTATTAATAAAATTAAATTTCAGTCGACAACAGCCATCGGTTTCTTACTAAACTTCAACTATATCCGACGATCCTGCATACCTATCTCTTTTGTTGACTGTACCTACGTGAGAAGCATATCTACCTACTACCTAATAAAAACAAGCATTATGTTTTTGTACATTATTATTACTTTACATTATGTTTTATTGCATTGCTTGAGGCGGTACAAAGTTCCAAAATAATAAAATGAAAATAATGACGATCATGTCTGAATAATAACTACGAGGAAATAGCAAAATGAAATATCCAACATTCGGGACACGAAAATATTTTTATTTTATTTGGTACTGGACAGGTCTAAAGATATTGTTAAATTGACTTGGGAACATACAATCACAGTTCTTATTGGTTGAATTGAACAGAAATAATATAACCTGCCTTTGCCCAGCCATATTGGGGTCTGTTCCCAGTCTAACCGGATGCAGCTGAATACCAATATTTCACATGGAGCGACTGCCTATCTGACCTCCACAACCCAGTTACTGGGTAACGCCATATCCCTTGGAAAGACGGGTTGTCAGATTTTTGGACTCGAGACTACTCGTAACGACTGTCAATGATCTGCGAATGACAGCCGGGAGACACAAAGGGTCTCGATATGTAATGGATGGTCACCCATCCACGAACCAACCGCGGCAATCGTAGCTTAACCCGTGCGGCTGTTATCATTTATCCAAGAGCCATATACTACGAGAGCAGTGGTGGCCTAGTTGTATCGACTTACCGAGTTGTAGGTCGTAGGTTAGAACCCAGACAGGCGCTTTACTTTGTGTAATTTACATATTTCATCACCACTGCTCTCAAAAAAAGGTGAAGGAAAACAAAGTGAGGAAACCGCCATGTCCTAGAACCAAAAATTCGAAGACATGTGACATCTACCAACACGCACTGGGCCCGCGTGTTGGATTACGGCCCACTCCCTCTCACAGAGAGTAGGCCTGCGTCGCAGCAGTGAAAACGTTGTAGGCTGATTATGCATATAATATACTACCTTCGACGAACCACGTGCGTGATGTCATGCTAACATGAGGCTATCACATTCTAGTTTACACAAAAACATTTAGTTTCACTTGTGTGTTGTTTTCTATTTCACAAGTCATAGGCCGAATAGTAGTCATTATAATAAACTTGTTCTAGTAACTCGCCTGGCTACATAGTTCGTGCTGCGATTCGTTCCGAAAATCAAATAATTAGGGACGGGAGTTTAGTTGTTACATTCAAGAAACGTGTGGAGAAATCTGACTCCACACCCACAAATCTTCTTCTAAATAAATAAAAATGAAATTCTGTTCATCACTCGAACGATTGGCAGCTAGAACGATTTGGCTAATTTTTGTTTTTAATTAAAGGGCTGTCCGCCATTTTATTTTATTTTCAAAATGGCAGCCACGCATGAAACCTATACAGGGTGACTAGTAATTAGTGATCGATACCTAAACACGTGATTGTACTCATGATAACAAACAACTTTTACTATGGGACCAAACCTGAAATAGCGAAAAAAAAATCTGCTATTCAATACATTTTGACCAGTTAGGCGAACATAAACGACTAAACAGCAGACTGTTTTCGCAATTTCAGGTTTGGTCCCATAGTAAAAGTTGTTTGTTATCATGAGTACAATCACGTGTTTAAGTATCGGTCACTAATTACCAGTCACCCAGTTCCGCTGTCCCCATTGAATGGGGACTGCGTGTGGTCTGCCTGCCATACGCTGATGATTGTTGAAATCAATATATTTTATGATCTATCTATCTAGACTCTAATGTCCCACCGTTGGGTAAAGGCCTCCCTTTCCCACTCACATGTCCACTGCCATTGCGGGTCAGTCCGTTCGGTAGGAGTCAAGTTCGTCCGTCCATCTTCGTTGTTTGATAAAGATTAGATATTCTGTGGATAGCCTGTTATGTGGCATTAAATCGTCTATTACGAATAATTATTACAACTATTATAACTTTCCTATTGGATTACATACGGACGAGGTATCAATTTTACTTATTATGACCTACATATATTTTAAAGGTAAATAAATACATCAGGGATTTCTCATCTCCCATCAGTCTTAGTTTGGGTCCTGTAAATATAAAATTTATAATAGGCTATCCCCTATTCCATAGGATCTGGCAAAATTTGAATAGGTGCTATAGCCAAAACCTATATCTGACCATTTTGAAAACAAAATGACCACAGCTGCGTCCGCCCTTTTTGCGTGGACCAATAGCCATGCATTGTAAGTAAAACAAAAAAGGATCCTTTTTAGGCTCTATAGCGGCCGAGCGCTGCAAGCAGAAATAGTCCTTACGGTGGTGGTCAGATATTGATTATGACCTACTAGATATACCTCTACGGACCCCTTGATGTAATAGCCCAATTCTTGGGAAAGGCTATAGGGTATTTAACATCACGCCACAATCCCAAAAACCCTCGCCGAACAAAAATAAAGAAAGTCATAAAGAACGTTAAGCGTAAACCGAGTAATAGCGCAGGCAGACGATGTAATGCGACGTGGTCTACTTAGTAAAAACTTAATATCATTTAGGTACTGAAAGACAACGCGCAGCCTAAACCGCTGTGTCTAGAAGATTGATATTTTGCACTGGAGTACCCTTTATAACGAAAGTCAGCACTAACGAAGGATTTTTGGAAATGCATCTCCTAAAGTTGTTAAATAGGGGATAAAAGTTTGTATGGAAGTTCTTCACTTTTGCTGATAGGAAATGCTATCGGGCACATGGCTTGTGTTTAAATAAGATACTTAATAAAAAAATATTAATATCAGATCAGGGCAGTCCTTTTCTTAAAATTATATTACCTACAAAAATAGGTAAGTCACCGCCCGCAGCGCCATCCAGTGGTGAATTAGTTGTAACTGAAGTTCATACGAAACTCCATAGATGGCGCTACGAAATACCTGATGTAAAGGAGACACAATTATGAATTGATTTTATTATTCAAACTCAAACTCAAAGTATTGATTTAGGATATCCGTATTCAAAATCGAAAGTCCGTATTCAAACTAGGCTGTGAATGAGCACTTTTTGAACATCAACATTGCATGACAGGGCCGTTTTGAGTAGATGTGACGCATGTTTTCTCCCAAATTGTTATTTTGTTTGTGTTTTTTTATGCGTCATGTTTACCGCAAATAAACGTATTTTCTTTCTTTCTTTTCTTTCAGGAGTGTGAGTGGTCTTAGTGTTTTAGCTGGGAAGAAATGGCGCAACAAACTCCCCAGCAGTCTATAATTATTTATGCACGATTAATGACTTAAATTTAACTGGCGAATAGTGGATAAACATTTGCCTAACTCTAGCAATATTGGTAAATATGCTATAATAATTTAAAAAATCTAAAAACCCGACTGCAACTAGGTATAAAGTCAAAACAAGCTTCCGTTTTAAGCAGTCTGATGCAGTTGGTGGCAGTTGATTTAGTTCAATCTCAGATTTGATGCCACCAACTGCATCACATCTGCTTGAAAAGTGAGCTTGTTGTGAACTTCTGTAACGCGCGTTCTTTTGTAAAATCTCTAATCTCTAGTTCATTTGTGAAATTTTCGAGGGTACTTTAGGGTACGTAGTTAAAATACGTAATACCTACTCTTTATTATGTACACCATATAACTCCGCCCCGACCCTTGCTAGAGCCAGCCCGCGTCACTGAGCCTGTAGCTTTAAATACGTCACAAAATAATCCAATCCAGCCTGTCCCTTGCTGCCCTCTCCCAGGATGCCCTAAGCCGAGGTCCGTACCCCACAGGGGATGCCCTTAGCGTGTAGTCGCTTAGTTTTTTAAGCTCTGGCTGGAGGCCTTATTTTATTGAGGCACCCACAGGCAAGCTCGGTTAAACAGACGACAATCTCCGAGGCTGACATGAGAGATGCCATTAAAAAAAATACATCATATAAATTACAGTATTATCAACAGTAAGTGATTCGAGGGGTCCGTGGCTAAATAATAACAGCCGCACAGGTCGATCGATCAGGTTAAGCTACGCTTGCCGCGGTTGGTCTGTGGATGGGTGACCATCTTTACATACTGAGACCCCTCCGTGCCTCGGAAAGCACGTTAAGCCGTTGGTCCCGGCTGTCATTCGTGGATCTTTGACAGTCGTTACGGGTAGTCAGAAGCCCGAATGTCTGACAACCAGTCTTACCAAGGGGTATCGTATTACCCAGTAACTGGGTTGTGGAGGTCAGATAGGCAGTCGCTCCATGTAAAATACTGGTATTCAGCTGCATCCGGTTAGACTGGAAGCCGACCCCAACTAGTTGGGAAAAGGCTAGGCAGATGATGATGATCAACAGTAAGTGATTACAGTAAGTATGTATTACAGAATCTAGTTATGTAAGTATGTAGAAATAACATGTACATAATTACATACGCATGAAAGACAACGGTTTACAGTAAACACGTGACACTAATTACACAAGAACGATGCGCACTTGACTGGTTTAAAAACATGGCTTTATTCGAGGATTTCTCCGGTAACGTGGGCGCAGGCGCAAATGTCACATACCTACACAAACGGCCTGACCCGGAACGGAATAACTAACTATTTGTGGGCTATACGGATATAATATCATCAGAAACATCACGCCTGTAAACCTCGAAGGGTCAGGCAGAGGTGTACCTTTAGTACACCCACAGTTAGCCAGGTATGTTTAAGTCCCATCTAACAGGGGGCGAGATACAAATCCAGACCCCTGGGAGCTACTGAGAAATTCCTGATAGAAAAAGTGTTATTGACACTTTGAGGAATCGAACCCAGGTTACGTCCTGCCATGCCTGGGTTCGATTCCGAGCGGATGCTCAGCAGTAGGCAGCTAGGGTACATATACCTACTTGTTATTCATTATTCATATAAATGCAGAAAAAATGGACATTATCGAATTAGTAAACGTAGAGTTTGAGTTATGTGCCGGAATCGAACCCGCCACCTCTTTACCACCCCAGTAGTTCAAACATTTTTATTTTAGAACAAATTAGATGACTGCTCCTCATATGGTAAATGATCGCTTCCACCCATATATCCGTGCTTCTACCTATGAAAATGATTTGATGTTTTTTTTTTTTTGTACATACAACGACCTTATGCTGTAGTGTTACTACTTGAATAATATGTTTTTTTAACCGACTTAAAAAAGAGTAGGTTCTCAATTTAGATGTTTATAAGCATATTGTCAGACATTTTACACGTGCGGCCTCTGGACAAGTTGTACGCAGAAGGCCATCAATGTTCTTCGAATTCAATACAACAATGCGTTCAGGATGCTGCTGGGGCTTCCACGCTTCTGCAGTGCGTCGGGAATGTTTGCTGATGCGCACACTGATGGCTTCGCAGCGATCAGACGTAAGCGTGCCGCGTCGCTGCTGCAGGGGGTCCGGGGCAGCTCGAACAGTCTCCTGAATGTCATTGCAGGGAAATTTGATTGCCCGCTCGTCCATTATTTGTCCAACCTGCATGTTTACTAACATAGTTATTTAAGGTTAATGTTTTACTAACAAATTATGGATGAATAATTCTGAAATAAAATGATTATTTCCTTTATTTAATTATTTACATATAAATTATATTTTTAAATATTAGCATACTTATAAAATATATAAAAACATTAAAAAATATAAAAAATAGTAGCCCACCGATATCGGGAACAGGGTCCAAGCTACCCGGCGGTCAGGAGAGAGAGGGAACCTCCTGACAATGCGAGCCGTGTCCAGTCTGTGGCCCGACTGTCAAGTTGACGGTAGAAAAAATGTTTTACTCCGTGTTATTTTATAATATTCTTTAAACATTAATAATGACGAAATAATGTTTTGATACGTGTTTTACCATTTTTGAAGCATCATACTACGTTTATATATACCTACGAGTACCATATACCAGGATGCAAGGAAATCAACAAATGACACGAGATGATAACACGAAGCCGGGCAAGCAAGACAGTTGCATGAAACCACACACCCAACATCTTCGGGTTCGTCGCTCAGCTCCGCCTCGCATTTGCCGGAACCTGCTCCAGGCGTGAGTCCTGTGACACCGGCCGCTGCAGTTGCGTCGAGCTCGAGCGACGAATACTTTTCACCGCCGACGACACCACCACCAGTATGTCGGCGCGGAAGAGGCCGACCACCGGCCAGCTTAGGACTCCGAGGCCCACCGGCCTCTGAGAGGGTCCCCGCTCCCGGTGGAAGTATGCAGCGCATGAGATGGACACAAACTGTCAATGAAAATGTCATGCGCGTGTCGGAATATGTAGAATTGTAAAGAATACAATCTTCCTAGATTGCATGGAATTAGTAGGTACTTTCCTAAATTGTATGGAATTACTATGTACTACATTTTTGCTAAACCGTCAAGTGTTTCTAGACGGAAGAATTAACGAATTCCGAACGAAACCGGAGATCTGTGAATCGGTCTAAATAAATACAATAACTTATTTTACTTTTCATCTAAAATGTAAGGGTAACAGAATTAAACATAGTATTTAAAATATTTCCTTAATTTTATGTGCAATTCTTGATGTATAAATTATTATAATAAAATATATAGTAAACTCAGTGAATGTTATGTTTAAGAGACTTTATTAAATTGTAGTCTGATAAATTGTGATAAAAATACATTTAATAACTTATAATGTTTTAAAATAGTTCTGCTTAATTAGATTTACTTAAGATTGTTAATATTAAAAGTTATTTGGTCAAAATGTATGATTGGTTTAAAAAGGCGCCATAATGTGGGCGGTTAGGGAAGGGAGGAGAGTAAACAAAAGGGGATGCGCGGGGGCGTCTTTCCTTTTTCTGGCGGTAAACCCCGAGGAGTCAAGTAAGTTAAGTACCTACCATGTCTGTTTGTATTATTCTCTAAAACTGTCTTATAATATGAATATCTGACTATATTGTATCCTGTGTGTTACTGCAATGATAATTACCATAATGGTATGTTATTATTTGTTTGCTCTGTGTTAATTTGAACTCGATCTTTGTTATCTTGTTTCATGCACTTCCATGTTTATACCATGTTATAAAATCCGATCTGGATTCTGTAATGATAAATATCTAACCAGAATAATGAACCGGGGAGTTTCTTGCTCGTTCTTCTCCCGCGGAATTAGCTTTGGAACGAGCGACTAGTTTTTTTTAATTACCTTCCTATCTAAGTAACATAATTATCTAAATAAATACCTAGTCTTGCCTATGTTGTTGTTTTTATAATCTAAACCCTTAGTTAGGTACACACAACCCCTACACACAGTCAATCGATCTAGATAAATGCTTTATCTCTCTCAGAAATATTGCATCATAATCCAAATGGATTAACCCCTTTCTCACATCAGAAGTGGGATAGTTCTCTGGCCTCATTATTAATTCACCCAATTTAAACATTTCCAGAATGGAAGCTGCTACGATAAACGAGCTTTTGAAGGCTATTCGCGATGCTGTCTCAACTCCACCACAGAAAGAGGATGACGTCGCGCTGCCGGTATTTGATCCGGACAAAAATGATTGCGGAGCATCGGGCTGGTGTATCAGCATCGAGGCCCTCGCCGTGGAATTAAGATGGAGCAGCATTAAAACGGTGGCTAAAGCTGGTAAGGCCCTTAGGGGCTCTGCGTTATCATGGTTCGAGTCCTGGACACCGTCAGAAGGGAGGTCTTGGGATAATTTTCGCGCCAACATTCAGGATATTTACCCTGAAAAAAGAAATTTAAGTGAAAGGCTTCGCAAAGCGGTTCTATTTGTATCTGATTCAGCGGAATCGTACAGTGAATATGCAAGAGAGAGAATTAGATTGTTTAGGAATACTAAAATTGCGTTTACTGAAACGCAATTAATAGAATTAGTTTGTGGTGGCATCAGTGATGTCGATGTAAAGATGGCTGCCCTAAACAATGGCGCCATTTCCACTTCGGGGCTTATTTCGTTGCTGTCCACTTACTCTAAGACGAAGAAAAGGCCGTCGGAAAATGCTGGTAGTTCCATAGTAAATAAGCGATTCAGATTAGAAAGGAGATGTTATAATTGTAATCAAACTGACCATGTAAAATCTCAATGTACTAAACCCATTTCAGTTCAGGCTGGTCCCTGTAAAGTTAGTAACAATTCGTTAACTAAAGATTTTCGTACAAAAATTTGTGCTTATTGTAAAAAGACTGGTCATACTGAATCTGTTTGTTACCAAAAGCAGCGGGCTGAAACAACCAATGCATCAATAGCAGGTCCGTCTAAGGAGATTAATTTTTTAGACAAACCGAATTAAAACTCACCAAAGTTTTCATTAAAAATAAACCAATTGAGTCACTTATAGATACAGGAGCTAGCTGTAGTTTAATTAAATAATCTATTGCAAAACAAATAGGTTGCCACTTGTTACCTGTGTCAATGCATCTAAACGGAATAGGACAAAGTAAGATTTATGCAATTGCTTGTGTTACCCTACCAGTTCAATTTGAAGACATTTGTTTAGAACTTGATTTGTATGTGGTAAGAGACCACGACTTCAGTTATGATCTTCTTATAGGCAGAAATGCAGTTCAATACCCTGATGTAGGAATTATTACCGATTCTTTTGGCAGTCGCTTGGTTAGAAAGCCGATTGACACCAAATTAGAAATAAATGTTATTCTCACAACTTTAGAAACTAGTGAACTACATTCAAAAATCAAACACTTAGATTTACCATTACAAGATAAAATTAAAATCATTTTTCAACGTTATCCTTCTGTTTTGAATGAAACTAGTACTGTGAAAACTGGTGAGCTAAATCTACATCTACAAAAAAACGAAATCATTAATTACCGCCCATATAGGTTAGCTCCAATTGAAAAAAAGAAGGTGGGAGACATAATACAAGACCTTCTAAACAAAAATATAATTCGAGAAAGTGATTCCCCGTTTGCTAGTCCAATAATATTAGTAAAAAAGAAAGACGGTAGCGATAGAATGTGTGTAGATTACAGAGCATTAAATAAAATTTTGGAAAAAGATAGGTACCCACTTCCCCTTATTCAAGACCAAATAGACAAGTTGGGTAAAGCCAAGTATTTTATATGTATTGATATGAAAAATGGCTTTTATCAAATACCAATATCAGTAGAATCTATAAAATATACTGCCTTTGTAACACCAGATGGCCATTATGAATTTTTGAAAATGCCCTTCGGAATTTGTAACGGGCCACCTGTATTTCAAAGAGCCATTACAAAGGCGGTACAACATTTGAAATTCCTTCTGGTATTTATAGATGACTTGTTAATCCCGTTTTCAACAATAGAAGAGGGTCTCTCTTATTTAGAAGAAACCATACTGGCACTAAGCACAGCAGGATTCACTATAAATCTAAAGAAATGTAAATTTTTTGTTGATAATATTGATTACCTAGGTAGAAATATATCACAAGAAGGTATAAGGCCCTGTAAAACAAAAGTAGTTGCTCTAATCGATTCTCCGGTCCCAAGAAATGTTAAACAAGTACGACAGTTTATGGGTCTGGCAAGCTATTTTCGTAAATTCATCCCAGATTTTGCAGTACGCACATCCTGTATGACAAAATTGACCAAAAATAACCACAAATGGGAATGGGGAATTGACCAGGATGCAGCTAGGCAATATGTTATTAAACATTTATCGTCTGAACCATTATTAACTGTATTTGATCCGGCATTACCAATTGAACTTTATACAGATGCCAGTTCATTAGGTTATGGGGCTATATTGGTACAAAGAATCGATAAAATAGAAAGGGTAGTTGCTTATTTCAGCAAAAGAACTTCACCTGCAGAATCTAATTATTGTTCATATGACTTAGAAACCTTAGCAATATTTAATGCATTAAAACACTTTAGAGTATACTTATTAGGTAACAAATTCAAGCTTTTTACAGACTGTAATTCCATAAAATCCACAATGAATAAAAAGGATATTTCTCCTCGTGTTGCTCGTTGGTGGACATATTTGCAAGACTTCGAATTTGAAATAATATATAAAAAGGGTAAATACATAGGCCATGCCGATTTTCTTAGCCGAAATCCCATTGGGCATTCTATTAACTTCACAATACCAGTTCAACATAGTCTAACACATAAATCTTCTCCTAGTGTAACAAAATCTGAAATAGGTCAGGTTGAACATTTGATTAAGTCGGTTAATTTGATCCAAGATTCTCCATCTTGGTTAGAGATATCCCAACAGAATGACCTGGAAACTCAAACTTTGATTAATCAGGCAGTAGCTGGCGAACTTGATGAGAATCAATACGTTTTTCAGCACAATTTGTTGTTTTATAAAGTTCAACCTAATAATGAACCTAAACTTTATGTACCTAAAGGATCTAGACTTAGCCTTTTAAAACTTTTTCATGATCAGAATTGTCACGTAGGTTTTCACAAAACACTGGAAAAGCTTCGTGAATATTTTTGGTTTCCTCGCATGGCATCATTTGTTCAAAAATATTTGAGACATTGTTTAATATGCATTGAACGTAAAGTCCATTCAGGTCCGAAACAAGGGTTCCTACATCCAATTGACAAGACGCCTATTCCTTTTCATACAATTCACTTGGATTGTACAGGTCCATTTATACAATCAAATGATGGATTCAGGTACATATTACTGATGGTGGACGGATTCACTAAATTTTGTTTGTTGAAACCTCTCAAAACACTTAACTCCCAAGAGCTAGTACCTCTTATACGAGAAACAATAACAATATTCGGTACCCCTTCAATGGTAATAACGGATAAAGGTACTAATTTTAGTTCAAATCAAACTCAATTGCTGTTTAGAGAATTAGAAATCGAGCATCATATGGTGGCAACTGGTACACCACGAGGAAACGGTCAAGTAGAACGATATGTAACAACAGTCATAGATATGTTAAACACCGCATGTAATGGTGTGTCAGATTGGCCAAGCGGGTTATGGAAAGTACAACAGTCAATTAACACTACCGTCCAAAAATCTACTGGTTTTACTCCCATCCGTCTGCTTATAGGACGTAATGCAAATATCCCATGTATTCAATCTCAATTAAATGATGTACATATTCCTGAACTTAGTATAGATGTAAGGGCAGATAGAGAAATAGCTCACCAGCGTTTAAGTACACAGGCTGAAAAGTTTAAGACGCGTTTTGATGTAGTTAGGCGAAATAATAAAAGTTTTGAGATAGGTAACATAGTGTATGTCAACCAGGATCATAGGAGACACGACAAATTAGGTCTTAAGTTTAAAGGACCCTATGAAATCTCAGATGTCCTTCCCCATGACAGATTTAGACTTAGAGGAATGGGTAATTTAAGAAATATAACTGTTGCCAAGGATAAATTAAGGCAGTGGCCTGGTGAATTTGATGAAAGAGATGCAAGTATTAGTAATGACTAATGATTATATAAGGACTCTCTTTTTCTTGGGTATTTTATGAATACATGTTTTTTTTTTTTTTCTTGATAGCCTAGTAACCAAGTAGTTGGGCAGCACTGACTTTCATTGAACAAGCTTGTATAATACATGTCAGTGTTGGGCAGGCACTATTTTGTTTTTAATTTTCTGTTCTTTGTAAGGAGATTTTATTTTTATTTTTGATCTAGTATGGATAGGGAGGTAATATGAGACGAGACATCACTGGATAGGTACCTATGTGATATCAGAGAGGATATCACTGGGTAGGTGTGTGATATCAAAGAGGATACCACTATGTGATATTAAAGAGAATATCACTGGATAGAAGTAACACCAAAGAGGATATCAAAGGATAGGTAGGTGATATCAAAGAGGATATGGATATCACTGGATAGGTATGATATCAAAGAGGATATCACTGGATAGGTATGTGATATTAAAGAGGATGTCACTGGATAGGTATGTGATATTAAAGAGGATGTCACTGGATAGGTATGTGATATCAAGAGGATATCACTGTGGGAAAGGATGTTGTGTCGAAGTGAACATCAATGTGGTTAGGAATGTGATACATAATATATATATATAGAATGTATAGACACAATGGTTGTATTAATGTTGGTTGAAATATGAATAAAAACTTTAAGTCTGTCTTAAACCAATGTTTGTAATATGTAACCGAACAATGTCTTATGTTACTTTACTCTTAATTATTTTTGCCTATGTTCTTCGGGACGAAGCACAGATCAGAATGGCCGTGTCGGAATATGTAGAATTGTAAAGAATACAATCTTCCTAGATTGCATGGAATTAGTAGGTACTTTCCTAAATTGTATGGAATTACTATGTACTACATTTTTGCTAAACCGTCAAGTGTTTCTAGACGGAAGAATTAACGAATTCCGAACGAAACCGGAGATCTGTGAATCGGTCTAAATAAATACAATAACTTATTTTACTTTTCATCTAAAATGTAAGGGTAACAGAATTAAACATAGTATTTAAAATATTTCCTTAATTTTATGTGCAATTCTTGATGTATAAATTATTATAATAAAATATATAGTAAACTCAGTGAATGTTATGTTTAAGAGACTTTATTAAATTGTAGTCTGATAAATTGTGATAAAAATACATTTAATAACTTATAATGTTTTAAAATAGTTCTGCTTAATTAGATTTACTTAAGATTGTTAATATTAAAAGTTATTTGGTCAAAATGTATGATTGGTTTAAAAAGGCGCCATAATGTGGGCGGTTAGGGAAGGGAGGAGAGTAAACAAAAGGGGATGCGCGGGGGCGTCTTTCCTTTTTCTGGCGGTAAACCCCGAGGAGTCAAGTAAGTTAAGTACCTACCATGTCTGTTTGTATTATTCTCTAAAACTGTCTTATAATATGAATATCTGACTATATTGTATCCTGTGTGTTACTGCAATGATAATTACCATAATGGTATGTTATTATTTGTTTGCTCTGTGTTAATTTGAACTCGATCTTTGTTATCTTGTTTCATGCACTTCCATGTTTATACCATGTTATAAAATCCGATCTGGATTCTGTAATGATAAATATCTAACCAGAATAATGAACCGGGGAGTTTCTTGCTCGTTCTTCTCCCGCGGAATTAGCTTTGGAACGAGCGACTAGTTTTTTTTAATTACCTTCCTATCTAAGTAACATAATTATCTAAATAAATACCTAGTCTTGCCTATGTTGTTGTTTTTATAATCTAAACCCTTAGTTAGGTACACACAACCCCTACACACAGTCAATCGATCTAGATAAATGCTTTATCTCTCTCAGAAATATTGCATCATAATCCAAATGGATTAACCCCTTTCTCACACGCGCATACTTTGGGGCTACAGAGGGGGGAAGTAACTTAAATGATTATTATTATATTATATTTTTTTTTGTGTAAACTTCACAGATATATACCTACCTAATAGGTGTCGATATCCAAAACCATGTTGTTTTATCTTGTATAGATATCGGTTGACGGAGATGGCGGGATGTGCTGGACTCCTTTCATAAAGATTTTTCTTTGGCAGCTCTGGACAGAGAGAGGTGGAAAAAGATTAGGGCCTTTGTCCAGCAGTGGGAGTGGGACATCAACGGCTAGTAAAAAATTTAAAAAAGATATCAATACCCATCACGTTTGCTAAGTTTCGTTAACTTATTTATATCTGACCCTGTATAACTTAGTTCATATATAGTGTATGGGACACTATTACACAATCATTACCCAACACTCACCACCAATGAAGTGACATCACGACCCACCCATCAAAATCCAGTCCTTACCACCTGCAGCTGCTTAATCTGCCCCTCCGCAAAAGAAAGTACCCACAGTCGATAAAACCAGCCACACACATCCGCGCCATTCAGTTTAACCTTGAGCGCGTCCGCGTCCGTGAAAGTAGCCATATGTAAAAAAAAACGAAAAAAAAACCAAGATGGCGCCAAAATTTTGTCTAGTTTTTCTTTTATTGTTTTGTTCGCAAGTACAAAGTGCATCACTTTTGGAGAAGGGCTATGATTATTTTGTGAATTTGGGGAAGAATTTGGGCCCGAATTTGATGGCGATGTTAGAATGTGTGGGACAGAATGAGGCATGGGAGTGTGCGCGGGAGAAAGCTGGGAAGATGCTCGACGGCTGGGAGGATGAGGTGGAGAAGGAGCGGAGAAGTTGGGAAGGTAAATGGAGAATTTAATTAATATTTTTTGGGTATTTTTTTTCGAAATAGGTTTTGTGTTTTATTTTCCAATAGCAAGCAATATGTTTGTTTAATTTAAATTACCATCCTCATTTAAAATTAAATCTAGTAAAATGAAATAATAAAAATATTTTCTAGGATTTTTATCTTTAATTAAATAAATATATGATATGATATAAATATAGGATATGTATATATCTGTGTATCTATTTTAGTATATTATTACACCAACGACAACCCCATTTTATGTCCAGGCAAATCACTGTCCATTCCAAGGTTGCCTGGAAGAGATCGCAGAAAGCGATAAGGCCGCCCATTGTATATTTTTAGTTATCGATAATTCTTTTTGTTGGGTATTTGGGTGGTGTACAATAAAGTATATATAAATAAATAAATTGTATAATAATTTATAAAAAAAAATATATACCCATGCATTTATATTTTTCTATAAGTTTAAGTTTTTAGTAAAAATATTTTTTAAAGTTTTGTTATTTGAGTTTTGTTATTGGAAGACAAATAATTAATTAGGTAAGTATAATAAAAAAAAATAAGAAATATTTTTATCAAACAAAATCAAAAAGAAATGCTTGACAGACTTTCCGGCTTCAAAGTCTGCAACGATGTATTATAAAATTATGTTCTTCATTCTAAAATAACATTAATTATCATTTAAAATGCTTCTTACCACGAATAATTACTACGAATTAAGATTAGCATCAGACTGATGACCTACTCAGTGAACTCACTGACCGGAACCAGACCGTGCAACAATAGAATAAATAAATAAATTTCTTTCAAGTAGGCTATTTACTAAAGACACTTTAGAACGTCAACAAGAAAATAGAATTGATTCTAAGTTTGCCCCTTCCTAGTTTCGTATGACGAAAAATGAACAAGAAATTCCATAGCTACTTTTGAAATGTTTTACAATATTTGATTATTAAATTATTTGTCTCATTAAATAAATGGTCTGTCTTATTTGTGAGTAAAATATAACGACAGATTCTCTTACTTAGATTAAAAAATTATTTCAAGAGTCAGGCGATTTTTGTCACGAATTACATACAGGTGTGATATTTCAAATAGCCTTTATTAGCAATATTAAAACTAGTTTTACAATTTATTTAAATTAACAGTTTAGACATCAGAAATCTCCAGATTGCATTGCTCTTTAGCATAGGCGTCCCCCAGGCTTTTCCATAGCTCACGGCTCAGATTACTGAATAGTTACTCACGGTCGTGATCCAAATCAAATTATTTCACATAAACCTACACGAACACTCATGAAACGTCAGAAGCTAGGTGCACGGTTCCAATTGGTCGTTTCCTATGGAGAAGAGCCGGCAAGAAACTCCACGGTTGCTCTTTTAAAAATAATTGGCTTTTACAATGTTTTCAAATTACAGTAGGTATGGGAGGACAGCGTAGGCCTGTCAATAAGTACCAGGTACTTGATAAAATATAAAATGGTCTACAAGGCTTACAAAGTCTTCACATTTACAAAATAAGAATCTATCAAAAGGATAAATAAAATATAAAAATCTACTAAAACTAAGAGCTATGAATGCCATTACAACCACTAATAAAGAGGTGAAAATTAAAATTGTCTGTATCATCATCATCATCTGCCTAGCCTTTTCCCAACTATGTTGGGGTCGGCTGTATATAATGTCAAATAATAAAAAGATTATGTCAAAGAAGTACCTATGTAAAAAGAAATAAAAAATAAACATCGTAATTTGAGAGCAGTTAATAGACATTTCAAAGATGAGACTTTGAAATAGTCTTCCTTTTTTCCTATTTCCTTCTCTGGCATACCATTATGTTACTTCTCTGGCGCTTTTAAATTGAATTCCTCCTCTCTGTGACTATGTGAAGAAGTTATGTCTTTTTCTTTTAAGAAGTACAAGAAAAAGCAAGTCGCCGATCAGAGGGACATTAAACAAGCTGATTTTATCATTCCATTTCTGGTTACCTACCTGCCCAGGCCTTATAGGATTAAGGTCGTAGCATAACCTACACCCAGGAGAAATTACTATTGTCCATGAATAATTAATTAGGAGAAAACTTGTCAGCTTATGTACAGACGCCAGCACATCAACCTACCCGAAACTGTCACATTTCCCCAATCAATTTTGAACCTTATGCTTTAGCAATAAAGTTGAAAATGTATTAAACAAATTTGACAGATTGTAGTAAGTTGATGTGCTGGCGTCTGTACGTATCAGCAGGGTGAAAACTTACATAACTGTCAACGGGCTATTACTTTTTTATATCATAGAGTAGGTTGTTGGGCATGTGATGCGGAGGAATGAGGAAAATGTCGTGAGGAAAGTTTTGTGTATGAATGTGCATGGCTATAAGAGTAGGGGGCAGTAGCGAAGGTACCATACAACTCGATTCCCACCGGCTTCCCTTCGAAAGTTCAGAACATAACCACTCTATAGTCAATTCATCATTGAAATTTTCTTTTGGCATTTTTTTTTGCTCCGGCCTACCTGTCATAAATTAACCCTTCGCCACTGGTAGGGGGACTGTGCGAAAGATGATTTGGCTAGAAAGGGGGTGACTACCGAGATGAAGACTAATAGACATGTTGCGCCGACCACACATAAATCACACAACTTTTCGTCACCGGTGCCACTTTCAGACCACCTCTTACATACTCATTCCTTACTATATCCATTCGGGTAGCACCACATCCCTCCTAAGTAATGTTTGTTTTCGTCTAGTTAGACAAAAAACAACAAAAGTTAAAAGAGAACAAACATTACTTAAAATAAAAGTTCTTGTATATCGATTTTATTCAATTTCGAGCGGCCATTGTTTACATCTTTGGCAAAAGCTCCATGCAATTGCCTTTCACTCATCCCTTAGCGGTCCAACATTATGATCCGTACAAGACAATAGTTCTCTCTAATGTTATATAAGATGAAACAATAACATTAAAACACACAAAAATAGACAGTGATTCAAAACTCTGTTTCATAACAAAATGCTAAATATTGCGTTTTATTTGGAACTCAACTGCGGAAAGAAAAAGTGCTAAATTAATGAACCAATACCTACGAGAGAAAATATAAGTAATAGTTAACAAGATCATGTGAATTATTGCAGAATCTGTATGTTGACACTTTCTATGTCCATAATATATTATATTCTAGTTCCGGTTATAAGTCTGTTCAGTTTTATTTGAATTTCGTGATCGCATTTTCTATCTCTCACACGTAATCCGATGGAAGTTTCAAGTTTTTACAATCTGAGTATTTAATGTAACCATTAAAAGGTTACGGGGGCCGTGGTAGCCCAGTCGTGGATTCGAAGCAAGGCAGGAGCTTTACTTGCTGTAAATAATTTCATCACCACTGCTCTCAAAACGGTAAAGAAAAACATCGTGAGGAAACCGGCATGTCCTAGAACCAAAAATTCGTAGACATTTGTGATATTTACCAACACGGACTGGGCCCGCGTGGTGGAATACGGCCCCCTCCCTCTCACAGAAAGGAAGCCTGTGGCTCTTCAGTTGGAACATTATAGGCGGATTACGTCGTAGTTGTTATTTATTTTAAATTCTGACTTACAGAAATAAACATAATTTCATTTCATCTTACTTCCACGAGCACCTCGCTAACCCCGGAAGTGTCATCTCTAACACAATTTCAACCTTTCTAGCCACAACCTTGATGCGTGCGCGATGATTTAGCGCAACGATTTAGCGTTTAGCGCCGCGCAATCGCAGCCGCGTCACAGTTACTTGCGCGCGCGCCATTCAGCTTTTATAAAACAATTATAGGGCTGTGAGTAGCTTAAGTGATATGACAGTGATAATTACGTGTGAGGCAGATAGTGATAATGCTTTCTTTTAATTTCTGAGATTGCTCTTTGAAAACAGACAGACAGGACGGTTCATCAAAAAGTATTTTATAAAAAAATAAATTATAGAGCTAAAATTGTTTGTTTTTAAGTTTGCAAAAGGTGATCTCTGGAAGTACAGATCCGATTACGAAAAATCTTTCATTTATAGTAGGCTACACTATTACCGAGTCCCATAGATATGAAACTTCTCGCGTACGAAATCGCGGACAGAAGCTGTTTTTTTTTGTGTTTTACAACAACACACACACACGCAACACAACTGTAACACACACAGCGTCACCGTCGTCACATTACTGTAACTAACTTCACTATAAACATAGGTACTGGCTTCATGATAAGCTGCTTACCCCTTCACGAAATACAGGCTTGGTATTATGTCGAAGTTAGCCTAAATTTACAATGAATGATGTAGGTTTACATGAGAATTTACAGGAGATTACAATGAAGAAGCTTTATGAACCAGGGACCCAGGGAACTAGGAAGTTCTAGTCTGAAATCGTCAGCACGCAGTAAGCAAACGTGCTGACCAATGCTCGTTCCTTCTCGGTATGAGAAGAGATAGTGAGACAGTCATCAATCTCATGAGCTTATCCCTATTGATTCATGTCTTCTTCGCCATACATCTCTATATCAGCCTCATCTTAGTCACCTCCTTTCTTTGCTCTCAATTTTTCTCCTACTGTAAAACCGTCCACGTCCATACTCAAAACTTTCTGCAATGGTACAATCACCAACAGGCTATAATTATTTACCACAAGCTGACCCGACAGACGTTGTCCTGTCAAAATTACAATCCATACAAAAAAAGCACTTTCAGTTTTTCCAATTTTCCGGGCAACTTTTCCAGTTACGAACTGTGGGTGTACTACAGGTGCACTGCTGCCTAACCTTTCGAGGGATACAGGCGTGATGATATATATCATGTTTAGTTATGTTGTGTGATAAAAAAATAAGAACATTAAAAAAAAATGTCAAATCTGTCCAGCCGTTCGATTGATTTACCAACGAACAACATTTCATGTTGTGTATTACTGTTATTTTTATAATACTTACAATTTCTCATAAATTAAAATAATAAGTAAGCAAATAATAACTAATACCTAATTAATTAAAATAACAAAATTAAAACCTAACTTAACTAAAACTATACACAAACTAAAATATAGCGTCGAAAAATTAATTCAATCAACATTTCATTTTTTTAAGCTATTGCATAGCTTTTATCTTGGGCTTTGAGCGCGGCGACCGAATGAAGAAATTCCGTAACGAAAATAAACCTAACACCCCCCACTCCGACCGGCACAGCGGTGCAGCGTTGAAAGCCGTGCATCGTCTAACGTCGTATCAGTTCGGCAGACTTCGGCACGGTGTTTGTGTGCGTGCGACTAGACGTATGCGTGTTTTGTTTTCTTATCGGTCACCACGCTAAAAAAGTGTAACTTGAATTAATATCAATGAAAAAAAATATTGCATAAATATTATAATTGCATAAGTTGATAAAAATGCTATGCAATAGCTTTACCGCGGCAGTCCCCGAGTGCCACACGTATTTTTAAGCTATTGCATAGCTTTTTTTATATGTACCGTAAAATGGGGTTACATTGATCAATTTTGATCAATTTTAAAATTCGAGGTTGAATATTTCAGTACTAAGAAGGCTGAATAATTTACAAAAATAAATGTAACATCGGTTTTATGGGTTGTATATGTTTACATTAAAGTAATATTTTGGACACTCCTTTATGAGAAAAAAAAATTATAATCATCGTGATCAACTTCATACTTGATCGCACTAGTTTTTGGTACACGTATTTTGATAGTAACCCCAAAAAACAAATTAATATCGGTCCACAAATGTTTGTGCTGCAGTTGTTTTAAGATGATGGTTTCTGGGTGGGATTCTTTGATAAATACAAATAACTGTTTTTTTTGTTCAAATCTATATATTTAAATCTAATAAAATTTAAGTTAAGTTTTTCATAAGTCGAAAGTTGTTATCAAAGTAAACCCGTAGAATCAAACTAACCCCATTTTACCGGTATATATAGATAACCAGACATATTTCTTAACAATAATAAAACCTAGACTCCTGCTAACCCTAGATAGACTAAGTAAGAGCTATCTAACAGTAATATAACCACAAGCTTATAGCATTAGGTTCCGTGCCAGCCCCGACCGGGCTCGAACTCATTGCCATAATCATAACGATAAATATGATGCTACTAACCGATTTGCTGTAGTGTCTCTTACAAATGTTTTATGATATTGAACTTGGTATAATAAAAAACTGTTAAGGGGAAAGTGCCAGGGTAGCCCGCGAACGAATAAATACGTACCTGTTATTGTCGCGAATCAAATTTTGATCAAGATACAACCTGACACTGGCCTGCAAATTGCAAAAAACGTAAGAAAATTTGAATTTCGCGGTCTACCACTGCGCATTCACCTTAAGGTATTTTATTTTATTTTATTTTATTTGGGAAACAAACAGATGCAATAACAAACATAAGTATAAAAATTAGTTTAACACAATCCAGAAACAGTTTCCACAAATTACTATGACAAGTACAGTATATGTAACTAAGTGTAACAACTACCAGAAGTTCACATAACTTCACACATAACTTGTTTTAACAGCATGGCAGCATAATCAGCCTATAATGTTCCCACTGGTAGGAGACAGGCCCTCGCAGTGAGAGTTACCTAGTTTCTTGGTTGTGGAAGTCAGATAGGCAGTCGCTCCATATACTAGTACAATACTGGTATTCTGCTAGCTGCACCTAGTTAAACTGGAACCCGACCCCAACATATTTTGGAAAAGGCTAGACTAGATAACAATAGGTTGATCTCTAGGTTGAGCAAAGTGTGAATAGATTTTTCCAGTAAGATTTTCTCAGCTGCGAGTCTGGATTTGTGCCGGTTGATGGCAAGAGTCGTCCTCTATTACATGGTACTTACACACATAATTGGCGAAATACATCACAAAATCAGCATAATTTTCTCGTAAATATAGACACCTCTGTCTACACAACCAGAGAATATAAACGTAATGTTATGTAACAGGAAAAAATAATTAAAAGATTAATTATTTTTAATCCTGTTTAGTGAACAAGCTGCTCTTACAAACCACTAAGTCTCGTGACTACGAGTTGTCAGCTCGGCTATCACCACTTTCTATAAACATCTAATTACATTATAATTCTTAATAATACTTATCTACTGCTCACCTAATTACTATGATATTATTAGTTTAATTAACTAAACAGGGGACTCGCTCTACTTGTGATTATAATTCGTACGAAAACATCTTAATTTAATACAGGGTAAAAAACACACATCACACAGCCGTCAACCACGCATTTTGTCATCAAACTAAGTAACATTGCATAAAAATAATGGCTGGGAAAGGATTATTATTTTTGGTGTGAAAATGTAATGTTTGCGGTAGTACGCAATGTAACGCACGCAAAACTTTGTGCTGATGGGTGCATGCAACGATACAGGGGTCGTGAGGGTATTCAAAGTTGTGTTAAATACCATTAAAAACTGTTTTGTAAAAAAATTGGTGGTCTTTAAAGTCGGTTTACACGCAGTCGCATAGCACGGCACGCCAGCATCAACGATATTATTCGTCGAGCCCTTGTCACCGCCGGCGTACCAGTGGTATTAGAACCAAACGGCTTGGTACGTGACGATGGGAAGAGACCAGACGGCATGACGTTGTTGCCTTGGAAGGTGGGTAGGCCTCTGGTGTGGGACGCAACATGTGTCGATACCCTTGCGCCATCTCATGTTCCGAGCACGGCGGGCTGTGCTGGCGCCGCTGCTACGGCTGCTGAGACCCTCAAGCGGCGCAAATACTGTAACCTTGGCAACTACAGCTTTGAGCCGTTTGGGGTCGAAACGCTCGGGTCATGGGGCCCGAGCGCGCGTCTCCTTTTTAAGGAAATTTCTCGCCGGCTGGTCGATACTTCACGTGACCAGAGGGCTGGGTCGTTCTTTGGTCAAAGAATTAGCATTGCCATTCAACGTGGCAATGCTGCCAGTCTTCTGGGCACGTTTCCGGATGACAGCGATGCGGATGAGTACTTCGACGCCTAAGTGTCCTTTGGTTTTTTTTTTTAATTTATTTGTATAGTAGGTTAGTTAGTCTTTTATTTTAGTATCTAGTGTATATAGTTATATTGTAATTATGTGTGTTTACGGACGATAACGTCATTATCGTGCCTCTCCATCGCTTGTTCCGCGCTCTCGCTTGCACGCTCGGCTCAGGCGGAACGTGACAATGTGTCAAGCTTTTTCCTGCGTGCAGCCGGCGTTCATCGATTTATAATAAGTTATCTACGTCAAAAACGTCAGCAAAAGTTGGAATTTCGACCATCTATATGTCCGTAACCAGAAGACATGGTCCAGTACAAATGATTACAATGACGGGGAGTACAAGTGACTCTTGGCTTCCTTAATTGTCTTTTACACCCGTTAGATGTTGATGTCACAAAAAAGTTGCATTCACCAAGAGGTAAATAATAATAATAATAATCATTTTATTATCAGGCAGCTAAGGCCCATAGATAAAATACACAACATAATCTTATACTATAATAAACTAATACATATTAAAAACCTTAAAGCTATGACTATAATATAATGGTAAAGAATCGACGTTTTCCTTGTATTTTAAACGAATACAAAAAAAAAACAGTTTGCATTGAATGCTAGCGAATCTTCAAATAAACTGTATTGTTGACCCGGTTTATGCAACTGACAGTTTTTTTATGTCTGACCCCAAAATCAATGCATTTTTGGCAGCTTATAGCACTATGATTTGTATTTGTAGATAGAGGACGGTCTGCGGATTTAACAGCCGCACGGGTTGTTCGAAGGTCAGTTCGTGGATGGGTGACCATCCATTACATATCGAGATCCCTCCGTGGCTCGCAAAAGCATGTTTAAGCTGTTGGTCCCGGCTGTCATTCGTAGATCTTTGATAGTCACAGGACCATAGATATATGAAATTTTACATTTCTATGCACAGGACAGTCACTTATCCACAAGATGACGACTTTTTTTTGATATCCTATTTGTTTAGTGTTGTTTCAAACTCGAAGCATTTATTTCAAATAAACCATTTTACAGGCACTTTTGGATTGTCAAGGGGTCGGTCAGTCAGAAAAATGAAGCTAGTTGCCCATTCCGAAGCGTAGTAGGTTTCTACGGATAAGAACGGGCAAGAAACTCCATGGACACTCTTTTAAATCAGAATATTATATTGTGAAGACACCGAGTCATAGTCTTGACTTCCAAATCACCTTGAAGCTGAACAACCAACAATTATTTTAATGATAACTCACCACAATGACTTCCTTGACCAAATCATTTCAACACTGACCTAAGTTCACTTTCACAGACGAAATAAAAACTCGTTTTTGTTTCGAAGATACAAGCTTACACTTTTACTTTTTATTAAATTTGAATTTTTGAAAATTTAAAATTTTTATTACAGTATATATACATAACTTTTGAACGATTTATTGTTATATCGATATAATATAATAAATATGATGTAGTGTTATAAAAACTCGATTTTGAGCTTTAGATTTCGTAAGTTTTTTTGGTTTGATAAACTTTCACAAACATAATGTTTGAATAGATTATCTGATTCGTATAAGTAAGTGGACTTTTTACACAATTTTAAGTATTTATTGCAGCTCATTTTGGAATACAAGATTTTGATTAGTCATTCATTTTGATATAATAGGACAATTGATTAAATTCAATCTATTTTTTGTTAATTTATAGATACTTCAGTGTATCTACTATAGGTATACCTCTGCCTCATCCTCCAGGAATTACAGGCGTGATTTTAGGTTACGTTATACATAAGTACCAAAATATATGGACATCGACGTGCTAATCTATATATATAAAAGGAGAACTGACTGACTGACATATCAACGCACAGCCCAAACCGCTGGGTCTAGAGATTTCAAATTTGGCACGTTCGTTCCTTATGAGGTCTAGGGGTGCACTAAGAAAGGATTTTTCAAAATTCATCCCCTAAGGGGGTGAATGGGGGGGTGAAATTTCACGCGGACGAAGTCGCGGGAAGAAGCTAGTGGAATATGTAATAACGTACTCAACGTAACGTAACGTAACGTACGTAACGTACTCCGTTGTCTCTGCCACCCTGTGGGTACAATAAACCAATCTCGATGTTTTGACAAGTCGTACAACAGTGCAATGAATATTTACAACTGCATGTAGGCCACACATCAAACATACAAATTATTTACACGAAAGAGTAAACAAATACAATCCCTTCTCTCACAAATTCCCACGGACTCGGCGAAAGTCAAACTGATTGCTTGCAGATATTGTAATTACAATAACAAAACTATAGTTTTCCCATATAAAACAATATAATACTACTTTCGATAAATACTTGGTGATTTTCTACGCTCAATCAAAATATTTTCCCATAGCTTCGTGCTAAAGATGAATGTTTGACAGCTGGCAATTTAATTTGCAATGATGAGGCACATCATTTTATTTTAACGCCTGATTCAGGAATTTTGCTGTCAATTCTCATGTTTAATTTTGTGATGGTTGAAGGAAATAACATATTTAACAATATTTGATTTGTGATAATAGACCAAATGGGATGATTTTTCAGAAGCCGGAATAGTTAGAGCGAATTCCGTCGTAGAGAGAGAGAGAGAGTCGTAGTTTTTCTGGTGAAATGCTTCCTATGTTCTATGTTCTGTTCTATGTTAGAAGGTTGGGTTTCCATACATAGTCCTTCAAGTGGACCATTGTGCGTGGGCCATGGCGGCCGTCGGTGGTTATTCCAAAAGACAAAACTCATGCTTCCTATAGTAATTATGTGTATTTCTGAGACC
The DNA here is from genome assembly GCA_914767645.1 of Hydraecia micacea. Taxonomy (NCBI): domain Eukaryota; kingdom Metazoa; phylum Arthropoda; class Insecta; order Lepidoptera; family Noctuidae; genus Hydraecia; species Hydraecia micacea. Next base: position 9,602,995 of record OU611802.1, on the reverse strand, counting down.
AAACCACATTACAGCCTTTTATTTTCAAAGCGGTGAGAACAGGCACATGAGAATAATTTTTGAGCAGAATTACATAATCATAATATTATTATCACGCCTGTGTTCGCATTTAAGTTAAGCAGAAGTGCACATATGGCGCACCCACATCGAGCAGAACGGTTAGATAGATTCGAAAAGTGTTTTCTTCTAAGTTCGTCACACTTTGAATATCTTTTAAAGTTTTTACACAACTTTACAGGTGATATAGGAGTAATATCAGAGGGGCCATTCTCGTAATTTTAAGAACGTTCACAGTCTGATCTCAGTCTCAATCTGTCAAAAATACCTCCAATTTCCATACATTTTTGACATTTTTTTGTCGCTGAAATGAGACAGTGACTAGATTTTGAACGTTTTAAATTACGAGAACTGGCCTTCAGAACAACGTTTAACCTAGAACTCTAGATCTCGTTCAATGATCTCATATCGTTCAGATTATCCGTGCTAATTGGTACCTCTGCCAAGATGGCGATATTATCACGACGACATGGAAGCTGCAAGACTACAATTTTTCCATTAGATAGATAGATACTTAAACCATTTATTTGGCGCACACAAAAGACAGCACAACACACAAAAGTACAACATTAGATGATAACCAATTACCCACATGAACATAATATAAAAGAAGGTGCCGATATAAAAACAAAAGAAAAAACATACATAGGTATCGAAAATAAAAGTGACACTATGATGAAAACTTAAAATTAATTTAAATTAATTATTAATTAGTAGGTATGTTATTGGATCATTGCAGTATGATTCTGAGTAACAGTTATAAACGCCGAAGTACGCCACATGAAAACTGCCTTTATTTGTTCTAACAATAAGAAATAATCACAATATAGGACATAAAGATAGAGAACCTCCTTTTTTTTAAGTACATTATAAAAGGAAAAGATAGCGAAAATATCTAATCTCCAATCGTTTATCTTTCACAGAGGAAGCGGATGCTGAGATCAGATCATCAGGGCGCTCCATGGAAGAGATGCCGTCCAAGATCGGGCGGGAGATCACCGACTCCCTGGGCTCCTTGACCAACGTGCTGGAACAAGGGATGGCCAGGTAAATATCATCATATTCTTTTTATACAAGGTGTACTTTCTGAGTTTATTTTCGACATTACTGATATCTGTGAAGGAAAAACATCATGAGGACACCTGGGCTTGCCTATAGTTAGTATAAGGTTGATCGCTAACCCGTCTTGAGCGTGGTGATCAATGCTCGTGCCTTTTTTGTATGAGAAGAGGCCTTTGCCCAGCAGTGGGACATAATAGGCTGGTATTACTTAGAAGGTGTACCTAATTGAAAACCAGTAAAGGGTTCATTGTACTCATCATTATGAATTACTTTTACTAAGGGACTAATCCTGAATTCACAAAAAATAATCAGCGGCTCGTAAGATATCGTTACCCATCACGTCTGCGGAGTTTCGCTAGCTATTTTAATTTGACCCTGTATTTTTGTACATACATATTCAAAATATAATTTACTACACAATATCATACCTAATCGAAGATCTCTCTTTTATTATGAGGCAGTCGTAACTTTCATAATTTAATGCAATTCAATAAAACATAACAATGTTAATAGCTATAAAGAAATCATAATGTTTCCATAATCGTTAGTGAAATTATCGTGTGGTTACCAATAACAATAAGTCTAGCTCTCTCTACTGATGACGAAATAAATTAACAACAATTTTCCATAACTTTTTCAGTATCCACCTACTTGAAATGAAAAATGTCACAACCGCCCCTAGAGGGTGGTCGGTTGTGACATTTTCTCCTTGTTTTTCTAACTTGCTCCTATGAGTTAACCATAATACATAGAAATACAATTTTAGTATTTACATAAGCAAATGTACTCTTCACAATAAAAAAACATCTTCTATACAGCTTACTGCCACAATAATAAAATTATTGGCCGTCAAATGAAAATTGTCAAAAGCGTACCCAGTCTACCCGATTTATTCTGATAAGATCCCCTGAACGCCCCTCCACCCCCCCCCCCCGCTCCCCTCCTAAATCCCTGTGGTACAGCGTTGCCAGATTTTTATCAGGCAAAGCGGGATTTTGAAACCTCTTTAGTATGAAAAAGGGGAATTATTTTGTCGAAAGCGAGATATAATAAAAAAAAAACGTACCTAAATTATCAGTTTTTTTTATTACTTCTAGTTATCATTGAGTTTCAAATTAAGTTAACAATGATGATAGATAGCCATCGAAAATGTATTTTAATGAAAATACGTTACTACACTAATAACATAACATAACATCACGCGTGTAATCCCCAAGGGTTAGGCAGGTGTACGTGTACCTATAGAACACCCACATTTCGCCAGTTCTATTTAAGTCCCATGTAATAGAGGACGATCCTATCGCCATCAACCGGGCACAAATCCAGCCTCCGGACTGCTACTGAGAAATCCCAGATGGAAAAATACAATAACACTTTGCCCGACCCGGGATTCGAACCCAAAGACCTCATGCTTCGCAGTAGCGATTGCGAGCACTAGACCAACCAGGCAGTCGAGGCAGGAGAACAAAAATAACTGTCTGGTTACCCTGTCATGCAGTCAAGTCTACGGAGCAATTAATAGTAAAAATAAATAAGTAATACATTACCTACGAATTACTTATTTATTTATCTAACCCCGAAAACGGGGACTAAGCCTGGGGCTCTAGTCCCTAAGCACGAAATTCGTAGTCGAACTCCATATCACTTATATCACTTACGGACATAAGCTTTGTTCGAGGCCCGAATATGAATGAAAACACGATTTGACAGCTGTCCCTGCTCTAGATGTGTTCGGAATAACTCGTTTTTGCTCGTCCGAAAATATTGAATTCCAACCAACCGTCAAAGCAAGCGTCGCAAGTGTGGCATCGTATTTTCGCCAACGCGACGCGCGAGACGTTTAGGTAATTCTGGGCTAAATGTCGGGACGTCTGGCAACGCTACTACCTTGATAAAGTGGATAAGACTGAGATTAGAACAGAAGAAGAATTAGCAGGGGATCCAGGGGGTGGAGGGTGGTTCGGGGATCAGACCGGAATAAATCGGTTATAAAACTTCCGCTTCCAACGCGTACAAAATTTTTATGTCGTATGATACGCCTATATTTCTTTTAACGGCATGACCCATGATGTGTAGCCAATAGTTTATGCCGATACAAAAAAGACTGCCATAATGATACCTTCTTAACATGCTGACCGATTTCGAATAAAAGAGAAATCAAATTTTTAAGTACCTACCATATGTTTTTTACCAAAAGCAAACTAACGTTTACAAAAATGTCAGTTCGTATGTCATTTATAAAAGCTGGTGATTTGTGCGCGCACCGGAGACGGTTCCTAACAAAAAACAAATGAAAACGGCATTGCAACGCATGCATAATAATAATGATAAAGATGGAGCTACTTGCTCCATGTAAAATTCTGGTATTCAGCTAATCAGCTGCATCCGGTTAGACTGGAAGCCGACCGCAACATAGTTGGGGAATAGGCTAAGCAGATGATGATGCGCTGCAGGCACCCATAATAAAAAATAACCTCTTGACCAACTTGGAATAAAATAAAATTATGTTTTTTTACATAGAGCTACAAATACTACATAATTAAATCTATATTCTATATATATATATATATATAAAAGGAGAACTGACTGACTGACATATCAACGTATAGCCCAAACCGCTGGGTCTAAAGATTCCAAATTTGACACGTACGTTCCTTATGAGGTCTAGGGGTGCACTAAGAAAGGATTTTTCAAAATTCATCCCCTAAGGAGGGTGAAATTTCACGCGGACGAAGTCGCGGGAAGAAGCTAGTAGGTATATAAAAGGAGAACTGACTGACTGACATATCAACGCACAGCCCAAACCGCTGGGTCTAGAGATTCCAAATTTGGCACGTACGTTCCTTATGAGGTCTAGGGGTGCACTATGAAAGGAGTTTTCAAAATTCATCCCCTAAGGGGGTGAAAGGGGGGGGTGAAATTTCACGCGGACGAAGTCGCGGGAAGAAGCTAGTGCTCACATAAGAAACAGTTTCTTTTTTACATTTTCGACTTCTATCTCAAGATGATCAAAAAGCTAACAAGGTTAGGTTAAGACCGCTCATTAAATTTAGTTTTAGCATTGCTAACGCAAAAAGAGATGACATCTTGAATGTTTTTGTAAGTTTATCGCTAAGATGAAAGTTCACAAAAAATAAACTGCGGAATACTACAATATACACACATACACGGTACCGCTTCAATGGCGACATTAATCTAGCACACGCATACGGTTTCGCGTTTTCGTTTTATGAACATTTATTTATTTACAAGTTTATAAAAAAGCCTCTTGGAGCAACCTGTACTTAAAGAACTGTAGCGCAGGGGTCATTTGCCGGGGTCACGGAATATAACATCGCATCATTGAAATTAAAACGAATAACGTGCAAAGAGTAGACGAATTGAAGGAAAGAGAGAGAGAGAGCCCTATGTCGGCGAGCGGCACAAGCGGTAGTTTAAAAAAATACGTTTTACGTTGTTATAATTTTTATGATTACTGGCCACTAGCCCTTCGCCATTGTAGCGACACATTGTAGATGCATCTGCAGTGATTTAAAGACTACGTCTCATTAAAACAAATCGTTGCGTTTAGGATGTACATTTAACATACGTACATACGTCGTTAAACACATTACCCTCCTTTGTAACTCTTCAAAGTCGGGCAAGCAAACTATTTCACATTACTATGTAGATGGCTGATCTTTAGCTAAAGGTACTCACATTGTTTTAAACAAAGTGTATCATTGATGTAGGTGAGTGAAAGTGACCAGGTTCGATGTCCGGTCGCGCACATGTATGGGTTGAATGATTTCACCTTTAAATTAATCGATTTTTGAAGCATGCGCGTTGGTGATGGGGCCATGCCAATTTAGGGTATTAGCAGAGTTGTCTTAAATTCTTGAATAATTTTCCATACGAAACTACCTTTTGGAGTCAATTATATTTTATTATAAAGGAAGTTTAAAAGTGCCTTTTAATGGCCTACTCGGAGTAAATTATTTGTCTTTATAAATTTCTTAATGAATTAAATAAATAAAAAATCTAACGAATGATCTTTTAACATACCTAAAGTAAAAACTTAATATAGGTACTGGGTCTTTCAATATTAAATAGCAGTCCATAGTTTGGATTTAACTAAACTGGCGAAACAACATAACATCATGCCTGTATGCCCAGAAAGGAAAGGCAGGAGTGCACCTATCTGCCGTCCTTACAAAAAGTGCAATAACTCGGATTTTGGGCTTTAAAAAGTTACATACATACGTATCCGTAGTCAGCAAATTTAGCTGCTTTTGGGCTTTACCTCTTAATTAAGCCCAAAATCCGAGTTATTGCACTTTTTGTAAGGACGGCAGCTATCCGGCATTTCCCCAGTTATTTAAGTCTAATGGGGGACGAACCTATTGCCAACAACCGGGCACGAATACAGACTCCGGACTGCTACTGAGAAATGCCTGATGGAAAAAACCCAATAACACTTTGCCAGACCCGGGAATCGAACCTAGGATCTCCTGTTCAGCTGCTTGCTAGCACTAGACCAACGAGGTAGTTACATGTAGATTGTGGGTGTTATATTATGTCAATACTACTTACCCTTTCGGGAAATACACGCGTGACATTATGTTTGTATGTATACAAGGTATAAAGTACAGATAGTTCTCATCAACGTAGACAATTACTGATGTTCATTTCTGTCGGGAAACCTCCACTCTCTCGTTTTGATCTCGCATAGTTTTCTCTCGACAAATATTAGCACACACGTCGCAGTGTGACTACAAGTTATCTACTCACTGACCGTTAAGATAGCATATATATGTAAACATGTTTGTAGTTTAATACTTAGTTTCTATTTACAACGTTGGACCTACAAAAATTTTAGTAGGAAAGCTATTTGTGAAAAAACTGTTCCTAAATATAGGAATCATTCATCAGGTATAGGAGTCATTCTAGTCTCAATAACTTGAACTACGAGGTAATTATATTAACTATAGACCTGTTTTACGAAGAGGTTATCGCTTTACATCCACACTTTACATACATGCAACTACTTGATATCGGCATGAGAGAGATCCAGTCAGTTCAGTTTTTTTTTTCTGTTGCAGGTCAGGTTCAGAATATTTAATCAAATTATTCAACATTCAAAGCAAATACCTTTTCCTTCCAAACCTCTCTGTTTTGACCGATCTATAATAAATCGCTACAAAATCACCCTAAGCTTGGTGTATTTTATAGCGAATATACAATCCGGGTTGGTGATCATATAGTTCTATGGTATCATCACACACAGGTATGCCATAATCATCATGCTTGACGACAAGAATGTTGATCACTGTTACTCGTAGATCACTGCATGTCCTCTTGCCGTAACCCCCTTATGACTTTATGCTCGATTCCTATAAACAAAAACGAATCGTTTTGCTTACCAAATGGTAGATTTTTTTTTTACCAAACTGGTGGCCTACCATGATCTAATTAAATACGATTCAAAAACAATACATTTCAGTTTAGGTTCCTAAACTGCATCGCTTGAGCTGCTCTATGGACATCATGGTACCAAACAAGTATGAATGAAACCAAAACTTGCGACTCAGTTTGGGACAATCGCTGTCAGCAGATGGCACGGCCTAAACTGAATCGTTAAACTGACGTCATGGTACGAATTAGAAAAACAGTTCAGTTTAGGTCCTAAAATGGATCACGTTAAGAGCTTGTGGTAGGCCTCCTGGGCATTTAGATAGATTCGTAAGCTATTTTTACCTAAGATAGCTACTTCCATGCGGGAGGGTCTACTATGCAAAGCAATGAGGTCTTTGCTTCATTATTGGTAAAGATACAAGAGTCTTAATTTTACCAATAACTGTCCGTAAATTATAGGAATCGCCATTGGTCGCCATTAACGACGCCAGCAGGTTTAGGAAATGAAGACTTACCATTTGAAAATCAGAACTCAAATATTGAAGAAATACTTCAAGCAGCCCCCCAATTAGCCCTCCACGCGCTATATCACTCATACTCACTCGCTTATTTCTCCCACAGAGCCTTCGGCAAAAAACACGACCACGGCGGTGGAATCGACAGCATCACCATTAGCGCCGGAGGAGACAAGAAGAAGATGAAGAAGAAGAAGACCAAGCCCCCCAAGATCCACCTCATCCATCCAGTCATGATGCCCTTAAGAAAAGCCCCCAAGGAAGAAAAAGGTCGAGCCTTTGGCAATGGTGTGCAATCCTGGGTCATAGGAGAAAGGGCCCTGCCTGTCCCCGAGAATGCGACTGAGGTGTCCAGAGGCATGGTGTCAGATCTCTGGTCTGTGGGGCAAAACGCGCTGGATTCGTTGGCTGAGCATGTCGTGGAGAATGAGGACCTGGAGAATGGGGTTAAGGATCGGAGTTCTGTTGAAGGTTGGTGGTTGGGAGTAGTTAGTTAGTTTAAGGAGTCGTAGAGGTTTTTGTGAAGGAACTGCTTCAGGGAAGGCTACCACCATAGCTGTCTTACTCAGAATGTCCGATGTTAGGTGTAGTGGTCGCAAGCGCTACTGCTGAGGATGAGGTCCTGGGTTTGATTCCCAGGTCGGGCAAAGTGGTACTGACTCTTTCCACCAGGAATGTCTCAGCAGCTCGGAGTCTGGATTTGTGCCAGATTGATCTCAATAGGATCGCCCCCTATTACATGGCAAAATGTGGGTGTAAAATAGGGTGTAAAGCTCTGTGTAACCATTCGGGAATAGAAAGCGTGATGTTATTTATTAAATGTCTGTTAAGATGCACCGGTGTATGTCGACAATCATTAATTCTGCAGACAATTTCTTTTGAAATCATGAACAGACATCATAATTTCACTTCGCTCATAAAAAGATACAATAATGAAGATTAACCGTTAAAGTCGTTGGGGTACTCGCGGTGTATGATAACGTTCGTCATCGAAATCGTCATAAACAGAATAAATTACGGTCATGTACAGACACCAAACACGTAAAACCTAGGTTTCCTATGAAAGCAATACCGTCATATTATAACGGCTGTCAGAGCCGTGGAGACGCAGTGGGAGCAGTGGTGGCCCAGTGGTAACGGCTAGGACTTACAAGTTGTGGGTCGTGGGTCCGAACTCAAGCAGGCACTTGGAAATAATTTCATCGCCGCTGCTCTCAAAACGGTGAAGAAAAACATCGTGAGGAAACCGGCATGTCCTAGAACCAAAAATTCGAAGACATGTGACATCCGAGCGACGATATTGCAAGTGTCTGCATGCAGTGAACATTTTCTTTTCAAAACCAAACGCATACATAGTAAAATCATCATCATCATCTGCCTAGCCTTTTCTCAACTATGTAGGGTCGGCTTCCAGTCTAACCGGATGCAGCTGAATACCAGTATTTTACATGGAGTGACTGCCTATCTGACCTCCACAACCCAGTTACTGGGTAATACGATACCCCTTGGTAAGACTGGTTGTGAGACTTTCGGGTTTCTGACTACCCGTAACGACTGTCAAAGATCCACGAATGACAACCGGGACCAACGGCTTAACGTGCTTTCCGAGGCACGGAGGGGCCTTGGTATGTAAAGATGATCACCCATCCACGCACCAACCGCGGCAAGCGTAGCTTAACCTGATTGATCGACCCGTGCGACTAATATTACTTAGCCACAAGCATATTACATAGTAAAATGATACAGCAAAACAATTGCATTACCTCGTTTAAAATTTACCGGTTACCGGTGGCATGAATTGGTTGAGATTTCCACCATGACTTGGACACTTACAATGATAATGTAGGCACCTACTTTAAAAGCTCGTAGTAATGTAGACTTTACAGTTCATATCTAATGAAAATTACATGTCTGAATTATCAGCCGAGTCGCCGGTGATAGTGACTAGGATGAAGTTCTTTTTATTGCGGCTAGCTATCGTACACATAAAAGAAAGTCTTTATATCAAAGTCCTTCTCTTGCTCATATTCCAATTTATTTGAAGTCGGCGCAAGATAAAGATTAAAGTAAAATCATTTAACTTACACAAAAGCCTGGGAAAAGCAGGCATTTGATTATTCACTAATTCAATGAATCATTCATTTAATCTCATAATTTCTAAGTGAACGATCGCCCATTTCACGATGAGTTTAAAAAACCACAACGTTTTCGATTCGTCACGAAACTGTCCATGTTAGGAATACCGGTTTTCGCGAATTACCGTAACTTGATGTTGATAAACTTTCTCGATGTACTTTCTCCGGTATTCAGGTTCCTTTACTAGTATCCAAGTTTAAAGGACAAATTGATGAGGCAATAAGATACGACTATACAACGGTTAATAGACACTACAACATTTAGAGGTTGTATACTTTGATAGAACGAAAAAGAGAATTCGTTTTTTGGCACAAGTAAAACAAAAAACAAAGTATTTATAAATATAATTATATTAAAGAATAGAATTCATAAGTTAACGCCTTCTCATCATGGAGATAGGCAGACATTCCAGAACGCCACCTGATACCTTCATACATCAGAGGACCAGATCCCGTAATAAAAAATCGTTCAAAATCTAGTCGCAATCTCATCTCAGCGACAATCAATGTCAAAAATGTAGGGAAATTAGTAAGTTTTTTTGACAGATTGAGACTGAGATTACGAGAATTGCCCCTCTGGTCATACATGCACTGGAAACAATATAAAAGAATACTCTTTATTATGTAAATTAGGATACGAATTACAGATACATAAGTAGCCACTTTACATAGGGTGACATAATAGGCTGTTACTTTGATATACAGTTTTATTGGCAAACAGACCCGCGGTTCACTTGAAGCAAAATGATCAGGCACTGCCACCAACAGACCTGGATCTGCAATACCATCAAAGGGTTTGACAATGCAAATATATTGAAATGTTTTATGTGCTTGCCTTCAAACCGGAATAGAGCAATTCTGCTGCTGAAATAGGTGTTGTGGTGATACTTTCCCAGACGAAATGCATCACGCTGATTTGCAAGAATAAAATAATTGATTTCCATGAAAATTTCCAAATGTAAAGTTAAACGAGTCAGATTACCAGAAAAACTACTTCCTGAATGCTAAGAACTTATTTAATTTTGTTCATTTTACAGGATCTTATATTTTAGTGTCAACAATTTGGTAAAACTGTTTTGAAACAATATTAAGCATTTTGAATGCATGGAATGTCTCGATTTATTTTATACTTTGGTTATTTGATTTTGTGATGAGCACGAGCAAGTAAGCATTATGAGCATGAGCATAGAACGAAATGAGTTTAAGCATGATTAGTTCTCAAATAAGAATAAGAAAAGACATTGTAGAATTTAAGAATGAGCACGATAAGCATTATCTAGTGGGTTAATAAAAATAGAATGTATTACAGCATGTTTTATACATTTTAATGAATATTTGATGTTCTTTAACGTATTTCTATCAATTTCTAGAACAAAGAGGTAAAAAGAAGAAGAAAAAGAAGGCCATCCTCAAACTGTTGATCCTGGGAGCTGTCATCAAGGCCAAGATTGGAACTCTGCTGCAGATCCTAACATACAAACTGCAGGTAAGATCTTCAGTGAACGGCCATTTACTTTTTTTCGCACCGATCTTTTTATGAATATTTTTCAATCTTTCATTCGTTTAGGCGTGCTACATACCTACTTGTTCGGGTCGGCATGACTCGGCACAGCCGGGCGGCAAAATTGAACTGAACGGCTGTGCGTATAATGCCGACCCGAACAAGTCTGTTTCACCGCTTGTGCAGATATTTTTAGCAATAGTCGTAATTTGATAATATAATTCTACCTGCTTTGATTGTGCTGAAGGACACAAGAAAAGAAGAAGACTGACACCATCATCATCCAGTCCAAAAGGACCTTTTCTCTCTTTCTAAGTGATAAAATATACATCCACCTTGACGGTTTTCCTCTCCTCATGAGCTATTTTGATAATTTCAGATCAAATTCTTCATTGTAGCTGTTCTTGGCTTGGCGATCAACTTGGCAAGACTCTGGATAGACTTGAAGAATAAGCACAGTCACCAGCCGCAGAAGGTAAGCAGAGCTTTATAACCTGAACTTCTAAATTTATATTAGAGGTAAAATTGTTTGTTTGTTTATAAGGGGTAGGTAGATTAATAATCTGAGTTTATCTTGGAAATTACGTACATCGGTGAAGAAAAAAAAATTACACGAATCCTGGACTTTTAAGTCTGAAATCGTCAACACGTCTTGAGCAAGCGTGGTGATCAATGCTCGTGCCTTCTCTGTGTGAGGAGAGACCTTTGCCCAGCAGTGGGATAATAGTGGGCTGGTATTATTATATACTAGCCGAATACAAATATTATATCACTGATAGAAAGCTACACTATTGCCGAGTTTTATAAGCGCAGTCTTCTTCGTCTTAATCCTTTTCATTTATTCTTTATGAATACGTTCGTTTAGAGAATGAAGGTGCTTGCACTTTCATTTAGAAGAATGACTGGATTTAGTCAATCTTTTGAGTTTGTATTTAGTTTATTTAGTTAAGCTACTTAAAATATTTAGAGCGTCATTTGCAACTCAGATAAATAGCCAAAAATAAACTGTAATTGTCTTGTAGCGACAACGATAAAGGAATCTGTCCTTATTGCCACGTCTCAAAAATCCAACCTGTATTATGTCATGATTGACTGCTTCGCTCCATAAAATTAAAGCGTGATGATAATCATTTAAAGGGTTAAATCTGTATCTATCTGCAATATTTTGACTCGTCTTTATATATACCTAAGAAGAATTCGAACATTGCAATACTGCTCATCCCCATAGCAAATAGCCACTAAACTATAACTAGTAGCCTACAGACTGACCAGACTTATAGGGAATATCTATGCAAAATTTTAACAAAATCTATTCGGTAGTTTTGCGTAATACTGGAACATACATTCAGACAAACAGACAAAAATTAAAAAAAAAATTGGTATTAAAATCGCTCCCTCACCTAGCAAAAATTACTCTGCAATGTACAGTTCGCCACTATTCCAGACCTCGCTACTATTTTATTATAATTAGGTACCTATAGATTAGGAATACCACTACATATTTACAATACATCTTTTGGTGTCTAATAGCTATATGGTGACCACTTTGTATGAAGTGGAACGTCGTCCCATTGACCGACCTTAAACTAATTTGTTATAGTATTTGCCTTATAACCATTTCCATATCAGTAAACATAATGATTATCAACTTTTTTTAACGCGTTCGAAAGCGCAAACCAGTTCTTTTAGCCGACTTGTTGAGTGCGAGGTGTGTGATTTCACATTTTTACGACCGAGTAAAAGTCATGAGTGTTTTTACCGTATGATTAACAAAAAACTGAGATACTTACACATATATTCTTATGTTCTCAGTTGAGTTACACGATTACTGGCAAATGCGTCCACTGACTGGACAGATCCACTCAAATCTGTGTGGTTCTTTCCTCAAAAGACCATCCTAGAGATTAATCTGCATGACCCTCATATGACCTGACCAAGATTAAAAGAAACTATGCCCTCTGAGTTTGCTTCGATCTTTCTTCTCAGAGTACCTAGTCAGATAGGAAAGACACAAAACATAATTTATTTTTGACGTGTTTTGAGTTTTTGAATCAATTAGAAATAAATATTATTTATTCTTTAGATATAAAATCTCGCCTTTGTCTCCCGAAAGGAAAGGCAAATAATATGTAGGAACAAGAACATTGCTCCTGAATTTCACCAGTGATGTAATAAGAAGATAGGTAGATGCCCACAAACCTGACAACCGTCTTACCAAGGAGCATTGTATTATCCAGTAACTACTAACTGGGTAGGCCTAGTGGTCGCAACCGCTGCTACTGAGTCCTGGGTTCGATTCCCAGGTCGAGCAAAGTGTTATTGAGTTTTTTTCATCTGGAATTTCTTTGTAGCAGCCCGGAGTCTGGATTTGTGCTCGGTTGATGGCAATAGGCTCGACCCATATTAAATGACACTTAAACATAACTGGCGAAATGTGGGTGTATTATAGGTACAACTCTGCCTAACCGTTTGAGGAAACAAGGCGTGATGGTATGCGTTATGATGATGATGTAATAGAGGACGAGTCTATTGCCATTAGCATAAACATAATCAGCCTATAATGTTCCTACTTTCTATGGCTATAACCCACCACGTGGGCCCAGTGCGGGTTGGTTGGATATTCAATGGATATTCATTCCTATTGCCATCAACCGGGCACAAATCCCGACTCTAGGCTACGCTAATACTGAGAAACTAACATCTTAATCGTAATTATTCTCCATTTCTATTCCTCTACCGTGAAAGATTGATCGGTAATCAATTAAAGTGATAGTCTCATTAATATTTGATACATACCTCGCACAGACGACATCGCCACACGAACGCACTGGACACCTCAATGCATTTGATTGAATTGGAAACTAAACGTATCGAATACATCAGGCATTAAGAAAATGGGTTCAGAAGACCAAACAATCACCAATGTGAAATATTTATCCAAAAAATATCTGCTGTCATATGTGAAATTTCTACATTGATCTAAAGAACAATGTAACTGATACTTCTTCAATGAGGGTTTTTGAAATGATGTGCACTAGATGGCAGCACTGAGACGTCAGGTCCGGGCACCTGTCAAAAGTGTCAAAGCGGCTATATTATTTTCTTTAATCGTGACTGAATGATGAATGAATTAATTAAACGAATGATGAAATGGAAGACCTTTTGTCAAAGTGGCTTGAATTTTCATTAAAAACCCTAATTATGTTTTAAACCTGCGTACAAGTCTCTGACGCATACCTCTACCTACCATATCTTATCTACCATACCTTAAGTATCTCTCGGATCAAATCTGTATTCAAACCTTGAAGCATGCTTCTATGCAAGCTGTCATGTATACAACGCATGCGCTACCGCTAGACGCATTCGTGATCCGTCCCTGGCAGTGTGCTTGAACGCATAATTCAAAATCAAGTTCAGCGCAACGCTTTTTCGACTCTAAGTTGACGTTTTGTACTTTCGATAGTGTTTACATCGGCATCGGCAGTCGAATGATGATGTTAGATGTAGTTATAGTGTGGGAGTTGATAAAATCTGTTTTATCGTGTTCAGATATCGATACCCATCACGTAAGCGAAGTTTCGCTAACTAATTTAATTTGACCCTGTATAGCGAGGTTTTTCAAAGTGGATCTTCTGAATGCTTTTATTTCGTGACAATTTGTCACCGAAGACTTGAACAAATGACATAGATTCGTGTGTGAATGAGTGAATGACAAACGGAATGGTGTTAGATTCTCATGTCGTTACAGATGTTTGTATAAGTGTATTTTTTCTCAGAGATTGTATGTCATTTGGCGTGTAATTAACGCAAGGAAATGTGTAATATCTGAGATAACACCTCAGAGTACTTAAAGCTTGTTTAAAACACAGCATCTTGGGCACAACATTCATTGAATCATCTTAAGGAAAGCTTAGTTCAATCAATAAGGTATTTAAACGTTTCTCTTCATTATTGAATAATATGTTAACCCATGTCGCGCGATTGCTCATTTTAATTTGAAAAAAAGAAGCGATACAGCGTAGTACCTACACGTTGTCGACGGTGTCGTCGACGGTGTCGTCGACGGCGGTTGTCGACGGTGGTTGTCGACGGTGGTTGTCGATGGCTGCAGTTGCCTCTGCAAGAAGCTTACATTATCTTATCTAAGAAACTTACATCCTGTAAATAGGGCTTTACTCTACAAAAATGTTGTTAAAGATATTTTTTATTATAAAACATTATAACCATTATTTAATGAGGACATAATATTTCTTCTATTGTGTAACGTGAATAAACATCACATCAAACCAACAATAAAATGCAAGAATCTTTGGGCCGTGCCGGGTCGAAAGCGCGTAAATTGACCTAATTTAAATACATGTTAATCATAGTTAATTAGCTACAAACCAGCTTGTCAAGCTAAGCTGGTACAAACATAACGATGTTGATCTAAAAAGGCATTTGTTTGTCTTAAGACGCTTTCTCGGAACTTCGTCTAGTCATCATTTGTGTAGGGCTGCCGCGAGAGGTGTAAATTTCTTGAGGGTTCTTTGCTTCAACTTAGTTTAAGTTTGTACCCTCTTCTTTTCAAGTTTAAAACCTTGGTATCACGTAACTATGTTATAAATACTTTACTAATTTAATCTTAGACATCGTAGAGTGACGGTGAAGGAAAACATCGTTAGAAAAAATGTAGATAAAAGTCTGAAATCACCCAAATTCAGTGAGCAAGCGCGGTGATTAAGATCAATGCTCGTTCCTTCTCTGTGTGAAAAGTAGGCTTTACCGTTCATTAAGAAAACTACACGCTTGGCCTCGACACGGCGTAACTCGTGCCTATCTACCACCTCCTCGTCTACGACACGGCACTAGGGCTGCACAACTCACGGATGGACCTAGTATTAGACGTCATATAATACCTGCTCCAGCTAGCTAGCTAGACTGCGGGGCTGTGTAACACACAATGACGATGCCTTTAATTCTGAAGTTTAACAACATTCATTGCGTTATTCATGTTGTCGTGCAGACGAATTTTTCAAATATGTATATGAAGTATTAGATTAGCATTTTCCTTCGAAAGCATTCGGATTGTGACTAAAAGTGTGCTTTACACAATTAGGATGCTGATCTCCTAGCTTTGTGTCTGAGGTTGACGGATCTAATTGAAATGTTACACGGTTCAACCATTAAACAAATCGTCTGCCTTCTGCATCCAGTCTATCCCAGCCACCAGGACGTCAGTCCATCTAGCTGAGGGGTTCCCAGACTACGTTGCCGCTTACCGGTTCAACCATATTGATTCCTATCATAAAGATTAAGGTTTTCTTTAAGTTTGGTATACCCTTAAAAAAAAGAATCGTTGAAATCGGACTAAGTACTCTGAAAAAAATTGTGCGTGGTCGAACATAACAAAAAATACAAATAGGTATACACGTCGACTTGAGAACCTCCTCCTTTTTTTTATCGATTAAAAAGTATTAACCGACATTAAATGACACTTTTATGTAGACAAGAATTCAATGTATGTGCTTCTTCCAAGTCGAGAGGCATAAGTGAACCATTTATTATAGCCATAAGATATAGGATACCCTCTCAAAGTAACATTGTGGTTACATGAACGTAGTAAGTAGGTACTTGTGGTTTTGTGGTCGAGCCGCTCCACACACTGAACTAGATAAACAAAATAAACGTTGGCTTCCATGTATCTGTGTCACGCGTGTTAGCGATCACCAATAACTAACGTATTCATTGAAAGCTATTGAAAGTAGCATGGTGTCTCTAAAGTACAAAAACAAGCTCACTTTTCTAGCAGTCTTATTGTAGTTCAATGCCAGATTTGATGCCACCCAACTACTCATAACTATTTTGGTTTTGTCGTGGTTTTTTTTTCAAGTTTTTAGTGTGTTAGGTACATTTTTGTAATCTTCTCCTCAAGCCCTTTATTCTGTAACCCACATGGTGCTAATCCTAGAAATATTATTTGTTTTTCAAGACATTACTTAATGACATTTAAAATGCGCCATTTTGATTTTATAAAAACAAAACCTAGCGCGACCAAGACGGGACACCTCATATATTAACATCCATCCCACCATTAGGACTCCTTTAATATAGATTGCCATGGTCCTTGGCAGCTCTGGACAGAGAGAGGTGGAGAGAGAGTATAGGCCTTTGCCCAGCAGAGGGACATTAATGGGTAATAAAAAAAATATAAAAAAGAACCGTTAGGATGCTTCGAGAGTATAAGGATTAAGAAAGATACATAAATACGCGTGGAAAACATAACCCTGTCTATGCTGCCGCGCAGTCGGGTAACAAAATAAACGTTTTCTTCTCCATTTATCGGTGTCACGCGTGTTAGCGATCACCAATGAGTCTTCATTGAAAGGTATTGGAACTAGCACGTTATTATGTGGCCAGCCGCCAGACACTTGCCCTGAGGCGGTAGAATTAACCTTTCAATCGGTTTAGGAATATTTAAGTGACACCTGTGTGGATGACGCATACGCAGTCTTTCTGTCTGTCCGTCTTTATGTACACTACACTGGAGACCTTCCGACAAACCAGTTTTTTTTTTTATTTAAAGATTTTTTCTCTCGCTTTTTTTAAAGCCCACTCGAGGGTTGAATAGTAGTTGAGTTGGTATATCATGACTTTTAGATGTCCAATGATCTTGCCCGCGACTTCGTCCGCGTGAAAACCCACCCCATCGCATTGCATCGCCTGCCTGATCTATTACTTCGTTTTCGCCTGGCGTCCTTTCTGACATTTTTCTTTTTGCTCGCCTGTAGCCACTTCTCTTCCTCCTCTTCCTCAAGAATTGGGCCATCAAATGAAAAAATATGTTTTCGAATCCGACTGTTGGTAGTTCCAGAAATTAGAGCATTCAACAAACAAACAAAGTCTTCAGCTTTTAGTATAGATACATAGATTTTAGTGTTACTCGTACTGTCAAGTAAAAATAAAATTTTATGCAAAAAAAAACAGGTAGACGACAACGGGGTCCTCCTCTTTCGGATTTTTCATGATTTATGGAAGTCAGTTACGAAATAAAAATTCAGAAGCAAATTATTACAAGTGGTAACCCTAGCTAAGTAATGAATACTCTCGAGCGGGTGGGAAATACCACGATTAAGGTCGATGGCATCCGCGTGTAGGTCACAGTGAAAGTGACCCCCGCGGCCCCGCCAAAGTGCAGGGTGCGCAGGCGCATAGGATTTAAATGTATATACCTACTCAGAGAAACTGATCAGTAATTTGCTCTTCAAGAAGTGAAAACAGTTGAGAAAATATTATTATGGTTATTTATTCATATTTAAATTATTCTGTCAAAATATGAAAATCTCATCCGTTTTTTGATTAACTTGTGTCTTTCTTTGATTAACTTTTTTGGAAAGTATTTTAGCATAAGTACCAATAACATGACGTCATGATGACATACATCACATCCGTTTCCCCGAAGGGGTACGCAGAGGAGCCAACAAGCCAATAATGATTTCATTTATGATTGACACACGCAGACGCTGCGGGGTCATTGTGTAACACACTAACTGGAGGCTTTCATTTTGACAGTTCAACAACATTCATCGCATTATTAACGTTGCTGAGTAGACAAATTCGAATACGTGGGACACTCAGAAAGTTTTGCGAAAATATAAAAAAAAAATCTGTAGGTAAATATTTTTTTATTAAATCTTTTCAAAGTACTCTCCACTAGTCTCTATACAAAGTTTCATGCGTCTGAATCAGTTTTCGAAACACTTTTTCCAGTCCGCCGCAGACACCTCGTTTACAGCCTGCTCGAACGCTGACAACGCATCTTCCGGCGACGAAAATTGTATCCCTTCGAGCTGATTTTTTATTTTCACTAATAAAAAGAAGTCACACGGTGCTAGCACCGTGTGACTTCTTTTTATTAGTGAAAATCCCAAGCCCTGATCTAGATCAGGGCTTGGGATTTGGGGGGCTGTAAGGTGGGTGACCCAGGAGTTTGACCAGCGTGCTGTCTAGGAAGTCCCTCGTTTTGAGCGAGGTGTGCGAAGGCGCGTTGTCGTGGTGGAGCAGTAACCCGCGGAGCCCTGTGTTTGGTCGCTTGTTGCTCACAACAGAGAAAACTTCTGCCAAGCATTTGGTAGTATACCATTCAGCGTTGATGCTTCTTTGGTTCCGTAATGGAATTTACATCAGTCAAATTGAAAAAGCTCGCGATCAAAATCTTCCCCCCGCTTCTGATCGCTTCACTTTGGTAGGCGTTGATTCGTTTTGAAACACCCAAACCGTCGACTGGCGCTTCGTTTATGGATCGTATTGATAAATCCAAGACTCGTCACTTGTAATGATGTCATAAACACGCCGAGACGAGCCTGCTTCGAATCTCTTTATCATATCACGGCACCATTCCACCCGGGCCTGCTTCTGATTCGAGCATCGGTGAGGTTGTGCGGCAATCAGCGTGAAACTGTCCTCCTCACGCGAAAATGCACGTGTAGAATTTCGTGAAGGTTTCTCGATCCAACCTGCAGTATGTGCTGAATCTCTTGATACGTAACTCGCCTATTGTCTTAGCTTAAATTTTTCACTGCTAGCACGTTTTCTTCCGTAACAGCCGTCAAAGGCCGACCACTTCTTTCTTCATCCCCCAAAGTTAGTCGACCGCGCTTGAATTCGTTATACCAACGATAGACGGTTGCCTTAGAATGGCCTTCATCCATGAATGCCATTTGATGTCTATCGTACGATTCGTCCGGTTTCAGGCGACACTTGAAATCGTAAAAAATCATAGCGCGAAAACGAAAAAAAAATTTGCTCGCAAACAATGTGGAGGGAAATTTTGAAATTGGAACGTACCTATTATTACTTAAAAGTAATCATATGTTCAAAATAGATTATAACTGGCCAGTCTCTCATACATAAAAACTTTTTTTCGCAATACTTTCTGAGTGGCCTGGTATTGAAGCAATGGATTAGCAATATAAGAAAGAAGCCTGAAAATTATTCAGATTGTGATTGAACGACTTTCAGTACATATAGATACTATCTCGACCTAACTCTTTAGTTACAGACACGGAAAGAAGAAGTCGTTAGAGAGAGTGAGTTGTCTATCAGTCATTCACACTGTCAATGTTCCATACATATTTATTATAGAAACTTATAAATTATGTACAAGAAAAAAACAAAAAGGCGGACATAATTCCGAAAGCACGTCTCAATTAATTATTAATTTATTTAAACAACAACATTTCGATGGCACATCATTGAGAAACCCGTTACGCGCCCATTGTTAAAACCTATAATTTACAAATACCTCGGAGTCGCTACCGGTAGGAGCATCCGTGTGGGTCACAGTGAAAGTGACCCCGCGAGCTCGGGGCCCAGCGGTGCAGGATTAAGTTATTTAAATGGCTGACAAGAACACCTGTTAAAGGTCTTTGGCATGAGAAAAACAAGCGGGAATTTTAATAACTTTATGAGTAATTACCCGTCTGTTTTAGACAATAGGTGTCAAGGTTAGGGAGGAGCTTTCAGGTCGACCGTCGACCTGAAGGTCTCCGGAATTCGTAGTGTCGGCCGAGCTTACAGGTGATTCCTCCTCCGTATCACCTACGGACATAAAATTAGTTCGAGGCCCAGCCTAAGAATGAATGACACGATTTGACAGGTTTTCCCATTTTTCCCTGGTCTCGATGTTATTTTGCGCGTCCGAAAAGGTTAATTAATCGGTTGTAGGTTTCACTAAGGAAGTTTCGAACTACTTTCTGACGGGACCGTATCTTCGTTGACGGAAAAGAGAGTAGGCCGCCAGATCATGGAACGATATAATGTTGGTTGCTGGTGAAATGTGTGTGTTGTGTACTATGTTCTGATCTATGCGTCATGTTCATGAACGGGCGCCATCAGTTGGGGCTGGTCATCACTTAGCTGCCTCGGCTTATTTTTAATTATTTTATTTTTGCATTGTTGTTTTGTTACTATTTGCTGTACTCTGGACGCTTTTAACGCGTTCGTCTTTTTTTTACATCGTTCTCACATATAATTATAAATTCAACATTAATGATGTACTTATCTAATATTTTTGTAAAAATATAATTTAAAAGAGTGTCCATGGAGTTTCTTTCCCGTTCTTCTCCATAGTTACCTACGCTTTGGAATGGGCAACATAATATTTCTGACTGACCGACTTCTTGACAGTTCAAAAGTGCCTGTAAATGGTTTAATTGAAATAAATGCGAGTTTGAGTTGAGTTTGACTATACATCTGCCTACTCCTTGGCGGAAATGCAGGCGTGAAGCTATAGGTTCTTAAGTTTTATTTTTTGCCATTTGTACTAGTGGCAAAAAAACTTTAGCCTTAAACTTAAGTCAGGTACAAAAACAAATCAACAAACGTTTCGTGCAGCTTACGGGAACCGAACCTGCGACTGAAAACTGAAACCTATTATAGGCTGTATATCATTGATCTCAATAAAACAACCTCGCCAAGTCGATAAAATAACGATTGCGTACTTATCCAAGATTAATCACGATCTCACTCGTAAGGAGAAAATACGTTTATGATAGCTTGGAAATAACCAGAGATCAGAGATTAAAGATAATAATGATCTTTACGCATTATTATTATATTAGCGTATAATTTATGTTAAATTTAATGCTCCTTATCATGAGCTTATGTATGTAAAGGAGGATTCAAGGATTTCCCGTTGACCTAGAATCATGAAATTTAATTGTCATGTAGCAAGCACAAGTATAGAAAACCGATCCGAAAAGCGTAACTTTGTAGTTACACACTTACAAATTTGTACGGAACCCTCGTTGCGGACTCGCACTTGTTATTTATTGAGAATGAGAAGTAAGGGCTCGTACACATAGCGATCCGTTTTACAGGTCCGTTAATTGATGCGTATGTAGTTGTATGAGCGAGTTCACACACAAAACAGTATTCCGGATTCAGTAATCATGTCACTCCGGCCAATTCTGATCCGTTAAAACGGATCTAGTAAAAACGGACCTATATGTGTACGAGCCCTAAGTCGGAAAGTTCGGTACAAAGCTAAGCATACCCCTGCGTTTTTAAGAATGGATTCATGTCTTCTCGTCAATGTTTTGACAACCAACCTCTTATTGATGATTCTCTTTTATCTTCAGATTATCTACTACGAGCACGCCCAACACCAGCATCACTACGACCACGAGGAAGAGGAGCAGCACGGCTGGGGACCCTGGTCCAGGAGCATACTACCTGATGATGTGAGTATGGAGGTCAGTACATCACATCAGACCTAACTGCTAGGCTAGAAATTGGCACATACGACCACGAGGTGAAGCGCTGGGGACCCTGCCTTGGCTGAAAGACGTCCACTATTGGACATAGACTTCCCTCAAGCGTCACTGTAGGCTAAGAATCAGCTCTTAAAACGTCAAAAGACTATCCATAAACTTAAACGCCAGCTCTTCACCACTTCCTTTTCTTCTTCTTCTTCGTCTTTCCCTCAATACTGAGGATCGCAACCACATAAGTACGAGCTGTCTCCAAGTTATGCTTCCAACAGCCTTCTTGATCGCGTCTGACTATCTTGCCGCCATGCCGGTGCTCTGCCATGAGCGCGTTTCCCTTTCACCAAATCATGCTTACTTAAGCCACTTTCTGTTGCCTGCAAAACATTAACCTCAAAAAATGTACATAAAGTTCGACCGCGGCAGATTTTACAAAGATGTAAACAACAATGCCCGCTCGAAATTGAATAAAATCGATAAACAAGAGTTTTTATTTTAAGTAAGTAATGTTAGTTTTCGTTTAAATCTCCGAGCTAACTAGACGAATCGATATCTATTTATAAATAACGATCTATAAATAACTAAACCCAGTTTCACATAAACCGGTTTTTTCCACAGGAAACCGAAGTGGACGCCAGTGAAGTCTCGCCCTACAAAGCGCAAGAAAGAAATCCGCAGATGTATGCCCGTCCTTTTCTAACGCGAGTGTAAGATAGTTCTGTCTCTTTCACTCCAGTCATAGTGTAAACTTGAATTCCGTTTGGAAACTTGTTAAACCTACCATGTATGAAGAAAAATCGTTAAATATTAAAATAGTTTAGTAATTTTATTGGCTGCCTCGTCGGTCTAGTGGTCGCAAGCGCTGCTGCTGAACTTAAAGCCCTGGGTTTGATTCCTAAATCGGGCAAACATTAATTGGGTTTTTCCATTAGGAATTCCTCAGTAGCAGCCCAGAGGCTAGATTCCAGCCTGGTTAATGGCGAAAGACTCGCCCCTTAAACATGGCACTTCAACTTTATAACTGGCGAAATGTACCTACTATGCCATTAACGTCAGCGAAATTAATTGTTTATCAAGTTGACACACAACTTCGTATACGTGTTATAGCCATTTCTTACAACTGCCAAAGAATGAGAGTTATAATTTGATTATACGAACCATTTAAGTTGCTACTCCATAATATTATTAATTAATATTATTATAAGCAATGACTTTCCCTGACTTTAAATACATTCCATCTCTCTGTCTATACTTTGGGACATACTGGCGTTATGTTATTGTTAATGGTGAAAACAGCATATTGAAAACTATAGACAAGATACATACAAGTTTTTCCCGCAGTTTGTCACGAGATTGTAGCTTGTATTAGTAGAAAGTGAGAATTATTGTTTTTTTCTGCACTTTCACAGTATTTATGAGAAAAACTGTGTTTTCTGACGATAATCTTGTGTGGTAGGTTTTACATTATATTTCACGGTAGACAATGGCGTATGTTTACGACTACTTGTGTTAATGCGAGCTTAGATATGAGAAGTAGAAAATAATTGTGTTATTTATGAAAATTGTGTAAGTATGAACATATGAATTCTATATAAGTTTGACAGTTACAGTCTAGGAGTTGAAAGATTGGCTGCTGTGCTTAAATACGCAGGTTTGATGCCTAATCAGAGGTTTTTCCTGGCAAAAATTATTCAAAATCAAAAGTATTCAAACTAGGCTGAGAATCGGCACTTTTTCAACAAACTGTCCAGCAGCACAACTGTCAGTTCAGTTAAAAGAACTTGTACAGCTCAGTGTGAACCCCAGTGGCTAAAAGATTGGCATACATGCGTGGGTTTTATTATTTAGAAAAGGGGTTTTTTGGCATTCGTATCGGACAAACAGACAGTCAGACAAATCAACCATTTCGCATTTAAAATTAGATATTAGGTAAACATGATCGCACGCAAGTAGTCGGTGTTGCCAGCAAAAGGGTCAGTGTTGCAAGCATTAAATACAATTATACCTAAGATTTAAGTGTAATTAATAAATAAGGCATAATTAATTAAGTTGAGGCCATAGTGTGATTGTTATTTATTGAGCGCTTGTGTGTGTATGCCTTTATTTATTTTAATTAAATTATTTTTCGAAGATGTCTTGTTTTCTTGTTATAAACCTTCCTACATAAGTTATCCTAAGATCTATTATTATAGAGGTTGAAATTAAGCAACAGGTTTCGGTTTAAAGACCTAGGCCCTATACCACAAAACTTTACAGGTGTACATCTTCATCATCATCATCATCATCATTTCAGCCGAAACACGTCCAGCACCGGTCCCTTCGACCGGCTCTGTGCTTATCGCATTCAGAAACCAGTGTAAGTACATAATTCTACAAAATTGTAGAAAAATAAAGTAAAATTACAAATATGTATGTAGTCAACAAAAGAGATAAGTATGCAGGATCGTCGGATATAGTTGAAGTTTAGTAAGAAACCGATGGATCTTGTCGACTGAAATTTAATTTGATAAATGAGCTTTTTGTTTTCTATTAATAAAATAAAATTTTATCCGAGAACATCCATCGGTTTCTTACTAAACTTCAACTACCTATATCCGACGATCCTGCATATTTATCTCTTTTGTTGACTGTACCTATAAGTAACAATTAAGAATCTACAAATACTTCACGTTACATAAAGTATATGGGCCTTGTCACGACACACTCTACATACTTGTGCGATTTGTAGAATTCTAAGAAAGAAGTCTACAAATTGTGCACATTGTGGTAACACACTGTGGCAATATGGTTGTTTAACTTACAAGTTTTAATAAGTACAGACGCCAGCACCGCAAGCTACCCGAAACTGTACAAAAATCTATTAAAGAAATTTGACAGATTGTAGTAGCTTGATGTGCCGTCTGTATAACAATTGTAATTTGTAAAGTTCTGTGATATTTCTATAGTCCGGCCATCGCGAGATTGCGTTCCTGAGTGCGACAATTCTAGTAACTAATAAAGATCAAATTCGCAAAACACGTATTCGTTTGTATGAAACTGACAAGTGTTAAGAACAGCACTCTCTCAGCGGCCAGTCTATTTTATTAGTTACACTATGAAAACAAAGTGACATTGTACAGTCAGCCACAAAAATTCACGATTATTATAGAATTTTCATTGCATCAGAAACCTAACTGACTGTACTTGCCAGGTTCAAAACTTTCTTTTTGGAACCCCCTATTCATCACTACCTTATTATGTAGGTCGAAAGACAGCTCACCAATAAATGGCTCACAGCTCAACAATATAATTATAGCTCCTCATGTAAGGCGCGTAAGTCCCTCCGGGCGCGTAGAAATAGATAGTGATAGGTAGTCTTCCTTATGAGGTGGGCAGAAAGAGCCGTAAGATCACAGCTCAACAATAGATAGCTTAGATAGCTCGCCATGTAAGTCGCATTCCTTTGATCTCTTGTGGGGTGGGCAGAAAGAGCCGTTAGCTCACAGCTAACAAATAATTGCTTCGTAACCAATATAGCTTACCATAACAACACAGTGATGGGTAGTCTCTTGTAGGGCGGGCAGAAAAAGCAATAAGCTCACAGCTCAACAATAGATAGCTCACAAATAGTCCTAAAAAACCTAAGTAAAAAGTTAATTAAAGGTGAGGGTTGCCATCTCGACAGAATATAAAAATAAACGCACCATTTATAAAACCAAAAATATATTTTCTCATTAATACATACTGTTAAACAAACAATCATTACATACAGGCACTAAAAACAAAAACCGACGACCACCGATACTACTCTCAACTAGCCACGGAAACAGGATCACTCCCGATCATTCCCGATCACGCCCGAACTACCGCGGTGAATACTTCGGATTATCAGGCGCATAAGTGAAACTCCTCAACTCATAAGAAACGCCATTTTGATTATCATAATCGATTTCCTTTTTGAAATCTTCGAATTCCGAACAACCGCCGAATACTCGATTCGGCTTGCGGTCGGGCGAGTTCGAGTCGCGTTCGGCAGTCTTCGGGTCGGATGGCGCGCTGTGATTGTTCGGCAGCGGTCGGAATAAGGCGGAATGGGCGGTCGCAGTGTCGAGATCGGCTTTCCTCGATACGATTATACGTATGTCGGTGTGAAGGTACAGTTTACCGGATTTCGATGTCATAAACCTGGAATAGAGAGAAAACAAACTATTACTTTTATGTTAATTTTTTACTGAGAATGTAGGGCAAAGTGGGACATATTAGTTGCGCAGATAAACGCTAAAATTATATTGCATTTACGGTAACCATTGGCGTTTTACCCAGGTCTAATTCCTGATTAAATCTAGCTTTTTGAAAAAAAAAATGCATTAGTTTTGTACAAAATTGATCTCACAATTTACAAGTTCTTTCTCAAAAATTAGAGAAACCTAATAATCATCATTAATACTATGCCCGACTTCAACGAACGGACCTAAAAAAAACACGAACAGTCAAAAGTACCAGAAGAGCAGACCCACCTAAGATGTATAAGATACCGCAGCCACTTGTGCGCGTGATGTCGCGCGGGCGGCTCGGCGCCGGCCGGCATGTACAGCGTCCTCTGGCGCAGGAACGTGCGCGCACTCGCCGGCATGCGCGTCAGGTCGTACAGCACCACGAACATCTTCACCAGCGTGCCGTGCGGGTTGAACAGCGAGACCTGCACGGTGCCGGAGCGAGCGACACGGTAGCCAGAGGAGCCGAGGTTTATGTGACCCTGGAACATAAAATAAGGAATTAGCTACTAGATTTTCTGGGGAAATATGATCATAAAATGTGACTAGAAAAAGGTATTTACAAGGAACGCCGGGAGAGGTCGCCCTAGAAGGACATATAGTGATCTTATTGGTCGTATTATTGGTTGGTTATTATTATTGGTTTATTCGTTACTGTTTTATCTGACAAAAAATATTTTATTTTTTATTTAAGTATGCATACACACGTCACGTTGCAGTATAAAACGGATTTACATCCGTCACCTCTCACACGCTTCGAGCAATCAATTAGTGCATGTTGATATTGAAGGATAAATACACTAACTTATTGGTTCATTAATTAACAACCAACTGACATACTGATTGACAGAGTTATGCACAAGTAGACTGATAATCAAGAGTGGTCAAGGGCCCAACCACACGTACCACAACCACACCACAACGACAACATGTGGACGGGCGCTAATTTGTTCAGTCAACAAAAGAGATAAGTATGCAGGTTCGTCGAATATAGTTGAAGTTTAGTAAGAAACCGATGGATGTTGTCGACTGAAATTTAATTGGATAAATGAGCTGTTTGTATTCTATTAATAAAATTAAATTTTATTCGAGAGAACATCCATCGGTTTCTTACTAAACTTCAACTACATCCGACGATCCTGCATACTTATCTCTTTTGTTGAAATGAATATAGTTTTTTTTCACACGGACCACATATAGCCGTTAAAATCAATCGTATCGGCGATACTGTAGAGGTATTTATGTAGCCTTACCTTTAGTAGTACAGATTGTTTCCCCCTTAATTGAGGGCGGGTTCCATTCGAACGTTCAAGCAAATGTCAAATATTTTTATTAGGTATTTTTGTTTAGTTGAAGAAGTGCTAGCTTTAATGTGGTAATGGAAAGTCTGTCTATGAATATAACGTGAAGAAATCCGAGCGCTGTTTAATTACATAAAGGGGCTCTCATCTAGAATTCCTAAATTACGAACCACATCAAGGCGACGTCGCAAACACATCGTTGCGTCGACTAATTGATTTGATTTTGTACCTTATCAGAACGTTACTGCAAGATGCTGCAGGGACTATGCACACGTAACCGCAGCTTGCCCACATTTTGTCGCTATGGTGTGGCGTGGTTGTGGTACGTGTGAATGGGGCCTAAGCCAACCAAGCTTATTAACTTGGTATAGACAGATTTATGAACGGTTGCCGGTTGGATGCGTCTACTTATGGTTGAATGCCGAAAAGATAGCTCACCCGATAATGCGCGTTGGTCTCTTATGGGGTGGGCAGAAAGAGACGTAAGATCATAGCTCAACAATAGATAAAGATCACAGCTCAACAATAGATAGCTCAAAATGTAAGGCGCGTTGGTCTCTTGTAGGGCGGGCAGAGAGCCGTAAGATCATAGCTCAAAAATAGACAGCTTAGATAGCTCACCATACAAGGCGCAGTGGTCCCTCCGGGCGCGAAGAAGAACACAGTGACTAGTAGTCTCTTGTGGAGTGGGCAGAAACAGCTGTAATCTCACAGCTCAACAATAGACAGCTTAGATAGCTCACCATACAAGGCGCAGTGGTCCCTCCGGGCGCGAAGAAGAACACAGTGACTAGTAGTCTCTTGTGGAGTGGGCAGAAACAGCTGTAATCTCACAGCTCAACAATAGACAGCTTAGATAGCTCACCATATAAGGCGCGTTGGTCCCTCCGGGCGCGTAAAAGAACACAGTGACTGGTAGTCTCTTGTGGGGTGGGCAGAAGGAGCCGTAAGCGCCCAGTTCGGCGGTGAAGCCGTGGACGGTCGCTACGGGCTCCAAGCGACCTTTTAGAGCGGATTCTTCGAAGCTACCTGGAATATTATACAACATAAATAATTAGATAAGCGACTAATGAGATAATGAAAAAGTCTTGATATAAAGTTGTTTTTTTTTGCTATGTCTGTTTGTCTGTTGTTCACTCTCTCCGCCAACTAAGTAATTTCAAAAATTTTGTTTTCTATTCGACAGTTATTTTTAACTTTGCTGTTCACGCAAAATATCAGACTGATTTTGAAATATCTCATATTGACAAACATATTTGAATAAGAATATATTTATTTGCTTTAAAATACGGGACATTAAGGTCTTATAAATAAAGTTATGATCTTACATGTTTCGCCATGGACTGGCATAGAAATATTTAAACATGTTAAGGGCCGATTTTTCCAACGCCAAATAACTTTATCGGAGGAATAATTTTGAATTTTTGACAGTTCTTCCATACAAAAATTGTCAGACGTCAATTTTATTCTACGAATAAAAATTATCGGTCGATTGAAAAATCAGTCCTAAATGTAATAAATTTAATACAACACATTCATTTGTTAAAATTAAAATGTTAATTAAAGACCTTTATCTACACCCATGCTATAAATCCTCTATAAAAGTTTCTGAAACAGTTAGCTTATTGCCAACATTAAAACAACCAGTTTCATAGTAACCATGATATCGTCCAAACGAGTGTTATAATGTTGTACTAAATTTCATTATGCAACTCGTTTTTAAAAAAAGAACATTTTCATGCACGCGCGTTTCAGTACCACAGCGCAGTAATTTAAAAAAAAGAACTTATAGGTTATTCGAATTGACGTCGTATCCCGCCAGCCGCCATATTTGTTAAATATTAGTATTGCAAAAAACTGTTTTAGAATCTTTTATAAAGGATTCACATCACGAGTGTAGATAAAGTCTTGTATGCAACTGTACATAATTAGGTATTAAAACAGTTGCATAAATAACTATAATTAATGAGGGTTTAAAAAAAAACACGCCACCAGTTGGCGCTACTTTGACAAGTGGTCTTCCATCTTGTGCACGTCATTTCAGAAAAATACTCATTGCTAAATCAAACGATTAAAACATAAAAAATATTAGTATTTTGATGTTTTTTTTTTGTAATTTTGCGGTGGACTGCATCTGAAAAATTATCTATACCTTTCACAGTTATTTTACCTCTGACTTGCATTATAGTGATCTTGTTGCTATAAAGTTGGATGTTGACAGAGGCATAATAAGTGTGACAGTACTGCAGAAACAGTTGGTACTGACCTAATAAGCCAGTGCTGGGGCGCATGCGTAGCTTGCTGGCGGCGCGCTGCGGCGCGGGCGGCGGGGGGGAGGCGCGCGGCGCGGGGGACGCGGGCGACGCGGGCGCGGGGGGCGCGGGGGGCGCGGGGTGGAACAGGGCGCTGCGGACACACATGACAATCATAGTAGATTGTTTGCCAAGGGAGCAAACTACTATTTTGAAGGCGAGTGTTTCTTTGAATCCGAAGCGGAGCGAAGGATTCTAGAGTAGAATCCCGAGCGCAGCGAGGGATTCAAAGTACGTCACTCGAGCTTAAAATAGTGTTGCTCCCGAGGTGTACACTCTAATTTTTATCACTCTCTATGGTAAATAAGTAAGTGCAACTTATGAATAAGAATAGTACGTTTATTTATTTACATACAATTACTTGAGGAAGACATACTTATTTTTTATAAAAGTAAGTAAATTCCTAATTTGAGTAAACAATTACGAACGAAGGCAGAATGCTTTTGGCGCGTTTTTTTTCCCAAACTTTTTTTTTAATTTGGCTCACGCTCGTTTTTATAATACTGCCTGTTACTTGTTCATACAATGTTCGTGATTGATCTCTTTGGTGATTGAACCTTTTACTAACAATATCCACATTCCAAATTCAAATCACTTTTAGTCCCTAGGGATTAAAAAGCTATTTTAGTCCCAGTTTACGAAGAATACATTAGTTCTTTTTGAATAGATGTGATAAACACAATATTTTAACAATAATATCAACTGGTTCACCTGCCACGCAACCTGGTCGACATTTCGGAACGAAATATAGCAGTCATTGTACAGATAGTCGTGACAGCCAAGGGCATAATACCCAAGAGCCTCGACCAACACCTGAGGAGACTCTTGTTAAACAACGAGATCAAGGGCTTAATCCTGAAAGCGGTACTTGAGGACAAGGGGCGTATAATTGTTAGGAGATTCTTCTCTCAGGAGCTCTGACCACCGGTCCTTGAAACCGGTAGGCTAATATTTTTAATAGTTTTTATTTTTTTACTTAAAGTTTTATAAAGGAAAAATCTGCTGGCAATTGTCAATTTGTCACACTGCATGACAAAGCTTATTCTCATACAGATGGAACAATCAATACTATTGGCAAGTTTAGATTTTCATTTTGTTATGGTTTTTTCCCAAGTTGGTTACTTTATCGGCAGTTACATATTATGCAAATAAATTATATATCTGCCAGATTGTTATTAAAAAAAAAACATTATCTACGTGTCAAAAAAAAAATGTCGATTGAATAATCACGAACATAATGTTTTCGTATCTCACGTCATGATGTTCTTAAATTCTTTAACTAAAAGATATTATATAAGACGTCATTCAAAACCCAATGATTCGCTTTTTGCATGTCTAATATTTTCCAAAAAACAGCTTCCCTCTTCTTAACCCCAGAGATTAGAGACATCGTAGGGGCTCGTTGCTAAATAGAAGAGCACGCGGCTTAATAGAGGAGCTCGTGGTTTAGAAAGGCCTGAGTTAAGAGCCTCGTGGCGTTGTCGAGGGCGTTGTGGCTGACAGAAACCCACCTCTTAATCCCCGAGATGCCGTTGATGGAGTCATCGAAGTCGAAGCAGTTGTTGCCCCTCCGCAGCGGCGCCGGGCTGGACGTGAGCGGCAGGCCGGTGCGCGCGTGGAACACCATGGACGCCGCCGACTCGAAGCGCCAGCGGAAGCGGTCCATGTCGCGCGGGGACGGCACCGCGTCCGCGCGCGCCCGCGGGAGCGAGGAGCCCTGCTGGGATGACGATCGACTATTTTACCTTATATTTTTATATTTTTAGCCATATTACGAAAAAACAGAGATTCGAACCTTTGTGGGATATCCGATCCGCCGCCATTTTGATTTTTTTTTCATAAACTCCGCATACGATGAATGTAGTATATTGTATGGGACACTTATACAAACCAAAAATATCAAGTAATTATGGTACCCTAAAGTGTCACGTTCCTGATATATTTGGAGGTCAAAATCAAAATAGCGGATAGGTAGGTATGGCTTCATACAAAAATCATCAATCCCCTTTAAACCAAAACTAATACATTAACAGAATGAATTCAAAATGTCAAAAAAATAAATGAAACGTCACAACAACAAACATCTAGCAGCTCTTTCTTACCTTATCATCTTTGGGAGATTCGTCAGTGTTCTCCAGAAAGCGGTCAAATGTCCCATAATCACACTTCTCATACAAGACATAGTCATCATCACTAATAGAGAAAGTCTTCTGACGTTTCGACTCTCTTGGTCGCGAAAACACCGTGTCTTCTTTCTCCAGTTGCAGTTCTTCCATGTCCTTGTCCCGCTGCGCAAATCTATCACTCACAATTTTCTCAATTTTATCCACTATAGGAAAAAACCTCCGCAATTTAGGTCTCTTAATAATGTCACTATTATCACTAATACTATGATTATTATCACAAAATGTATCACATTTATGCTTTTTAATCTTCTTTTCTTCCTCAATTCTTCTGTCTTCTTGGTTCTTCTGCACGGACGCTAGGTTGTAGTTGCCTTCTGATCTGACCATGCCTCGCTCGCTACAACTGTCGCATGTCATTTGAAGAAGATTCCCACATTGGCACGACAATTCTTCTGTTTGGGTGGAGACTGTATTGGTCTTTTTGAACTCAGCTGGTGGTAGTATATCAGTGTCAACGAAGGGGGATTTAGTCTCGATTCTGCTGGCTGGTAATGTCAGATATGTTTGGTTTCTGTAGCACCCTATAGCCCGGAATCGATCGAATCTCGACGCTTGCAAAATTGGTATCGAGGTATGAGTTTCTTTAAGCTTCGTCAACCCATCCCCTTCTGACGATGTACTGTCGTGAAGCTTCTTAATCTTACACTCTTTGCGAAGCCTTCGTTTATATTTAGCAATTTCTTTCAATCTCCGATCGTCCAGTTTCTTCGGTCTGTCCTTCCCGTCTGATTCATCATCACAGTTACATTTATGCTTGCCGCTTTCACTGCAAGGTGTCAGCATCCTGTCGTCGACAACTTTCGTGTTATCAAACTTATTTCCTATACTGAGATCATTGAGTTTGCCGACAATTTCTTCATGAATATTAGGCGGCGTATCCTTGCTTGATTTTCGTTTTTGGCAGGAGCATTTTATGTGTGGGATGTCATCTAGCCGTGGTAAGCTTTCTAGTATGATATTGAGGTATAGATTATTGCCAATGTCAGTGACTGGGAATTTATGATCGTTAGGAGGTCGGGCGAAGTCGGATTTCTTGTAGCTGTCTTGTGATATCTGTATGGAGTAAACGACGTTTAGTTTGCGATCTGTGTCCTCGTCATCGCAGTTCGCTTCTATCTTTTTGAAGTTGCATGTTTCGCGGCTTAGCTTGCGTCTGAAAAGAGAAATATATGGTCGGAAACTGTTTTCCGAAGGCTCACCAAATGGAAAGTGGTACGGTGGCCTCTAGATTCAGGCCTGCAACATACAGGGGATTTTAACATAATTTACGTACTTGTCAACTGTTAAAACATAAATGGGCTCACCCGATGACTAACTAGTCATCGGGTGAGCCTATTTATGTGCAAAGAGCATCAATCCCTCCAGATATTTACTAGTTCCCTGGTCATTGCAGTATTCACTGCGTTCGATGGGACTATAATCAACACTGATCGCAAGCCGGGGCGAGCCTTTCACATGTTACTTGTTCCTACCTCTCCTATCGTTTCCTAGGCGCCTGGTACTAAAGCCTGCAGTATTTTAGTTGGAGTTACCTGCGTTTGGTGGGACTATCATCAACGTTGGTCTCCTTGAGATATACTATGCTGATAGCTTCTTGTCTCCTTATACTTAAACCTATCGTACCTACCTACCGTATCTTGGTATGTACATAAACCTGCTTGCTGTATGTAAATATCTACCAGCGTCTGGTGGGACGTCATCGGGAGCCGATTTCCTGATGTTTCCTAGTCCCCTGGTAATTAAAACTTCAGAACTTGTTAAACGGTGATCTTAATTCGTACCTGCGTTCGGTGGGACTATCATCGGCGCTGGTCTCTTTCAGCCGGGCTAGCCAGGCGGACAGCTGCGAGAAGTGCAGCTGCGACCGCACAGCATTCAGCAGCCATTGAGATGTGCTGAACGCTGGGCTCTGGTCTCCCCTGGATAGTGAGACAAAAGTGATATTACTAGCGCCAACAGCTTTAGTCTCTGTGGCCGATAGGGCGCGGAAGGTCAAATACCCGGACACTGGACCAAGACGCAAGAACTGCCTTCAAACCGTGATGCAACACAGGACCAGTTGTCGTGGATTCTTGGGAGATACCTTCGTTATGATGAAAGGCACTTACTTCTTCATCTGTGCCCTCATAGTCCACCTCTCCAGCAGCAGCGCGCGGTGCGCATGCTTGTCGAACGAGTCTCCCTCGCGGCACAGTGAGCTGTAGCAGTCTTGGCAGTTCGGAGCTAACAGCACCTGGAAGGTTGATGGTAGGTTGGCTAGAAACGGAACGATGTTTTAAATTCGTTTGGCTGCTTGCGTGCTTCAATAACTTTGTCACGTTTCCTAACCTCAATGCAGACAGGGATCTGTTCGTCCCACAGCGCCTGCACGCGGGTGTTGAGCTGAGCCACCACGGCTGGCTTCGGCTCTTCAGTCTCTGCTGGCTTCGGTTGAGTTTGGACCTGGAATCAATAGACAAAAGGTTCAATTGGCAATTCAGTTAGCAGCTGGATCAACTACGAAAAACAAAACTACCAGGGCAGCATACTTGAATACCAAATGATGACTTACCGGTCTTATTGGCCCCAGAACTCAACACAACAGAGCACCCTATCTATGTACTGGTTAAAGTTTTAGCAGCGATTAGCTTTGAGTGTATGAGTCGGGGGCGGGGTTGTCCTGATGAGAAGCTGTCCTAACAGACGGTATCACACCTGTGTGCTAGTGAAAGGTTTAGTAGCGATTAGCTTGATGAATCGTTTACTGTAGGACACAGGGCTAAAATTATCCTAACAGCTGAAGTACCAGGGCGTCATACCTGTGTGCTGGTGGAAGGTTTAGCAGCGACTAGCTTGGAGTGTATGATACGGTCTTGGGGCGGGGCGCGGGCCGAGGGGCTGGAACTTCGCGACCTGATGATGAGCCGGCCTAGTTGCAGGAGGAGGTTGGGCCCGGAAGCCGGTGGCAAAGCCGCCGGCACGGGATCGCAACTGTGCATCTGGAATAACGGAAAAAAGAATTGTTAGATGTTTTCAATACGTCGGCAATTTGCAACACAAAGTACCTACTTCTGAGGGTGAATTTCACCAATGAAAGTTGACGCGATCGGTAAACTGAATTGGAATATTGACACTGGCAGCTCTTGAATGCGGTTTGGTTTCAGTGGTGAAATTCAACTTCGTCACGCCATTTTTTTCAGGCATAAAATAGATGCAGCCTGCAATCAATCAAGTTTTTTGGCAGTTTTATTCCGCGACTTTCATAAGGAATTGTTTACGGACTGTAATTATGTTTTACCTGGAAAATCTTTCTTAAACACAGCTTCGACTCAATTTAATAAAGGTATAAATAGGTTTCCAACTACATCATATAATTGACGTGAAAACTTCTTTAGGCGCATTGGGCATTTTTTGAGATGGGAAAAAACCACTGAAATCGCGCCACTGTTACCGTAACCGACATCGCTTCGGATGTGTTCGGCTGTCCTCGGGATGTACTGGGTTTTAATGTATATCCAATATGTCAGTGAGTGATGGCAAAGTATTCTCTGTTTGTGTTTTGTTTTCACTTCTGAAAAAAAAATATCGGCACTCCCGGAGAGCCACTGTTTTTTTTTTAGTAGAATTAGTTGTTTATCTATTTATTCGGGTGTTATAAGGCCACTAAAGAGGAAGCGCCAGAGTCGTTCGCGAAATTCAAATATTCTCTTACGTTTTTTGCAATTTGCAGGTCAGTATCAGGTTGTATCTTGATCAAAATATGATTCGCGACCGTAACAAGTATGTATTTACAGAATTAATCATCTGCATGCCTTTTCCCAACTATGTTAGGGTCGGTTTCTCAGTCTCACCGGATGCAGCTGAGTACCAGAATTTTACATGGAGCGACTACCTATCTGACCTCCACAACTCAGTTACTGGGTAATACGATACCCCTTGGTAAGACTAGTTGTCAGACTTTCGGGCTTCTGACAACCCGTAACGAGTGTCAAAGATCCACTAATGGCAGTCGGGACCAACGGCTTAATGTGCTTTCCGACGCACGGAGGGATATTGATATGTAAAGATGGTCACCCATCTACGGACCTACCGCGGCAAGCTTAGCTTAACCTAATCGATCAACGCGTGCGGCTGTTATTAATTAGCCACAACCCTCTTTAAAGATTTACAGAATTATAATCATTAAAATCATCAGATTCATATTTCATGAAATAATAATTCAATAGGGCTGTATGAACACGAGAGGGTTGCATCGATGATTTCTTTTTCACAACAATTCTCGCCGATGTCCCCAAAAAAGAAAATCGTTACATGCAACAAACAAAGAACTGAAACAGACAAGGTACATGTTCACCCCGATGCTTCTCTAACAAAGAGCTTTGAATCCAGGGCACGGGGAACCGGGTCACTGGGGGAGGGGGGTGCATCACACAATGTGGGTCAAGGATAACCGCACCTAGCAACAGCAGTGTACCTACCCGTGTCTTCTTTGTGAGTTATGGGATGACTGTGGAATGAGAGAAAATTCATTTAAACGGGTGTTATTTGCGACTTTAAAGGCACTGTTACCATTGAGGCGAATTGTGTAGCTAATAGCAAATAGGCTGCCACGGAGCCTGATAAAGGCATTACAGGTCGCTGCTAGGACAAAGACAAAGCTGAACACAGAATAGGTCTGGTGGTGGTATCTATATAAAGCTGAAAAGTTTGTTTGAACTCCCAGTCGTGTTTAAAAAAATATTTTTGCCATTGATAGCCCAATTCTTGAGGAAGGTTATACATAGATTTTTCTGACTTTGCTTCATTTTGCTTGGCTCCTACGGCTCCTAGCGTGATGTAAAATAGCGTATAGCCTTCCTCAAGAATTAGCTATGAAATGCAAAAAAAAACCGACTAAATTCCAGAGATTAACGCGTTCAAATAAACAAAGTCTTCAGCTTTATTATCAGTATAGATATGGATAATTTAAATAATGGGAGGATATTCATTAAAAGGGACCGTAGTAATTGTTTTGTTTGTGACCAGCAAAGGGTAGGTCAAACTGGAAAGTGGGTCAAAGGAAACTACTGAAGGAATGAAATTTCTCCGTAGAACTGAAAGTTTACAAGGGCAAGCCACTGGAATAACCCGTAGAAATGGAGGAAAGTAAATGAACATCTGTCGATGCAACGATATCGGTTGGTAAAAAATAATATAGTTTATAGCACTCTGTGATCTACGGCCACACTTAAGTAACACTTTTCTGAAGTCACACGAGCTATAAAATAGTATTCGATACGTGTGACTTACCAGGCCACTCAGAAAGTATTGCAAAAAAAAGTTTTTATGTATGAGAGACTGGCTAGTTATAATCTATTTTGAAAATATGATTATTTGTAAGTAAAACTAGGTACGTTCCAATTTCTAAATTTCCCTCCACATTGTTTGCGAGCTAATTTAAGTTATCGTGTCTCATTAAAAAAACAACCGACTTCAAAAAAAACTACAAAGTGATAAATAACTTTAATTTCGGAAGTTGGTGTCAATAAACGAAATTGCGGAACCAACGACACCGAAACTTCCGAAATTAAAGTTAAAGTTATTATCACTTTGTTAAAGTTATTTATCACTTTGTAGTTTTTTTTGAAGTCGGTTGTTTTTTTTGTAAAAAAGTTTTTATTTTTAACCGTCTTCAAAAAAGGAGGTTCTGTATTCGACCCGTATGTATGTATGTATGTATATTTGTTTGTCCGCGATTTTCTCAAAAACTAATGAACCGATTTTGATAATTCTTTCACTAATGTGATCTACATACTTTCAGGAAGGTTTTAGTATACTTATAATACATTATATAATTATTCTTATGTACGATGTTATATGCATAAATGTACTGCATCTCCGGCATTTCTATGCGAATTTTGATGATTCTTCTAGTCGGTGTCTTCAATTCCTCAATGCACTAGTGTTATTTGAATTTGTGTGGAGTAGGTACAACTAAAAAGTGAAAAATAAAAACTTTTTTACAAAAAAAACAACCGACTTCAAAAAAAACTACAAAGTGATAAATAACTTTAATTTCGGAAGTCGGTGTCGTTGGTTCCGCATTTTCGTTTTTTGACACCGACTTCCGAAATTAAAGTTATTTATCACTTTGTAGTTTTTTTTGAAGTCGGTTGTTTTTTTAACCGACTTCTTTCACTTTTTAGTTGTACCTACTCCACACAAATTCAAATAACACTAGTGCATTGAGGAATTGAAGACACCGACTAGAAGAATCATCAAAATTCGCATAGAAATGCCGGAGATGCAGTACATTTATGCATATAACATCGTACATAAGAATAATTATATAATGTATTATAAACCTAAAACCTTCCTGAAAGTATGTAAATCACATTAGTGAAAGAATTATCAAAATCGGTTCATTAGTTTTTGAGAAAATCGCGGACAAACAAACATACATACATACATACATACGGGTCGAATACAGAACCTCCTTTTTTGAAGTCGGTTAAAAATGGATCTGCACCGGGAAAATTTTCGCGCTATCATTTTTTACGATTTCAAGTGTCGCCTGAAACCGGACGAATCGTTCGATAGACATCAAATGGCATTCATGGATGAAGGCCCTTCTAAGGCAACCGTGTATCGTTGGTATAACGAATTCAAGCACGGTCGACTAACTTTGGGGGATGAAGAAAGAATTGGTCGCCCTTTGACGGCTGTTACGGAAAAAAAACGTGCTAGCAGTGAAAAATTTAATCCAAGGCAATAGGCGAGTTACGTATCAAGAGATTCAGCACATACTGCAGGTTGGATCGGGAAGCCTTCACGAAATTCTAAACGTGCATCTTCCCGTGAGAAGGATAGTTTCACGCTGGGTGCCGCACAACCTCACCGAGGCTCAGAAGCAGGCCCGGGTGGAATGGTGCCGTGATATGATAAACAAATTTGAAGCAGGCTCGTCTCGGCGTGTTTACGCCATCATTACAGGTGATGAGTATTGGATTTATCTATACGATCCAGGAAACGAAGCGCCAGTCGACTGTTTGGGTGTTTCAAAACGAATCAACGCCTATCAAAGTGAAGCGATATCAAAAGCAGGGGGAAGATTTTGAATTTGACTGGCTACTTGGTGTCAATTCCTTTACGGAACCAAAGAAGCATCAACGCTGAATGGTATACTACCAAATGCTTGGCAGAAGTTTTCTCTGTTGTGAGCAACGAGCGACCAAACACAGGGCTCCGCGGGCTACTGCTCCACCACAACAACGCGCCTTCGCACACCGCGCTCAAAACAAGGGACTTCCTGGACAGCACGCCGGTCAAACTCCTGGGTCACCCTCCTTACAGCCCTGACCTAGCACCGTGTGACTTCTTTTTATTCCCGAAAATAAAAAATCAGCTCAAAGGAATACAATTTTCTTCGCCGGAAGATGCGTTGTCAGCGTTCGAGCAGGCTGTAAACGAGGTGTCTGCGGCGGACTGGAAAAAGTGTTTCGAAAACTGGTTCAGACGCATGAAACTTTGTATAGAGGCTAGTGGAGAGTACTTTGAAAAGATTTAATAAAAAAATATTTACCTATAGAACATTTTATTTTATTTTCGCAAAGCTTTCTGAGTGTCCCACGTAA
This sequence comes from Hydraecia micacea, assembly GCA_914767645.1. Lineage (NCBI taxonomy): Eukaryota > Metazoa > Arthropoda > Insecta > Lepidoptera > Noctuidae > Hydraecia > Hydraecia micacea. The sequence goes on along the minus strand of OU611802.1, from coordinate 9,563,438 downwards.
ATAGTTTATGAATACACGGCGTTTTGTGCAATAATGGATTACTGAACAGCCAGTTTTACCAAGGGGTATCGTGTTACCCAGTATCTGGGTTGTGAAGGTCAAATTAGCAGTCGCTCCATATAAAATATTGGTATTCAGCTGCATCCGGTTATACTGGAGGCTGACCCCAACATAGTTGCAAAAAAGGCTAGGCAGGTTGATTTGATTCCTGTATCAAATCCCTATCATAACAACAATCACCTTTTCGTAACACAAGAGCCACAAACAGCATAAGCAATTCAAATTGCGTTAATAAATCCATGCCAACATGTCTGTAATAAAACTCAAAACGTGACAAATTACCACAAAGTACAGCTCAAGTAATGCACTTGGCAACAGTGCGATAATGCTATTGGTTAGCAACAATATTTGACGCGTTGCAGCCGTCACTACTTGTACAACTTGATTTGAAAAGGTTAAATAATAGTTACGTACTGTAATACGTTTTCCTTGTAAAATAATATAACACCACGCCTGTACTCCCGGGCAGGTTAGGCAGAAGTCTACCTGTAGTAGGTACTCCCACATTCCGCCAGTTATGTTTAAGTCCCATGTAATAGGGGCGAGCCTGTTGCCATCAACCGGGCATAAATCCAGAGTCCAGACTGCTACTGACAAATTCCGGATGGAATTTGTCAGTAGCAGTCTATCTATAACAAAACTACTATCTATAACAAAGGATGATGCCATTTTGACGCACCCCATAGATATAGCAAATGAATTTAATAATCATTTTATTGAATCTGTTAAAAACAATCCACAAAAGAATTGTACGTCGACAAAAAAACTAGTTAATGAAAATCTCACGTCGCAGTCTTTATTTATGTTGCCTGTTACAGATGATGACATAATTAGAATAATTAACAGCCTTAACAATACTAATACTGTCGGATACGATGGGATATCAACCAAAGTGATAAAATATGTCAAAGAAGTTATAGCGCCACCACTGTCACATGTAATCAATCTCTGTATTGCTGATGGTATATTCCCAAATAGTTTAAAAAAAGTAATAATTAAGCCCATTTTCAAAAGAAATGACAAAACTGATGTTAAAAATTATAGACCAATCGCAAAAATCCCAGTATTTTCAAAAATAATTGAGAAAGTAATTTATAATTCCGTATATGCTTATTTTGAAAAATTTAAATTATTTTGCAATGAACAAAAGGGGTTCAGGAAAAATGTTAATATTAATATGGCACTATTTGACCTACTATCTAGTGTCACGACATCTGTCGATAAAAGAAATCATGTTTGTGCGATATACACAGACATGACGAAGGCGTTTGATTTTGTGGATCATAAAATATTATTACAAAAACTACATGGGTATGGCATTAGAGGGAACATCCTTAAACTTTTAGAATCGTACCTAAGTGATAGAGTACAATGTACGGAAATCTCTAGAATATGTCCTACAACCAAGTTAGAAATCGCATATACCTCTGAAGCAAGGTACATAAAATATGGCGTGCCTCAAGGTAGCGTTCTAGGACCGCCGCTTTTCTTGATATATATTAATGACCTCCCAAAATTCACAGGACAAAAAATGGTACTCTTTGCAGATGATAGTACGGCTATTATAGAATGTAATAATCCAAACAATTATGAAAATGACATTAATAATTCCCTATATAAAATAATAAATTGGCTTGATGATAATAATCTTGTAATTAATTTAAAGAAAACCAAAATTATGCACTTCCACCAAAGGCTTGAGAAACCACTTGTTAAAGTTGCATACAATGGTTCTGAAATAGAAGAAGCTAGTAATGCGAAGTTCTTAGGTATAACTATAGATGATAAATTAACTTGGAAACCTCATTTAGAAGAAATTTGCAAGCGATTAAGTAAATCAGCTTATATGTTATTTCAACTTTCAAAAAAAGTAAACATTAATACACTGTTAATAGCCTATCATGGACTAGTCGCCTCAGTTCTGCGACATGGTGTTATTTTTTGGGGACAGTCCACTAATAGGGAACTTGTTTTCAGGATGCAGAAAAGATGCTTACGCTGTATGTGTGGTTTAAAAACAACAGATAGTTGCATCCCATACTTTAAAAAGTTAAAAATATTACCCTTACCAGCTTTATACATCCTGGAAACAGCATTGTTTGTAAAAACAAATCCACATTTATTTAAAACAATACGTGCAGTAAAGAAAACGCCGATGCGTGCTCAATACATGAACGAATTATGCCTTGTGAAATGTAAAACTTCTCTAATGAAGAAAAGCTTCTTTGGTGTTGCTCCACAGGTGTATAATAAGATACCTGATGAAATAAAATGTATGCCATTGCAGAAGTTTAAGAAAACACTTAACGGGTTACTGCTTGAAAAATGTTACTATACTGTAGATGAATTTCTCAATGACAAATTATTTTAATTATAATCCTGACATAAATTCTTTAATACTATAGGTACACTAATAATAATCTTTTTGACTAGAATTATTGACATTAAATTTTGACATGAAAAAAAAATTGATATTGATTCGTACATAATAAAATTGAGTTTTGCACGCATGAGTTAATTTAACAATTATGTACTCAAATACTTATATAATTGCATTGTAATATAGTTGTCATTGTAATTTAATACTAATGATTGAATAGCTTTTAATAATATTAATCATTTGTATGTCAATATTGGCAAAACATAGCGCACTACCTAATATTTAAGATCTTTGTATATAATCACCTATGTTTGACAAATAAATTATTCTATTCTATTCTATTCTATAAAAACGGAAAAACAACTTTGCCTGACATGGGAATCGAACTCAGGATCTCAAACTTAGCAGTAGCGTTTGCGACCACTAGAGCGACGAGGGAGTATTTGTAAAATATCAGCCTGTTTTGGTTACATGGGAAATACGACGCAAGATAGCCATCTGATGGTAAGTGGTCTTGGTCAACGCTACCTATGGACAACTGCCTTCAATACCAGAGGATGCAGACGCGTTGCCAACCCAGAGACAAGGCTGAAATGTCTCATAATGTTCCCACAGCTGGGACACAGGCCTCCTGTCTGTGACAGGAGGTGGGCCGTAATCCATCACGTGGGCCCATTGCGGGTTGGTTGATGTCACATGTCTTCTAATTTTTGGTTGTAGGACATGTCGATTTCCTCACGATTTTTTCTTTCACCGTTTTGAGAGCAGTGGTGATGAAATAATTTACACAAAATGACTGGGATTGAACCTACGACCATGTGTCATGTGCCTGTAACCACACCAGCTGGGTTATTGCGTAGCACACTATCAGCAGCGATGGCCTTCATTTTGACCGTTCAACAACATCCATTGCTTCATTTACGTTGTTGAGCAGATAATTTTTTTCGAACATATAAAGCAATGGATTAGCTATAATATCCTTCGAAATGATTCGGGTTGTGATTGATGGCGTGTTACGAGATTGGGGTGCAGTACCCATCAAACCGGAAAAGCAACGCTAAGCGGCTCTTCACAACATTTTCATTAAATTTAAATTCTATCTGTTACCTAACCCATCAGAATCTTAACCTCACACGCTTAACCTCTATTCTTAACCCGCGAATGAATATAAACAGACTTTAACTATAAGAATACCGTTTATACTACTCACACACATTTTTGGAAGCGCTCCAAAAACGTGGAGGAGTATGTGTATTTTGGTTTATTTATTTATTTATATGCGCGATGTCGGAAGAACTGTTGATATATCTTTTAACTAGATATCTTTAGAGTTTGTACACATTGCTGTGGACATACTGGGGCAACAGACACTTGCAGGGGTCGGTCCGTAGATGAGGACCATCCATATCATACCGAGACCCCTCCGTGTCATCATCATCATCATCTGCCTAGCCTTTTCCCAACTATGTTGGGGTCGGCTTCCAGTCTAACCCTAACCGAGACTCCTCCGTGTCTGGGGAAGCATTGTTAAGCCGTTGGGTTATTCATAGATCTTTGACAGTCTTTACGGGTCCGAAGCCAGAAAGTCTGACAACCAGTCTTACCAAGAGGTATCGTGTTACCCAGTCCTAACTGGGTTATGGAGGCCAAATAGGGAGTCAATCCATCTAAAATACTGGTATTCAGCTACGTACGTCCGGTTAAACTGGAAGTCGACCGCAACATATTTGGGGAAAGGCTGATGATGACCACGGATATCGATATCTATGAGATGAAGTATGACATAGAAGTCTTCAAGACTCGAGTGTATACCAGGGTGGCAGGGACATCAACGCGCAACCTGTTATCATGGATTCAGTACATAATTCAGAATCCCTCTGCGTTTAAAATGTTCGTCTGTTATTAAAAAGAATTATCTGTTTCATCATTTTGACCGCGTACTTTTCTATGAAACATGTGATTTTTTTATTGATAACCGACAAAAATTTTCTGCGCTGGGGGGTTCAGAATCATGTGCTGATATCATGGCTTCAGTTTTCGCGTCGATGTCCCCCCCCTCCCCCCACCCTGTATGTTAGTTTTAGGCTAGCGTGCACCATCATCAACCACATCGTCGCCTACCATCAGGTGACAAAGTGGTCAAACGCAAGTCTTTCCAATATAATAATATGCTTATCATATATCACCCTATTACAGTCCCACCGTAAGATAAAAGCCTCTTCTCATAAAGAGAAGGAACGAGCATTGATCACCACGCTGACCCATTAAATTGGCGATTGCATACGTCTTTTCCGCGCATAAATTACTGATAGCTAACCTATTTAGAAATCGATAACTTATCAAAATGTTATCATAAACGATGGTATCGCAAGGACGTCTATGTTTGAATGTTTGATAATAATATTATTTTACACCGCTGCATGCTTCAACTATATTCTTTGTTCATCTCTGCCTACCTCTCTGAGAAATACAGTCATCATCATCATGCCTCCTGTCCTTATCCTCATTTATTTGTAGACGGCTCAGCATGTCGTCTCCTTCCACACATCTACATATATATCAGCCGTCATTTCAGTAGTCACCCCCTTTCAAGCCATTTCATCTTTCGCATAGTCCATCCATCGTTTATTTGGTCTTCCCCTTCTCTTGAAGCCATCCACATGCATACTCAAAACTTTCCAGACGTGATGTTTTGTTTATATGTACGTCGCCATCGTATCGGTTGTCAAATTGTCGTAATTTTATTGATGTTGAATCCAAATTGACGTCAATCCGATTGAAAATCTTTGGCATGGGAAATTGGGTTGCTTACTAAAAATTTCCAGATAAAAAATACCCAGATTTGGCCGAATCTGGGAGACCCGGGAAACCCATTTTCAGCAGCTGCACTTACTGGTATCTTCGCACTCATTTTCGGTAAGTACTAGGACAGCAAAAGTGCTAAAGGTATGAAAGAGGACAATATTTCCGCACAATCTTGGAAAGTCACATTCAACGGCTATCACAGTCCTGATATTATTTCATGTAAGTACTAGGATTGCAAAAATTCTAAAAGGTATGCTCATCTTTCCGCATAACAAAAATATGTAATCTACTGCCCCACTTTCGGCGACTGTGATTTATATCGTCTTCATATTATTTCCTGTAAGTACTAGGCTACCAGAGAAAAAAAGAGCATGCAACCATGCAACTCATACGGCATAAAAAACAGCTGATTTAATGTAACACGAGTGTTCGTCCAACGTTTATCTTTAGAGTGAATTGATTCCCCCCTTATCTTTATGAGATGAGCAGAGAACATGTTATCTTTAACATGATGGCACGTTCGCAAATAATGCATTTTATGCGATAACATATTGTTGCTATTTGTTCAATAGATGGCGGAGCATGCATGCCATTTGTCTAATAATATCAGGGTGTACTATTGTTTCACTGCAAGACAAAGCCTCTTCTTATACAGGGAAGGAACGAGCATTGATCACCATGCTTGCTGCTCACTGCATTATGATGAATTCTTCAGACCATTGGGTTCCTCACGATATTGTCTTTCAATTATTTTGTCATTTCAAAAACCACGTTTAGGTTTTGAACCCGCAAATTTCTGAACTTGGATGCTACCAGGAGCACAGAGGTTTTAACAAGTACCTCAGACCATTAATTAATTCCAGGGTTACTCACGATGTTTTCTTTCCATGATATCGGCTTTTCTAAAACCACATTGGTTCAGGTTTTCAACCCGCAACCACTTTGGAAATCAATCCCTGAACTAGGATGCTACCAGGAACAAAGAAATTTTAACATGTGCACACGGCATGTCAAGTAAATCCATTGCGTATATAATAAAATACGTCAGTACTTCGGTAGGCAACGTCTACGCAGTTTGAGCACGCGCACATTTTGTGTAACAGTTTGATTATGCTTCAATTTGCTTAATATCTATGTAGCCAGGATGTCCTAACATAAAATCATCAGCCAGGAGTGTCTTTAGATAACTAAGGAAGTCAAAACGATAAGCAGCAGCGTCCTCTGGTCTGCTAGAAACAATATACTGCGATCAGCAAGCCGTCTGCCAAGCGATCATGTGTAGCAGTAGGTAGATGGTAGCCGATATAAATGATGATACAGCTTTAGAAACGGACAAAAATAAAGGAGATGTTAGTATATCGGTAACACTTGCTTTTCCGGAAGCGAGTGGTTGCTAACCTCATTTTCAACAGATATTTTGACATAGGTCCCAAAACAGTTCCTTGTGGCATTCCAATACAAAAAGTTTTAACTCTGACTTTTGACACAAACATTTTGTATCTTTCAAAAGTTCTGCGTAGGAATTCTCCCAAATTACAACGAAAAAGAACATTAATTTGTATCAATTTCCTTAAAAAATAAAAGCGTAGATAAGTTTTTTATTCTTGTAATTAATTAGCTACAGAATCCGAAACATACTAACCTATAAACGATAAAACTGTTGATATACTAATTCACGGCACTTATCTAAATTCTGCTCGCGGAAACATATCTAAAAATACATTCTGTATGTTGACAAACATTCGGTTATCTCTTTCTACCTTGTGTGATTCTATCTTCTATCTCTTTTTGGCTCAGTCACAACATATGGCAACGATGCGGTTTGATTATTATTTAGTAGGGGGGATAGTTGTTATGATCATATGTTTTAGGTTAGCAACCTGTCAATTTTAAGTTGTTTTTCTTTAAGTACTTTATTTTAGTGTAGCAAATTGGTACGCTGTGGTTTTAGGCATAAAGTTGATTCGTCATTTCTTTTGTTAATTTAAAGTTCATTAACATTATTACTGATGTCATACGGTCATTTACTTATTGACTACACAACTTTGATAAGAATTTAGAACTCATCCGCCTAGCCTTTTCCTAATCCGGTCTTCTTCCTTTTGTATCATGATTCCCTGGTATGTGCTTGTCAATTTTGTCAAATTAGTGCGAGTAAGAGGGAAATAAGGTATGACGTATAGAGTCCTCTTGTCTGCTACTAACAACACACTGTTATCACCATCAGCACATCTGTTAGGTAGGCTTCCAGTCCAACCAGATGCTGCTGAACATCAATATTTTACTTGGAGCGACTGCCAAGTACTGCGCCATCATCACCGTCCTGTCCATTTCTCAATGTATTAGTAGTCGGCACAACATGCCTTCGTCTTCCATACATACGTATCTATCAGTCGTCAACTCAATCTGCAAACCCTTTCTAGCCATATCAACTTTCACCCTAGTTTATCATCGTGAGCAGTGGTGGCCCAGTGGTAACTGCAGCGACTTACGAGTTGTACGTCGACGGTTCGAACCCACACAGGCGCTTTACATTGTGTAAATTATTTCATCACCACTGTTATCAAAACGGTGAAGGAAAACATCGTGAGGAAACCCGCATGTCCTAGTACCAAAATTACGAAGACATGTGACATCTTCCAACAAGCACTGGGCCCGCGTGGTAGATTACGGCCCACTCCTTCTCACAGTGACGACGCCTATATCCCAGCAGTGGGAACATTATAGGCTAATTATGATATTATGCTAATGCTAATCCTACCATTAACCACGAGTCACAAGAGAAAAATTTTCAGCTTTACTCCTATGATGGATTACGACACGAGGTAATTTCTAAGAAATTAACGTACTACATACATCCAAATTAGTGTATTATGTCATTAGAAAGTATAGTACGAGCCAATTACGACGGGGTTGCTATGGTGAACCTGGGCGTAAGCCAGGTGGCTGTCACTTTTTGTTGATTATTCTCTCGTTGTCACGTTACCGAGGGTTTGCACGAGATTCGAGCACCATTGATAGGCTATTTTGAGGAGGTGGTAATTATAGCTACTTGATTGGAGTGTTGTAAAGAGTTTTTTGGATGAACGGCTATTACTGACTAAATCAACTTTCTGTTATGATTTCGGAGTCTGAAGTAACTTGTCTTTGTTTCATCTTCACTTTGGGAGTTAAAATTTTTAAAATTTGACATAATACTTGGATGAAGAAAATTGAAAAGTGACTAGGACGCTAAAAAATCAAGAGGTTTTCTTCAATTAGGCCGCAGAGAACCATTGGAACATTGCAATAAATTTCCGTCGATAGCTGACTAAACAAAATCTCAAAATACTGGGTTCTTGTAATTTTAACCTTCAATTTCTGCTTACCTCCCACTAGACAAAATACACGTGCCATCAGCGTGACAACAGCTACAGGTGTTAAGAAACCGTGCATTACATTATGTAACTGCGCAGAATAGTACTAGGCAACCAGGAAGTTAAGAAGTTGGACTAGACTCATTTGAATAAACCTTCAGACGACATGGCAAACGAAAACATACTTTATGACTAGTTGAAATAAAGCCTGAATTTAAATGAAGAGGAATTGATTACCGAAATAGTAGTATGATTATTTTTGTTTTTTTAATTCGAGAATCGTTGGGTTCAATCTAGGCATGCGTAGTTACTGTGTTTTCATATTGAGCAGAATTTGTTAAATGTGGTAAAAATTTAAATGTGTTTATTTTGACATAATTTTGTCATCTTTATTTAGTTAACAGCGACATTATGGTATTTAAAATCATACTGGAAACAGCTGGAATGACATCATCAACACTTAAGTATTGAAAATAAAGAACGACAGCAAGGATCCAGTATGTTCCTACAAATACAAAAATATTACTTGTAGATTGATTGTAGAAAACTTTGAAAACAGCAAACAGTGTTTTGTTTTCAATTAAAATTGTTCATTGTTTAGGGTTGTTATGATAATATTATGGTTTGATATACTTACTAAATAACTAGTTGAATTTGTTGGAAAGGAAAATATTTTATGCTCAAACAAGTTGAAATCTTGCGTCAATAAAATGGATTATTGCCCAGATGCCTAATAATACCTACTTATCAACCCAAATCTGTCTCACTGCAGAGAAGGTCGTTCTTTCTCTGCATTGATCACCACGCATGCTCACCGGACTATTAAAAACGAGGTTCAGCACCAAGCATAAGGTCCTGGGTACGATTCCTAGATCGGGCATTGTTATTTAGGTTTACCATCAGGAATTTCTCAGTAGCTGAGAAATTCCTCTATTCTGGATTTGTGCCGGTTGATGGCAATAGCCTCGCCCCCTATTACATGGGACTTAAACATAACTGACGAAATGTGGGTGTATTATAGGTACACCTCTACCTAACCCTTTGGAGATTTCACAGTCGTGATGTTATGTTATGTCAAGGTACTTTTCTGCTAAAATATGCGTTTATTTGGTTTAGCTGTGCGCGGAAAGTTTTGAAAGTATAAAATGCAATGAGACACGCCCATATCACGTGACCTGCTGACCTATTTACCTAGATATTAGGATGAAAAGTAGGCAGTACGTGCATACTTTGAGTTTTTTCCTGCCTAGGCACTAGGCAGCTTAGGTGATAATTGGTTAGCCATTTAGCGAAGATTTTAGCGATGGAAAGTGATTATAGCTGCCTAGGCTAGCCTTTTTCCAACCATGTCGGGGTCGGCATCCAGTCTAAGATGAAGATCTAGATGCTCCTGATGAATACTAATATTTTACATGGAGTGACTGCTTATTTGACCTCCAAATCCCAGTTACTGGGTAACTCAATACACCTGATTACCGCCATGCAGCTGAGTACCAGTATTTTACATGAAGTGACTGCTTATCTGACCTCCACAACCCAGTTATTAGGTAACACGATACCCCTTGGTTACCGCCGCGTATACACAACCTACCAAAGGGTTTGTCGATGTGTTGCCAAGTTTAGAGACAAAGTATATTTCTCATATGCCTGTAATTTCACTGGCAACCATAGTCTCTTAAACCAGTACAGCAATGCTGGATGGCAAATTGCATAATCACCATATTTGGCAGACGAATACCTATGTGATCGCAGTATATTTATTAGCAGACATCCTTTCAAAACATGACTTCTTTGCAGTCGGGTAAATAAATAGTCATGAATGACGAACGAACAAACAGTAAATCAAAGATCACGCTTCACCGCTCACACGGTGACAAAGTACCAGGCGCCCATAACGCTAAAAGAGCTTTTGTATGTTAATAAGACCTTCATAACATGCCAACATAACGCAATAGTCGAACCCCGATCAAATCCCAACCTAATCGTTAACAGTTAAGATTCAATTTAAACAAACTACGTATACGACCTTTGAAAAATAAAATAGAAGCAAGGTAATACGTAATTAAAATGGAAAATTTAATTTTTATCTTTATTAAAAGAACGTAGGGTTACTATTACAATGAACGAGGTTGGAATATACGACCTTTTTGGGATTGGGAGCCGGTGTTCGAATGCACTCTGACGTCAGACCTCCCCGAGCCCTTCTGACCTAGATAAGCTGTCGTCAAGCGGAAAATATTATACCGCTGCAGCGAAAAGCGCTTTGCCGTAATAACCAGTCTAATAAAGGAATGATATAAAAGCAGCTGGAACTAGCAGTTTGTAAAAAGACCGGCCGAAGGACTCCATATCACCAAAACTATTATTATTTACATTCTGTTTAGGTATAGAGGCAAGTAGGTATTCTGACAGACAGACAGACGGACGGACGGACGGACAGACGAACAGACAGACAGAGGGACTACTGTGCTACTAGGGAGTTTTTTGCGCCATCGCCACTTTGTCTTCTCAGCTAATGTACTAGGAAGCGATGAAGGGCAAGCGTTTCGGGGGACTGTCTTATGTAATTTTGACGTTCAAAAAGTGCTGAATGTCAGCCTAATTTGAATAAATGACTATTTTTTTTTATGAGTCTCGTTGATAAATATCCGTAGAAACTGGCCGGCACTCGCAAAAGACAGAATTGTGTGGAAATGGGGGAGGGGAGGCCTTTGCCCTGCAGTGGGACAATACAGGCTAGTTAGATTAGAGTCTCGTTGGCACTTGACAACCTTTGGGTACAGAACCATAAAAAAACAGCTGGAACTGGTAAGTTAGTAAACAAAGCGATTGACGCTAACAATCGTTTAATTATAGAACGTAGAGTGACGCGATGCATTCGCTGAATGGTCAGCTGTCAATTTAAAAAGATGGCGTCGTTTGGTCTAGAGCTCTAGACTGACTAGTGATGGCTGTTAGCAGAATCGATTTTTTAAATCGATTAATCGGTCTAGTTTAGATTACATTGTTAGTGATCTAGTTTTTTTGTCTCCTTTGTTAGAAGAGAAACACGCTGTCACTTTCACTATGACTTGTAATGTTGATAGAGACACTTACCAAGAAAACATGGAGCTTAAAGAATATTTATTGTAACTTTGTAAGACAACTTCGCTATGGCGTATTTTTTTTTTTATTAATATTCAAATTAAAAATAAAAATTTTGATAAGTGTATGTTTTAACTGAAGAATTGATTTTAATTAAAAGTTAAGAGCGTTCATACCTGTAGAAGAACGGGCACTTTTCTTAGTGGATAATTAAAATCATAATCCACAGGAGTACCAAGACGTAGGCTTCCTTTAATTACATGTCACCTTATAAACTCTAGTGGGAGTATGTCTGCCTACATAATCAGCCTGTAATGTTCTCACTGCTGGGACAAAGGCCTCCTCTCAGTGAGAGGGAGAGCGCCGTAATCCACCACGCAGGCCCAGTGCGAGTTGGTGTCGGGTTGGGAGTATGTCTGCATACCCTTTCACAATATGAAGTGTCATAGCTAGGTACCAATTTATCAAGCTGGGCACGTGTTTATAGCCCTCATTAATATGCCGATGAATGATGCTGCTCATTGACCCGCAAACGCCACTAAACGCCTTTGACACCCACGGCCACAACTTAGGGATAGCCTATTTCCAGCCTGGAAAATCCTCTTTATATCGGCCCACACCTATTCACTCCCCGCAGAAGACTACGAAAATAGGTTCCTATTTATAGCTACTGTTTGGACTTTAATAATTGGTCTATTGATCTATAAACGATAAATTGACGTTACATAGATATAATAACACCGTGCCTCGGAAAGCATGTTAAGCCGTTGGTCCCAGCCTAGCATTCGCGGATCTTTTACATAGGCGTTACGAGTCGTCAGAAGCCCGAACGACTGAAAACTAGTCTTACCACGGAGTATCGTATAGTATACCCAGTAAATAACTAGATTGTGAAGGTCAGATAGGCAGTCGCTCCATGTAAAATACTGGTATTCAGCTGCATCCAGATAGGTAGGCAGAAGAGGAATGGCGATTCGGTTAGGGTCATAGTATTTCATAATTCTCATGCCCTTATCCCAATTTATTTGTTATCAGCGAAACACGTAATTTTCTTCCATACTTCTTCATCAGTAGTCACTCCCTTTCTAACCATACCATATCATCATTCATATATCATTTCGATTGTCTTCCCCTACTCTTATAGCCATCCACATTCATACTCAAAACTTTCCTCACGACATTTTCCTCATTCCTCCGATCACATGATACTATGACAACCGACTCCCACACAACTTTTCAGTCACACGTGTCAGTACCTTTCATTCATCCCTTTCAACATTCCGATCCATATAAGACAATGATTTTGATATCACTATGAGATCAAAGGAAGAAGTTACTTGTACAATTGGGTCAAGATTCGAGTCTAAACATTACGACAAAAATAAACATGTCTCATTGGACTGGGGACTACCGATTCATTGGACTGACGTAACGGTCTAGAAAACAGGTGTTCCGATTAGACGTGTGCGCCGCGCCGATCCGCCGCCGCCGCCGACATTTTTTCGACGCCGCCGCCGCCGACCGCGCCGGTCGGCGCGACCGGCGTGAAATTGGCGCGAGTTCTAAATGTTTTAGAACTTACATATTGAGAAATCCCTACAACATCATCACACACTATTCTATACTGAATTGTTGACTTTCGAACATAGACATGTCAAGTACCTACCGACCGTTGCACCATTCATATTCCATATTTCCATACCATAAATTACAAAAAAAAAAAACATCGATATGAAGTTACACCTTAAGCGAAGACATCCCGGACGTCAGCCTGTACGAGATTAGGATGGCTCTGAAGCTCAAAACAGGCCCATCTCACTTCTGAGCCAAGTCTACAAGCTGTTTTCAAGTCATCATGAACCGTCTCGCGCGCAGGTTTCACGACTTCCAGCCTCCCGAACAAGCAGGATTCCGTAAAGGCTTTAGCACCGTAGACCACATACATACGCTGCGACAGGTTATACAGAAGACTATAACCTGCCTCTCTGCTTAGTGTTTGTGAACTACGAGAAAGCCTTTGATTTGATCGAGACATGGGCTGTACTGCAGTCTCTTCAACAGTGCCAGATCGACTATCGGTACATCGACGTGTTGAAGTGTCTCACTATGTCAGTCCGACTCCAGGACCAGACCTCGAAACCTATCCTTCTGAAGCGAGGTGTGAGACAGGGAGACGTTATCTCTCCGAAACTGTTCACCGCTGCACTGGAAGATGTCTTCAATGTTCTGGACTGGAAAGGGGCTGGCATTAAGATCAATTGCGAGTACATAACTCACCTTCGGTTTGCCGACAATATCGTAGTCATGGCTGAGACTATGGAGGCCCTCGGTACAATGCTCGATGACCTTTTTTTTTTTTATGGATGGGAAATCATCTGATGACACCTCCGCTCTGGGTGGAGCGGAAGGGATTGTCAGACTCTTACTGACTAAAACCCACCCGTGTTCCTTCCTTAGCCCTTTATGTTCCGGGTAGCCTTAACCCTTTCGGACAATCCCGCTACCCCGGCAGGCTTCGGCCCTAATGGGCCCCTTCCCTTATGCTGACATCTCTTTGAGGCGCGCGTGGAACACATACGCGCCGTCCGGTACGGGCCTGGTCCTGATCGAACGGTGAGCTACCCATTACTCTCCGTCCGCAGGCCCGCGCCTACGGTGGCCGGGAGTCGTCACGCGGCTCCCGACGCCCGGAGCGTCTCCCGCGGCGGCTGGGACGTGAGGCTCTATCCCTCAGCCATCCCGCCACCTCCTTCGTTAGCATGACTGCTTCGCAGAAGGAGGTGACTGCCTCCCACTCCCTCTCGCTCCGGACCATGGCTTGAACCAGGGCCGGACGCGAGAGGTCGCTGCCGCTGCCGATCGCCTCTACGAGGACACGGCGGTGCTCCGCCCAAGCGGGGCAGACCTCCACCGTATGCTTCACCGTGTCCTCTGGGCGATCCTCGCAATGGTGACACCCGGGCGTCTCCTCCCGCCTGATGATGTGCAGGAACCTCCCGAAACATCCGTCACCATCCGTCCACCATGAGATCGCGCCGGAGGTCCGTCCGCTCCGCCACGATTTTCCGCAGAAGCGGAGTTTCCCCCCGGCGTAGTACCTCCGCGCGCCACTCATACAGGCGCGCGAGGACTATCGCCTCCAGATCCCATGGCGGCATTCCGGCAAGAAGGCTTGCCGCCTCGCCCGAGATCGATGCTCGATGACCTCACTAGAGCCTCCGAAAGAGTGGGTCTGAAAATGAACATGGACAAAACAAAGGTCATGTCAAATGCCCATGTAACACCCACTCTCATGAAGATCGGAGACGCTACACTCGAAGTCGTGGACGAGTATATTTACCTAGGACAAACTGTCCAGTTAGGTAGGTCCAACTTCGAGAAAGAGGTCAATCGTCGAATCCGACTCGACTGGGCAGCGTTCGGGAAGCTACGCAATATCTTCTCCTACATACCGCAGTGTCTCAAGACGAAAGTCTTTGACCAGTGTGTGTTGCCAGTGATGACATATGGCAATGAAACGTGGTCGCTCACAATGGGCCTTAATAGAAGGCTACAAGTCACCCAAAGAGCAATGGAGAGGGCTATGCTTGGAGTTTCCCTGCGTGATCGAATCAGAAATGAGGAGATCCGCAGGAAGACCAAAGTAACCGACATAGCTCGAAGAATTGCCAAACTTAAGTGGCAGTGGGCAGTGCACATTGCTTGCAGAACAGATGGCCGATGGGGCCGAAAGGTTCTGGAGTGGCGACCGCGTACCGGAAGACGTAGCGTTGGAAGGCCTCCCACAAGGTGGACCGACGACCTTGTGAAGGCCGCAGGAACTCGTTGGATGCGAGAAGCACAAAACCGGTCGAAGTGGAGGTGCTTGGGGGAGGTCTATGTCCAGCAGTGGACGTCTTGGGGTCGACAAAATTATTTTTGTTCACGACAATTACAGCAGTTGCAAGGCAGCCGTTAATTAAAAATAGTTTTGTTTAGCTGTTTTTGTTGATTGTTGATTTATGTTTGTGATTTTTTAAATTATATTAGATTTTTTAATAAAAACTGTTTTACGAGCTAGACAGTTTTAATAAAATTCTCCGCGCCGATTCCACGCCGATTTCACGCCGCCGCCGCCGATTTTTGACCGGCGCCCGCCGCCGGAGATTTTAGAATCGGCGCACACGTCTAGTTCCGATGTTTTAATTAAATAAATAATTAGTAGAGACCGAACGAAAACGGTTCCGAAAACGGTTCTTCTTTTTGTCCTACGACACTAACTGATTAACAAAAACAATATATTTGTTTTGTAGGTTTTTGATTGGTAAAAGTAAAAGAATTATCAAACCTTGAATCATTTTTACCCGTTTTTGTGTAAATTATTTCATCACCACTGCTCTCAAAACGGTGAAGGAAAACATCGTGCATCGTGAGGAAACCGGCAGTCCTAGAACCAAAAATTCGGAGACATGTGACATCTATCAACCCGCACTGGGCCCGCGTGGTGGATTACGGCCCATGTCTCTCTCTCTCTGAGAGGAGGCCTGCGTCCCAGTAATGGAAACATTATAGGCTGATTATGCTAAACTTAAAACAAAATTGACCGAAAAGTCATATCTTTTACCGACAATTGCCAAAAACCGAAAACGTAGACAGGTCTCTAATAAAATAAGTCGATCTTAAAATATTTTAAATAATCTACTTTAGCTGTACCTTGTATTTATCCAAAAAAAGCCGACCCTCACAGCACTTTTAATCAGCCCTATACTGGGATCTTATTATTTACTTAGCCAATTTAAAAAAAAATCTAGCCTGTTAAGTGGGTTGCCTGGGTGATAGTTTTTATTTAACACAAACGACAACTATCCGACCTTCGCAGCGTTTGAAAACCAGGTTACCTCGTTAGAAAGTTTTAGCGATAAACTATTGGAAAACTTCACAAACAAATTCAAGAGAGCATTAAAAAAAGACAGTCTAAGGCTCTCCCACACAGGCGCGATATTATCGGTCGATAATATCGGATGAGTTACTGCGATAATGCTTCCCGATTCCTTGCCACAGAGCTGCGTTTTTATCGTCCGATATTTCTATCGTGTGCGTGTAACGTCACGACCCCCGCACGCACTACACGTTACTACGTTATTAACGCAAGTGTGTGTAAGATCGTATATGTCCTAAGGCTAGGCGCGCAAACGAGCCACCAGCCACAGCCACCGGTAGCCCAGCAACAGGCAGTTTACATGCTTTTTCATAAATTTTGTATTGATTCGTCGCACAAGTGTGGTCGGTGGCGGCCACCCGCTATAGCAATACTCAACACCGCTGCAGGAGGCGACACCCACCGGTGGTTGTGGCCAGTGGCTCGTGTGCGCTCACCCTAATACAAAATGTTCTAAGAACTCATATCGAAATATCGCAGGGCGGAGGAACGCCAGCGTCCTATTGCTTTTGCGTCGTTATTATCGCAGCAGCGGGTAACTTCGTGGCCGTCCTAATACAAAATGTACTTACTGAAAACAGATATCGCAATAACGCATACGATATTATCGACCGATAATAACGGGTCTGTGGGGGAGAGCCTTAATACCAACCGAGATGTCGTAACCTTTTCTCAAGAATCGAGTACCATTAAATAATCATTAAAAAAAGTAGTAAGAACCATGGATCCGTTTATTATGATTTTTTTATGTTGACTTGAAAGAGAATGTGTCATGCTCACTTAAATGTCTCTGATGGTGGCGCGTGTGTTGGATCATTCGGTTCCCTACAAAATGGTTGAGCTGGATGGTGCTGATCCTCATATTCGTGAACGGGCGCCGTCGGTTGAGACTAGTCATCTCTTAACACTGCCAAGGCTTATTTTTAATCTTATATTTTGAATTGTTTCTTCATTTGTCCATGGAGTTTCTTGCCCGTTCTTCTCCATAGAGATCTACGTTTTGGAATGGGCAACTAGCTTCAACTTTCTGACTAACTGCCCGAATATTTAATTTTGACAATTCAAAAGTGCCTGTACATGGTTTAATTGAAATAAATGCTTTGAGTTTGAGTTTGAATCGATTCTCCATAAAATAATCGATAAAAAAATCGATTCACACAACATTGCGAGCGCGTGCGTAAAAGGAATTGACGCAACGCTAGGTTCGAACCTTGGCACCGATTATGATATGCCGATCACGACTCGAAACCAACGTAGACATTAATATTTCGATTAACGTTCCTCGATTAATATGATAGAGAACAATAGTCCGCGTTATAGGCAAAATAATAGTGATCTAATAATAGACCCCTTATCTAAAAGAGTGTCCGTGGAGTTTCCTGCCCGTTCTTCTCCATAGGAACCTACTAATCATTGGAATAGGCAACTAGCTTTATATTTTTGACTGGCGACTCCTCGACAATTCAAAGGTGTTCTGTAAATGGTTTCACTGAAAATGCTTTGAGTTTTGATATGATGAGAGACCTGGACGTGACAGGCACAGACCAGCGGGGCAGTTGCGTAACACACTATCAGTAGCAATGGGTTTCATTTTGACAGTTCAACAACATTCATTGCGTTACTTACGTGTTGAGCAGACAAATTTTTCGAACTTATGAAGCAATGGATTAGCAATTTGTTTCAAAATGATTCTGATTCCGATTGATAGTGTGTTATGCAATTAGGATGCAGGGACGCATGGCATAAAAGTATACTAAACAGTGGGTGGAACAAAGCTGCCATTGATGATGATGATGATGATGAGTCGTATCAATAGCCGATTTATCGTAATTTTGTCCGAATCAAAATGACGTCATAAAAATGTTATTCATGCTAGCTTAGTAATCGATTCTATTTGTTATCAAATAGTTTTGAATAGGCCGATGCGGTTACATCAGTTACATGTCAGGTTACTGCTGTCTAACCACGTCCCATTAACTTGGAAATATCGATTCTGCAATCCTATTGAAATTCTAAATTAAATGATTGATTACGGGATGATTATTGCACTTATACAACAATGGAAGAATCCCATCTCTATTCAGTGACGTCAACTCTTAACATTTATGTGAGCTTAGTACTTGACCGCTGAGTCACATACATAAATGTCAGCCTGTAGACGTCCAATCGTTGTTCCCAAGGGATTTTCCTATGATTTTTAGGTATGGTATGGTGGACTCTTGGCAAACAAATTTATCTTCTTTCTGACTCTATCCAGTTATCGCAATGTATTCGGGTCGGCACAGCATGGCTTCTTCTTCCATACATCTCTATATTAGTTAGCCTTTCCCCCTTTCTAGCCGTATCACACCCATCCATCGTTTCTTTGTTTGGTCTTCTATTCATACTCAAAACTTTATTTACTACGTGTCCCTCATTCGTTACTCTGCATATACTCGTAACATGTGATGAATTATTATTATACCATCTTGGCAAACAAATTGGTGACGAAGTATATTTTTGTCTTCTCTTTTTTGGCATATTAGAAAAGAGAGGGCTAGACATTTTTTTTTTATCGGACTTAACTCCAAAATTCCGTGTTGCTTGGAACTAAGAATTTTCACACAGCAAAAACCACAGCCTGACTCGACATTCAGAACTTTACGCTTGATAGCTAAGCAATGAGCCATAAGCTTCGTGAGCACCGAAGAAACCCGATCAATCCCGAAGCTGGTTCCAACTGTTCCAAGTAGTGTACTATAAAAGTAAGAATGACGTCATCTCTCAACAGTTATGGTAACCTAGTACTCAACCGTGAGTCAGTAACGGTCAATTAATATGTTTTTACTGCTCATTGGATTGCTGATGCGTAGTAGGGAGCCGTGTGGATCTATTATGATAGAAAAACATGATAGATAATAATTATGACAAAAAAAAATGTAAGAAATTTTTCCTCCTATACATAGAATGGTATCAATATACATATAGGTGTTGGCAAAAAGATCAATAAAGATAATTTTCCTATGTTAGTTTTCCTGCAAGTTCCGAAATTCATTGTCCGCTTGCGCGTCGATGTCTCTATAGTAATTTCCTAGAATCAAAAACTCCCAAGACATGGATTTACAGGCTTGTGTCCTAGCAGTGGGAACATTATAGGCTGTTAAGGAAAACATCGTGAGGAAACCGGCATCTCCTAGAACATCGAAGACATGACATCCAATCCCTATTTAAAATCTTGTTTCCAATTGATTTTATTTCCACATAAACAAATATCAACTTTATTGGCGTGTTAATTAAGTTGATTTCAGAATGCCTAGAACTTATAAAAATATTTGAAGATGCAGCGCAAACTGAACTTTATGTTGTGGGCATTACAGTTATTTTTCCAAAAAAACACATATTTGTTTACACTTTAGAAAACAAAATTGCGAACGCAGTCTACCAACCCGCACTGGGCCCGCGTGGTGAATTACGGCCCACTCCCTCTCACAGAGAGGAGGCCAGTGTCCCAGAAGTGGGAACATCATAGGCTATTAATTATATGTAATTACAAATGGGTCGTCCTGACAATATTGTCATATCAATGTAGTTGTGTTGTGGTTAAGCAAACAGTTAATATTACGACTCCAAGCGATAATGTTACAATGTCTAACCGCTATGTTATCATTGTACAATTTAATTAACTATACCTACCTATATTAAATGCCAGAGACACGATTTTTACCCGACTAGACTGTACAAGAGCAAAGACAGGGTTATGCTATTTAATTTTCCTTGAAAAAAAACTGTCATATTCCTGTATTCGATGCCGGGTTCGATTCCCAAGTTCAGACAGAGTGATTTGTGTTTTTCGTTATGGAAAGTCTGGCCATCATTCGGGTACACATCTAGACTCCGGTCTGGATTTGTGCCCGGTTGATGGCCATAAGCTCACCGCCTATTACATGGGATGGGACGTAAATATAACTGGCGACATGTGGGTTTACTATGGGACTTCTACCTAGCCTAGCCCACCAGGCGTCATGTTATGTTTCATGTCTTTGCCGGATTTCTACTGTAGGTAATTGCGCCATTTCCAATGTAATATATTATTATACTCTCAGTGACCGACTGAGTGGCCCGAACTTCTCCTGACCTTGTTTTGCGAAAGGCAGAAATAATTATAATACTTTGCAACTCATGAGATATTAAGAAATCAGTAAATAATTACTTTTGTATGGAGGTACAGTGATTGTATTAGATTCTTTCACGAATACATAACATTATTATTTTTAAAATGTCTGACATATCTCGGGTCCCGCAAGGTAGTTGCGTAACACAGTAACATTAGGAATGGCTTTCATTTTGACAGTTCAACACAACAACATTCATTGCGTTGTTTACGTTGTGGAGCAAATTTTTTTTTCGAACTTGAAGCAATGGATTAGCAATATCCTTCAAAATGATTCAAATTGTGATTGATAGTATGTTATGTTACGCAATTAGGGTGGCGGATCTTTAGAAGGCGTCGTACGAGGGGCAGCGGTGAATGTGGTGATGAAACTATTTATACAGTAAAGCTACTGCCTGGGTTCGAACCCACAACTCGTAAGTCGGGGCCGATGCCACTGGGCCACCACTGCTCGCCGCACTTACAACCAATAAGGTCAAAATAAATGAAATTAAAATAGAAATCCCCCAAAAGGAGATAGTAATCTATTTCTGAGGCACTAGGATCTTATAAAATACAAAGAGGTCTCAAAAACTCACTGTTTCCAACTTCTCATCGTCACACGAATAGAACACGTTGGCGCACTCACCTGCAAATAATAAATTAAACAATTAAATATTTGTCGCCAGATTTTATGCGCGCCTGGTAGCGAATTCGGTTGAAGGTTATGTATTAATTAATAAATTAGTCTAATTCTAAGCCCAACTTTTATTACTAACTTGTAAACTAAAATGTTAAGGCCGCCCATTGTATATTTTTAGTGATCGATAATTATTTTTGTTATGTATTTTTGTGGTGTACAATAAAGTATATATAAATTAATTAATAAATGATAGAAATCTAGTTTCTGTCACGGGTCAATCATTAATTCCGAGAAATGCTTAAATAATTACAACGAATAAAATACTTCAACTTGATAAACTTTTTTTAAAGAATAGGTTAAAAGTTTAAAATAACCTGGACTGGAATATTGTTAACGTATAATTTAACAAGATGGCTTCCATTTTACTATCTCTTTTTATTTAAATTTGAATTTTCATGCATTATAATAATTCTTACTTATGTAACATACAAAGTAAATAGATTATGAAAGAAAGAAAAATGCATTATTAGTTATTTTATTTATTCGACTAGTGATAGTTCACCACTAGTTGTTAGCACAGTTCTCAAAATAAATTATTATTATATGCCATAGAAAAATCATCGATTTATTCCGGTCTGATCCCCAAGTCGACTTCAAAAAGAACTCAATTTTTCAAGTGAAAACTTCTTTAGGAGCGTTGGGCATTTTTTGAGATGGGAAAAAAGCATTGAATTCGCGCTACTGTTACCGTAACCGACACCGCTTCGGATGTGTTCGGCTGTCCTCGGGATGTACTCGGTTTTAATGTATTTCCGATATATCAGTGAGTGATGGCAAAGTATTCTGTTTGTGTTTTATTTATTTATGAGTTATGACGACTCAAAAAATACACACGTAATTTTTCAAGTTTTCACTTCTGTCAGCACTTCCGGAGTGCCACTTTTTTATATACAAGGTTAAGACAACAATACGACAATAAATAAAAACACTGGCAATACTAACCCATAAGAGTATTTTAGAACCATCAAATAAATCTTAACATCAAAATTAAAAACGTGATTTTTTCTAAGAAACTAAATAGCAGTGACGGGCCGAATATGGGTTTTGCCATTCTTTGACTAGGAAAAATTGTTTATTATGCACAAATAAAACGCACATTACAAAAAAAAAATCCATATACAAAGTAGCCAAAAGCCTCGTACTCAAGCAATAAAAGGTTGACAATTTTGTCCATTGCTTGATGTAAGGGCCAGGGACCACATTAATCTGTGCTTAAGAAAGATTATCTCAAGACTTTTTATGCAGTTAGCTACAAACAATTGCACCGTAACATGACTATGTGCGTGCAACCAAAACAAATGCATGTAGGAAGAAGCATACAATATCAATATGTGTACATTTGAGCCATATAACAGTAAGGGCCTTGAGCCCCGAATCCCCGATTGTGTTCATCAAGGGCCCGGCTGAGCCACGCTAGTTTGCGCACGTAATGATGCGCAACCAGCCAATTAGTTTGATAACTTTATTTTAGCGTAGTTTTTCTTTTGTTCTCTAATGAGCCCAAATGTGATATCGTTAATTTATTAAGTATTTGTTATTTTATTAATTACCCGTTTGTTAATTAATGTATGTCACACGATAGCGCTGACATTTTATTTCGTCTCTTTTTAATAAACACGACGAGTTCATAAAAACACATAAGGATGATCAAAAAATAAGTAGTCATTTCATTTACGCATTTAATTTGAATAAAAAAATATCGGCGTCGCAACTCGATGTTTTGAACCTCTGACACGATGACATGTTTTTGTTTGCCTTTTCTTTCAAAATAAACCGAAAAAACCAGAGACTACAAACATTTTTCATTTTCACCAACGTCAAACAAGGAGGTCAATAAAAGTCAGAGACCACAAACATTTTTCCTTAAAAAGATGGAAGCATCTTCCCTGCGAAATCAAAATTTCAAAACTCCCTAAAATTGAATCCGCTAAGTACAGGGGGTGTCTAGACAAGGTCTAGACGGTTCAGACCTAACCTAGGTCAACGTTCAGACGACAAAGGGTCCCTACGTATAGCGCGTTCACCGGCTAGACTGAGGTAGTCGTATGTATGTTTGTGTGTGAGTTGTGACCTAGGAAATGCTTGGGTTCTTGTGTCAAATTACATACGCGTAATTTACTTTTTACCACAAAAATATTTTCTTGAATTTCAAAATACGAGATGGTATTTTGAGGAAAGAACCACACAGATTTGATTGCTCCTGTCCAGCCAATGCACGCATTTTTCAGCAACTCAGAACGTATTTTCTTTCTTTCTTTTCATTCTAAAGGAGCTCAATACATTCAAAACTGTTTGTCTGTAGTCTGTTTTCGAAGCTATATTAGTCAAATTTAATTTATTATGCTAAAGAAATTAGAAACCCGTTTTTAAAATAGTCACTATTTATCTCGAGAAACTGCTTTGAAACTACTTTGTTGCACGGCTACTGATACTAAAACCTCTATGTTACGCTTACCTTGCAAGGTAAAAAGCATGAAGGACACCCCTGTCTCCGCCTGCATAATATATGAAACAGGTATGTAGGTATACCACGAGCCAGGACCATGACCTTTCGTATTATTTGCAACATACTTGTGATTAAATTACTTTCGTTTTATTTTGGACTTACGTTACAGTAAAAGAAAACATAGTAAGGAAACCACTATGAAGTTTCAGACCTATCAATTCACTGCTGTTGGAACGAACTATATGAGAACAGCTCATAGCAGCGCAAAGCATACTCCGCCTCTGCTGGGACACTGGCCTCCTCTCTGTGAGAGAGAGTGGGCTGTAATCCAGCTCAGTCAGTTAGTGGATGTCACAAATGTCTTCGATTTCTTGGTTCTAGAACGTGCCAGTTTCCCACGATGCTTAGCTTATGCATATACTGATCTCTGAAATCTTAGGAGAAGTAAGAATTAATTTATAACCCAATAGAAAGAAATAGAAGGAAAACGAGATGATAGATTTTAATTTGTTCCTACTTTTAGACTTTACATGGTCCTTCGAGCCGGATTTAATCCAGCGACCTACGGATCTACCCCTGGATTTTAACTTTTTAGAAACTGGACTAACCCACATCGTCTAAAAACCTAATCAAAGCTATCATAAATCTGAAGTCAAATGTTAGCTGGTGCGATTAGTTTACCGAGATAGCAACAAACAATCAAAGGTGACCGTCACTTGAGTATTAACAAACTTTGAATAGGTCATTGTTCTGAAATTGCCACGAGGTGGTCAATCCTCGTTCATTCTCCTTATGAGATGAGGCGTTTGCCCTGCAGTGGAACATATAGTGGAACAGATATAGGCTGACATAACAACAAGCGTAGGAAGATCAAAGCTGGGTCGAAGATTTCTTTCTTTCTTTCTTTCTAATGATTATAATTCTGTAACTACATATTTGTTACGGTCGCGAATCATATTTTAATCAACGTACAACTTAATACTGACCTGCAAATTGCAAAAAACGTAAGAAAATATGAATTTCGCGGCCTACCTTAGCACTTCCCCTTAAAACTAATAAAGTTACATTAAAAACAAATATATATAAACCAGAAAAAAAATCAGAATAATGCTGCGATATTTAAAAAATAAATACCACAGCGCTGGTATTCTGATAGGGCCCGACCCGGAGTTTTCATGTTACTATCAAATCAGACATTACTAAGTTTATTTACGCGATAATGAATGACTAGATAATCACGTGCCGAACAAAATAAACGTATATTATAATACTGTTTAGTTTACCCAGATGTGCTAAAAGGTCGAAACGCTTTGTTTTAAAACAAAAACAAGGCCCTGTATAATTAAACAAAGAAATAGTAACACAAACTGTATAATTATGTACCTACATATAATATACCTACTTAAGCTTTGTAATATTATACAAATTACACATTTAATAAAACAAATGCGATTTAATGATCATTTGTTTACGATTGTTCAAGTATAAAATGTCACTGTTAAGTATATTTTTGGGTAGCAAAAACCAATAGCTACAACATCAAAGGACATGATCAGGATTTATCCGATCTTACAAACAAATCATGTAATTTAACCTCATTTTATGATTGTACTAGCATCGCCCCGCGGTTTCACCCGCATAAGTTTCGATCCCGTGGGAATATCGGGATAAAAAGTATCCTAAGTGTTATTCTGATGTATTTATAAGCTATATTACTGTAAAGTTTCATCAAAATCCGTTCAGTAGTTTTTGCGTGAAAGATTAACAAGCAACCATTCATCCATCCATTCTCACAAACGTACGCGTTTATAATATTAGTAGGACTAGGAAGTAGGATCCGGATCCGGCAGGACAGATAACTTGGTATGTGACGTGCAGACTGTAAATATAAGTTGGTTATTAATAAATATCTAAAAAATCTCGTGAACCCGTAATATCATTTCACTATCAAACCAAAAGACAAATTGTTAATAAAAAAATCACAACAAGATTAACTAGATAGATTAGATTTTAATTTAATGTATTATATTTGTTTATTAATGTCGGCATTTCGGCAACCTCAATGCACACGTGTATCTTTTTGTTTTGATTATTTGTTTTAATTTGATTTGATTTTATTCGAATTATTTTGATTTAATTTAAGTTGATTTCTTTTGTTTAAGTATATTTAGTTTTATTTATATTGATTTAATTTAATTTGATTTGATCTAATTTGGTTTTTATCTGATTTTATTTGATTTATGTATTATGTGTTCTATTAATTTATGTCGTGTGGCAATGGGTGTTATTTACCTGAAATAAATTGATTTATTTATTTATCTTGGAAAATTTGTTTCGGGTCTGATAGTCCACCATTTGCATATTCTGCATTTAACTGGTGGACTATCAGACTACAAAAAAAAATTGACTACAAAGACAAAACTACTTAGTCATTGTTAAGACTTTACTGCTAAAGGTCGATACGCCAAAAAAACTTTAAAGGCAAAAAACTACATCTAAAACGGTGCAGCAGATTCATAGAAATATGACAGTGCAACTTTAGACAATCTGTTTATTTTTATTCCAATATGAATCAGCATGGTTTTGTACCAACAATTAAAAAAATTAACTTCGGTAGCTTCCATACAACTTTAAAAGTTCGCGCAAATTCTATCAGCTAATACAATGAAAATTGTTAAAAAATCAAGATACACGAAAAAGACAAAAACAAAACATTCAACTTTCAAACTTCGCGCAAATTTTCTACAAAAAAACCGGCCAAGTGCGAGTCGGACTCGCACACGAAGGGTTCCGTACCACCGTACAATATTTAAAACTACATATAAAAAAAATCACGCTTGTTGTATGAGAGCCCCCCTTAATTTATTTTATTTTAATTATTTATTTTTAAAGTGAATATACAACTATGTACTTACCTATTCTGTAAATATTTCAAGCGTCTACCTGCTGCCATTATTAATATCGAGCAAAAAACGGCAAAAAAATCACGTCTGTTGTATGGGAGCCCCCTTAAATATTTATTTTATTCTGTTTTTAGTATTTGTTGTTATAGCGGCAACAGAAATACATCATCTGTGAAAATTTCAACTGTCTAGCTATCGGGGTTCTTGAGATACAGCCTGGTGTCAGACAGACGGACGGACAGACAGCGAAGTCTTAGTAATAGGGTCCCGTTTTTACCTACCTATACCCTTACCTAAAAATACTATCAGCTGATACTAAAAAAAAAAATACTTACTAGCACCGAATAAACAAAACATTACTAAACACTAACTATCACAGATCATTACAAAAAAAATCACAATACAAAATATATCACAGACCAGTCGTATACGTAAAAACTTTCTAAAATCAAAAGCGCGCACGCGACTGCACCGCGCGACGTCTCGATGCAAACTGACGATATTGTTGCATATTTTTATCTGTTTTCCCGACTACCTACAGGTTGTCTAGACGGGGTGGAGCGGAGGGGGGGTTGTTTTATCAGTTCTATGCACTTCTGGAAAAGATTTTCGTTCAATCAACGTGAACAAAGACCGGTCAAACACCTCGGTGATACAGATCAGATGGAATGGTATAAGTACCATTCCATTGAGAGTATTTTTATTAGGTACTTAAGATCCACATTGTTTATGTTTTATAGTTGAACGTTGAACTTTTTTACGAATTTTAAAGGTAGCTTGGGACAGTTATTTGAAGAAATTACTATTATCGTCCCACTGCTGGGCCAAGACCTCTCACCATGACTTCCAACTCTTTCGATCCAGGGCTGAAGTGGACCACTGGTCGTTTGTTTTCCCCAGCTCGTCCCTCCATCTGCTACAGGGTACCGCGACGCCTTTTGGCTGTGCCGGGGCTCCACGTGGTGGTAATTTTGGAACACAGCTCATTGGGCATACGGCAGACGCGGCCAGCTCAGTCTCACTTCAGCTTAGCGGCGTTTTAAGCAACGTCAGTAATTTGTGTTTTGGAGCGCAGTGTTGTGAAGAAATTAAATATCATCATAATCAGCCTATAATGTTCCCACTGCTGGCACACAGGCCTCCTCTCGGTGAGAGGGAGTGGGCCGTAATCCACCACGCGGGCCCAGTGCCGGTTGGCAGATGTATGTCACATGTCTTCGAATATTTGGCTCTAGGACATGCCGGTTTCCTCACGATGTTTTCCTTCGCCGTTTTGAGAGCAGTGGTGATGAGATGAAATAATTTACACAAAATAAAGCGCCTGTCTGGGTTCGAACCTACGACCTACGACTCGTAAGTCGCGGCCGTTACCACTTGGCCACCACTGCTCTCATTAAATATCGTCATTTCTTTTTATATCAAACTACAAGTTTTATCTACATACTATAATAAAGCTGAAGTGTTTGTTTGTTTGAATGCGCTAATCTCTGCAACTACGTAACCGATCAGATTTTTTTTTAAATTGGTATTTGATAGCCCAAATCTTGAGGAAGGCTTATAGGCTATTAAACATCACGCTACGACCCTAAGGACCAGAGCAAAAAGATAAAAAGTCAGAAAGAACACTAAGGAAAAACGTAGCAATAGGCTAATAGCGCGGGCTGGCAATGCGATGCGACGCGGTGGGTCGGGGAAACACGAAATTCTTCGCGGTCGAAGTCGCGGGCAAAAGCTAGTAAATTATTAGTAACTGTATCTTCCATCATTCATCTAAAAATAAATCCAATCTAAAGCCTAATTATATTGCCGCTATTGAGCGTTTTGTTTACCTAAGACAGGTAAAACCAGTTATATTATAAGCAAACCTACGCCATCGTGCTACTTTCAAAAGAAAACTAGAGGGGCAATTCTCGTAATTTTACGAACGTTCACAGTCTGATCTCAGTCTCCATCTGTAAAAAATACCTCTTTTAATTACCCTACATTTTTGTCAAGTTTTTGACATTGATTGTCGCTGAGATGAGATTGCGACTAGATTATGAACGTTTTACTATGGGAATTGGTCTTCTGACCAATACGCTAAACTTTTTGAGGTAACGAGTAATTAACATAACCAATAACGATTGGTCAGTTAAAGGAACCCGGCTAAAACCTGCGATATCAGCATCGCTATTGTTAAAAGTTAACGGTACATTCACAGGTAGCCAATGTAACGACGGGTTTAAGAAAAACTGGTTATTGTGACTCGAAACTGAACGTGCGAACGACTTGGTACGTTACGAATATAAGGCTCATATTGTCCCACTGCTGGGCAAAGATTCTTCTCATACAGAGAAGGAACGAGCATTGATCATCACACTAGCTCGCTGTGCTCCAAATTGAGTAACACAGTAACAGTTTTCATCAGGCTTTCATTTTGACAGTTCAACAAGATTCATTGCGTTATTTGCGTAGTTGAGCAGACACATTTTTCGAACGTATGAAGCAATGGATTAGCGATATGCTTCAAAATGATTCAGATTGAGATTGATAGTGAGTTACTCAATTAGGGTGCTGGTCTTACTCGCTGGGCGGTTTTCAAAACTACGCGATGTTTTTTTTGGTGCCTAAAATATATTTTAGAAAGTACCTACTTAGGTAGGCATATTGATAAATAGGTACTTACTTACTGGCGAAGATTACGAGAAGGCTGGACTGCCCTTCCATCCGGCACTGTTCCATCAGAATCCAGACCTGATTTATTTATTTTGAGTGGGTTTTATTTATTTATTTTGAGTGGGTTTTATTTATTTATTTTTATTTGCTGAATGGTCTCGCTACACCATGCTATGGGTGTTATTTACCTGAAATAAATTTATTTATTTTATTTTTTATCATAGGTACTTATAGCCAGTTTTCGATCTCACGGACACCCAATATTTTAAACTTAAAGTAAATATGTTTACATGGTATACTCCATATACTTGGTAAGTATACGTTCTCCAAATACTATTGATGATTCATATTATTTGGGTGTTCCCATTAGAAATTTCTCAGTAACAGCCCGAAGGAGTCTGGACACGTGCCCGTTTGATGAAAATAGTCACAGCCCCTATTAAATGGCACTTAAACACAACAATCACAATATGACCGTCCCAAACACCTCTATCCACTCCTGTGGGGAATACACACGTGATGTTATTCCATATTAATTCAGCCAATGTCAATCAATTTCTCATTTGACTGCATTCTGACCTGATATGACCCCAATTATAGAAAGTGACACTAGAGTCCTTTGAACTTTTGTAGTCACACTTTATTTAGTCTCGTTGTTCAATTAATTAAAGGCGAGACTACTCTTACAACTTTTCATCTGATTTTGAAGTCGTAAAAAGTCGGGTAAGACCGTTTGTCCAGTTTGACCTTAGGTTAAGAACAATGCCTCGATTTAAATAAGGATACTTAGGTACGTCATTGTCAGTTTTCATCACTTTATGTTTAATTTTCCAAGATACACGTACAACGCACAAGTACAACACAACCGATTGGTTAGGTATTGGCTAAATAATAACAGCCGCACGGGTCGGTCGAAGGTTAAGCTACGCTCGCCGAGGTCGGTCCTTGGATGGGTGAACATCCTTTACATTCCGAGACCCCTCCGTACCTCGGAAAGCACGTTGAACAGTTGGTCCCGGCTGTCATCAGTAAATCTTTGACAGTCGTTAAAAAGAAGCCAGAAAATCTGTTTTACCAAGGGATATCGTGCTACCCAGTAACTGGATTGTGGAGGTCAGATGGACAGTCGCTCCATGTAAAATACTGGTATTCAGCTGCATCTAGTTAGACTGGAAGCCGACCCCAACATAGTTGGGAAAAGGCAGGCAGATGATGATGATGATACATTGTGTAAGTTATTTCAGAGGGTTAGAAGTTTAAACCTTTAAGGTCATAGCACTCATATTAACTCGAAAAGGGATCATCACCGTATCGCCTTTTGCCTCGCCGTCAATCAGGCGTCAACCTAACGTAAGCACGTAACCAAAGCGGATCAGCAGCTCCGATACGTCGACTCGGCTACGGCTAGGCGACGACGACGGCGACGCCGCGCTTGCGGCTCGCCGACCGCTGGTTGATGGTGCTGTAGGCAGTCCGCGGTAGAAGTGAGAGGGGCAGGGCCAAGGGTGAACGAAGAGACGTAATCACGGGCACGGAAAGACGTAAGCGCAGGGCCGACGAGCCGTAAGCGCGGGAACTGCAAGTTGACCACGCACCGCACCGCGGTTCGTGAGCTTGTCCCGAGGCGAGGCGATTACGTTACGATTCCGATTAGTGTGCGTTGCAGTAGTTAGTTTCATACAAAGAATACTGAATGGCTCGAGTTGATACGGTGACGATCCCTTTCCGAGTTGATATGCGTGCTATGATGCTATTAGTCTACTTATGTTTTCTGAGATGAGATATAATATGCGTTGTCCTCTCCGCTTTGGTGGGTACTGGGCCTTACAGTTGGGGTAGGTAAGGCTCTTCGTACGCACACGTTTTTCTTGCCGTGAAAAACTACGGTCTATTCGCCGTGTGTAAGCTTGTTCACAGACACGTTTTTTCTACGACGCGGTTTATATGTTGTACCGTAAAGAAACCGGACCGTGTACAAAGGGCCTTATGCAGTTTTCAAAACCATACCATACCAAAAGGTCTAAAATGTAATTGACAGGCTTATGTTGATATATCGAGGTAGGCGCTGCTTATATGCCTATATGCAATGCACGCCACTGCTGCTAATATACACATAAACCTTCCATAATAAATGCTCCCTAAATGATCCGGAAAACGACTTTGTTTTATACTACGTAGAAAGATGTCCAAAGAAAAGAAAAAATCTTCATAATCATAAATCCTTCATAAAGAAGTCCCATGTACGAGGAGCGAGTCTATTAAGATTTAGGCACAAATCCAGCCTGCCAACTGCTGCTGCTAGGTACTGAGAAATTCCTAATGAAAAACACAATGAGACTGCCCGAACTATGGACCAAACGTCTAACAGTCACGTTTACGAACTTAAGATCAATAAAAACGAAGAAATGGCAAGTTCGTCAGAAAAAATTAAACATTCAGAGCAGAAAATACGGGGAATAATTATAAAGAAAAGAAATTAATTCGACCAGGACACAGAAGTGTTACACCACCAACTTCCAAAATCCAGACTGTTACTAAGAAATTCCTTATGAAAACCCCAAGGTCCCAAGGTCACGAGGCCAACGGGGCAGTCCAACAACAACAGCATAGCAACATACATAGTCGGGTCGAAGGAGGCAGATTGATAGATTCTCGATGTTATATATGTTATTAGAGGAGTGTATATTTAAAACATTCTAGTCCCACGTCGCAAGTTGACCGCTTTCGTCCCAAGCCAAGTTCACGGACGAACTCGTCAGTTTTTGCGTCAGTTTTTTAGCTCAAAAAGTAATTGTGGGTTGGCCGTTGTACATATCCGTATTATGCCGCCTACGCAGGTAAATATTATGAAGAGAATACTGCAGTACATTTGTAGTGGAAATGGATAGGTATTAAAAATAAAAAAAGCAATTTTCTTTGTTTTGGACGTGAAGTTCGGTTCTTGATCTCGTCACTGGTGTGACTAAGGGATCCGGAAATTGTCAGGTAGTGCCGAAAGATACACGTGAGCACTCCTGAATGAAGAGATATTATATGAGTTTTATTTTCCTCAGGTTATCAAGGTATGAAACAGTCTCCTTCTATCTTGCTGAGGTGTAATTAAAGGTAAAGGTATAGGAATGACATGAGGGTGGGTTTAAACCGATTTATTCTTCGTTCGTCCCGAAGTTTTGTCCCATATTCAAAAAAAATCCTGGTTCGTCCCAAACAAAACTCCAGAATTATGCTTTTGTCGCCATACACCTTTGGCTCGATGTAGAAATCCCTACTCTTGGCCATCGCTCGTCTTTTTTTTTATTTACGTTTTTTTTTTCTATTTGAAGGCGATAATTCGACAATTTTGCAAGTTTTTATCATTTTTCTGTTTTTATTAAACACATGTTTTTATTGACAATTATGTCGCACATTCAGTTATATTAAATATGGCCCAGGAGAAGTGGTTTCTCTCTCTGGAGCCCAGATCACTGTACTATCTTATATCGATAACAATGATAGCCAACATGAAGGATTAATTCCCAAAATTGATCATCAACAACCAATACTCATCCTTGAAAATAAACCCTGCTGATCCCTTTGCTAATTACAAGCGTGAAACTTCTCATAAACACCAAAAAAACAGCCAGTCATTGCCTCACGAAGGAATGAGGCAGCAAAACCCAGGATACGTTCACGGAGTCAGCAACCGCACCAAGGCCGCCGAGGGCAACGCACCTTGTGCCAATACTCTGCTCGAATTCATGCGCGTACACATGCTGTCGACCGGCTAATAATAGGCCGGGGGTTACTTGTCCTGGGCTTTTGGTGAGACACCAGGTGGTTGAATGTGGTTAGGGGGCTGGGATAGGTCATTTTCTTTAGTGTCGGTACAATTATATGAGAACTATAGCTTCTGCCTGCGGCTTCTTTCAGGTGGAGGTCGGAAATTATCCCACGGTAACGTAGTACCTACTGGGATAAAAAGTATCCTATGTCCTAACCTAGGTCATGGTTTACCTGGGTTCCAATTTTTATCGAGATCCGTTTAGCCGTTAAGGCGTAGTTGACAGATAGACATAAGTTAGTTACTTTCGCATTTTTAATATGAGTATGGAAGTATGGACTGATTATTGAGAAAAGTGAAATATGGATAGTATTTATATACCTAAATTCTATGCAAATAAACATTTGTATTCCATTCATAATTTCCTACGCTGCTGTGGGGAAATATGAGGTGGTTAGGTAGGGGCCAGCGGGGATGACGCCCAGATTGTACCAGGAGTACAGATAAGTATAGGAAGTAAGTAGGTGACGCTATTTTAAGGATTCGCAAAGAATACGCTGGCGAAAACACAAAAGAAATTACGTAGTATTGTTTAATGACGCAATTATATCAGTATATCAGTGCCACTTAGTCTAAAGACGATTGCTTTCGACTACACATGCCATGCAATGTTTAGCGTCTTACTGTTTTCCCACATTTTTAACCATCTTCTTTTATGGAAACTTTCATTTTCTGGCACGGTGGTTACAGCATCTTTCTGCATGATAATGATGTGACATTACCTACACATTTAGTAGCAGAGCTCCTCCTTAAGGCATTTCTACCTACTCCCATGAGAAAAACATTAGATATTATGATGTCATTTAAAACCCCTATCTGTTAGACAAGCTTATAACAATAGAGAAAGTAATTGTGTCTCATTACTGACAGTTGAGCTCATAACCCAGCACCCGAATTGCATAACACGCTTTCAATCTCAATCTGAATCATTTTGAAGGATATTGCTAATCCATTGCTTCAAATGTTCGAAAAAATTGTCTGCACAACAACGTAAATAACGCAATGAATGTTGTTGAACTGTCAAAATGAAAGCCATTACTGATAGTGTGTTACGCAACTGTCCCGCAGACCCGTAGTGACTACACTCCTGCCTACTACCGTAAATAGAGCATAAGTAATAGACAAGTCACTAAATAAGAATAATGATGACAGCAGAGGACACACTAATTAGATTCAGTAGTTACAGTTAGAGTAAACGAGACAGACATATAATTTCTCTTTACCTCTTTCACGTATGCCAACTTTTCGTCTGCCCCCAGCAGTGAGCCTACAACAGAGGCCCAAAAATGGCAGTAGTCATGGTACGATTTCTTTGGAAAGTATTACACGAATATATTAAATACAACGAGGGCCCTAATTCACTATGGCCACATAATGATTCCTTTCTTCGAAACCACGTCAATTCCTTAGCTAATCACGAAATCTGCTAATAACGTATTCTCTATGACACAATTAAAACCGCGCGAAATGAACACGAAGTTGGCGTGGTTTGAACTGTCAAAATACCACACTTGATAACAGTCATCATCATAATCAGCCTCTAATGTTCCCACTGCTGGGACATAGGCCTCCTCTCTGTGAGAGGGAGTGGGCCGTAATCCACCACGCGGGCCCAGTGCGGGTTGGTAGATGCCACATGTCTTCGAATTTTTGGTTCAGGACATGCCGGTTTCCTCACGATGTTTTCCTTCACCGTTTTGAGAGCAGTGGTGATGAAATAATTTACACAAAGTAAAACGCCTGTCTGGGTTCGAACCTACGACCTACAACTCGTAAGTCGCGGCCGTTACCACTGGGCCACCACTACTCTTGACAACAGTACGTGGTGACATTTCGCGGGGAATAATAATTACCTTACAGAAAGTGACTGTCATAGGCTATGGCTGTCTCACAAGGCCAACTGCGGCTGACAGCTAATCTATGCCATAGTTACCATACTCTATCTACACTCTGGCTAAGGGGTTTGGTGGCTACGTGGTTGGTCCGTGGATGGGAGACCATCTTTACATACCAAGACCCCTCCGTGCCTCTGATAGCACGTTAAGCCGTTCATCCCGGCTGTCATTCGTGGATCATTCAGTTACGGGTCGTCAGTAAGCCGAAAGTCTGACAACCAGTCTAACCAAGGGGTATCGTATTACCCAGTAACTGGGTTGTGGAGATCAGATAGGCAGTCACTCCATGTAAAATACTGGTATTCAGCTGCATCCGGTTAGATGGAAAGCCGACCCCGAAAAAGCTAGGCAGATGATGACTATCTACACTGACTACCCCTTTAATGACGTGATCACCATAATCTTCTTGCACAAATAGCACGGAGTAGTGAGTACTTACGTAAAACCTATATGAAGCGCAAGAAAAACCAGACAGAAATAAAACATAAGTCAATTATGTAAAACAGATTATATAACGCGTCATTATTTCGACGACATCGGTGTAAACTAATTATGTAAGTGTACGAGCAAACAAATAAAAAAGATATGGGAAACATGATGTCCTGGGTTCGATATCTAATTCGGGTAAAGTGATGTTGGATTTTTCCATTAGGAAGTTCTCAGTGTCAGCCTGGAGTCCGGATTTGAGCCCGGATGATAGCAAGAGGCCTGCCCCTAACTGGGTTCCCGCATTGGCGATGCGGGGGGGCTCAGTCAGTAGCCGTGGCTTGGTCATTCACGGTGAAGCGAAGAGGAACCCGAGGAGGAGCCGCTCGTCAGGGCTTTTGCCAGTAAGCTGACGACGTAGCGGCCAACAAGTAGACTTGCCACGGTAGGTGACCATCCATACATAGCGAGACCCCTTCGTGCCTCGGAAACCACGTTAGGCCGTTGGTCCCAGCAGCCATTCTTGATCTTTACGGGTAGAAGTCCGAATTCTGACAACCAGTCTTACCAAGGGGTATTGCGTACCCAGTAACTGAGTTTTGGAGATTAGATTTATTCAGGCGCCCCATGTAAAATTCTGGTATTCAGCTGTATTCGGTTAGACTGGAAGCCGACCCCGACATAGTTGGGAAAAGGCTAGGCAGATTGATGTCACGCTAAGTAGAAGACACGTATGTCGTCATTTTCAGATGCCACCGTCTAGTCTACGATTCATTGACTAGCCAATAGAGTTACAATAAATTGTGCGTCAGTATGCGTACACGCACACATTCATAGTCTCTGGAACGTTCGTGTTTACTAACAATTAGTAATCGGAGTCGGTTAGAATGTGGATGACGCGGTACTATATGGATTTGTCTGTGTTTGTTTTTCTATAATGTGCTCACAGCTGAGGTGGCGTAGAATGTTTTACTATCTTGTACGGACACCCCTTTCGTTTTGTTTAGAGTAGTTGTGGATTTGCACCCCCTAATTGCATAACACATCATGAGTTTATGACATCACACAACAAATCATTTTAAAGGATATTCCGAATCCATTACTTCATTATGTTCGAAAAATGTGTCTGCTCAACTACGTAAATAACGCAATGAATGTTGTTGAACTGTCTGGCTCTAGACAGACGGACCGCATTTCAACTGCAATCCAACCGCAAATTGCAGTTCGGATGCAGTTTGAATGAGTTGAGTTCTATTGCAGTCGTGTCAACTGCATTCAAACTGCATCCGAACTGCAATTTGCAGTTGGATTGCAGTCCGTCTGTCTAGAGCCTTACACAAATACCCCGCTGGGTAGCCGCGCTAATCAAAATCAAGCCAATTATTCAAATTAGGCTCAGAATAAGCACTTTTTGAACGTTAAAATTACATAAGACAGTCCCCCAAAACGTCCGTCCCCACTTCCTAGTGCTTTAGCTGGGAAGAACTGGCGCAAATAACTGCCCAGCAGCACAATAA
Organism: Hydraecia micacea; assembly: GCA_914767645.1. Classification (NCBI taxonomy): domain Eukaryota; kingdom Metazoa; phylum Arthropoda; class Insecta; order Lepidoptera; family Noctuidae; genus Hydraecia; species Hydraecia micacea. The sequence continues at coordinate 9,526,341 of OU611802.1, read as the reverse complement.
CTACTAACCTGCTCTCCAGCTAATGTTTTTAATACGGCATGAGCGAAAATAGCTCGTATCATGATGACATGTGTATCATGATAAAATGTCTTACTTTGAATATGCCACATAAAATCGCATTTTTAGTTTTTTTCTTTGAACTGGAGTTTTGGAGAAAGAAGCTCCAGTAGGTACCTACTTCGGAATGGGCAACTAGCTTCATCTTTCTCAATGACCAACCCCTTGACAATTCAAAAATGCCTGAATTTGATTATTTCAAATAAATGCTTTGAGTTGGAGTTTTTTTTTTCTTTGTGTAAGTTAGGTAAGGAAAAATGATACTAATTGAATTTCTCGTCAGAATATTCTCAGAGGCAAAAGTTGAATAATGCCTCTTGCTAAAAGCCTCCCATTACACAAGCTATTTTTATCCCGGGGAGAGGAAAACTCCCAACAACTACAACGACATAGAGTCACGCTTGCCGAAACATGTTTTTTCTTACAAAAAACCATAGCAACATGATTTTCAGAAGGTTACGTGGCAAAAAACACAAACAATGGCTGCCCAGTATGTTGGAACTATGCGCTTGGTTCACAGAGTTATTTGTGAAGTCAAATTCTTTACATCACGCCTGTATTTTTGATGGGGTTGGCAGAGAGTAGGCTGGAGGATGTCTTCAAGGTTCTGGACAGGAAAGGGGCTGGCATTAACATCAATGACGAGTACATAACTCGCCTTCGGTTTGCCGACGATATCGTAGTCATGGCTGAGACTATGGAGGACCTTGGTACAATGCTCGATGGAAGCTCAATAGAGCCTCCGAAAGAGTGGTTCTTAAAATGAACATGGACAAAACGAAGGTCATGTCAAATGATCATGTAATACCCACTCTCATGAAGATCGGAAACCCTACATTCGAAGTCGTGGACGAGTATGTTTATCTAGGACAAACTGTCCAGTTAGGTAGGTCCAACTTCGAGAAAGAGGTCAATCGTCGAATCCGACTCGGCTGGGCAGCGTTCGGGAAGCTACGCAATATCTTCTCGTCCCACATACCGCAGTATCTCAAGATGAAAGTCTTTGACCAGTGCGTGTTGCCAGTCAACATATGGCACTGAAACGTGGTCTTTCATAATGGGCCTTATTAGAAGGCTAAAAGTCACCCAAAGGGCAATGGAGAGGGCTATGCTTGAAGTTTCCCTGCGTGATCGAAACAGAACTGAGGAGATCCTCAGGAGAACCAAGGTAATCGACATAGTCCGAAGAATTGCCAAAGTGGCAGTGGGCAGGGCACATTGCTCGCAGAACATCTGTTCTGCGAGCAATGTGCCCTGCCATGCTACCATCTGCCATCGGCCATCTGGCCGATAGGGCTGAAAGGTTTTGGAGTGGCGACCGCGTACCGGAAGACGTAGCGTTGGAAGGTCTCCCACAAGGTGGACCGACGACCTTGTGAAGACCGCAGGAACCCGTTGGATGCAAGAAGCACAGAGAGGTGCTTTGGGGAGGCCTATGTCTAGCAGTGGACGTCTTTCGGCTGAAATGATGATGATGAGGCAGAGAGTTATTTTAGCAAATATTATAGCGATGTTAAAAGTTGTGTAAAGCGAGCCTATTGCTATCAACATGGCACAAATCCGAAGCAGTCCAATCCAATACATATTATTATCTATTTAGTCCTCTATTACACCGTGTATCAACAAATACTGGCCACTCTTTATTAGGACATTCGCCCGGTCATTTTTTGTAAAAAATGGCGGAGTTACGTCAGCGTTAAAATTTTTTGTCTATGCTCAATATTTATTACATTGATCTATGATGCTGTCGAGAGAAGAGATTTGTACTTATAAAAGTTATTTCTTGACTGACAGACAACGCACCTACTATTTATTCTGTGGCACTGCCTCTGAGCCGACGATAGAACCATTTTAATACGAAATAAATTCTTTTTCGTCTTATTTGTGCAGAATAAACTATTTTTCTTTCATCATCTCCCATCACTGGCCCGTATTGGGAACTGTCAAAGTCAATGTTCCAGTGACAGTGCGAAAAAGAGATTGAGCTATACAGGACGTATAGCGCCATCCCGTTTTCGCAAGGGAACAATGATGTCTTTGATACTTTCATATAGAACCCCTGGCGTAAACCGTGACAGGACTTTGGCCCTGATTAGTTGATTTGAACTTTTGGAGTATTTCTGATTTTTGTGGGAAAATGCTGATTTTCAAAACAGCTGTGTTTACCTCCGAAATTGCTGCAAACAAAATGACGAGCCAAAATCTAAATAATTTATCAATGATTGACAAAGAATTAAAGCTGTTTAAATTCTTAATACAAGAATACCAGGAAATCTGAAACTAGGTTTCCACTGTATATCGTGAACGTGAAGCGATCAATACTCGTGCTAGTCTAAGTGACATGCAGCGGCTCGTTTCGTGTTTAATATTGATGACAATGCAGATATGGAGGCAGTATCAGCTATCCTTTGCCTTCCATTTTCTACCATTATCAACAAAAAGTCCTCCAGACCGAATTTCGGCCAATCTCAACGGAGACTAGCCTTCGGCGCGGGAGATAGTGCAGTACAAAAGTGCACAGGTGCACTCTGTCTCTTCCTTTACTCTCCTAGTCCGATGGGACAGCAACCCGACACGACCGGAGAGAGATCAGGCGCAGGACCAACGACTTAACATGCCTGGGAATCACTGCACATTAGCCGGGCCTCGGTATGTGACCATCCATCCACCAACCGACCGCGGCAAGCGTAGCTTAACCTTCGATCGACTCGTGCGGCTATTATCATTTAGCCACGAGCCCTCAAGAGAACAGCTCGGCCGGGGCTGACCGTCCAAGGTACGCCGGATGATGCACATGTTACTCTCACGAAAGCTTACATACACATGAATAAAAAAGCGGCCAAGCGCGAGTCGGACTCGCGCACGAAGGGTTCCGTACCATTATCTCAAAAAACGGCAAAAAAATCACGTCTGTTGTATGGGGCCCCCCTTAAATATTTATTTTATTTTAATTTAATTATTTATTTTAATTTAATTATTTATTTTTAAAGTGAATATACAACTAAATATTCTGTGAATATTTCAAGCGTCTACCTGTTGCCGTTATTAATATCGAGCAAATAACGGCAAAACATCACGTTTGTTGTATGGGAGCCCCCCTTGAATATTTATTTTATTCTGTTTTTAGTATTTGTAGCGGCAACAGAAATACATCATCTGTGAAAATTTCAACTGTCTAGCTATTACGGTTCATGAGATACAGCCTGGTGACAGACTGACAGACGGACAGTGGAGTCTTAATAATAGGGTCCCGTTTTACCCTTTAGGTAAAGAACCCTAAAAACGAGAAATAATATTATAAACCCATTGCGAAGGAGGTCGACAAAGTGAAATTCGCGATACAGAGTTGAAAAAACTGCGGACGGGTTCACAGACCCCGCTAGGGTTGTGACTTATGCAGTTCGAGTTACGGTAGGGACGCGCCACGATCGATAAATGCGCTCGTGAATGATCGATGAATGTGGTTAGTACCGGTTTTTAGTTTGAAGTAGTATCGTTAATTTTTTTTATTTTTTTTTTGTTGGCTGGTAGTTTTATTAATTTATTACACACTAACTTTTAGTTCGTAGGTACACGTGTAGAATCGTGGGCGTGACCGCGTGACTGAATAGCATGAGCCGGCCGATGGCATCAACAAAGGATTGAATGTCGCTACGAATTCATTTATAATTTCCGCGTGTAAAATGGCTTCAATCAAAGGATTTAATGTAAAAAAGGAGTAAGTAAACTTATTATTTCTTGTGAAAAAAAAAAAATTGCTGTGCCATTCACCTTTTATACCCTGTTTTTGTTCGGACGGTAAAATAAGTCAGCCGGTATTTACAAAAATAATAGTACCTATTTAGAAAAATAATAGAAACGTTGCATTATAATTACATCATCATAATTATAAAGATGACACGTTTACTATGGCAGTTGTATTTCTATGAAATAGGTACCTACTACTACCTACTGAAGGTAGCAGGTACTTGCGGTTTCATGGTAGGTACTGTAGAGGCTGTATATGTAACCTTACCTTTTATATTATAGGCCGGTCATAATTGACGGCATCTGCTGTTCGAACGTTCAAGCGTGTGTCAATAGAGATTTGGTTGGACGTATCAGATAGGAAAGTGCTAGTTTTAAGATGATATAGTAAAAACTCCTAAAATAATATCAGATGAAATTAATCTTATATTAGTTTCATTTGATAAAAGTGCTCTCATCTGAGCTCGTCCTTATAGTACTTCAATGTGCCACATAGTCGGTAACTAAAAATGCCACAAAATATTATACAGTTGGCTAAGGTAAAAAGGGCAATATAATTATATATGTTGTGAAATACAACATTTATATAGCACAAATTCACACGTATATTCGGAATTATTATGTATTCAAATTAGATGTTTCCTTAATTCAAGGGAATTTTGACCTCGAAAACCCTAAGTATAGACAAATAGACATGTAACATTCTTAAATCTACTGACAGAACGCACAGTCTAAACACGCCTAAGCACATGAGTTCTTTATTTTCACGAAAATGAGCACTATGGATTTTGAATATTCATCCCCTAAACGGGTCAAATAGGGAATGAAAAGAATAACCCATCGAGCGGGCGCACGGCTTGTAGATATCATTTAAATTACCAAAGTGTCTTTAATATTTTGTTTTGTGGTATAATAATCAGCCTATAACGTTCCCACAGCTGGGACACAGGCCTTCTCTCTGTGAGAGGGAGTGGGCCGTAGTCTACCACGCGGGCTCGGTGCGGGTTGGTGGATGTCACATGTCTTCGAATTGTTGGTTCTAGGACTATCGATTCCTCACGATGTCTCACCGTTGATGTGATCACCGTTTTGAGAGCAGTGGTGATGAAATTATTTTCACAAAGTAAAGCGCCTTGCCTGGGTTTGAACCCTCGACCTGCAACTCGTAAGTCGAGGTCGATACCATTGGGCGACCACACTGCACGCCGTACTTGCGAGTAATAAGGTCAAAATAGTCAAAAGAGTTAAAATTACCAAAGAAATCCTCCAGAAGGAGATAGTAATCTATTTCTGAGGTACTAGGATCTTATAAAATAGAAGGAGGTCTCAAAAACTCACTGTTTCCAACTTCTCATCGTCACGAATCGGACACGTTGGCGCACTCACCTGCAAAGAATAAATTAAACAATTAAATATTTGTCGCTAGATTTTATGCGCGCCTGGTAGCAAAGGTAAGGAGGTCTCGTTACTACTGGGCCACCACTGCTCTGCTTATGGTACTACGAAGACTAAAACTGGGTGCGATCAGTTAAAAAACCGGGGAAGCAAAGTAAAGAAGGCCTGTAAACCTATGAGTGTGAATGTGCACATTGAATACACTTTTAATTAATTCACTAAGTGACTTTGCATTAGAAAGCATACAGAAGCAGACACGATTTCATAAATTCTGTACGCATGCTCAATGGAAAACAATGTTTCCGTAATTCATCAACAGTCATTACATAATGCCAACTAATGACGATCACTAGTAACGATGAGCGAATTACTATCTCAGATGTGAAATAAAGATAAAACAATAATAACAGACCAAGTAGGACAGATTACTGACGTAATGCTTGCACAATTACATTTGTAGGTAGTGTAAACTAGCCATTTATGCTTTAGAAATGTAAAGTAAACCTGCATCCTAACTGCGTAATCACAATCTGAATCATTTTTATGGACCTTGCTAATCCAAACCAAGAAATCTCACGCGGACGATTTTGCGTTTCAAAACTGCAATTTCATTAAAGAACGCTGATAGTTGGGTAAACCGAAATGTGATGATATTTAGCATAGGTAATCGCTAATTAGATAGTATGATCAACCTATAATGTTCCCGCTGCTGGGACTCAGGCATCCTCTCTCTGAGAGAGAGTGGGCTGTAATCCACCACGGCCCATTGCAGGTTGGTAGATAGATTTTTAGCACTGACCTATAATATCTTTAACATGCAAAAACTCCGTCACCCCTCAACATTTTCCAAACCGTTATGTATGTATGAGTCTCCCTCATTTCAATTCATGAAGTAAGAAACAAAATGGAACCTACAACATTGTTGCCAGCCACGGACCGTTTCTTCCAAAGAAAAGTATCTCATCTGTATGATAATATTTGATATCAAATACGGTTTATGCACTTTTGTGAGCTTTTAAATCTTTTGAAATGAGGATTAATTTTTTTCCCATAACGGAGAAGCTCTTGCCTTCATCTCAACTGATAGTAAGTGATGATCAGGCCGAAGGTGGACGCGAGCTTCACCCGGAATCCTCAACCACAGAGGAATTAACTATCTTATCTCAAACTGCCGAAACACAAAAATGCTGTTAATATTGTTGTTATTGCGACAGACTTAGATAAGATGGTGGTAGCTAGCCAGGCGGGCTTAGAACAAGCCCTACCACCAAGCAAACTGAGCTGAACATTTTGCTCCCGCTGGGAATCGGCTCTGGGACCTCTGGGTCTAAGACAGGTCTTACCACTACACCACAGAGGCGGTTACAGATGGCAGAAGACAATTGTTTTTGAATACGGATAATTTTCAGGCTTAAATTAAAAGAAGTCGTTTTCCGAATTCAGCCTAGCTAGGCGATTGTTATCACTACAATCTAACCTTGGCAAAAATGCAGAATAATCAAAAGATATGTCTGCCTAAATCCTCCAAAAGAACTGAAGGTTAGCTTTGATAACGTTAACACAAATATTTTGCTACTTCCACAGATAGGCAGTCGCCCCATGTAAAATACTGGTATTCAGCTGCATCCAGTTACACTGGAAGCCGACCCCAACATATTTGGGAAAAGGCTAGACAGATGATGACTTCCGAAATGCTTGATAACTATAATACATACACACGCTAAAAATCCTAAAATACAAGAAGAAGATGCGTCATTGGCGATAATTCAAAATTACCGCGAAAGCTAAATAAAGTGTTTCAATTAAGAGTCTGAAGGAATTTCTTTGTGTTGTGACGTCGCATCCGGGAGACTAATGAAAATAATATGTTGAATCATGTATTAGTTGGTTTTATGGATCTGTTTGTCTTGATAACAATGACACACTGGTCGACTTTAGCAATAATAAAGGCTACTCAATGTCCGGTGCATTAAAGTGTCCATGGAGATGCTTGCCCTGCGGTTTGGAATGGACAACTAACTTCATCTCCCTGACTGACCGACTCCTTGACAAATCAAAAGTGCATGTAATTCGTTTGTGTCCATGATTAACGATACTTCATTACGTTTAATGCAGCGTGGGTAGCATTCTGATTAAAAGATGAATCTATTCGCAACAGCACAAGATGGAAACTGTATATCGCCTTGTAAGGACACCAAGCATAATCAGCCTATAATGTTCCCACTGCTGGGACATAGGCCTCCTCTTTGTGAGAAGACCTGAGTCTAACTTGAATTGCCAAGGAGTTGGTCAGCCAGAAAGATGAAGTTAATTGTCCATTCCAGAGTGTAGCAGGTACCATGGAGAAGAACAGCCAATAAACTTCATGGACACTTTTTTAAATCAAAATATTTTAGAAAATACATTGTTTTCCATCTCCAGTCCATCAAACATGACCATAGCAATGATAAGAGAGAAAAATAAAACTTCTTCTGACGAGCCCTTGCAGAGGAACGTCTACAACTTCGCGAAAACAGTTGTTTCTTTAAACAAAACAGTTTTTGGATGAAAAATGTCTGAATACCAAGGTAGTTGACCCAAGAATCCTGTCTGCATCAAATATCAAAACACTGCGACTCTTTAAGGCTGGGTGCAATATGGCGCGTGCCATATATGAAGCATTACGTGATGCTCTTTCAAATGAAAGGACAGGTTCAAGGTGTTGTGAAGGGCAAAGATTTTTTGAGTAAATGAAGGAAATAACTGTGTGATTGGGAGTTAACAACCTTGGGAGACCTTTAGGAGAAGTGGACCTCGACATTTAGACGGACAAACGATAATATGTAAATGTTAGACCTTCTTAAAAGGCATATAACTAAAATAGTGATAAATATAAATGTTGATGGATGTAAAGGGTGTGGATGAAGATCAAAGAAAAGATGGATTAATATTGTATGAGGCATAATATGAAGGAAAAGGGAGAGAATGATAGAGTAACGGCTAACAGGGGAGAATGGAAGAAAACATTGTGGCACCGACCCCCAAGTAACATGGGCCGAAGGAAGGCAGCTAATGATGCTTTCGAGTAACCGATACATTTCTCTCACTGGGAATTTTGCTTTTTTTCAGACATTAATCTCATCTCCACATTATACACTACAGACCTTAACAATTATGTGTAGGTCTTACTTTTTCAAGTGATTGGTCATCATTAGATGGCAAACACGCAAGCTGCCCACGTGATGCTAAATGATCAAGTGATCACCACCATCACAATCGCCATCACCATGACATCTGCAATCGCAGGTGTGTTGCCATCCTCGACAAAGGCACATGAGACATATCAGCTGACAAAACTGATTATTATGTATTATGTGCTTGTCATGTCACTCGCACCAATACCCATACTTATAATGAAGGTTAAACTACGCTTGCCGCGGTTGGATCGTGGATGGGTGACCATCCATGACATATCGAGACCCCTCCGTGCCTCGGAAAGCACGTTAAGCCATTGGTGCCGATTATCATTCGTAAATCTCCGACTGCCTTTACGGGTAGTCAGAATTCTAAAAGTCTGACAAACAGTCTTACCAAGGGGTATCGTGTTCGGTGTTACCCAGTAGGTAACTGGGTTGTGGAGGTCAGAGGAAGTCGTTTCGTGTAAAATACTGGTATTCAGCTGGAAGCCGACCCCAACATATTTGGAAAAAACCTTGGCAGATTGATTTAAAGAGGTGATGGTAGGCAGAATACTTTTTTTCTGAATACAAGGCATTCCTTGGCCAGTAATTCCATCGTAATGACACAAATAAATCTTCATAAACGTACACTTTGCAACATTGTTGCTTCTCGTGATCTCAGGTAACGGATTATTTGAGCATTTCTCAAAATTTTTGACCGTAGTTTTCACTAATTTCCAAGTAACAAAATAAGAACTTTTATTTCTACCTCAACTAATATTTTACAGGTTTTTTGTATAAAAACTCTACTTTTAGCTAGCTGTATATATCCTAAATATACATATATTAGAAAACCATAATATGTGAAAAATATGTCCTAAATATACATTATATTAGAAAAACTGTAAAATATTAGTTAAGGTCGAAATAAAAGTTCTTATTTTGTTACTTGGAAATTAGTGAAAACTACGGTCAAAAATTTTGAGAAATGCTCATTTACTGTAGCCTCGGTGGCTGCGCTCGGGATGTGACGCATCTGTTTTATGAAATAAAGAGTTTATTCACTCTTTATTTTATGGAATTGGCCTTAATTGTTATTCTACGCCTTAGTGTAGCTTTGAGGGTAGTATTACCACATTAGGTGCGACTAGTTGACTATATAGTACTTACCTAATATTATAAACAGGTTTGTATGTAATGGGTAATCTCCGGCGTTACCAGTCGGATTTGAAAAATTCTTTTTGCATTTGGTAGCCTAATTCTTGAGAAAGGCTTTGGGTTATTTAATATCACGCTAGGACCAATAGGAGCCGAGCAAAAAGAACGCTAAGTGAAAACGAAGTCATAGCGCGGGCAGGTGATGCAATGCAAAATGCAACGGTGTGGGTCGGAGGAACAAGAAATTTTATGCGAACGAAGTCGCGGGCAGAAGCTAGTAATTAATAAATTACCTTGCATAACCTTGATTAGGAAAAAACAAAGCCTTCGTCGTTGATTTCTAGTCCAATAAGTTTTTTTTTTAAGAATTTAAGTTTTTTTTTTTTGGATTTTCTATTCCTCACTCTCTCACACATTCATTATTTCCAAACTAGCTGCTTAGACTTTGATTTTGTTTTTGCCAATAATCTATTAAATTATTCAAAATAATAGTTTCCAATCAAACCCGTTTCGCTATGAAATATAATTTTATTCATGATGATCATAATATTACTACAGAAGAGACCATAAGCGCCTCGTGTAACAAAATCAAACATAAATCTCTATAATTACATCATTACGACAAGTCCTAATGATTGATACGCCAAGGGACCGCAAGGGACAAAGATCTTTTGTTCTCACTGCGCCTCGCGCCCACATGCGCGTCGTTTATAAATTATCATCTAATTTGCATTATTGTTTTCATCCTCTTATGGGTAGTTAACTAGTATTATCTTATCTGGTATCTAATAAAATTGTCAGCTGATAATCTTCCCACTGTCACATGTACCTAAAGCCTCTTTCTTGTCTTACAGAGAAGGAAAGATACAATTTGTCCTTTCAGAAGCCCAAATCTCGTAATCAAAAACGTTCAAAATCTAGTCGCAGTCTCATCTCAGCATCCTCAGCGACAATCAATGTCAAAATGTAGGGATATTAGAGGTATTTTTGACAGACTAAGACAGATCAGACTGTGAACGATCTAAAAATTACGAGAATTGCCCCTCATGTAATTCAGTCTAGTAGTCAAACTCAAACACCCTACGTAACAAACCTAATTTCACGATCCCATGAATTTTTTAATGAAATTCCTAAACCATTGCTTCAAATGTTAGAAAAATTTCATTCGTCCGCTCGACAACGCCAATAACGCAATGGATGTTATGGAATTGTCAAAATGAAAGGAATTGCAATTGTTAGTGTATTACGCAATTACCTCGCAGGCTATTTCCTGCAATTGCAGAATCATATTATTCAATAGCAAACTTGACAATGTAATCGGGAAATTCTCCTGATAACGGCTGACAAACCTTACTGTTCTTAAAGAAATCAATGGGCATATCTCTCTCTGGAAGCGGGCGTGTTCACCGTACCCGTATTGTATGTGGTCGTCTTTCAAGTCAGTCAAGTGCTAACTGAACAGATAGCTGTGCTGCTGGACCGTCTGTTGTGTTACTTCTTCCCAGTTAGAGCACTAGGAAGTGGTGAAGGGTAGGCGTTTTGTGGAACTGCCTCATGTAATTTTGAAGTGCTGATTCTCAGCAATTTTCACCTCACCATCTGCCTAGCCTTTTCCCAACTATATTGGAGCATGGAGCGACTACCTATCTAACCTCCAAACCCAGTTACTGGGTAATACGATGCCCCTTGGTAAGACTGGTTATCAGACTCTCAAGCTTCTGACGACCCGTAACGACTGTCAAAGATCCACAAATGACAGCCGGGACCAACGGCTTTACGTGCTTTCCGAGGCACGGAGGGGTCTTCGTATGTAAAGATGGTCAACCGCGCCAAGAGTAATATGCGTAATAATGTCGATTTTCAGCCTAGTTTGAATAAATTACTTTTGATTTATTTTAGAAAAGCTAATATCGTGTCAAAAGAGTAACTATGCAAGACAGATTGGTAGCATGGTTGCTACCCACAGCTCGTCTATCATCATCATTACACGTGTACCCTTTCGATCGCATAATAAAACAATTCCTATTCTTCACTTCATCATTGAATATCTTTCTATTCAAATTTCAACTACAAGAACAAACGACAAACGGGCAGAATACACTATCTAGATACAATTCAAGAGGTGGGGATGCACTTTCTTTGCCTTGACTCTCAAGAGACCTCTGGGTCTTTTATCAGGTTGCAACTGTTTCTTCTAATAAACAAGTTATCTATAGTATTATAATAACGCTGAAGTTTTTTTGAATGCGCTAGTCTCACCAAGGCGTATTGTATTACCACGTAACTGGGTTGTGTAGGTCAGATAGGCAGATACGTAAACTACTGGTATTCAGCTGCATCCGGTTAGACTGGAAGCCAACCCCAACCTAGTTGGGAAAAGGCTAGGCAGATGATGAATCTCTGAAACCACCAGTCGGATTTGAAAAAATATTTTTGCATTTGATACTTTGATAGCCCCAATTCTTGAGAGCCGAGCAAAAAGACAGAAATATCAAATAACGCTAAGCGAAAACGAATTAATTGCGTAGGCGGGCGATGCGATACGACGCGATGGATGGCCAAGGGAGTTTTAGATAACGTGGATGTTATTTTATATTGTGTATCTTACGACTTCCATCCCGAATGACGCGAATGAAGTCGTGGGCAAAAGCTAATTAGTATTACAATTGTATTGCAAGTCTGCGTTCTGCATCGTACATTATATCGTATGGACTGTGGCACTGATTGATAAAGGAAAGTTATTAATAGATATAGACGCCATTAATTTGCTCTTACTAGGTATATTTGTGGAGTAGCTCCCCGTTTTGTTGTCAAAGAAATATTCTTGAATGTAAGGCTGATTTATGTATAATTCAAAGGTCAATTCCCGTATTCAAAAACGGTAAAAATCTAGTCGCAATCTCATCTCAGCGACAATCAATGTCAAAAACTTGTCAAAAATTTAGGGAAATTAGAGGTATTTTTGACAGATCAGACTGAACGTTCTTAGAACGTTATTCTAAGAACGTTCAGTCTGCTCTCGGTTTGCACAGAATTGCCCCACTTATATCAGCTTTTTTTTTTTTTTATTCTCGAATTGTCATCTTTTTCAACCGATTTCACAGAATCCTTGGGTTTTTCCTGAGAATAAAGGACTTGTTCTGGGAACAGTTCTTAGGATTATCGAGAATTTTATTTTAAGCTGCCTTCAAGAAAGTTCTTTCCATTAAATACCAGTTTCAAGTCAACTCAAAACAACGCTTGATCACCTCATCGCGATAGGACAAGCCTTTTTACCTATGCAACTTCTTTTGAGCAGAGGCCATGCTTCAATATAGGATAGACGATTTTAGTGTCTATCTTTAGCACCATTTACATAACGTAATCAGCCTATAGTGCTCCCACTGCTGAGACACAGGCCTCCTCTCAGTGAGAGGGAGTGGGCCGTAATCCACCACGCAGGCCCAGTGCGGGTTGGTACATGTTTCCTCACTTTTTTGTCCTTCACCGTTTGGAGAGCAGTGGTGATGAAATAATTTACACAAAGTAAATCGCTTGTCTGGGTTCAAACCTACAACCAAAACTCGTAAGTCGCGTCCGTTACCACTGGGTTACCACTGCTCGCCGTACTTGCGACCAATAAGGTCAAAATAGTCAAAAGAAATAAAATTATCATAGAAATCCCCCAAAAGGAGATCTATTTCTGAGGTACTAGGATCTTATAAAATAGTAGCAGGTCTAAACAACGCACGATGTTTTCCTTCCCGTTTTGAGAACAGTGATGATGAAATAATTTACACAAAGTAAAGCGTCTGAGTGGGTTCGAACCTAAAACCTATTAACCCACAACTAAAAGTGCGGCCGTTACCACTGGGCCACCATTTAGCCACTCTTTAGCCGCATCATTTACTCAAGTCTAAATTAAATAAAAGCCTACGTCAAAGATAAAGACACCGTCCCTTAGTCACCCACGCGAAGACAGTGTGGCTATAGGTCATACAAGAGGTATCAGAAGTCACATTAATATTATGCAAAACTTAACGTGTCCGTAATACAGCAGAATTACACAACTATGGACTTAGTTGCGGGACAAAAACAAGCCATTCCTCAGCTGACCTTAACACACGCGTGGGCTGATAACGCTCTGCAACACTGCTGGCCTGATGAACTGGTGATAGTGACCGGATAAGGAGCCGGATTAAGATTTGTGAAGGAGAAAGAAATGGGCAGGTCAGATGCTGTGAAGGTTTGTGTAAATCAAACTGAAGGTCTACGAGACAATGGAACGGATATAATCTATACTAGTAATATTGATCTGCTTCCAATTTTGTATTTTGAACATATTTTTTTTTATATACACATTGACATTAATGAATTTTATATAAACAATGACATTTGCTTACTTTGTAAAGTATTATATTATTTTAATTATTGTGAGTGTGAAGACAATGTGGGTCATTTTATTTTTTACTTTTTTTTATTTTAATTATTTTCTTTGTTCTGTTTAGTTTTTGTCATGGTCTGGCAGTTTGAGTAATTATGTGGCCTACCCAAATGTCCTTTCTTTGGTATTGTTCGTCGAATCGTTGAGCTCCTTAAGTTTTGAGTTGAGCTGCACGATTTCTGACAAATGCGTGCACTGACTGGACAGGTCCACTCAATCTGTGTGGTTCTTTCCTCAAAAGACCATCTCGGACTTCGATCTGCATGGTCTTCATATAACCTGACCAAGATTATGTCTGGACTTTAAAAGAGACCGTGACCTCTGAGTTTGTTTCGGCCTTTCTTCTCAGAGTAGTCAGATAGGAAACGCCGACCTCATCTAGTTTTTAAAATATGATTGACGTGTAAAAGTGTTTGTGCAAACCTACTTACAGAAATAAAATCATTTATCAATAAAGCTGAACAGTTTGTAAGACGCGCTAATAAAGTTGTTGTAAAGTTTCTACATATATTTATGTCTGTAATTTATAATATGGTGTACATAATAAAGAGTATTCTATTCTATTCTAATATCTGGAACTAGCAGTCGGAATTGAAAAATTCTTTTTGCATTTCATAGCCTAGATCTTGAGGAAGGCTATAGACTTATTAAATTAAATCAAAATAGTCTATTTAACATCACGCTATGACTCTTAGGAGCCGAGCAATAATAAAAAAAAGTAAGAAAGAACGCAAAACTAAAACGAAGATATAGCGCGGGCAGCAATGCGATGCGACACGGTGGTGAAATTTCACGTCGCGAGCAGAAGCTAGTTAGGTATAAAGAGAGAAGTCCCTTCAGGGCTCTGATAAAAAAAACAGTTATCTCGTGTAGGCACGATTTTAACAAGAATGGAGTATTGAAAACCCCAGAGCTGCTGCAACTCAAACTCAAAGCATTCACTTTAATATACCAATTACAAGCACTTTTGAATGGTCAAGGAGTCGGTCTGTCAGAAAGACGACACGTAATAGTAGTAGCTACTATGGAGATAAACGGGCAAGAAACTTCAGGATAAACTTGGAAACCACTGTTGGAACCGGTCCTAAAGAGATCTTAGCCCATTGGAACTTACAATGGACTAATGAAAACACAGTATTTTACGATTTGTTCGAGACGATTTCATCAGACTGCGTAAAACCTAAGCCCCATTAAGGCCCTTTGCTCTGACGTCATTCTTTCAAACCTCACCTAATATTTCTCATGTAGAACGTGAACCACCTTGAAACACTTAAAGAGTAATAAGCTAATCACCTCATACTTAAACTAATTGAGGAAATTGTTAATTACTTCAGATAAGAACGTTTGGTCTGCAACAATGGTTGGTTTATCAATAACAAATATGTAGATTGCAATATCGACACACTTCAGCGTCGGGTTTTTGGCAGATAACGAGCACCACAGTACCTCAAAACACCCCCT
Source organism: Hydraecia micacea (assembly GCA_914767645.1). Taxonomy (NCBI): domain Eukaryota; kingdom Metazoa; phylum Arthropoda; class Insecta; order Lepidoptera; family Noctuidae; genus Hydraecia; species Hydraecia micacea. Next base: position 9,510,942 of record OU611802.1, on the reverse strand, counting down.
CCCCCTCACCTTCACTTCCTAGCGCTTTAGCTTGGAAGAAGTGGTCCAACAAACTCCCAAGCAGTAGATACGGCTGTCTGTTCAGTTAGAAAACAAGCGATAAGCAACTGCAGCAGAAGTTCTGTTAGAAAATACATCATGCTTATTCTGCAAAGGTTTAGGCAGAGGTGTGGATTACACACACATTTCGCCAGTTATGTGTAAGTCCCAGGTAATAAATAGGTGGCGAGCCTATTGCCATCAACCGGGCATGAATCCTGACTTCGAGCTGCTACTGGCAAATTCTTGATGGAACAATCCAATAAATTTTTATACCCAGCCTGGGGGATCGAGCCCAGGATCTCCTGCAAAGCATTCGCGCTTACGACAACTAGATCTGCAGCCCGATTCAAACTTTATGGCGGCTCGGAACATGAGGCGAGTCGCTGCGCAGTAACAAATTCACGTGTCAGCGGGGGGAGGGGGGCGGTACTGCGCAGCGAGAAGCGCACTTCAGACCCGCCATAACGTTTGAATCGGGTAGTACCAGGCAATTTTTCTTAGCAACAATGGCAGAAATTACGGTTGTAGGTATTTCAATTAATGGCGTGCACTAAGACAAAGGAAATTAGATGACTCACAAAAGATTTTATGACGGAAAATGCCTGTCTTCTGTTTGATAACAAAGAGCTGTTATGGAGATAATGAAGACATTGTATTAGGCCGGCCGCATACGTCCGGATCCGGTTTCCTGATCAGGAATTCAGATTCGGAGACCCTGAATGCACGCATTTCATACAAAGTCGTCACTACGCGCAAACGTTCATAATTATATTTTCCGGACGGAAAAAATCCTGTTCAGGAAACTAGACGTATGCGGCCAGCCTTAGGATAACAGGAAACAGGAGAAATCTATCGAAAGAAATGATATTGTATCCTGGCATATATTATTTCTTTCATATTGCGAAAGTAAGGGCCTTCGTACACACACGTTTTTCTTGGCGTGAAAAACTACGGTTTATTCGCCGTGTGTAGGCACGGTCGTCAGTGTTGTATGGATCACTATGAAAACTTGTTGACAGACACGTTTTTTCAACGGTGCGGATTATACGTCGTGCCGTAAAGAAACCGTACCGTATACAAATGGCCTAAATCTGCCTGTCTCTTCGTTACCCTGTCACGCCTAAACCACTAAAACGACAGGTATAGTCTGGGACCCACACCCTAATTGCGTAACACGCTATCAATCTCAATCTGAATAATTTTGAAGGATATTGCTAATGCAATGCTTCATAAACGTTCGAAAAATGCGTTTGCTCAACAACGTAAATAACGCAATTAATGTTGTTGAACTGTCAAAGTGAAACCCATTGCTACTGATAGCGTGTTACGCAATTACCCCGCTGAAGAAGGACATAATTTTACCTAGACTACTTTGATGGATATTTGTATTAAAAAATGATGAAATACAAAATGAAAGCCGCTAACTGGGTCGGACATATCTGCCACATGTCAGATGATGACAAAAGAACCGAATACCGAAAGGACTGGAAGGCACTAGCAAAAGACAGAATTGTGTGGGACAGGGAGAGGGAGGCCTTTACCCTGCAGTGGGACAATACAGGCTAGTTAGATTAGATGGAAATACAAAATACACGGCAAATGACGGCAAATGGCAGGCAAGAGCTAGCAGCTTTATAAATTTATGATAATTTTCACATTCATAATTGCTAAAACCGTCTTTGTATTACAAGGTTTTAAACTCATAAAAGCATCAGCAAATAAATAGTCAGTAAGTAATTAATTGTGGCATGTTAGAACTCCGCAAAAAATGCAAATTTTAAGCCGTCAAATAATTATAATTACGACGAATACATTTCCCCAGTTGTCACAATTTTGCACGAGTTTCGAGCAATTTCAACTAGGTAGCGAATTAAATAAAAACGTAACGAGTGACTTTGAATGTTAAAAACAGTTGTTATTTAGAAAATGGCCACGCTATTTTTGTAGATTAAGTGTGTCACTTCCATATATTTTCGCAAACTAAGTCAAGGTGAGCGTTAAACTACTTCCAAAGGCTTTAGTATGTGCTAAACCGATTTTAAAATACTCCGATGTGCATCTAAATTGATTTTAGTTCACAAATCCTCCGCTGGAGAACAATGGCGGTAATGTGTTTGATATGAATTATGGTTTGTATTTGAATTTGCTTACAATGAACAAGTGCAATGTATTATTTCAAAGTTTCTTATTGTTTAAATAAACAATAACGACTGATAACGTTAACTAGCAGTGCATTTTATTTTAAGAAACCGGTAAATACCGACAAAATATGTCGATAATTTCGCCGTTACATTTTCCGGTAAATTGTGATTCAGTACAATTACAATAGTCAGCTGTTTTTGCAGTTTACAATCTCAGGCATAAAATATGCGTTCACGAAACAATATCTCATAAAATATGGAAACTTAGCCTACTCTTTGAGTACAGGCATAAGTTTTTTTCTTATGTGCAATGCACAAGAAGTAGAAAGTATAGAACGCCGTGTGTTTAAACACGCAAACAGTGTGAAAGTGAATTTTTTGATGCGGCAACACGCCATATTGTTTTCCGTTGCGTTCAAAATAATCTAGAAATAAAAAAAGGATGGTAATAATTATTATATGTATTTGTATTCATCTTCATACTGCTGATGTCACTATTATGATCACTACTTCCAACTGTCACACGTTGTATTTTTCGTTTTAAGTAGAGCTCTCGTTTGGGCTTGTGTGGGTAAGTACATAATTGCCCACAGCATGTACTTTTTGACTAATAATCACAGAAAATTAAAATCTAATTATTTGTAATTTTTGAAAACATAGGTAGGTACTTACCTACATATAACGTTTATAAATCTATTCACTCATTACTAGCACAATTTGGTTTCGATATGAATACTGCTCAACGTACAGATTTTACAAAAATAGGTAGGTAGATAGGCACATCACATAAAATTCACCCTTCAAATTAAAAAACTCCGTGACAAAAGCAGTCAAAACAATTTAAAAGTGACGCCATTCGTAAATTACATACAGCACGCAATTAGGCGCATAAAAATTAATCTAATTTTACTACCTACACTACACCACTTTTAGTAAAATAACTAAAAACAAGAACAAAGAAAAACTTACTACAGTCCGTCAAATCTAAGAAGTACCGTTTGACAGGTGTAAATATGTGTTATTTTGCTTTGTTTGAAAGTTTTCAATTACATTTAGATATTAAGAATTGTACATTTTTAGATACAATAATGAAATCTTTCTAAATTCATGGTTTTATGAAAAAGGTTATCGAAACTGATTGAAAAATATGAAACGTCAAACGGTACTTCTTAGATTTGACGGACTGTAAAGCGCATCGACATGCGAATATCGATAACTGCACATCACTAACGGGGCACTGGCTGGATCCGAAACGACCTGAGCCCCGTCGGAACTTGTTTATTAAAAAAAAAGGTAAGTACACGGCCCTTTTGTGCTCGCAACAAAATGGAACAGCTGATTTTTATTATTATTTTCTTTTACAATCACTTAACAACACAATGTAGATGTTATTTTGAACCACTAAATTACTTTCGTGAACTTATTTATGCAAGAATACGAACTTATGTTGAGTTAACACCACCGATTCGAAAAACCACTTTCCACTTTGTAAAATGGAGTAATACAGTTATCATCTTAACTGAATCGCATTATAACATGAAACTACATGTCAATTAACTTTCTAAAACGCAGGATTACGATACGTATTTACGAAACAGGAAAAAAGAAATAACCAAACATATGTTAGCGCATTTTAAAATTAATAGAATTACCTTATTCGGCCGCAAACTATGTCGTTTAACTCCGCTCCTAAACACCTGGGCTATAATATAACACTCCGGTAATCGTTTCTTTTTCTCTTAAAATACATTATCACACTGTTTAATCAATGTCCGGACGCGAAAACGCAGTCCAAAATTCAGATTTTATTGCAAATTCGGCAGTCGCAAGAGCGAGCGTCTAGTATTCGCTCGCGACAGTAGCACACTAAGATGTCAGCTGTGTCAGCTGGGTTTGGTTCGTTCTCATTGGTAAATCGATTGAAAACCTCTGTAGCACACTTTAATTTGTCTCTCTATCTCCTTCTCTCATCCGTCCTCTCGCTCTGAGGCTAACGACCTTGATAAGATTTTAAGGCAATCCATACGATATTTTTGAGGAAATTTTCGTTCCATCATTATTTTTTGGACACATCTATACGTGTGACATGTTTATTTCATGATTAATATTCGGATCTTTCCAATCTAAATCATATGGGAAACAAAGCAATGTGTCAACAAGTACTTGTATGTGTGTGTGTATATGACAAAGAAAACATATTGACAACAACGAGGCCCTTCTGATTGGTTCAAGTACAGCTGTTTTTGACACGAGCGACTAGCGTTGGATGTAGTACCTAAGCGTCATCACTAGATGGCAGCATACTCTCAGTAACACCAAACAACCCAGCTAAATAATGCTTTTATTCCAATTTGTTAATTCATTGCGCTTTAAAATAAGTGAAGTCACCTAAATCGATATTTCTTAGTATCATAAATATGGTTGCACTATATAAAGAGTAATGAAGTTGTGTGCATTTAGGAAATAATCAGTACTTCGTTTGATCAAAGTGCATCTCGTAACCATAGCAACTGAGTTTATTTGATGACATTGTAATCCAACCGAATTCAAAAGACCTCATCATCAAAGCGAAACAAAACGTTGTAATGACTTCGTAATTTTATAGTATGTTTAAACGTGTAAATGTCATTGCTTGGAGTTTCTTATCGTTCAAGTTATAAATAAAGTAATAAAATGGACTCTTTAGACCTGTTAGCTCGCGAGGATGAGTTCAAGAAACTCAATAAACAACTCGAGAAGAAAACAGAAAGTTTAATGAAGGAAATTGAACATGCTATGGTTGGTTTCTATCAAGATTTTTTTCACTGACCTATCTTTGATCGACTACTTGATGGATATTGATAGCATTGAAGGAATGCAAAATAATATTTACAGTTTAGTACAGCGTAGCGTCAGCGTCATCGTACCAACCCGCACTGGTCCCGCGTGCTGAATTACGGCCCACTCCCTCTCACTGAGAGGAGGCCTGTGTCCCAGCTGTGGGAACATTATAGGCTGATTATGTTGTTACAGCGTCAGTACAAACACAGTATGCGTGTCAATCATAGCCTAAAGAATTTGACCCAGAACTCGGATCCACAAGTCAGCATAGCAAAAGGTTGCAGCCTATTAAAATCCAGAATATGTAAGTACCTAACTAGGTACAACAAGTGGAATTCTGTAGGTTGTGAAAGCTTGGAGCGGTGAATGCTTATACGAATCCCGCAACCCCGGCCATAGGTAGAGGTCGTGGTTTAGCCGGTAAGAGTTCGGCATGCCCCTCTATCCCCCCCAAGATGGAGGAAGTCCATGAGGATTTCTTCCGCGCAACAAAAAAAAAAAAGTTGTGAAAGCTTGTAGATTGTATAATGCTATAGTTACCTACATGAGCGCTGGATTGGCAAGTAAAATCTGCCACAACAACTAAGTTCACAGGGAATTCTTCCTCTCTGCAGAGATTATTTTTACCAGGTACTTATTATGTTTTCTTCAAAAATCCCTAGGGTAAGTGAGAATGTCACCAAAACTTCGATCCGCAATCAGTACATGCATGACTTGTATTGTAATACTGCATGGAGCACTGTAACAAATCATTCAAACAACCTGAATAATTTTCATACAGGTTTTTATTTGTGTATAAAGTTTTTTTTATCATATTCTTCTTCTTAGTGTGTTGATGGCAATCTGTCTATATTATATAGCCAAGCTCATAGCCCAGAATTATTTGGCTATGAGCTTGGCCCCTTCATTTTTCTCATATTGATCAAACAATTTTACTGATCACTTGCTTTCACCTAATCCCCCATAATTCTCAACCATACTACCTTTTATTTTCAGCAAAAACAAGACATATTCTCAGAATTCTCGCCCAGCCTTACATTATCACCTGCACACACCATAAGAAAACATAGCTGCGACTCCCATAAGTCTAACACCCCGCCATCTTTGCCTCCACACCATAAACCAGTACAAAAAAAGAAAAAAACACCTCCAACCTCTTCACCAGAGTCAACTTTAAGCACCAAAATTGAAAATGGAACTCAACATTCTAATGTTGGTAATACGAACAGTGATGAGGTTGAAACAAAAAGTATGAATACATGTAACTGTTGTACCAATGTGAAAGTTGATAGAATTGGAGATGATGATGAAGAGTTTTTGTATGCGTTTGTATCGGTTAATGTTAAGGATAAAGTTATGCCGCAGTCATTTTTAAAAGGTAACTTGATATTATTTAGGTTTAAATCATTTATTCTCATAAAGACAAAAAAGCCACTTACATGAGAACAGACAAATAACATATAGTAAACTTATTTTAGGTAACCGTCACCAAAGTATATGTATAATATTATATAAAATTATTCTATACTCATTCAGCAGTTCAACTCTCAACCATTAAAATTCATTGGAGGATGTTAGTCAAGGCAGTTTTCAATTATGTGTTTGGATAGCCGAGACTTGAAACTGCTGAGAGAGCTAACACTTTTTATATATGAGGGTAGATTATTAAATAGTTGTGCTCCTTCATATGTAATACTCTTTCTAGCGTAATTAGTGCGTGTTCTTGGCAAAACAAGTTACTTATAATAAGATCACATTTGCTGTCTCAGTTAATAGCCTTAGGACCTTTGTCCAAACCAAGCCACTTTTGAAGGTCGATACCCAAGTTAAAAAAAAAAATTTAGGTGTTAGTCAGCATTTGTGTTCAGAAACCCTTATTACCCCCAGAACATGGCATAAATGACATTCTTCAGCTTATTTGAATGGGAATAGTTTATGATTTTACATATGCATACCTACATATGGCAAAGGAGAGTGACCTCATCAGTTCTTTTGCCCATGCTAGATGAATACCTGTATGTCACACAAGATTTTCTCTGAAACTCAGCACCAACCTCTCGTCTAAGATTAGTATGATTACCGATACACCTGCCAACAAAGGAGAAGTTCAGTTGAATATTTGCAATCTAACAGCGCAGCACTTTTGCCTGTGTGCCACACCCCCCCAATACCCCTACAATGCATGTATTGCCAATTTGCCACCGGCATGTCTTAGAACCAAAATTCTAAGACATGTGACATCTAGCACTGGGCCCGCGTGGTGTATAACGGTCCACTCCCTCTCACAGAGAGGAGGCCTGTGTCCCAGCCGTGGGAACATTATAGGCCGATCATGTTTGTATTACCAGTTAGTACGTGTTCGACTGCCAATCGCGTTACTCAAACCAAACCTGATCAAATCATCTTTAGTGCTAATTTAGCTTAGATTTACCATATTGCTAGTATTCAACGGTAAGGGGCTTGTGGCTAAGTAATAATAGCTGCACGGGTCGATCAATCAGGTTAAGCTACGCTTGCCGCGGTTGGTCCGTGGATGGGTGACCTTACTTACATAACGAGATCCCCCCATGCCTCGGAAAGCACGTTAAGCCGTTGGGCCCGGCTGTCATTCGTGGATCTTTGACAGTCGTTACGGGTCGTCAGAAGCCCGAAAGTCTGACAACCAGTCTTACCAAGGGGTATCGTGTTACTCAGTAACTGGGCTGTGGAGGTCAGATAGGCAGCCGCTTCGTGTAAAATATTGGTATTCAGCTGCATCCGGTGAGACTGGAAGCCGACCCCAACATAGTTAGGAAAAGGCTAGGCAATGATGATTCAATATGCCTAGCCTTGAAACCATAGGTATTATTTCCTATCATTATATCAGTGAAGTAAACCAACAACCAAACCATAAACAGCCTAATATAATAGCTACCAAATCAACCATTATATCAATATCATGGCAATCTCCCATTTGACCAGACAGTCATGGTGACTTCCTTAGCGCCAGGTGAAATAATTATTAGTACCTACCTACTGATTTTCTGCATTTTCAGACAGACCTACGGTAGAGAATGTCTGCAAGTTTCTGTCTTCCAAAGTGAAGTTGATGCAAGAACAAATAGACAGACTACAGGGCACGCTCGATAAAAAGGTAAGTTTTAGATAAGTGTATGCTTTGATATTATTCTCATTATTTTTTTTGGGATGCATGAAGAAGCCTCCTCGTGTAGCGCAGTTTGTTCCGCCAGTTACTCAACTGAACCGAGCGCTCGGCGCATCCTGGACAGTCAAACCCAACACCTTATTTGACTGGCCAATTCTTCCCTTGCGGTGGTAGGGCTAACGCCCGCCTGGTTTGCAACCAGTACTCACCGGAGTCCGGCGTCAAGCAGCCTGCTGTGTTTCGTCGATGCGTGGGAGTTCGAGTTCCTTAGGCATCTTCTGAGCACGTTCGTTCCATCATAGACCTCTTCCATCGCTTTTAATCAGGCGTGATTGAGGTCAAGAGCGGGCCCATTCAGCAATAAAAAAATAAAAATATTTGCCGAGCTTTGTCCTGAACTAGGCTGGCCTAAGTATTTAGTTGTGTGTAGTCTGGCAGTGCCATCTATCAATAGAGATAGACACTAAGGAAATACCATCTCCATGTTTAAATACCTAGCTTCGAAATCTAAAAACAAAATAGTGGATGGAGAGACAGGAGGCCTTTGCCCTGCAGTGGGAAAATGCAGGTTTAAATAATAAGTGGCGTGGCGTAGTGGCGTTCGAGGCATTTTGTTAGAACCATACAGATTTTTTATTCAAAGACATGTATGACGTTTACTATGCCCCGTGGTGGATTACGGCCCACTCCCTCCCACAGAGAGGAGGCCAGTGTCCCAGCAGTGGGAACACTAAAAGCTGTTTTTTTTTGGGGCAATGCTATGTCAAGCATTGCACATCTTTCGACTGAAATGATGACGATGACATATTTTTTTTATTTTTCGAAATGTCATTAAACCTGTCAGTCAAAATTAGTTGCCCATTCATCATCAGCCTGCAGCAGTCCACTGTTGGGCATATATGCTGTGGAAAACGGTGTGAGTTTCACATTTATATAATATCTTTGTTTATATTATTTGCGCAGATATAATGTGTTACTGTTTGTTTGTCCCAAATAAATAAATAGGCCTCTCCAATTGCACGCCATTCAGCTCGATTCTCGGTAACTCTCATCTAGCTGCTACCAGCCAGTTGCCCATTGGAAAGGGTCAATTCCGTTGAAGAACATGCAAGTAATTATATTAATGCTGAAATGCCTTACTGAAGATTTGAATACTTTTTTCATCCCAGGCGACACAATGTGACGGTCACTTGCGTCAGCTAGCCGAGTTAGAGAGTGAGCGCATGACTCTGCTCTCCAAGACTAACAGCATGAAAGCCAGCACAGCAGATATGAAGGCCAAGAATATGCTGCTGGTGGCTAAACTTAATGTAAGTATACATTGATTAATAAGTACTAGGCTAGGGCATGTGGGGTTTCATATGAAAGAGCGCAGATTGCACATTCTCGAACATTTTTTCTTTTTTTTAGGCCGTACAGTTTTCGACTTTTGATGAAAAATGTAAAATAAAATACCCCCCCCCCCCCCCCCCCCTCCTTATCTACGAAGTTTGCAAAGAGAAAATTCTGAAATAATTCTATGTGATAGAAGTTTATGTAAAGATTACAGGAAAAATAAAACGATGTCTCTAAATAGCACACTTTTTCAGAAATCATCAACAAAACTTACATTACTTCCACTATCGGTCAAAAGATGGCGCTGACCTAAAACTTTAATATTCTACACCGCAGCGCGCAGTGTTAAAATTCTCTGACGAATATAGGCCTCGCCGATGAAAATTTAAAATCATATTATTATGGTGGTATGGAACCCTCGGTGCGCGAGTCCGACTGGCTCTTGACCGGTTTTTTAGTACTGAGAATTTATTTGCCAACCATATTAAGTAGACAACTATTAACATCCTGTGCCATCCTGAGATTAGACCTCATTGCTTCCAATGCATTGTCTTATCTTGGTCGGGCTTAAGGAATCCTCACTAGGTTTTAGAACATGAAATAAGAACAATGTCACAACTAACTAGTGAGGATGGGTTGTGACTTCCTTTTTTGCCTAGCTTCTTAAATCCTGAATAGCGTATATGCTATTACTGGTGGTAAGATTTGTATTCTGGTCCTTTAGTGAAAAAAAACCTTATGGAATAACTGTGGTATCCTCTGGCCATCTATGAGTTATTAATTTGTTTTATGTTAGTACTTATTATATTATATACTTTTATTTAATTGGTTTCTTAAACCGTGTAAATCAAATAAATAAATATAAAATAAATAAATGAGTAACTGGTTCAGAAATAGAGGTTCCGTTCAGCAAATCGATAACTTACGTTAAAAACCATTACATGTAGCTTGTACACACGGCTACACATCAAGCTATACATAACCAGAATAAGCTGACTTCTGATTGTATGAAAAACCTATACAATGCGAGGTCAGCTAAAACTGGAAATGTATAGCTTGATGTGTAGCCGTGTGTACTACCGACAAAACGAAATAAAAATAGGTTAACTAAACCATGTATATAGCTAACTCCTAAATATTGTTACGAGCTTGGGGTTCGTGACAATAAAAACTGCCGATTAAATAACCAAAAATAAACACTTTAATTAACAACACCAATAAAAACACAAATACACTAATTATAAAACACAATCGCACTACTGATCACTCTTAAGTCGCACTTGAAGATCGCTTCGAATGTTATCGCTTGTATCGCAGAACCAATACTCCCCGGTCGCGGCCCGTGCCGGCCTTATATAGGGCCTCAGATAGTTCCAGAACATTCTACTGTAGAAACATCTAGAATGTTCGAGTACATACCGGCCCCGATCGACCCGATGTCGATAGTTCTAGAATGTTCTAGTATCGAAAGTTCTGGAAGCATCTCGATCTACTAGTTCTGCTACTCGATACTAGATGGCGCTAGTGGTAGCTAATGTCAGGCATTAATTATGGCGCGTAACACTGCCCCCTCCTAAGACATGCTCGTCCCGAGCATTATCGGCCCCGTAATAACGCGCCAGTCGATCCACATGGACGATCTTAGGAGTACCTCTTGCACCTTTCTGTATCCGGTAGGTTACGTCGTTGATCTTTGTCACAATCCGGTACGGCCCGTCCCATTTAGCTTGAAGCTTAGGAGATTTCCCTTTGCTGCGGACTGGATTGTGCAACCACACTAGTGAATCTTCGTCGAACCCTTTATTGTTAATTTTTCGGTCATAACGGGTTTTCATCTTTTCAGACATTTGCTGGCTTGATTGTCTGACGTGCTCATAAATGTCATTCATTTTTTTCCGCAAGTCATTCGCATAATCGGTTATACTGCGTGGGGCATCAGGTGGTATTCCGGTGATCAGGTCTGCAGGCAGCCTTAATTCCCTTCCAAAGTTTGCGAAAGCTGGCGTCACCGATGTACTTTCGTGAACAGCACTTCTATATGACAACAAAAACGGTTGTATGTGCTTGTCCCAATCTCGTTGCCGATTTTCCACAACTTTTGCCAGGTATCTCTCCAATGTCTGATTAAATCGTTCCACCATTCCATCCGATTGTGGGTGGTAAGAAGTTGTTCTCGTTTTATGAGTACCCATGACTCGGCAAGTTTCCTGGAATATTTGGGACTCAAAATTCCTTCCCTGATCGCTGTGAATCTCCAAGGGTACTCCAAAACGGCAGAAGACTTCATGAACCAGTTTATCGGCAACCGTTGAGGCTTCCTGGTTTGGAATGGCGAAGACTTCCGGCCACTTAGTGAAGTAATCCATTACAACCATGAAATACTTGTTACCACTTTCACTTACCGGAAACGGCCCCGCAACGTCAAGGGCTATCCTCTCCCATGGTGCACCAACATTGTACAATTTCAATGCACCTCTACTACGAGTCTGAGGTCCCTTTACAGCTGCACAACTCGTACATTTGCGACACCAGTCCTCGACATCGTCCCGACAGTGGACCCAGTAAAACCGTTCTCGTATCTTCAGTAGAGTCCGTTTTACTCCCAGATGGCCTCCTGAACAGCCATTATGGTACAGCTGTAGAACATCCGGTACTTTAGCTTTAGGGACAACCATTTGCAAATGACAGCTGTCCCCCCGAGCATTTTCCCATTTACGGCACAGGACTCCATCCTGAATCACCAAGCTGTCCCATTGGGCCCAATAGCTTTTTGTGATCGAACTCATCGCTGAGACGTCGCTCCATCTGGGCTTAGGTACACTGGCCTTCATCCACTCTAGAATCGGCTTGAGGTCTGAATCTTCCTGCTGTGCACGTTGAAGCCTTTCCTTCCACTCATCGCTGAGGTCTGTTCTGAGCATCCTCACAGGTACCACTTCCTTACCCTCTTGCCTAGTACAATGCTTGCAGTCTTCTGGACAAGGTCTTCTTGATAATGCATCTGCGTTGCCATGAGATTTCCCGCTGCGATGTTCGACCACAAAGTCGTATTCCTGCAGTAGCTCAATCCATCTCGCAACTTGTCCTTCTGGATTTTTGAACTGCAATAGCCATTTCAGTGCAGCATGGTCAGTTCGTAAATGGAATTTCCGCCCCAGAAGATATTTGCTAAAATGCTGCAATGACTTTACCACAGCAAGCAATTCCCGTCTCGTGACACAATAATTCCTTTCCGGTTTTGACAAAGACTTGCTGAAGTACGCTATCACAACCTCTTGATCACCATTCCGTTGAGACAACACACCGCCAAGTCCTATGTCACTTGCGTCTGTGTCAACTATAAATTCCTTGCCTGCATCAGGATACCCCAAAATAGGTGTTTTGCACAGTCGGTCCTTTAACTCCTGGAATGCGATGTCGCAACTTTCATCCCAGCAGAAGTGTCGCTTCTCCTCTGTTAACTTGTGCAGGGGTTTGGCTATATCCGCAAAGTTCTTAACAAATCGCCGATAATAAGAGCACAAACCCAAAAATGCTCTGACCTGCGTCTTGTCTTTTGGAACTGGCCAATCCTTGACAGCGGCGATTTTCCCTGGATCCGTGCGGATACCTTCTTCCGACACTACATACCCCAAAAAGCTAACTTGCCGTTTGAATAGAGAACATTTCTTTGGACTCAACTTGAGGTTAGCACTCTGGATCTTCATGAGCACCCGTTCCAGGTTTTGAAGATGTTCTTCAAACGTACGGCCTACAATGATGATGTCATCCAAGTAGACCAGACAGGCATCGCCAATTAACCCGGTTAGTACAAGTTCCATCAGCCTTTCAAACGTTGCCGGAGCGTTGCACAGTCCGAACGGCATAACTTTAAATTGCCACAGACCCTTTCCTGTCGAGAATGCAGTTTTCTCCTTGTCCTTAGGATCAATTTCGACTTGCCAGTAGCCACTTTTCAGGTCCAGCGTGCTAAACCACTTTATTCCAGTAAGCATATCCAGCGTGTCATCTATTCTTGGTAAAGGGTAGCTGTCCTTCTTCGTAACGTCATTCAGACGACGATAGTCAACACAAAACCGCATGCTGCCGTCCTTCTTTCTTACCAGCACTACAGGTGAACACCATGGACTAGATGAAGGTTCAATAACACCATCCTTCACCATTCCCTCAATCATGGTTTCCACTTCCTTTTCACGTGCTACCGGCAATCTCCTTGGCCGCTGACGGATAGGCAATTCTTCACCTGTGTGTATTTTGTGTTGAACTAAGCCAGTCTTCCCAATGTCACCGTCATTTGACGAGAAAACATCGGCGTACTTGAGTAACATCTTCTTCGCCTTGACCATTTCATTTTGGGACAGAGCGCTGCGGCAGTCTTCTAAAAGTGTGGACACTTTTGTTTGTGCATCCTTGCTGAGGGTACCAGTCGATAGATATTGGCATCGACGCAACCAATCCACTTCCTCGCAAGTACCAACTAGTGTGCCTTTTTCTATAATCTGTTCCTGATCACAAAGGTTCAGCACACGTACCCCTGAGATGTCGGTGGTTCTGACCAAAGTTCGTGCCACTTTCCATGGAAGGTCATTGTCTACCCTTTCCACGAGTACACAACGATGAGTTTGCCCAGGATTCCGAGGAAGACTAACCGGCACCATCGTTTCTGATCTCGGCGGAAGTACAATCTTCTTAAGGCTGTACACATTCCCTGGTAACGCCCCTTCCATAAAAAGTTCTTCTTGTCCACATTTCAAAACACCTTGCTTGACGTCAATCTCACAACAATTCTTCCTCATAAAGTCAAGGCCCAAGATGCAATCGTCCATTATATCAGCCACGATGACATTATGCAGGTAGAATCTGTTGCCTAGCTTCAACTCCATCTTCTTCTCTCCATGGACGGGTATGCGCTGACCGGTGGCTGTTACCAAATTAATGCGTTCTCGGTTGTATGCGGAGTCCCCAAGGAACCGACTTGTAAGTTGGGAACTAATGACCGTACGAGAGGCTCCTGTATCTATGGTCAGCTTACAAGGCGTTCCGTTGACCTCGCCCTTGATGATTAAACTGTTCCCGTCATGGGTTTGTGTGATCGAAATCCTTGGGGCTCTTTGAACATCAGCCAGCACCCGCCCCGTAGTCCTGGCTATTACTCGTTTCCCTGCTGCTGGTGCTGGGCGGTGCTGTTAGCCGCACTGCCCTCTAGAGATCGGCCGTCTTCTCTTTCTGAAGTCCGCTTAGGGCAACTGGATCTAAGGTGGCCCCTTTCCCCACAGCCGTAGCACCTAGGGCTGTATCCTTTATTGCGGTCGCGAACTGTAGCCGCTGCAACCTCCCTGACGCGATGGGAACGATGATCCTGCCGCACAGCTTCCACCTCCAGTGCATGGGCCAGGGCGTCCTTAAGTGTCCCGTGATGACCGAGCCTCACAGCAGCTCTAACTTCAAGGTCGCGGATGCCATCGATGAATACCTGCACCAGGTTCCCATGAATAAGCGCAGGTACAGACTGGTATGCTTTCCGAACCAGCTTCTCCACTTCAAGGGCCCACTGCTGCAGGTTTTCATTATTGCGTTGCACGCGATCCTTTAGCTGCGCACGAAACACGTGTTCCAGGTGAGCGTCGCCATACCGAGCCTCTAATGCCTCAAGGAGCTGCTCGTAAGTCACTTCCTTACCGAGAGCTTCCAGGACAGTTAAGGCCTGGTCACGCAGGCCTAGGGTAAGGGCAGTCATGGCCTGACTTTCATTCCACCCGTTCGCCTTCATGACAGCCTCAAACTGGATTTTATAGGCGGACCAGGAAGAAGTTCCGTCGAACGGTGGCACTTTGAACCCACGTAGCGTAGGTGTTGTAGCTACGGGAGCTGCGATTCCATCCTCAAGTTTAAGGCAATTCAGGGTTTTCTTCACGTCAGCCATCACGTTGTCAACCCGATTATTCACTTGGTCGATTCGGGTTTCAGCTTCCAACAGGCGGTTGTCATGTTGGGCAACCTTATCCTTCACCTCCTTCATGTCTTTCCCGAAGGTAGCGTGAAGGTCCTTCATAAGGAGCATCTGTTCTTCCTGGCGGCGGGCCTGTTCCTCCTTATCACGCTGGAGCTGTTCTTCCAGCCGACGAGCCTGTTCCTCCTGACGGCGGGCCTGTTCCTCCTTGTCCCGCTGAAGCTGTTCTTCCAGCCGACGAGCCTGTTCCTCCTGACGGCGGGCCTGTTCCTCCTGACGGCGGGCCTGTTCCTCCTTATCGCGCTGGAGCTGCTCTTCCAGCCGACGAGCCTGTTCCTCCTGTCGGCGAGCCTGCTCCTGCAGCATCATCATCAGAGCAGCCAAATCTGGTGCTGATGATGCTGGAGCAGCTGCGGACGGGCCGGCCTCCGTGGTCGGCAGCTGGCCCTCCGACATCTGTGGCGTAGCTCCACCAAAACGTCTCTGGTCCGTTTCCTGTTGGCGTTGACTCCGGGTACGAATACCCTCCGTGTCGTCTTTGGGTAAAATCGGCATGATTTTAATCCTTGCTTCTGACACCAATTGTTACGAGCTTGGGGTTCGTGACAATAAAAACTGCCGATTAAATAACCAAAAATAAACACTTTAATTAACAACACCAATAAAAACACAAATACACTAATTATAAAACACAATCGCACTACTGATCACTCTTAAGTCGCACTTGAAGATCGCTTCGAATGTTATCGCTTGTATCGCAGAACCAATACTCCCCGGTCGCGGCCCGTGCCGGCCTTATATAGGGCCTCAGATAGTTCCAGAACATTCTACTGTAGAAACATCTAGAATGTTCGAGTACATACCGGCCCCGATCGACCCGATGTCGATAGTTCTAGAATGTTCTAGTATCGAAAGTTCTGGAAGCATCTCGATCTACTAGTTCTGCTACTCGATACTAGATGGCGCTAGTGGTAGCTAATGTCAGGCATTAATTATGGCGCGTAACAATATTCTCCTTTTCAAGGAAAAAGAGCGCCTCTACAAGGAACAAAGGACCGAGACGGACAGACTGACGTGCGAGCTCAAACGTTACAGAATCAAGTGCAACAGTGTGGAGGCCAAGAGCGCGGCGCAGCAGGAGACCATCGACAATATGCGGCAACAGATTGATACCGTGAAACGGACTGAAAAGGTAAATAATTTACAGACGCCAGCACATCAAGCTACCCGAAACTGTAAAATTTTCCCAATCAACTTTGAACCTTATGCTTTAGCTATAAAGTTGAAAATCTATTAAAGAAATTTGACAGATTGTAGTAGCTTGATGTGCTGGCGTCTGTACTTATAATAAGCACTGGCTGTGCCCCGCGGTTTCACCCGCGATAAAAGTCTTATAGTCCTTTTTCATTGACTCCCTTTACAAATTTCCACCCCCCTTTTTACACCCTTAAGGGATTTTTTCGGGGATAAAAACTATTCCATATCCGTCCCTACAACTCAACCTATCTCCATACCAAATTTCATGTAAATCGGTTCAGCGGTTATTGATTCCCCATACAAACTTCCACCTCCCTTTTTACACGAGGAGAAAATGAAACAGGCATAATAAAGTATATAACAGTAATTTCACTGTTCAAAAATGTTGCAAAATTGACGAAGAGAATAGCTAATTCCCGCCACAAAACTTATTAAGTTTTTTTGTTAATTTTGAACATGATTGCGTCATTCGACTAGGGTGCCTGAAACACGTCGCGTCACACAAGGGCCGTGGAAGGGCTTCAGGCCGCACACGTAAAGTGCCGGCCATCTTAGACCTTTGATTTATATTCTTTTTTGTACTACTCTAATGTTCTATAAACGTGTTTCCATTTGGGTAATTAAAGTCATAAGTAAAATAACACCAAACACTTTCATTCAGAGGCCCGAACCCTATGCCCGTCGCGCGTCGGCTACAAAATGAAATAAAATAACAACTTTAATCTGCGACGTTTTATTGTGCGTGTGTGGCTGTTGGGCCTGATTACCTTAGTCTTTGAAAAAAAAATACTTTATGCGCTAGAACATAAAAAGCGATTTTATGTCGCCTACGCACAACATAAACACGAACTTTTAGAGCATGAGAAGTGAAAAAGTATATTTTACCATCTTCTAGCTATATCTCCAGAATAAAAATGCCTACACAGACCGAACTGGTCCATTCAAATTATGATGTGTGAGTCTATCCTCAAAATACATTTCAGATACTAATCTACATTCTCTTTACAAGATCTGACCAAGATTATGTTTGGACTTAAAAAGAGACTTTGACCCGTCAGATTCCGTCAGTCAGATAGGAAATGTCGACTCCATCTAGCTTATTTTTTTTATAATATGACTTGAAAATTGATTCCGATATCATATTTACAGAATAAACAATTTCATTTCAATCAAGTCTTACTGTTTCATAAAACAACTGTTTCTATACATTCTATATTTAATTTATTGTTTCAGGAATTCCGCGAATCCTCCCGCAGTCTATCAGCGTCCCACCAGACCGCCATCTCACGGCTAGAAGCCCACATTAAAGTGTTAAACACCCGGAGCGACCGACAGATGGCGTTAATCGACAACTTGAGGAGACAAAACGTTTTGTTGAGCACAGAGGGCGCTATGAAAGTTCTTGAAAAGGAGTATTGCGATTATTTGAATCAGGAGTTTTAATCCATGCTAACACAGTCTCTCTATCTAGCCTTTTCCCAACTATGTCGGGGTCGACTTCTAGTCTAACCGGATGCAGCTGAATACCAGTATTTTACATGAAGCAGTCGCTTCATGTCTATGCCTGTCAGACATCCACGACACAGGTACTGGGTAACACGATAACCCCTGGTAAGACTGGTTGTCAGACTGTCGGGCTTCTGACGACCCGTAACTACTGTTAAAGATTACGAATGACAGCCGGGACGAACAATTACGTGCTTTCCGAGACACGGAGAGGTCTTGGTATGCAGTGAGCCCCTATCACAATCTACTGCTGGATATAGGCCTCTCCCTAGTTGTGGTCCAAACACCCTGTCCTCCGCCTTCCGCATCCAGTCTGTCCCAGCCACATTTTTAAGGTCGTGGGGCCACAGCCGATAAGCGGTCTCTGCTCAAGGATTCGTCTACTCCAAGAGTTGTAATACATGTTGTGTTAACCAATATATTTGTTTAATTTATAACCAGACTTTTGTATGTGGTAGATAAACAGTCTAACTTAAATTCTTAGATAATTTACACTGTTTTGCCCTTATTCAACTATGTATTTACTTTTGAAGAGTAATGTTTTGAGTAATTTTTGTATGAAAAAGGTCCTAAATCAATTCTGGGTACAACCGAATTTGAACTTTGTCGTGTATGATATTGGGTTTGTTGTTCCACAATTTGATAATTAGGAATATACAAACCTTTTCTCGATTTGATTCATCATCAGCCTATAGCAGTCCACTGTTGGACATAAGTTACCGTTTTAATTAACAATAAACAATAAACAATTTTATAAGCCTCTCCTGTTGCACGCCATTCAACTCGATGTTCGGCAACTCGCATCTAGCTGCTACCAGCCATCCTGCGAAGATCGTCGTCCTACCTATCCTGAGGGTGTCCTACCTTACGTTTACCGGTTCACGGTCTCCACCCTAGAACACATCCACCCCAACGGTCATTGGTTCTTCGGCTGATACGACCGGCCTTTTGCCACTTAAGCTTGCTTATTCTGTGAGCTATATCGACAACTTTGGTTCTCGGCCGGATCACCTCGTTGCGGATTCGATCCCTCAGTCTCCAAGTATAGCCCGTTCCATAGCTCGCTGAGCGACCTTGAATTTATGGACCAGCCGTACCGTGAGTGTCCACCTTTCGGCTCCGTAAGCCATAACAGACAGAAGGTACTGATTGAAGACCTTAGTATTTAGGCTCTGTGGAATACGCGACGAGACATCCCTATTTAGGTAGGTAGGTAGGTAGGTATGGGTGTTGCATTACACCAAGGACTGCTCATGCCTTCCAGACATAGCCGAAGAAGTGAATAGAGGGATGCTGGCGTCATTAAAAGCACATGGCTTGGGGTCGTCTTTTAGTCTAACTGGATGCAGCGGAATACCAGTATTTTACGTTACATGGAGCTACTGCTCCGACCTTTAACATCCAGTTACTGGATTACACAATACCCCTTAGCAATTTAAGACTGGTTGTCAGACGTTCGGGTGTACGTTACCCTAGCAGGAAAGTAGCTCCTAGAGTGATATGAGTGGAACGTATAATTAGTGCGTAATCTGCTGTAAATGTGCGCCAAATAAAAAATTTGTGCGCTTTGTCGTTTTGGAAAAAAACGGAAAAAACGATTCCTGCTAGGGTAACGTTTTTCCAGCAGGAAAATTCTAAACGAATGATCGGAGAGAGAAATATTGTGCATGGGCAGAGAGCTTATATTTGTGCAAAAATGTGCGCTGAAAATATAATTTGTGCGTCTTCAGGTTTTCGAGATATTGAGTTTCCTGCTGGAGTGACGTTTTGCAGAATCGTGTATCTCTAAAACTATTGTATGTGCGCCTGTAGAATAAACATACACGAGTAGCCTTTAATTTGTGCGTATTTGTGACAGAATTAGATTCAAGAAAATATTTATAATTTTCAAGTAATCTCGCTTTTTTGAAAACGCGAAAACATGTCACAGCGCCTAAACGAGAAAACGTATAAGATCGCTGAAAACTGTGTTCGGTCCTTCTTGATGCTAATAATAACCATAACAAGTTTCAAAAGTATACGTGCATGCTTTATTGAATAATATTGCCTAAAGTCAAAACGACGGGGTCGTAACTTTGACGGCAAAATACAAGAAATCGGCTCAACCCAAGATGTGTAGTTTAAACCAAAAATTAGTGCGTCTAGTCAAGAATATATAGTTAAATTGTTCAGCTTGGAATGTTTCGCATTCAGTAGATATAAGCAAAAAACATAACATGTAAACAACGGCTGGTTATCCGACCAAATTCGAATGACCACAAAAAAGCGACGGATTCATACATATCGATGGTCTTCTTTATTGGTCGTATTAAACCTAAGCTGTTGTCCGTACAGTTGCGTTCAAACATTTGTTTGCAATTATATGACCTAGTTTTGAGGGAGATTCAGCTTTCCAGATTTCGGCGAGTCACGTGTCGATCGTATAGCATATTTACTTTACTAGTAATATAATATTATTAAGTTTAAAAAGCAAGAAATAAAAGTTAATTTAAAAAAACCCCGACTCAAACAAAAACCTCTAAAAACTAAAAAATAATATATTATTGGCCCTTTAAGTTTAATATAAGTTGCAGGAAATATTTTGATCCAAGCGTCCTCACGTCGGGGTCACCTCATCTGTTTGGCGTTTTCATTAGCCGTCGCTAATGAAAACGCCAAACAGATGAGGTTTAAACCCAGCAATAATGAATGCATGCTATTGTAGAAAACATAGCTGCTGTTAACTTCCAATTTTCATTAGCCGTCCCCCGACGTGAGGAAGCTTGGATCAAAATATTTCCTGCAACTTATATTAAACTTAAAGGGCCAATATATATTATTTTTTAATGTTAGATTTGAGCTGACGCTCCATCACAATAATATGTTATCTGCTGTATGTATTTTAATGAAAGCTGGAATGAAGAAGATAGCTTATTCCTTGGAATAGCACATAGGCTACTTTTTATAATGTACTTACTTAATCATGTGCGGAGAGGAGAGGGGTCCGTGGCTAAATAATAACAGCCGCACAGGTCGATCGATCAGGTTAAGGGACGCTTGCCGCGGTTGGTCTGTGGATGGGTGACCATCTTTACATACTGAGACCCCTCCGTGCCTCGGAAAGCACGTTAAGCCGTTGGTCCCGGCTGTCATTCGTGGATCTTTGACAGTAGTTACGAGTAGTCAGAGGCCCGAAAGTCTGACAACCAGTCTTACCAAGGGGTATCGTATTACCCAGTAACTGGGTTGTGGAGGTCAGATAGGCAGTCGCTCCATGTAAAATACTGGTATTCGGCTGCATCTGGTTAGACTGGAAGCCGACCCCAACATAGTTGGGAAAAGGCTAGGCAGATGATGACTTAATCATGTGCAAAGTCACGCAAGCTAGTAGAATATAATCTAATAACAAGTTTATTTTTTTACTTCTTTTCTACTTCAGTGTACTCAGGCACAACACGTGTCAACCGGTTCGTGAGTAAAGTTAAGAATGTCATCGATATGTATGAATCCGTCGCTTTTTTGTGGTCATTCGAATTTGGTCGGATAACCAGCCGTTGTTTACATGTTATGTTTTTTGCTTATATCTACTGAATGCGAAACATTCCAAGCTGAACAATTTAACTATATATTCTTGACTAGACGCACTAATTTTTGGTTTAAACTACACATCTTGGGTTGAGCCGATTTCTTGTATTTTGCCGTCAAAGTTACGACCCCGTCGTTTTGACTTTAGGCAATATTATTCAATAAAGCATGCACGTACACTTTTGAAACTTGTTATGGTTATTATTAGCATCAAGAAGGACCGAACACAGTTTTCAGCGATCTTATACGTTTTCTCGTTTAGGCGCTGTGACATGTTTTCGCGTTTTCAAAAAAGCGCGATTACTTGAAAATTATAAATATTTTCTTGAATCTAATTCTGTCACAAATACGCACAAATTAAAGGCTACTCGTGTATGTTTATTCTACAGGCGCACATACAATAGTTTTAGAGATACACGATTCTGCAAAACGTCACTCCAGCAGGAAACTCAATATCTCGAAAACCTGAAGACGCACAAATTATATTTTCAGCGCACATTTTTGCACAAATATAAGCTCTCTGCCCATGCACAATATTTCTCTCTCCGATCATTCGTTTAGAATTTTCCTGCTGGAAAAACGTTACCCTAGCAGGAATCGTTTTTTCCGTTTTTTTCCAAAACGACAAAGCGCACAAATTTTTTATTTGGCGCACATTTACAGCAGATTACGCACTAATTATACGTTCCACTCATATCACTCTAGGAGCTACTTTCCTGCTAGGGTAACGTACACGACGTTCGGGCGTCTGACTACCCGTAACAACTGTCAAAGATCTATGGTCTGTCAGATTAAATTCTTATACTATCTCCTAGAAATTGAAATTGTATTCAAACAAACAAAGGTTTTGGCGTCCAGAGGTACAGTACAATCAACAAAAGAGATAAGTATGCAGGATCGTCGGATATACTTGAAGTTTAGTAAGAAACCGATGGATGTTCTAGAATAAAATTTAATTTCATTAATAGAAAACAAACAGCTCATTTATCAAATTAAATTTCAGTCGACAACATCCATCGGTTTCTTACTAAACTTCAACTATATCCGACGATCCTGCATACTTATCTCTTTTCTTGACTGTACATACGTTTTCTGATCCATTTCATCCATTCGTTTACATTTTGTCACCAGATAGGTACTTTTGGAACAGACTATACAAATGTGCTTTTTGAGGCACGGAGGGGTCTCGGTATGATAATAAAACTTTACCATAATTAAGTCAGTGTTTTAATGATAAAAGTAGTCCTGCACATAGATGCCTATGTCGTAGCTGAGTCCTCTGCCCCTCTCGCTCTTCATCCGGAGGTTCACGAAGGAGTACCCAACTCCTCCGGCTGTGATGTTGATGGAAGCCTTACTGTGGTACGTGTCGAGTGCTTGGATGCCCTGGAATCAGAAATGAAAGATTATTTTATTTAACTAAGTAGGTTTGTGCAAACACTTACACGTCAATCATATTTTCAATAACTAGATGAGGTCGGCGTTTCCAATTCTAAGAAGAAAGGCCGAAACAAACTCAGAGGACACAGTCTCTTTTAAAGTCCAGACATAATCTTGGTCAGATCTTATGAAAACCATGTAGATTGGTGTCTGAAATGGTCTTTTGAGGCTTTCCACCAGATATTTTGTCGTGGTCCTACTATTTTGTCCCACCAGTAGTTCCCACTGCAGGGACACGGTCACACGGGCCTTCTGTCTTAGAGAGGGAGTGGAGTGGGCCGTAAAGTCAGTGCACGTAATAGATTATCCTAAAAGATATTGTTATTGTTATCATTTTACTGTTAAAACTTGATAAAATAGTAATGTTTTGCATAACCTAAATATTAAGGAATAATGTAGCAAAACAGAAAATATTCCAAACGGATATCCACCTTTTTTTTTTTTTTTTTTTTTTCCTTTTTGGCAACTGAGCCGATGTCGACTATTCTGCCAACGTCAAGTGGTGACGGCAGTACAGCGAGGTGAGCCGTCGAACTTTGTGGTATTACTAGTTACAAAAATAGTAGCTAAAAGAACGAAGAAAAAGAAGAATATATATTTAAATATACACACAACATCACAAATCTATCTACATTAATATATTTACAAAGTTATTATTACTACATACCAAACTACAATTTGATTTTATTTAAGTTTAAAAAAGTTGACAAGATTTGGATAAGATTAGGAGAAAACTTAGTCAAGAGGGAATGGAAGTTGATAGGAAGAGGGATTTTAATTTTGGAAAGCTTATGATACAAGTCAAATGATTGGGAATTTAATGGACAAGAGAAAAAGATGTGGTCCAGAGTACCATCATCAAGACCGCATTCGCACAAGGAACTGTCACGAACACGGATTTTATTTAAGAATACTGGACTGCAGCAGTGGCCAAGTCTCAGTCTACACAAGGTTGCAACAGTTGTTCTGGATAATTTTGGGCATTTAAAAAACCAAGGTTTCCGCTGGATGTCGGGTTGAATACTGGCGTAGTATGCCCCCTTGAGCTTCGAACTTAACTGCCACACTGCTGACCACGAGTTGTACAGCTTATGTTTGGTGTCAGTCCGTAAGTCGTAGCTATGCACCACGTAGTGCTTCCGATCCACCGGGTTAGATGTAGCAAATTTTGCCAGAGAATCGGCACACTCGTTGCCACCTATACCCGAGTGACTGGGAACCCAAGCTATTTCAATGTTTAAACCGTTGTTCGAACAAGTAAATAGTAAATTTAGTATATCAAAGATGAGTTTACTGTGAATTTTAGATTTAAGTTGGTTTTGAGCTAAAGCTTGAATACTACTGCGCGAATCTGAGAAAATGACTGAATTTTTAATGTTATGAGTTAGAATGAAATTGATGGCTTCTAGGATACCGATGCATTCCCCTGTAAATACTGAGGTCTCTGGTGGACATTGGAATAAGAGGGCTATTTTAGAGTTTTGAAAATACGCAGAAACACCTGTACATCCTGTTGAAGACAATTTGGATGCGTCCGTATAAAACAAATTCCAACCCTCCCAGTATCTTTTAATGGCCCGATCGAAGTCACCCTTTACGTCCTGAGAGTTTTTGGTGATACCAAGTCTCAAAACGACCTTTGGTTTGAAATGGACCACCTCATATAAGGAGGAAAAGACCGGAAGAGTGGGGTGTTGACAAACAGGTGAGGAGAGGTGTTTAAGCTCTCTGTACCTACTCATCAATGGAATAGATTTATTATTCCAGTAGGAAGACGCGTTAAGAGAGAGGTAGATTTGTTCTAAAATGGGGAGTAAAGGATGGGACGAAAGGGAGAAAACTTTTGACAAGAAACGGTCTGCTAAGTATTGTCTACGAAGGTTAAGAGGGGGTTCTGCACATTCTACCTGGAGAGCGTTTATGGGGGAGGATTTCATGGCACCAGTCACGGTCCTTAGACATTTGGCCTGGACAGAATCCAGTCTACGCAGAGCATCTTTGTTACACGGCTCAATTAAGTAACTGCAGTAATCCAGCACGCTTCTAACCAGCGCATTGTAGACGAGTTTTAAGGTGTATGGGTGAGCACCCCACCAGACACCTGCCAAAGCCTTAAGGACCGAGACCGAGCGCTCACATTTTTTAACCGTATTACCAATGTGATCCACTCCTGACAATTTGGAATCCAGGGTAACCCCCAGGAACCTGGCCTTCTCCTCAACTGGAATTGCTTGGCCGTCAATATTAATGTCGACTTGGGGGATAAGGCGTTTACGAGTGAAGACAACTGCTGAACTTTTTGGAGCACTTAAAGATAACCCGTGATCTAAAAGCCATTGGTTTAATGAGGACAAAGATATATTAATGGACTGAGCGGCATCCTGGATGGAAGTGCCAGAGACAAATAATGCAATATCGTCAGCATACTGAAGAATGTTACAGTTAAAATTTAAACAAGAATGAAGATCAGAAGTATAGATGTTATATAAGAGGGGACTAAGCACAGATCCTTGAGGAAGACCCCTGCAAACCGACCTCGGCTCAGAGTTCTCCCCCGGTATCCTGAGTGTAACACGACGTTCTAAAAAAATGCTGCATATGATTTGACGAATCCTAGCCGGGATTCTCAGCTCTTGCATCTTCTGCCTGAGAACTGGGAGGAGAACAGAATCATAGGCAGCCGAAATATCTAAGAAAACGGCTACCACAGACTCATTCCTGCTAAGGGCCAGACGGATCCCTGATGTAAGGGTCCCCACACTATCAGCTGTACCCAGACCTTTCCTGAAGCCGAATTGAGTCGTTGGGAGCAGTTTCCTGCTTTCTACAAACCATTCAAGACGGTTTTTAATCAAGTGCTCTAGAAGCTTAATAAGTATGGACGATAGAGCAATCGGCCTGTAAGAACAATGATCACTAGGATCTTTACCGTGTTTTAATATAGGAATTACCACTTGAACCTTCCAATCAGGAGGAATATAACCGGAAGAAAAACAATAGTTAGCTAAGTCCAGATAATATTGATGGGTCTTATCACCCGCTTTTGTAATGAAGGAGTAAGGGAATCCATCCACTCCAGGAGCAGAATCCTTTACATGGGCGAGGACCGATTTAAGCTCCCCCAGACTAAAAGGCTTATCCAGAGAGTCATCTGATGCTAGCCGGGAGCCCGTAGCGACACATTCATCCAAATTAGGAACATAGATTGGGGCCAGTTTAGAAAGAAACTGGTTACCCAGTTCCTCAGATAGTATGGTCCCGGAGGGGGGACTCAAACTACTCCTGAACGACTTCAGCTTACGCCACACGGCCGACACTGGAGTGGATGGATTCAGCGAGCCACAATATTTCTGCCAACCTTCTCTCTTTTTATTCTTAAGTAATTTTTTGGACTTAGCCAAGATATGTTGAAAGGCAATGATGTTATCCAAGTTCATGTCGGAGTTGAAGTTCATTTCGGCCTCATTCCTGGCCCTGATCACGGCAGAGCATTCCCTATCCCACCATGGCGGGGATGGAATTTTGCCTGTTGGCACTTTTTTTGAAGGGAAGCAATCATCTGCTGTAGAAGATATTGTATGGGAGAATGACGAAAAGCATTCCTGCGTGGACTCAGCGTTAATGGATGGGAGAGAAGAGACACGTAAGTCTAAAATTTTTGAGTAGGTGTCCCAATCTGCTGAGTTCAGCTGGTATTTTAACAGAGGAGGGGAAATTTTGTCAGGGATAGTCTTGGAAGGGATTTCGAACATGATGGGATAGTGATCACTCCCATATGTCATATTCAAGCGACTCCAATTAAAAAGGCTGGCTATACTAGACGAACAGAATGTTAAATCAACACAGCTGCTGTTCTGCCCTGGCGCAGACCTACGTGTGGAACTGCCATTATTAATTACACATAGGTTTAGTTCATCTAATATATCCACTAGGCCTATACCAAAGTTGTCGCAGTTTTCTGAACCCCATCTATAATGATGGCCATTAAAATCGCCCATAACAAGTAATGGACCTTGTATACTACTCAGCAAACTTTTAACTGTAATAAGATCTTCAATTTGTGGGTGTGCAATATAAAAACTAAAGATATTTATACCCTCAGCCTTAACAGCAACAACATTGATGGTGTCACCAACGAAGGGTAGAGGAATTGGGGAGAATGGTACTTTGTTATTAATGAACAAAGCACATCCTCCATATCCATCTGGTCTGTCATGACGAACACTACTGAAACACGGAATCCTGAAATTACTATCAGAACGAAGCCATGTCTCAGCAATGCTGCAGATCGATGGTTTGTATTTATTAATGATAAAGAGTAGGTCAGGTTTCCTAGGAGTAATACTCCTCACGTTCCATTGAAGGAATGTCAGGGGGTGGAACATTATTAATATATTTAACAATGGATGACAGTTTGTTGGCAACGTGGTCAGGTAAGGATTGTGCAGGATTAGCTAATACTGTTAGTAGGATATTGGCTATAATATTAAGAATATTTTCAGACTTATCAGGATTGCTTGTACCTTTCGTGGGGAAAGCACAGCCATTTTGAGAGGGAGAAAAGGAGTAATCCTGAATAAGGGCTTGATGAGCCTGTTTGTCATAGCTAGGTGAAAGGGGGGAATGAGATTTGGGTTTTAGGAAGACCGTTTTACGGTATGATTTTGTTGTTTGGGGAGCAGAACTGGGATGATCGGGCGACCTAGGTATTGGTTTTGATTTTTGGGATGCTCTAGACACTTCAGCATACGATCTTGAAACCGGAGGGAAAACCTGACTTGCCTCCGCATAAGAGACAGATTTCTCAGCCATAAGAGCTTTAATGCCCTTTTGCCGACCAAGCTCAGGACAAGCCTTATCATTAGCATAATGATTGCCAGAACAAGATACACAAATGGCACAATCAGTGGGAACTTGGCATCCATCACCTGGGTGGTCTTGGCCACATTTAAAGCAGCGGGGTTTTGAGCGACATACTGTACGTGTGTGACCGAAACGACAACAATTGAAACATTGAATAGTTGGGTACATGTATCTCTCGACTGAAAGGGCAGAGTAAAAACAATAAACTCGATTAGGTAAGACTTGTCCGTCAAAAGTCAAAACAACGGTTTGAGTGGGTTTCCACTCTGTAACACCCAGAGAAGTCACCTTTCGGCTCATTCTCCTTGCCTTTATAACGGGGCCACATCCAACAGGAACCTTGATATTTTCAATAACCTCATCCTCTGTCCATTCTGATGGTACGTCTCTAACGAGACCCAAACGAGTAATATTGAACTGGGGAATTGTAGCAATGAAGTTATTCTGAAGTAATGTACGACTTATCAAAAAGCTGTTTGCATCCTGATGAGACTTAAACTCAACTGAAACTTTGTTTCTTCCTAGACGTTTGACACTACCCAGGAGAATATTGCTGTAGTTGTTTTGCGTCAAAAACATTCCAAATTTAACCGGATGTAGAACAGTACCAGGGGTGTCGCCGTCTTTTAAAGAAACGTGTACAATATATGGCGGATTATCCTTTACCGTGTAAGACTGTCTTCCCATTTCTTTTTTTGTTAGTTTTGGAGGGTTCGCTACAGTAGTCGGAGAAGAAGTAGCCATTCTTTTCCTACTTGTAGATTCGAAATCCATTGAATTATTTATCACATTGTCATCGGGGAGGGAAACTGTTAACATCGGAGTGTAATCAAAGGCATCGGGAGGGTCAGGGGGTTTTTTGGTATCCATAATGGATGCCGGGTAAAATATTTAAAAATAAACTAAATTAATATTAAAACCTACCTTCGCTAACACTGAGCCACACTACAAACAACACTGCTACACTATACTACTAAATTACACTCATTCGACAGCCTAAATAAAGAAAATGAAAAAACCACGTAGTTTCGAAAACGGCGCCAAAACCTCACTCCATCCACCTTTTATGTTGTTGATATTTTGGATGACGGTAGATAGAAACGTCAAAGTTGTTCTGTTCACGACTATAAAAGGGGGAGCTCCCGGTGGCGGGGATCATTATTGTTCGAGACATCAACCAGAACGGAGCTCCGGCCGGCCTACAGTCAGTTGATTAGTACTAGTGACGTTATTATGTGGAATAAATCGACCAGGATGTCATGTAAGTTAATTGATATTATTATCTTGATTATTTACTGATAACTATGGGTTTTGTAAATGTAATAATATGGCCAATGACCAATAATGCCAATGTTTTAAAGTGTATAATGGGAAATTCCTATCTATTGTTATTATGTTGCTATTATTCTGAGTTCTCTTGGACCATTGTCTAAGAGGTATAATTAATTGTTTTTAAAATAATGATAATTTATGGCAATATAAGAAATTTGTTGATAGAATACTTTAA
Organism: Hydraecia micacea; assembly: GCA_914767645.1. Classification (NCBI taxonomy): domain Eukaryota; kingdom Metazoa; phylum Arthropoda; class Insecta; order Lepidoptera; family Noctuidae; genus Hydraecia; species Hydraecia micacea. The sequence continues at coordinate 9,481,372 of OU611802.1, read as the reverse complement.
TACTGTTTCCATGGAGTTTCTTGTCCTTGTGGAGAACAAGGACAAGAAACTCCATGGAAACAGTATGACCTAGATTTGGAACGGACCTAGTTTTCTGATTAATTACTGACAAGCCTAAATTGAAATAAATGTCTAGCTTGTCTTTCTGTGCTTTATTTCATAAAATCCTTTCCCTGCATACCATATTCATAGTTACTTTTACACATATTAAATAACTAGTAACTATTCTGATATTCAAAGCTTTATATTTGGGTAATATATGTATACATATAGACTTTTATAGATAGATTATACTTCATCTAACGCACGCATATATGTGTCGGTAATCGTGCAGCTCACCTCAGAACTTAAGGAGCTCAACGATTCGACGAACAATACTAAAAGATAACAATAATTGATAAAAATACAAGCCTATTATTGTCCCACTGCAGGGGAAAAGAAGCCATTGACCACCACGCTTGTTCAAGAAGGGTTGGCGATTTCAAACTTATATTGATTTCATTATTTCCCTTCACCGATGTCAGTGTTGTGGTTATTAAGGATTGAGGCCGGTGAAAATAACTGCAAACCTTTGTTTTACAAATAACTGGTGTATTCTTGGTTTTTTGGCACGAGCACGTTATTACATAGCTTTTCGTCTTATTGTCTTTTATACGTCACATCCTTGTCTCCACTTCACTCACAGGCCACAAACACTTATTGTCTTCTGATTGGCCGACTAGCCGTCGCGTGATCTCAGCCTGGCCAATCGCAGCAGTCGATTAGGGATTTCTTATTAGTTGACCGTAGACAGTAGACACCGTAGTGAGCGCAGTGACGCGAACCATAAAATAAAGAATAGTGCGGCAACATGCTCCCGGGTTTGGAAGCGTTAGGTTCCAAGAAATATGAACGCCCGGCAGCTACCGCTTGTTTACTCAATCATTCAGAGGCAGCGGGCAAATTTTTGAGAACGCCCGTCTCGTTATGCCGTCTGCTTTTCGTATGTCAGCCACACGTGATACGCCATCCTTTCCAGGGTAAGTTTTTATGATTCTTCCTAAGCTCCATCTTAGTGGCGGCATATTGTCATCTTTGATCATAACTAGCATGTTTTCCTTGAGGTCATCTTTGTGCTTATGCCACTTGCTCCTGGTCTGCAGTTCTGACACGTACTCCTTAGCCCAGCGCCTCCAGAAGTGCTGGCGTATCTGCTCAACCCTCTGGTATCGCGTAAGGCGGTGCTCAGGAACATCGTGAATGTCAGCAGGTACAGGTGCAGTTAGTGGACGACCAACCAAAAAATGAGCTGGAGTAAGGGGAAGGAAGTCAAATGGATCAGTGGACATAGGAGTCAAGGGCCGGGAGTTGAGGACTGCTTCAATTTGCACTAAAATCGTAGTGTACTCTTCAAAAGTGAGATGAGCATTGCCCACTACACGCAGGAGGTGATGCTTACAGCTCTTCACCCCAGCTTCCCACAAACCCCCGAAATGACTCGCATAAAATGGAATCATCTTAAATTTAATGTTTTGTGAAGTTGCATATTCTTTAATATCATCAGAGCAATTTTTCAAAAATTTTGTGAATTCATTCTTCACACCAACAAAGTTCTTTCCATTATCAGAGAATATCTCACTCGGTTTACCGCGTCGCGAAATAAAACGTTTGAGAGCTAAAAGATAAGATTCTGATGAGAGGTCGCTTACAAGTTCCAAATGGACAGCGCGAGTGACAAAACATACGAATAAACATATGTATGATTTCTGTAATTTCGCTCCCCTACCTTTACGAGTCAATGTGAACACTGGCCCTGCATAGTCCACGCCACATCGTAGAAAAGGAAAGCCTGGATCCAGGCGCTCTTGCGGCAGATTGCCCATTATTGGATTAACCGTGGTCGCGCGCAGTCGTGCACACTTAACGCAGTCATGAACTACCTTTCTTGCGAGGTTCCGACCACCGATCGGCCACCAAGCCTCTCTTAACGTAAATAGAAGCAGCTGTGGCGCAGCATGCATTGTCAGGTGATGCTCGTGACGAAACAGCAAAACTGAGAACCAATGTTTAGCTGATATTAAAATTGGATGCTTCTTATTGAAGCTAAAATTATGAGAATTCTGTATGCGCCCACCTATTCGTATTAAATTATTGGCATCAATAAATAAATTCAATTTAACTAAATGAGCGTTCTTTACACCCTTTTGTTTTCTAAGTGTATCATACACATCACCAAATGATTCTTGCTGACTGAATCTTGCTAATGTTAATTCCGCATATTCAAGCTCTTCTACGGTCAATGAACCCGTCCGCCGATTAATTTTCTTGCGCGTATTGTATATGAATCGAAATACATAAGCGGCGGCACGCTTCAATCTTGAATACTGAGAAAACTTCGAAAATGGAAACAAATTAATATCATTCAACTGATTTAATACATGACAAAGAACCTTTGTTTTTAATTCTGGCAAATCATCATGTTTTACATTATTATTATTCGCTAAATTTGAGACTTCAAAATTGGCGGTATGTAAAAATTGCGGGCCTTCCCACCACAAAGAAGAAGATCCAAGTGCGTCTAAACCTTGACCTCGCGACACTAAATCAGCTGGATTATCTTTACCAGAAACATGACGCCATGGATGTCCCTTAGTTAGGTCATGAATTTCTGCAGTTCTATTCTGAACGTAAGTTTTAAGTAAGTTAGGTGGCATACCTAGCCAGCCTAAAACAATAGTAGAATCAGTCCAGAACACGACTTTATTTACTGTAGAACGCAGAGATTCAATAACCTTTGTATATAGTCGCGCTCCTAATACAGCGCCGCACAACTCTAATCTAGGTATAGTTATGGGTTTTGTAGGTGCGACCTTGCCCTTGGAACATAACAAACGCATCGTAACAGCTGATTCACTATTAATCGTGCGGATATATGCGCAAGCGCCATACGCTGTTTGCGACGCATCCGTAAATATGTGTAATTCAATATAAGTAGGATCATAACACATAACATAGCGCGGTATTCGTAAATTACCAAGTGAGGATAAACTACTAACAAAACGGTTCCAGACTTGCTCGACGTCTGCAGGAACCGGTTCGTCCCACTCTAATTTTAATAACCAACATTTTTGTAACAATGTTTTAGCGATTGTTATTACTGGACTAATTAATCCCAACGGATCATAAATCTGAGAAGCATTCGATAAAATAATACGTTTAGAAATTACACTCGTTTCAGTTTTAATTTGCGAATAATAGTTTAATTCGTCCGACTTATTGTTCCATCCTATACCTAATGTTTTGTTCTGAATATTATCGCCCAGTGCGAGTTGTTTTGTAACATTAAGTGTATCGTTAGGGTTCGCGCGGTCAAAGTTAAAAACCCATTTACGTAAAACTAAGCATGCGGAATTTAAAACCTGACTAGTACCTTCACAAATTGCATTTAACTCCGATATAGTATTTGCACCACAGATTAAGTCGTCGACGTAAAAATTTTCTTTAATGGTCTCCGTTACATACGGAACCTCACATTCGCTAGCTAATTGTTTTAAACATCGGCAACTAAGAAACGGTGCAGAAGCCGTCCCATACGTTACAGTATTTAGCTGATATACCTTTAGTGAATCGGACGGGTTGTCGCGCCACAAGATTAGCTGTAGGTCGCGTTGATCTTTATCTATTAATACTTGGCGATACATCTTTTCTATATCAGCACAAGCTACGTATCTGTTTTCGCGGAATTTAAGTAATATTGCAATCAAATCACCTTGAATGGCCGGACCTACCATCTGCAGGTCATTCAACGAAACACCTGAACTGGAAATCATTCCAGCATCAAAAACGACACGCAATTTAGTAGTTGTGGCGTGTTCGCGAAACACTCCGTGGTGCGGTAGGAAATAATGCGGTGTGCTGTAAGTGTGAATAAGACTCATGTGACCAAGTTGAATATATTCGTGAATGAAATCGCTATACATTTGTTTATAGTTAGGATTACGTTGTAGTTTTTTCTCTAAAGCATAAAATCGACGTTCTGCTTGGCTACGACTGTCACCTAACTTATTTGGTAAAAGTTTCAACGGGATTCGAACGCTGAACCGCCCGTCGGCAAGCCGCTTTGTTGTCTTATTGAAATGCTCTTCGCACGCGAGCTCCTCGTCGCTGCCTAGCTTATTATTATTACACACGGGTAACTCTTCGATCTCCCAAAATTTGCGTAACAGTTGATCGAGTGAAAAGGTATCACCTTCAATTGCAGATTGTGTAAAATTACATGTAACATGTTTCATTGGGCTTTGCCTAAAATATTGAATTGAACCTGACACAATCCAACCTAATTTCGTGTTTTGAAGGTAAGGGCCATTTTTAAGACGCATCTTACCTTCACTAATTAAATCCCAAAACAAATCCGCGCCTACTAACATATCTATTTGTTGACTATCATTAAAACTAGGATCAGCGAGACTAATATTATCGGGTATACAAAAACAACTGGTACTCAAAGTTGTCGTAGGTAACTTTGACGATATTTGAGGCAGAATTAAGCACTGAACACGTGCAGTGAAGCTACCGTTACGCGATCTTAACTCAATATTACAGGATTGCGAACACTGTGTTATTGAGTTTCCAACACCGTGAATTTGTTGAGTGGACTGTATAATTTGCGTATTTAATTTTTCACAAAATGATTGCGTAATAAATGAACGTTCACTGCCGCTGTCGAGGATCACGCGCGCTTTATGATCTACACCCGACTGGCTACGTATATCTACTATGGCGGTCGACAACAACACAACATGCTGTACCGAAGATGTATTATTATTTTTGTTATAATTGTTTACATGTACATTATGTACCTGTAATGAATTACTATGAGTAGTTATAGAAGATGTACTGTTACAACTGTCAATCCCAGTACTAGGAACAGCTGATTTCTCACTAGTTGTGAGTGTAACAACACCTAAATTGTTATCTTTAATTTTATTTATTACTTCACAAATTAATGAATTGTGTTTTTTATCACATTTCCGGCATGGACCAAAAACACAGGTACCCACAGAGTGACCAGAACGCATGCAATTGATGCACAAATCTTTATCTTTGACTATCTTGAATCTGTCCTCAGCGCTTAAGTCTAGGAATGTTTGACAAGAATACAAAGGATGTTTTTCATTACACATCAGACAAGCTTTGTACATCCGTGAGGATTTATTTTGTGATTTACTATTAGAGGACTTATTATTAGTAACTACATTACAATGAACCTTAGCCGATGAAACATTGTTGGTCTGTTTCTTATTTTCACTCCCACTGTAAATATTTGATTTACTGTGTGATACTATAAGGGTCTCCAAAATATCCGCCTTATTCCTAAGAAACTGCATTAAATCATCTAATTTAATTACTGATTTTAATTTACTATCAGCATTAAAAAATGTTCCTCGGTGCTGTTCCCAATCACGTTCTGTAACAGGGTCTAATTTTGAAACAACAATATAAATTATCAATGTATCCCAGTATTCAGTTGGTTCTCCTAGTAATTTTAATGCACGTAAATTTTTAAGAATATTATCAATAAGCTTGCGCAACAATCCCGGAGATTCCTTAGTTAATGCTTGAGTTGTAAACATGGACTTCACATGATTGTGAACCAATAACTTGGTATTGTCAAACCGATTAATTAACAACTCCCATGCTACATCATAATTGTCTGCAGAGAATTCAAGAGAATCTATGACTGACTTTGCGTTACCTTTCAATGATGACTTTAAGTAATGGAACTTTTGAATCTGCGTTATTGTTTTACAATTGTGCACTAATGACATAAATGTGTCACGGAACTCTAACCAGTGTTCATACGACCCTTCAAAGTTGGGAATACTAATTATTGGTAATTTAATTGAATTTGAACTAGTTGTTGGTAAATCAGGCATACTAGTCGAATTCTCATGAGTACTAGTCATACATTCAACTAGTGCAAGAACATTATAATAATCCTGCTCAAATTCTTCGCGCGATTCGAGTTGATTCTCAATCTCTGACTCAGTACTGATATCCTCTATTTTACTTTGTACCTGATTGAAATCATTTATTAATATTTGAGATCCTACCACACGCAATTTTAACTCTGCTTGCTGTTGAGAAGATAAATCAACATCTTTGAAAGAACTCACGTACTTTTTAAAATTGGTTAGTCGACATTTTATCGAAGCACGTTTTTTTTTCAAATCTTTCATTAACAATTCAGTTTTAGCATCGCGATGGGATGATTCCATTTTAAATAATATTGAAATATAATACTCACAGTTTTTTGTAATCAGCGTACTTTATAGCATAAAAGCGAACCTTTGCAAAATCTGTAGCGTGGCGAGCTAAAGCGTATGCATCACCCCTCGACGTGTAAGTCGACATGCGAATTTCGAAATTGCAAAGCACTGAAATAACCATGGGTTAGTCTTTGATTATATAATGTCTAGATAGAGCGTCGCCCTACAATCAAAACAAAGAAAACGAGGCAACAATTTCAAACATGTGTGCGTGCGGGCGGTGTTTTACACTGTGCATCTATGTCTCTGTGTGCGTGAATAATGATACCAGCTACTACAATTCTCCCATAAATCACATATTAAAAAAAATTTGTATACAAATAATATAAGTAAGTTTTAGGTGTATGTTTGTAGTATTATTCAGTTTTAGTAGTGTCTTTATTTACTTGTATTTATAAATAAAAAACACTATTTAATTGAATTAGAGTTGTGTGTGTGAATGTTGTGTTATATTAAATCAGCTAAGTTAATTCAATTAGAATATTTAACTTTTTAGGCAGTTTGTATTTGGAAATTTCAAATGAAAGATCACAGATAATACGAATGGAATAAATTAATCTTATTAAAATTACTCTTGGCACCTTTGAAATCAGTTTATTGGACCCAATGCAACAATAATCATTAAAATGGGCTCATAAACAAAAAAGTTATACGCGAACATTATATTATTATAGAAAAGTACAGACGAATTGAAAAACTTCACCATTTTTGAAATCGAATAATAAAAGTACATCAACTAAATAATATAAACGTAACCATAAAGCAACGAATATACCCACAAAAAAAGGACGTTAAGTTGGGAGAATGGAAAAAAGAAACTGGCAACACGGATAAAATATGGCGTAATAGGGCGTAATTTGGTAAATATAAAAACAAAAAACAAATACGTAGTTTTTTTGGTTACTTACTGATGATATGTGATGTGTTTGGTGTTTTTTACCCTTCCTTTATAATTTCGGCACTGTTTAATAGCACATACCGTCATTTTATCGCTGTTATTTGTTTATTACTTAGTGCGCGTAATACGTAGTGACACCAAAGCGGTACGATCGGCACTAATCGGCGGGTAAGTACTTACAGTCCAACAGTTGGTCGGTATTTTTTGACACGTTTGCGCGCAATTGATGCTCTATCTAGACATTATATAATCAAAGGGGTTAGTATTAAACAGGTGACGAAATAAGGGTTTGGAAGTTTCAGTTGGCACGCCTCACCAAAGGCAGTGTATTCCACCGTTATTCTTGAGTTTGGTTATGCACCGTGATGCGTCTCTCAATCCTTCGGTCCCGGTATTTCTTGATGCGTAGAATTTCGGTTCGAAGGTCCAAATTATGTTGTGGTTATTAAGGATTGAGGCCGGTGAAAATAACTGCAAACCTTTGTTTTACAAATAACTGGTGTATTCTTGGTTTTTTGGCACGAGCACGTTATTACATAGCTTTTCGTCTTATTGTCTTTTATACGTCACATCCTTGTCTCCACTTCACTCACAGGCCACAAACACTTATTGTCTTCTGATTGGCCGACTAGCCGTCGCGTGATCTCAGCCTGGCCAATCGCAGCAGTCGATTAGGGATTTCTTATTAGTTGACCGTAGACAGTAGACACCGTAGTGAGCGCAGTGACGCGAACCATAAAATAAAGAATAGTGCGGCAACAGTCAGTAAGTATTGTAATGTCCAATGTGTGTGTGTGTGTATGTGTATTGTATTGTATTGTAATGTACTCGATAAGTATTGAAGTATTATAGTTGTGCAAAAATGTTTAGGTTGGTACAGACGCCAGCACATCAACCTACTACAATCTGTCAGATTTCTGTAATAGATTTTCAACTTTATCGCTAAATTATAAGGTTCAATGTTGATTGGGAAAATTTGACAGTTAGGTGTAGGTTGATGTGCTGGCGTCTGTACCTACGTATAATAAGCAGCAGGGCAATTGCGTAACACACTATCAGTAGCAATGGGTTTCATTTTGACAGTTCAACAACATTCATTGCGTTATTTACGTTGCTGAGCAAACACATTTTTCTAACATTTGGAGCAATGGATTAGCAATAATCTTCAAAATGATTCAAATTGAGAGTAATAGTGTGTGACGCAATTAGGGTGCTGGTCATGATTTCGAGCCCAAGAGATTGTAATTTATTTCACCACAGCTGCTCTCAAAACGATGAAGGAAAACATCGTGAGGAAACCAGCATGTCCTAGAAATTCGAAGACAAGTGACATCTCCCATGGGCCCGCGTGGTGGACTATTATGGTCCACTCCCTCTCACAGAGAGGAGGCCTGTGTCCCAGCAGTGGGAATGTTGTAGGCTGATTAACGAATTTTTAAAGATAGATGCCTACCTGCGTTATTTCGTTAAATTGACATACTTACCTTGTTATGTAAGTCTCTATAGCCCAGAGGCCGCAGAGGCTAAGGCTGGTGAGCAAGAGGTCGTGAGTTAGACACCCACCCGTTACATTATTGACGAGTGAGCCTACTGTGCTCATTAATAACCAAAAAGGAGTGGCAATGTCACCAGTCTCTGGTACATTACCAGTCGACAGCGATGCGGAGGAATATGTCGACGCCTTATTTTAGTTTGTTTATAGTTTCAGTTACTTTAGGATATTATATTTTTACTTTAATAGTTTGTTATTTTATTTAGTATTAGAAGGTTCTCAATCTAATAAATAAATGGCTTAAATCACCAAGAAGGTACCTAGATAATGGTAAAGAATAATGAATATATAATAGCTATCTAAAGCAATGCCCTTTCATTTATTGAGGCATTAGTTTACGTTATTTAAATATTTGTTGACACAATTGACTCTTTGTGTTTTGTGACCGTATTTACCTACTGTTTACACGTTCGGAAATGTAAAGTTTACATAACCTTGAACAGTCACCTACGTATTCCTAGATAAATATAATATAATCAGTCTATAATGTTCCCACTGCTGGGACACAGTCCTCTTCTCTTAAGAGAGTTAGTGGGCCGTAATCTACCACGCGAGCACAGTGCGGGTTGGTAGATGTCACATGTTTTTGAATTTTTGGTTCTAGGACATGCCGGTTTCCTCACGATGTTTGCCTTCGCCGTTTTGAGACCAGTGGTGATGAAATAATTTACACAAATGCTTGATCCAAAAGTCCTCGAATTTTTAAAGTCTGATCAGTAAATCTGCTGTCAAATTTCTTGTTACATTGCATTCATTAATGCTTCAAAAAATGTTCAAATACACATTATTGTCTTTAAAAGCAGTTTATCCGTTCATTAACAATTTTAATTATAATTAAAAATATACCATTAAAGAAGAACGGGAACGGCCATTTGTGACCCAGACCCGACACGAAAGAGACACATCTCAGTTTTACTGTTATTTTAATTATTGCTAAAATATATATTTTTTTATATTCGAAATCAATGACTAACACCAAAATATGGCCTTATGTTTTTGTTCAGGCGATATACAATTGTTTTAATACCTATTTACCTACAAAATTTCGTAATTGTACCTATGTAATTCAATGACGATACAATAATTGTGGCATTATCCGTTTGTGCTCCGAGGTGACCTGGTGATGGATTATGTATTTTATAAACTTCTAGTCTATAGGTATATCTATAACAATCGAGTTAGGATTCATTAAAATCGTCTTAATCTGTGATTTAATGCAGATTAGAGATTAGGGTATCATTAAGAAGCTGGATAGACAGTGGAATATTTTGGTAGCTAGGTAATAAGCAAACCGAGTTTGACCTTTTTCAGTGCCGTTTGTGAAATAAAAATAAAACCAATATTTGGAAATCAAAGGTTTGGCTTATTCAATATCGAAGTCTCTTAAAACATAATTCATACCCAGTGCGGGATGATCAAAGTGATCCTGATGTCTAGCCCACCCCAAGTAATACACGACACTAATGGCGTGTGCGCAACTTCCGAGCGTCCTTTTACCGTGGTAGCACGTGCAGTAATATTCTGTTATTGCATTTATTCCATTTATATTCTCATCAAACATAGTATAAGTATAATACGTTTTTCTCCCAACGTGTCGCGAGTGAATTCTGCTCCTAATTGGCGTCATTTTAAATACTTAGATATAATTGCTATTCATTAAAAAAAAGAATTCTAAAATATTTTTCCTTACCAAAATCAAATGGCAATATATACCTAGGTGATAGCCACTGATATAATTATTCAGAACAGTGTTAATTTATTTTTCTTTTGTGTCGGGCGTGGGTAAATTTCCTATGGGACGTGACCCTTCTTCTTTCTAATGCTAAACTGCATTCAGTGATGGATTTTTTATTATTAAATAGTTTTTGTAAATAGATAATTGCTTCATATTTGCAATAAATTACCACCGTTGTGTCATCGCGCTTCTCGTTCTTTTCTATGCAGTCCGACAGTGACCGCGCTTTAGGTCATGTAGTCGCCTTAAGGTGAATGCGCAGTGGTAGACCGCGAAATTCGAATTTTCTTACGTTTTTTGCAATTTGCAGGCCAGTGTCAGGTTGTATCTTGATCAAAATTTGATTCGCGACAATAACAGGTACGTATTTATAGAATTATAATCATTAGAATCATTAATACATCTTTCTAAGTTAGATTTGTACCACTAAGCAGTTTTCCATAAGAGATTTGTTGTCGTGGTACAAATCTAACTAAACTAAAACGTAAACTAACTAACTAAAAACGTAAGAAAATTTGAATTTCGCGGGCTACCCTGGCACTTCCCCCTTAAGGTCGTCGGTCCATCTATGTCGGTAAATCAGGTTCTTTTCCGGTTAATTTAATTCCAAGAAACTCCGAGCATGGCGCGCTTCATAGCGCGCTGAGCGACCATAAAGTCCAGTACTAGTATATATACAGGGTTATTGGAAAAACACCAAAAACCTCTTAAGAGGTCATTGTACTCATCATTATGAACAACTTTTACTATGGGACCAAACCTGAAATCGCGAAAAAAAAATCTGCTTTTCCCTACATTTTGACGTATTATACGAACATAAATGTAGGGAACAGCTGACTTTTTTTTCGCGATTTCAGGTTTGGTCCCATAGTAAAAGTTGTTCATAATGATGAGTACAATGACCTCTTAAAAGGATGCTCATGAATTCAATTACACCCTGTATAGATACATATAATAAAATAAAATGACCACTCACCTGAATCAAGCGATTATCCTGTTGCGTGTAGAAGAAATACTTCACCCTTTTCAAAAAAGGTATCGCATTGTATTCCACCTTAGTATGATTGGCTAACACCACCTTATTGGCAATATTTCCCACAATCAAATGGTCGGACCACACTGACACAGCCACTGAGCAGAAAACTAATAGAATTAATAGATATTTCATCTTGTTATGTTGTTCTTATTGAGACGTCTTCGCTGATCGCTTGTGTGAATGATAGTGACGTCAAGTTCATAAAGTTATCGTGTTATTTTGATTTGATTGTGTGCTGTGTATAGAGTGGGGAATTGGACAAAATATTGTTTGTCTAACTGTCTATGACACTATGACACTATGACTAATATTGCTATACCAAGAGCGTCGCATGAGCGTCTCATACCTTCTTTGTATATGAAGAGTCCGCCCAGCTGGGGAACAATAATGGGCTGATAAGTATACAGGGTCATATTAAATTTGCCAGCGAAACTTCGCAGACGTGATGGGCATCGAATCTGGAAAAGTGCAATAAGCGGTCAAAATCTATGGCAAAGTAATTTTTTTTATAAAAGTAAGTGCCCATGTTTGCAAACCAATAATGATTTAATTTTATTTGAAAGATTTGTCTCCTTCGCCATTACACAACAAGTCCAAATTCAAACACTCCTACAACACACCTACAAAATACGTAGGTACCTACTACAAACGAATAAATAAATCGAAAATGAACCTTATGACAAAACAAATAGCGTTCTACATATTGAGTCATCAATGAGTCGTGCTATGACTTAGATTCATCTTATTATAATAATTATCTCGCATTGTTCGAGTACGTGGTGTCGATAGAATTACTTCGTGCCTGGCTGAGAATGGAGGAAAATATGCCAATCAGATAGATAGATGCTGACACACGGGGCCCTGAGATGTGACTTATGATGTAAGGTAGAACATATAACATTTGCGTTCCACGCGCGCCTCAAAGAGATGTCACCACTGATTGATGGGGTCCACTATGACCGATGCCTGCCAGCTGGGTCGCGGGTTGTTCGAAAGAGATACCGTGGCCCCTGGAACAGGCAACTGAAGGAACACGGGTGGGTTTTAGTCAGTAAATGTCTGACAAGCCCTCCTGCTCCGCACAGAGCGGGACAAGTTATTTAATAATATCCCACCCAAAAAAAAAGGTGGAACATAACAGCATGACTGTATTCCTGGGGTAAGCAAAGGTCAGGGGCCCACTCTCTAAGTACGTCAACGAAGATACGGGCCCGTCTGATAGTAGTTCGATCTCTGTGGGCTGGTGGGTGGGCTAAAATTGGCCCCGACTTAGAAGTTGTAGGTCGTGGGTTCGAACTCAGGCAGGCGCTTTACTTTTTGTATATTATTTCATCACCACTGCTCTCAAAACGGTGAAGAATAACATCGCGAGGAACCCGGCATGTCCTAGAACCAAAAAGTCGAAAACATATGAAATCTACTAACCTGCACTAGGCCCGCGATAGATTACAGCCCACTCCCTCTCGAAGAGAGAATAGAATAGAATAATATTTATTGTAAAACATGAGTATACATCAAATAATATGTGCAAGGTCTTAAAATAACCTAATAATAAAGAGGAGGCCTGTGTTCCAGGTTCCAGGAGTGGTCACATTACTTATAGGCTGATTATGCTAAGCTCATGATGAAGTATATTGAGAATCTTATTAAATGTTCTGATTAGGTAGTTTGTTATCATTTCTTGCTATGAGGTCAGAGGTCTGTCTCTTGGTTAAATCATTCTACAAAGATGAGTAATCGAGTCAATTGTGTTTACGAACATTTTCTGAGAACATCGTGTTTCAAGGAATTCCCTTGAATGGGGAGCAGAAAATAAACATAATGACGGAAGTATTATTATGACGCATTAAGTGCTGATAATAATAATAATAGTCCTCCAGACTGTATCTCGGCCATGGCTGCCAATTTTAACGGAGACTAGCCTTCGGCGCGGGAGATATTACAGTCACACTCACAAGTGTGTGCGCAGACAGGTGCACTCTCTCTTCCTTCACTCTCATAGACCGGATGGGACGGCAATCCGACACGTCCGGTGAGAGATCAGGCGCAGGACCAACGGCTGTACGTGATTTTTGAGCCACGGGGGTATCACACTGCCAACATCCAAACTCCATGCTATTACTAAGAAATTCCCAATGAGAAAAACCCATAAAAACACTTTGCCCGACCTGGGAATCAAATCACGCTCAGCAGACGAGCATGCGGTCACGAGACCAACGGGCCAGTGCTAATGCAGAGTATGTGAAAAGAAAGGTTTTAAGTTGAGGTACCTGTGAATGGAAAAGAGATAGGTAGACTAAAGAAGAGTTGTATGTATTGTACGAAATATGATAAATGTGTAGCGGCATCTATATCGCCACATGCTAACTAAACATCACAGTGACGTCACGCAAAATCCTACATCGCGCAAGCAGAGTTTACCGCGCAACTAGCATATACAGGTTGGGCAAAAATCGTGGATCAAACGAAACAGGGCGATAGTTGGGGTTATTTGCAGTAAAAAATATCTCAGTGGCAGAGCCCTAACTTGACCTCCTTAAAAGTTATGACAATTTGAGTGTAAGTATACAGAAAGGTTCTAAAGCCAATATTTTTTTACTGGAAATAACTCCAAATGTCGCCCTGTTTCGTTTGATCTACGACTTTTTACCCACCATGTATACAACGTCCCGACATCAATCGTCGGGCAGTAGCCCACCAGACACAACACCCCCAGGTCGGAAGATCCTCTCTTTTCTATGGAGGATGAGTGAACTTGACACAATGTTCCTCATACCGCTATAAATGGTTTGGAAATACACACACCCACACACCCCACTCACACCCTCTCATACATACACATGCATGTCTACTGTCCTTCACACTCATTTTGTTATTTAGGATTAGTTTTTGTTATTATTTTATTTTTTATGTTATTTTTTTCTGTACAGCTGTTAGTACAAATCATTTACACTGTCTTCATCTGTTTTTGGTTGTGAATATTAACCGAATCCATTTGACTGAACCCTATATTTTAAGATACAGACTAGTCCTAGTTTAAAAGACAGAGTCTACTATTGCACATACCTGTAGTATGGCACCTCCGATTCCACAAGGCTGTATTTTATTATTATTAAGCTATTGCATAGCTTTTATCTTGGGCTTTGAGCGCGGCGACCGAATGAAGAAATTCCGTAACGAAAATAAACCTAAGCATCGTCTAACGTCGTATCAGTTCGGCAGACTTCGGCACGGTGTTTGTGTGCGTTGCTATGCAATAGCTTTACCGCGGCAGTCCCCGAGTGCCACACGTATTTTTTAATTACTTGTACCTACCACCAAAATGTTTTAGGAGAAAAAGTGGAGAAGTTCGGAACAAAGGAAGTATCTACATGACAGTCTGCTTCGCCGATAACAGAATTCTTTCCATTCTTATCATTCTCTTGCACATATCCCAAATTGTTTGGGATCGGTGCAACATGCCTGTTTCATCCACAGGTAGGTACTTCTCGATTACTCGTCATCTCAGTAGTCACCCCCCTTTCTAGCCATATTATATCCTCTTTCATGCAGTCCATCCATCGTTTCTTTGGTTTTTTCCTTCTACCATCACCATAGCTAAAACCCTCCTCACGACATTTTCCTCATTCCTCTGCATCACATGCCCATACCATGACAACCGACTCCCATACAACTTTTCAGCTACCGGTGTCACTTTCAGACTTCCTCTTACGTACTTATTTCTTATTCTATCCATCGTGTAACACCACATATCCCTCTTAGCATTATCATATCAGCTGCATGAAATTGCCTTTCATTCATTCCTTTTGTGGCCCAACATTCTGATCATTATTTAATAAATCTTCCCCTTCAGATTAAGGGGAATGCGGGGTATGGCATTTATATTTTATTTCACATACCTAAATCTACATGGGCATTTACGAAACGTCAGAAGCTAGGTGCACGGTTCCAATTTGGTCGTTTCCTATGGAGAAGAGCCGGCAAGAAACACTACGGTTACTCTTGAAAATAAATGGCTTTTATAATGTTTTCAAATTACAGTAATGATAGGTATGAGAGGACAGTGTAGACCTGTCAACAAGTACCAGATACTTAAGAAAATAGAAAATGGTCTACAAATCTATAGTCTACAAATCTATAGTCTACAAGGCCTACAACGCTCTCACATTCACAAAATATAAAACAATCTACCTAAAAAGATAAACACTTAAAATAAAAACTTATTACAACCAAATGACATGATTGCATTAGGTTCCTTGCTACTGAATGCGCTTATTAGGTGCGCAACTTTAGCAGTCTCTTTACATCAGAAACAATCTAATAAGAACTCCTTACCTCCATAGACGCAAAAAACTCTAGTAGAAGAAAAATGTTTAAAATGACAAACACGTATGACAGAAAGAAAAACAATAGAATATCCTAGTGCAAACTTGGATGTTATTATTTGGTTATATTGATAAGTTTTCTTTGTTAGTTCATCGACATTTACATGGTATCATGCAAGGAGCGAATTCTATAATTAGTAGCCAATGTTATTTATCAATTTTCTATGGTGAGTCCCGTTTTGTATTTTCCGTAGACGGTCGGACGACCTTGGACCATTAACTTATATTACTTGGGCAGTTTAGCCGTAAACCCAAGTTGCCCGCAGATGCAACTCACGAGATTAAGGTACCTATTTTTATTTTAGTTTGTCTTATTTGAAAATCTGTGGTGATGGAATTCGATCAAAGATCGATCAGTTTAAGGCGGAGGTTTCCGAAAACGGTCAAAAGTTGGTTTTTTAAAGCAGTGTATCTCTTAATCCGTAAATACTTTTGACCAAAGAAAAAATTATGATATTTTCAAGTGAACTGAAATCATAAATAAATATACATGAATGCATCAAAATAATGTTCAAATACACCTCTTAACTTTCTTTAAAAGCAGTTTATCCCTTCATTAACAATTTTAATTACAATTAAAAATATACCATTAAATGTCTAATGCCAAACTGCATTCAGTGATGGATTATTTATTATTAAATAGTTTTTGTAAATAGATAATTGCTTCATATTTGCAATAAATTACCACCGTTGTGTCATCGCGCTTCTCTTTCTTTTCTATGCAGTCCGACAGTGACCGCGCTTTAGGTCATGTAGTCGCCTTAATACAAAAGTGTGTCACGTTGTAGGTCACATATTAACCTTGCAGTGCAATCGTATTGTTTTCATGTACACGATACCATCTCTCCCGCCGTGTCCTCGTAGAGGCGATCGGCAACGGCGGCGACCTCTCGCGTCCGGCCCTGGTTCAAGCCATGGTCCGGGGCGAGAGGGAGTGGGAGGCGGTCACCTCCTTCTGCGAAGCAGTCATGCTAGCGAAGGAGGTGGCGGGACGGCTTAGAGAGAGAGCCGCACGCCTCAGCCGCCGCGGGAGACGCTACGGGCGTCGGGAGCCGCGTGACGACTCCCGGCCACCGTAGGCGCGGGCCTGCGGACGGAGAGTAATGGGTAGCTCTCCGTCCGATCAGGACCAGGCCCGTGCCGGACGGCGCGTATGTGTTCCACGCGCGCCTCAAAGAGATGTCAGCATAAAGGAAGGGGCCCGCCAGGGCCGAAGCCTGCCGGGGTAGCGGGATCGTCCGAAAGGGTTACCGCTGCCCCGGAACATAAAGGGCTAAGGAAGGAACACGGGTGGGTTTTAGTCAGTAAGAGTCTGACACTCCCTTCCGCTCCACCCAGAGCGGGAGGAGTCATTAGATGATTTCCCATCCACAAAAAAAAAAAAAAAAAAAGCCCTTGATCCAGCTGCCCAACGAAAGCCTCTATAGGCAGTTTAAAGGAAAGCCCCTCTGTCGTATCAACTTTGTATAATTTCTGTCCCATTCACATCAAATGCGAAAATCTGTCTGTCGGTCTGTTTGTTACTTGTCACGCCTTCACGTACGGCTAAACGTGTTGATTTCGATGAAATTAGACACAGGTAGATCGAGTTAGGGAATTATACTTTTTATCCCGGTGCATTCCGGATAATTTCCGACCTGAACGCGGGGGAAGCCGCAGGTCAAAGCAAAAGCAATATAAAAATGAAAGTCTTGTTTGTTTCAGTTTATTATATCTGATGGTGCTTGCCGACAGCCACACTATATCTAAAAGTATTGATAATGACAAAAAATTAGATAATAATATATTCGAGTCTATCCACGACATAGACCGCCCCCCAATCAACCCCAAGACAAGAAAAGACAGACAACACAAGTATAAACTATATTACAGCAAAGATGAAGACGTAGTGCTACCTGACGCCTTAAAAGAAACTAAACTCTACACTGGACTTGAAAAAACATCTGCGAAAACCACACGGAAAACTACAACGGAACATGCCAAACATCACAAGTCACCGAAGAGACGAGTCGGTGGCTTCTGGAGGAAACTCAAAGGGAAAAATAAAAAGAAAGAGACTACTAAACATGATTCCTTTGACAAAAAGAGAACAGTATCTAACCATAAAAAAGAACAACAAAACGATTCTTCGAATCCTGGCCCGAGAAACAAAAGCCGGAGGAACAAAAGAAAAAAGTTCTCGCTGCGACAGCCTGAAATTAAAGTTACGAAGAGAGATGCCAGCGGGCTGTTTTCGACCAGACCATATTCAAACACACCGCAGAGTTACAAATTGCAAATGGGAATCGCACCACAGGTCGACAACATGCTTAGAAGTAAATACAAATCGAAAGCTGTACCACCTATTTTGGCGGTGAATGCACGTGAGGGTGTAACCGACTATGTGAAACCACAATTAGCAACCATTATCTCCACACTATCTAGTCTAAAAGAAAAATATGATGGAACTCCACTCGTGGCAAAGTCCTTAAGTACAGGATCAGCGTCCGCCTATAATGCAGAAACTAATAAGCATGATACTCCCCTTAGTACTACCGAAGTTGAGTTTCAAGGGACAGCACAAATAGAGCTCATGCTTAATGATATGAAAGCAAGGGTGATACAATGGGTTGCATTTCAAAAGCCTTCAGTGACCAAACTTGTCAATAATTGTGTTACAGAAGCCATACCCGATGCATACCCCATCCTCACACGTTTTATCATATCCGACAATGAAAACTTGGAAAGAACAACAGTCGCATTAACGGAATCGGACGAATTCAGTCCATATGATTTCGTATTCAGTGTTACTACAGAAGCTCATTATTTAGCAGCTAGGTCGATCAAGGAAGATACGATTACTATTGCTCAGAATGTCGAAGATATGCTGCAGAGGGAGTTAAAGAACATATACAATAAAGTCAAACATAAAGTGTCCTGCGACGTGCGTAAAGAACTTCAAACCATTAAGTCCACGGTGAAGGAAAGTTACCGAAAACTTACCAGCAAACTTTCCGCTACGTGCAAGCCTGCTGCTAACGCAACCAGTCCCAAAGCCCCGTTTAAAATTACTAGCTCTCTGAAATCTAAAACATGTCCGTGTAAATACTCGACGAAGAAGAAAGAGCAATTGTCAACCACCACTACCACTGCCACCACCACGCCATCTAGAGTCAAGAAGAAGGATCATACAGAAAAAGACAAGCTTACGAAAGATACCTACACCACGGAAACAGTTACTAAACAAACGTGCGACGACTACGTGATGTTGACCCTATTCGAGCAGATACTCTCAAAAGCACATGAAGATAACGTTCGAAAAATGCTTGCAACAACAGAATATCCAGTATATGGTGAAAACAAAAGGCTATCTACAGGTTATCGGGTTAACAGGTCAACAAAAACGGGGTTATCTAAAAAAAACAGGTTATCTAAAAAAAACAGGTTATCTAAAAAAAACAGGTTATCTAAAAGAAATCAAGAGACCCTTACAGATGTCAAACTAAGAGAAGTTATTCAGAATTTGTATGATGATGGCGGAAATATGCCCGATTATGATTACATTGAACCTTCGTCTTCGACCGAAAGAACTACAGCGAATAATAACTATAACGATTTCGATTATGTGCTCGATCCATCGGATAATAGTGCCGACGGCTTTATTGTGGTGGATAATGAAAATAACCGAGCGACACCAACACCCAAAGATGCCGAACATGCTGATCACGCCGATCATGGCGACCATGCCGGCCTTATCGACCATACCGCTGCAGACTCTGATATTTCCACCGCAGATTCCGGTAATATCGCCTCAGCCACCAGCTACGAAGACTTGAGCAACAAAATCTCTTACAACGAGTTCGTAAACGGGTACAAGCACTATTTAAATTTCCAAAAAGACCAAAATAATCAAAACTTTTCAAATTTGATTAAATATCAAGCGCATAAACATCACAGTGTTGACGATATAGGTAAATATATACTTAATAAAATACCACCGCTCCCTTCGCACTATAAGAAGAAAAGAGAGCAGACATTTTCCGATGATTCGGAGAACAATATGGACTATCAGGAGATAACAACTAAAAATGACGATTCTTGGTTCAGAAAGCACTTCTACCTCTTCATTGACAACGGACCTCCTAAGAAGTACCATACCTCGCAAACGATTGAACTGAAGCTTCCTTCAACGGAACTCAACCTATATTTGATGATGTCAGAACCAACGCCCGGAACAGTACATATGGATCAACCCCTTATCAAGATCGGCTCGGATGACATCGCACGAAAGGCTAAAAACACTCAAGAGATTAGTTTGGATGATCTCGCTAAAGTTTTGGATTCAATTAAGGGCAAGCAAACCAGCGATACATCATCAGAAGGTAGATATTTTAAATTGATTATTTTAAGTATTGAGTTTTTTAGTTTTTGATAAAATTTACCCTAAATTGCTTTTTCTGGCACTTTTTTATGTTTTAGCTGAACCGAATATACAAAAGGATATATTTAACCCCATTGATAACTATAATGCTACGGATGATGCAACTAGTCGGGATAAAAGTATAATTAGTAAGTTTTTTGCTGGCAGACGTAGACATGCACCCACGAAAGATACCACTGAATATTTCCCAGAAGACATGTTTGCTGTCAGCACTCAGCGGGGGAGATTGAAAAGATCGATTACAAAAGAAAACCTTGAAAATACCTTAATGACCGATTTTATTAATAAAGATATTGAAGAAAATGCTTCTACTGGCGCCAAAGAAGTTTTGACAAATGGTTTCAGTAGCACAGAAACAAACAAATTTGGTTACGTTGATATCGATCTAGTACCAAGACAGACAGCTATCGTCAAACTGAGAGACAACGCCAATAAGAGTAGAATTAAAAACTTTTTCAAGAAATTCAAATTTAAGAAGAAAAAAGCTGTAAATCCTAAGCCAAAACGCTCGTGTCCACAAAATTGTAGAATAGAGAGGTTTAGTGCTATTAAAAAGCTGAAATCTATATTTAAAAACAAGGAAGAAAAAGAAAAAGATAAAGCTAAAGATAAAGAAGTCGTGACCTATGGACTCTTGAACTCTGATTACGACATGGCGAACCCTCAGACGAGCAACTATAAGCCTATAAAATTTTCCAAGCCATTGTCCATTGCAGATATGCAGCAACAGATTCCAAATATCAGTGATATCTATTTCGGGCCTGTACCTAAGCAAATTACCACAAAAGTGTCTACTAACTACCATTTGGATTACAAAGATCAGGATCTGTTGTATAATTATCATCCTGCGACTTCTAGCAGTAAGCCGTTGGTTGCCAGTAATTCAAAACCTGGTAAGTTTCCCCGTAAGATAATAAATGTAATCTATACAGCAGCTCTACAGGACTTCTAACAAGAAAGAGAACCACTATGGTACTTATCCTGCCAGAACCCAGATTGTGAGTCGATTCAGTCGCTTATACTATAAAAAAAATTTAACAAAAAAATTAAACCGCCGAAAAAACTGAAAAGCAAAAAATAATAAACCTTTTTTATTTAACCTTAATAAATAAGTTCTTAAACGAATGTAAGTATACCTAAGTAATTTTGAGTCGGCGCCAAACAATCAACGAACAAAGATCACTAAATAACCAAATCAAAATAACAATGCAACGTGAAATCTCCAGCGATAAACATTAACATTCCAAAAAATGCGCTCTCCGCACGACCACTCGCAACGACGTGTGCTCACGGGTGTGCCCGTTCGGGTTGCTGTCTCGCTAACATTAAGTTCGTGAACGCTCGGCATTTTCCGGCGAAGGAGCGTGTCGCGCCGCGCCGCCCCGCCGCGCACCACGCTTCACGTAATTAATTAATTTGCTTGTTTGGCGCCGACTCATACCGTAAAATGGGGTTACATTGATCAATTTTAAAATTCGAGGTTAAACATTTCTGTACTAAGAAGGCTGAAAAATTAACAAAAATAAATGTAATATCGGTTTTATGGGTTGTATTATGTTTACATTAGAGTAATATTTTTGGACACTCCTTTATGAGAAAAAAAAAATCATTGTGATCAGCTTCATACTGACATCGGGGGATACTTTGATCGCACTAGTTTTTGAAAAAAAAAACTAAAAAATATCGGTCCACAAATGTTTGTGCTGCAGTTGTTTTAAGATGATGGGGTTTCTTTAATAAATACAAATAACTGATTTTTTTGTTCAAATCTATATATTTAAATCTAATAAAATTTAAGTTAAGTTTTTCATAAGTCGAAAGTTGTTATCAAAGTAAACCCGTAGTATCAAACTAACCCCATTTCACCGGTATACTTACATTAGTTTAAGAACTTAGTTATTAAGGTTAAACAAAAAAGGTTTATTATTTTTTGCTTTTCAGCTATTTCGGCGGTTTATAATTTATTTGTTAAAAAGTAATTTTATAATTTTTTGTGGTTACAATTTACTAATTACTACATACTTGATTACTTTTAAAAATAAATAAAAGTTAAATTAAAAATTTAAAAAAACCCCCGACTCAAACAAAAACCTCTAAAAACTAAAAAATAATATATATTGGCCCTTTAAGTTTAATATAAGTTGCAGGAAATATTTTGATCCAAGCGTCCTCACGTCGGGGGACGGCTAATTAAAATTAGAAGTTAACAGCAGCTATATTTTCTACAATAGCATGCATTCATTATTGCTGGGCTTAAGCCTCATCTGTTTGGCGTTTTCATTAGCCGTCCCCCGACGTGAGGACGCTTGGATCAAAATATTTCCTGCAACTAATATTAAACTTAAAGGGCCAATATATATTATTTTTTAGTTTTTAGAGGTTTTTGTTTGAGTCGGGGGTTTTTTAAATTTTTAATTTAACTTTTATTTCTTGCTTTTTAAACGTTATAATATTATATTACTAGTAAACATGCTATACGATCGACACGTGACTCGCCGAAATCTGCGAACCTGTACGTATTTTTACCACAGTGAAGCTAGTTAGGTACTCGTGGTCGTTGGCGTCCATTCCATATTAACGTATTCCTCTGTTTTCTCCCTGGATAATGATACTAGTCCAAATACTTTGGCTTAATTATATTTTTTTTAAACAGTTTTATTGAAAAAATAAAGGTAATGATAATGTAGTAAATAATGTATTAAAAGCTAAATGATTCGTTAGGCCCTAGGTACCAGTCATCACTCCACTTTCCTCATCAATCTAGCTAGGGCATTGATTAGACTAAAAAAATAATTTTCAGGTTTTTAGTTTTCATTTCGTTAGTTAATATTCCTCATTCCCTTTCAATATAGTGTACATTATTCTACTTGTCAAGCCCTTTTATTTGATATTCGCCATTTTTTATTGGCGGCCATCTTGGATTTGAAATTTGTAATATTGTATAGTATTCTACTAGTCAAGCCCTTTCATTTGATACCCATATTGAGGAAGCTGTGAAAAAAAAAATGTAAATCGCCATTTTCTGGTGGCGGCCATCTTGGATTTGAAATTTATCATAGTGCATAGTATTCTACTAGTCAAGCCCTTTCATTTGATACCCATATTGAGGGAGTTGTGAAAAATTATGTAATCCGCCATTTTGTGGCAGCGGCCATCTTGGACCGATTTTCATCAAACATAGCTAAGAACACTCCCGACTAATTCACCTTTCAAACAAAAAAAACAAAATGAAAATCAGTTCATCCGTTTGGGAGCTACGATGCCACAGATAGACACACACACACACACACACACACACACACACAGAGACGTCAAACTTATAACACCCCGTCGTTTTTGCGTCGGGGGTTAAAAATAGCTACCTACCTTACTTTAGCTATTAACTGTTATGTAATCCTACTCTAACTATTATTTGTTGTATAATATTAATACTTTAAACAATCAGTGAGTGAACAATCAATCATCCCCTGTTTTCCTACCCTTGGAATTGGTTTTTTTTTTTCTAATTTATATGAGACCAACTTCGGGATATACCGTTTTCAATAAAAAAAGAAATATCAAAATCGGACCACTCTGTAAAAAGTTATGCGTGATCTAACAAAAAAAAAAATATACGCGTCGACTTGAGAACCTCTTCCGTTTTTTTTTTCATCGGTTAAAAAGTCGGTCTGTACTGAGGGTTTTCTGAAATGACTTCCACTAGGTAGCAGCATTGAGACGCCAGGTCCGGTAGTAGTGACTGAATGAATGAAATGAATGTTGAACGTCATCATAATATTTTATATTCATTATCAAAATGGAATGCCTTTTGTCAAAGTGCGCCAACTAGTGGCGTGATTTTTCATGAAAACCCTCATTGTCTTCAAATGTATTGTTTGCAGATCCGCAAACTGGCCTATTGTCCGATGCCCATAACGGTCAAGCAAGCACAGATTTAACCGATTCTTATAGCCAGCCTACCCAGCAACAAAAAGAAGGTATGTATATACCAATGAATAAACCTGTCTACAACTACAATTGTCTAAATCGAAACTAACACTAAGACTTTTTTAGCCAAGCTGGAGGTAATGACATTCGGGGCAACTAACACCACAATAGCATCGTTAGAACCGTCACCATCATTATCAACTGTAATATTATCAAAACCTCTAAAGACATCAACCAAGAAAAAGCCGAAAATACAGAGGATACCACCTTGCAATGTAATGACGGTGAACGTGAGGACGTTGCGTCCATCAAAATCCACGTTAATGACTACAGAAGTTTCTCTTATGACAAATTTTGATGACATAAATTTCGTTTTCGACAACATGCAAAACAAACTAAAAAAAGAACCAGAAAATTTTCCTAATGTAACTACAGTATACACTCCTAAATTAACTACAGAATACACTCCTTATTATGTACAAGAAACTGGGAAAAATGAACACAGGAAAAACATGCAATATCTTTCACTTCCGACAGGTCCACTTGAGAAACTGCTTATTAAGAGTAAACTCACAAGAATCGCGAAATTCCCGATTGTGAATCAACGCTACAAGACAAAAAGACACGATGACTCTGAGATAGTTAATATTGGTAAAGATTACTTAAGCTTTGATAGGCCATTAGTTCCAGAGCGTATACACGATTTGGGTAACAAGAACACTTTCCCAGAAAGGACAAAGGCAGTTAAAGGAAACGCCATAAGGAAAATGCACCATTCACATGTAGGCAAAGCTAGTGAGAAGGACAAAAATAGATACACGGATTATTTCAATGATTTATTAATGTGGCATAATGATATACTGAACCTAGATACAGTACCCAACCCTTTATGGGCGAATATATTGAACACAGTACAATCAGACATGGCAACCATTTACACGACACCGAACACAAATAGTCTATCAATCGGGTTGAAAGAAATGAATGACTATATGGACCCAGGGGACAACGTTAATAGATCAGCAGTGATTATGTCCCCAAATTATAAATCTTTGAATGCGGGTAGGGAAGACCGCGTTGCTATGAGACACGCCGAGAATCAACGGAATGACCAGGGGATCATACGGAGCGTGGCTATGCATGATAACACTATAGTAACTAGTAAAGATATGCTTATTAAAGGAGAAGCTAAGTATTACCAGTATAATAAACAGAAAACCGCCGCTACCAAACTAAGTTCCAGTGATTTCATCAGGAAACTGAGTAAATTGAATATATATAATTATGATAAGAATAAAGAGAACATTCCATTTAAGAGAAAAGGTAAATATATTTATACAGCGTGTATCAGAGATGTGTGGTTTTTATATCAGGATGTGGTACAGACCATCAAATTGAACGTCTTCTCCATGGAGTCAGCATCGTAATCGCAAAATAAATAATCAGCTGTCCATACAAAACTTATATCCCATACGAGGCGGGATGCTACAACTGCATTTTGGAACGAAGTTCTTTAACCTACTCGACCCAAATGTATGATACAGCTCATTGATTTTTCGCGCACATCGGAATGTTGTTCAGTTTGACAGTCTGTAGCTCATCCTTTAAAATGAGCACGCATTTATAATACACACAGTATAGTCACAATATTTATTTTAAAGTCTTTCAGTCAATAACTTAAAATCAGCTTATAGGGTGCTTCTTCGAGTAAGGCATTCTTTGGTGATTTTCGTGGCAATTTTCAAATTCAATTTTTTTTTTAATTTGATATCAGAATCTTAAAATATACGTAAAAGTAATATTTTTTATAAAATAGGCACCACATAGAGCGATATACTTACAGAGATAATCGAGGTTAAAAAAATGAAGACCACGCTAATCACAAAACACCTCACGAAAATGAAAATTTTAATTTAACTTTCTCAAATCAGTTACTTATTGTTACTTCATATTGAAAAGAAGTTATTTTATTATAAGGTAAAAAAAATAGGTAGGTTACTAAGGCAGAAAACGTTTTTAGTAGAATCAGTCCAACATTATTTATTATTTGTTAAAGAAATTACAAAAATATAACACTAATTTAAACATTTCAAAAAAATAACACTATATATAATATAATCAGTCATTTGTTAGGAACATAATCAGTATTTTTAATTATCACAATCATTTACTTGCTTATTTATACAAATTCTTAAAAAATGTTCAAATCGGAATCGCTCGACGTTTCGTCGGCTACATTGTCTAAAGAGAAGAGAGAAAAGATTTAAACGAATTTACATTTAACTAAAGTAATAAAAAATATTTTCATTAATAACTAGTACAAAACTCAAAGTTATTTCATTTGCATGGTCAAAAATTGATTTGCGTGGGTCAAAACTACCACGTAAACCACGCAAATCACGACCACGGAAATCAAAATAAATCCTTTATGCTAAAAATATACAAAAACCTTTTAAGCAAATAAACTGTGTTGTGATTATAAGTTACGTTACCTTATATTTGTTCGCTACAATATTTTATTAAATAAATAAATTCACAGACACCGGAGATAGTTGTACCACGCAAATCAAAGTTTTGAGAAACCAAACCCACGCAATGAACTTCTTACCACTATTTTTTGAAAACTCGACGCACCATCACACATACACTCTGCCCAGCCGTCGAAGCGCGACTAGTTGTAACTTGAATTAGGATGACACATCATCGGGCCGCGAATTTAGAGATGTGCTTGTGAAATTATAATAATCCACGAAAATCAGCAATTACCTCGGGACAGTTACATTTAATTTTTTTTTAGGAAATGTAGTTCTTTTAGAACCATGGTCCAATTTTTCATAGCATTGTAAACTTCTTAGGGCTTAATGTTTTTTTTTTTTGGTAAGCATGTAGCGTTTAGTTTAAAATATATAATTTACTTAGTGACCAGATCGGGGCTTGGGACACTCCACGAAAATCAAAGAATGGGGGTATTTTATTTTTTAATGATATTTAATTATAAAGATAATTGGATAAAAATCAGTAACCCAGTTAAGAGAGGATCTAAGGCTTGCGCGAAAAAAAAATTGGCTTGCTGACTTTTCGATTTGTATTATGTTTAAGTAAAGCCGCTTGAAAAACCTGTCCAAAAGAATGACCCTATAATGTTTCCACTGCTGGGACACAGGCCTCCTCTCTTCGAGACGGAGTGGGCCGTAATCCACTGGGCCCGCGTGGCCCAGTGCGGGTTGGTAGATGTCACATGTTTTCAAGTTTTTGGTTCTAGGACATGCCGGTTTCCTCACGATGTTTTCCTTCACCGTTTTGAGAGCAGTGGTGATGAAATAATTTACACAAAGTAAAGCGGCTGTCAGGGTTCGAACCTATGACCTAGAACTTGCGGCCGTTGACACTGGGCCACCACTGCTTCAAAATAACTCGCTGTTAGCTAAATTTTGCGAAATTGGAAAGGACAATGGATAATATTAGAATCTAGAATATTAGAAATTAGAATCTCTTTTATTAGAACTTTCTGATAACATTTCTTTAATTGCCATCTATCGATCCCCATCACGCAAACCGGATAGCTTTATTTCCTCTCTAGATCCAATACTTACCTCAATTAGCAAATATCAAACAATTATTGTGACCGGAGATATTTATATCGATCTTATATCGACGACAGACAGTTCAAAGTCAGACTATTTAAATTTAATGTCCGAACACGGACTGAAACAGGTTATTTCAAAACCAACTCGTAAAAATACATGCTTAGATCACATATTCCTCAAATCAAGATACCAGACTGTTATAGGATTAGTTTGTGATATAGATATTACCGATCACCGTATTGTAATGATGGGGTACAACATGCTCACGCCTACCGGTCCAAAATATCAACAACGCAAAATAAATAAAATTGATTTCCCTGCACTGATAGAAGAACTTAAAGACGTAGACTGGTCTGGAGTGGTGTCTGAACTAGATGTAAACAATGCAACCAACGAACTCCACAACATCCTAACAAGTGCAGTACAAAAACACAAGGTAGAAAGAACAATTAGCCGCTCTAAATTTATCAGAAAACCCTGGATTACACCCGGACTTATTAGATGTATGAACCACAGGGACAAACTTCATCGTGATTCAAATAAACACCCTAACGACCAAACAAAAAAACTAATTTATAATCGTTACAGAAACTTCTTCACAAACATCGTACACAGGCTTAAACGCGAACACGACAGTCAACAATTAGAAGATAACAAAAACAATGTTAAAGGTTTATGGAAAGCTATCAGAAATATTAGTGAACAGTCCAACAACAGAAGTACCCCTAATGAACTGCTTAAAAGCGAATCTTCTGCACAAACTTCGATAAACGTCTGCAATGATTACTTCTCCTCCGTTGGCAAAAACCTAGCCAGCAAAATTCTCGCAGACTTCAATGAAACCCAGGAATCAGTTATAAACAAACTACAGTTAGGAGAGCCTCTAAACACAAATTTCTTTATGCAACCAACTGACGTTTTTGAAATAGACCAAATAATCAAAAATCTGAGAAATGACAGCGCCCCAGGCCCGGATAATTTTACACCAACACTTATCAAACAAATAAAAAGTGAAATTATAATCCCGCTAACACACATTATAAACCTTAGCTTAGAATCAGGCATATTTCCTAACAAATGGAAAGAAGCACAGATCACTCCAGTACACAAAAGTGGTTCAAAACAAAACCCAACAAATTATAGACCCATTTCACTGCTAGCAATATTCTCCAAAATTCTTGAAAAAATAGTTAATAAACGACTCACCTCATACCTAGATTCCAACAACATATTTTCCAACAACCAGTTTGGCTTCAGACAGGGGAAATCAACAGAAGATGCAGTGAGTCTCTTAGCCAATCTTGTAACGTCTTATTTGGATAAGAATGAAAAGTGCATAGGAATATTCCTAGACCTAGCAAAAGCTTTCGATACCGTTGCCATTCCTATACTACTAAAAAAGCTTGAGACCATTGGTATAAGAGGACTGCCGCTCAAATGGTTCGAGACCTACCTTTCTAACAGAAGGCAATGTGTGAAAATCGGGGATACCCTCAGTTGTCACAGCAACGTAGAATTTGGAGTGCCTCAAGGTAGTGTCCTGGGCCCGACACTATTTATCATCTATATTAATGATATTCATCACGCCATCACCGCAAATGCAGAAGTCATCTGCTACGCAGATGACACGGCTGTTATTTTTCATAGCAAATCTTGGGAAACAGTCCGCGAAAAGGCCCAAAACGGCTTAACTAATATAAAAAAATGGCTCGACCTTAACCTTCTCTCACTTAACATTAAAAAAACCAACTACATCTGTTTCTATAAAACTCTCTCATCAGCACCAAATCTTCCTTTACAGCTTCAAATCCACTCTCCAAATTGCAACACAGCCCCCTGCACTTGTGAGGAAATTAAAAAGGTCGAATCTTTAAAATACTTAGGGGTTCTTCTAGATGAACGTCTTTCATTCAGACTCCATATTGACTTAGTAGCTAAGCGAATCAGAAAGTTGATTCACGTAATAAAAATGTTACGTAACTCGGCCAACAAAAAGATCTTACACCTGGTGTATGTGGCATTATGTGAGTCAGTGCTTTGCTACTGCATTACTGTATGGGGTGGAGTCGGCATAACCTCAATGCTACAATTGGAAAGAGCCCAAAGATCAGTGCTAAAGGTTATGCACAGAAAACACTTTCGCTATCCCACATATCACCTGTATAAAGAAGCATCAGTACTTAATGTCCGACAGTTGTACATCCTGAAATTAGCACTAAAACAACACAAAATAACAATCCAATCCACAGAATACCAAGAACTACTTAAACAACGAATCTACAAATGCCCACTTACTGTAGTAAAAACTGCTTTTGCTCAACATATGCAGGAATTCATGCTCAGTTTCGCTTATAATAAAATTTCGAAAATCATTGACATCAAAAATTGTAGGACCAACAAAGCTAAAAAAATGATCAAAAAATTCCTGTTAACTCAATCCTACTCAGAAACCGAAGCCTTCGTTCGAGTAATGTCATAACATATTTATCACAAACACTATATCTCACTTATACCCTCACTCTCACACTACCTCCTCAACCATTTCATTCTCATACATTCTTACTATTATTCTCTTGGACACATCCTTGCCAAAATTCAAATTATTAAATATCAACATTTACGACACACCCTATTTCAAACAATTGTTTTTTACCATACGATTATACTTTATTTTTCAATTCTTTATTTCTGATTTTGTTTTATGTTCATTTTTTTTTTTTAAACTTATATGTAATAAATTTTACAAGACAGTATCGACCCTGATAATTTAAACTGTTAAAAATCTCTCAAGGACTCCACGAGACAGGCTCGACCTAGTGTGGAGTCCGCAAGTTAAAATATTATAATTATGTTTCCCTCGCAACAATAATTTTAGTAATAGTTTATTTGTACTATAGTTATAAGGAAATGTAAGAACACAATAAATGGTTAATAAACGATTATTATTATTATAAAGATGTATGGGCACCGAATACAAAAAAAAAATTGACATTAGCATTAGTATTAAGTCTGTATTTTATGCCCTCAGAGAATAGTTTAATTATTATTAATCCTAGGAAAGCATGTCTGAATTCACTTGGAGAAAAAAGATATGTAAGTAAGATTGATTTAATAAAGGGAAATATTAAACGTATTCTCTAAAAACTTATTGAACAGCTGATGGATCATTTTTTAAATTAATGAACCTCCAGAAACTTTTTTCGCTTCTAATAATGCACTTTTTTTTAAATTATCGTGCCTCTTTAACTTTCTGAGCTTTCGTCACAGATGGTGGTAGTAACTAAGCTAGGGTAAACGTTAGTTTGATCCCTTTGTTCGGTACTGGACAGATTCTTGGATTGGACAGATTAGTTAGTTCGGCAGATTCGCTACTCGACTGATTCGTGGATTCGTCATATTCTAGAGTTCGACGGATTAGCTATACGACAGAAAATGAACAGTTGTGCACAAAAAGATTAAACAAAAAAACAGCCTTAGCATACCCTAGCTTAGTTGAAACTGTACCAAATGCGCAAGCCGAGCGAGCGAAGCGAACGGTGCAGCGCTAGGCGGCCGGCTGCGCTGCAACCAAGTTGGTTGCAGTTACTTGGCCATTTAATATTTTTAGGACCCCTAAATAGGTTTGTGGTTGACAAAAACAGGCGCAATCGTTATATTAAATTAGTGTTCAAGAAGTTTTTTAGCAGCGCATAATGAGAATTATTGAAGGTTCGATTAAATACATGCTTTCTTTTGTGCACCTCAAAAATTACAGAAAATCAAAACGGGGCTCAGCTATAAAAACAAAATTTCATCCGCCTCTTCACCTCAGAAGAAGGATTGAAATTCTAACAACACCGTTGCGTTAGCTTCCAACCATACGGCTAAATAATAAATTTTATGATTTTTTCTTCGAAAATTAAGGACTACGCATTTGGGGGTGAAATTATCTACACCTTTGGGGGAGAAATTATCAAAAACGTTGAGACACGTATAAATTAATTTTCAATTGTCAGCCTAAACACAACATTTGAAGATCCTAACTTGTAAACTGACGGACCTTCATACAAACTTTCATCCCCTATTTAACTCTCTTAGGGTTTGAATTCCGGAAAATCCTTTCTTATTCCTTGTCTACATTATAAAGGGAACCATTGTGTTAAATTTCAGCATTCTAGGTCCAAGGGTTTGGGCTGGGCGTTGATGAGTCAGTCAGTCAGACCTTTTGTTTTTATTGATATAGATTTTTCATACCTGCATCATTCAGGAGACCTTGACGACCCGAAAATAAATAGACATATTCATACGCTGTGTTATGAAGATACAATAGATTATTAAACCCTTTCTGCCTACCCATATCATATTTCATACAATC
Source organism: Hydraecia micacea (assembly GCA_914767645.1). Taxonomy (NCBI): domain Eukaryota; kingdom Metazoa; phylum Arthropoda; class Insecta; order Lepidoptera; family Noctuidae; genus Hydraecia; species Hydraecia micacea. Next base: position 9,449,170 of record OU611802.1, on the reverse strand, counting down.
CCTCGTTTCCTTGGTCTACTCTTCATCCATATTCATATTTGAAACTATCTCTTGGTCTGTTTCAGATGATCGCTTCTTATTTCCAACTTTGAATAATTCCGAACCAGCCATCATAGTCGACACCACACTGATGTCTTATGATGATGACGTGGATTATGTCACCAAATCTTTGGAAACCAAGAAACGACTGTGTAAGTAAATTATTGGAATAAAGTTCTTAACGGAGCTTTTGCGATAGGAGTAAACTGAGAGAAATCGTCAAGTCAAATCAAACAATTTATTTATTTATTTTACCATTTATGTACAGGTACACACATATATAAACAGACAAGAAAAAAACAGAACAGAAAAATAGGTACAAAGGTGATGCTTATTTCATAAGAAATCTCTTCCAGTATACCTGCGATAGGACAAGAAATAGAGAGATGTAGACAGCGTCATCATCTGCCTAGCCTTTTCCCAACTAGTTGGGGTCGGCTTCCAGTCTAACCGGATGCAGCTGAATACCAGTATTTTACATGGAGCGACTGCCTATCTGACCTCCACAACCCAGTTACTGGGTAATACGATACCCCTTGGTAAGACTGGTTGTCAGACTTTCGGGCTTCTGACTACCCGTAACGACTGTCAAAGATCCACGAATGACAGCCGGGACCAACGGCTTAACGTGCTTTCCGAGGCACGGAGGGGTCTCAGTATGTAAAGATGGTCACCCATCCACAGACCAACCGCGGCAAGCGTAGCTTAACCTGATCGATCGACCTGTGCGGCTGTTATTATTTAGCCACGGACCCCTTCAGATGTAGACAGCGTGTGAAAGAGACAAAAAAAAAAAACATAAAATCTAAAAACAATTCACTTAATAAAACTAAACAAATATTATGAGAATATAGTTATATACATGCAAATAAACATACATACTTCTAAAATAAATATCAATAGAATGTTAATAATTATAACGTAATCAAAATAATAAATACTGTTACAAGTTAAAAATTGTACTCCGTGGTTTGGTACTGAAGGTTAAGGAAACAACAAACTATCTCGAACACCGTATATTTATAAAATTAAATTTACTCAATAAGCACACCCGGTAGACAATAGGGGTCTACCGCTAAAAATACACAACTATGATGAAGTGGAAAGATAGTGTTCTTTTACTCTTCTTTTAAAAACTGCGACAGTTTGGCAGTCCCTAATTGCAGGCGGTAGTGAATTCCACAGCCGCACCACTTACACTGTGAAGGAGTAGGAGTAGAAGTCGGTGGAGTGGAGAGGGGACTTAAGGAGGTTTTTCAGATGTGACCTGCAAGGCGCATCTGAAGGACGAGCGTAGGAAAAACACTCCCGCAGATAGGATGGTGTTTTAGGATTGTGAAGGAGATTGAATAGCAGACCCAATATCCGAGAGTTCCTGCATAGTCGAATGGGGAGCCACTTGAGTATCTTGCGAAAGTTGGAGACGTGATCATACTTTTTAAGGTTAAAAACAAAACGAATGCAGATATTTTGCAAACGCTCAAGTTTATTTAAAAGCTTCTCGGTGGCATCCAAATAAGAGGCATCTGCGTAATCAATAATGGGCTGAATGAGGGTTTTAGCAAGAGAGATTTTGGTGTTCAAGGGCAAGAAGCCCTGGAGACATTTTAATGAATGGAACGTGTAGTGTACTTTGCGACTGACTTGCGCAACGTGAGCAGTCCATGGTCACCCCCAGGTTTTTAACCGTATGTGCATATTCAATCTGAACTCCATTTAGACAGAGTGGAGACAGCGACGCAACGTCGAGCCTATTCCGCATATACCTGCCGCCGATAATTATGGCCTGGGATTTCCTAGAGTTAATTTGCAGTCAAAAAGACCGCGACCACTCACTGATCAAATCCAGGTCACTGTTCATGGCAGCAACAGCGGCTTCCGCATCTTCCCTTAAAAACATATTGTAAAGCTGCAGGTCGCCGGCATAGAGATGGAAGTAGGAAGGGATGACTGGTGGCAGAGTTAATAAAAATAGAAAAGAGAAGGGGAGAGAGAACGCCACCCTGAGGCACACCTGCGGTAAGAGAGCACCAATCAGAAGACGACTCGTTGAGGCGGACCCGCTGTGAGCGACCTTTAAGATAGGAGTTAAACCAACCAATAGTGGAAGAGAAGAAATTTAGAGATTTAAGGATCCCTAGGAGGATGTCGAAATTGACAGAGTTAAAGGCACTGCTAAAGTCGAGACGTACAAGTAAAGTAAGAGATTTGTGATCCGTTGCCCAGCGGATGTCATCAGTAACCTTCAACAGGGCCGTCACTGTACTGTGACCAGCGGTGCTATTCTGTAAAAAGATCACCGTGATAACTTAGGTGAAGTGAGTTTAAAGTGAGCTGTCATTGCACCCGACGCTAGGGATTGACACTCTTGACAGCTCACTTTAAGCTCACTTCACCTAAGTTTTCACGGTGAGATTTTTACAGAATAGCATTACAGGTCGAAAACCAGACTGAAAAGGACTAAGGAGGTCATTCGCAGATAGAAAGGCAGAAAGTTGTTGGTGAACAATATGCTCAAGAACTTTAGAGAGAAATGGGAGGATAAAAATAGGACGGAAACAATAATTTATTTGCATAACACATGTTAAAAAGGTGTTGCAGGTATAAATATAAAAGGTAAGTACAGCGACGGACATAAGTGGAGTAGCAATTTCACAAAGCAATAGATTGACACTTTGGTTTTACTTACGACCTTCTTTTAATTAGTAATTTCTCTACTATAGACACACACACTCACATTCATTTGCAACTGATTGTATATCATAAATTCAACCGCTACGGTATATGGCATGATAGCCTAGCGGTTATCATATTTGGGTAAGTGCGTTCTGCGTAGCGATCCGTGAGTTCGAATCTCATGCGCGATGATAGTTTTTTTAATGTTTTAATAATTACTTCGAACAATCACGCTTTTGACTATGATTATATTTCCTTGTCAAGTTCGTCTTGTGCGCTTAATTCGTAAAACTTTATGATTATACCCACAAATATCTAAATAAATAAATTATAAGGGTGCGTCCACATCTGGCGAATGTGCAGCACGCGAGCCGTTTACGAGCTGCGCGCGTGCATTTTTGTTCGTGCGCCGCTCCTGCACCGCCCGCGCGCAGTTCGCGCGCGACCTAAGCGCCGTACGCGATCAGCGCGCGGGCGGCGCGCGTCTTCCTTCCGCCCGCGCCTCAAGCCCCGCACCCCTAACTTGTTAAGAGTATAATAGGTCACATCACTAGTCGATGGTTGTCAATGTCAAGATGGCGTCCTAACACAGCCAACATGTAACTTACCTAATTTTCAACTCCGCTACTATATTCGGTTTTCTTTTAAAAATAGGATTATGCCACCAACGCCGTTGTCTCTTTTTTTCCTTTTTATCAGTAATATAATAGCTAATGATGCAGCAATTATATTAAAAGCACTAGTGTCGTCCGACATCTTCGAAAGTAGGTACTGAGCCAGTAAACGGAACTGTAAGTGCGAGAATTGAGTGCGCGCAGATCGCGCGCCGCGCGCACGCCTTTAGACGAGCCTTGCATAAGTTGCGCTAAAGAGGCGCAACAAACCATTGCCGTGACTGCACGCGCGCAGCTCGAAAACGGCTCGCGAGCTGCACATTCGCGGCGCATTCGCCAGATGTGGACGCACCCTAAGGTAGACACAGTTAAGTTATACGAGTCATTCACCGCGATTAAATAGAACGTTGTTGGTTGATTGTTTATTGGCGACGTGTGTCTGTGTTCTATCTATTAGCCGTGTTGTAGTTCCTTTTAAAATGCAGAATATTGAAATGAAAGCAAATATGATTGCGCTGCGTAAAAGTGGACTTAATATAATACAAATATCTTATGAAACCGAACTGAATGTGAGTATTATGAATATGATTTAATAGTACTGCTGATCCTTGTAGTTATTTTTTTGAAACGTATTATAAGGTCTAAATAGATGAAAAAATTATAATTTCGAAGTCCTAGATTTTAAATGATGATTATATTATACTTATATGTAACATTTCTATTTTCATTCTAATTTTGTTTCTAAATCGTAGGTAATACTTATTCGTATTTTGCTAGTAGCCTAACAGTACTTCTTTTTTGTTTTAGAGAAATTACGTTCTGTGAGTCGGAGGGTCACTCACTAAATATGGAAGAGGGTAGCCTTGCCAGTCGAAAGGACTAGTTATATACCAACGAGATATTTTGCCGAATTATTATTCGACACGTCTTTACGAACCGTTGCACGGCGACGTGCAAACGAAAACCAGCTCCAAAAAGAAAAGTTGATTGAAAATCATAAACAAGAACGTTTACATTTTGCGATACAGCGATGGAAAACAAGGAATTAGAAAATAAAAAAAAATATATTAAATAAAAAATAGTAAATAATAATAAAATTATATTGTAGCATATTCGTAATAACAATTATTTTGAGGTTTAGTTTCAATCTTCTTTTCGTAATGAAAATGAATACTTAAGCTATAACCACTTTATAAAATTGTAACGAATAAACATTTTGTAAGATTTTTATTCTTAACCCCATATTTCACTAACTATATAATAATAAAAACAATTATTACATTATTATTCTCGTTTATTAATTTATCTAATAATAAAAGAACAGATGAAGATAATTGTTGAAAATAAAAAAAAATCTCATATCGAGATTGGAACTTAGAACCTAGTGTTTCTTTATCCTATACGTACACTACACACTACGAGCACACTACACTACACACGTTACACTATGAGTTATTTGAACTTATTAGAACACTGTCAATTTTAGCAATCCTATGAACCGCCCAAGGTCATACGTAATTAGAAAGCGATATGTTTTTGTTTCGCTCGACACCAGTGTATAAACTGAAGTGTGCGTTCTGTGTTAATACACTTATACACACATATTAGGTACGGGTACGGCTTGTACTGCGCGTTCACAGCAAAACAATCCTTACGGTGCTACTCCACTTTTGACCGTAGACTGTACATTGTATTATAACCTGCTAACCTACCTAAATTAATATTTTAGGTACTAATAGCAACATTAAATTTGCAGAATTAATTTTAAATTGAGTTACATTAAAAAAAAATAGAAATGTCGAATTAAAAAAAGTTACGCGCCCTCCATGCGACTTTTTATAAAAGAAAGGGAGAGAGAGAGTTTTCATGGTTTTCGAGGATGCTGAAGCCGATAGTCTGATGAAAATGAAAATTCAAGATAGCGGCTGCAAAAATATACAAATTTTCGTCACGTTGAAATTTACGCAGCCGCCATCTTAGATTTTCGTTTTGAACTTCTTTCCTGCCGGGGGTCCCCCGACCCTACACGTATTTTGCGGGCGACCCGCCAAGGTGACATGTCTAAACACCGAGATTTCTGTTTTAGTTTTCATCATCATCATTTCAGCCGAAAGACGTCCACTGCTGAACATAGGCCTCCCCCAAGCACCTTAGTTACATATTAATGTTTTATACACATAAACCTTTCGGTATAAATGCTCTATACTCCATTTACTATAGCATTAGAGAGGAGTTAAAAAATGCTCTTTTAGATGCACACTTTATAATAAAAGTACAACAAACATTATTACAGTCAAGATTGATGTGGAGTTTAATATAATCAATTTAAATAACAGCAGTCACACTTAAGGACGCTATCACATTTTGAACTCGCTCAAGTTTAGGTATCTGAATCGCAACACAGCAACATTACGCGCACGCACACATTGAAACCATTGTTCGCTCGATTTTTATACGTAACTTAACTAATCTTGGTACTCGAAGATATTTTTTTTTAATTTTGCTGGTATTTATTGAGTAAAGTTAGTTGTAAGTTCGCAATCGAATTTGGTAAGTGTTATTAGTACTTACTATCTGCGTGATAATCATGTTCTTAGTATTGTTGAAGTTCATCAGTCAATACGTTCATTACTAGGTACCCAAAAACGACCTTAACATTTTAGTATTACAAGGAACATCCACATTTATACCACAGTCTGCTGTTAGTTTGAAAAGATGTACCTAAGTACTTTTAAATATTATTTTTGATGTCAATTGTTGGAGTATTACATAATAATATTACTAGCCTGGGAGTTTATCGTAGTTTCGTTGTGATATTTTAAAATAATCATTTCTTTATGAAAACAGTAAGTATTTTATTTACTTAAAAATTAAAACAAAGCAAATCAATAGTAATTTATTCAAATTAGGCTGAGAATCAGCACTTTTCGAATGTCAAAATTACAAAAGACAGTCCCTCAAAACGCCCGCCCTTCACTTCTTAGTGCTTTCGCTGGGAAGAAGTGGCGCAACAAACTCCCCAGCAGCACAGCTGTCTTTTCACATAGAAAATATTTCATTGTACTACTACTGTACTCCATAGGTTTAGGTAGCTAAATAAAGGTAAACAAAAAAACCACGCGACTTTCTTAACTGACTAAACGTAATACCAGTCTATTCAGTTGTCATGCTACGTCACAATAATTGTGATATAATGTTGCTATATTGAAGAATACAATTATTGTATTCTTCAATATAGCAACATTATAATTCACTAAAAAAAATACTGAATTGAAGAGTAAAACTGTGACGTAGCATGACAACTGGATATACTGGTATTATGAAGAAATTGGCCGTAAGTCGATTTGTCACAAACAAAAATCCGCCACCTTGAATAAAAAATGGATGTTATATTCGTAATCATCACCCCGAAAAACCCCAAAATCGACTATTAATATCGAATGTCTAAAAAAAATATTTCCATCATTTTAATTTGATTATAAAATAATAAAATAAATATTTACACAATCTTTATCCGTCATCTACATCCACTAAATAAATTAATTAAAAGTAAAAAATATTTTTTCAGATTTAAGTACTCGTATTTACTTAGTTTGAAAATTAAAAAAATGAAAATCAATCAGATCATGTTATTTACTTGTTTATCTACACAGGTAAATCTCGCAACAAGCTTTTATATCATATAACTTGTGTACTTAATGACGTTATAAGTTGATAGTAAAAGTTTTAAAGGAAAATTTTATTTTATTCTTTTTAGCGCATTTAACTAAAAGCTTGTTTTTAAAAAAAGTTTTTACGTTTAATTTGTTTTTTACTTTTTAGTTATCGCTGGACTGGTTTTTTTGTGGAGTTTAACTCGTATACGTATTCTGAGCAAGACCTTTCATTTGATACCCATGTTGTAGGAAAGCATATAAAACTTAGTCCGCTATCTTTAGAAGTCCGCCATATTGCATTTAGAGTAACGTCACATTGTTTTTTGAGTTATTCTCAGCAAGCCCTTTCATTTGATACCCATATTGTAGAAGTGCATTAAAAATAACTAGTCCGCCATTTTTGGTGTTCCGCCATATTGGATTTAGAATGCCGTCACTTTATTTTTCAAGTCATCCTCAGCAAGTAATTTAATTTGATACCCATATTGTTGCAGTGCATTAAAAATAACTAGTCCACCATCTTTAGATGACCGCCATATTAGATTTATAGTGACGTCACTTTATTTTTCGAGTTATTCTCAGCAATCCCTTTCATTTGATACCCATATTGTAGGAGTGCATTAAAAATAACTAGTCCGCCATCTTTAGAAGTCCGCCATATTGGATTTAGAGTGACGTCATTTTATTTTTCGAGTTATTCTCAGCAATCCCTTTCATTTGATATCCATATTGTAGGAGTGCCTTAAAAACAAGTAGTCCGCCATCTTGGGCGTTCCGCCATTTTGGATTTAGAATAACGTCACACAGCTAACCATGCATTGTCATCCAAACTAAACGTGCATACAAAATTTCAGCTCAATCGGTTGAAGATATCTGCTTCAAAATTTAGTTGCAAGAGTCCACCCGAACAAACATAGTTACGTACATACATACATACATTGCAAGTTAAATAAAAGCTTGTAAAAATTACAACTAAGTATTTGTTTCTGAAACAAATACCAATAATCGTACTTAATTTTATTTCGGTCCGAAAAAGTATCAACTTCGTCCGACCTTAGTACACAACTCGGAACTCACTTTTTTACGTAATTATTTTTTGCAAGAAAGCGACACAGACGTGCTTCCACGAGCGCCTCTGAGCGCGGAATGAGGAACCGCAAGTGTCCGCGGGTAGAAAATGTATGGAGAAATTTGAGAGCGTTTCTTATTTGTCTCATAAATGAAAAAGTTATTTATTTATCTACAAAATGTTTAGCTTGTCGTATAGAGGACTATATAAGCAACAATATCTTCTTATTTTTAAGTTAAAATATGCAGTGGATTTAGCTATATAGGTCCTTATTCAAACCCCTTTTTATTAAATTTTTTGCGATTACTGTGATGGTAAAAACGTATTTGTGTGAAAATTTGAATGGGGCTATTTAATTGTTATGGAGCCATTCTGGAGATGAATATATTATCTTTAATTTGAAACCAAGATATCCTTGCAGTTGCGACTCCAAGTTCATTAAAATGGTACCTGAAAAGTACTGTTATTCGTGGAAAAATGTGATAGCGTCCTTAATTGTACTTATTTAACCTATCTACCTTCTGAAATTACAAGGCTTTCATTTAATATTATTTAGTTTTTACATAAAATATTGTCGTGTCAATGTTTAAAATCTAAAAGAAGCAGGGCTGGAAAGTACCGGGAACGTTTTTCATGTCACTATAACTCTACCAAATCTAAAATGTTACCTATTCCCTTCATAAGTTGTGGCAGCACGTGTTTTTTTTTATTTTGTCGGTTTATGATGTCACCCATTTGTCAAATTGCGTAATTAATCTGCAGTTGTCAATTGACATTCACTTGTGGATACTTGTGATTGCTACACCTTTTCTCGTTGTTATTGTTGAATTTTCGTGGTTTAGTTGTTATTTGTTTCATTTCATCCAAGCACCGTGACGAGTAGATAAATAGAATATACTTTATTGTATGCCATACGTTATTACTTACAAAAAAAGCACATGCATTATTTATTTGAACTTAACTTGAAAATAAAAGGTTTCGTACTCCTGCTTCTGCGAGCCTCTTTTTTCTAATGTTATAATAAATTAAGTATAGATGATGGTTAAATCGGTATCAAAATGAATTGTGTAGATAGAAGATCTCAAGTGATTATATAGTCGGACACGAAAAGCAACTTTAATTTAGACCGAATTTTGAGACTAAGTTGGAGATATTATAGTGCACTAGTGTGTGCGTAGATACAGGTGCACTCTCTCTTCTCTCACTCTCATTGTACAATGGGACGGCAATCCGACACGACCGAAGAGAGATCAGGCGCAGGACCAACGGCTTAACGTGTTTTCCGAGGCACATAATATCATACCGCCAACTTCCAAACTCCGGGCTATTACTGAGAAATTCCTAAATTCCTATAGATTTACAACGAAGCCAAGAGTCGTTTGTCTTCCCCGTCATTGTAATAATTTTTTGCACTGACTATACCTGGGAACCTTCTGGTTACGGAGATGTTGATGGTCAAAATTCCAAGTATTACTGAAGTTTTTTTGCGAAAACAATTTTATAATGTTATAACACAACGTTAAATCAACGCACTACCACAAACAGCAAATCGCACCAAAAATAAAAGTCGTTTCCCGACAATTATTTTTGTGCAATGTTACTTAGTTTGATGCACAGAATATGGAGTTGACGGCTATCTGATGTGTCTTTTTACACCGTGTAGATAAACATTCAAAAAATTAACCCGACAAACTTTAAGAGGTGCTCTTTAGACCATCGAACTGAACAACTTTCACTATGGGACCAACTCTGAAATCATGAAAAAAAAATCCGATGTTTCATACATTTTGGTCAAGTAGGTATTGAACTTTTGTATTAAACAGCAGATTTTTGTTTTCTTGATTTAAGAGTTGGTCCCATAGTGAAAGTTGTTCAGTTCGATGGTCTAAAGCACTGGGTTAATTTTATAACACCCTATATTTTGAAATGGGTAAGTAATAGATGATATAACAACAAAATCTCTAATATTAACAACATATAACAACGGAACCTAAAATTTTATTTAATATAGCGATTAGTTAATATAATGAACGATTGATATAATTTTATAATAACTAATTTTTATAAGCATAACATACATTCAATATAAAATCGTTTGACATACCACTCAAAAGATATAAAACTTATTTAGACTAATATGATGAATTATTATTTATTTAATAAATATTTAAAAGTATTTTTTCTTTGTTTTATTCTTTGTAAGTTCTATCGTAGTTATAGGTAATAGTAACCTAAGTAGATATTAAACATAACTAGTAACTGATTACCACCTGCGCTAAGATAGGTCGACGGAGCCCCGCTTCGCGGGGCTCCTATTTCTGGGTGGTTTAAAAAAAAATAACCACGAAGGCTAAGGCGGGAGCTCCGCTCCGCTGCGCTCCCGCCTTAGCCTTCTAACCTAACCTATCCGAGTCGGGGTACTCTGAGTCGGGGTACCATAATGACGTTTTTTATATACTTATATTAAACGTTAGACCTAATGATTTTCGATTAAATAAATAATATACATATTAAACGTTAGACCAAATGATTTTCGAATACATAAACGTTATGTCAAACAACGTTATACTACTTAAGTTTTAGAATAAATAAATGTTATATGTAAAGAAATTATATCTACAGTTGGTATATCTCACGTTGATTATATCTTATGAACGATAATAAAATGAAATTAGACCAAATGAGTTTATACGTTATGAGACGCACCCTTTTGAAATAGCAAAAGTCAATATGTCATTATACATACATACTAAGTAGATTGTGACTGAATTTTAGTACGAAATCCTATAAAATTTAACACCATCTTATTAGTCTTGGTAATGAACACTAATGCTTTTAATTACAGCTAGAAAGCAGACACCGATCAAAGCTACACCTAAGAAAAAAATGGACACGGTAAGTTTGTACTAGAATTAATAGTTGGTCATAGTCAGTCATGTACTTCGTAACAAAATACATAGTGTCGAAATTATACAAAAATATAATAAGTACAAAAGTATCCATCGACGATCTCCAGATTTTTATTAAAAAAAAGTTTACCTTTTCCAGCGTACGCCATTTTTAAAAACAAACAAACGGCCGATGCAGTACTACACAACACCACTGCCGATGAAATCACGCGATTTCTACAATTTCCTGAAGGAACACCAAATGGATGTAGAGTTTGTTACCTCCCCAATACTCGAGCTACCGACGATCAAAACGACCAGCTTTAACACACATAAAAAATATAAAGAACCCAAACCAACTACTATTACCAGTACTAAGAGTACACTTGCTGCACTAACTCCAGATTCCAGTAATTGGGAGACTCAAATAGCGACCAGGACGCCACAGTTAGCAGACACTAACGAACTCTTTACCACAAAAAAAAACAAAACTACGAAAAAGAAAGGATTTACACAACAGATGCAGTCAAAATTAGAACATTTTACCAATTCCGTGGGTAAATCTGTTAAGTTTACCTCGGGCAAACCGAAAAAGAAGCAGAAGCCCAAAACACATCCGTATGGCGGTGTCAAAAATGACATGTCACCTTACTCGGAGGACGAGTTTGATAGAATTAAAAGATACCGCATGTTGAAAATGCGTACAATAGCAACGCCTGCCAAACTTAATGAAGCGACGCAAGAAGTTAACTATTATAGTATTTTAAAAAAGAAAGTGAAAGAAAAACTGTTTGAGAAGAAAGCGATAGGACCCATAGATAATCCGGCAACAGAGCCTTTCCCTGCGGACCCACGCAACAAAAATGTAGAAATAACTATAATAAACTTTGATGATATTGGAAAACTGACGACGCATCAGCCTCTTGGTACCCTTACTTTTGCAAGAGATGAAATAGGTACCTACACAAACTATGGTGCTGTGACGACAAAACCAGATAATAGAATCAAAACTACTGATTATTCACAGAAAGAGGAGATGATTCACAATGAATTACTGTTCAAAGATAAATTTAAAGAACGAAAGACTAGTACTGCCACTACAACGGAATTTTCTATAGATTTAACTAAAAGTGCAGAATACATTGATTCGATACAAAAAAATGGTCAGGCACTTATTAATACTAATAATAATCGTCCAATGATACACCAGTATCAATTCGAAAATATACCGAATTATCCGAATATTTTGGAGAAACTGCCGCATGCTAAGAATCAAAATAATGTGCCGAAAAGAGTCCACATAAGCAGTCACCATTATAAGTATGACGTGTTCTATGATGATTTCAAGAAGACGGGGAAGAATAATGAAGGCCAAGGGTGTGGGTATTCATTGAAGAATTTATTTCTTGTGGTAGAATTTGAAAACTTTTTTATTCTCTGCTATTTTCTTTGCACGCAATGCCGTTACTTAGTTGACAAAATTCTAGGATCCTCCGGGCCTCGTTGGTGCCGGCAGTCATTCGGTAGGTCTTTGACAGTAGTTACGGGTAGTCTGACAACCAGTCCTACCAAGGGGTATCGTGTTACCCAGCAACTGGGTTGTGGAGGTAACATAAGCAGTCGCTCCATGTAAAATACTGTATTCAGCTGCATCTGGTGAGACTAGGAGAACACAGGTGCACTGGGCCGTAAAGAAAGCGGGTCGGCTATAAAAAATGCTATAAGTAATTTTTAAAATATTTGCGCAATCCTTTTAAAATAAAAACTAAATTAAAGTTTATTTCATTACAAACTGTAGCGAAAAAAAGAAGGCCACTACTTCTTCGCCACAGAAATACGTGTAATAATTTTGATTGTTAATAACAAAAGTGTAAAAAAAAACATACAAAATACAGAACACACACATCAAAACTTGATAAAAAAGAACGACGGGTTGTTTTAAATTATAAAACACAGAAACAACTTACGCAAGAACCTTATATTTATTTATTTATTCACTCCAAACATACAAATGTCAAATATCCAATACAAGCTAGACCCAATACGATATTGAAGTACACTTAAATATGAAATAGTTCCAATGCTTGTACCATAACAAATTCTAAAGGTAGCTATTCTTTCAAATTCACCCAAAGCGCAACAGAATATGTCTACGTCATCAGCAATGAGGTTGAGAGTGCGAAACTGCGGAGCGCGGTCGTCAGCGGCGCGGCGCGGCGGCGCCTCACGCAGCAAGTTAGTTCGCGTTAGTTCGCGCTTTCAGAACTATAGGAATGTTTTAAAAAAAAGTGTTATGTATTTACTATGACTACTAAAGAAAATCTACTAAATATCTGCAATATCTAGTCTAACGCCTTCGCAATGACCGATACGCCGATGTTCCGGTAGCTGAAGTCAGGATCTTCCAAGACGTTAACGGTTAGGTGACGGTGGCTCGCTGAATACAGTAGCCTAGCCTGTAGCTAGTAGGTAAGATAAGATAAGATAATTTTTTTTTTTGCAAATATGGGTAACATATAACGATGACAAAAAAAACATAAATAGTACAGCCATATTTTACCACGTGGTAGGTGGGTGGACCGAAATTCAGCTTGAAACTCGCGGTCGATGCCTAAAGTAAATAATGTAGAATGATGAAATGCAAGCAGAATTTTTATAACAAAGGTGGTGAGGAGTTTTACATACCGGTTTAGTTGGGATAACAAATCAAGGAGTGTCACTGACTCGACGATCTTGTTGAACGCTCCCTATGAAGACGAAAAGAATTTTGGAATAATCAATAGGAGAAATACGTACCCCCTTTTTTTTTTTTTTTGATGGGAAATCATCTAATGACTCCTCCCGCTCTGGGTGGAGAGGAACGGAGTGTCAGACTCTTACTGACTAAAACCCACCCGTGTTCCTTCCTTAGCCCCGTGTTCCGGGGCAGCGGTAACCCTTTCGGACGATCCCGTTTCCCCGGCAGGCTTCGGCCCTAGCGGGCCCCTTCCTTTATGCTGACATCTCTTTGAGGCGCGCGTGGAACACATACGCGCCGTCCGGCATGGGCCTGGTCCTGATCGGACGGAGAGCTACCCATTACTCTCCGTCCGCAGGCCCGCGCCTACGGTGGCCGGGAGTCGTCACGCGGCTCCCGACGCCCGGAGCGTCTCCCGCGGCGGCTGAGACGTGAGGCTCTCTCCCTCAGCCGTCCCGCCTCCTCCTTCGCTAGCATGACTGCTTCGCAGAAGGAGGTGACTGCCTCCCACTCCCTCTCGCTCCGGACCATGGCTTGAACCAGGGCCGGACGCGAGAGGTCGTCGCCGCTGCCGATCGCCTCTACGAGGACACGGCGGTGCTCCGCCCAAGCGGGGCAGACCTCCACCGTATGCTCCACCGTGTCCTCTGGGCGAGGATCGAGGACACAATCAATTTCATAAAGTTAGCTCATTTCATAAAGCTAGCTCCAATATTTTGAATGTTATTGAGGTTTTTTTTACCGACCGCTTTCTTTACGGCCCAGTGTAGATGATGATGTATTATATCACGAATGCGTCATGGCGGGTTGACACTGCATTCGTTCGTTTCACTGTTTGAGCACCAAACCGTTTGCTCCAAAGCGACTGCCTGCCAATGATGACCAGCATTGTTGGGAAGAGATTAATTAACATTAACACATGATGATTTTTCCAACTGCGAGTTTACTTACTTGATTACTGCCTGCAGGTACCTAAATGTCAATTTTTCTGGCACTGCACCAGAATTCGAAGTTAGTTAGTCTACTAATTTACAAATGTGACTATGTTAAAACTCACACAATGAAGACACTATTTAGAAACCGAGAGCAACGTTAATAAATACGTGAAGTTGGCCGCAGTTTTATGATGTAAAAAATCACTCTGCCTAACCTTTTCCCAAGTCGGCTTCCAGACTAACTGGTTGCAGCTGAACACCAGGATTTCACATGGAGCGACTGCCTATCTGACCTCCACAATCCAGTTACTAGGTAACACGATACTCTTTGGTAAGACTGGCTGTCAGAATTTTAGGCTCCTGACTACCCGTAACGCCTGTCAACGATTTACTAATGACAGGCCAACGGGTTAACGTGCTTTCCAAAACACGGAGGGGTCTCCATAAGTAATGGATGGTCACCCATCCACGAGCCGCAGAAAGCGAAGCCTAACCTTCGATCGAGCCATACGGCTGTTATCACTTAGCCATGAGCCCCACTTTGTGTTAGTAATGAACTTAATGTGTTCAACAGTGCAATCGAAAAATTCTACGTCGGTTCGACCAAACGAGATGGGTCCAATAGAACTCAATCACAAGTGGGATTCTAATAGTGAGTACATTATACGCAACAATATAAGTCAAAAAATATAACCCTGTTTTTGCTGTCGCGCAGTCGGGTAAAAAGACGTAGATAGTTTATACGCGCTCCGCAAGGGGCACGTCGGAACTTGGCTAGTTAGCCAAATTACATATAGTCTTCTCTTTTTCGCTCCCGATAATTTCGACATGCCGTCCTACTTTCACGTGTCATCATTCTGAAGCTACGGTTTCCCAGAAAAGCGGTGACCGGCACTGACATAGCGTCCGCATCTACCGGTAAATGGCGTCACTGAAACGTTGTTAGTGAAAGTAAGTAGGCGTGTTTTCCTAGATAGCGTTTTTCACACCGCTAAGACAAACCCCGCTGTCCAAAGATTTAAATAGCTGGGTTTCCTCTCACCGTACATTTTTTTTGAGTCTGTTATATCCCACTACTGGGCAAAGGCCTCCCTCCGTCTTTCCATTTTTTCCTGTCTCTTGCTACATCTGGTCAATCCTTTAGATAGGCGTCCAATTCGTCACGCCATCTCTTTCTGGGCCTACCGCGTCGCCGATTCCTGTTATTCGGAATCCACTCAGTGGCTAATTTTGCCCAATTCTGTTGCGACATGCGGCAGATGTGGCCTGCCCAATTCCACTTTAGTTTGGCGGCTGTGTTGCCCACGTGTCTGGGATTTGTGTTTTGGAACGAAGTATACTGTTCCGAATGCGGTCTGTGACTTTGACTCCAAGAATACTTAGTTCCATTGCTCGCTGGCAGACCCCGAGTGCGGACTTTTGGTGTTTCGTTAACGACCACGTTTGCGCTCCGTAGGTGAGGGTGGGAAGGATGCATGAGTTTTCTCACTTTCTCTCTTTTGTCTTTTTAGGGAAAGTGATCCTTTCATTAGGTGTTTCATCGACCAGTAGCTCTTCCAGACGTTTTCGGTGCGTCGAGCAACCTCTTTATCTTGCCTCGCCTGGATAGAGACTATTTGGCAGAAGTATATGTACTCATGGACATATTCAACCTCCACACCCCCAATGTCCACTTTGCGTTTCATGCTGTTTGTCATTAACTTCGTTTTCGTCATATTCATTTCGAGTCCGACCTCGAGGCTGGCGTGGCTCAGTTGTTCCAGCAAAAGACTCAACTCAGCCGCCGAAGATGAGACAAGGACAATGTCGTCGGCGAAGCGTACGTACCCGCCGTACACCGTACTTAGTCACACGAAAATTGTCCATATTGAGAAGAGTGAGTTCACACATTATTAGATAGCGTTAAGTCACTGCACTCACTGCGTTAATGTGTATCTTAGTTGTCAAAACGAAACAAAAACACGACATCTTTTGGCGCGGAATTGTCTAACGATTTAAATCTTTGTCGCCGTCACCATTTTCATGACAACCATCACTGCGGCCGTTACGTGCGGTCACCGGTGTTCTAGGGAACCGTAGCTTAAAGGTCATAGCACACATATCAACTCTGCAAGGGATCGTCAACGTATCGCCTTTCGTCTCGGCGTCAAACAGGCGTCAACCTAACGTAAGCACGTAACGTCGACTCGGCTATGGCTAGGCGAACTCTTAATTCAACCATTGTCACGGATAGTAACTCATGTAAAGTTTTTAGAAAAGGAACCGAAGCCGAGGTCGCCAAGAAAAGCGAACAGATCTCGCCTAGGAATCGAAAGAAGAGAAAAAGTAAGTTTTGAAGTACAGTTTATCAACCTGCACTGAGCCTACGTAGTCAATGATCAATATTTCGCAATTTAGCCATATCTGAATAATTATAACCTTTCCTTTATCAACACCCACAGCCATTTTAAACATCTCCTCATTTGATGACACACTGTTTGTGTTCTTTCTAAAACTGTAGTTTTAAAAAACAGTGCATCGAATTGTTGGTAATCTATCGATCCATCTTGCCATGTATCAATAAAATTACTTTACATCATATTTTCGCTCGTCGTAAGAGCAGTCGTAACTCAGTGGTAACGGCCCCGACTTACGAGTTGTAAGGTCGTGGGTTCGAACCCAGACAGGGCGCTTTACTTTGTGTAATTAATTTCATCACCACTGCTCTCAAAAACAATAAAAGAAAACATCGTGAGGAAACCGGCATGTCCTAGAACCAAAAATATCGAATATTTGTGACATCTACCAACCCGCACTGTGCCCGCATGGTGGATTACGGGCCATCCCCTCTCACAAAGGGGAGGCCTGTGTCCCAGCAGTGGGAACATTATAGGCTGATAATGCTGAAAATATTTTCATTCGTCTAGTTTGGAGGAGAGAAGCAGCACATAAAAAACGCAAGTTTAACACCTTTCAAGCGAAGTCTGATGGAGGAGGGTTGACCGAGTCTATAGAGTATTTCTCGACGCCGATAATATTGACATGGCTCGACATCACCGATCGCGCTGATGTCTCCGGGATACGGGATGAGAAAACCTACACATCAGCAGTGGACAGCACCGCTTTAGTCTCCGACGAACCGTATGAACAACCCTACACATCAGCAGCGATCAGCAACGCTTTCGATATGACCGATTACGCTGATGTCTCCGGGATATGGAATGAGGAAACCTACACATCAACAGTGAACAGCACCGCTTTAGTCTCCGACAAACCGCATGAACAACCCGTGATATCAGCCGTGGTTGTAACCGCTTTAGTGACCAAGGAAGCGCATGTGGAGCCCTTCACATCACCAGTTGACGAAACGTCTAAAGTCGTTTTGAAACGGCGATATACGGAAGCCGTGTCAGATATAGAGGATATGGTGACCGTGATGGATAGACCGGACCTGGGGGTAACCACGTCCAATATTGAGGATGCGATGCCAGCTATGCGGTCTGAGTACTACACAAGCATCGCTATCAGAGGTATTATGAAAGCCCTAATTTTATTTTTTTACCAAATACATACTTCTGAGAATAGACGATCCCAAATTTAAATTAAATTTCTTGTACTATAATAATACTTTGAAGGTAAAAGAGCATTTAAACCTGTTGCTCTTACGCTACAGTCAGGTCCACAACATACAGGGTGGCAGCGACATTGACACGCAACGCAACCTGTTGCCATGGATTCAGTACATGATTCTGCGTTAAATTTTTCGACGGTTATAACGGTAAAAAACGTATGGAACAGCAGCGGTTTTTTTTTAATTTAGCGACGTAATAGGTTGCGCGGCTGTATAATGGTCTGTTTGCCACAATAACGCAAAATTCAAAGTATTACTAATTCTTCAACTGGTTTTGAACGGCGTGTGACGCTTTATTACCATCGTGATAGCCGAAAGACGTCCACTGCTGGACATAAGCTAAGCATCAACGGTTACTCTTCTGCCCGCCAAATCTTGACAGCAAATTCAATGTTCCCACATGTTTATAGGCTCCTAAGGACACGCTCAGATGACAGGCCTTAACAACTGGCAAGAATGTATTCATAATAAGCTGTAGATATTCACATGCTGATGCACGTTTTTCCTGAAGCTTCCAACTTAGCGTCTCCTCAGTTAGTCTTGAACGTAGCCTAAAAATGCTTCTAAATTAAAGTGAATCTATGTAACTTCACAGAAAACGTAAATAGAACGCTGTTTTCACCATCAAGTACGGCTCCGCTAATATCTGCAACTAAGCCTGCAACTAAGCCTGCAACTATGCCTGCAACTAGGCCTGCAACTAGGCCTGCAACCAGGCCTGCAACCAATGGTGCAACTAGGCCTATAACCAAGCATGTAACCAAGGCTAGAAAAAAGCCTAGAAAAAAGCCTGCAAAAAAACTTACACCTCAGCCGGGCTCACTGATGTACAATCTGATGCAACTGCAACTATCCCGTGCCTCTAGCAAGCCAAACAAAGACAAGAAGAAGAAACTAATCTCTATTTTTGAAATGGACCGGCACAGGAGGCTGTTTAAGATTTCTGCTTGTGATTATATTTTTATGCTGTAAAGGCGGCGCACTAGGTTGTACAGTCACGAGCACTAATATGTCAACACTTGGTAACTTTCGATTGCGATTTTTTCGTGAAATAACGAATGCAACGTTGAAGTACGCCACTTTACATAAGCCTATGGGTTCGAAAATACTATGTTCGCAATAACATAAAATTTCATTCAAAAATAAAGGAGGAAATCACCTTTGAATAAAGCCAAGTGTATACATACTTATGCTCGTGACTGTACGTAGTCAGTACGTACGTCATACGTAGTCGGTACGTGCGTCATACGTAGTCAGTACGTAGACATTAATCACATGGCCTTCACATGATCTGACCAAGATTATGTCTGGATTTTATAAGAGACTGTGACCGCTGAGTTTGTTTCGGCCTTTCTTCTCAGAGTAGTCGGATAGGAAACGCCGACCTCATCTAGTTTTTTTTTTTTATAGTATGGCTTGTAAAAGTGATTCCGATATTCTATTTAGAGAATAGACAATTTTATTTCATTTCATTTGTGAAATCAATTTTAATTTATTCATTTTTCTTTTTTTTTTCTTTTTGCATTTTGTGAAAGGATGCATTTTCCGCTTACGAATGGTAGCAACAATCAGCTGATTTTATATACTTAGTTAATTATATTAACTCACTTTTTTATTGGTACGTGGAAAGATGTAACTCCAACCTGGTACAGTGGGGCTGCCTCGACGGAACGTGTCGCAAACTATGCAACCGTATGCATAACTATGATAAGAGGTAGACTCCTATCCTATCCTGCCCTCTGTGTTCCAAAACATGCAGTTAAAGTGACCTCTGCGCTGTCACGGACGACGCCGTGGAAGTGGCGCCTACAAGATCTGACATAAAGTCGTGCCAGCGTCATGAAAAAAGAGAAGAATAGTCATGGGGCTGATCTGCACCGTAAAATGATTTATAAAGTTCAGTTTGAGCTGTGCTAACTGTCCACGTGGACCGTAAGCGGCACTATTAGATCAGCAGAAGTGTTCATTGTTTATCAATTTTCAGTTCTACCAAAAGGACTCAAAACGTTAATGAAAAATCTTACGACGACCACCAAGCTAAGGAACGCCACAACGCTTAAGAATGCCACGACCCAGAGCCCGAAATTTATGCCAAAACGCAGCAGAGACGTTATATTAGGGTCACTTTTAGGTAATCCTATTATTGAATATATTAGTTATCGCATATTATGATGCCATACCTATTACTGGGTATTAGTCAAATATTAGTGAACCGATTCATTAGAATGAGAGTCAAAATGGCGGGTGTACCTTAACTAATCGAATCATCTCATTTACCAAAAAAAAATTACCTAACATGTACTATTTAGTACCTAGGTTTAAAAAAATAGTACCTCCTTCAGAACGAAATTATTTCGAAATTAAGGTACACCCGCCATATTGACATCAATATGGCGGGTGTTCTATAATATTTTATTATTTAACCATTACCTATAAAATATAATTACACCAAAAAATTGTACCTAATAAGTACCTACCTGAAGTAAAAAAAACACACTTGATCATAAAACAACCGTGTCTTCAAGTATTTAAGTAAACACGATCACACATCGTCAGCCTATAATGTTCCCACAGCTGGGACACAGGCCTCTCAGTGAGAGGGAGTGGGCCGTAATCCACCACGCGGGCCCAGTGCGGATTGGTAGATGTCACATGTTTTCGAATTTTGATAGGGTCGTAGGTTCGAACCAAGACAGGCGCTTTACTTTGTGTAAATAATTTCATCACAACTGCTCTCAAAAACGGCGAAGGAAAACATCGTGAGGAAACTGGCATATTCTGGAACCAAACACGATAATTATCATGAAATATTGATATAGTTATAAATACATTTATATTTTACGGATATATTATAATTACTAATTATACGAGTAGTAACACGAATAATTTATTATTTATTTTAATAAGTTACTAGCAACCTTCCGCAACTAGCAACCAGCTTCGTAAATGCACATTCATGGTAAAGTATGATGCGGGTAGTTGATAAATAACTTGCAATTTGTACTTTGTTTCCTGATTAATCCTACGAGCTTCATAGCTTACAATACGCAGATAACTTTATTATCATCAATCATCTAATTTTCATTGCGATCATATAGAATTAATAATTATGAAACGCGGAAAAAAAATGTTGTTGATTTAAATGAACAGAAAAAAGTGTTTTGTAATTACACACAACATTTCCCATAGAGAAATGATTTACCTTCACCGTGTAGTGAAATATTTACAAAAATGTGTAGTAAACTTCAACAAAAAATATCGCCCAAAGCACTTTATTTATCGATTAAAAGAAATTTTGAATACTTTTTTCACGTGGATGATGAAAACAGTGAAGATAAAAAGTATGTTGGTTCAGAAAATAAAACGGAAGACAAAGATATATTAATTACGGATGATGTTGATATAGAAAAAGAGATTAAAGAAGAAGAAAATAACGATGAAAATTTTCGTTCCTTCCTCGTGGTCAAACTTAATGGTCAAACTGATTTGACCACGAGGAATTCTGTTCCGGATAGTCAAACTACTTAGTTTAACGAAAAATATCCACCCTTTGTAAATATACTTGTACTTGTACAGTCATTAACAAAAATAATTTCCTTCCTCGTAGTCAAACTTAATGGTCAAACTGATTTGACCACGAGGAATTCTGTTCCGGATAGTCAAACTGAGTGGCTATTTAAACTTTTTATCAAGCTGTATACATTGTAGTCTTATTGTACAAATTATAAATAAAACATTATTTCAATTTGATGACACATCATCACCACTCAAATTATTATCCTGTTCTTTGCTGTTTTATTGCGATTTGCATTTTGTAATTATTTAAATAAAATATAGATTTAAATATAAAATACATTCATCGTAAAGGGGGAAGGGTACTGCTTTTCAAGGGTCGGCAGTACTACAAATTGCGTACGTACAGAAATGGAAACATTTTCTGGACTTGCAGTCATCTCAAAATGTCGGGGCTCAATTACTCTGAAGGTATGCTCATAATTAAAACATATTTATATATCGTTTTTAATTACATATTATTACATAGGTACCTATTATTTTAACCATATAATTTTTTTTTTTTGTTTAGGATGACAATGTGGTGAAATATAATGACCACTCATGTAACGCCGATTACCATAAAAATGAAGTTGATATTGCTATTGACGAATTAAAACAAAAAGTTAAAGACAATGATGTCCCCATCCCAGAGGCGTTTCAAGATATGAAAACGTCGCTAGAAAAACGAGACGAGAATATTGAACATAAAATTCCATCATTTGATAGCGTCAAAACGGTTTTATATAGCAACAGGCAAAAAACTTGCTTTAACGATTTCACACAAGTAAATATTCCAGATAAATATCAGTCCTTTCTTTTCGCTGATTATAATACTGAAAAATGTCGCATTATGGTTTTCTGCTCCAAAAAGAACATGGCAATAATAGAAAAATCCGATGAGTTTTTCGGTGACGGAACATTCTTTAGTTGTCCAATTCCGTTTAGCCAATTATACTGTATCCATGTCAATTTGACAAAATCCATCACAACCACAAATGCGGTTTCTGTGGCGTATGTTTTGATGACAGACAAAAAAGAAGAATCATATTTTATTTTATTTTCAATGATAAAGTCAAGATTGAAGGATTGGTCACCAAAAATTTCCCATTTAGATTTTGAATTAGCTGCAAGCAATGCATTAATAACAATTTTCCCGGACATCCAAATTGTAAAATGTTTTTATCATTTTTCAAATAGCCAATGGCGAAAGGCAAAGCAAATGAAAATTAAATCTAAATTCTAAAGATGACAGGAGAGTAGTGGGATTGTGTGCAGCACTCGCTTTATTACCCGAAAATAAAATTGAAGAAGGATGGGAGTATATAAATACTGATACTAATACTCCCAATACTACCAAAACTCAAAAATTTCTTAAATATTTTGAAACAACGTGGCTTAAGAATAAAACATTCCGAAAACAATGGACTGTTTATGGCCAGAGACATCGCACAAACAATGTGGTCGAAAGTTGGAACGGCCAACTAAACAAATCCATGAAACGTCATAATCCAATTACAGTTGCTCGTTTACTTGAAACCTTAATACAAAAAGAAAAATCTTCTAATGAAAAAGTATCTCTCCGCCGCCAAGACCAAATAATATGTCGAGATGATTTCATAATGAAGTGTCAGCTGCAATTAATGCATGGCGATATATGTGTTGGGTACTTTTTAAATAAACTAAGATAATTATTTTTGTTAATGACTGTACAAGTATATTTACGAACTATAACAAAGGGTGGATATTTTTCGTTAAACTAAGTAGTTTGACCATCCGGAACAGAATTCCTCGTGGTCAAATCAGTTTGACCATTAAGTTTGACCACGAGGAAGGAACGAAAATTTTTACGTGATGGATAATACTACATGTAGTGAAGAAGGTAAATCTTTTAATTTTTCACTTGATTTATGTCAATGGAGG
Source organism: Hydraecia micacea (assembly GCA_914767645.1). Classification (NCBI taxonomy): domain Eukaryota; kingdom Metazoa; phylum Arthropoda; class Insecta; order Lepidoptera; family Noctuidae; genus Hydraecia; species Hydraecia micacea. The sequence goes on along the minus strand of OU611802.1, from coordinate 9,425,471 downwards.
AGAATTCGGCCAATCTCAAAATGCTCTGTTCGTATGAGAACCAATAATCCAGTTAAGCAAAAAAGTGGATATTACCTAAATATGAGTGGGCAGACTTGTTAAGGGAAAAAATTTGGGAAAAAACGAAATCTCCTTACATTTGGTGCTTTAAAACCTATTATGTTAAATGTAATGAAAGAGTGACTTTTCTCGGTGCATGTAAAGAATGCAATGCTAAAATAAAAACAGTGGTTAAATATCCTACAGAAAATATACCGATAACAGTTCATTAACAATTAATTAATTATGCGATGGAAGTTGGGGATTTACAGCCATCCCATATACCTTCACATGGAACTTTACGACAGATAAAACATGAAAGTAATCTTAGTGAGCATTACCATAAAGATCCAATTTTGGCGTTATTGTATATGGCTCAAAATATAAAACCGTATAACGATTATATTAAACGTACCTATAACAATTCATCCACATTTTTATATTTACTATTGGTCTACGTCACAAGAAATATAATACAATCAATATCATAAAAAACACAGAGTTATACTGAGCATCGACGCAACTGGTAGCATTTTTAAAGAAACTGATTTAATTGTGAAAAATTACTCTTTGCTGTATGTTGCTTTAATGTACAGCGAAGAAAATAAAAGAAGTGTTACGGTTGCTCAAATGATTTCTAGTTCTCAGATGATGGATATTATATATTAAACGTGTTAAAATCTTGGAAAGGCCAGAAATCAATTCCTAACGAAGTGGTTTTGGACCAATCTTCAGCGCTAATAGGAGCCACGATCAAAGCTTTTATTGAACATAAATGTACTAATGATTATCTTGTAGAATCGTTCAGGATACTTGATGCTGATGAGACATCACCAGAAGCCTTATAATTATGTTCGCATCGACGCAAGCCACTTTGTAAAAACGATTTATAACCATAACTGTTTTCGGAATGTGGACCAAAGAACTAAAACGTTTTATTGTAAGTGTATTTTGTATCTTAAACACCTAGATGACTACGGAACTGCAAAACAAACAATTTTAGATATAATAACCGTAGCTCTCAATAAATACGATAATCCTGGATCTCCATGCGATGAAGCTGAAACAAGGTTAAAAATGTTGGGTAAAACCATGATTCTTCCAGATTATAAAGACTTGGAACATTATAGTTTGCCAGAACAACTTTACTAATATTGAAAGAAATTAAAGACCCCCAAATGGTATCAGGACAAATTAGATCGCGAAAATCTTTTAATTACTTACATTAACAGATGATGACAGTGACATCACATGAAAACTTATGTACATGCCTACTTTTGTACCAACACTAACCCGATTAGTACAGCAACTACCATTGTTGTGGAATGTGATGATTCCAATATATCATTCAGAAAACCAAACTCCGTCTTCATCCAACGTGGAAAGTTACTTTAAAACGCTTTTAAGAGATACTAATGTCATATTAACGTGAAATCCTACTGGATTGATCCAATCTCAATCTACAGATTGAGATTGGATCAATTTATCGTCAAAAATGCAGATTTTATAAATGGGGAATTAAAAGAAGCTATAGGTAAAGTAGAAAATACAGATAGAAAAAGAAAAGAAAAGGGCAACTTGAAAAAAAGAGAAAATACGAAGGCAAAGGTAAATAAAACAGAAGATGATTTCCCAATGGACTCAATTTTTTCTAAAACTCCCTCGTTTTCTGAAAATTGGAAGGGCAAAGGTGACGCTCGAAAGGCCATGAAGAAAAAAAGAGTGAAAATGCCTACACCTGTGCCACTATTGTTAAATGGAACAAGACTACGAACTGGCATGAAGGATTTATTTGTGTCGAATACGTGTGCATTCGACTCGGTTGCACAAGTAATTGCAGTAGGGTGTGTTGAAGGGTTTTATTTAAATACTCATGTACTCAATCATCAAAATGAATTCTGTCAGTTCATAAAAAAAAATGATTGATATTAAAACTACCAGAACAGATTTATAAAAGTACCGTGCACAACTTCTTCAGCAATATATTTAAAAAAAACTTGTATTAATCATAAAGTTTTAATTTCTTGCGAATGCAATATAGCTTATATTTTTGATAATATTTTGATCGATGCAATTTACAGTGCCCTTTTACAACAATCATGTACGAATACTGAATGTGTCGTTAACAAAGTCCAAAGAAAAAAAAGCTTTTTTGCAAATTAGTTTTAACATGCCAAATATAACAATGCTTAATCAATCGGCAGAGTCTATGTTATGTGAAGATAATAATATTGTATAATGTCGACGTAATGACTGCAACGGCATACCTACGAACATTAAAATAAGACCTAAGTAATACAATAGTTTTTGAACTGAATCAAACAGATGTAATTTGTCTTAAATACATACCTACGGAAATAACATTAAATAATACAAAATAAGAAGTTCTTGGATTAATAGAGTTTTTACCGTCCGGCGGCGATGTTACAGACATCAACAATATTGGTCACTATCGGGCTCATTTTCGTCGTAATGCTGAATGGAAATGTTTTGATGATCTTAATAATTTTATAACCAAAACTCCGAATTCACTTATCGCTAATTGCATTATGTATGGACGCAAATAAAGAGGTAATAACTTTAACGCGTTATTAACATTAATTATTTATAATTTAATAATAATTATCCCTAAAATATATATAAATATGTACTGAGATCAATAATTCATAATAATAAACATAAGTTAACGAGACATTGTTGTTTTATTTCTCAAGAATTATCCAACTGATCAAGTTTGATTTTTTTTTACTTCAGGTAGGTTAGGTACAATTTTTTGTACGTAATTATATTTTATAAGTAATGTTTAAATAATAAAATATTATAGAACACCCGCCATCTTGTTGTCAATATTGCGGGTGTACCTTAACTACGAAATAATTTTGTTCTGAAGGAGGTACTATTTTTTTTAAACCTAGGTAGGTACTAAATAGTACATGTTAGATACATTTTTTTGGTAAATGAGATGATTCGATTAGTTATGGTACACCCGCCATTTTGACTCTCATTCATTAGTAGATACTCGAATCTAATACCGATACCTGCGTAATATAGTCCAAATACAATATGGAGTCGCTGTGAGCTTTGGTCACTAGTCACTACAAATATTATAAACTTCCCGCCCCAGCTTCGCACGGATGTAATCTCGAATTCTTTCTCGAATTTTCGAAATTTTCTTTCATACAAACCTTGTCCTGGCAATACCGAACACAACAAAAAAAGAATTATCCAATTTGGTGCAGTCGTTCGGAAGTTATGCGTGTACATACATTTCGGTGATTCATTTTCATTTATATAGTATTGGCGGTTGATATTACTTTTATTAAAAAAAAAAATAAACGAAACGACTAAATACTAGTCTTTAATCAATTTAAAAGAAATACTTACAATAATTAGACTTAGAAATAATACTTCCTGACTACAATAACCAATTTAAATAATAGTACAAAACGATGTTGACACGACGACTGCTTGAGACGGAATGAGGGGCGAGTACTGGCTGCGCTCTGCTTTTAGAGGCACAACCGTACGGTAGTTTAAATATGATGTTTTGATGCTAATACGGCCTCTCCTGACGTGTGGTTGTCCTCAGCCACGTTATCCAGACGATGGTCCTTGCTCGCTGCAGTCACGGTCTTCGGCAAGTGGACTCGGGCGATACGAAAGGCTCATGTTAGTAGTAATTGATGGACCCTGGTGTTTGTCTGCATATCCACAACTTGAAGGATCTTCGCAGCTAGTTGCACTGGTAGATGGTGCTGCGAGACTATCCTCTTCAGCTGAAAATGAGAGAAGGACACTTATCAGTAATACCCTTCTTACTTAATCTAAACATATGTGTGTTGTAATTAAATACAACACGTCTAGACGGAGGCACCCAGTTAGCACGTCTTGGCAGAGACACATCTCAATGCCCTTATAAATAATGACCGTAAGGATTGAGGAGCCACATCAGATTTTTTTTTAAACTGTGCTGTCTGTGTGTGTGTGTGTGTGTAAGCAGTGGTGGGCCTTGAAAGAGAAAGGTTTGCCCGGGAAGTATGTAGTTAATTCGTGCTATGTACAGTCAATCTCGTACCTACGTCCGGTCGGCTGCTGGCAATACCGACAAGTTCAGTGTGGCTGTAGGCTTGCACCAGGGATCGGCTTTCATAAAAACCTTGTCCTAGCAATACCGAACACAACAAAAAAAGAATTATCCAATTTGGTGCAGTCGTTCGGAAGTTATGCGTGTACATACATTTCGGTGATTCATTTTCATTTATATAGTATTGGCGGTTGATATTACTTTTATTTAAAAAAAAATAAACGAAACGACTAAATACTAGTCTTTAATCAATTTAAAAGAAATACTTACAATAATTAGACTTAGAAATAATACTTCCTGACTACAATAACCAATTTAAATAATAGTACAAAACGATGTTGACACGACGACTGCTTGAGACGGAATGAGGGGCGAGTACTGGCTGCGCTCTGCTTTTAGAGGCACAACCGTACGGTAGTTTAAAATATTATTATTTATTTTATTTTATTTAGTGAAAATATTTGATTAGTAGGAATATGCATGGCTTCGCTTATCTGCTTTAGTAATTTTGATAGTAATACTGCGCCGCATAGCTCCAGTCGTGGTAGTGACATTGGTTTTACAGGTGCAACTCTGGATTTGGCAGCAATTATAGTCGTTTTGTATTGATGGTCTTCTCCCAGCACTCTCAGGTAAGCTACAGCTCCGTGTGCTTTTTCAGAAGCATCACAATAACCGTGTACAGAAGCGGTCTTCGTGCTTTCACTTGTGCATTGTAACCATCGCTGTAGTTCAACAACCTTCAACTGTGATAAGCTTTCTCTTATACTAGTCTATTCCTTTTCTGTTTCCGGGTCTACTTCGTCATCTCTTCAGCCACAAACTTGTATTAATATTTTTGCAGGTAGGTACTATCGCTGGAGCCAGCCATCCCAACGGATCGAAAAGCCGGTGAACGTCAGCCAAAATCTTTCTTTTGGTTACTACTCCTTTCATAAGGGCGTAATCAAGGTGATAATGAATTGTGTCTTTACCCATATTCCAGGATAAACCTAGGGTTCTGACCGTACCATGCAACTTCATGTCTATTTTAACTTGCTTACTATGCTGTTTAGCTTCAAATTATTTCAGAAATTTGCTACTGTTCGATGCCCACTTTTGCAGCTTAAAACCTTCTCCTTGCAGGATATGGCTAATATCTTTAGTTACTTCGAGAGCCTGGTCTACTGTATCCTGTCCAGACATTAGATCGTCCATAAAAAAAATCATGCTTGATAGTTTCAGCTGCTATGGGATAATCTTTGCCTTCATCTTCTGCTAGTTGTTGCAGCGTTTTGACAGCAAGGTAAGGGGCAGAAGCAGTACCGAATGTGACTCGTAGCAGACGATTGTGTCAGTTGCATGCTGACGCCAAAGAATACGCTGATAGTATGCGTCATCTTGTGTCACCAATACCTGTCTGTACATTTTTTCGATGTCGGACACAAAACAGATAGACTTCTCCACCTCATGACTAGATATCTCATGTCATCCTGTAACTGAGGTCCTATAAGTAGTTCATCATTTAGAGATATATTATTGAAACCTTTGCACGAAGCATTAAAGACAACTCTAACCTTCGTTGTTTCACTTGTTTCTTTCAGGACTGGATGGTGTGGCAAGTACACTGCTGAATTATCTATCTCGTTTATTGGAACTATTTCCATGTGTTTCAGATCAATGTACTCTTTCATTACTTTTACGTATTCCGTCCTCAACTGTGTATCATTCTCAAAGCGTTTTTCAAGTTGCATGTATCTTCTCAAGTTCGAGCTGAGCTGCACGATTTTTGACAAATGCGTGCACTGACTGGACAGGTCCGCTCAATCTGTGTGGTTCTTTCCTCAAAAGACCATTTCAGACACCAATCTACATGGTCTTCACATGATCTGACCAAGATTTTGTCTGGACTTTAAAAGAGACTGTGACCTCTGAGTTTGTTTCGGCCTTTCTTCTCAGAGTAGTCAGATAGGAAACGCCGACCTCACCTAGCTTTAAAAAAATATGATTGACGTGTAAAAGTGTTTGTACAAACCTACTTACAGAAATAAATAATTTATCATTTAATGCTATATCTCCAGTTTTACCTTCACATGACTTAGGTTTTTCTGTTTTGAGTGGTAATTTTACCACGAATCTTCCTTCAACGTTTCGCTTGTATATTTCTTTGTATATTTTCTCACAGGTTTCTTCTTCTTCTGTTAGTTTCATCTTACTATCATCTTCTACTTCCTTTCTATGGTGGTCATGCTACGCGTGCAGGACCTAAACGCAAAAAAAAACGCAAGTTTTAGAAACAATAAAAGTATATGATCGACTACAGTAAACAAATTGGAAAAAAAATATGATATTCTTCAGGATATATGCTAGGTAGATAGTGTGTTGAAAACATAATACAACTAACTTGGTAGGAAAAAAATCATGAAGATACCTCTAAAAACTTTCTTTTTACAATAAAAACCATACTAATATACATACAGTCATTATGATTTTTTGCCAGATTATTCTACAAGCAACATACTAAAACTCTAGTGTTTTAATTTTTTAGTCCAAACAACAGATTTTTCGAAAATAGATAATTGCTTCATATTTTGCAATAAATTACCAGCGTTGTGTCATCGCGCTTCTCTTTCTTTTCTATGCATTCCGACAAAGACCGCGCTTTAGGTCATGTAGTCATCGCAGCATAATGTAACTTCGTGGCCGTCCTAATACATAATGTACCGAAAACAGATATCGCAATAACGCATCCGATATCGTGGACCGATAATAAGACTTAATGAAGGCACCTTCTCCCACAATGTTGAAGATGCACAGCTTATGACGAGGGAACTCCCACTTGTCTAGTGGCTGGTCATCCTTTGGTATCGATGTTTCTTCTAATAACTGTAAGTTTCATAAGTGGGAATTAATATAAATATTTTCCACAGATGATGAAATGAAGCCAATAACACTGGTGCTAGAAGATGATGAAGGATTCCGCGTGTCGTACAAACCAGGCTGCTCTGCTGAGCAGGTTCGCTCTCATATGATATCTTAACGTCAATCTTAGGGAGGCTCTACGCACTTGTTGGTGTTGACACTTGCAAACTTGATTCGCCGAATAGAAGCAATTACTACACATCGGTGTTTAATTCGACTCGTGCCGATCAGCAAGCTCCGTTCGGTATCTACCCTCGCTGAGTAATTTTCGGGTCGGTTCGGCTAAGCCGAGCGGTTATTCTACATAATATATTGCCGCTCGGCTGTGCCGAATCAAGCCGAGCCGACCAAGTGTGTAGCCTCTCTACCTGTACAGGTCTTGTAGAGCAAACTGATAACTTTTCATAATTATTTTCAAGATTCTGATATAATATGAAATGAAATTACGTACACCCGTATTTTTTATTAATTCCTTGTTTTCATTTGCAAAACATTTTTGAAATGCGTCTAGAGACGGCAGTACTAATAAAATACGTAGCACCGAAATTGCGTTGAGCGCAAAACTAGTGCCACGGACCGATTTAAAAACTGTCAGTGTGTCATGCGAGTAAACGATGACACACTTGGTTTGTGTGAGTAAGTCTTGACAATGGCGCCTCTAGCAGTGGCTGCCTAATTCGCTCAAAAGCGAGCCCATGAGTTAAAGTGCACGTAATACACATAGTATACATTTCATGGACGTAGATGTGGACGTCCACGATAATAAATATACGTCACGTAAGAAATATAAAAGTGCACAATTTCCTTTGTTTTCGTTGTTACAGAGTTAATTTTTTTTTTTCTCCTTCCTACTGCTTCTGTGTCAACGTTCATAATAAAACATCTCACAAATTTCCAATTTTCGATAGATTCTATTTCGGATGCCGACGACTCAGGATGAGTACAAACCTGTAACGCCAGCGACCTTTTCTAATCACGAAAGTAATTCAAATCATAAAACCTGCGATTGCCAGGTATATGTTGAGCCTCAAACATATAATGATCAGGTGAGTTTATTTTAAGTTTATTAAACTTCGATTCCCAGGTCTGACAAAGTGTTTTTCATTAGGAATTCCATAGCAACAGCCCGGAGTTTGAAAGTTGGCGGTTTAATACCCCCAGCCTCAGAAAGCATGTAAACGTTATATTCGTCCACGGAGCTCCCTAGGCACTTGAAACGATTCTGAAGACTCAGCTCCGCCCCGCGCCGATCCAAATCGGCGCTGTGCGGAGCGTAGACTTCATCAGTCGAGACCTTTCCAGCAAGGGTAGCGGGATCGTCCGAAAGGATTACCGCTGCCCCGGAACATAAAGGGTTAAGGAAGGAACACGGGTGGGTTTTAGTCAGTAAGAGTCTGACACTCCCTTCCGCTCCACCCAGAGCGGGAGGAGTCATTAGATAATTTCCAATCCAAAAAAAAAAAAAAAAAGCCTGTATTCTTAAATAGTGTGAGTCTATAAGTTAGTGAATTTGAATGTTTGATTTGAATCACGTCGTAACGGTAGAACGGATTTCGATGAATTTGGTAGGTAAACCACGCTCAAGACTAGGACAGTTTTTTACGAGTACGCAGATGAAGCCGCTAGCAAAAACTAGTGAAATACTTAGGGCCAAAGCACACACGCTACTTTTTGCATCGGCGATCTGCGATTTAGCCGCTTTTTAGAAGCTAAATGCAGCGACCAAGCATTCCACACCGCACACTAAAAAACGCCAAACTCGGCGATTCAGTCGCTTTTCGGAAGCTCGACACAGCGGCTGAACGCTACACTCCGCACACATTCGGATGCCGGTCGCCGCGATTTGGCATCTGCAAAACACGACTAGTGTTGCACTACATTTTGATGCAACTACACTCTTACCATGGATTCTAATGAAGCTGCACTGCTGCTTGCTTTATTGATAAAGCGAAAATATCAATCGCGCCGAAGACGGTATTTTCATCCAATAACCAGTTCACGTCTTACTTTTGGAGAGCACCATTCCCAGGTTTAGTGGTTGCGATGTTAGCGCATCACATATCTTTTAATATATCAATGGTATTGGGTATGTTTTAACAGCAATGTAATTAAACGAAGACCGTTCAGTTAGACCAGTACATTTTTTATATTGCTACTGACCTGTGTTACTGCTACAGCTTTAAAAGAATAAACAAAGTCAAAATCATTTTCAAATTTATCATTTGTAAACAATACCATTGCAAATCGGCAAACTATCGATAGTCGACTATCGATCGATAACACTACAGCCGACCCGATCCAGGGGGTCTACTCCCTAAGCACGAAGTCCGTCGCTTCGGGCTTCGTTACGAGCGTTTCCTACTCCCTATGACCTACGAACGGATGAATCGTTCGGGGCCCGAGCGAAGAATGAATGACAGCGCGATTTGACTGTTGTCCCTACTCCCGATGTGTTTTTCCCCGTCCGAACAGTTCAACATGACACTGGTTTTGACGGATACTTACGTCAGTTGATACGACATCAAAATAGTTCTCGTGCTATCGACGAAAGTTACTAAAATAAAATAATTTCAAACTATGGCTGCTTTTTTATTGATTGAAGAAGCTTTACAGGAAGAGCGGAGGCAACGTCGATACCTATTATTTACGCCAAAACTTTAGGTTGGCGAGTATTCCCGACGTTGAGTTCATAGGGAACTATAGGCTCACTCGGGAGTTATTCGAAGACGTATGTGCGGAATTAATACCTCTTTTGCTTCAACACATACGCCGAAGTGGTGTTGATCCAAGAATGAAAGTAAGGACATATTAAAGTTTCTGCAACTTATTGAGCTGTATTACCAATCCGTCCCACCCATTTACTGTGGTCTTTGTTTACTTTTGGATCCTCACTCTTTGCCACTGCTCGACAGACTCAGTGCAACTTCCCATTGAGTTAAGGGAGTTGCACAGGTTTTCCCACAGCCATTTTGAGCGAACTCTCCCGTCGGCACCCCTCAATAATCCGCGAGCCAATTCTTTGTTCTCACCCATAAAATCGAGAAGGGCCTCAATTTGCCAGTGAGTTGCTGCAGCGGTTGGGGACATTTTACACAATTAACCATGGAATGGAAAGCTATTTAGAATACAGAAAACTTCCCGGCTGACAAAGTATATGAACTTTTTTAAAGTCACTTCTTTAAATGCGTAGCACCCAAGAAGCTTATAGATAAAAGTAGAGGCAACACTCTGAATACCTATCTGAAGACGACTGTGGTCGGACACTCTCTTTCTAAATACACACATAAGAACGAGACAGTGATATGTGCTTTCTTTGTCATATGTATGTATTTAGAAAGAGAGCGTCAGCCCACAGTCGGTTTCACTTAGGTATTAAGAGTGTTGTCTCCATTTTTACCTATAAGCTTCTTGGTAGCACCAACATCGTACCTACTATAGCCATAGAAAAACCCGTGCTATACTTTGACATTTCATTTGAAAATTTCCTTCAAAAAGTAAACAGGCAAAGGTATCAACAGGATGATGCCGGTTTCCGGACAAAAATGGCAAAAATAATTCAATTCTATATTTAAGACATAATAAAAAGTATATTTTAAAATATGTTGTCAATTTGTAACGACAAAAGTATTAATTTTTGTTTAATAAGCTAAAAAACTACAAAATAAGTAAACCGGTAATCGACCGGTAAAATAACGCAACTCTATCGCCATGCGTCCTTCGTTCACGAATATTGTCTATGATTCCGTTTGAAACTGATGAATCCGAAATCGTTAGGGAGTAGGGTTCAGTCCGACGTATCGGGCTACTGTCGGACGGGCCGTTCACTTCGTTGACGGACTTAGGGAGTAGACCCCCAGCATCGGAGCAGTCGCTAAAACGCGCGATTCCGCGAAAAAGCACTTCCTCTCTCCTTAAACTTCATCATTATATTTTTCTTTGCTCCTGTTCATGTTTACTACAATATTATATATATATATATGTATATATTTATTTAGATTAGTATAATATACTTTATGTATGTATTTATGGTATTGTGTAAATGGTACACCACAGACATGGTACACCACAGACTACCTACAGTACTTGTCTGTCCTTCCTATTTTTAATCCATCCAAAGGTTGTCTTTAAAAGATCGCTTTTAGCGATAAGACCGCCCATTGTGTCACCCATTGTAAAATTTCTATATTTATGTCTGTAATTTATATGGTGTACATAATAAAGAGTATTCTATTCTATTCTATTCCGATACCGCGTTCGAACGCAGAGAGTCGCCAAAACGCGATGCAGCATCGATACAGCCGCAAAATCGCCGATCGCCGATGCTATAAGTAGCGTGTGTGCTTTGGTCCTTAGCGCCAATGACGCCCCTCTGTAATGATATTTAAAGGCTCATTTTATTCCGCAGATGTACTACGAACTGAGCCCGATGAAATGTCATTGTCCGAACACTACGTCCAAACCGTTCTTAGAACGACAAGAGGGAGTCTTACATAGTGATATCAAACGGGAGGTCCAACCCAACACTTTCACGGCCAAGGACGTGGCTGCACTGGAAGTAATCGTCGACCTCATGAAGAACACGATTAGCTACGAAGACAACACGCCCAGCCTGTTCCGCCCAGCCAACGTAATCATGCCATCTAACTCCACCAAGTCTGTGGAATCGAATGAGAGCAGCAGCACAAACTCTATACACGTCCACATAGCCATACCCTTCGATTTTCAAAATGGGAAGAAAAGATCCCCCTCTGTTCCAGGTCCTGTCAGAGTCCGGAAAGTTTTCTCCGCGAAGATGTCAACGCCCGTAGATCTAGAGTACCAAGTCAATTCTTTCGAAGCCAACATAGCGCCCACGTCCACCAAACCAAATGTCGTCATTAATGCCACCACCGACACTACTCTTTCCCCAGGAATGTATCTGCTAGTCGATAAACCCAAAGATGGGTATGCGCTGAAACCGGTCTTAGGTCAAATTAATTTGGCCGATATAAAGGCCCGACAGGCGGCGTCTGGAACTACAGTCAGCATGACGGAATCGAAGCCAATTGACACCAGGGAAGAAACTACGAGTTTGAAGAATTTGGCCAAAGTGACGCTCAGCAAGGATTTCGTAGCAGCAATCAACCAGCAGTTGATTGAATTGTCTAATACATTTCATAATATGTCGAGAGTTAACAAAGACGTTAATAAAAAGAACATCATAAGACCGGCTCGATCTGTATGGAAGTCTCGCAAGCTAAAAGAAAATAAGGAAGAATGGAAGACAAATGCCGAGAAATACATCGTCAAGAGACGCATAGACTGGGAGGCGGTGAAACAGTTTTTTGGCTACGACAGAGTCTGCACCTGCAGATGCGAGAGTAACAAAGTTATGTGCAGGGCCTGTGCAGCCAGCGAAGCTGTTATAGACGAACTCATCTTTGAATTTGACAACATTGGTCGTTACATGGCCGACCATTGTACTGAGATACAAACATTCTTTTGGATGAACCCGATAGGGGGCCAGAGGTTAAGAGAATCAGTTAGAAACATCGACAAAAGCTTATCTGATTATTACAAAAGAGTTAGAGGAAAGTGCCAAGGAAAATTATGCAAGTGTTTCTCAACTCATATTGATAAAAGACAATTTATTAAAATTGCTAAGACCAAAAAAGAAGACTGTATATCCCGACTGGTTAATGATCTAACTGTCCTTGCAGAAGATTTAAATAGAACGATATCGTTAAATGGTTGCTATAACGACAAGTTGAAAGAGAACGGTGATAAGTTCCTTAACGTTATGAACAACTGTATTATGAAAAACCCTATGAATAAAAAGAAACGTTCTAACCCGAACACTACACCAAAGAAGTTGATAAAAAACGTGTATTCTCTTGATAACATTAATGTTAATATAATTTGTAAACCTGAATCTTCGACAGCAACTGATATAAACATATTGTCTGATACAATCACGGTCCAGGAAAACCTGCGACCCGATGATCATAATATACTCGATTATGATCTCGTTGATCCCGTAAATAAGAAACATAAAGGATTCAAAAAGATTTTTCCGCGAAAGAGCAAAAAGTTAAAACTGTTATCGTATTTCAAATTCAACAAAAGATCAAAGATAAATTACAAGCGCCAGGTTGATAACCAGGTGGCAACACCATTGATATCTGATGGCGGTGGTGCGTTTTGGTATGACTATCTAAAAACTGGCACAAATGAACCTCGCTTAGCTAGAGACTCAATCAAAGATACTCCTAATATAAAAATCGCTGTTGATCAAAAAGGAGTAACGACAGAGGCAGATTTAAGTGGAAAACCAAGCAATAACGATTTAGGTATAAGTACGATATACATGACAGTTAAAACCCCTCCCGAACGCAATCAACGCGACATAGTAAAAACTACAGACAGCTTGAGCCGGAACATAAATCATATGTTACAGTTATTTGGAAGTCTGCAAGACGTTGAAGCTATGGATAAGAATCTCAGCCAAACAGCAATGATGCAAAACGCCGAATCTGTGATCGATAAAGCAGTATCACAAGACAAATCAATGAAAGAATCATTGACGACTGTAACCGAAACTGTGATCGGTAAAGCAGTATCACAAAATAAACCAAAGAAACTATCATTGACGATTGTGAAAAATGTTAAACAAAAGATGGACGGAGCATGGTCAAAACAAAAGCCGAAAATTTTTACTGTACCTAAGCCTGCTAAACAAAAGATTAATCTGGCTTCAGAAGAATTAAAGACTATAAAACAAATGATCTACGCAATAACCCTCAAAAGTAAATCAAAAAACACGAATGTTGCAACAAAGTCCAGTGACGATGTTTTAATAACTTCTAAGGTGACGAAGAACGTAACAACCACTAAAATTACCACAGCAATTTCACCAGTAACTGATAAAACTTTAGCTTCGACTTATTCTATAAAAACAAATAACACAAGACTAGCCACAACTATTGCCAAGCCAAGTGTTGGCAAATCGGAACCTCCTCTAATTTCTGGCAACATTTCAACAATGAAATCAGGTTTCATAATGAAATTAAAAATGTTCAAAAAGGAAAAGACTTCAGGGACTCCTAAACAGACAACAGAGGCACCGACACTGCATACTACCATAGTTCGTACAGAAATACCATCCACTTTTGGTAATATAGACATCGTCACTGATAGCGATAAAAAAATAATGGACTATGTAATTGATAAATCTTCTCAAATAACCACTCAGAACCCTACCATATTAATCATCAATGATTATGGTCGCATCAGCAGTGAAAACTTTAATGATGGCAATAAAGAAGGGTTTATGAATCTGTTACTGTCTATTATCCAATTTGAAACTAATAACCTAAATGATGAGTGGGACCGGGTAGCATACGGTGTTGACAGACACAGGGATGAGACGGATATGAAACGTAGTATTGTGAGTCATCCCAAAGTTGAAAGTGTCAAGTAAGTGTTTTTTGCGATAAGTATTATTTTTTGTTATGGGAAAAGGCTAGGCAGGTGATGATCGTATTACCCAGTAACTGGGTTGTGAAGGTCAGACAGGCAGTCGCACCATTTAAAGGACTTTCGGGTCGGCACGTTTGACTCGGCACACACACTACACACATCCTCTCACACAATACACACGCACACATTCGGCTCATGTCAATCGACAAACTTTGTTCGGCATCTACTCTCGGATCGGCTCGCCACAATTCGACCGGCTTTTCCAAACATAATTATAACTAGGTAATCAGGTTCATATAATAACCCTGTCCAGTAGGTTAACTGTTTTTTGACAACTGCTTCAGAACGTAACTATTCCGCTTATTCAAGATTGCGTAATAGTTGACTTTAAAATGCTTAAAAAATAAATATATAAACTGCCTTATCTTATTAAATTATCTTATTTATGACTTCTTACAGACATTATAATACCGTACGTATATCAGGTTTGACAAAAAAAAAATGTAATCGCTTCAAATGAACATCGAAAATAATCATTTTATATTATAACTAGCTTCTGCCCGCGACTTCGTCCACGTGAAATTTCACCCTCCCCCCCATTCACCCTCTTAGGGGTGGAAATTCGAAAAACCAGATCGAAGAACCAGCGAGTACTTGGCAATGGAAAACATCCGGGTATTGCCGTATCCTGCACAATCGCCAGACCTCAATCCCATCGAGCACGCATGGGACATGCTGCAGAGACGTGTTCTAGAGAACCTGGACGGAGTGTCGACAACCCAACAACTGAAAGATTTGTTAAAATTCCATTGGGAGCGATTGCCGCAGGATCAGATAAACAATCTTATAACTTCAATGAAAAATCGTTTCCGACAAGTTTTAAACAAAACAGAGGCGGTCACACTTTGTATTGAATTACCAAATAATTAAAAAAAATGTAGTTATTTAATTTTGTAAAACATGAAAAGTTTAATTTCGTTTTTACTTTATTTTATACTACGTACATATTACGGTACACAGATTTTTAAATATTGTGATTAAATGAAAAATTGAATGAAGGATTTTGTTGCTTTACTGCCGATTTCTGATTTGAGAATTTGAAGTTGAGAACGTCCTAATCTGTATTTAAGTATAACTTAAACATTTTTTCGTTTCTGAATTAAGTTTTTTTAAACTCTAATCAAGATTTGAGTAATTTAAATTAATTTAAATTATTACGGTTTCTGATTTGAGAAAAGTAGCAAATCTCATCTGATTATTCTCAAATACATAAGTATGCGCTTAAGTTTTTTGCGTTTCACAAGTTAAAATCGAATTTCGTTAAACCATAATCAACTGATCATTTACTTAAGTATTCCTGATCAAAGCTAACACGTTCCAATTTACATTAAAAAACCGTTACTTTTCAAAAACGCATAATATTAAATAATTGTATTCTTATATTTTAAAACAGACTTAAAAAGTAAGTTAATTTTAAATAACGGCATTAATTTCAACAAATTTACGTTATTAGAGTTGCTAAAGCATATTTTAGCAATTTAATATTTGAAATCTTTGTATGAACCGAATCGTGACGTGAATGTCAATCAAACTGCAAGTAAATAAACACAAGTTTTATTGGAATTCTGTATTTTTACACAAACTACCAAATTATTGTACCAATTAAAATGGATAAAGATAAGAAAAAGAGATCGCCTAACTATACTCTAGAGGAGAAAGGACATCTTCTTTCAATAATAACGAACCTATAATGTTTACCATGCTGCTGCGTCCAGCAATCCCGACGACGCAGCTGTACGTGTCCAAAGACTGCACCACTCCACGAAGGTTGAAGAGATCGTGGAGTACATACGTGTGAAGACCAACTGGACTTTGAGGGTCGAGAAGTTGGAGTCGCGTCACAACACGAACTTCAAGTCGTTTGTGGTGCGTGTTCCGACACATCATCTCGAGAAGTTCCTCAATAAGGAAGAGTTCTGGCCGAAGGGTGTTGTGTACCGCCGGTTTCGTGGCCGGCTACATGACACCAGTCAGCGAAACACGACGCAGTCACTTCGTGTTTAGTTAGTTTTTAGTGTAATTATAATGTTGTATGTATTTATAGTATTTTTTTAAGTTATATTAATATTGTATTGTATGTGTTTTTGGCCTTGATGCCTGAAATAAATGGATAAATAAATAATATAATTTTACGTTTCACCAAATTTGTTATTTAGATGTTTGCGGTTATTATTGCTTCAGATACCAAAATATAATAGAGTGCAAAAGGACAGCAGGGGCTTACTATATTCAAAAGAACAGGAAGCCTGGAAGTCCATTACTAAAGGGTACCATAGCTTATGCACGACTGGGCCTAGGGATGAAACAATGCTAAAACATTTTTATAATAATATTTAGCATCGTAAGTTCCCTCCATTCAGAACCGGACCACGCGCAAGCTCCACCTTCCGCCAGCGTTATAGAATCGCATGGATTTTCGCGTCCAGATTCCAGGGCGTTGATTTGGTTGATTCAGGATCCATCAGGAGCCATCGCCCTTTACGGCTTTCGCAATATTGCAACGTTGCGGGCCGTCAGAGTATCCGCCCACACGGGCGCCCCATATAGGGCCATGGACCGCACAATCCCCACGTACAGTCTTCCGCAGGAGGCGTTGGGCCCCCCAAATTGGGTAGCAGTCGCGCAACAGCAGCTGCAATGCTGATCAACCTGGGGACCTGCCACCAAATGTGCGGCCCGAAGTCCAACCGGCTGTCGAGGACAAGTCCCCTAGGACTTGTCGATGAAGAAGTCGAGTCGACGATGAAGTACCTATACTTTTTCGTCGACTCGACACCGATGCGGACCCCTCCTACCACTATGTGTAAATCGCGTGGTGGCTTGTTCCGAGGCCCATGGAAACAGAGGGTCTCAGATTTGTGCAAAGCCACCTCGAGACCCAGACGCCGATCCTTCCAACGACCTGCGCAACCCCTGCCGTGGCCTGTATGGCCGATTGCCGATGCGTTTGTCCCCGGGCCGTCTAATCATAATAATACTCTAGCTTATTTTGTTGCTTATTAGTAGATACAATTATTTTTGTGAATTCGAAAGTAACTAAATGGAATGTATTATGTAGGTAATAATACGTTTGTGTAGGGTCTTGGTGGTAGATTATTTATTTGATTGCTTTTGTGTGAAGTTATATTGTGTAAGTATCCAGCTTAAAATTTCGAATAGGTCCCCAAACATCCACTCATTATGAAGAATTGAAGTAAAACCACTTACAAAAAAAAACAACCGACTTCGAAAAAAAAACACTACAAAGTGAAAAATAACTTTAATTTCGGAAGTCGGTGTCAAAAAAACAAAAATACGGAACCAACGACTCCGACTTCCGAAATTAAAGTTATTTTTCACTTTGTAGTGTTTTTTTTTCGAAGTCGGTTGTTTTTTTTTGTAAAAAAGTTTTTATTTTTCGCTTTTTAGTTGTACCTACCCCATACAAATTCATATAACACTACTTGCTATGTGAATATTAGTGACAGGAAGATAAACATCATCAATATAAACTATTTGGAAAACAATCGTATTATTGAAGCTAATTCCAAAACTACCCAAGCAAAGTTCATAAAATTTATATGGGACCACCTCTAAAGCGCATTCAGTATAACAATGCTTTTAGGATGCTGATGCGGCTGCCGAGGCACTGCAGCGCGTCGGGCATGTTTGCCGTCGCTCGCATTGATGGCTTTCATGCCATACTCAGAAAGAGAGCGGCGTCATCGCGTCGCGTTTTTACAGACTTCACAAAAAGAAGGTACTTATGTTCGGATGATTGTATTTTTTTTTTGTTTGTTCATCGAATACTCCGCCAATTGTCGACGGATTTTGGATTTTCAAAATTTTTTTTTTAATTATTATTTTTTTTTGTTCGAAAGTAGATAGTTCTGAGGTGGTCCCACTGTCACCAAGTTAGGATCTGATGATGGGATCTTAGAGAAATCGAGGGCAACCCTCAAATTTTATAGGCTCACTTATTGTTTTTCGCATATTTTATGAAGTATCTTGTGTATTTGCGTATGGTTGTCACCATCTCAGGTAGCTGGGCTGATGATGGAAGGTACAACTCCTTAACAGTAAGAAGTTACTCGAACAGGCAAGGACTGTTCTAGTAAATTGTTTTGATGTTTGATAGGGCATTTGCCACATTTGGTCTCATGATCATCAAGTCATGACCTGATGCTGCAGCCAGGATAGTCTGCAGAGTACCTAACTCCTTGACAACTAACAGCAGATATATCGTGTTTAGGCTCATTGAAAAGGGCTCGATGTGTGGATAACGTACTGTTGAGTTGTAGAGACCTGATGCTGAAGCCAGGAGCATCAGAAAAAGTACAAACCTTGAAATTACAGCACCGTAGTCGTGTTTGGGCTCATTTTAAACAGGACAAAATTTTAAGTTCAATGCAATGTTGACATAAGTCTGGCCTGATGCTGCAGCCAGGATTATCCGCATCTAGTCTAAAAACTAATAAATATTCTTAAAGTGAAATACTTTTGCGAGTTTTTCTTCTGTATAATTATCCTAACAAAGGTTGCCGGTAGTGGCTGGATGAGAGAAGCGGAGGACCGTGAACGTTGGCGCAAACTTGGGAAGGTCTACGTCCAGCAGTGAACTGCAATAGGCTGATGATGATTTATAAAAGCCTCAATCGTGGCATTTCACGTAATGCCTTTTCGTCATGTGGTCTATTTAGCAATTTGGTAGATTCCAAGTCGCATAATACAATGCCATCCAGCGTCTTTACACGACTAAGCGCAACATAAACTTGGCCCTTAGCAAAAATTTTCTTGCCTAAGTCTATGACGGCTTTGTTTAAGGTGGTGCCCTGGAGTTTATGCACCGTTACAGCCCAACTAAGTATAAGCGGCAGCATCCGTCTTTCCACATCTCCATAGCCTTCAGTTGCCTGATAAGTTGCTGACACAGGCGCTATGGCGACTAACCCCTCACTGTCTTTCACATTTATGCCGATAGTAGTATCGTCAAATTTTTTTTTAATGAATAATGTATGCTTTATAATAATAATAATATATTTATTAATCAAGTAACATGACTCATGTTACTTGATTAATAATTTGTGTTATTAACAATATTTCTTACCCCTATGTTAGTATTCCTATTCTAATCACTTAGCCTAAAAAGAAACCATGAATATATGTGAATGACTGCCACACGCCTAACACCAAGGTGGACAGCTTGCTGCAGCGACTCACATAATACAAGCTAACAAGTTACAACCTGTTCTTGCAGACATGCAACTGCACACAATGCCACAATATTGGAAAGTCTATTTTTTGTGACACAACGCTAAAAATGCTGTTGCTACTGTCGCGGACCCGACTAAGCAATGACGCCGCTCTCTTTCTGAGTATGGCATGAAAGCCATCAATGCGAGCGACGGCAAACATGCCCGACGCGCTGCAGTGCCTCGGCAGCCGCATCAGCATCCTAAAAGCATTGTTATACTGAATGCGCTTTAGAGGTGGTCCCATATAAATTTTATGAACTTTGCTTGGGTAGTTTTGGAATTAGCTTCAATAATACGATTGTTTTCCACTTAATTTATATTGATGATGTTTATCTTCCTGTCACTAATATTCACATAGCAAGTAGTGTTATATGAATTTGTATGGGGTAGGTACAACTAAACAGCGAAAAATAAAAACTTTTTGACAAAAAAAAACAACCGACTTCGAAAAAAAAACACTACAAAGTGAAAAATAACTTTAATTTCGGAAGTCGGTGTCGTTGGTTCCGCATTTTCGTTTTTTTGACACCGACTTCCGAAATTAAAGTTATTTTTCACTTTGTAGTGTTTTTTTTTCGAAGTCGGTTGTTTTTTTTGTAAGTGGTTTTCCTTCAATTCTTCATAATGAGTGGATGTTTGGGGACCTATTCGAAATTTTAAGCTGGATACTTACATAATATAACTTCACACAAAAGCAATCAAATAAATAATCAACCACCAAGACCTACACAAACTTATTATTACCTACATAATACATTCCATTTAGTTACTTTCGAAATCACAAAAATAATTGAATCTACTAATAAGCAACAAAATAAGCTAGAGTATTATTATGATTAGACGGCCCGGGGGCAAACGCATCGGCAATCGGCCATACAGGCCACGGCAGTGTACGTTACCCTAGCAGGAAAGTAGCTCCTAGAGTGATATGAGTGGAACGTATAATTAGTGCGTGATCTGCTGTAAATGTGCGCCAAATAAAAAATTTGTGCGCTTTGTCGTTTTGGAAAAAAACGGAAAAAACGATTCCTGCTAGGGTAACGTTTTTCCAGCAGGAAAATTCTAAACGAATGATCGGAGAGAGAAATATTGTGCATGGGCAGAGAGCTTATATTTGTGCAAAAATGTGCGCTGAAAATATAATTTGTGCGTCTTCAGGTTTTCGAGATATTGAGTTTCCTGCTGGAGTGACGTTTTGCAGAATCGTGTATCTCTAAAACTATTGTATGTGCGCCTGTAGAATAAACATACACGAGTAGCCCTTAATTTGTGCGTATTTGTGACAGAATTAGATTCAAGAAAATATTTATAATTTTCAAGTAATCGCGCTTTTTTGAAAACGCGAAAACATGTCACAGCGCCTAAACGAGAAAACGTATAAGATCGCTGAAAACTGTGTTCGGTCCTTCTTGATGCTAATAATAACCGTAACAAGTTTCAAAAGTGTAAGTGCATGCTTTATTGAATAATATTGCCTAAAGTCAAAACGACGGGGTCGTAACTTTGACGGTAAAATACAAGAAATCGGCTCAACCCAAGATGTGTAGCTTAAACCAAAAATTAGTGCGTCTAGTCAAGCATATATAGTGAAAATATTCAGCTTGGAATGTTTCGCATTCAGTAGATACTTATAAGCAAAAAAAAATAACATGTAAACAACGGCTGGTTATCCGACCAAATTCGAATGACCACAAAAAAGCGACGGATTCATACATATCGATGACATTCTTAACTTTACTCACGAACCGGTTGACACGTGTTGTGCCTGAGTACACTGAAGTAGAATAGAAGTAAAAAAATAAACTTGTTATTAGATTATATTCTACTAGCTTGCGTGACTTTGCACATGATTAAGTCATCATCTGCCTAGCCTTTTCCCAACTATGTTGGGGTCGGCTTCCAGTCTAACCAGATGCAGCCGAATACCAGTATTTTACATGGAGCGACTGCCTATCTGACCTCCACAACCCAGTTACTGGGTAATACGATACCCCTTGGTAAGACTGGTTGTCAGACTTTCGGGCCTCTGACTACTCGTAACGACTGTCAAAGATCCACGAATGACAGCCGGGACCAACGGCTTAACGTGCTTTCCGAGGCACGAAGGGGTCTCAGTATGTAAAGATGGTCACCCATCCACAGACCAACCGCGGCAAGCGTAGCTTAACCTGATCGATCGACCTGTGCGGCTGTTATTATTTAGCCACGGACCCCTCTCCTCTCCGCACATGATTAAGTACATTATAAAAAGTAGCCTAAGAAGTGCTATTCCAAGGAATAAGCTAAAATCTTCTTCATTCCAGCTTTCATTAAAATACATACAGAAGATAACATATTATTGTGATGGAGCGTCAGCTCAAATCTAACATTAAAAAATAATATATATTGGCCCTTTAAGTTTAATATAAGTTGCAGGAAATATTTTGATCCAAGCTTCCTCACGTCGGGGGACGGCTAATGAAAATTGGAAGTTAACAGCAGCTATATTTTCTACAATAGCATGCATTCATTATTGCTGGGTTTAAACCTCATCTGTTTGGCGTTTTCATTAGCCGTCCCCTGACGTGAGGACGCTTGGATCAAAATATTTCCTGCAACTTATATTAAACTTAAAGAGCCAATAATATATTATTTTTTAGTTTTTAGAGGTTTTTGTTTGAGTCGGGGGTTTTTAAAATTAACTTTTATTTCTTGCTTTATAAACAATAATATTATATTACTAGTAAAGTAAATATGCTATGCGATCGACACATGACTCGCCGAAATCTGCGAAGCTGAATCTCCCTCAAAACTAGGTCATATAATTGCAAACAAACGTTTGAACGCAACTGTACGAACAACAGCTTAGGTTTAATACGACCAAGAAGACCATCGATATGTATGAATCCGTCGCTTTTTTGTGGTCATTCGAATTTGGTCGGATAACCAGCCGTTGTTTACATGTTATGTTTTTTGCTTATATCTACTGAATGCGAAACATTCCAAGCTGAATATTTTCACTATATATTCTTGACTAGACGCACTATTTTTTGGTTTAAGCTACACATCTTGGGTTGAGCCGATTTCTTGTATTTTGCCGTCAAAGTTACGACCCCGTCGTTTTGACTTTAGGCAATATTATTCAATAAAGCATGCACGTACACTTTTGAAACTTGTTATGGTTATTATTAGCATCAAGAAGGACCGAACACAGTTTTCAGCGATCTTATACGTTTTCTCGTTTAGGCGCTGTGACATGTTTTCGCGTTTTCAAAAATGCGCGATTACTTGAAAATTATAAATATTTTCTTGAATCTAATTCTGTCACAAATACGCACAAATTAAGGGCTACTCGTGTATGTTTATTCTACAGGCGCACATACAATAGTTTTAGAGATACACGATTCTGCAAAACGTCACTCCAGCAGGAAACTCAATATCTCGAAAACCTGAAGACGCACAAATTATATTTTCAGCGCACATTTTTGCACAAATATAAGCTCTCTGCCCATGCACAATATTTCTCTCTCCGATCATTCGTTTAGAATTTTCCTGCTGGAAAAACGTTACCCTAGCAGGAATCGTTTTTTCCGTTTTTTTCCAAAACGACAAAGCGCACAAATTTTTTATTTGGCGCACATTTACAGCAGATTACGCACTAATTATACGTTCCACTCATATCACTCTAGGAGCTACTTTCCTGCTAGGGTAACGTACACGCCACGGCAGGGGTTGCGCAGGTCGTTGGAAGGATCCGGCGTCTGGGTCTCGAGGTTGCTTTGCACAAATCTGAGACCCTCTGTTTCCATGGGCCTCGGAACAAGCCACCACGCGATTTACACATAGTGGTAGGAGGGGTCCGCGTCGGTGTCGAGTCGACGAAAAAGTATAGGTACTTCATCGTCGACTCGACTTCTTCATCGACAAGTCCTAGGGGACTTGTCCTCGACAGCCGGTTGGACTTCGGGCCGCACATTTGGTGGCTGGTCCCCAGGTTGATCAGCGTTGCAGCTGCTGTTGCGCGACTGCTACCCAATTTGGGGGGCCCAACGCCTCCTGCCGAAGGCTGTACGTGGGGATTGTGCGGTCCATGGCCCTATATGGGGCGCCCGTGTGGGCGGATACTCTGACGGCCCGCAACGTTGCAATATTGCGAAAGCCGTAAAGAGCGATGGCTGTGCTGTAAGGGTGATAAGAGGATACCGTACGATCTCCTACGAGGCAGCAATTCTCCTGAATCAACCGGATCAACGCCCTGAAATCTGGACGCGAAAATCCATGCGATTCTATAACGCTGGCGGTAGGTGGAGCTTGCGCGTGGTCCGGTTCCTCGGGAATTCGAGCCACGAAGGACCGAGCTCCGTCAGATCCTAGTGGCTGAATGGAGGGAACTTACGATGCTAAATATTGTTATAAAAATGTTTTAGCATTGTTTCATCCCTAGGCCCAGTCGTGCATAAGCTATGGTACCCTTTAGTAATGGACTTCCAGGCTTCCTGTTCTTTTGAATATAGTAAGCCCCTGCTGTCCTTTTGCACTCTATTATACTTTGGTATCTGAAGCAATAATAACCACAAACATCTAAATAACAAATTTGGTGAAACGTAAAATTGGGCACGTTTCCGGATGACAGCGATGCGGATGAGTACTTCGACGCCTAAGTGTCCTTTGGTTTTTTTATTTTTTATTTATTTGTATAGTAGGTTAGTTAGTCTTTTATTTTAGTATCTAGTGTATATAGTTATATTGTAATTATGTGTGTACAGAAACAATAATTAATTTCTATGATTAAATACATACAACATTATAATCACACTAAAAACTAACTAAACACGAAGTGACTGCGTCGTGTTTCGCTGACTGGTGTCATGTAGCCGGCCACGAAACCGGCGGTACACAACACCCTTCGGCCAGAACTCTTCCTTGAGGAACTTCTCGAGATGATGTGTCGGAACACGCACCACGAACGACTTGAAGTTCGTGTTGTGACGCGACTCCAACTTCTCGACCCTCAAAGTCCAGTTGGTCTTCACACGTATGTACTCCACGATCTCTTCAACCTTCGTGGAGTGGTGCAGTCTCTGGACACGTACAGCTGCGTCGTCGGGATTGCTGGACGCAGCAGCATGGTAAACATTATAGGTTTGTTATTATTGAAAGAAGATGTCCTTTCTCCTCTAGAGTATAGTTAGGCGATCTCTTTTTCTTATCTTTATCCATTTTAATTGGTACAATAATTTGGTAGTTTATGTAAAAATACAGAATTCCAATAAAACTTGTGTTTATTTACTTGCAGTTTGATTGACATTCACGTCACGGTTCGGTTCATACAAACATGTCAAATATTAAATTGCTAAAATATGGTTTAGCAATTCTAATAACGTAAATTTGTTGAAATTAATGCCGTTATTTAAAAGTAACTTACTTTTTAAGTCTGTTTTAAATTTATATAAGAATAAAATTATTTAATATTATCAAACGGACTGCATCGCAGCAACCGCGCGCAGTCGATATATTCAACTGCATGCAGTTGTACGTTCGACTTCGTTCAGTCATGATATCAACTTCACGCGGTCGGCTGCAGTCGTGTGAAGTCAATATTAACTGGACTAACTGCACATTAACTGAATGAGGTTAGCGATGGAAAGCGTGCGTCGACACTACACCACTGTAGCCGACCGCGTAAAGTTGAAGTCACGACTGTATGCAGTTATTGCGACTGCAGCCGACCGCGTGAAGTTGATATCATGACTGAACGAAGTCGAACGTACAACTGCATGCAGTTGAATATATCGACTGCGCGCGGTTGCTGCGATGCAGTCCGTCTGATGGCAGCCTTATTGCCTGCGCAGACGACGGATTTTTGTCCGCGGACTTTTTTGTCCGCGGCGATAGAATGTATGGAAATCCCAGCAGTCTACTTTTCCTTCGTGTGCATTATTGCATAGATTTCCATACGTTCTATCGCCGCGGAAAAAAAAGTCGGCGGACAAAAATCTGTCGTCTGCGCAGGCTATTAAAGATATTTTATTTCTCACCAGCGCCCCGCCCCAGCTTAGCAGGGGTGCAATTTTTATTTCGAATTTCTGAATTTTTTTTCATACAAATCTTGTCCTGGGCTCCTGGCAATAACGAACACAACAAAACAAGGGCGAGTCGGACTCGCGCACCGAGGGTTCCGTACCATCATAACAATATGTTTTTAAATCATCTGCGAGGCTTATATTCGTCAGAGAATTTTAAAACTGCGTGCTCTGGTGTAGAATATTGCAGTTTTAGGTCAGCGCCATCTCTTGACCGATAGTGGAACTAATGTAACTTTTGTCGATAATGTCTGAAAAATATTTAGAGACATTGTTTTATTTTTCCTGTAATCTTTAGATAAACTTCTATGATATAGAATTATTTCAGATTTTTCTGTTTGAAAACTTCGGAGATAAGGGGGAACGGTATTTTTTTTTTACTTTTTTCATCAAAATTCGAAAACGCAGCGGCCTAAAAAAAAAGAAAAAATATATGAATGTGCAAACTGTTCTCTTTCATATGATACCCCACATGCCGTATCTCCAGTTTTTTAGACCCCCTTTCAGTCCCTGTTGAAAAAAAAAGAAACTATTTATTTCTTAATTGCAAAATAGTTGGGCAAAAGTCATCTAAAACTATTCCAAATTCAAGTTGATAGCATTAGTAGTTCTTGAGATATTCAGCTGTGACAGACGGAATGACAGACAGACAGACTGAGTCGCACCATAAGGGTTCCTTTTTACCATTTTGGTACGGAACCCTAAAAAGAATGATCCAATTTGGTGCAGTCGTTCAGAAGTTATGCGCGTACAGTACATACATTTCGACGATTCATTTTTATTTGATAAGAACTTACACAGTTCACTTCAAATGAGATACAAAGTGAAAGTCTGTCTGTCTGTTACCTCTTCACGTTTAAACCGCTGAACCGATTTAGATAAAATTTGGCAAGTCCGAGTCCCGGGCAAGGACATAGGATAGTTTTATCCCGATATTCCCATAGGATTGACACGTATGCGGGTAAAACCGCGGAGCACTGCTAGTAAATAATAATATATTTGCCTGGTGATATTAATATTTTACATCGATTTTATAACTTTCACAAAAAATGTGAATTCGGCAAATCAGTGGATATTTTATTTTTACACTTATTTCTGCTATAAAACCTGCAAAATTTAAACTAAAGTAAACATAGCGGCTAATATGTTCTGTTTCGTCATCATCTGCCTAGCCTTTTCCCAACTATGTTGGGGTCGGCTTCCAGTCGTAACCGGATGCAGCTGAATACCAGTATTTTACATGGAGCGACTGCCTATCTGACCTCCACAACCCAGTTACTGGGTAATACGATACCCCTTGGTAAGACTGGTTGTCAGATTTTCGGGCTTCTGACGACCCGTAACGACGGTCAAAGATCCACGAATGACAGCCGGGACCAACGGCTTAACGTGCTTTCCGAGGCACGGAGGGGTCTCGGTATGTAAAGATGGTCACCTATCCACAGACCAACCGCGGCAAGCGTAGCTTAACCTGATCGATCGACCTGTGCGGCTGTTATTATTTAGCCATGGACCCCTCCTTCCTAAATACTCCTATGCATTAATATTGTTAGTGTTTTCATTTATTGTTGTATTGTCATCTCCAAATTGTATAATTTAATTCATAATTTCCAGACCACCACCAAAATTGACGTTCAAAATGCAGCCTCCCGCAGAACACACATACAAGGCGGGAGGTTCAAACCAAAACATGAGTTCCAAGGAGCCCGAGGGCCTGCTGAATAAGATAGTTAGCAAAATGGGCATCAAAGTTATAGGCAATAAGAAAAAGGTCAGTTTTTATGAAGGTTATATAAATAATAAAATTATGCTCCCCCTAAAACTAGCCTCTTCTCATACAGAAAAGGAATTGCTAAGCATGGCGTCTGATTACGTGGTTCTGAGGGATTCAAAAGGGATTGAAGATTTTTATAAATGGAGCCAGGCATACCTACCTGTATGCCAGTTTTTTTTTCATAATGTTGGCCACGCATGAAACATTAGGACGAAACCCCGTGAAGCGTCACATTTCAGAGATATTACGGTCAAAGTTGATCACGTGACATTCATATTTTTTTAACATGCTTTACATCTTGTTGCGTAGATGTTTGAAACAATGACTGACCGCTTAAAATAATCAAACGATGATGTCAGCTATCGATTTATATCAGAAGGGCATATCTCATAATTTTAAGAACGTTCACAGTCGGATCTGTCAAAAATACCCGTAATTTTTCTACATTTTTGACAAGCTTTTGACATTGATTGTCGCTGAGATGAGATTGCGACTAGATTTTGAACGTTTTTAATTAAGGGAATTGGCCTTCAGGTCTCATGCGTGGCCGCCATTTGTAAAAACATCAAAATGGCGGACAGGTAGGTATGCCACGGACCTTCAAAGCCCTTTAATGAGTGAGGTCTAAGAATCTCACGCATGGCTCCGTCGGCCGCGACCACTGGCCGTAGCATCCAAGTACCTATCGCAACCCAATACACGTTGCGAACTTGGCTGTCACGACCAGCTGGCTGAACGACGTGCCTTAAGCTTTGGTTTCCTCCGAAAGCGGTTCAGTCATATTATATTGACGGTCATGAAAAGCTGTCATTTACACCAGTATTTGACATTAAGTCAAACTCCGCTGCCCAGAATTTTAAATCGTTAGATTTGCCCTTACCGTACTACGCTCAATGACAATCAAGTGTAGTCACTGTGTCATTGTAGGTGTCAGAACGAAACAGATGCGTTTCTTTTGACACGATTTAAATCTTTATACCACTGTCATCATTTTTCAGTTAGTGGTGACCGCCGCTCTTCGAGGACACCGTAGCTCTAGTGTGCTTTACTATGATTGTCAGCGTCTTGGTCAGGACTTCTGCGACAAACGTTACGCCGCGACTAAAGTCGGACTTTTAATTAGCTGCAGTAAAATTACACTTCTTGACTGTCAATTCGTAAAAAGAAATCAACTCAACTCAACTCAAAGCATTTATTTCAATTAAACCAATTACAGGCACTTTTGAATTGTCAAGGGGTCGGTCAGTCAGAAAGATGAAGCTAGTTGCCCATTCCAAAGCGTAGTTACCTATGGAGAAGAACGGGCAAGAAACTCCATGGACACTCTTTTAAATCAAAATAATATGTTTACAAAGTCTTGATTACATCATTCATGTTAAAAATTATGTATGTGAGAACGATGCAGAACGTTAAAAGCGTCCATAATGATAAGTCGAGAAAAAAAGCAATTCAAATATTAAATTAAATTAAAATAAGCCAATAAGCCCACCTACACCAACCTACTTCGTAACGTATATTTACACAGCACTGCTTCAATTAAATTACAAACAGCCGGACCATCATTCTGTATCGAAAAAGGCGTTAAACAAGGAGACCCGCTTTCACCCAAACTTTTTAACAGCGCTCTTGAAGAAGTGTTTAAAAGGTTATCGGCAAATTGGGAGAGATGCGGCATTGAAGTCGGCGGGGTGCGGTTAACAAACCTCCGCTTTGCTGATGACATTGTCGTATTTTCCCCCACGGCGGCAGAACTGGAGCTTATGTTAAACCAACTCAGTGATGCAAGCCTTGAGGTTGGACTGGCGATGAACATGTCGAAGACCAAGCTAATGTCAAACACCACTAAATATAGGATCAGAGTGAATGGTGAGGAATTGCAATATGTCCATGAATACATCTACTTGGGCCAGTTACTCTCTTTCCAGTCAAGACAAGACAAGGAAATCTTAAGACGAACTGAAAATGCCTGGAAGAGCTACTGGTCCATGAAAGAGCTTATGAAAGGAAATCTGCCTTTGACACTAAAGCGAAAAATTATGGACATGTGCATCCTTCCCATTCTGACCTATGGATCCCAGACTTGGTCTTTGACAAACATTCAAAAGTCCAAACTCAAGGTTTGCCAACGTGCAATGGAGCGCAGTATTCTAGGCGTCAAATTGACAGACCATATTCGCAACACCACACTGCGTTCCAAAACACAAATTACTGACGTTGCTCAAAAAGCCGCTAAACTGAAGTGGGACTGGGCTGGCCACGTCTGCCGTATGCCCAATAAGCTGTGGGCCAAAATAACCACCACGTGGAGCCCTGAAACAGGTAGAAGGCGTCGCGGCAGACCCCGTAGAAGATGGCGGGACGAGCTGGACAAAACAAACGACCAGTGGTCCACTTTAGCCCTGGATCGAAAGAACTGGAAGTCATGGGGAGAGGCCTTTGCCCAGCAGTGGGATGATGCAGGCTAACAGTAACAGTAACATGGCAGCAAAGAGATGACCAGTCCCCACTGACGGCGCCCGTTCACGAACATGACGCATGTAAATGTTGCCACACTATCTCTACCATTGATGTGATTTTAATTTAGACATTCGAAATTGACAAATTTTTTAAATGATCTTTGTATTGATCGGATAAAAATATGTTGTAGTTTCATATCAGCCTAAATATATAGGTGAATTTTTCAAGTGGGCGTGGATGGCCAAATTCGAAACCATGAGGAATAGCGACTGTCAATTTTATTGTCATGTACTATTAAGTTACATTTTTATTCGTCGCATAAAAATCCCTTGCCGTGCCGTGCCGACAGTGGGCGCAGGCGCTAGGGTACAAGTAATATAAGTATGAATTCTTTAAAATAAGAAGTAGTTTATTACAATCCAACATTTTCCTGAAGTTTGCCGTATGTCATTACTTCCCAAAATTCGATCCTTATTAGCGACACTTTCGAATGGTGTAATGATAGTGTTATCTTTTTCTAAATCAAATGGTTCGATTCCTGGCTATAAATATTGATTTTTCAAAAATCCAATGATGCAGTTTTAGTTTTCATCAAAATCGAGCCCGAGACTCCTTTGAGTACTTTTCGCTATTCCTCATAGTTTCGGATTTGGCCATCCACGCCCACCTGAAAATTTACCCTATTATACTTAGTTTACTAAAGATAATTTTGTAATTTTTTTTTACTCTAAAAATCCTACTATAAATTAAAGTTCTAATTAGGAATAACGTTTACCTACTTACTATACAGGGTTATTTGCAAACCACCACAAACCTCAAAAATAGAATATTTAATAGAAATGTTCGTGATTACAATTAATGCGTTTTATAAATCCAATCCGATCACTGATGTGATAACAAAACAATAATTACGCATTGCTATTTTTTTTATTGTAAATTTATATGAACCTTAGGTAATTTCATTAAGTATAATTTATATACTATCTTCTTTTATATAAAACCAATTTAACACTGATCGATTTCGAACTGAATGTTACTTGAATGAATCGCTTCTTTTGTCACATCACTATTTAAATTTCGTTAAAAAGTGGCAACACATAAGCTGTCATTTTACTGCAGCTAATTAAAAGTCAGACTTTAGGTGTCGTCGTCGCCGCGTAGTACGTGAAGTCTCTTAAAATATAGTACCACATCCTGCTTGTCTACCAAAGCGAAACGGAGCAGAGACAACTTAAATCAACCAATAAGAACTGCATATATGTGCTGACCAGCTACTTAGCCTGTATTTTTCCCCTGCAGGGCCTCCCTCTGTCATTCCCAATCGCTGATAGTACGGGCGAGTTCTCCCGGATGGAGCCAAGTGTCACGCCATCTTCGACCGCAAATACCACATAAATAATTGGCAATTGTAAGGCGTCTCTGCTCTTCTCCTCGTCGCTTAGGTAAACATTTAAGCTTCGTATGCACTGACAAGTGGCTTGCTTAGCGCCTAGAGCCTCGTGACTTAACATCCTTCTATACACGCCAGACGAAGGCGCCAAGCACGCAGTGCGGCCCATTGCGGAAATCCTAGAGCGTTCGTTTCACTTCGATACTCGGATGGCTGCTCGTTAGGCTCTAGGCGCTAAGCAAGCCACTTGTCAGTGCATACGTAGCCTTAGGTCGAAGTCACACAGCTAGGAGCGTCGCTTGGTTCTAAGCTCTGGCGCGCATCAACGCGGGACCCGTTCACACAGCGATGTACAGACGCCAGCACATCAAGCTACTACAATATGTCAAATTTCTTTAATAGATTTTCAAATTGATCACTGAAACTTAAGGTTCAAAGTTGATTGGGAAAATTTGACAGCTTGATGTGCTGGCGTCTATACAGTATGATATTTTACTGCAAAAAAATACATGGTATATTTAAAAACGTATACATGTATATTATACGGTCGGGATAAGATAACACCAACATTGTACACTTAGTTCGCAATAAACGTTTTGACTTTGACTTTGATCACTCGTTAACATTCCACTGTTCATTCAGTTAGAAACAAATGCAGTATGAAAATTCCATGTGATCCTAAAATTATGCAGTAAAAATATCGTACTGATCATTGCTGTGTTAACGGGGCAATGGCCACACTGTTGCTGGGTGCCCCGCTGAGTGACAGCCGATGTCAAACGCTTCACTTGAATGTTCATTTTTATGTAATTCCACGCTCATATGACACCGACAAAATTCTATATGAATGAATTTTCATCTGCTTCTTTAATTTAATTTTTCGATCACTCTGTAGGCGAGTGAAAGATTGCCATCTTTTGGTTGGATCGGCGGGTAATTGCGTAACAGACTTACAGTAGCAATAGCTTTCATTTTGATAGTTCAACAACAGTTTGCGTTATGTACGTTGCTGAGCCGACAAATTTTTCTAACATATGAAGCAGTGGATTATCAATATCCTTCAAAACGATTCTGATTGTGATTAATAGTGTGTTACGCAATTAGGGTGCGGGGTCACAAATAGGGAGCTTGGCACAAAACGAAGCTCCTAGCTGTATGACTTTCACCTTAGGTCAACCATATTCATTTCTTTATTGTCAGGTACCTACATCCCATTGATAAACGGGTACAGCCCACTGAGAAAACAAACCAACAAAATATCATCTACCTAACAGTTATTTAGGTGTTTAGTAACTTTCATTATTCAAAGGTAGTCAAAAAGGCAAGCATTCGGGAACTGAACAAAGAAAAGAAAAGAAAATTTATTCGAAATAGAAAGCTAAGGATTAACGGACAAGGAAACCCTACCTCGTCCGAATCCAAAGGTAAGAAAATAATTATATTATTTGAGGCTTCCTAGAAAGTTCTGCTAAATTACGTGACTGTTGTCCCATCACACAAGGGATACGGCCTCTTCTCAAACAAAAAACGAATGCCCAGTTGATGTTATGCAACATTTAAAGTAGGTATTATGTCGCCTAAGCTTTGGTTTTTAAACTATGGGTTTCCTTAGAAAGCCGCTGGCTGGGTTTCTTTTACATGCTGTCTACATCTCTTTATTTCTTGTCCTATCGCAGGTATGCTGGAAGAGATTTCTTATGAAATAAGCATCACCTTTGTACCTATTTTTCTGTTCTGTTTTTTCTTGTCTGTTTATATATGTGTGTACATAAATGGTAAAATAAATAAATAAATAAATAAAGTGGTGCTGTCTTATAATGGCCGCAAAATTACGTCTGTCTTCAAAGTTCGTCATTTCCTCCGGTGCACGGTGGTACCGCCTTAGGTCATAAATGCAAAAATTCATCATCAATTACCCCCACTTTAATTACTTATAACGATTTACCGATAAACAAACTACCCAAAAATATAAATATGTCACCCATTTTACCTAATTATCACTTATTTTTCGACCTCCGAAGTGAACACATCATTACGTTGCGCTCGCCTTATTAGTAACTCATTAGCACATATTGTTTGTGTAACGGTGAATTCTAAGAATTGCATTGTTTTTGAGCGGTGTTTGTGACATGGATTTCCAAGATCAAGGTATGTTCTTACTATTTAGTTATATTTTTTAAATTTTATTTGACTTATTATGCCTTGTTTTTACGTGCTACGCCACAAAGGATTTCTAGCAAATATTTAACTTATTCTTGACTTCACATAGACTTACAACTAATTTCAACCATATTCGAATACTCTCACATATCTTAAATTAAAGATTGAAGTATCTATTTTGAAAATATAAAAGATTTTTTTGCGTCCTTTTGCGACTTTAGTTGCTATATAGCCTCTACGACTGCGTAGGCTCAGGCGTAGCTCGGTCTACGAAACATACGTAAAATATTTTAATTTTTTTTTCAGGTACTTTGATTAAATGTACTTTCTCAAGGATGCATTTCTTTGAGATTTGGTCTGCCGTAACTGGAATTGTTCCTCAGAAACTTCAACACGTGTTGGAAACTATTCTAGCTTCACTGGATGAGGTGGAGAATCTAGACATTAGGAACTTGGATAGTAAGATACACAATTTATGTAAAAGACTTGATAGATTTTGGAAAATTGTCTCTAGAAATAAATAAAAGTTTTTGCATAAGTACTCAGATTGGTTAAATGAAATTGAATGTGTCGAATTAGTAAGAAGTAATGAGCAGTGCATTCAAGAAAACGCGAACCAGCCCGGGCCATCTTGCGAACGCGGACGCCCGAGGAAAGATTTTTCAAATTATCTTATTTGTAGAATTATCTAATTATCTATTTTGCATTCTGCAGTTTCAGCTGAAATTACTGGCTTAAATAAAGATTTGATTGATCGTTGTTCCACAATTTTACAAGCCTTGTCCTCGGGTTTTAATATTGATTCGGAAAAATTTAATGAATATGCTTTGGAAACCGCGCGACTTTTAATTCAAGAATATCCGTGGTATAATCTCCCAGCTTCCGTTCACAAAGTCCTCATCCATGGTGCTGAAGTGGCACAGAATGCTCTATTATCTATCGGGGAATTATCCGAAGAGGCAGCAGAATCTAACAACAAATATTATAAGGCCTTCAGGCGGGACCACACAAGAAAAATGTCGTGAGAACTTACGAATACGGACTTACTTAACAGACTTTTACTCAGCTCAGATCCATTCATTACTAGTCTTCGGAAACTTCCCCGAAAGAAAAAGAGCGTTATATCGAGGCAGGTTTTAGATTTATTACGAATTTAGTTTAAATTGAAATTAGGTTGGTTGTTGTGGTTATTTTAACTTAGTTGTGGTTATGATTTGTAAATAAATTGTAGTTTTAGTTTTCTTACTTTTTGTTGTATATAATATGTGTAATATAATATAAAAGAATACATATTTAATTATATTCCTTCATGAATAGTATTGATATCATATTCAGATGTATTTCCGAACGAGGGACAATAAATCTCAAATATTGGCTATTTAAATTTATATATAAACATTACATATTGTACAGTTTATTATATATTAAATTATGTAAATAAAGCATTAATGTACACTTGTGAAGTATTTTTTATTATTTACCCTTCAGAAAAATCTCATTTAATGAAGTAAGGTATTTATGACCGCGCTTGTAGGGCGCTTGAACCACCGTGCGGTGTTTTGATATTACGATGTTAAAAACGGTCTATTTAAGGACGGACGGACTGCCGTCATTTGACGACGGTTCCGCTTTCTTAGGAAACGCAGGCTTTAACACGTAACTTAATACTCTTTTGCTAAACCCCATTCATTTTCTAATGACTAATTTATTAGTTGTATTAACAATAAAAGACAGCCGCTGAAAATGCTCGCCCTTCACCACTTCTAGAATTGAAACTGGGATCAAGAATAGTCGTTGCAAGTCTATGAGCGCTCGTCATCTATCATTTATGCCACGGACATAAGGTTCAATTTGCTACGGTTGGCGCGCGCTTGTGAAATGCAACGTCTATAAGGCGACGTACACACTGACTGGTGTCTTGCTTAGCGCCTATACTCCATTTACTATAGCATTAGACAGAAGTTAAAAAAGGCTCTTTTAGGGGCACACAGAAAAGTACAACAAACATTATTACAGTCAAGATTGATCAATTTAAAAAACAGCAGTCACACTTAATTGTACTTATTTAACCTATCTACCTTCTGAAATTACAAGGCTTTCATTCAATATTATTTAGTTTTTACATAAAATCGGTAACGTTTTTCATGTCACTATAACTCTATCAAATGTAAAATGTTGCCTATTCCCTTCATAAGTTGTGGCAGCACGTGTTTTTTTTTATTTTGTCGGTTTATGATTCTATTCTATTTAAATTTTTAACGTTCAAAAGTGCCTTTAATGTGCCTATTTGAAATAAATGATTTGACTTTGACTTTCAGCAGTGACTAAATTGTTAATGGTGTTTTGTGTCGTATTTGTTTGTTTGTTGAAAACATAATAATAATATGGACATGCTATTGTGATAAAGTTAAACTGATTGTTGCTAAAAATTGTTTCATTTCATGTACCTATCCAAGCATCGTGACGAGTAGATAGATAGAATATGCTTTATTGTATGCCATACATTGTTACTTACAAAAAAAGTACATAAATTATTTATTAAAATTGTTTGAACTTTAACTTGAAAATAAAAGCTTTCGTACTTCTGCCTCTTTTTTCTAATGTTATAATAAATGGAGTATAGAGCTGTTCGATACACGCTAGGCGCGAAAATTTTAGGGCGTTCTTTTCGTTTTGCTACTCGCAAATTGACTCGCTAGGCTCTAGGCGCTAAAGAAGCCACCTGTCAGTGCGTGCGTTACCTAACCCGCGCATTTCCGACGGGGCTGTCTCTCTTCTCCTCAGTTGAATGTAAGAAGGAGAACCAACTGACCGCATTGCCCCTCGGTTGTTTTTCTTCCCCAGATCGGCAAAGAAAAGTAGTGGTTTTATATTTCCCGAATCTAACACACGTGCTTTGTTTCAAGAGGCCTGTCATACTCTTCGGACAACCAAACCAAGTCAAATATGTGACATTCAGGCCACTTACGACTATATCCAGAAACTACAGAAGACGTTACCGGCTAAGACATTCGAGGCCTTAGTGAGAAATATCACTTGCTACAAGTATAAAAATGCTGACTCCATCTTTACTATACCGTATAAGAAACTGGGGAAAAGATGGGACTGGATCAGGAAAAAGAGATCTTTAAAAGTACATTTCTATAACAAACCCAAAGATGAGCTTGATTTGAATGACGATGCCTTTGTCGTGAATTTTGAAAATTACTCTCAAGAGTTGTATGAAAAATTCGTTAAGGGTAGCGATGGTATTTATAAAATTGTTCAGAGAACTAAAAGAACAGTTAATTTAGAAGCTTTGGAACGTGGATTGAGGAATATTCCAACTTTGATGCCTGGCGAGGTTAGTTTTTTCTAAATTTTCTTTAACCATTCTGGTGTTGAGGATAAAATGGCGGCACGAGCTTGACGCCTACAGACAGGATTGATCCACACTAGCTGAACACAGGCAGGGAGGAGTGGAAAGGGGACAAGGGACAACATTGGCTAAAAATAAATAAATAAATTCTAGTGTTATCTCTTGGTCCATAACGATTCCCGACTCGCGAGTATTTTACTCAGTCATGCGAAGGAGTATCGTATTACTCAGTTACTGGATTGTGGATGGCAGATAGGCAGTCGCTCTATGTAAAATACTGGTTTTCAGCTGCATCTGTGAGACTGAAAGCCAACCCTACCGTAGTTGGAAAAAGGCTAGGCAGATGTTGATGATAATCTTCTTGTTTTTCCAGGATGAGGTTTTCGTAATGTTAGGAGACTCTGTTACCCTGGACTGCGGCCTTCTGCCTGTACTTACTTGTGACGGGAAAATCAAATGGAAAACGGACAGGAAGCGAATGCTGAAGCAAGACAATGTTTATGTGGATGGCATTAGCGTCACCATCCATAATGTGGAACCTAGGAATGTTGGGACCTATACTTGCAGCTTGGTAAGAGATTTTTCTTTAATTATATAAGCTAGGATTATTTATGCCATGAAAACTTTGCATCAAGCTAAGGAATTTGATGATGTTACACCTTGACACGAAGTAGAGGTTTATAAAAATGTGTAGTGTAACAAAATATGTCAATCTTGTGCAATTTGTGTGATCCTTCAAACTGGAATAAAATTTGACGGTGCTTTTTTAGAAAAACCTATTCACGAAGATGTTTTTTTCCAACGTTTTTTTGATGGTATTGATTTTAAACTGTAAATAAGCAACAGGAAACTTTGGCTGTAGACGAACGCAGGTATCGCAAAGAAGGATGAAGCACTTGATCAGCCACTGGACCAGCGGTGTCTTAGATTGAAAAACATTTAAATGTCGATTTAGAACCCCAAAGGTTTATAATATAGCTAGCGGCGCCCCGCGGTGTCACCCGCATAAGTTTCGATCCCGTGGGAATATCTGAATAAAAACTATCCTATCTGTTAATCCTGGTTATAAACTATCTGTGTGCCAAATTTCATCTAAATACGTTTGGAAGTTTTTGTGTGAAAGAGTAACAAACATCCATCCATCCTCACAAACTTTCGCCTTTATAATATACTAGCTGCGCCCCGCGGTTTCACCCGCATAAGTCTCGATCCCGTGGAAATATCGGGATAAAAAGTATCCTATGTCCTTTCCCGGGACTCAAACTATCTCTATACCAAATTTCAACTAAATCGGTTCAGCGGTTTAGGCGTGATAAGGCAGACAGACAGAGTTACTTTCGAATTTATAACATTAGTATGGATTATTATTAGTAGGAAGGATAATAAAGCCTTTTTTACTGATAAACTAACACTAATTACAGTATAAATAAAAACCAAAAACAAGCATTGCACTTCGGTATCATCGTCAATCAGCGCGGCCTTTGACGCTAGGCCTGCCCCTGCCTCGTCCATTTTTCATGATCTCGTGCGTCTCTACTCTACCCACAGGTACTAGAGTATTATATTATCTGTGCCACAGGGCACCAGCTGTCTCAACTAAATATCATCGTCTTGGTTTACGTTGCCTTCCTCTACTTCTTTTAGATCCATCTTTAATTTGCCATTCCGTTATAGCTATAGACCACTTATTGTTCCTATCGCGGAGCATATGACATATGACATATGACCAACCCATCTCCATTTGTCTTTATACCCACGACCGCGACGTTATAATATGCGTTTGGGGTGAGAGGATGTGTGTTTGTTTTTAGTCATTTAGTTTGGTAATTTTCTGCAGTTTTATCTGTTATCTGTTATTGCTGATGCTAATAGTCCAATAAAATCATTACAGGATCATAGTGTCCGGCATAGTCTTAGTCTGAACGTGCTGACGGTGCCATCTGTCGACGTCGTGTTCCTGCCGGTGTACAAGACTGTAGAAAACTGTTCTTATGATGTAAGTAGCATCCTCTACAACACTCGTTAGATATAAAATAATTACTTACTTTAAATTAGATATTGAGCAGTGGTGGTAACGACCGCGAGCCCTTACGAGTTTTATGTCGTCGGTTCAAACCCAGACAGGCGCTTTACTTTGTTTAAATTAGTTCATCACCACTGCTCTCAAAACGGTGAAGAAAAACATCGTGAGGAAACCGGCATGTCTTAGAACCAAAAATTCGAAGACATGTGACATCTACCAACCCGCACTGGGTGGGACCGCAAGGTGGTTTACGGCCCACTCCCTCTCACCGAGAGTAGGCCTGTATCCCAGCAGTGGAAACATTATAGGCCGATTATGTATAAAATAATAATTATGCTATATTGTATCTACACCAAAGTTGTAAGACGGCTCGAACATATGGACCTTAATGGCTCTATCTCACTAGGACACCAATGGCGGCGCAGCCATGATCGCACTGCCAAAAAATGTATGGTTGGTTGCGCATCCAATTGGACGCCTGGTGAGATACCCACCATAAAGCTGTATATATTTTGCTGGCAGGGCAACCATGGTTGCGCCACCATGGTGTCCCGGTGAGATATAGGCCTTAAGTGTAGCACCTGGTAAAGTTTGGCGCGCTTGCGCTTGCAATGCTTTTTAAATTAGATTCTATACCAGCAACACATCGGGCCGAAATAACGGCCTAATTTCGGCGCATGCGTAAAAACCGGTCGGGCGGTACTTCGGTCTTCATGGTATTTTGTAAAAAAAAAAATCGACGAATAAAGTCGAAAACGAAACGTCACAAGTAAATCCTTCCCAGGATTTACCAACTTCCAAATGACCTTCATTGAAACTGCTTTGAGGAATCTTGAAAACGTTTTATTTTTACTGCCTTTGCCTTTTTTGCAGGACCTCAAAGCCATCCAGCGACTCAGTGGCTTAATGGCGAACGAAATTCGTTGTGGAAAAGCTTGCTCTATAAGAATTGATGAGCCAGTCTGCCAGAGAGACAAGGTCCGTCAGAATATTCTTTTAAATGGTCGAGATCTTTGTAATAAGCCTGAAAAGATCCAATGTGTCATGCATGAAACTCTCAATGACTATTACGACGAATTCTAATTAAAATGAGCAGTACATGTAATCACCCCGCTTAGTAAGCGGATCGGTGATCGCAGGACCATTGTTATTATTTATTTATTTATATAAATATACTTGATTGTACACCATAAAAATACATAACATAAAAAACACACCAAACACTACAAAATATACAATGGGCAAACTTATTGCTTTCTGCGGCGATCTCTTTCAGGCAACCTTGGAATGCCTGATTTTCCTGGACACAAAATGGGGCTGTCGTTGGTGGAAATCATATGTATACAATACACTAAAATAGATACACAGATATATATCCTAAATTATAGATACATAAATACATACATACTAAATATATAAGGTGCTATAAAAATATCTGCCACGGCTTCAATGGGAAACAGTATACTGTATATAGATTACAATAGTAAAGATACATTATTGATCTTATGTCATAATTTTTTTCATGCAAAAAAATGTGCATATAAATTTGAATTGATTTAGTTGCATGAAACCGTCCCATAGTAATTAGCTGTTGCCGCACTGTCATTTAATTTCGTAAAATGTGACGAAGCGACACATCGCGCGCAGTTTGTGAACCAAGTTATGCAGAATAGGGTAAATGTTAATTTAATTACTTTATTTTCTTAAATTGATTTAACTATTCTAGGCCACAAAATATCTTCACTACTGTAATCTATGTACAAAATAATGTCTCCCATTGAAGCCGTGGCAGATATTTTTATAGCACCTTATATGTATATGCAAAGAAAATAAAAGAAGACTATAATAGGTAGATGATTGCAGTTAGGACAACATGATCACAACGACAGGTCCTAGTGTTCCTTTATGAGTCTTTTGAACACAATCATGTAACGACTGCGCGCTTTTTATTTGAACTAGAAGAACGTTGCTGCCCATCTGCTGCCCATCCTCTTCAAATAATCCCTTAGTCGCCTAAAAAAGTGATGAGTGAAATTGGCATACTCATTGCCGAGGTAGAGAGTAGTGGTGGCCCAGTGGTAATGGCCGCGACTTAAGAGTTGTAGGTCGTACGTTCGAACCCAGATAGGCGCTTTACTTTGTTTAAATTATTTCATCACCACTGCTCTCAAAACGGTGAAGAAAAACATCGTGAGGAAACCGGCATGTCTTAGAACCAAAAATTCGAAGACATGTGACATCTACCAATCCGCACTGGACCCACGTGGTAGATTATAGCCCACTCCCTCTCAAAGAGAGGAGGCCTGTGTCCCAGCAGTGGGAACAACATATATATGCTGATTCATCAACTGCCGAGCCTTTTCCCAACTATGTTGGGGTTGGCTTCCAGTCTAACCGGATGCAGCTGAATACCAGTATTTTATATGGATCGACTGCTTATCTGACCTCCACAACCCAGTTACTGGGTAAAACGATACCCCTTGGTAAGACTGGTTGTCAGATTTTCAGGCCTCTGACGACCCGTAACGACTGCCAAAGCTCCACGAATGACGGCCGGGACCAACGGCTTAACGTGCTTTCCGAGGCACGGAGGGGTCTTGGTATCACACACGCCCTCTCGCTCCGCCCAGAGCGGGCGAAGTTATTTGATAATTTCCCACCGCAAAAAAAAAGACAACACCATCACTGTGTAGGTACGCTACGGATGTGACTTACAGTAGAGAATGATATCTAGTGAGAACTGTCTAAAAATCTCCATCACGCAGTGCGCATGCGTGGTGATCAAAGCTCGTTCCTTCTTTGTATGGATAGAGACTGTTGCCCTGCAGTGGGACACGTAAAAATTTGTACTTTATTTGCAATTCCTCGTCTTCTTCCAGGGCACCAACAGCACCCTGATTAGGGCCACAGCCGTCATATCCCTGAGTCCTCGTGAACTCAACTGTAGCTTGCAGTGTAAGCGAGATATCGTGTCTTCTCTTGCGATGCTCTGCGCTACCAACTCTGCTGTACTATCTTCTATTACAGGTATCTGCATTGTTCTTCTTTACTTCAGGTAACTAATGCCCGGTTTCTGAGGTTTTTAAACGGAGTTTATCCTTTCGATAGTGATTAATTGGTTCGATATCGTGTTTCTGAACACGTCATTAAGGAAGAATTTAGCTTAAAAATCGAGTGAATTATTATCCTAGGGTTTATCTGAAAACCTCAAAAACCGAGCATAAGGAAGGAATTGGCTTAAATAAATAATTATGTCGAATAAATAGCTATTGAAAGTTTAAACTCCGTTTAAGAATTCCTCAGAAACCGGACATTAGTGTAGATAGGTCAAGGTTTTCTTGTTGGCTTTTAAGGATGAAGTTGTCATCTCTTTCTGCCACCATTTTTTCCTTTTTCTAATAATGTTTTTTCCGAAGATTAAGAGGAAATGCGGGTGGTCGTTTCTCCATAGAAACGCTCTCGCTAGTTTTCTTTCTGGTTAATGACCATAAAACAATGATTTTTATTACAGAATAAAAAATATTAACTACTTGTTATGTCCCTATGTTTTCCTTTTTGATGATACATTATTTTTATAAACACCAGAACCCTCAAAAAATGCGGATTTAAACCGCTGTCAACAGAGGCAGATCTAGTGTACAAATTTGACAACTATTAATGAAAAAAGAAAAACATAGAGACACAGTATATCCTTCTTATTCAGTTTATAAAATATCTTTTAAATTGGTCCAATATTGGAGGAGGAAATAGGCGAGAGCCAAACCTCGAATTACGACTTTTTACTTAGGATTTTTCAAAAGTCTCTCCGACCGCATTTCCTCTTAAAATTATGTAACTTCTCGTTGCTCTACTCTATTAG
The DNA here is from genome assembly GCA_914767645.1 of Hydraecia micacea. Taxonomy (NCBI): domain Eukaryota; kingdom Metazoa; phylum Arthropoda; class Insecta; order Lepidoptera; family Noctuidae; genus Hydraecia; species Hydraecia micacea. Next base: position 9,382,612 of record OU611802.1, on the reverse strand, counting down.
TAGTCGCGAATAGTCCCAGGTTCGATCCTCAAGTCGGAGATTTTTATTTTTGGGTTTTTCACATCATGAATTTGTCAAAAGTAATCAGTGGTCTGGGCTAGTAGTAACATTGAACTCACCGCCTATTATCTACATCATAATATTATTATACGGGACTTCAAAATAACTGGCGAAACGTAAGTGTACTAGCTAGACACCGCTCTACCTTCAGACAATATAGGGTAATTTGTATGTATTATTTCAGTGCTGGTATCAAAAGATGGAGTCAATGAGACCCTGGTGCCCTGGAAGGACCTTGTGAGACCAGTTGTGACACATACACTGAGAAAGAAAGGTAATATTTCTGACTAATTACTAGTCTCCTTAACAGATGATATTTGAAAGACAGAAAGAAAAAGGAAAATAAATAATTTGCGCCTAATAAAATCTTACTGCGCCCCACGGTTAAACCCGCATAAGTCTCGATCCCGTTGGAATATCGGGATAAAAAGTATCCTATGTCCTAATCCAGATGGTCTATTGCAAATCCGTTTAGCCGTTTTAGCGTGAAAGGGTAACAAACAAACGTACAAAAAAAAACAAATATCTCTTTATAATATTACTTTAGATAAAGCACAAAAAATATAATATACCTAGCAAAAATAAGGAAAATAATGTGTCACATGCACGAAAACCGTTCATCAATTTCTTGCGTTTAGACACAATGTAACATCCACCAACCCGCTGTGTCCACGAGGTGGATTACGGCCCACTCCCTCTCACAATGAAAAAGCCTATGTCCCAGCAGTAAGAACATTATAGGCTGATTATAACAAGACCCGTAACCATGTTTCCAAGGCTTGATTAAATACCACGACTTGACTAAACTTGAATTTAGCATAGAAACGCGGCGGCTGCCACCTGCGTTTCTAACAGAATAAATTCAAGGATAATGATCGTCACCGCATCAGTGCGCGTTTAGCCTATTATATCGTTCTGTATCAATAGAAGGACACAGAACAGGATCTCCACATAGATAATAGCCCACCTTCCATCCTGCGCCGCATGCCCTGTCATCTGCACTTGATGATCTTATGACTGCGTCAGTGAGCGGAGTTCGCGCAGCTGAATTTTGGGTCAAAGATGTTAGAACTTTTTGGCATCGATACGCTAAGAAGAAGAATAGAAATGATGATTGATCTTCATCCTGCAGACACCAACGGCCACCATGAGTACCACAAGCTGGTGCCATTCCTGTCTCCCGGCAAGGCGAATGTGGTGCTCATCTGTCCTGCTGGCTACTACCTCCTGCCGAGATTCAAACTTTGTGGTAAGTATCATCATTCTATCTTTTAAACTCAGTTGCCTAGACCTTTAGGGTCGGCTTCCAGTCTAACCGAATGTAGCTAAATACCAGTATTTTAGCGACTGCCTATCTGACCTCCACAACACTGTTACTGGGTTACACGTTACCACGCGTTAAGGTGCGTTGGCAGTTGATTGACCGACAACCTTGAAATGGCTTATGTTCAACAGTAGACTGCGAAAGGATGAGATTATAACTATTCCAGATAGTTTTGTGGCGACATCTGTACCACCTTTTAAAACTACGCAAGACATCTATTGTCACAAATTCTACATCGCACATGCAAAGTTCACCGCGAAGTCTGCATACGACTGCCCGACAGCAACAGTCGAGCAGTAGCCCACTAGACTCAACACCCGTGTGGTCGGCGCATCATCCCCCTTTTGAATGGAGGATGAGGAACTATCCATCCCGTTCTTTCATAACTACAGTATTTTCCGCAATCTGTTTTTCATATTCGAACTGTACATTAAATCATTTACAGGCACTTTTGAAGTGTCAAGGAGTCGGTCAGTTAGTCAGTTCAGCTAGTGGTCCGTTCCATAACGCAGATCTTAAGGAGAAGAATGGCTCCATGGACACTTTTTCAAATCAAAATTTCTTGTATCTCTTGTTTTATCAGCTCTGATTTTTCCCAGCATCCTGTCCACTGGACACGTCATCAAAGGAGGGCGACAACACATGCCAGTCGTGTCCTCGCGGTACTGGTGCCGAGCCCGGCGCCGCCAAGTGTCACGTCGTCAAAACACATCCGCGCAGGTATGATGTACGTACTCTTACCTTATAACCTAGCGACTTTCTGAAACACCGAGCCCTAGTTAAGACTCAGACTTAGCTTCTTTCTTTACCTGCTGAACTTAGGCTGATCTATCAGTCCAAATTCGCAATTTTCAGTATCTCCATCCCTTTTTTTTTTGTTTAGAAGCATCCTTTAATAGGGTGAGAAAGATTGCTTGCAAGCGCCTGCGCCCTTCAGTATTGACGGGCCGCTTTCATGACTGACTGTATCATCAAACTTAAAGGATTTTGGAGCCTTGCGAGGAGTGGTGCATCCTTTATTTACCTACTAAAGCAGGGGTTCCCCCAATCTTTTTTATACTGCGACTCCCTTTGCATGCTGGGTTTTTTTTTGCGACTCCCCTGGGATAACTAAGTAGTAACAACTAATAAGTTAGGGGACTCCTGCACTCCTGTGTTTAACGAGGCGATGAAGAAAATGGACAACTTCCTTCCTATTGTCTTTTGATATCTTAATTGGGCTTTACCTACATTTCTTCATTCGATAGCTAAATATGTAAACACGCATTGTTTGCAATAGGTTTGGACTTCGGAAATAGCGCTGTCAAGCATAAATCTTTGAACAAGCACAAACGTTTCTCTTATGTATCGTGTAGTTCGTTCCTGAGTGGCCACCACCCACCTCAGACATTAACCTACATGGTTGTCACATGATCTAACCATGATAATATCAGGAGGCCTACCACAAGCTCTTAACGCGATCCATTTTAGGACCTAAACTGAACTGTTCTTCTAATTCGTACCATGACGTCAGTTTAACGATTCAATTTAGGCCATGCCATCTGACTGCGATTGTCCCAAACTGAGTCGCAAGTTTTGGGTTAAAAGTAAATGCCCCTGAGCGTAATGGACGTCATGGTACGACTTTGAGCGATGCAGTTCTAAACTGAAATGTCTTGCTTTTGAATCGTTTTTAATTAGATCATGGTAGGCCACCAGAACTATAATGTAAAAGAGGCTTTGATCTCCGATTTTTTGTGTTATTTCTCAGAGTAGTAGGATAGGAAAAACCGACCTCATTTAGTATTGAAATATTATTCATCTGATATAATACGTTTATTAGTAAGGGGGTACATGTACAGTTGTTGAACCGGTCAGTACTGCAGCTCTGAATATAATAGTTGAACCGGTCAGTACTGCAGCTCTGAATATAATAGTCGCGAGAAGCACAGAACCAGTCGAAGTGGCGGTGTTTGGGGGACACCTATGTCCAGCATTGGACGTTTTCGGCTCAAATGATGAAGATGATAATTATGTAGATTTATTATTTATCTGTCGTCACGACACTCACGACAGAGCACTCCCTAAGTCCTCAACAACATTGACAGTGGTGGTGGTACCCTCCATGCGGCTACCTGGTGGCTTGTTGCGGCGTGGTGGTTGGTTGCTCGGCGTGCTTGGTGCTCACTATGATCGTGCACGTCGTGTCACGAGACTCTGATCTTCCGGAGAACGAGGACGGAGAGGACGAGGAACACAAAAAACGTGAGTAGCCAATGGTCGTTTTCACACTGCGACGATAACGACACCGACATGTCTACATCGTATCGTCAGCTCGGACGACAACGATATCGTCCGTCGATATCGAGACGATATCGGTATGTGACTCGATGTAACCAACAGTTTATTGCCATGTGGTGTGCCACAGAAGTCTCGAATAGTCACGTTGCGCCAGCAAAAGCTTACATCACCGCGCGATTCCAAAAGTGGGCAAGTGGTATCCACACGGCCATGCCACACCCCCGCGATCTGCTTCACCCCACACTGTGTCGTCCGCCGATATCGGAACGACAATCAATATCGGCGACGACACCGGTGACTACAACAACCATAGAAATGTAAAAAACTATATCTATGACAACGACACAGTGTGAAAGCGTTTAGTAGTAATTGTATGAAAATACTAGTCCGACGTATATTATAGTCCAGTTATCGGCCAATATGAAAACTGCCTATTTTTCACAACATAATCACGACAATATTCGGGGAAGAGGTAGGACGAGATGTATACTAGTACATTTTCAAGTCTCATGTAATAGGAAGTTGAGCTTACTGCCTTACTGGGGCACATATCCAGACTCCGACTGCTACCTAGAAAATATTTCGATATGGACAACCCCAATAGGCCACATTTTACCCAATATGGAAACCATCGGGTAGGCAGTTATCATCTGCCTAGCCTTTTTCTATGTTGGGGACTTGGCTTCCAGTCTAACCGGATGCAGCTGAATACCAGTATTTTAAATGGAGCAACTGCCTATCTGACCTCCACAACCCAGTTACTGGGTAACACCCCTTGGCAAGACTGGTTGTCAGACGTTCGGGCTTCATCGGGTAGGCAGTATCCACAAACAGCTTTGCTACAATTTTTTTTTTCATTAGGCGGTTATCACACTGCACCGGGACCGGTGCACAGCACACCGGAACGGCACACAGCACCGTTCCGGTGTGCTGTGCTGCGGTTTTTATCTTTACTATAGAATGATGCGGCTTCAGTGTGTTCCTGCGCAGTGCGGTTGCGATTTTTGTATGCAAATCAAGATTCGAAGTGTCCGGTGCAGTTGGTAACCGCCTTAGTAGGTAGCTACCAATTCGAAGTAATAATGAATCTAAAAGAAATAATATCACGCCTGTATACCCCGAAAGGTAAGGCAGAGGTATATAGAACACCCACATTTCATCTTAAAGAAATAGTCCTCCCTTCCATTGTATTTTTATTGTCCAAGCTTATTTTTATTCTACTTATTTTACTACTAGCTTTTGCCCGCGACTTCGTTCGCGTGGAATAGTGACTTCCGGCAGATTTTTGGTTTTACCCACATAGTTCCCGATCTCGCGGGATCTCTTCAAAAATGAAATGTGGAACCCAACCAAATGCGTGTAACGAAACCATAGCGCGATCTATTTCGATTCCAACGCCATCTATCGAGCATAGTGACAACTCGGATTATTTATCTATACTCCGTTCGGGCATTTTCTTTGTACTAAAAGTTTTATTATATTGATATAATTTTTTTCATACCTTTTTACTATTTATTTACTTTTTTCCGATGAATTAAAACAATAACATGAACCGAACTCGTGTAACGATCGACACCATTGCGCGATCACCAACTCGACATATAGTACTAATAGAATTATCTATACTCCGTTAGAGCATTTTCTTTGTACTAAAAGTTGTATTACATTATATTTTCATACCTTTTTACTATTTATTTACATTTTTCCGATGAATTTTCAGTACTGAATTGATGCCGACTCTTGACCAATAGATGGCGCTGCATGTCCGGAATAAATTTTATTTTATTTTTTATTTTATTTTTTGTAATAAAAACTATCCTATGTCCTTTCTCAAGTTCCAAACTATGTCTGTACCAAATTTCACACAAATCGGTTCAGTAGTTTAGGCGTGAAGCAAAGACAGACAGACAGAAAGACAGACAGACAGAGTTACTTTCGCATTTATAATTAATATTAGATAATTAATATTAGATTGTCCGGAATAAATTTTATTTTATTTTTTATTTTATTTTTTGTAATAAAAACTATCCTATGTCCTTTCTCAAGTTCCAAACTATGTCTGTACCAAATTTCACACAAATCGGTTCAGTAGTTTAGGCGTGAAGCAAAGACAGACAGACAGAAAGACAGACAGACAGAGTTACTTTCGCATTTATAATATTAGATAGGATTAGGATTAGGATAGAGACTTGGCTGGCTTGAGTAGTTAATCACAAACATTTGTACACCCTCTGGCGTGACATAGCGCACTCTTTGTTATCTTTATACCATTATTATTGTACCCTATGTTCCAACAAATGAATAAATAACTTATAACTTAGCAGTAAAGTCGCTGCCTCCCGTGACGGTGGCGTACGCGCACATCGCCAGCGCGCGGCCGCTGTCCCCGTCGCGCGTCATCCTGCCGCGGTTCTTCCGCCGGAGTCTCACGTCCTCCAGGGCCACCGGTCAGTATGCTGGCAAAAAAGGCTACAAAGCACTTTGTGCACACACGTTTTTCTTGTCGTAAAAAAACTACGATTACGATATTCGCCGTGTGTCGGCACGGTTGTCAGTGTTTTATGGATCACTATGGGAGCTTGTCGACGGACCCGTTTATCCTACGGCGTTTAAACGCCGTACCGTAAAGAAACCGTCCCGTGTACAACGGGCGTAATAGTAAAGTACCAACGAATAGGAAATTGATTGATTGGATGAAGGCCTGTCATCCAATTTCGTATTCTTTAGTAGCAATGTACAATCTATTTCATAACCACTGCTTTCAAAACGGTGAAGAAAACCTATTCATGTCTGTAATATCCACGAAAAAAACAAGTCATGTGATATCTGACCAAGATATACACCGTGTTCCGGACGATATACATAAACTTCGACCTGATGTTCAGACCATGGAAATAAGCATTTTTCGTTATGGACACATTAATGAATTTTTATTTTTTAGTTTTTGTTAATTTTCATACAAACTAAATACCTTGACGTAAATCACCCGATATGCATGCCTCTTTATTCGAATTGACAACAACGTAATTTTCATTCATAAGATTTGGCGGGCTGAAACTTGTCAAAATTAAGTTAAGATCCTTTCTCACTGCATAGCTCAATAAAATTTCATTAAATGAAATTACAAATATCTTTGTAACGAAGCCTTTTTAAGTACTTACTACTTCCTTTTTAGATTTAATTTGTAAAAGCTATAAAAGCGTTTGACAAAGTTTATGGATAACGTGAAGAACACGGTGTATATATATTATGAGATATATATATATATATATATTATGTCTAGACTTTAAAAGAGACTGTGATCTCTGAGTTTGTTTCGGCCTTTCTTCTCAGAGTAGTCAGATAGTAAACGGCAACCTCATCTAGTTTTCAAAATATGATTTGACGTGTAAAACTGTTTGTACAAACCTACTTACAGAAATAAAACCATTAATCATTTGACGTACTTTTAACACTGTCCTCTCTATTGCAGATTCTCAAGAAACCAAGTTTGAACTTTGGAAAGAAAGGAACAGGCCACCTCCGTTGCCGCCAATCGATTTTGACCCTTGAACCTTTTGCAGCCATTTTGATTGGTACGGGTGACACTGACAGTTTGAAACGTCAGAACACATTGTGTTTTACAAGACAAAAACAAGACGCTAGTTGTAGAATTTCGACAATGTTGATTGATATAGGTATCAATATATATTGATATTGACTGGAATTATGATAGGCTCCAGACACGAGGCCATTTTGAGAGTTAGTTCTGTTGACAGTTCGTGTACCTACGCTGACTTACTGACTGAACTAACTCACAAACCAGTGACCTCATATCCAGAGCCCATTTCGGACAAACATTAACAAACTGCAAATAAATCTTCTTTGCCCTCGCCTTTTTCCTTTACGCGGGGTCTGCTTTCCAAATCATGCGACGCAATTTATTTCGATCTTGTGCGTCAAGTTCCGTATTAACAAATGGCCAATACATTTTATATACCTGACTATATTTATTTGTAATTCAATCAGACGATTTGGCTGTCTTTAGTTCCCAAGCACGAAATGTCGGATATTTGGTTGAAATCCATATTTTTTAACAGATTTCTCGTCGTGTCGATTGGGTGTAAAAATATTTTCTTAACCATTTAGAAATTCTTTAATTCTCTACGAATATTTTATAAACCGAGACATACCGAGTTTTCGACCATTTTTCAAAGATTAGTCGAAAGTTTTACACTTCGCCGTTTTCTGCCGAAACCTAACCGAAGACCGTGTACAAACTCTTTTGTAGATAAGTGTATTGTTATATTATTACTTTTAGATATAGTATTATATAAGAAAGCGCTCTTAGTTAGCTATGATATATTTTATAAGTATTATTTTGTCGTCCGCACTTCGGCTTTTGGTAAGTTGTGTCGTAATAAAGTTCAGTGGTATAAATCTGTGTTTTATTTATGTATTTAATAATTCAAGCACATAAATGTACAGAGGCGGACTTAATGCCATAGGCATTTTCTACCAGTCGACCTTTGGGTGATACAGAGACAAACAGTAGATAGTGGTACCTGTACGTTACCCTAGCAGGAAAGTAGCTCCTAGAGTGATATGAGTGGAACGTATAATTAGTGCGTAATCTGCTGTAAATGTGCGCCAAATAAAAAATTTGTGCGCTTTGTCGTTTTGGAAAAAAACGGAAAAAAACGATTCCTGCTAGGGTAACGTTTTTCCAGCAGGAAAATTCTAAACGAATGATCGGAGAGAGAAATATTGTGCATGGGCAGAGAGCTTATATTTGTGCAAAAATGTGCGCTGAAAATATAATTTGTGCGTCTTCAGGTTTTCGAGATATTGAGTTTCCTGCTGGAGTGACGTTTTGCAGAATCGTGTATCTCTAAAACTATTGTATGTGCGCCTGTAGAATAAACATACACGAGTAGCCCATTTGTGCGTATTTGTGACAGAATTAGATTCAAGAAAATATTTATAATTTTCAAGTAATCTCGCTTTTTTGAAAACGCGAAAACATGTCACAGCGCCTAACGAGAAAACGTATTAAGATCGCTGAAAACTGTGTTCGGTCCTTCTTGATGCTAATAATAACCATAACAAGTTTCAAAAGTGTACGTGCATGCTTTATTGAATAATATTGCCTAAAGTCAAAACGACGGGGTCGTAACTTTGACGGCAAAATACAAGAAATCGGCTCAACCCAAGATGTGTAGTTTAAACCAAAAATGTGTCCGTTTCAATGGCGCGGCCATGACAAAATAAATTAAAAAAAAACATTCCAAGATTTTGTAAAAATTTGTAGAAGTTGATTCCCAAAACGATAAATTTGTCAAAGCCATGGTTAAAAAGTTATAAGGGTTTGAACGTGGCCGCGCCATTGAAACGCGGCGAACCGCGCGGCCATGGAGATCTTTAAAACTAAGCGTTGCAGAGACCTGAAATTTTGGTAAATTACAGATTGAATTTGTAGAAAATTTGTAAAAATATAGAAAAAATTCCTGGGTTTATATTTTAGGAGCTGTAAGACTAAAACCCCATGGCCGCGCCATTGAAACGATGAAAGACACGCTTTCGCTGATATCTCGCTTAAAAAGCATTGCAGATGTCTGAAATTTTTGTAATATCTAGATTTGAATTTGTCAAAACTAGTAAAAATACAACAAAAACTCCTAGGTTTATATTTCAGGACCTATAAGACAAAAACCCCATGGCCGCGCCATTGAAACGGTCAAAAATACGTTATCGCCAATATCTCGCTGAAAAAGCATCGCAGAGGTGTGAAGTTTTTTGTAAAACCTAGATTTGAATTTGTCGAAATAGATAAAAATGCACAAAAAATCCTAGGTTTACATTTCAGGAGCTGTAGAACGGAATCGGTAATACGCCTTGAATATGTCGATTGGGTGACCATGGCTTATTGTTTACAGAAAACTTTCCACCTATTTTATATTAGAAATGATATCTCAAGGATTCCAAATAAAATGAAAATATGATAAGATACAAAACCATGTTGTTCCTTTGGTAATTTAATTAACTGTACGTTATTATTATGTTATTGCATGTTGCTAATGCATATCTACTACATGTATTATATATTTGCATGCCATCATTACATGGCGGAATGTGTCTTTGCACTACAATCTTACATTAAGGTGTATAGATGGCCCACTGACCTTGTGCATGTGGGCGGAGCCAAACGCCCTACTCCCGAATACGTAAAACGCGCGCGGTGGCGCACTACACTAAAACTAAGATCAAAGAATATGCAGAGACGCAGACATGCCGCACGTAGGTCGCTATTTTTGCCTACGATTCCAGAAGGGAATAGCGGATGCAAGGCTGATATATTTTGTATAGATAGATACTTGTTTTATTATTATATTATTATTACTTATATGTTACGTATATTTTAAGTTTTTTCTGGACATTATTTTTTAGCATTTATGTGGAAGAAAATATATTTATTTAAGTCATAAGTAATTTATTTCATAACAATATAGATACATTGTGTTGAAATTAAAAAAAATAACGTACTTATTACAATTGCAATTAAAATAAAATTCATTAAATACATTTCGAAAAGTCAATAAACCAATAATAATTAAAAATTCAAGTATAATAAATTATAAATGTCGTCATGCGGGATCACGGAGCGGGCGCCCGCGTGGCGTGCAGTTTTCTATTATCATCCTTAGAGCAGCGCTGCGTGAGGTGGGGCTCCCGTCGCATGCGGCATAATAGGAAACAGCACGTCAAGGTACAAGTTCGAGATGGGCTGCAGACTGCAACCGCAGGCGACACTGCGGCTAGCGGCTGCGGTTGACCGCAGGGCTGCCTGCGGCTGCGGTTGCTTCTATTCCAAGCGCGGTGGCATGCCGCGGCTGCACAATGCATAGAACCATGCCTCAGTCACACCAATACCTTCGTGTGAGACAGAATGTCGGACAACACTATCGATAGTCGACATTTTTAACCTACTTCAAAAAAGGAGGTTCTGTATTCGACCCGTATGTATATATGTTTTTATGTCCGCGATTTTCTCAAAAACTAATGAACCAATTTTGATAATTCTTTCACTAATGTGATCTACATACTTTCAGGAAGGTTTTAGTATATAATACATTATGTACTTATTCTTATGTACGATGTTATATGCATAAATATACTGCATCTCCGGCATTTCTATGCAAATTTTGATGATTCTTCTAGTCAGTGTCTTCAATTCCTCAATGCACTAGTGTTATTTGAATTAGTGTGGAGTACTTAGGTACAACTAAAAAGTAAAAAATAAAATTTTTATTACAAAAAAAGACAACCGACTTCAAAAAAACTACAAAGTGATAAATAACTTTCATTTCGGAAGTCGGTGTCAAAAAACGAAAATGCGGAACCAACGACACCGACTTCCGAAATTAAAGTTATTTATCATTTTGTAGTTTTTTTTAAAGTCGGTTGTTTTTTTTTTTTGTAACAAAGTTTTTATTTTTGCACGTGTGAACTCTGCGGTTCGCGACACCACACCACTGGCGCTAGTGTGTTCCTCTGTGGCCGGACCACAGTTTAGTACTCAGATGCTATAGTTCGAAATAATACCTACCTAAAGTCTACTTTCATCGGAATGTATATATATATTTTTAGTACCTCAAGAGATATCTTTTTATTTAACAATTTATGTGGTCCGGCCGCCAGGCATGCTCTCTGGCCGCGCCACCTCAAATTAAATAGAGTATAATGAACTATTAATAAATCAATATCACGAAAAAAACTACCTAAAGAGTACCTTGCATACGAAAAATATGGTCCAACTAGCTGCTTCCCCGCGACTTCATCCGCGTGAAATCCTATCCTAACTAACTATTTTCCATACAAACAAAATTCCCCCTTTTCACCCCCTTAAAGGTTAAATTTCCAAAAACCCCTTCTTAGTGCTCCCCTACATTATAATAGGAAGCCGTGTGTAAAATTTCACATTCCTAGCCCCAGTAGTTTCGGCTGTACGTTGATATGTCAGTCAGTCAGTTCTCCTTTTATATATATAGATAAACCCCTTTAGTTAAGGAGTTATTGGTCGTAGGGTGTGGTCCGGCTGGAAGGTATGCTCTGCAGCAAGTCAATTTTGCAATATTTAATATTAACTATCCATAAATCGATTTATATAATAGTACCTTTTCTCTACTCTTCGTTGATACTTTTTTCTCTCAAGAAACTATTCATTTTGATTAATTAATCTTTAAAGTATGTGGCGCGGCTAGGGAGGATTACTTTCAGCAAATATAACGAAATATGCTTTATTTCTTTATGCCAACGAAAACTACATAATAAGTACTTTTATTTTTATAACCAACAATTATTTTGAAAAAGGTGCACTTTTTGGTTTTTGTTTACCTATCTACGTAAGAATAGGTAGTCAAAATGAAAATCCAAGATTGCGGCTGCGAAAATTAGAATTTTTCTTCATGGGTGTCGTTTTCATAGTTTTCGATGGTGCTAAAGTCGATAGTGGGGTCAAAGTGTAAATCCAATATAGCTGCTGCGGAAATTTTGTTTTTGGTTAAAATCATACGTGAGAAGTCTTTCTTGACTTGCTTTGCCTTGGCATTTTTACTTATTTACAAATTATCTTATATTTACACAATATACAATATAAACAAAAACAGTATTTAGAAATGGCACCACTAATAAGTAAAGCGTCCACGCGCACAATAGAAATGGGCCCTCCGCAGCGAGCTAGTCTATAAACGCACACTGATACAATTCGTTCGTAAATATTTGCACTAACACAAACAAACGCGCGTAGTCGTTCGATAGCCGGGGCGGAGCAGCGAGCGACACAGCCATCCCGTCTCAGTGCTAACGCACGACTGCCGCCCGCGCCCGCGCAGAGCACGTCTGTACCTCTATCTCAAAATTGGACATTTTCTTTGAAAATGTTGATTGATTTACAAAAGCTGTTTCATAAATGTAGTACCTCTAACCATAATTTTTTTAGTGTAAAAAGATTTCCAAACATCAAAGCCGTTTAGAAGTAGTATTGAATATTAGCCAAAAATAGCGGTTTGGTAAATATTTTTTTAAGGCAAAAGTATTAGCCATACGAAAAAATCCTGTTTCAGAAATGTTGTACATGAATCTATAGCAAACATATATTTTTTTCAGAACTTCTAACCAAGCCGTTAATGAGAAATAGGCTTCATAAAGTGACCGTGTTACGGTACTAAACGAGAGTAAGGCCCTTAACATATTTTGTACCTACCACATTTTATGCAAATAAACGATTTTGATTTTTTGATTTTGATTTTGTTTATTTCTTTAAAAATCGTTGCTTGATAGCTGAAAATATTGTGGTTTTGAGTACAGCTTGGCAAAAAAGTCGTGAAAATAATGGTGGCGCTACTATCGTGCATGTTGTAACCCTATATAGTACGACGAAAACGGTTTTGATACTTCTTTTTTTTTTTTGACAATTAATGTGAATAGGTGGGTTTTATGAAAAAAAGAAAACCTCTGAAACGCTTGTTCAGCCACTGCCTAAAACGATAACATTTATAGTTATTTATTTTAATGAATTCAAAATAATCTTATTAGGTATTTCAAAATACCTTGATTTCAACTAATCCCACATTATGTAAGACAATTTCATATTTTACAAGACCTCAGATTAATTCAATAGGGTTTAGATCACAGTGACAAGTTGGAAGCTTTACTACTGTGTGACTGTATCCCACGATTCCAAGTTCTCCTCTAACCACAGGCAAAATGTTCCATAGTTGGTGTTCTAAACAAAAACTAAAAAAAAAAAAAAATCAGAATCAAAAATTTTAATCAGAATCAAAAATGTTTTTCTCTAAGTATTCATCCATGTCTTGGTGTGAGCTTTTACCAAAACTCTGCTGGCTACCTGCAGATGTGTCGCTATTGCTGCTTTCATCTTGTAGGTTTATGATATTTTTTCAATGTCACTATACAGTTTGCCCCCTTCGAAAATAACCTTTTTCTATTTTCATGACATATTGACATGATTTTTTCCAGTCGTCAACTGAAATGCTCTGAAACGCTTGTTCAGCCACTGCCTAGAACAATAAAATAAAAACAACTGAACAATATTAACCAAAAGTATCAAAACTATACGAATGCGCTGCATTCTGAATGTGTTTTGTAAACATAACCTTAAATTCGTAAATGTACATTTCAATAATTGTATGAAAGGTTTATACTAGATATTGCACCTTGAAATACACACATTACATCTGATTACATGTATAAATATTAATTTTACCTGTCATTTCACCGGTTCTTTTATACACATCGTTGAGATTGGATAAAATTTGTCCGGCCTCGAGTTCCGACAAATATCTCACGTACACTACAAATTATCGCTCTTGCGGAACTGCGAATAACAGATCTGTTCTTTATGTACACAATGGGTCACCAGTATCACCACAATAACGCAAATAAATAAAAATAAACACGAGAAACAGTCACCGATTACAAGAAATGACAGAATATGTACCTTACTCGACGAGGCAAAGCGAGTGTTGCCAATGATTAAATATTTTAGTTCCGTTTCAGGACTTTCTTGCCAAACTGTACACGTGCGAAACCATACAGATAACTTTGCACAGCATTCGTAATTCCTGCAAGATAGTATAATTTGATGAATAATAATTGTATACTCAAACGTATAACTTAGTATGCCTATGACTAATTCTGCCAGAAATAACCCCTGTAATTAAGTCATACATTCCAACATTGAATAGCACTGAAGGAATTAACATGGCCACAGACTCATTGTACGTAGAGGCTATCTATGTAGGCTTCCCTTTAATAATGCAGGCCGGGCATAATCTGCTGTTCGAACATTAAAGCAGACGTCAAAGATTTAGAACTGAGGTTACACGCTCATTCTGGCGTCAGTTCAGTCCACGATTGATGTCAGAATGACGGGAAACTGATTGTATACGCGTAGACTGATGGATTTATGGCCCAGAATGATGGTTATTTAAATATTTTAATAATTTTTGTCAGTCTGGTCAGACTGATGCCTGACTGAACGTGCGTTAATTAGCTATCAGTCTGATGTCAGTCACTGCTTAGACAGCGATGGAGTCGCACGACATGTCGCCGACTGCGCCGACTCCTTCGCCGCCCTCGACGTCTCCCTCTCAACCATTAGCCCCGGAGATAGAATTTATTCTCACATTAGAAACGCCATAATACCGCCCGTCAGTCTATCCTTCAGCCATCAGTCTATACGTGATCAAGGTCACAGACTGAACTGATGCTAAACTGAACGTGTAACCTCCGTTTTAGGTTTGGCTTGTCAGAGAAGTGCTAGTTTTATCGTTGTACAATAAGATGAAGAAGATAATGCTGGTTAAAGCTTAATATATATTACAAGCACACATCGTACCTACGCACCTCACAGTTCACAGGAGCGAACGGAACGCGGGTGCAGCGCGGGAGACGAAGGCTGGCTGTCTAATTCCCGGGCCACACTAACGGGAAACGCCGATAATTATCGCGATAAGTTGTGGCTGCGCCTGCGATTAATGCTCATTATCGTGATAATTATCGGCGTTTCCCGTTGGTAACTAATCACAGCAGTCTAAAAAGAGATATCCCGCCGCCGCACCCCGTCATCCCCCGCCAAAAGCTTTTTCTCGATCAGTCATCGTTTTACTTTCAGTTAATTCGTACGGAGTACTTTTTTACATATTTAGTACATATTTTTTGAATCTTATCGTTTCATTTTCATTAGAATCCTTGAGATATAATTTCTAATAAAATAGGTGGAAAGTTTTCTGTAAACAATAAGCCATGGTCACCCAATCGACATATTCAAGGCGTATTACCGATTCCGTTCTACAGCTCCTGAAATGTAAACCTAGGATTTTTTTGTGCATTTTTATCTATTTCGACAAATTCAAATCTAGGTTTTACAAAAAACTTCACACCTCTGCGATGCTTTTTCAGCGAGATATTGGCGATAACGTATTTTTGACCGTTTCAATGGCGCGGCCATAGGGTTTTTGTCTTATAGGTCCTGAAATATAAACCTAGGAGTTTTTGTTGTATTTTTACTAGTTTTGACAAATTCAAATCTAGATATTACAAAAATTTCAGACCTCTGCGATGCTTTTTAAGCGAGATATCAGCGAAAGCGTGTCTTTCATCGTTTCAATGGCGCGGCCATGGGGTTTTAGTCTTATAGCCCCTAAAATATAAACCCAGGAATTTTTTCTATATTTTTACAAATTTTCTACAAATTCAATCTGTAATTTACCAAAATTTCAGGTCTCTGCAACGCTTAGTTTTAAAGATCTCCATGGCCGCGCGGTTCGCCGCGTTTCAATGGCGCGGCCACGTTCAAACCCTTATAACTTTTTAACCATGGCTTTGACAAATTTATCGTTTTGGGAATCAACTTCTACAAATTTTTACAAAATCTTGGAATGTTTTTTTTTAATTTATTTTGTCATGGCCGCGCCATTGAAACGGACACACCAAAAATTAGTGCGTCTAGTCAAGAATATATAGTTAAAATGTTCAGCTTGGAATGTTTCGCATTCAGTAGATATAAGCAAAAAACATAACATGTAAACAACGGCTGGTTATCCGACCAAATTCGAATGACCACAAAAAAGCGACGGATTCATACATATCGATGACATTCTTAACTTTACTCACGAACCGGTTGACACGTGTTGTGCCTGAGTACACTGAAGTAGAAAAGAAGTAAAAAAATAAACTTGTTATTAGATTATATTCTACTAGCTTGCGTGACTTTGCACATGATTAAGTCATCATCTGCCTAGCCTTTTCCCAACTATGTTGGGGTCGGCTTCCAGTCTAACCAGATGCAGCCGAATACCAGTATTTTACATGGAGCGACTGCCTATCTGACCTCCACAACCCAGTTACTGGGTAATACGATACCCCTTGGTAAGACTGGTTGTCAGACTTTCGGGCCTCTGACTACTCGTAACTACTGTCAAAGATCCACGAATGACAGCCGGGACCAACGGCTTAACGTGCTTTCCGAGGCACGGAGGGGTCTCAGTATGTAAAGATGGTCACCCATCCACAGACCAACCAGACCAGCCACGGACCCCTCTCCTCTCCGCACATGATTAAGTAAGTACATTATAAAAAGTAGCCTATGTGCTATTCCAAGGAAGTCGCTAATGAAAACGCCAAACAGATGAGGTGACCCCGACGTGAGGACGCTTGGATCAAAATATTTCCTGCAACTTATATTAAACTTAAAGGGCCAATAATATATTATTTTTTAGTTTTTAGAGGATTTTGTTTGAGTCGGGGTTTTTTTAAATTAACTTTTATTTCTTGCTTTTTAAACTTAATAATATTATATTACTAGTAAAGTAAATATGCTATACGATCGACACGTCATCATCAGCCTATAGCAGTCCACTGCTGGACATAGGCCTCTCCTATTGCACGCCATTCAACTCGATTTTCGGCAACTCTCATCCAGCTGCTACCAGCCAGCCTGCGAAGATCGTCGCTCCACCTAGCCTGAGGGCGTCCCACGCTACGTTTACCGATTCGCGGTCTCCACTCAAGAACACGTCTACCCCAGCGGTCATCGGTTCTACGGCTAATATGGCCGGCCCATTGCCACTTCAGCTTGCTTATTCTGTGAGCTATGTCGACAGCTTTGGTTCTCTGCCGGATCACCTCGTTGCGGATTCGATCCCTCAGAGAGACCCCAAGCATAGCCCGTTCCATAGCTCGCTGAGCGACCTTGAATTTATGGACCAGCCGTACCGTGAGTGTCCACGTTTCGGCTCCGTAAGTCATAACTGGCAGGACGCACTGATTGAAGACCTTAGTCTTTAGGCTCTGTGGAATACGCGACGAGAAGACTCGACGAAGCTTCCCAAACGCTGCCCAGCCCAGCTGAATCCTTCTGCTAGCCTCCCTCTCAAAGTTGTTTTTACCAAACTTCAGAGTTTGCCACGTGACTCGCCGAAATCTGCAAAGCTGAATCTCCCTCAAAACTAGGTCATATAATTGCAAACAAATGTTTGAACGCAACTGTACGGACAACAGCTTACGTTTAATACGACCAATAAAGAAGAAATATATGATGAGATATAACGGCTGGTTATCCGACCAAATTCGAATGACCACAAAAAAGCGACGGATTCATACATATCGATGAATCCGTCGCTTTTTTGTGGTCATTCGAATTTGGTCGGATAACCAGCCGTTGTTTACATGTTATGTTTTTTGCTTATATCTACTGAATGCGAAACATTCCAAGCTGAACATTTTAACTATATATTCTTGACTAGACGCACTAATTTTTGGTTTAAACTACACATCTTGGGTTGAGCCGATTTCTTGTATTTTGCCGTCAAAGTTACGACCCCGTCGTTTTGACTTTAGGCAATATTATTCAATAAAGCATGCACGTACACTTTTGAAACTTGTTATGGTTATTATTAGCATCAAGAAGGACCGAACACAGTTTTCAGCGATCTTATACGTTTTCTCGTTTAGGCGCTGTGACATGTTTTCGCGTTTTCAAAAAAGCGAGATTACTTGAAAATTATAAACATTTTCTTGAATCTAATTCTGTCACAAATACGCACAAATTAAAGGCTACTCGTGTATGTTTATTCTACAGGCGCACATACAATAGTTTTAGAGATACACGATTCTGCAAAACGTCACTCCAGCAGGAAACTCAATATCTCGAAAACCTGAAGACGCACAAATTATATTTTCAGCGCACATTTTTGCACAAATATAAGCTCTCTGCCCATGCACAATATTTCTCTCTCCTCGTTTAGAATTTTCCTGCTGGAAAAACGTTACCCTAGCAGGAATCGTTTTTTCCGTTTTTTTCCAAAACGACAAAGCGCACAAATTTTTTATTTGGCGCACATTTACAGCAGATTACGCACTAATTATACGTTCCACTCATATCACTCTAGGAGCTACTTTCCTGCTAGGGTAACGTGCACGGTGTCGAGGTCCACCAGCTGTCCGCTTGTGATTGTGAACTCCTGTAGCCATCTGCGTAGCTAGTTGAAGGAGATAGGCACGATAGGTTCTGGTCCACAGACTGACGTGCTGGATGCTCTTTCAGCCAGTTCGTTAGCTGCGTCGTTACCTAAGTGATCCGCTATATCCTTTTATCCATTGCAGTATCACTATGTTGCGTTTAAAAACCTTTACTCGTTCTAGTGCATTGTGACATTCTAGCCATAATTATTAAAAACCCAGAAAGCTTGATAAACTTTAATCAAGAAAATTTACATTAAAAAAATTAGACACATTTCTTCTCGGTGGACGCGATGGGCGGCGGCACAGAGTACATTATATAATTTTTTTAATTATTATTTCTTCAATCGCGGAGCGAGATCCTTCCACAGTTTGTTTTTGTTTATTCGCTCGAATATTCCGATACACATGTTCTCAAAAGCCCTTTCGAAGAAAAATGTGCCGAGCGTAGTGATTAGAAAATATGTCGATGTCCTTTTGAACAGTACACGGTTTATGGGAGCCCAAATAGACATGTTTATATTATTATTGTAAACTGAGGTCGTAAATTATTTTTCTCGAGCTCAACTGTGCTCAGAATACAGAAAGTACCAAGCCTTAGAGAAACGATAAGGTGGGTTTTTTTGTTGCCATCATCAAACTTGTCAAAGTAGTTTGACAGCCATCCATAAACCAAGTCTATGGAAGCATAAGGAACAGGGTATAAAGTTCAGTCATCCTCCATATAAAAGGGAGGATCCTCCGGTGATTGATGTCGGGATGTTGTAATATGCTAGTCGCGCGGTAAACTTAGCTTGCGCGATGCCGGATTTTGCGTGTCGTCAGTGTGATGTGTAAGTTCGCATTGTGGCGATGTAGGTAGATGCCGCCAGATCCATCCCCTACCGAGACCGCAGGTCGATAGTACTTGCCAGGGCCCAGCGATGAGTCGATGACGATGTACATCGTCTATTTAGATTTCTGTGGGTACAGAGGATTTGATACACTAAATAGGCCGCCCCTAAGACGACCCACTGACCAGGAACTCCTTATCCTGTTTGGAGCGGAAAACTAAGCAGATACAGGAAGGCCGGTGGCTGTGGTTCCCCTCGTTCCTCCAAAAATTTGTTCTTCTTCGTCGTATCGCTGCTAGATCTTGTTGGCCCAAAACTTCGTAACTTCCACGGCGTCGGTGACAGCGCAGAGGCCACTTTGACTGCAAGTTTTGGGACATAGAGGGCAGGATGGTGGAGCATGTTTTGCGAAATAGCTCCACAATCACACCCTACTGCCGTTCCGTCGAGGTAGTCCCACTTTATCAGGTCGAAGGTCTGCACCTTCGACCTGATAAACTGTTGAGCTTCCCCATAGGTACCTACGTTTTGGAATAGGCAACTAGCTTCTGACTGACCGACTTCTTGACAATTCAAAAGTGCCTGTAAATGGTTTAATTGAAATAAATGCTTTGACTTTGAGTTACCTACATCTTCCCACTTGTTTCTTTTTCACGGGTCCGGACCCGTGCTTCATCTAGTTTCTCCACCTGGGTGAACCACGGGGATTAGGGTCCCGAGCTCCAACTGATGACGTTAATGTACAGTGATGCAGTAAATTGTTTTTCCTTAAGTAATTAAATATTCAACCGTTAGGCAATTTAAGTCGGCGGCATACACTTATAATTTGAAAAATATGTCCAGTGAGTACCCCGGGAGCTGGGCCCGCTATCACCCTGCTTACAGGCATGTTTACCCCAGTCAGCGCTAATACCTGCTGGGGAGTTCGTTGCGCGATTTCTTCCCACCTAAAGCACTAGGAAGTGGTGAAGGGCGGACATTTTGGGGGACTGTCTTATGTAATTTTGCCGTCCATAAGTGTTGATACTCAGCCTGGACTTCACCTTTTTGTTCCACTTCTGGGCAAAGGTTTCCTCCATACTTCTCCAATTTTCTTTATCGTGTGCCTCCTCCGCCCAATCGGTCAATTTTAATGACTTTTGATTTCGCCAGTGAGATAGTTGAAAAAACTGAACAGATCTCTCTCTCAATCTTGTCCCAAATGACTAAGGAACGTCTTTCCCATAATAAAACACCAATTTCAGCCGATATGTATAATTTTAATACAAAATCTAAAATAAGTTTCGTACAAATTATTTTCTAAGTATTTTATAAAATCTAAATACAATAATAGTCTTACGAATAACCATCAATTCGTTAATTTTTATTATAATATTTATTTTAGCAGATTCAGAAGGAGGTTCAATACCGGGTAGTTAAAGTACAGTCGACAAAAGTTTAAGAGTACGAGCAACTGGCGCCATCTATGTTCTTACGTGACTAACGCCCGGGCACGACGTGTCAAAATTAAATTTGATCTGATGGATAATTCTCGTAATTTTAAGAACGTTCAGTCTTGTCCGAGTTAATTTCCATATCTGTCAAAAATACCTCAAATATCCCTACATTTTCTACATTAATTTTGCTGAGATGAGATTGCTACTAGATTTTGAACGTTTTTAATTATGGGAATTGGCCTTCAGATTGTCCGCTTTAATAATTTCTAACGGGACGATCTTATCGTGGGCGGCATCGCGATAACACGGATGTAAAATGAATGGAAATATAATTATGAAACACAAGGTACACAATTTATATTAACATACGTAATTAAGTCGCATTTTTGCGGATGATGTGTCTTATTATAAAGGTTTCCCAAGGCATTATCGTGCTTAAAAATTTGTAAATTTATTGTAATATGTATGCAAAAGACACGGTCGCTCTAACCAAAAAAGATAAAAATATGAACACATCAGATAACCTCACACTCGACCTGTGGGAAGAAGGCGTTAGTTTATGAATGTATGTCTTATTATTTAGATGGCGCTAGTTGCCTCAATCCACCAAGAAGATATCGTGTTACCCGTATTACCTATTACCTAAAGGTGGCAGATGATAATGGCGCTAGTTGCCTGCCAACCATTTTTTTTGCCGTGTATACCATTAACCTTTTAAGCGCTTGGCCAAATATTCATTGCCGTGCCTCTAGCGCCCGGCTACAAATCGATAAAATAATACCTACAATAAATAAGGAGGAGAAATCGTTGTATTGATTAAGAAATAGTCAAAAAGTTTTTTTTCTCTATTTAATAATGGTTTTAGTTGTACCACGCAGTTAATAGGACAAAAATAAAACGAAAAAATCATGCATGTCTCTGTCGCATAAATACGACATGAGCTGTAGGGGCACGGAAGCGGTTAACAGGTTAAAAGAAATTAGAAATATCGACATTGAAACCACAATTTTTCACACTAGTGACTTAATAACGTAACCTACACTGCCGTGCAGAATAATTCGCTCACTTTTCTATAGGAATGTCTCAGTTCGTTTTGTAATAATTTTAAAATATAATGAACGTATATTTTGCACGACAGTATGCTGGGATTTAAAATAACTTTAGTGGATATAAAGTTTTTCTAGCAAACTTAAGTTCAGAGTTCAGACATGATTCAGATACTCCTCAAAATAGACTAATCTGCTGAAAAATGTTGCACCACTTACAAATAACATATTATAATAGATTGATTATCATAAAACTGCATCATTGAAGGTAGACAAAAAACATTTAAAATGGTACTGTAGTTTCCAAGGTATCAAATAAGACAAAAATAAATGAATACAAATAGATTCGATCGCAATGTTCAGTTGTTTAAAACTAGCTTCTATCCGCGACTTCGTCCGCGTGAAATGGCCGCCGCCCTCGGCACCTGCATCGCCCGCCCGCGCTATTAGCTTAGCGTTCTTACTGACTTTTTTACTCGCCTCCTAAGGGTCGAGAGTGATGTTAAATAACCTACCTATAATTTTCCTCAAGATATGGGCTATCAAATGCAAAAAAAAAAAATTACTGGTGGTTTTAGAGATTAGCGCGCTCAAACAAACTCTTCAGCTTTATTGTTAGCACATCAAGCTACTACAATCTGTCAAATTTATTTAATAGATTTTCAACTTTATCGCTAAAGCATAAGGTTCAAAGTTGATTGGGAGAATTTTACAGTTTCGGGTAGCTTGATGTGCTGGCGTCCGCACCTACATAAATTGGTGCAACATTTTTTTAAAGATTTTACAACCTTTTTAGAATTTGTTCATTTAAAAAAAAACAAGTTCAACAAACAAGGACAGGATAAAACTATTTATCATAAAATAAAAACGTCTAAACACGTATATTTGGGTTAACTATGAGTTCTAACATTTCAAAATATAAAGTACAGAGGCGTGCATAAAAATAGGCCCATCACCATTTTTATCACAGAAACAACTTTACTTTTCATTTTGAAACATAATTCGAATATTTTTCATTCATCACGTTCAACGCCATGTCGGACAATGCTGGGCGACACTTATTTTCCCTATAAGTCACACAAAAAATTGAAATGGTAAAAAAATCGACTTTTTTGGTCAAAGAATCGACTGTCGGCCACCATTGTCCCCCACGGCCCGAACGGAACATACTGGTGTCGCCCAACATTGTCCGACATGGCCTGAATGGAAATTTATCATTTTGTTCCGTGGCGTTGAACGTGTTAAGTCTAACGAAAATATGGCTTTTTTTACAGAGTTTTACATTCCACGGAAAAAACGCAAAATAAATACCGAAAAAAAAAAGACTAAATCACTTTTCACATTTTTTTACACACAATGAAAGTAGCGAATCATTAAAATCCACCATAATATTGCAACAGCAACATCATTTAAGGCCATTTTTCATAATTCCACTGACCAATTAGTCTTGCACGCCAGTATACTAAACAGCGACCTATTTTAATGCACTCCAGTGTACTAAAGCATACCGTACGACATTATGTGCGTAATAATAAGTACAAAAGTCTTTCACCTGGCACTTTCTTGACACTTCTACATTTTAAGATGTCTATGTGTGAGTGGGGCATTCCTAGTGACGCTTTTAGTACCAACAAGCTTTTGATCAAAGATTAAGATTTCAAAGAACTTTCAAAAACTGTTTCGGTTTCAAAATCACTGAAATCGAATTGCAAAATCACTGAAATCCAATTTCAATATCACTAACTCATTCGGATTTCAAAACTCAATCCAATTTCAAACGACTACATTTGAAAACAACAATTCCAATTTCAAAACTCAATCCACTTTCAAAATCACAACACCATATTCAAAACTGACGGCTGTCAAATTCTCTAATTCAAACCTTACTTCCCAAATCCACTCCCGGGACATCCCCATCACACATAGACCAACATCAGACCCAGCAGAAAATACCGGCTAATAACCTCACAACCGCTCTCGTGGAGCGGTTCACCAATCACTGAGCTTCCTCTACCTCCGGTTCGGCCACCACCTCCGGAACCTCTTCATCCCTCACCCTATTGGCATCTAACTCTATGACAGGATCCGCAGTAGCCTCTGCCAAGTTCGTCACAGACTTCGACTTAAAACATTGGAAGTCTACATGACGGGACTTGGCCTCTTCCTTCTCCCAGGACATATGTATGAAGGGACGCTGGACGTAGTTGTAGATGACTTCCGCGCGGCCGCCGGGACGTTTGCGGACCTTTTCTTTGTATGTGGGGTAGCCTTCAACGCCGAGGCGGATTTTCTTGAGGCCGCGTTCTTTCATCACTTGCTTGGCTACGTCTCTGTAATGGGAGAAGAGAATTTATTGAAATTATTGTAAAGGACTAGCTTCTGCTCGCGACTTCGTCCGCGTGAAATTTCACCGTCCCCCAATTCGGGGTGGAATTTCGAAAAACCCTTTCTTAGTGGATACCTACTCTTCACAAAGAACACACCCTCCAAATTTCACGTCTCTAGGACCAGCGGTTTAGGCTGTGCGTTAATATATCTCTCTTCCCCCCTCACTCTCATTGTCCAATGGGACATCAGACGCAGGACCAGCGGCTTAACCGGCACCGACTCCCAAACTCTGGGCTGAGAAATTCGTAGTAGAAAAACCCAACAACACCTTGCCCGACCTGGGAATTGAACCCAGGAGCCCCACGCTCAGAAGTCGCGCTTGCGACCACGAGACCAACGGGACAAAATGTACTAGGGCTAGCTTTTTGTAGCTCCCACAAAACTCATCTCCTTTCACGAAAAAAGTACTAGGCCAGCATAAAACAGAAGGTATCAAAGCACTCACCTATTCTCAATATACTTGAAGAACCTATACAGCGGCGTGGACAGCACAGTCTGCGAGTACTCATCGCCCATCTGAGGGGGATACTGCTCATCCCACTCCACTGAGTCGTCATCCAGCAGCACCACCACGTGGCACTCTCTGTCCCCTCGTTGGGCGGATTCCACCATGAGGGGTAAGATGAGTCTTTCTAGGAATGACTCGAATTGACGGCGAGCGCCTTCGTTTGAGAGCTCGTGGAGGAGGCCTCGGAGGTTCTGGAAAAAGGGATGGATTAAAATATTAATTAAACGTTTCTGACCAATTATTAGATCAGCACTGGACAAGGGGAATTTTTAGGAATGGTGCTTAACTAAACTGTTCTTAAATACAGTATGTTAACTAACAGAGGGCGTTCCCGTTAACCCGCAATAGTATAGCATCCATACATGCAAAAAAAAAAAAAAACCATTCGAAAATAAAATGTTTTTTTTTTTTATATTAAAATATTCTCTAAAAATGTTAAATCGATATGTAAAAGATCGCCGCACAC
Source organism: Hydraecia micacea (assembly GCA_914767645.1). NCBI lineage: Eukaryota > Metazoa > Arthropoda > Insecta > Lepidoptera > Noctuidae > Hydraecia > Hydraecia micacea. Next base: position 9,357,250 of record OU611802.1, on the reverse strand, counting down.
GCGGCCCGTCATTCATAAATAAAATGCGACGTTGCCATCCTTCAAGTACGCGTGTAAAGAGTGTTTCTTTTACGTATCAATTTAACATATTTAGTGAATATTTTAATATAAAAAAATATAAAAACATTTTATTTTCGAATGGTAATATTTTTTTAGTATGTATGGATGCTATACTACTGCGGGTTAACGGGAACGCCCTCTGTTAGTTAACATACTGTATAAAGATGGAATTTTAACAAACAAAAATATTATAATTGCATTTGTACTTGCACTTTAGCTAATCAAGTGGCCCGATTTTAGTGAATACCAATGTAGATGCTTCTTATAAGTCGTCGTGATGGTCGTATCTACAGTTAAGTGCAAATCATTTGACTCGAAGCATGTCATATTTGAATAAGTTATTGAAATACATAAATACACCAACAGAAAGTTAACCTTATCACGAAAAAAAAACCGACTTCAAAAAAAAACACTACAAAGTGAAAAATAACTTTAATTTCGGAACTCGATGTTGTTGGTTCCGCATTTTCGTTTTTTGACACAGACTTCCGAAATTGAAGTTATTTTTCACTTTGTAGTGTTTTCTTTTTTGGTTGTTTTTTTCGTAAAAAAGTTTTATTTTTCACTTTTTAGTTGTACCTACCCCACACAAATTCAATTAACAATAGTGCATTGAAGAATTGAAGACACCGACTAGAAGAATCATCAACATTCGCATAGAAATGCCGGAGATGCAGTAACATTTATGCATATAACTTCGTACATTACAATAATTACCTAATGTATTATATACTAAAACCTTCCTGAAAGTATGTAGATCACATTAATGAAAGAATTATCAAAATTGGTTCATAAGTTTTTGAGAAATACGCGGACATAAAAACATACATACATACGGGTTAAATAAAGAACCTCCTTTTTTGAAGACGTTTAAAAACAGCCGTAAACCATTAAAATATTTGCACCGCTCCACTGCATTTGCGCACGCATGCAAAATATAGTACGAAAATAGGGCACTTCGGGTTCTATAAAAAGTTCAGATTACGGCAGAACCCAATTACCTGCATCTATCACAGTTTTGGCATACTGGAGGTAGAAAAACCTATCTATCTCTGGTTTTAACGTCCCAATAATCTATATCAGTAGCGATTTGTTTGATTATTATTATACTGGCAGTTATAATTATGTACTGGCTACCATCAGTAGCGATCTGTCTATAGGTTATTGGATTCGGCCGTAAATAGAGCGTCGTATTTATCACTCATATCTTTCGAAAGCACGATGTGTCATGTGAACACCTAGTTACTGGTATTATTCCTGACATTTACCTGGCAGCGCACTGTATTAGCATCAAACGGGACGAGCAGGTAGTCGCAGGCCTCCCTCAGCTCCTGCACGGAGACCGTGGGGGGACACCGGATGCTCCCCAGCCGGTAGTACTCCAGGATGGCTCTGAAGACTGTCGCTGATATGCCCTCAGCCACCTCGTATTCGCCTCGCTCGTTTGGATGGGTGAATTCGAGACCTGGAAGGGGAAAGGAAAGTGGTGAGTTTTGTATTTAAAAAACTAACTGCGTTATTGGTAAACGTTAGGTGAGATAGGAGTGGGGACTCTGTCCGCCCACCAAGTGACCCCAGGGAAGACGGTGGCACAGTGGTCACGTGCTGCCGTGCATAGCGAAGCCCAGGGGCGGCCCCTTTACAGTCTCCCCAGGGATGGGATACACGGGGGGTTCCGGAATTGGTATTTTAAGAGGAACCGGGACCACCCCTATGTGCTGATGGTGATCACCGGGGTAAAAATCCCACACTCCCCGACCTCCCATCCCCGGAGGTCGGGTGCCTTTTGAAGATTTCCCCCGAAAACAAAAAAAAAGTTGAGATAGTGGTCTAACGCGAATTTAGCTAATATAAAACACCGTTTTGCAAGAATTAAGGCTTATATTTGTTTCTTAACTCATTAAAAAAGATTTGAGACATAAAACACTACGGTACATAAGTGAGTGGAACGTTCATGGTCAAAAATGCTCAATCAATCTGCCTGCTTTCCCCTACTACGAGTATGTTGGGGTCGGCTTCTAGTCTAACCGAATGCAGCTGAATTGAAAAAAAAAAGGTTAGATAGGGAGTCGCTCCATGTAAATTACTGGTTAATTTGCATGGAACGACTCCTCATCTGACCCAGTTACTGGTAAAACTGGTTGTCACACTTTTGGGCTTCTGACGACCCGAAACGACTGTCAAATATCTACGAATGACGGCTGGGACCAACAGCTTAACGTGCTTTCCGAGGCACGGTGGGGTCTCCATATATGTATTTGATGGTCGCCCATCCACGAAGCAACCGCGGCAAGCGTAGTTCAACCATCGGTCGACCCGTACGGCTGTTATTATTTAGCCACGAGCCCCTCTTGATCAAAAATGCTTATTTCCCAAAATCGGAACTAAAGGTGTTTAGTTAATATAAACTCATACTGTCCTAGCTCAATATCCCACTGCAAGGCAAAGACCTCTTCTCTTACAAAGAGGACACGAACTTCGATAACCATGCTAGCTCACTGTATGTTAGGCGGCTCACACACTACAACGCGCAACGCGAAGGGGCGCAACAACGCGGCGGCGCATGATTTTTATACAGGGTGTCCAGTAAATAGTACGACATATTGCAGAGGGTGATAGCTTGGGTCAATACCTACCAAAACAACACAATATATGTTCCGCGAAATGTTACGGATTTACAGTTATACAAAATTTTCCGAAATATCGAAAAATCTCTACCATGAAACAGATTTTGAAGTATCTCGTAATGAAAAATTTATTTTCTAGTTTTTTTTACATCAAATTATTTGTGAATAGTTACTCTACTCATTGGTAAGTCTTTTTTCTATCAAAAATAAGATCTTTTTCAAGAAATACAATATTTTGTTTAAATTTTCGCAGAACGATTTTCTTATCGCTACCTAGAGTGCTGAAAAAAAAAGTTAAATTTCGCGGAACATACTCGTATATTGTGTTGTTTTGGTAGGTATTGACCCAAGCTATCACCCCCTGCAATATGTCGTACTATTTACTGGACACCCTGTATACAAATTCAATAAAAACACGTTTCCACGGAATACCGCTTCGTTTTGTGTAAATAATTTCATCACCACTGCTCTCAAAACCGTGAAGGAAAACATCGTGAGATAACCGGGATGTCCTACAATCAAAAATTCGAAGACTTCTTCCAACCCGCTCTGGGCCCGCGTGGTGCATTACAGCCCACTGCCTCTCGAAGAGAGGAGGTCTGTACGATAGGCTGATTATGCACTTCCGCGCGGGGAATTTGGTTTCGATTCCCGCGACCCGTCGCGAGGCGCATTGTATGTAGTGTGTGATCCGCCAGGGATTTAAGACTAAAAGTGCACCTTTCCTCTTATTTTTTCTTCATTAAATTCGATCACAAATAACTCAAATTCAAAACCTATTTAAATAACACAAGTAATATCATTTTATAGTAGCACAAGGGTAACAGACGAACTTTCCAAAAGTATGTGCAATAATAGTTCAAAAGTTCATTCAATCGTTCGAGTCTCGGGGTTGAGCGTCTACCCAAGTGAATGAACCTTCATTTAAGACTAGACTACCTACACCAGACAGACAGTGATATCGAGTTAATGACATCTGTTCTGCATCGTAAGTTCGAGGGGGATAGTGCACATCAACACTTTTATGACAAAATAGCTGAGTCTGGGCTGTCTGGGTACGATACTATATAATATTGTTTAGTATTTCGGGAAATATTCCTGTAAAAACAAAATTAAAGAGTGTCCACGAGTGACCTAAGTATGTTTGGCGCAAGGCAGTTATCTTCACAACCAAACATGATGACTGGCTTATAATTTTACCAACATTATAACAGCTACAATTATATTATTGTACCGTGTACCGACTATGAAGACAAGACCATCGAATGGCAATAACAAACTTTGAAGAGCTATACGTCAGGACCTCACTCGACAGTGGCGCCAACTGGTGAGCACAAAAACGGTAGCCCTCACTGTGTGCATCTTACCAACCCCGACAAAATCAAATCAAAATCGAGTAATTTCAAACGTCAAAAGCTATATAATAGACAGTTCCTAAAACGCTCACCTTTCACCACCTCCTAATAAAAAAAAGAGCAAGAACAGCGAATCAAACCTCCCAACAACATTCTTCTGTTTAATGGCCGATACTCATCATTTACGGACCGTTATTGGTTAAAATTAAGACCCTTGTATCTTTACTAATAATGAAGCAAAGACCTCATAGCTCTGCATAGTAGACCCTCCCGCATGGAAGTAGCTATCACAGGTAAAATTAGCTTACGAATCTATTTAGGTATATGCTCCGTTTGGCAGTCAAAAACGCTACCATTAGTAAGCAAAACGATTCGTTTTTGTTTATAGGAACCGAGCATACATCTATACATATAATACATATAATAAAATTGTAGAAAAGTCGTGTCTGTACAATGGAAATATATAAAAAAAAAGTAGCAGGGGTTGTTATTATATCGATGCCGAACCCGAAATTGTAATTACATTTTTTTTTGTCTGTTTGTCGGTTTATCTGTTTGTCTGTGTGTTTGTGCACGCTAATATCAGAAACTGCTTATTCGATTTAGATGCGGTTTTCACTAATATATTATAGTAAGCTTCACTTAACAGTTAGTGTTTATTTCATGTCAATCGGTTCATAAATAAAAAAGTTATGTCAATTTAAAGAATCACGGCGATCATTTGTTAAGGTATTCTATCAGAGTACGTACACGCCTCGCGCCTGCGCGTCCGTGGCTAGGTATATAAAGCGCGCTGAGAGCCGCGCCGCTGCCATCAATTCCGATCCAGCCTGTCCCTTGCTGCCCTCCCCCAGCGACGCCCTAAGCCGAGGTCCGTACCCCACAGGGGGTGCCCTTAGCGTGTAGTTGCTTAGCTTTTAAGTTTTCAAGCCCTGGCTGGAGGCCTTAATTTTGAGGAATCCACAGGCAAGTCCGGTTAAGCAGACGATAACCTCATAGGTTGAACTGCGAGATGCCATTCACAAAAAAAAAAAAACGTGCCGCTGCCATAAGGATTCAGTTATTCGTAGCGAACGCACGTATCCTGGGGAGTACAGGCGAATAGTTGCATTCGATTATTGCGATTCACTTGAATACTGACTGTTTGCATATCTAATTTATTTATATTTTAGGGTTTGGTTCTTTTTCTTAATTTTCTTTAAGTATAAAATTAAAAATAGGCGTACCCATAATGCTTCTTAGAAATTTAAGCCCCCCAAAACTTTGCAATGGCACCAGGTTAAAAGTGACAAATTTACAACGAAATCTGATAGAAGCAGAGATTTTAATAGGGTGTGGAAAAGGTGAAAGTGTTTTCATTCCTCGGATTCCTCTCATTCCAAACAATTTTCCATTTAGTTTTAAACGAGTCCAGTTTCCAGTCAGCCTATGTTTTGCGATGACAATTAATAAAGCCCAAGGTCAGACGCTGAAAGTTGTGGGTGTAGATCTAAGTATCAGCTGTTTCTCGCACGGTCAGTTGTATGTGGCTCTGTCACGGGTTAGCAATCCTAGGAGCCTGTATGCTTTCATCCCCGATGGCCATACGTCAAATATCGTATACAGAGAAGCATTACTGTAAAGTAAATTTTTAGCTACCCAAACGACGGTATATGTAATTCAAAATATGCTGCCCGAAAAGTCACTATTCCATGCGGACGAAGTCGCGGGCACAGCTAGTTTTAAATACAATACTAACCCCTTACTAATAAACCAAATCTCTTCAAAGTGAGAGTGAACAGGCTTCTTCTGGATAAGCTCGCTCCATCGTTGACTTTGTCTCTGTCACCTTTGACCTAGACTAGAGTCAAGAGCAAGTCCATTTCAAATAAAAAAAAAAAAAAAACGTATAATATCAGATGAATAGTTACACACCGATTTCTCTCTTTCAGTCGTCAGTAATTTTACTTTCGAAAGAAGACAAAGCGTTGTGTAACTATACAGACACTATACAACGTTTATTAGTAAGAGGGTATGCCGCTAAGCTCAAGTGGGACTGGGCTGGCCTCGTCTGACGTATGCCCAATAAGCTGTGGGCCAAAATAACCACCACGTGGAGCCGTGACACAGCTAGAAGGCGTTGCGGGACGAGCTGGACAAAACAAACGACCAGTGGTCCACTTTAGCCCTGGATCGAAAGAGCTGGAAATTATGGGGAGAGGCCTTTGCCCAACAGTGGGATGATGCAGGCTAACATTACATAACAGTAACTAAAACCATGTCATACTCTTAACATGTCATATTGTCCCAACAACTTTTCACTACTAAGTCCCTGGGAGTTGCTCCCTGGTTTGTCCCTATCCCTGAGGTTATTAACCTGCCACCTAGACAGATTATTTAGCTAAAGTTGAATGCCCAACCTGAATTTTCGCACGTAAGAAAAGGCGCGGAGTACGTAACAAATGGAGAGTTTGGTTCGCACCCCTTTATCGTGTGTGCATCGACTAATTACTAGCTTAAGTCCCGGACTCCACTGAGGCGGAGCTGGGCGGAGCGTAACGGAGACATGCAGGAATCGACCAATCACAGACCAGACGAGTGACGCGATGAGGATCTCAATCATTGTGATTGGTCGATTTCTGCAATTCTCCGCTCCGCTCCGTCCAGCTCCGCTTCAGTGGAGTCCGGGCTTAAGGCTGCGTTTCCACCAGAGATGAGCGACGATGCGTAGCGAGGGATGTGTGTGAAACCGACCAATAACATCGCTTCATTTTTATAGCTTGAACTAAGTTAGCGTTGTTATTGGTTAGTTTTACACACATCCCTCGCTACGCATCCTCGCTCATCTGGTGGAAACACAGCCTTAGACGGCGTATGCCAATCTATACTTTAAAGCTAAAGGGGTTTTGATAGTTTTTTGTTTGTTTGAGCAGTGGCCCAGTGGTATCGGCCCCGACTTACGAGTTGTAGGTCGTGAGTTCGAACCCAGACACACATTTTACTTTGTGTATTTAATTTCATCACCACTGCTCTCAAAACGGTGACGGAAATCACCGTGATGAGCATCGGCATGTCCTAGAACCAAAAAATCGAAGACAAGTGACATCTACCCGCACTGGGCCCGTGTGGTGGATTAATGACCACTTCCTCTCACAGAGAGGAGGCCTGAGGCCCAGCTGTGGGAACATTATAGGTTGATTATGGTGAAAGTATTCAAAACTCACTTTTAGAGCTAGACTTGAACTGTGAATTCAGTCTAAGCCAGACGCTTAAAAAAATAAATACATCAGTAGTGTCTAGAAAAAAATAAAACAAAGACTAATATTGTACTCCACAAAATTCAATACTGCACCGCCCCAGACAACCTAAGTGAACGAACTCGCGAACTTTAACATTGAACGCTATTCAGTTCGGGCTAAGGTCTGGAGTCGAATGACCTTTAGATGAATTTTGATGTGAAGGTCTTTCTGGATAGTGTTTAGTGTAACTCCATTTGGCGAGGTTTGAGATTCTCTTGTATCGGCGCAAACTACAAACGACTATTATATACGAGACTTACGTCGTGGTTTTTGCCACGAATTCACACGATTTTGCCTTATAGGTACTTTCTATTTATAGTTTTTTTTTTTTATGTAAGTAATACACAGATATCGGGTATTTATTTACTGTTTCATTAATCACAATTCACAAGACACACACACGTGTGTGTGAAAAACAAATAAAATGTGTCATGTGAGGGTACACACCCTCACATGTATGACACATTTTATTTGTTTTTGTATTCATGAGTATTTTTAAAATAACACCTTTTATTCTCTTAATTTATTATAACGGACACACGCTTCCCTTGTGTTATTCTAGCATATGGCACTTGTGGGATGCAGCTAAAAATTTGCGTCAGGTCTGGTGGTACCGGTGGTACACCTTGTGTTCTCTGACATTATGCTGAGCAGCTCAAGATGTCAGATGACAACACAAGTTGAGCCTGAGCTGAGGCCCTTTTGGCATTATAATCACTGTTTTGTTGTGCATAGTTTTAAGGTGTATTTTTTGCAAATTCACGCATTTTTTTTTATTTCGTTCTTTCATTAATTAAGATAAAAAAAACACGAAAATCGAAGTCTCTTAGCATGAAAAAATCACGGGTTTGACAAGTTCTAAACATCTCATTCTTTATAGAAACCGCTTGAGAGAATGAAAACTTTAGAATTACCATTGAGTTTCTTTCAACCATTCTTGTCTCATCATCATCTGCCTAGCCAACATGTTGGGGTCGTCGGTTTCCAGTCTAACCGGATGCAGCTGAGTACCAGTATTTTACATGGAGCGACTGTTTATCTGACCTCCAAATCCCAGTTACTGGACCATGACCATTCTTGTCTATAGGAAGGAACTACATTTTGGAATGGGTTTTTATTGATTTACCATTTTTAACTTTCAAAAGTGACTTTTTTCGAACGTCAGATAACAAACAAAGACAATCCCATTTTCACCTGTAACTAGAGCCGCCTCTCACGCCGCGCCTGCGTTCAGCAGAGTGCCCTATAAACGACAATGCTAACGGCCTCGCACCCCATATTGTAGCTGGACCACGTCAATGACCTCCAGGGTAATGACTGTGCACCTTTATTGACCAAGGGTTTAATAGGTGGGTGTATTGGACCATCGGATACCTAATGAAAAACTAATGGATTTCAGTTCTTCTTGTCTTGTTTCGGCACGAAACAATAAAAACCCCAAATAACACAATCAATACGTAATAAAAAACAGTGGCACTCCGGGAGTGCCGAACTGCCGACAGAAGTGAAAACAAAACACAAACAGAATACTTTGCCATCACTCACTGACATATCGGATATACATTAAAACCGCCTACATCCCGAAGACAGCCGAACACATCCGAAGCGATGTCGGTTACGGTAACAGTGGCGCGAATTCAATGGTTTTTCCCCAACGCGACTAAAGAAGTTTTATAATATAATACGCAGTATGTTGACATAGACTAATTGTTTCTTGGGAAAGCAAGTTTTACATAGATGGCGTTAGTTGTCATATAAATAGTTTATAGATTATTTTATAAGATTAACACTGTTAACTTGTTAAGTATCGTGCTACGAGTAAGTACATTCATGTGGTCTATTCAGGAAAACAATATCCCACAAATATTTTGTAATGGGCAAGTTTACATTGCAATACGTAGGGCGCGAGCAACTGTCGCGTCGTGGACCGGTGAGAAGGTAATTTTGAATGAAATTGGGATAATTTTTGACTAAAAACGTGCATTTTAAATATCGTGAACTAATATTTTCTTATTTTAAGATTTTAATGGTATTGGGGTCATTTTAGGGCCTAGCACACCACGTTTTTAAAACGCGCCGTTGACGCGCGTTTGATTCGCTAGCGATACAGACGCAATACGCACGCGAACCAGACGCAGCCTGTAGACCATAGTTTACATTTCTATGCTGTAGACCTTCTGTAGGATAAAAGCGCGCCGTCGCGCGTCGACGCACGTTTCTAAAACGCGCGTCAACGGCGTGTTTAACAAACGTGGTGTGCACACCTACTTAAGAAAAAAAAATCGTGATTCATAAAAAAAATCTGCTGTCTTTGAAAAGTGCAACACCTACGCGGTCAAAATGTATGGAACAAGTAATATTTTTTTTATAACCGACGAAACATTTTACGATGTGCGAATTTATGGTTACATCTTGCGCACTGGTCAAAAAATTATCCTGAAGACGATGCACGTAGAATAAAATGACTATACCACAATAGGTAAAAAGAACTAAAAATAAAGCAATGACAATTAGTTAATTATGTGATAGATACATAGTGCTCACATATTCAAATATTGTGAAAGTAGATGCAGATACACAAATATTTGACATATCAATATCACAATACAAACACGGTTTGTTTCCACTGTGACGGTCGTTGCGTCAGCGCAGCTGTCATTGGGACAATGTGTCATGCGTCACCGTGTCATGCGTCGAGTGCGTCATACGCGCATGCCTCGTGCAGGACAGGGTTAGGGGTTGTGTATGCACGTATTTAGATTAATCTTATCTGAGTTATAGTTGTGCAATTAAATTACATTAATGACGGAGATTTAAATATTGTGCTAAGCAACCAACTGGTTTACTTTCAGAGTTTTTTGGTCTAGCGTTCATAAGTGGCGACTAAAGCCCGATTCAAGCTTCACGGCGGCTTTGAAGTGAAGTGCGCTACTCGCTGCGTGGTACCGCCCCCCTCCCCCCGCTGACACGTGTATTTGTTACTGCGCAGCGACTCGCCTCATGTTCCGAGCCGCCATAAAGTTTGTGTCAATTTCACCAAAGAAACTGAACGCGTTCAAGAGCTAATGTCAGTGTCAATATGCCACAACAATTATGACACTGACAGCTCTTGGCAGGGCCTCAGCTTGGTTCTCAATTTGGACATTACATAGTAGAAACGACTGTAGCTCATTCTGCTGCATAGCTGGTCATTGCAAAAATAAGTACGTTGCCATACTCTTTGCAGCGTGAATTTAGGTGCTTACATATACAGAGTTATTGGAAAAACACCAACAACCTCTTAAGAGATCATTGTACTCATTATTATGAACAACTTTTACTATAGGACCAACCCTGAGATCGCAAAAAAAAAATCTGCTGTTCCCTACATTTTGACGAATGTAGGGAACAGCTGATTTTTTTTTTGAGATTTCAAGTTTGGTCCCATAGCAAAAAAAAGCAAAGCAAAGTATATATAAATAAATAAATAATGACCTCTTAAGAGGTTGTTGGTGTTTTTCCAATAACCCAGTATAATTAAACAGGTCTACTCGTAGTGGTGTGGTTCTTAAAGACCACCTCAGGCACTAATATGCATGGTCCTCATAGAATCTGACCAAGATAAATAGTCTGGCTGGACAAAGAAAAAGATACTGACCACTGAGTTGGTTTCAGTGTTTCTTCTAGTTCATTTCTTTTTGCCGTGTAAGTGTTTTTTGAAACCAAATTACAGCGAGTTAAAAAACTCTACTTGGATTTGTAATACTCCGTATCTGTAATTACCTTATACTCCTTGTGTAATTAGCAGGTAGATAAATCCGTACTACAAAGATAATCACGATAGTGCAAATATTTCTGCACTAACCGGATATAAACACAAATGTACTTTCCCATTGATAACCTTATCCACACACTAATCCTTTCCCTAACGACTACAGATAGCGCCATCCACGAAGACGCGCCCCACTCTTCTTCCTAATCGCTTACAGTACAAGTGTGCAACATTCCGCTAGTGTTTTAGTTATATCGATAAATAGTAATCTAATTACTTATTAGTGGGTAATTAGTGTGTATCAAAAACTAGCAGAATTAATTAGCGATACCACTAGCGATTAGTAAGAAGAGTGGGGCGCGTCTTCGTGGATGGCATTATCTAAATCAACACTGATATCTAAATCTGTGTCAGTGCTAGTGAGAGAGAGTTACTGATAACAGATAATAGTGATCGATCAGCGGCTATTAACAGAATAATGATGTTGTTCATGATATTAGCTGATATTATATAATTATACTTATTTTATTTTTTATTTCTCCTTTTGTCCCTTTTGATAGATTCTTATTTTGGAAATGTAAGGACTTTGCTAGGCCTTGTAGACTTTAGATCTGTAAACCATTTTTTATTTTATCAAGTACCTGGTTGTTGACAGGCCTACGTTGTCCTCCTATACCTACTGTAATTTGAAAACATTATAAAAGCTAATATTTTTAAGGCTCTAAACAAACGGACTGCATTTGAACTGCATGCCAGCTGCAACATCGCAGTTTGGATGCAGTTGACATAACAAAGTTCCGAAGCAGTTAAGTCAACTGCATCCAAACTGCGATGTTGCAGCTGAAATGCAGTCCGTCTGTTTAGACCACAGAGATATAAATAGTATACGTCTGTGGTTTAGAGTTTAGACCCTAATAAGAGCAACCGTGGAATTTCTTGCATACCCTTATTACTTACAAGTAGGGCTGCCATCACCTAAATTACTGACCCCCCGGATAAAAACTTTAAAAAACCCCGGACATTTGAGTGAAAATAACGTAACGTATTTTCTTTCTAAATAAATAAATATTTCTAGCCGAAATCCCACGAAAAAAATGACAATAAAAAAATATGTGAGAGGTAGTCTGGTAACAAAAATAATTAGGAACGCTCTTCTTTTTGGCATAAAAGAAAATAAAAATTGTCAATCAAAACCAAATTATGAATTATTGTCACGGTCACGAGCGCACGGGTTTCCACGCGGCGAATTAACTAAGTAAGTATGATTTATGCTTTCATTTATTGCAAATCATTCAAAATCGGATTTCCCTTAACACAGAAAGTTTCCGGGTTTCACCCGGACACTATTTAGCAACCCCTCCTGGCCACTCCCCGGACGGCCTCCGACCTAGGACAAATCCGGGGAAACCCGGACAGATGACAGCCCTACTTAAAGGCGTTCTACACGATCCAGACCGACCGCCGACAGAGGTGACCTTGGTCGGATCAACCAACTTTTGTATTCGTTCTACACGGTCGGTGGTTGACACCAACTTGTCAATTCCGTCCGGTGTTCACAGCGTAAAGACGTATCAATATGGCTCCTTGCCTTTCAAAGCAACGGAAGGTCGGTTTGGCAATAACTTTTTTATGCTTGAATGAAGAAGAAAAATTAATTATTAATAAAAATTAAAAATTAAATAAACATTTTTTTATTCTTATCTTTATATAAATTAGATTCACCCTACGTTCCGAATTGCGTCAAAAGCGATAATATCGCGAATCCGACCAACGCGCAATGTCACAATTATTACTCAATAGCCCTTATATTTTGTGACTATTAAATTTGGTCGGATCCGCGATATAATCGCTTTTGACGCAATTCGGAAAGCGGCCTCAATGTCCCAAAGACATGATAAATCTATACTAATATTACAAAGAAGAAAAATTTGTTTGTTTGTTTGTAATGAATAGGCTCAAAAACTACTGGACCGATTTAAAAAATTCTTTCACCATTCGAAAGCTACATTATCCACGAGTAACATAGGCAAAATTTTATTTTGGAAAAAATAGGGTTCCGTAAGAAATTTGGGTTTTTTGGACACTAGGTGTAAAAAATCAACCAGAAAAGTTACTTATTTTGCGTACGCTGCCTAAACTATAAAAGATAGAACCATAAAATGTTCAAATTAATTGTAGATCTTATAAATATCTACAAAAAAGTACGCAACACACTATACCTATCTATGTCGAGTGAGGCACAACAACCATTTTTTTATTTAAAAATCTTGAATTTTTTTTGGACTACATTTAAACGCATTTATTTTACTCATGCTATTAATCCTTATCAAAATAAATTATTTCATCACTAAGTTCAGTTTATGTAGATAATATTTGGTCTTTGAATGATTAAAATTGGACGTTTGGTTTTGTTAAACATATAAATATAAAAATATAATAAGCTTTGAATTTTCAAAAAATATTCATTGTACACCTACAGATTCGGTCGATTTACTCCTTAATTATATGTATAGAAAAAAATTGTCGGTAAATAAGTTTACAAAATCAAAAATCAAGTCATAATATAACTATTTACATCACATCCATGATCTGTATAGTATTATAAAGATTTCATAATTTTCGCAAAGTTTAAAAAATTCATCTTCTTACTTCTATTTATTTTATTTTTTTTAATTTGTATCTTTATGGGTTATTTTGATTTCCTTTTGAGATACGCAATCCTGTCACAAATCCGAAACCTACGCGGACGAAGTCGCGGGCAGAAGCTAGTCAGTGTATAAAGATATAAATTCGGTCAGAACCTCTCGTTCGCGGGGTTCGTTTTGTGAATCCATCGCTGTGACACGCAATGACGTGCGCCCATATTGACTGACAAACGCACACTGAAGCTCTCCCGTCGGCCGACAGCGTTCTAGACGGTTGGTACCGACCACGGACGCAGCCTGTCGCGATGGATGCGCTGCCGACCAAGGTTGTCCAAAGGTCGTTTGACCCCGCCCATATTTGGTCGGCGGACCAACGTCTACACGGTAGATTTTCACATCAACTGGACCAAGGTCACCACTGTCGGCGGTCGGTCTGGATCGTGTAGAACGCCTTTTACAAGCCATGCGTCCGATGGGATTTCCCATCCGCAAATATGACGAACTCCCTTACAAACTTCCATTCCCTGGCTCAACACCACCGCGGAACGGAATGGAAGCGATTTTTTTTTGTACAAAGCATTATGAACTTTAAGCCAATAGAGTAACGCACAAATTAGATACACCCATACCCACAGGTCGCGCATCTTCTGGAGAATTATCGCGCATTCTCGGAAATTCCCGCAGTAACAAGCTCGTATCTAGTTTGTACTTTAGACAATTGACATAAAGTTCATTTTGCTATTACAAAAACTCATTCCACTCCGTTCCGCCGTCCGCGGCGGTGTAAATTGAGCTTTAGGGTAAGGATTTTCAATTTTGTCAGGAAAGTTTTGAGTTTGAATGTGGATGGCTATACGAGTACTGGATGACCAAAACAAAAAAAAGATGGATAAAGTGTATGAAAGATTCTATGGTTAGAAATGGGGTGACTATCGAAAAGACGACTAATAGAGAAGTATGGAAGGAAAAGACATGTTGCACTTACCACAAATAAATTGGGACAAAGGCGAATGAAGAGAATGATGATGACCGGATGAATTTATAAAAACTCCTTTCTTAGTGCTCACTTTCCTTAAAACATAAAGGAACTCTTGTGCAAAATGTCATGTTTCTAGACCTCGCAGTGTTGGCAGTGCGTTGTCTGTCATTGAATGAATTTATATAAGATGTTTATTGATTAGAGAAGATAACCTCGATTTGAGCTGACAGTGCTGACACTGATCGTCTCAATGATGGATTCATTCACAGTTTAACCCACCAGCGTGATTTAACACAGTGATAGTTATTTATAACCGACAATGTCAAAAAGTACAGTGTGTGTTAATGTTTATTTTACATTTGTTTGTGAATGTTTCTGTTAATGTCAATAATGTTATTGGGTTGTGGAGGTCAGATATGCAGTCGCTTCATGTAAAATACTGGTATTTAGCTGCATCCGGTTGGACTGGAATCCCCAACATAGGTATGAAAAGGCAGACAGATGCAGATGCTATTTGTGAATTTTGCTCATGAGAATTAATCGGGATCGACTTGCGACCTTCCTGTATGATCCGTTAATGACTAAGCTCCGTTTTGCTATGAAATCCGTAGGGATACTCCGAAACTTGCATGGAACACGTTAAGTTCTGTGAATGTTTGTTTGTGTGTCTGTTTCTTTTTTTTTTTCACGGCAAATCTACTTTCTTTACCGATAGCCGTTTGCAGACCAAGAGCTAAGTTAGTTTAGCTTTTCTCGCAAAGCTGAGGTAGTATTTTATACTTGTGTTCATAGTTTGCGGTCTGCACACAAGTATGAAAATTACCTCAGCTATGCCATGTAAACTAAACTATTTTTAATTAGCTCTTGGTCTGCAACCAGCTTTAAGATATTTGACAGAGAAGTAGCTTAGAACTTTGAGAACTAAATAGAGTTCCATTTAAGACCAAACAACGTAAAATACGAAAGCACCCTAAGAAATTCAAAAAGAAAGTTATCACGGATGGAGCCGCAGGCACAGCTTGTATGTTATCACGGATGGAGCCGCAGGCACAGCTTGTATGTTATCAAATCTCAGTTAAATGAAAGATTTACTTGGAATAATTTATGACACAATTTGTTAAGGGAAGGATCCCTTATCAGCTGATCTACTGTTCTGATTTGTTGGTTATATTTCGAGGGGGCTAAGTAATAACAGCCGCACGGGACGATCGATCAGGTTAAGCTATGCTTGCCGCGGTTGGTCTGTGAATGGGTGACCATCTTTACATACCGAGGCACGGTGGGGACTGTGCCTCGGAAAGCACGTTAAGCCGTTGGTCCCGGCTGTCATTCGTGGATCTTTAACTGGCGTTACGGGTCGTCAGAAGACCGAAAGTCCGACAACCAGTCTTACCACGGGGTATCGTGTTACCAAGTAACTGGGTTGTGGAGGTCAGATAGGCCGTCGCTCCATGTGTAATACTGGTATTCAGTTGCATCCGGTTAGACTGGAAGCCGACCCCAAGATAGTTGCGAAAAGGCAGGCAGATGATGATCCTGGTTATATTTACTGAGTGCATTATGTTGACATATTAAAACATGTTTTTATAAACATAGAAACATGTTTCAAAACATTGTGTCATATTAAGATATGACACAAAAAGACTTTCGCATTGAGAAAACATTTCACATTTCTTAAATATGCTTATTGTACCTATGTTTTGCTTATTTTCCATTGTGTGGGCCAAACAATACATACAAACATTTGCTATAATTTTGTGGAAGAGTTCCATTCTCTATTTCGAAAATTATTGATCGAATCACGGAAAAATATTATCTATCAATAAATATATAAAATTCAAAGTCCTGACTGACTGACATATCAACGCACAGAATAAACCGCTGGTCAGAGACATGAAATTTGGATGGTGTGTTCTTTGTGAAGAGTAGGTATCCTCTAAGAAAGGGTTTGTCGAAATTCCACCCTTAAGAGGGTGAATGGGGGAGGGTGGAATTTCACGTGGACGAAGTCGCGGGCAGAAGCTAGTTTCAAATTAAACCAATTACAAGCACTTTTGAATTGTCAAGGGGTCAGTCAGTCAGAAAGTTGTACCTAGTTGCCCTTTCCAAAGAATAGGTTCCTATGGAGAAGAAGGGGCAAGAAACTAATAATACCTTCTTTATTAATATTTTTAGCCAATTTCCTGTTTTTGTGTGCCATCACTTTGCAAATCATAAATATTTACAAACCATCTGTTTAAAACACAAAAAAAAAAAAATCTTTTATGGTTAACTAAAAATGATTTTTAAACAAATTAGGTCGACAAAGTCAACAAAAAATAATGACCTGTTAGTGAACATAAGTGACCTAGAACTGAGGGACTGACTCATTTGTGACTCAAATCTTCCTATGGAGAAATTGAGCAACAAACATGTTTTAGGAATATGAACCTTATTTCTATGGAGAATGACTCAATTTTCTTTGATAGGAGGATTGAGTTATGACTTTGTTTTTGACATTGGTCATCACTATTTTTATCGTGTTTTGGGAATATGAACCTTAGTTAAATGGGGAAAGATTCAGTTTTCTATGATAGGAGGATTGTGTTATGACTTTATGACATTGGTGGTTGTTTTAAGTTATTAACAGAATTTTCATATCATGTGGTATTAAAATAATAATACAAGACCTTAAAGTAGAAAAGACAAGGTTTTTTTTAACTGGCAATAAAATTTAATAGTATGCATATTTCATAATAATATATAATTTTATGAAATGCTGCAGGGATAGATTTATTATTAGCTGTTGTGTTTATATAAAATGTATAAAGTTTACTAGATATAGCAAAGTTTTGTAGCAAGGTTGCAACTTATAGTTTATAATTAAAACTACCGTTCCTCATGCATGACATAGTCATAAATTACAATATAATTTATTTACAATTTGTTTAGACCCTAGCTTTTGCCCGCGTGCAAGTAGGAAATTATCCAACGGAAACATTTTATCTATCCGGGTTATAATAACCTATCTCTGTGACAAATTTCATCCAAATCCTATAAAAAGCATAATACTAATGATTGATATACTATCGTGAATTCATGCAAGCCTAGTTCTTTTTGTTAGAATACTGCTCAGAAAGTTGGGTCATATTTTCATTTATGATTCGAAAGACACATAACACCGTCTAGTACCCTAAAGCAATAAAATTGTGACTGTCAAAAGTTATTGTTCTTTTCCTTGGGAACAGTATTGTTTTTCTGGATGAAAGTTACCCTATATCCTATTCTATACCCCTGACATGCAAAATTTCATGATGATCGGTTCAGTGGATTAGACGTGAAAAGGTAACAAACAACCAAACTTACTTTCGTATTTTTCTAATATTAGTTAGGATTACACACTATGCAACTATGCTAATGTAAGTCTGTAAGTGTCAAACAAATCATCACAAAATAACTACACGGTATAGGTACAGACACCAGCACATCAACCTACCCGAAATTGTCAAATTTTCCCAATCAACTTTGAAGCTTATGCTTTAAGGATAAAGTTGAAAATCTATTATAGAAATTTGACAGATTGTAGTAGATTGATGTGCTGGCGTCTGTACCTGTATTCACCTATAAAATATTTGATTGATTAAAAGAAAGTAGCATTGAATTGTCTCTTGACTGTTAAGTACCTATAATTATTATTTTCCCTAAAATTACTCATGATGTTTTAATGACAAACTTCTCAGTAAAATGATGACTAATAATTGTTAGTGAAAGTAATTTGCATATTTCTAATGAAGCAGAGGTGCTTCCCAGTATTTATAGCTAATTATCATTAGCTGTAATTGTTATAATTAGCATTTAGTGTGAATCTTGGAAATTATTTATGTGTGGGTTGTTGCCATTATGTGGGATGCTACCAGTTATCAATAAATGACTTGTAAACTGTAAATAAAATAGTTGTTCTTGATTTTTAAGCTTTGGAAAAGTGAAAATTATTTATTGAGAGTAATTAAATTAGTAATAAGATTTTTTTTTTATTAAAGTGAAAATTTAGAGTAAACAAATTAGTAATAAGAAGTTAAAAAAAAAGACAAGTAAGTATATGATTGCTAAAGACAACAGTTAAAACCTACACTAACAGTTTAAAAAGTTATAAAGATTTACTCAATAAAGTGAATAAAGTAATAAACATGCAATATATGCTTTCCAGACACCGTGACTAGAAAAACAGTGAAATAGAAAGTGCACAAAAAGAAAACATATAGAACCCTTAAATAAAGATTTAGTTACTGAAGCTGAAGTAGAGATAATATCTAGAAAAAAAAAATCAAAACAAATCACTTTGGATTCTTTATCAAAAGTAGATTATCAGATCATGAAACTGGGCCAGTGTAGACAAATTATCACAAAACACTATCTCTTAAAAAAATGTGTTTAAAGATCACAATATTATGAAATTTGGCTGCCATTTTTGAAAATTACATTTTGTAAAATGTTAAGTTTGTTTTTAATTTGTCTTAAAATAAACAATATTTTAGTTCACACCTAGGGTTATATAATATATTCTATTAATGATAACTCCAATGAAAGTTAAAAATTTTAAAGTTGGCATAAGTCAATTTCAGTCAAACTTAAGTCCAAAAAGAAAAGTTTTCTCAAAGTTTTTTCTTTTAAGAACTTTCTAGTTCACTCCTGATAGAACACAAAGAGGTTCCAATGTCACCTTAATATCTAATTGCACAGTTCATCACCAAATTAATTTAAAAAAAACTTACCAGAGCTGAACATCCTTCCCAACATAGTGTTAGGGTGAGCTGTGAACTGCGCAGGGTCCACCACGAACCTCGTATTGTCCACCACCAGCGTTATACGGTCTTCTCCAAGCTGGTTCTGAGTCTTCGGCCCATTCCTAGTCGGTTCTTGAGCAGTCGACGTCGATGGTGTCGGAGTATTCGCGGTCAAATTTTTCGGCGGCATCGTCGGACGCGTTCGGATATTAGGACCAGTACGCTTCGATAACCGCTTGCGACGCTCCTCGTCCCTTCTGTACTCCTCCGTATCACTACTACTGTCTGGGTAAAAGAAGGGACGTCGTTCGGTCATGGCCTCAGGGCCCTGAGTCTGCGAGTCTGACATAGGCGTGTGCTCGTCCCCACGAGCCCTTACATCACGGTCGACGCTCCTTTGTCCACGCGACGGCGATCCGTTACTGGAGGCCGTTTTAGATTTTGTTACAATTCTAGTAAAATAAAGAAAGGATTTTCGCAAAAACGTCAACGTAACAAGTTTGACAGTTTGTATTGGGGTTATCAGAAACAAAAATATGATTTTTGAGGCATCAGTGTTGCTAGTTGTTGTGCTAATGAGATAATGATAAAATAACATCATTTTGTTGCGTTAGCCAATTATACGTTTTTGCAAAAGGGTATTTAATGAGTATAGTTAACTTAAAATCGGTTATTTTTCAAGGAAAATTCCGCACGTGTGCCAGCCATGTGCGACCTTTTATTGAGGAATGGAATATTACTGCAATTTAGTTGCATTGAAGCTAATATAAATTCTGCGCACTTCAAGACACTCGTAAAAAATCAATACATTCCAAAACTAATGAAAATAACATCACAAAAATAGTTTTATGTCTACCTAGGACAATACGACCATACGACCTATGTCTATCTTGAATGCATATAAAAAAAAGTTAAAAACTTGAATGAATCGGCTGGCTGTTGACCTTTCCACTGTCAAATGCGGAAATTGGTTAAATACTACAATAGTTTTTTACTAAATAGTGTTAGTATAAACATCCCACCTAATCGAGCTGTGAATAAATGTGATAAACAACCAAAAACTAAAGTGCCGTGACTATAGCAATAGTGTAAAAAAGTGTAATTATAAGGCGACGCTCCTAGGGCGTTACTCATTTTTAACTGTAAAAATTGTAAAGAATGGAGCCAAAGGAGGAGTATCATGATCCTGATTACCCAGAGGTTCCTGTGTGCATCAAGGAGGAGCCCCCAAGCTTTCCAGAAGAGGAGAAAGTTGAGAAAATCAAAGAAATAATCAGGCGGGAATTTTTGAACGAGCTTGAAATCCGTGAAAATGAAGTCATGCTGATAGACCAGCGGTTTGTTATGTTTTTCTAACTTTGTATCTATTTACGAAACCTTTTTGAGGTTAATTTGTGCGTAAATAATTTAAATAACGTATTTGTTGTACCATGTGGTGTTTTGTTTATCAGGGTTTTTCTTGCAATGTTGAATGTGTTGTGTCAAATTGTTTATTATTATTATTTTGGCAAAAGTTCAAACTTAACAAAATATTTAGTTAATTAGCCAAGCCATTTGTAGAATACTTTGTCGCCCTAACTTTTAGTGTTTTTGAAAATACTACTTGTTTTTTAATGTATTGTATTGTTGTGATAAACAATTATTTATTTCCCAATTCAGTACAGTTTAAGAACATTCCTTAGGCCTAAAATTTCTTACGAATTACTTTTTGTAGCACAAGGCTCCATATCCATACTTTACTTGCAAAGAACTGAAGATATGGCTTCTTTGTAACCTAACTTTCACACCTGTCAAATCCAAATCAAAGTCCCTTTTTAATGTGTTTTCAGCAAACTAAGGGAAGTTTGCTGAAAACTTTACTGGTTTTCTGAACTTAAGTATCTTTAAAAAATATAAGCCTCCAAATTATAAATTACATATAGGCCGTTCTAACTTAGTCTCTGAAGTTTGCATCGCATAGGCAAACCCTTGCTGCCGGTGGCAAAAGGGGCAGTAACATCCAGGCCCCCTCTTTTCCATTGGGCACTGGGTAAATGCCCAGGGCCCCGCAATTGACGGGGGTCCCGGCCTGCCCCCAAAAAATCATTCTTTTCAGCCGCAGTACTTTGTAAATTATTTTACTTTAATTATTGTGAATGTGAGGATTATGTGGGTTATAATTTCTTTTGTTCTCTTTCTCTGTTGGTTTTAGTTTATCTGGAAGTTTTGAATACTTTATGCATTCTACCCAAATGTCCTTTCTTTGGTATTGTTTGTCGAGTCATTGAGCTCTTCAAGTTTTGAGTTGAGCTACACGATTACTGACAAATGCTTGCACTGACTGGACTGGTACTCTCAAATCTGTGTGGTTCTTTTTTCAAAAGACCATTTCAGACATCAATCTTAATCTACATAGTCTTCACGTGATCTGACCAATATTATGTTTGGACTTTAAAAGAGACTGTGACATCTGAGTTTGTTTCGGCCTTTCTTCTCAGAGTAGTCAAATAGGAAACACCAAACACACCTAGCTTATTTTTTTATAATATGACGTGATGTAAAAGTGATTCCGATATCCTATTTACAGAATAAAGCAATTTCATTTCTGTTCCATTCTACACATTATTAGTTAGGTACTATCCGATTCAATGACAAAATTATTGATTATTTTTAAAAGTAAATGCGACCAACCCAAGTAAACACAGAATAATAAAAGCACATGCAATTTCGCTTAACTACTTAATCTCTACACAAGGGCCCCGTGATCCTTATGTGCCCAGGGCCTCCAATAGGTTAAAGACGGCCCTGGTCCTCCCATCAGTCAATGGAATTATTTTCTTTTGTTTTCCAATTTTCTTGTATCTTGTAACTCAATGGTGGCTATAGACAGCCTATCATGAATGATTCCAAGTAAATGCTTTGGGTGTTACCGTCTAATCTGTTCTTGTACAAATTATGATTATCCTACTAATATTATAAATGCGAAAGTTTGTGAGGATGGATGGATGTTTGTTACTCTTTCACGCAAAAACTACTGAACGGATTGTGATGCAACCTGTCATCAGAATGTATGCGGGTGAAACCGCAGGGAGCTGCTAGTTAATAAATAAATTTGAAAAAACAAAACGAAGTAGCCCATTCACTAAATCAAAATTAAGTCATTTATTTATTGAAATTAGGCTGAGCGGCACTTTTTGAATGTCAAAATTACATAAGGAAATCCCCCAAAACGCCCGCCCTTCACCACCTTCTAGAGAAGAAGTGGAGCAACAAACTGTCCAGCAGCGCAGCTGTCTGTCCCACTCTGTCGCAGCTGTCTGTCCCACTCTGTCGCAGCTGTCTGTCCCACTCTGTCGCAACTGTCTGGGTCACTCTTAAATAACTCCATAATCAATATGTATGTTGTATTGGTTTCCAGGATGTCCACATCTCGTCGCCTGCTCCACCGTCTCCGGTACGCGTTAGTGAATAGATACTACAAGGATCAGAAGCTGCTACTCACTAATGGGCAGATGCAGGACGAGATCGCTGCCCAGCATGAACCCAGAGCTAGGGCTGAGGTAAGGAAGCATTGTGGAGAAGTTAACAGATGCTATTATTATAAGAATGTTTTTAGTTTAATCAGGGCAGCTCGGAAAAGCAGTGGTGGCCCAGTGGTAATGGTCGCGACTTACTTGTTGAAGGTCGCACTCACATCATAACGGTGAAGGAAAACATGTGAGGAAACCGGCATGTCCTAGAACCAAAAATTCATAGACATGTGACATCTACCAACCCGCACTGGGCCCGCGTGGTGGATTACGGCCCACTCCCTCTCACAGACAGGAGGCCTGCGTCCCGTTTCGCCGTTTTGAGAGTAGTGGTGATGAAATAATTAACACAAATTTAAGTGCCTGCTTGGGTTCGAATCCACGACGTTAAGCTCGTAAGTCCGTTACCACTGGGTCACCACTGCTCTCCAACCCAAATATAGGTAAACAATATGCAGATGTTTTACATTCATGTAATAATTGTATATTTCTCAAACATGCTTGGAAATTTGAGCATTATTTTGACAACCTTCTTCGAGATAAATCGAAATTCCTGTACTGGCCAAATACATGCGAGCAGCGGCCGGCAAAAGTTGTATGAAAGTCCATATCTGTCGTGGTTTAGCGGCCAAATAAACTATTTTTATATTTTCTACCATCTCTTCTCAACTAATTTAACTTGTCAATTTTTGCTGGATGGAAGAGGGCTGCCTCTTCCATTTAGCAAAAATTGGCACTCTATAAAAACCCCTTAATGTAATAGACCCTCACCTCCACCAGGTATCCTCAATCCTGCGCGAGGGTCAGCGCCGCTTGCACCCGTCCGTGCGCAAGCTGCTCGGCAAGCAGACGGTCGACCTTGACGAGATATTCAAGACCAGAGCGCCGAGGAATAAGAGTAGGAAGGACTATTCGGTAAGTTTGATTTTTTTATGACACCGCTTAGTACTGTGGCGGCATCTACATCGCCCCATACGAACTACGCATCACACTGACGTCACGCAAAATCCTGGATCGCGCAAGCAGAGTTTACCGCGCGACTATTAGCATATGTACAACGTCCCGACATCAACCGTCGGGCAGTTAAGTAGGGGCACCAGACACGACATCCCAGACGGGTATCGTCGTCGGAGGATCCTCCTTTTTCTATGGAGGATGAGTGAACTTTACACCCTGTTCCTCGTACAGACGCCAGCACATCAAGCTACTACAATCTGTCAAATGTATTTAATAGATTTTCAACTTTATTGCTAAAGCTAAAGGTTCAAAGTTGATTGGGAAAATTTTACAGTTTCGGGTAGCGTGATGAGCTGGTGTCTGTACCTCTACAGTACGTTGAAAATTTGATGGCACAATTCTTAAGGAAGGCTATTTACAATCACGCTAGTATCCTTAGACGCCGAGCGAACAGAAAAAGAGTCAGGAACAACACTACGCGAAAACGAAGTGAAAGGCGCGGGTAGGCGATGCGATGCGACGGGGTAGGTCGGGGGCACAAGAAATTTCACGCGGACGAAGTCGCGGACAGAAGCTAGGCTTAAAAATATTGGTACTTATATAGGGTGACTGGTAATTAGTGACCGATACTTAAACACGTGATTCTACTCATGATAACAAGCAACTTTTACTATGGGACCAAACCTGAAATTGCGAAAAAAAATCTGCTGTTTAGTCGTTTATGTTCGCCTAACTGGTCAAAATGTACTGAACCAGCTGATTTTCTTTTCGCGATTGCAGGTTTGGTCCCATAGTAAAAGTTGTTTGTTATCATGAGTACAATCACGTGTTTAGGTATCTGTCACTAATTACCAGTCACCCTATATAACTGGTTCCAAAGCACAAATGATATTCAATCAGACTATACTGCATTTCGCGAACTCTTGTAGCCCCAGTGGATATAGTGTCATCTCAATTATTACAAGTGCTACATTGTATACCAATTTCGCCGGCTCGGGCTGTGATACTGGGAAGTTCCATAAGGAAATTCTCTACAACAGCCTAAAGTCTTTGTTTGTGCTCTGTTTATGCCAATGGACTCGTCTCCTTTTATATAATCAGACTACTTGGTATATAGTGTTTAATGTATTTAATGGTTGGTGGTAATGGTTCAAAGTCAAAGTCAAACCATATATTTCAAACTAGCTTCTGCCCGCGACTTCGTCCGCGTAAAATTTCACCCTCCCCTCATTCACCCTCTTAGGGGTGGAATTTCGAAAAACCCTTTCTTAGAGGATACCTACTCTTCACAAAGAACACACCCTCCAAATTTCATGTGTCTAGGATCAGCGGTTTAGGCTGCGCGTTGATATATCAGTCAGTCAGGACTTCAGGAGGCACTTTTGAACGTCAAAATTGACAATAAAATAGAATTGGTACTAGTCGCCTCTATGCCACTGACTACCAGCAGTACTGTCACCCCTTCTCCCTTATTCCAACCAAAGTTTGTCTGTAAAAGATCGCTCTTAGTGATAGACCGCCCATTGTGTCACCACTTGTATAATTTCTACATTTGTATCTGTTATTTTTATGATGAATATACAGGTTGTCATTGGAAGTATGGATCAAATCGAATAGGGGCGAGGGCAAGGTCATTTCCAAACTTTTTAACTTTGAGAATGTCTGTGAATTTTTTACGGTTCAAAAGTCATCACCATTTTTTTTTTCAGTCACTTCGCAAAGAAAAAAATCATTAAAAAAATTATCTTATTACTATTACTACTATCATTTAACAATACATACATAATTTATTTTACTTTCCCCAGGCCATGCTCCAAAAACGCAACTACACGATCTCAGCGGACACGACGAAAACGTTACGTCCGGACCGGAAGCCGGACGAGATGGTGTTGGAGATGAGTGAGGAGCCGTGCACGAGCCGGCCTAAGAAGATCCCGCGTCACTTCGAGCCCAAGATCACCAACGTGGTGACCTTGGATGAGGTCACTAGGAATAAGTTGAAGTACCGATATAGGATTGTTATTGGTGAGTGACGTGTAACTTGAAATTATTTATTTCTACACCACAAAAATACATTAAAAAAAAACAGGGCACTCTGGGAGTGCCGACAGAAGTGAAAACAAAACACAAACAGAATACTTTGCCATCACTCACTGACATATCGGATATACATTAAAACCGAAGCGGTGTCGTTACGGTAACAGTGGCGCGAATTCTATAGTTTTTCCCATTTCAAAAAATGCCCAACGCGCCTAAAGAAGTTTTCACTTCAAAAAACATCAAACTCTACAAAATATACAATGAGCGGCCGCATCGCTTTCTGCGATCTCGTCCAGGCAACCTTGGAATGGACAGTGATTTAAGTAATTATTTTAAGTATTCCATAACACACTATCACACTAATATTTTAAAGGCGAAAGTTTGTGAGTGTGTTTATATGTTTGTTACTTCTTCACGCACAAACGGCGTAACGGATTTGGATGAACTTTGGCACACAGATAGTTCATGACCAGGATTAACACATAGGATACTTTTCATCCCGATATTCCCACGGGATCGACACTTATGCGGGTGAAACCGCGGGGCGCAGCTAGTTTTATTACCCGACTTTAGTTACCTATGTACAGGATGGCAGGGGCATTTACGCGCAAACTGTAACAATTAGTTCAGCACATGATTAATAACGAAGTAGCGTATAAAATATTTACTCTATAGCCAAGAGGGCCTTGACCCCTGAGCACAGTTGGTGTTTTCACCCTTATTTTCTTGATACAATAGAAGCATTACTAATTTTCTAGTTCTATTTTGTCCTTATTATCTTGAAATAAGCACTATAGTCTTCTCGCCTGCTACCCCGTAACTTATATGAATGTTCAAAAATATCTAACTTATCTGAGGCGGGGTGCTAATATTTCTCTTGCATTTTAAAAACCTCGTATGATTCTTTAGGTTTTATGCATAAGTCGACAAAGTAACTTCAATATCATCTGTATGAAGGGTAAAAATAAAACCTAAGTAGACTAAATCTAAAAAAACCGAGACGGGCTGTTAAAATTTTCTAGTGAGGTCTCTTAGTTCAGAAGTTTTTGTGAATAAGTCGACAAAGTTACTTCTATATCTGCATGAATGGTCAAAGGGTGCTTACATTTTTGACGTTCGAAAAGTGCTGATTCTCAGCCGAATTTGAATAGATGACTTTTGATTTTCGAGCTCGCTTCGCTCGCTATTGCTTTATAGTTTTTTTTTTCAATAATTAAACAAAGAAAAATTCTATATCTGTATGAATGGTCAAAAGACAGATGTAACATATCCGAGGTTAAAATTTTCGAGCACGCTTCGCTCTCTCTTAAACCCTACGTCCTCATAATTGTCAAAGTTTTATGCAGAAGTCGACAAAGAAACTTCCATATTCATTCGTATGAATGGTCAAACAAAAATTTTCGAGTTTGCTTCGTTTGTTCTCGCATATTATTGTTTGTTTTTTGTAACATCACCTTTTTTTTTCCTTTTGTGGCCAGGTAACACCTCCAAATACGCTCCCCCCGCGTCCCGCCTGGACCGCTCCACGCACCTGTGGCTGCTATACGTGCGCGGCCCCCCGGGCGCGCCCGACATCTCGCGCGTCGTCACCGCCGTCACCGTGCGCCTGCACCACTCCTACGCACCGCACCACCAAGTGCACATACAGTGAGCAAATACACCTCACTCATACATATGTGTACAGTGACGTCACTACATCTCGCGCGTCGTCAGCGCCGTCACTTATTACTTTTAAAGTTCTTTTACTTTCTGTTGCCCGTTTACTATCTCTTTTTCTGCCCTAATATTACAGTCAAAACTTGTAACTGGCCTTCCTTCACTAATGCTTTACTATTTGTATCCTAGCTGTAATTTTTCTGAAGAAAAATTAAATAATTTCCTCTCCCTCGATTTCAGCAAACCTCCCTTCCACATATCCCGGCGCGGCTGGGGCGAGTTCCCAGCTAAGATAGAGCTCCACTTCGCGCTGCCGGAGCGCAACCGACCTGCCTCAGTGGAACACACCATCAAGCTGGACAGGAATTACACCGGCATGCAGATGTTAGGTAAGCAACCGGTCAGACGATGTACTCGGGAAAGTTGGAGTTTATATGTTACGTACCCTACATTACAGTTACAGACCCTATTCACCAAGGATATTATGAAAGAAACTAGCTGCGCCCCGCGGTTTCACCCGCATAAGTGTCGATCCCGTGGAAATATCGGGATAAAAAGTAACCTATATGGTAATCCAGGGTGTTAGCTACCTCCATACAAAATTTTATCAAAATTAGTCCAGTTGTTTGAGCGTGAAGAAGTAACAAACATATAAACACACACACACACACACAAACTTTCGCCATTATAATATTAGTGTGATTAGGTTAATAGAATTAAGACTTTATCGTCGAAAAAGTCGGGGAATTCAGAGGTGATAAAATAATTTAAAATGGTAAGACTGTACGCCGCCGCCGTTAACGTCAAGACATAAGTATAATTAATTAACATCTGTTACCTAGGTTATACAAATAAAAATATTTGAATCTGACCACATTTTGAATCATATTATCTTAGTTTGCGATTTTTCAACATAGCGTTTCTTCACAAAGATATTCAAATTTCAGAGTTTGTCAAATATTCCTACATACATACATATAGCTATTGTGAAATGGACGAATTCTAAGATGTTTTTATTTTGGCCCGTTCGAAGCTGAGCACAACACTCAATGTTGTTCTATAGTCAAAGCGCGGCCCACAGTAACAGTTTGTCATAAGGTCGCGCGCAGGGTCATGACAAATACACGTCACACACCCTTGCTTATATAAAAATACAGTGTTATTAGGATGTTCTGGCGCTTGAATGTCTCGATAGGCAATCAATCTACTAAAAACAAAATATTCACAAAGAAATTCTCTCCTTTCAGGCGCCGAAACTCTCATAGACGTATGGCTTTACAGTACCCCAGAAATGCTAGAATTCGAGTTCAAAGAAGACCCACAAGAAAGACTCGCTGAAACAGTCATCGAGCAGAAAGAGACGGAAGTAGTGCCTGAAACAATCGAAAACTGTGACACACATACAGACAACTGGATGGAATTCTTCTCAAAGGGACCTACAGAAGTAGATGTAGACGAAATGATCATCAAACCTATTAAAAAAGAGCCAGAAGAGCCGAAACAGGATGTCGAAAATGGCGCGGAAATTGAGAATAATTTGGCGGAGAAAGTCACAGAGGAATGTAGCGAAGTTAGCATTAAAACTGAGAAGGAGTGGGATGTAAACTATAAGGCTGATGTTGATATTCCTAATGAGATTTTAAGTCAACCTGCATCTCCTAAGAAAAGAATAGTCAAGTACATAGACCCAACCACAGGGAAAATATACTACTTAGAAATGGATCGAGCGCTAGATTTAAGTAAAGTTCAAGAAATAGTCATAAATAATACTAAAACTGCTAAAATAAGCCCAATTAAATCAAATGGACTGAAATCATTCAGGAAGAAAAAGGGAGTATCCTTACTGAAACCTGAAGTCAAAAATATGTTGAAGAACACTGAAAGTGTTAAAGTCCAATCCAACTTTGCTCATATAGAAAATGATCACTGTTACCTGGCAACACCAAGACGGTTTGACAGTGTTGCCAATGTAGAAATTAAGAAGGAAAAGAGTTTGTTTGATACGTTGTGTTCTAGTGTTGCTAGATTGAATAATGTGCGGTGTGGAGTTAATTATTTAATTAAGAAGATTCCATTGATTACTGACCAGGCGAGGGATTCGGATTTTGTGAAGCATTTTCCCTTTGTTGTTGAGACCGAGGAGAAGTATTGGAAATTGGATTTTGCTAAGAGAAGAAATATTGAAGTAAGTGACATTTTAATCTAACTTTAGCACATACGAGAGCAGTGGTGGCCAAGTGGAAACGGCCGCGACATACGAGTAGTAGGTCGTAGGTTCGAGTCCAGACAGGCGCTTTACTTTGTGTAAATTATTTCATCACCACTGCTCTCAAAACGGTGAAGGAAAACATCGTGAGGACACTGGCTTGTCCTAGAACCAACAATTCAAAGACATGCGACAACTGCCAACCCGCACTGGGCCCGCGTAGTGGATTACGGCCCACTCCCTCTCACCGAGAGGAGGCCTGTTTCCCCGCAGTGGGAACATAATAGGCTGATTATGTTATGTTATGTTTACACAATATTGTTAATGTTTTTCCAATAACCCTGTATATTAGAGCCAGGAATTTGAGATATTTTTTTTTTTTATGGAACAAGAAACTCAATGTCATACATAACAAAGTTGAAATTCCACTGCAACCAAAAACTTCTATTTAGGACCTTTTTGTTACAAATGGTCACTCAAAGATCAACTTTGAATACATTTCACTAAAGTAGATAACTGATCAAGTGGCGCTGGAATGTAAATTATCTGTTCTTATGAACACTGCTATAAACAATTTCCTTTCTCATATTTCCCAGTGGTCCCGAGCGAAGCTAATAAACAAAATCCTAACGGAGCACAGTTCAGTCACCGAACCAATATGGCGGACCAAGCAGATCCTCGCCTACTCCCGCCTGCACGGCCACTACCCCGTCAGATCGGAAACCATACAAATTAAAACGGAACCCGACGACTGGTCATCTTGGAACGATCTCGAGAACATTCGCAAGATGGAGTCCAGTATTAAGGAGTCATACCCGAATCCTAGTGATATTAATACGCTGTCTATTTTCGATGTTAGCAATTTTTCTGAACGCAGTCGAAACTCTGATAGTGTGTCCGAGGTTCCGCTTTCTGATGATGAGGAGGTTGATGTCATGTCTTTAGGTAAGATATTCTATATTATTATTTTAATCATAATTATTATACAACATTTGTTTTTGTTTAGGCTAAACCTAATAAGGGGTCATTGAACTCATTGTAATTATTTTTTTTTACTATGGAATTCGCAAAAAAAGAACTACTGATTCCTACATTTGTGTTAATATAAACGGAGAAAATGTATGGAACAGGAGTTTTTTTTTTTCGTTTTCTGGGTTGTTCCCATTGCAACCGTTAATTATTGTTCATATGATTGGCGACCCGCCCCTGCTTCGTACGGCTGCAATCTACTGATGTGGCGACATGTCTAAATATCGAGAATTCTGTGCTATTTCTAAGTTAAATATTAATATAGGTATTGTACACATAAACCTTCCTGAATAAATTATCTAAATGATGTTGTGAACCGCATCAAAATCCGTTGCGTAGTTTGGAAGAACAACACAGGCACGAAAAGCGACTTTGATTTATAATATTTAGAGATGTAAACAGGGTCAATTTAAATTATCTAGCGAAACTCCGCAGACGTGGGGGATATGGATAATTATCTAAACATGATAAATCAAAAATTAAATTAATTTTATAATTTTTTTGTGGCGTCATGGACCGCTGTTAGTGTATTTACTTGAAATATCAGTTAAACAATCAATTTTTTTTTGTGTAAACTTCACAGTCGTGATAGGTTTAGATATCAAAAAACGATTAACATATTTTTTCAACTCCTATTTCAAATAACAACACTACCAGCAGTCGTTGACCCCTAAGGAAATACCATCAAAACTTGTTTATATTATCATGTTTAGATATCGACCCATCACGTCTACAGAGTTTCGTTAGGTAATTTAATTTGACCCTGTAGATACGTATTACACTTCAAGTACAGACGCCAGCACATCAAGCTACCCAAAACTGTACAATTTTCCCAATCAACTTTGAACCTTATGGTTTAGCGATAAAGTTGTAAAACGATTAACGAAATTTGACAGATTGTAGTAGCTTAATGTTGTCTGTACAAGATGTAATTGAAATATGAAAACTTCAAAAAGTGTATAGGACCTACCAGTGAGTTCAATGAATTACTCCTTTTCGTTGTATCTGAGGTGTAAAAGCGTTTGTTATAAGTAACCAATGAATAAAATAAATATAATTTCCAATTCCCAGGCGGCAGGACGCGGGTGAAGACGGACGTGTGCGGCGACAGCGGCGCGCTGGCGGTGCTGGCCGCGGAGGAGGCCGCGCGGCTGCGCTATGTGTTCCTGGAGACGAAGTGTGCCGACGTCGGGGTGGAGCTGCGGAACGAGGACGTGGGGAATGGCTACTCTTATAGGTGAGTACACAAGTACCACGTGTCGACGAGTCGCGATTGTCAAATTCAATTTTAATTGTGTCAAAATTATTTTTTAATTTAGAGAATTTTTTATGCAGATTACCTGTAAGATTCTCATAGCAAAAAAGTAAGGAATTTTAGTGATAGTTAGTGTTCGGTGTACAACAGAATCGACAGTTCGGCACTAATACCTATCCGGACACAGTATGTTATTGTAATTGTAAATGTCCACAGTGCTGTCCACGCGGTGATGCTGTCAGCAGTGCGGAGCTTCGCCGAAGAGTTGGTGCGAAGCGCGCTGGCCGTCAAACTGACTGAAGACTCCGCACATACACTACCTACTGTGTGGGCTGGGTGAGTACCACTTTATTTATCTATATTTAGAACTAGCTTTGAAAGTCTCACAACCAGTCTTACCAAGGGGTATCGTATTACCCAGTAACTGGGTTGTGGAGGTCAGATAGGCACTCGCTCCATGTAAAACCCTTGTATTCAGCTGCATCCGGTTAGACTGGTACCCGACAGGCAGATGATGATGATTTTGAACTTTCCCACATGAGCTGTGAATATATGTGTCATTCTCTGGTCCATAAACCATCTTTCTGGGCATCATTATCACCATCATCTGCTGGGCAGTTTGTCGCTCTACTTCTTGTTTCTAACTGCAGCACTAGGAAGTGGTAAAGGGCGGACGTGCCGGGGGACTGTCTTATGTAATTTTTATAATCGAAAAGTGCAAATTCTCAGTCCAGTTTGAATATATGACTTTTGATTTTGGTTTTTGCCATATATTACTTCGATCCGTCGCTTCAATCATACTTTTGCATCTAAAATATTATAACCCATACCAATGTTCGCGCTATTTTAGGGTCTTAACTCTACGAATAAGTACGTAGGCCTTACTGGTGTTCGATAAATGATAATCTAATACCCTTCTCGACGAACAGTCTAGTAAAACATTCATACTATAAATTATAAATGCGAAAGTAACTCCGTCTGTCTGTTACATTTTCACGTCATAACGTATTTGGACGATATTGGGAACACAGGTAGACTCCTGGGTAGGATCTTTTTTAAGAGTGAAGCCGCGGCCAAAATAAAACAAAATTGGTCCTAAATACTCTCCAATCCACAAGCATTGTGATTTAAGGGGATATTACTGTAAGCCTGCATCGTCCCACTGCTGGGCAAAGGCCTGACCCCATGACTTCCAGCTCTTTCGATCCAGGGCTAAAGTGGACCACTGGTCGTTTGTTTTGAAACAAAGGGGATATTAGATCATAAAATATCCTGGAGCCTAATATTAACCCTTGTGGTACTCTCTAGTTTAATTTAATTTGACGTGGCACTCCTATTTGAGCAGTGTATGCAAAGTTTAACTATATTTTGCACTTCGCTTCATTCTGTCTTGCAGTCTTTAAACAAGTGATTAAATATTTACAGTCATATCTGGAAGCCTGTGATTCACCAAGACAAATGCCTTCATAGAGTCTATACAATATCTTTCAAATATATTGTACAGAACCAAGTTCTTCTAACTTAACATACAGATTTGTTGCATTACTTCTTCCTAGCTAAAACAGTTGGAAGTCTTATGTAGTAATCATTAACGTTCAAAAGGTCGGATTCTCAGCCGAATTTGAATGATAGGTTTTTTCATTTTGAACATTACTTATTTCATATATTTTGTCTACAGTTCGTCGTCCACGCGCTGCCCGCTGTATGCGCGGCACGTGCTGGCGTGCGCAACACACAACGTGCGCACGCGCATCCTCACAGCGGCCGACACAGGCACCAGCAAGCACACGCCAGGGGACAAGCTTTAATATACGTGCTGATTTACAAATATTGCTGTTTTATTTCAATTTACCCTTATCTAATCTTGCCTGTTTCACTACCCATTCCCAAAGGCATTTTACTTAGTCCCAGTGTCATTTTACCCTTACCTCTGCTCTGTCACATTATTTTTACCATAAGAGGTCATAACCGACAGCGATTGTCGCGCAAATTTATCTGAACACGACATAATCGCGCAATCAATTAAGTCGCATATCTAAGTACATCATTATTCAACCGCGTATTCGCGCGACAGTCGCTGTTATAGTTAGCGCCACGAAAGATGATACTTGACCCTCCCTCCCGCGCTCTTTCCGCCGCCCCTATGACGCCCGCTCCCGTCCCGCGCTCAGACCTCATACCGCTAGAGACCTAAAACCGTGTACTGCGCATGTCAAACCACGTAGTGTGTCAAGTCTCATCTTTCGTGGCATGCATTAGACACCAGTGCTAACAGCAAGTCTCGCCCATACTTCGCCATTCATCTGTGCCTGCTGCCGGCTACCACCTACTTACGGCGTGACCACCTTGGCCCATCTTCAAAATCAAAATATTTCTATTTCACATAAACCGACATGGGCACTTATGAAACGTCAGAAGCTAGGTGCACGGTTCCAATTGGTCGTTTCCTATGGAGCAGAACCGGCAAGAAACTCCACGGTTACTCTTTTAAAAATAATTGGCTTACACAATGTTTTTAAATTACAGTAGGTATGGGAGGACAGCGTAGGCCTGTCAACAAGTACCAGGTACTTGATAAAATAAAAAATGGTCTACAGATCTAAAGTCTACAAGGTTTACAAAATCTGCGCTGATGCATCCTGTACGTGTGGCCCACCCAGTCCCATTTCAGCCTCGCGGTCTAATCGCCGACATCGGTGATGTCTTCGAGCCTATTAAGTACTTTGTAGCGAATCAGATTCGTTAAATGTAGTTTAAAACGTGTTAAATATGCTACGCTACGCACCATCTCTCTTTGACATTCAAAAGCTTACGCTTTAGATATTGGAAGGTCACCCTTCATTAGCGCCTTCAAGGACCAGTAGCTTCTCCAAGCATTCTGGACGCGACGGTCAATTTCTTTGTCCTGCCTGTTTTGGAAGAAAACTAGCTAGCCCAGGCAGATATATGCGTCGACATAATGTATTTCCTCCCCATCGACCTCGAATTTATGTTTAGAAGCTTTGGGCATGACTTTAGTCTTTGACCAATTCATCGTAAGTCTAACCTCAAGACTTGCAGTGCTTAGTTCTTGGAGCATTTTTTATAGTTGATCTGCAGAAGAAGCAAAAAGAACGATATCGTCTGCGAAACGGCGGAGGTTTGATAGCATTTTGCTGCCAACCCGGAAGCTCTGCAGTGTCCACGACTGTCCTTCTCCAGCGTAGCATTGAAAAGTTTAGGAAAAAGCGGATCATCATTACTCCTTTAGTAATTTTGAATCGTACCTAAAATGTGTGTGCTATCTATTTTTTTTTTTTTTGTTTAGCCTCTACTGTCCCACTGCTGGGCAAAGGCCTCCCCCAAGTCCTTCCACGAACTCCTTTCCTTTCTTTCGTGCTATTTTATAAGTATTAAATTCTGTTAATGTTTTTATAATTTATTTTGCTTGAGTATAGTTTTCAATGTTTTTTTTTTTTTGGTATATTGGCGTGTGCATAAATAATTTAATGTGTTGTGTTACTTACTATTGTATCGAAGCAAGTTCTTCTAACTGAACAGAAGCTGTACTGCAGGTTCGTTGCGACACTTCTTCCCAGCTAAATCACTAGGAAGTGGTGAAGGGCGGGCGTTTTGTGGGACTGTCTTATGTAATTTTGACGTGTAGGTTCTCAAAATTAATTTTAATGAGTTCAGTTTAATATTAGCCGTGCTATTATTTTAAAAAGATAAAAGGTTCCCTCTACATCTTGGCTTCGTAATAATTATGGCCTAGAATATTGAGCTGTACTTGATGCGATCAAAAGCCTTTACGTAATCCACGAAAACCGGATATAACAGTTACACTGTCGGTTATCGTTAATTTATAGCTGACAGACAAAAATAAAACGAATGTGTCTACATAAAAAAAACACAATTTTAATCAGTTTCAATAAACAAAAACCACGACAAGTAAAACTTATAAAAACATTATTAAGGTTTCCTGAAGTTCCTTAGAAATATTTTACAAACAAAATTATCACAACTACAACATTTTAAAATAAGTACACAATACACAACATCAAATTTAAAATTACGCGAAGCTCCACAATATTTTCTTTGCAAATACTTTTAAATATGTACTGGCAATCGCACATCAGTGCACCACGAAAAATGTTCTTATTGCTACGACATAAAGGCGCTCTCAATATCAAATTGCATGTTACCTATAGACGGGAGCTGTATCAGCCTCTTGACAATTTTATCGAGCCACCTGAGAGCCTTCCGCCTGGAAACACGTTATCGTGGCCGACTTGGAAATCTCTAAATGGACCCTAGAACCAAACAAATCGAAGACATGTGACATCCACCATCCCGCACTGGGCTCGCGTGGATTACGGCCCACTACCTCTCAACGAAAGGAGGCCGGTGTCCCAGCAGTGGGAACATTATAGGCTGGTTGTGTTCATGCTGTGAGGTCGACTGTAAGAGAGGAGAGGGGGGGGCGCGTGCAATTTTAAATTAGATTATCAATACTTACCTACTTTATACTAAAACATATTTGTGATATGTGAGTCATCATCATAAAAATATTTACAAACGAAAAACAAGAAACAAACCCTATCTCGATCATCTATAATAGTCATAGATCAAAAAGTTCACATTCCAATGTCTCAAGGATGTCTTAAGAAAGATAAAAGGTTATAGTTTAAAATAAGAAACATTTCTATTAATTATTATTGCTAGGTAAGAGATTATTTTAAAATTAAATCTTAAATTACATAACATCCCGCATATAATCTCCGAGGGGTTAAAAATGGGGTACTTATAGTATTCTCACATTTCGCCAGTTAGGATTAAGACCCATGTACAGTCAACAAAAGAGATAAGTATGCAGGATCGTCGGATATAGTTGAAGTTTAGCAAGAAACCGATGGATGTTCTCGAATAAAATTTTATTTTATTAAAAGAAAACAAACAGCTCATTTATCAAATTAAACTTCAGTTGACAACATCCACCGGTTTCTTACTAAACTTCAACTATATCCGACGACCCTGCATACTTATCTCTTTTGTTGACTGTACATACAATGCGTGCCACGAAAGATGAGACTTGACACACCACATGGTTTGACTTGCGCAGTACACGATTTTTGGTCTCTAGCAGTATGAGGTCTGAGCGCGGGACGGGACCGGACGTTATAGGGGCGGCGGAAAGAGCGCGGGAGGCGGGGTCAAGTCTCGTCTATCGTGGTGCGCATTGTAATAGGGGGTGAGCCTATTGCCATCAACCGGGCAGAAATCCTCGGGCTTCTACTGAGTCATTCTTTAATAGCTTCGAGAGTAGCCCGTGAAATTCAAATTTTCTTACGTTTTTTGCATTTAGCAGGTTGTATGTTGATCTAAATATAATTCGCGGCCGTTACAAATATTTATCTATAGGATTATAATCATAAAAATCATCAATACATCTCGTTCATATTACCCTATTTAATGACTATTTCATGAAATCGTGACATTTGAGGTCGATTCTTCATTACACCGATGTTTAACAAATAAAGAGAAATTGACTTTCTTATTGCTGATTGTAATGAATATAATTCTGTAAAGTCATTTTTGTTCTGGTCGCAAATCAACATTTTTCTATGGAAGCTGTCATATCCACCCGCCGCCATTTTGATTTTCTTTTTCAGTTTCCGCGCACGATGAAAGTAGTATACAGTATAGAAACCACATAATATATGCAATAAATTATACCACATACTTGTTATCGCCTTTTCTGACGATATACAAAAAATTAACGAAATCGGTCGCGAAAAATCTGCTGTTCCCTACATTTATGTTCGCATAACTCGTCGAAATGTAGGGAATAGCTGATTTTTTTCCTCTTGAATCACTCTATCTATTGCTGAAAACTGCATTAAAATCCGTTGCGTAGTTTAAAAGATCTAAGCTTACAGACAGCGGGAGCGACTTTGTTTTATTCTATGTAAAGATATACTACATACAACGTGCGCGGAAGCTTTGAAAAAAAATCAAAATGGCGGCGGGTCGGATATGCCACAACGAACGGTTTGAACCTCTTTGAATTTCGCGGGCTAACTTAGCGCATGCCCTTAATCTTAAATAAAAAGTACAAAAATTAAATCTTAAATTAACCATATCCTGCTATGCATTTGGTATTGCAGCAGACGTTCATAGGCGGCGACACAATGGCACATATTTTGGCTTAGTTTATAACCTTGGGTTTCTTATAACAGCGACGGACGCCACATACAAGCCTGTCATAAAAATTCCGGCACCGGCATTTGACTTTATGGTGTCAAGAAAAGGATTACCTTACAGCCGTTATATGACGGTACCGCAAAGAACCCCAGGGTTTCTAGGTTCTGAACTTTCTTTTACTGTGCTTTCATAAAAACTAACAGCAAAAACTACAAAATATATCAAATTAGTCTTCATATTCTCATCTTAAATCAGTTAAAACCAGTGATATTGTAAGGAAACTGAGGTAGATAATAGTGGTTATAGGCCCACGAAATTTAGGAACAGTAATTAGATCTTTACCATTCTACGGAGTAATGAGAACCCCGAAAGTCTGACAGACAGTCTTACCAAGGGGTATTGTGGTACTCCAAACCTCAACGGAAAAGACTTGACAGATAATGACGTGGATATCTCATCATCTGCCTGCCTTTTCCCAACTACGATGGAGTCGGCTTCCAGTCTAACTAAATGCAGATATCCCTTGATAAGACTGGTTGTCAGACTTTCGGGCTTCTGATGACCCATAACGACTGTCAAAGATCCACGAATGTGAGCCGGGACCAATGGCTCAACGTGCTTTCCGAGGCACGCAGGGATCTTGGTATGTAAAAATGGTCACCCATCCACGGACCAACCGCGAGAAGCGTAACTTAACCTGGCCTGTGCAGCTGTTATTACTTAGCCACAAGCCCCATGACGTGGGAATCTATTACCTACTTAAAATATTATTGTTTAAGACCTAATTAACCTTCCCTTATGTCTGTCCCGTCGATTGCTTTGTAACATACATCTCATACTTTGTACAAGATCGCCTAATCTGACATTGTCCCACCCCACATCCCGGCAATAGTTCATTGCATAATTAAATATAACAGTTCGGGCGTGACTATGCAAAGCTGGTCGTACTACATCTACATTTCTACCAAAACTGGGTTTACTACCTGTCATTGAGCACGTTTCCAAAGCTTCTTGAGTAAATACCTCTCTAAACAGATGTCGAGTGAATGTTTTTACATTTTTAGAAGTTTCTTTAGCTTTTTCTAAGCCCTTAGCATTTATGTATACGCGGCTGTTCCGTCCGCCTAGGTGTACCAGGCCCTTGCCTGGATGCGGATGTTTTAAAGTCCATGTAGTGTTCTTTTTGTTATTATTATTTTTACTTTTATTAATGTCTGGCGAAGGAGGTGGTGTTGCTTGTTCGGAAGATGATTCGCCATCAGTAAATATCTCATTGTCTGATATGACGTCCATATCAGTGTCCTGTTCATCAAATAGGTCTTCTTCCTTAATAATAAATGTCTTGCCATTTTGTTCATAAGCGTTTATTTCGTTTTCCATTTCATTATCAGCTTCACTTTCCATTTCATCCTGCAGGATTTCTTCTTGCAATGAATTGGCATTTTGTTGATCTTTGCCATCATTTTCTTTTTGTTCAGTGACTGTGGCAGATGTTCTTTGAACGTTATACTTCGAAGCTATATGATCCAGAGTTTTCTTAGTTTCTTGGGCTTCTATGTACATCTTTCTGACATCCTCCATCACATCTTTGATAAACTTAAAAATTCCATTTGTCTTCGTTTGTGCATCCATCAAAAGTTGTCTGTCTTTTGGAGAAAAATTTGCATTTGTAAAGTCTATATCTTTTTCCATTACATGGGCTAGACTTTCTAATGTTTTCTCAAATAAATCAGCGTTATTATTATTATTGAGGGTGTTTGTTAATTGTTTCACATAATTTTGTGGTGCGCTGTTGATGACGTCATCCATTTTGGATTCAAGACTTTTTGGCAAACCGTTTCTTTGGCAATTTGAATTTGGTACAAAGGGAGAACTTAATTCTGGGGCTACTTGATCATCCACAGAATCTGGTGAAGTAGTAGTTCCAGTAATATATCCTGAATCAGGAGTATTTTCTTTCAATGAAAGTTGTTGTAAATTTTTATTCTTGGATTTTTTATTTTTGTGTTTTGAATGTTCTTTCAAATGTTTTTTGAGAGATTTCTTTTCAGACTTTTTCTTTTTTTCTGATTTTTGTTTATGCTTAGGCAGCACTATGCGAACTTTTAGTGAATTCTTTGGTTCGGCGATTGCATCAACTGTAAAAAATAACAAGATGTAAGTAATATGACCTATTATAACTATTATGATAAACAACCAATATCACACAAATAAACTAGCTTTTGCCCGCTGCGTTACCCTTTGGAGGTCGGAAATTATCGTCCAGGAACATACTACAGGGATAAAAAAAAATGGGGAACTCCAACAGGAACTTGTTCCTTACGCGATAATCGCACGCACACACACACTAGTATATACTAGAGAGAGATGAAAGTCGCATGGAGGGACATAACATATTTCAAAACTAGTCCATTTCATAATAGTTACATGTAACCATGTATTATTACATTACGGATTTAATTTATGAAGAGATTTTCAGTTTTAAGACCAATATACGTACTGTTAACGTTTTTATCTACAACTTGTTTGCTAATTTCTCCACGGACTGTTTGCAGAAAGCCAACAACAGCATCCTCGTAAGAATCTGAAAACGAAATTGAAAAAAACAATTCAAAATAAAAAAGAAACTAAAACGGTATATTTTGTTTCAATAACAAACAAAACATAACTTTTTATTGATAGACTACTTGAGTTTAAACCTTTAATAGCATTCTCTTATGATTCTGAAAAGGAAATTTAACAACAATTAAAAGAAAGGCAGTTATTACACTGCACCAGACACCTTTCGGT
Organism: Hydraecia micacea; assembly: GCA_914767645.1. Lineage (NCBI taxonomy): Eukaryota > Metazoa > Arthropoda > Insecta > Lepidoptera > Noctuidae > Hydraecia > Hydraecia micacea. The sequence goes on along the minus strand of OU611802.1, from coordinate 9,316,167 downwards.
GTGCAGTGCTGTGATTTTTTACTTTGACTGTAGACTGCATGGAGATGCGTGTCAGTGTGTTATGCAAATCAAGATGCTACACACACTGGTGCGGTGTCTAGTACAGTATGATAACCGCCTAAAATTACGCTATAAAAGAAATGTATCAACCCGTCTAGCCTTTTCCTATATTGGGGTCCACTTCCAGCCTAAAGGGGAATACCAGTATTTTACATAGAGCGACAGCCTATCTGACCTCCACAACCCAGTTTCTTGGGAATAAGAATAAGATACCCCTTGGTTAGTTGTCAGAGTTTTGGTCTTCTGACGACTTGTAGCGACTGTCAAAGTTCTAGGAATGACAGCCGGGATCAGTGGCTTAACATGCTTTCTGAGGCACCCAGGGGTCTCGGTATGCAAAGATGGTCACCCATCCACGGACCGACCGCGGCAAGCGTAGCTTAACCTGATGGGTCGACCCGTGCGATCAGGTTTTAGCCAGCATTCAACTTGCTAATATTGCACATACATACAATTAGAGAAGGGAACAGATTTCTTGACATCCATGACCCAGTTACTGGGTAACATAATACCCCTTAGTAAGACTGGTTGTCAGAGTTCAGGCTTCTGTCTATCCGTAACGACTGTTAAAGCCACCCAGGACCAGCGGCTTACTATGCTTTCTGAGGCGCGGTAGGGTCTCGATTTAAGAATGGTCACCCATCCACGATCCGACCTCGGCTAGCGTACCTTAACCTTCGATCGACATACGGCAATCATTATTTAGCCACAAGCCCTTCATTTGCCAAGCCTTTCGTAAAATTAGACAATAAAAAGTTTTTTTTTAAGTAGGTAGGCTACTAGAGTTTAAGGTCAGTGGGCCGTCTTAGGGGTAAGACATAATGTAACATTAGACACTCCTTTGCAATGTTCCCTTCACCACTGTGTGTGTGATCCCCCTTAAGTTACTTTTGCGAACTGCAAACTCATTATCCACAGCCTTACTTCACCCACTGCTGGACATAGGCATCTCTGTATTATCGTAATATTACAATAAAAACAGACAATTCTATGAAATATTTTGGAAGTACTTAAATAAAAAAAATACCATACCTGCTTCATATTTTATGTCTCCAATATAGAACGGCCAGAGGTTGTCCGCTGGTTCTTTATTATTAATTCTTGTCGCTATCCGGGACTCATCTTCAGTGGGGTATGCGATAGCCACCCTTTTCTCTGATATTTTACATGTCACCCAAGTTTTTGGTACACAAACATGTTTGTTGTTCTGATTTGGCGCTTTTTGACATTCTACCACGATAAAACCACTTTCACTGGGGTCTGGCATCTTGAAAATAAATTAAAGGGGATGAAAACCTATGTTGGGTATTTCGGTTACTGAAAAACTGTTGAAAAACCTATTTTTATTGAAAAAATCTACAAGTTGAGACGGGCATCGGCAGCACAGAACATAAGCAGGCAACTGTCAACTGTCACTCCTCTGTCTGTCACTGTCAGCTGTCAGTCCATAGACCATAGAGTTTAGTTTACTTTTTTTATTTTTTTTTTTTTTTCCATTTTCCCTTTTGGGAAGGCAAAGAGATCTAGCCCATGCAGCCTGTTCATAAGTTTTTTTTTTTTGCATCATATTTGTTTATTAATCGAAGGCATAAAAGCCTGGTCTTATGTTTCAATTCTTCATTCAATCTTCTAATTAAAGTTTTTCAGTCAATTCCTTGTTTAAGTGAGTTTTTAATCGATAAGTCCTTTTTTCCTTCGAAGGCTTAATAGCCTGGTCTTATGTTTCAATTCTTCATTCAATCTTCTAATTCAAGTTTTTCAGTTAATTCCTTGTTTATGTGAGTTTTTAATCAATAAAGTCCTTTATATTTCCTTGATTGTATTGATAATGAAGTTATAAATGGGTAAAAATGTTTGTACATTTCCCATCAGTTGCTGAACAGGGGGCTTACCACCAGCTCTTATAGCAGGGCAGAAGTTGAACTGCATTGCTTTTTTGTACTATGACGTCATATTAGCAGGCCTGCAGTAGGCCTGCTACGTTGACGTTTACAAATACTGTTCACTGCTGTTCACCTTGTTTTTTGTATAGAATTTCATACCATGACGTGCTAATTGACAGCAGCAAAACGACTAATTGAACGCCTGTAATGTCAAAATAACCCGTCTTGAATAAGTTACTACTAGAGCAACTTATTCAACATTGTTTTGTAATTCAGTGCCCAATATACAACACTAATTTTTATTATAAGCTCTCATTTTGTAGATGTGTGACGAGCACGAAATATTTGAAGAGTGAATATCGAAAAGAAGAAGAGAATAAAGAAGGAAATAAATAACCCTTTTGAAATAAATAAAGGGAATTTATGAATTAATGTTTTTCTTATTTGACCTAGTACTAAAAATAAAATAATAGTGATCACACATAGTAATTAAGTAACTAATGCAATCAGTGAGTGTACCCCTATGCTGCTTAACATCTACCTACACTAATGGTCAACCGGTGAGCCTAAACACAATCCGCTTTCTGTACGCAGACGACCTGGCAATGGCATTAACTTGCCAAGCCAATGACTTTGAGGAGATTGAAAACAACCTTTCTAGCGCCCTCTCAGATCTCGGCCATTATTATGCTGAGAACGCCCTGAAACTAAATCCCTCTAAAACGCAGTCTTGCGCATTGCACCTTCGTAACAGAAAAGCGGGTCGAACACTGAATATCTCATGGCAAGGGGTTCCAATCATCCACAGTACTCACCCAAAGTATCTTGGCATCACTTTGGATAGGTCCCCTAACTTCCGGAGAAACTGCGAAAAACAGAAAGTGCATACCTACCAGAAATCACTTATACTCCGTCGCCTAACATCCACCAGATGGGGCGCATCTGCTCAAGTCCAGCGAACAACTGGAATGGCGCTTTGTGTCTCCGCAGGCCTGTCCAGTATGGGACCAATCAGCCCACGCTAAGTTAGTGGATACAGCTCTAAATGAGACATTAATGATTATTACTGGTTGCTTAAAACCGACCCCGTTGCGATTGCTGTATCCACTGACTGGCATCGCGCTTCCAGAATGTCGCAGGACTATAGCCAGCCGCATCGAAAGGGCGAAGCTACACGCTACCCACGCCACTCACTCAATGCACAATTTTAATTCAGTCACAGTGGCTTAAAAGCCGCATGTTTATGTTCCCTAGATGTGATTATAGTGGTACCGTAATAATAGTTTTTCGTCTAACGGGAATACCTACTGAGAAATACGATCATACCTCCCGTATTATTATTAAACTCTTTGGATCACACCCTAAAACAAACTAAAAGAGCTATCGTTTAGTGAGTAGTTCGGTCTCGGTTTTATAATTTAGTAAAATAGTGCACTGTTCAGTAATAAATAGTAGGAATTAGGTAGTGTACGGTTAACGGTTTATGAAATCAAAAATCACATCATTTTCAAAATATTTTTATTACTTCATGTAGGATATCAATTTCAACGTCAGACGACATAAAAGTAAATAAGAGTCCGTGGGTCGTCTTAGGGGCGTAGTATTTCATCTAAAATTATGCAGGTCGCTCCACTTCTCATCTTGATACCATGTCCAAGATCTCTACATGTGCACAACAGCCAAACGCGAACAATGTCCTCAAACATTGCCTGGAGTAAATGCTGTACCGTCTTGAAGATTCCATGTTCATTAAAATCCTTCAATTACACACGGGAAAACAGAAATATCAATTTCATACAATTTGAAATAAACGGAATAAATAAATTAATGAAATTGAAATGTTGTTGTCACTTGACAGTCTTGACACTTGTCTTTCTGACAGTGTCAGATAGTGCTGAGGCTTGATTATATGTAACTCGTTACTCTAAATAAAATAAAGTCTGGAGTTAATTTTCTCTCGATTTGATCTTTCGATTTTTTTTGTGTGCGTTTCAAATATACGAAGCTGCTAGGTATGAATTTGAGGTAGGTACTGGAGGGAGGTAGTACATATCTAAGATATAAGATATGATATCTTATATTCAACTTTTCGAACTACATAATCGGGACGAGTATACAGGGTTATTTTTCAAAGACCAGCCAAATTTAAGGGAGTGGTACAGGTACAGACTATAAAACTGAAGAACTTTCTCTATGGGACCAATATCGAAATCGCGAAAAAATTATCAACTGTCCCATAGAAAACTTCAATAGGTACTCGACTTAAACGTATGGGACGGCTGAATTTTTATTCGCGATTACGATATTGGTCCCATGGAGAAAGTTGTTCAGTTGTGATGGTCTGTACCGCACCCTTAAATTTGGCTGGTCTTTGAAAAATAACCCTGTATAATTATGTTCTGTGATCGGGTCAATCGAGTGCCTGACCGTTAATCACAGAAGTACTAGTATGTAGCAAATGACTGAGTAACAACACTAGTCAAACTGACAAGAAACCAAAAACTGCAATCCGTTTCACGTTGATTTTTAAACTACTTTACGCGAGAGTAAGCAAATATAAAAATGGGATTAAACACAGGAGGACCTACTGCAGCGTCAATGGTAAATTTTTCTACTTAGTTTTGGTTTCCACCGAACTGTAATTAGGTATATATTATTTTTTTATATATTAAGTCGTTAAATACGTTTCAATACACGTATTTATTACGCTGACATCTGGAATATTGAATCAATTGAGTGCATTATCAAAACATTTTCTTTTTATTACGATTTCGTGATCCTGGTTAAACTTTATTAAAAAAATCGATCATTTTAATGATAATACGGTTATTTTTTTTAGGTATAATATAATTTATTTGGCGCGCAAAATTTTTTTTTAATTGTTGCATGAATTATCCACACACGTTCAAAATCACGTTGAGTCTTTCAAAGATACAAAGTTGTTTTGACCGTGAAATTGAGCTTTATAGTGCTTTTAGATAATGTATCAAGGTAACTTGTTATACATAATCATAGTTAAAATATGTATATACCCAAGAAAATCAAGTTTCTATTATTTAAAAAAAACCGGTAATATGAAAATAGACTTAGATTTAAGTTTTTGAACGATGCCTATTAAAAAGACAATAGCATTAAAGCAGGCCACAGACAAGCATTACCATTCAACTTTGGTGAACTTCGTTCAATAGTCGTTAACTTTTATTACTCTCATAGTACGATTATTAGCAGGGCAGAAGTAGGCCTGCATTTGAACTGACTGGAAATTGAACGTTTCTGTAAAAGGTCATGGTAAGCCCCCAGAGCGCGGGATTTGTTCAGCAGTCTTATAGATTTTTAGTAGATCATCCATCAACACAAGGCGGTCTATGCCGAAGGATGGGCATTCAAACAATAAATGATCTATTGTTTGCACATCTATTTGACAATAATTGCATTCTGGTGTATTCAACATTTTCATCCGGTTTAAATGAGCGTTTACTCTGCAGTGACCCATTCGTAAACGATTAATCGTTGTATAAAATCGGCGATTGAAAAAAGTGGACGATTTTGTGAACCATGGTTTCTTATTTACTGCCGTTCCTTCTATACCTGCATACCAATGACCTTTTTGTTCCACTATCGTTATATAGTTCCAATGTCGTTTCAGATCTTCAACATACGTATTTTTAAGCTCGTTAATAACATCTGTGATCGGTAGGGCAACACTAGTAAAAGTGACAACTGTGTTTGTAACGGAATTTATTGACCTCGCCAAGAAGTCTGCATTCTCGTTTCCTTGCACTCCTTTATGACTTGGAACCCAGAAGAAAGTAACAATGATGCCAGAGTCTTGAAACAACTTCCATACTCTTTTAACCGTATAGTTCGGTAGCGCCCCCGAAAGGACCCGAACACATGAACCTCCGCCGGCTCGGTAATGACCCCTTTCGGACCCAAGAACTACGACATACGACACCCTACATTGATTATGTAAATATTTATTATGCTACCCATCAAATCGTACGAATGTGCGTTAATTAAGAAAATTGGATACAAAACTCATCTGTTAACGCCATTAAATATTTCATATTTCGAGCGCAAGCTTATTAATTTACCTTTATTAAATTCAAGTCTGTAAATGTGATAATCGCCATTTTGTTGACAGTGGCGGTCGAGGCTAAAAAACATAAAATTTGGGGATTTCGAACATCCAAACTCCACCCCAGGGGCAGTGAATAATACATCATTTAATTATTTGACGAATTCATCCATTGTCCAAGTTAAATAAGTAGTGGTAATGAATTTTTTTGATATCTAATGTCGAAGTTTCGCGCCAATCGTGCGTGTTTACATTTTTACTTTTCACAAATTTCACACACACACATGTAGATAAGATTTAAAATGAGACAAATATTATTGAAAATATTATGAACGACACGAAAATTCCCAAATCTTAACGTAATATTAAAACACAGGTCCATTAACACGTATTATTCATTACCACTACTCAATTTGTGTACAAAATCGCCGTCCATTATTGTTTTTTTTTATCGTAATGATGTGCGAAAGCGATTATGCTAAACGATTTTTTTTTAATTTCGATTGACTCGGGTAATTAATATGTCGAATATCGGAAATCGATACTCGGAAATTGAAATAAAATTATTTCATTTCATTAAATACAATAAGCATTGTTTATAATAATGACTTATGCTTTTTTAATGTAATTTTAATAGTTTTTTGGACATTATATTGAAACTGAGTCAATACCTGAGGACCTTTGACCATAGTCATTTATTGAATTTCGCGCCGAATTGTTTCTATATTTGAATATTTATCTTCGGAATGCGCTCGCCGCTTAAAATTATTTTTATTTATTGTACAATTATTTATTTTTGATACTTTCTAATAGTTTGCTACAGAATGCCCAGTATACATTTTTTTAGGTAGGATTAACAAAAGTTTGGGAATGGTGATTATTAATGATGATTATTATTGTTTGTGTTTTATACTTATGTTTGTTATTGCATCTGTTTGTTTCCCAAATAAAATATAATATAATATAAATTGGGTATTCCGCAATCACTTTACATTTCAATATGTTTTGTTAGTTGTATGAGCTTGGTAGTTTTTGTTTCTATTAGTTTACTTGAGTAATAAATTGATTTTTTTTGTGGTAGGTTACCAACGAAATTTAAAAAACTGACCATGTTTATATCGGACCACGCACAGTCGGCACAGTGAAAGGTTCCGTAGTTGGGTTGAATATTTACGCATGCACAATGCACATAATTAATTTGATCAACTGCGAAAATAAGTTTGTATTTCATAAACTCATCATTCATAAGTTCATAACGTACCCATAAATTAAAGTGCCGGCCAGAAAAGAAAAGTACTGTTTTCTTTTGGGGAATAACATCTTCAGCATTTCTTACTATTACAGCGAAAGTCTGAAATTAACCCCTTGGCTGCTATACGAGATTGAAAATGCCAAAAATCTTATTTTTATAACAACTGTTTTAAGCATAACATTTAAAAAATACCAACTTTAAATTGAATATAACATCCCGAACATGTTTTGACTACCTATGACCAAATGTAAGTATATACGCAGTATATTGAGAGATTTGCTTAATTTTTTTTTAGTTATTATGAAAATATATTTGTGACCCTCACGACAAGCCTTTTCATTTGATATATCACACAGTACCTACAGTAAGCAAAGCTTTTTAAAATTTTATATGTGACCCCAAAAAGTGAACCCATATTCAAAATTTACTTATTTATGTCACACGTCCGTGTTTGAGTTACAGAAATTTATTTGTGTACCTACCTACCAAATTTCAACTTAATCGGTTCAGTAGATTCGAAACAAATCGGTCATGACAGACCTACAGACAGACACACGAGTGATCTTATAAGGGTTCCGTTGTTTCATTCGGACATAGGGAACCATAAAACGTTACACCCTTATGCACACTGTATGTGCATGTACTTATATAATGAAATTATTTTTTATATTTAGAAAAATAATTAATTCATGAAAAATATACCAAAGAGTTTTTATTCAGTTTCTACATTTTTTTTAATACCGATTATCGATTAGGCTTTATGACATTTTTGAATCGGAATAAGAAAATTGGATGGATGGTCGGCACTAAGAACTGTCACGTCGCAACACAATTTTTAATAATTTTTATCAAGATTTGATCATGTTTTTTTTGTAGTTTATGTATGAAAAATGGTAAAAGTAATAATGCAGAGTGAATGACAATATCTTTATTTTTCCCTTTTGCAAATTTTCATCAAGAGATTAGGTGGTTTATGTAGATATTTTCAGCGATTTTAAGGTGCCTACCTTTTGTATAGGTGTAGTAATATCTATTTTATACAACTTTCGCAGTAGAATGACGCGGTTTGACCGACCTCAGCATATAGTTAAAGATGTTTGCCACAAAGTTATTGTACAAAATAGGCGCGGTAACACATTTTTGTTAATAAATTCGAATGCTGAAAGTTGATGTAAATTCCGGAAAATCATGACGTAATTCGCAACATCCCGTCGAGTCAGCTGATGTGTCACTTGTCAAAATCTTGTCGAGCAGAGAGGTTAATTTCATAAATCAAATAGTTTGTGTTTGTGTTCAAGTGATGATTTTCTAGCGCAGTAAGAACACTTAAACTGTCACTTAGAATAACCCATTTAATTGCAGATTTTTTGTGTTTGTTGATGTGTTCAAGTGCTGATAGGATAGCTGTAGCTTCGGCTGTGAATATGCTAGCATATCTATTGATTTTGGATCCTCCACCTATTTTCAAAGTGGAATCGTATAGCGCTATGGATGTACTGTCACATACCTTAGATCCATCTGTATATATATGTCTATAATCTGCCCAGTTAGAAAGTTTGTTATAAACTTCGTGTTTCTCTGATAATTGTTTATCAATTATTATATCCATCTGTGGGTATTTACTACTATAGGATCCCTGGTAACAAGGCCATTCATTTGATGAGAAGATGTTCATTGACTCTATAAATTGTGATATTTCAGAAAAATCTTGAAGAATAAAGCAAGAAAGCGAAGAGTTTTTAAGAAGGTTGAGTTTAATAAGAAGAGGATGGGATTTAATGGCAGCTAGTTTGAGGAGAAATTTTGATTTGAGGAATTTAAAACGAATGAATAGGGGAGGGATATTGCATTCTAACTGCATGGAAACTATGGGAGTTGTTTTAAAAGCACCAGTTATAAGGCGTAAGTTACTATTCTGGATTTTCTCTAATTTGTCTATTAGCTTGTCATTTGAAGCAAAACAAAGAAAACCATATTCAAAATGACTCCTTACCAAAGATTTATAGAGCATTAACATGACTTTTGGGTCTGCACCCCAATAAGATCTACATAGCACTTTTAAAATGTTAGAAGCCCTACGAGCTTTGCATACTATATAATCAACATACTTATTCCAGGATAGATTATTTGTAAAAATAATACCTAAAAACTTTGCTTCTGTAACTACTGGTATTGCAATTTTGTCATAACATATTTTAATATTATGAGATTTATTTTTGCCAAATATCATGACTTTGCTTTTCATTGCATTTATGTCTAAATTTAAATAAGAAAAATAATGCTGAAGTTTTTGCAATGCATTATTTAAAGTTAGTTCAACATGTTTTATATTGCTTCCACTACAGTAAATAGTCAAATCATCAGCATATTGTAAGTTTACAACATTATCTAAAACAAAATTTAGCCTGTGAATGTAAAGAAGAAATATCAAAGGGCTCAAAATACTGCCTTGACAGGTTCCTTTGTAGGAATATCTTGGCCCAATAAGCTTCTGGTTATGTTTAACATAAACTTCCCTACCATGTAAGAAGCTAAAAATCCAATTAATCATTTTCCCAGGTATACCAAGAAGATGAAGTTGCTCTGTGAGAATGTTATGATCAACATTATTAAAGGCACCAACTATATCAAAAAATACACAAACAGCTGTCTCATTGTTATTAATACATTTCTGAAGATCAAGATGTAAAGTATTTATACTTTCACGGGTTGAATACCCTCTACGAAAGCCATGCTGATTGGACGGAAGTAAATGATGCTTTTCAATGTAAAATTCCAGTCTTTGTTTTAAGAGCTGCTCAAAAACTTTGCCAACACAAGAAGTGAGAGCAATGGGACGGTAAGAGTCAGGGTTATATTCCTCTTTATCTTGCTTAAGTATTGGGATAAGACAATCTGTTTTCCATTGGGAAGGGATTTTGTTATTTTGCCAAAGAAAATTAAAAATGTGAAGTAGAGTATTAAGAGATTTGGAGTTAAGTTTTTTAAGGAAAATATAGGCTACTCCGTCTAATCCATAAGCTGTATCCTTTCTCGAGGATATTGCTGATTTGAGTTCTTGAAAAGAAAAGGGTTCTATTAGAAAACTGGTTGTGGAATTAGAGTTGCAGTCTGCATTAAAGTATTCAGTCATATTATAGTTATCAGCATAGTCTGGTGTATATTTATTTAAGAATTCTTGTAACCAATTACTATTGTTGTTACTCATAAATTTGCTGTAATTGAAGGTTTTATTAAATTTTTTCATATTATTCCAGATTATGGATAATGGAGTGGTTCGATTAAATGACTCACACAGGTGGGCCCAACTGGCATCTCTTTCCGTTTTCAAGGTTCGTTTTTTTAAGGCTTGTAACCTTTTAAAATTAAGGAAATTAACTTCAGAAGGATCTACTTTGAATTGTATATAAGCTTGCCTAGATATTTCAACAGCTGATCTACATTTTTCATTCCACCAAGGGAGGTGAGCTCGATACTTCTTTCTATGGCATGTTGATAGTGATCTGTTACGTTTTTGGTGTACTGGTAAGGACTTTTCAATGGCAGAATGTAGTATATAGCAGAATTCATTGTAGCTAGCTTGTGGGTCCAGAGGATTTATTATGAAACTATTAAGTGCACTGTCAACTTCATTAGTATACTTATCCCAGTTGATTAATTTATAACTAGGAAATAAATGTAAGTCATTGCCAATACTGTTATTATTTTGGTTACTATCACAAGTAAAGCTAATTTTTATGATTACAGGTAAATGGTAGCTTCCAAGCGGATCATCATGAACGGACCACTCACAAGAAAGAGCCAACATTGGAGATACAATAGTGAGATCTAAAGCATTTGGACGCCAGGTCATGGAGCCCACAGTAGTTACCTGACCAGTATTAAGTAAAACCAGACCATTTTCATCAATAACGTCCAAAATGTCTCTACCACGCGCATCAGTAGAGTTACATCCCCAGGAGATGTGATGTGCGTTAAAATCACCAGCTAGTATTAGTGGATGAGGGATATTTTTAATTAATGAATCCAATTTATTTTTATTAAATCTAGGAACTGTATGACTTGGGCAATACATACTAACAATGCTGATGACTTGACCACCAACATGCAGTTGAACACAAATATTTTGTAAAGAGTCATCGAAGAAAGTATTAAGTTTAGAATATTTAATATTATTGTGAATGAGAATGGCTACTCCATTATGTTTATTACCAGTATCATTACGTTCTATTTGATATCCTCTAAGATTAAATGGTTGTTCTGGCCTAAGCCAGGTTTCAGATAAAATAGCTATATGTATATTGTTGTCTAGTAGGAAATTATGTAAAAGTAGTTTATTACATAGTACACTTTGTGCATTCCATTGAATCACGTTAATGTCCATAATTAAATGGTTTTTGAGTTTTTATTGAGTGTTTCATTTATAATTTTTTTGATGCTACTAGAACTGACACTTTCTTTATTTTTGTTTAAACCAACTATCTGTATGACAGTTTCAACAAGCATGTTCATGACTTTGTCTGAATTCAGTATTTTTTTAAGGTTGTCTGGTGAGGAAAGGTATGGGAAAGATTTTTCATTGAATAATTCTGTAAATTTAAGTGTCTTGGCCTTTGTTTTCAATTCAGTTATTTTTTGTTTTTTCACTGGGCAGACAGACGATATGGCGATGTGATTGCCTCCACAGTTATAACATTTTGCGCTGGCTGGGTCAACAGTACATCTTTTGAAATTGTGATTTTCGGTGCATATAGAACATTTTTCTGCATTTTTGCAATATTTAGCTATGTGTCCATACCTGAGGCATTTCAAACATTGTTTTACCGGAGGGACGTATGCATTGACCTCGTGGCGCCAGTGGTCCAGGTACACGTGCTCGGGCAGCAGCGTGGCTGAGAAGGTGACGGCCACAGTCTGCGTCGGCTCCAACTTCACCGCATCTCCGGTTCTTACCCTTCTCATAAATCTTCGCACCTGAATGATGTTCCTGGTGCTGGCCAGAAGAGAATAAATTTTCTTATTAGACATTTGTATGGGGACCCTAGTTAGAACCCCAGTGGTCTCTGTGGCAGAGGCAGGTATAGATGTTTTTAATTTAAGGTCTTGTGTCAGTTTGTTCCCCTGGAGGAACATGTTGGCATTGTTGGCATTGTCGAACACAATGCCTACTTTAAATTTATTAATTGTGCGTAAATGTTTAACACCGCTTATGCAATCCCTCCGGATTGCGCGAGAGATGCCCATACGGATGCCTTCGGTAATTGGCTGGTCAGCTTCAACGTGTGATAAAAATACCACGTATTCTACGTTACCAATACTGCTGTCAGGATACTTCCTTGTATAATTCGGGGCATTATACGGCACGTAGTCCAGTTTTTCGTCAATAAATGACGAGTCTGACTCTGTTGAAGAGTCGTCGACGATGGAATTTTCCTCTTCCTCCTTTTTTTTTCTTTTCCGCCCACTTTTCCCCATATTTACACTTTATACGATTACTTTGATATACACAAACTATTTACAATTACTATTTATAAAATTCTAAAGAGTTTTGTATTAATATTTAAAATAAGCTTAAAAATTGCCGCCTATTCGTTCTAACGGTTCCCGCGCTTTTTCTTACTTTTTTTATTAATTCGCCCAAAGGGCAGGTTTACAGACAGCAAGTCGACCTGCGACGATTGACAACCTAAATAAAACTATCAAACCTTTTTTATTTTTTTTTTAACTCTTCAGTGACCACATGTCCTAGGTACTTCACCTGAGCAACACGCTGCAATGGTGTTCCGCTAATAGTCACTGGAGGAACGTTATCCAACGAAGCATTTTTGGAATGGAAAACCACCATTTGCGATTTCCTGACGTTGTGTAAGCCCATGCGTCGCCGCATAGGATTCACATAAAACTAGCAATTTCCGGAGTGCACTGATTGATGGGCTCAGCAGCACCATATCGTCTGCATAGCTCAGATTATTAACCATGACACCATCTATTGAACAGCCGACATTGGTTCTACAGGTGTACGTACGTACAGGTGACGTAACAGTATGAGATCCCTGTGTACTCTGAGCATGTAATGGTCAAACATCAGGTGGTGATTGTTTAGAACATAACTCAACCTCAAAGCATTTATTTCAATGAAACCAAGTACAGGCACTTTTAAATTGTCAAAATTAAATAGTCGGTTAGTTACTCGTAGTCAGAAAGTTGAAGCTAGTTGCCCATTCCGAAACGTAGATCTCTATGGAGAAGAACGGGCAAGAAACTCCATGGACACTCTTTTAAATCAAGATATTACAAAATCCTGGGTACTTACATTATTCTTAATACTTCTATATGTGAGAACAATGTAAAAAAAAACACACAAATGAAGAAACAATTCAAAATATAAGATTAAAAATAAGCTTTGGCAGTTAAGAGATAACCAGTCTCAACCTACGGCGCCCGTTCACGAACATGACGCGTGGATCAGCACCATCCAGCTCAACCATTTTGTAGGGAACCGAATGATCCAACACACGCGCCACCATCAGTGAGACATTTAAGTGAGAACACATTCTCAACTGCCATTCTCTTTCAAGCCAACATAAAAAAATCATAATAAACGGATCCATGGTTCTTACATTTAAAAACTTTTTTGGTATTGAAGTATTAAACAATTAAACTTGATTGAATAAAATAAAAATAGCAGGTGATGTCAACCCACCCTGCAACACACACTCCAACAAATACGGCTTGGAAGACACATTATTCCACCTAACGCGATTTGTTTGCGAGCTGTACCAGATTCAACAAGTTGACTAACTCTGTACTTATGCAAATCTAAACTATGCAGCTTAGACCATAGCTTCTCATAGGATACGAGGTCAAAAGCCTTGGAAAGGTCAAGAAAGGCAGCATAAACTGTCTTTCTGTCCGTATAATACCTGACAGTCTGCTTGAGCGCCAGGATAGCACTCTCCGTTGACAGTTTGCTTCTGAAGCCAAACTGTGCTTCATTTAATGTTAAGTGTCTATTAAGCAGCCGCTCAAGCAGACCATCAAGAACCTTCCCAACTACCATAGCTAAGGAGATAGGCCTGTAATTGTTTTTGTCGGAGGAAAGGGTCCTAGGACCCGTGATGTTAAATAGCCTATAGCCTTCTACAAGAATTGGGCTATCAAATGCAAACATATTTTTTCAAATCCAGCTTTATGACTTTTATTGGTGGACTTGGACGAGTACCTACAGTAGTAGTAGTAGCCCAGAGATTAGCACGTCCAAACAAACAAACTCTTCCGTTTTATTATAATTATGCAGTTTGAGACGAGTATTATTACTTTACGATCCTTCGTATTGCTTTTTACAAGTTTATTACTGCCGAGCGAGAGCTCGCAGGTCTCCACGTCGTATCGCAACATTGTAAAACACATGTCCCCTTATCAGTCAAAACCACAGCCGCCACCGTGAGAGCCTCCTACGCAACATTGTCATCCCTATCGTAGTTTGATCTTTTCAAACGACCGCAAAATACACAAAACTGACATAACATAGACCAGCGCTTTTAATTAATACACTATTATAGATACAAGTCCGTAGCCGACTGCAGACGACACCAGCAGGCGACATGTCGCCGCGACACTACTGGTTTCTATTATTTCTATTAAATAAGTACGTGGCAGACGACGCGCGACGTGTCGCTAGCTGCGAAAGGTCATCATCATCATCTGCCTAGCCTTTTCCCAACTATGTTGGGGTCGGCTTCCAGTCTAAACGGATGCAATCTGAATACCAGTATTTTACATGGAGCAACTGCCTATCTGACCTCCACAACCCAGTTACTGGGTAATACGATACCCCTTGGCTTACCAAGGCTATGCAAGTCAGAAGCCCGTACCCATAACGACTGTCAAAGATCCACGAATAATAGCCTTCTGAGACACGGAGAGGTCTCGGTATGAAAAGATGGTCACCCATCCACAAGCGGCAATAAACGAGCGGCAACTTTTTTTTTCGATCGACCTTTGCTTCTGTTATCAATTTATCATTTGCCTACGGAAGGTATTTTATAGAAATACTTACATAGAAACCAGTAGTACTGGACTTGTACCACACTGCTCTAGTTATACCTACTGGTACTGGACTACCGGTCGGTGGTCCAAATGAAATCAATTAACTACGTTTGAGAGTAACTAAAACAAAAGAGTTGTGATGTTCAAAATGTTACACTTTTTTCTGTCTAGCTCTCATTCACCAAGGGGGTGCAGTGATAACGTTTGATAAGCAACTTCGTTCCAAAAATATGGAACTACTAGCAGCGCCCCACGGTTTCACCCGCATAAGTTTCGATCCCGTGGGAATATCGGGACTCAAACTATCTCTATACCACATCTAAATCGGTCCAGCGGTTTAAGCGTGAAGAGGTAACAGACAGACACTTTCGAATTTATAATATTAGTAGTTTTCGTTGCAGTCTGTACCTACCTACAATCTCACAAAATACCTAGTATCTGCGTTACAATTTATCAGAATTGACATTATTATATCAACAACCGGTCTATATTATCTAAATGCAGCGATGGCCTTGAAAATCGCGCCGGAAAAAAACTACGACATATTTTCGTTACCGGCTAATACTGGCACTATTTACACAAATAATTTGCAGAATATTTAGAGAAAATAAACGAAAATAAATACTCACTGTGTCACACTCACTTTGACAGAATTATTTAAAATGGCGCCACAAAAATCAATAATTTTTTGAGCACTTAAATGCATAAAGATACGCGACGCGACGTCCTCAGACGCCGCTGTTTTTCGGAATGAACCAAAGAGTAATATGATAATACGGAAGGAATGAACATTCGACTACAAAACACAACTTCCCTAGATTATTATTATATGAGGCATTGACTTGACCGCCAGTAGTTAATATAGGTAGGTATAGATCAGTGGTGCGAAGTCTACATCGACCAAAAATCTAGAGTCCGGCAGAAAATGGGTTTTCTTTTTCGGCCGAAAACGATACCCTCATTCAGGCTGATTTTTATTGGTGGCCGAAAACCGAAAACTATAAAAGTTTTTTTTTGTTTGTTGATATGTTTTTGTTAAATTTTTAATTACTGAAGTTTACCTATGTATGTTCCTTTAGATTGAAGTCGCATGTTATTGTTTACGTAGCGCTATGTATTACTTGTATGCACTAATGTATAATTTAGATTAATTATACTATTCATAAGGGAACCAAGCAGTAGCAGTCTAATTTTATTCCCGAACCTTTTTATATACATAAATCTCATGGCGACCCTGCCATTCGGCACAAAACAGAAAGGTATTCGGTAAGTAGCTAATTAAAACCTAACTATCAAAAGAAAAATGTCTCGGTCTTAGGTTGAAGAAGACGAAGTGTTCATCAACCAGAACACAGCTGAGAACAACGAAGCAACATTGAAGGGTGTCGGTGAACACGTGGAGCGTATGAACATGCTGGCTGTCTTTATCGTGGTATTTATTGGTACGTGTCTACAAAAGGTGCCATCAGCGGTGGATCCAGGACGAAATTGGTCTACAGGCTATCCAACGTATCCGCGCATCACTACGAGGACGCCAGACTGCAGAAGCTGCGGCATAACTAATGATCAGTGCTTTCCACTTTAACAGTGAGTTTACCTTCAATATACTAGTGAAAACTATCAAAGTGAAAGAATCGTTAATGCATTGAGTGTGTTTTAAATATCGCGAGTGAAAATTCAAAATAATATTCGACTATAAGAACTTTATGTAATTTTAAATTTATGTAGTACTAGCTTTTGCCCACGACTTCGTCCGCGTGGAATAAGGACTTCCGGAAAAAAACAATTTATCCCCCTTTTCTCCCCGTTGGGAGGGAATTTCCAAAAATCCTCTCTTAGTGGTAGCCTACTCCTCCCAACAAACACACATGCCAAATTTCAGCTCTCTACTGCCAGTAGTTTCGGCTGTGCGTTGTCTGTCAGTCACTCAGTAACGGAAGAGTTTTATATATATAAATATAGATAGCTGTGCCCGCAACTCCGTCAGTGTGTAATTCCTTGTGTGTTATTAAGTCAATGTATTGGTAATATTGTTTAGATCACGTTCACATGAGGATTAAGTACCTATACAACGAAAATACTTCAGCGCAAAGCTTCCGGGTAAACTATATTGAAAGTCGACCCGTCCGGCACTTGAACGTAAAGATTTCTAGAACTGCTAACCCGGGAAAGACCGACGTACAACTGACCATGCGAGAAACAACTGACACTGAGATCTACTCCAGCAACACGAAAAGTCTGCCCTTGAGCCTTATTAATTGTCATTGCATAACACACCGATACTGGGAATTGCGTTCTTTTAAATTGGAATGGAAAATTGTTTGGTATTATGGGAATTCTATAAAATGTAAACTATTAATAATTTGTAATTTGAACGAATTAAGTAAGAGTAGACAAATATAATCAGAAAGCTCCGAACTGCTAAGCTATCGGGAGTTAACTACACGTGTTATTGTGAGTCAACCATAAAAGATAGACATTTGCTGTCGTGAAATATTTTTTATATAATTTTAAGGAGAACATTTCCGTCATACATGATTTCTGTGTAGCTTTAACCATTAAGGCTGCACACGCGACGGAAGCTTAAAAAATGGAGTAAGTTCTCCTGTTTTCCCAACATTTCCCTTCACTGCCCTGCTCCTATTGATCGTAGCGTGATGAAAAGTATACTATAACCTGCCCAGGAGTATGAAGAACAATTGTACCAAGTTTCGTTGAAATCCGTCGAGTGGTTTTTGTTTCTATAAAGAACATACAGACAGACAGACAGACAGACAAAAATTTTACTGATTGCATTTTTGGCGTCAGTATCGATCACTAATCACCCGCTGATAGTTATTTTGGAAATATTTTTCATGTACAGAATTGACCTCTCTACAGATTTATTATAAGTATAGATGGTCTACGGTAAATTGTCTAGAATCGTGCACAAACACTCATGCAATTTGATACTGTGCTGCAAATATGAAAACGTATGACATTCTTTCGCCGGTGCGAGACTAACTAGCAGGGGATCGAGGGGGGGGGGGGGTGGACGGGGGGTTCAGGGGATCCGTGGCAATTGTGTAACACATTATCAATCGGAATCGGTTTCATTTTGACAGTTCAACAACATTCATTGCGTTATTTACGTGTTGGGCAGACAAATTTTTCGAACTTAAGAAGCAATGGATTAGCAATTTGCTTCAAAATGATTCAGATTCCGACTGATAGTGTGTTACGCAATTAGGGTGCAGACCGGAATAAATCGTAATTATATAGGAAAAACTGAAGTGACGCGAAAAATGCAAATGAAAAAGTCAAGCGATGATATGGTGCCGAAACGTGGACACTGACGGTCGGGCTGGTCCACATATTCAAGGTCGCTCAGCGCGCTATGGAGCGAGCTATGCTCGGAATCTCTTTGAAGGATAAAATTAGGAATTAAATTATCCAGAAAAGAAGCGGAGTTACCGACATAGCTTGCAGAGTAAGCAAACTGAAGTGGCAGTGGGCTGGCAAACTGTTATCATGGATTCAGTAGGTACATGATTCTGAACCCCCATGCATTGTACATATTCGTCGGTTATTAAAAAAGAAATCTGCTGTTTCCTACACAAAAGTGCAAAACCTACGCGTACGCGGTCAATATGTATGGAACAGCTGATTTTATTGTTGTTGGCACATCGAAGATGTCACCCTGCCTGTAGTAGGTAAACACGAATTCCGTGTAGCGAATATTCGCAAGATTTAGTAGTCAAGGATTGGACATAAAAGCACAAATCAAACTCATTTTCCAGTTTTACATTTTTATTGGTTTTTCTTCATTTACAAATACACAAAATATCTTCGAGACTAAATAGACTATGACTATTTATTTTTATTGTATTGCTTCTTCAATAACTCTATAACAAATCAAACTGGAGATACATTAACGTAAAGATGGCGCCAAATATAGCTTCAATCATGTAAAAACTGTAAGATGCTAAGTAAGCGTCCCATACGAATATGAACCTTATTTAAAAGTGGCTAGGGTTCATATTCGAATAAGCGAATGTGAGCAAGCGTTTTATTCTAATATGAACGTTAATACTACACGAACAATGTTCACATTCGTATGACAAGCTTTTTTGGTAGGTATTAACTTATTTGAAGCTATATTTGGCGCTTTGGTTTATGGATAAAAGCTGTAACACAAGATCTGAATTATTGATATCGGCATCAATATGGAAGTTGCATCATGCAATTACAGTCGGTTCAAAAATAACTTTTCCATATCTATTTATTATACAGGTGATTTTTAATTTTTTGTCTGGTATTAAAAAAAGTTGCCGTTCCGTTAATTTTGACCGTGTAGGTACACACGGCTACACATCAAGCTGTACATTTCCAGTTTGAGTTGACCTCGCATTGTATAGGTTTTTAGTACAATCCGAAGTCAGCTTATACTGGTTATGTATAGCTTGATGTGTAGCCGTGTGTACTGCATTTTTTATGAAACAGCTCTGAATGCAAGGTTACAATTTGCGGGCCTGCCAGCCTGTATTTTTATTTAGCGAGGTTGATTTTTGAACAAGATTGCACCTTATGACACTAATGATAAAATGTATTATTCAATGTTTTCAGAACTGTCACAGATCATATTCTGAAGTTCTTCGTCCGTGTCGTGTCCTAAGCAGCGGGGTAATGACGTAACACACTATCAGTAGCAATGGCTTTCACTTTGACAGTTCAACAACATTCATTGCGTTATTTACGTTGTTGAGCAAACACACTTTTCGAACATATGAAGCAATGGATTAGCAGTGTCCTTCAAAATTATTCAGATTGTGATTGAAAGTGGTGTTACGCGGTTAGGGTGCAGGAATAAATATTTAATTTGGCATATAAACATAATTTATAATCAGCCTTTATTTCGATTCGACGCCCTACCTAGCTGCAGAGAAAGCGAGAGGGGCTGCGTCTGTATATAGCAGTACTAATAAAATTCGTGGCGCCGAAAGTGCGTTGAGCGCACATCTTTTGTAACGGATGTCATTCAAAGTCGCCAGCTTCTACAGGGTCAAATTAAATTTGCTAGCAAAACTCCGCAGACGTTATGCGTATCGCTATTTAAACAAGAAAAAAGAAACTGATGAGATTTTTTTTTGGGCTCATCAACCACAGAAAAAAGTTTTTTTTTTTTGTGTAAACCACTACTGTACACAGACGTGACATAAAAGATAGAAGATAGAAAAAAAAAAAAAAAAAGATGTTTTATCGTGTTGAGATATCAAAACCCATAACGTCTGCGGAGTTTCATTAGTGTAAACGGTGACACGCTTGGTTTGTATGGAAAGCGTTGAAAATGGCGCCTGTAGGAGTGGTTGCCATGGCCTCTCCGTTCTCTATGAATCGTTCTCTATGAAATAAATTACCCATATTTCATCACATCACACTAATATTATAAAGGCAAAAGTTTGCGAGTGTGTGTGTGTGTGTTTATATGTTTGTTACTTCTTCACGCTCAAACGGCTGGACCAATTTTGATATAAAAATTGTATGGAGATAGCCGACTCCCTGGATTAACATATAGGCTACTTTTTATCCCGATATTCCCACGGGATCGACATTTACGCGGGTAAAACCGCGGGGCGCAGCTTAGTCTTATTATAATACAGAGTCGAAATTATACACGTGTTACAACTTTTACTAAAGATTTAATAGAATGTCGCTAGTTTTAACTTTTACATTACAAATAATTTGTAGCTAACTTCTGCTGATCTTTTTGTTATCAGAAGACTCTGGGGTTGTACTACGAGGTGTTAGAGCATCAATGAAAGTGTGAGAAAGAGATGGAGCTATACATAATGTATAGCGCTATCTCTTTTCTGCAACAGAAAAGATGGCATTTGTGTTTTCTCATTGATTGGTCAAACGTATTCAACCACGTCTATGTAATTCTAGCGTAGCGTATGTACAGTCCGGGATATTAATTGTTATGCAAATGATCAAAACGCTAATTTGCCGTGTATTTCATACCAGTCAAAAAATGACAGTTTTGATTAGAATATACGGACAATTTAAGGTTGTAGTCAATATGCCTAAACATTCTCCCTGACTGTACGAGACGTCGCGTAAACACTGCGTAGACGCTGTGTAAACACGTATACGCAGTGTTTACGCGACGTCTACGCAGAACGTGAAGACACACACTTCATAGTACATCCCTACACCGATAACCTATAACATCTAGCTACAATCAAACTCAGACTAAATCATAGCATGTTTTACTTATTTTTATTTCAAATCTTTACAGTGTGCCTGCAAAATTTTCAATTTGCACTGAGTTTAGACGATTAGAGCGTTTGTATGAGGTCGGGACTACGCAGGGGCCGGGTGCGGGGCCCCCAGCAGCCCCGTGCTGGCCGCGGCCGCGGGGCCCGCCGGGGCCGCGGGGCTGGCGGGGCTGGGCGACGGCTCCTTGCTGGGGCGCCCGAGGTGCTCCATCTTCAGCTTCTCTCCATTCATTATAGCTTTTATATCATCTGCGTCTAGGGTTTCGTACCTGTGGGACATTTATGGTGATGTTGACTACCATTTTTTTTTCTGGTTATATGATAAGGGCCTTTGTACACGGCATGGGTTCTTTACGTTACGGCGTCTATACCGCGCAGTACAAAAAACATGTCCGTCAACAAGCTTCCATAGTGTGTAATGTACAGATGCCAGCACATCAAGCTACTACAATCTGACAAATTTCTTTAATAGATTTTCAACTTTATCGCAAAACAATAACATTCAAATTTGATTGGGAAACTTTGACAGTTTCGGGTAGCTTGATGTACTGGCGTTTGTACCTTATCTGTACAGTAGGTTAATTTCCAAGACATGTTCTTCAGGAAATGTTCAATTATATTTAGTAAAAGTGACTCACTTGAGTAAGGCTTCAGCCAGGGCTTTGTGTTCTTTGGCGTGGTTCCGCAGGATCACCTTAGCGCGGTCGTAGCTGTCAGACAGAATCTTCTTTATTTCACCGTCCACCTGCAAACACACAATATAATTATTTATTCATCTATACTAATATTATTCCGATAACTCTTTCACGAATGCGAAGCTTTATTGCATAGTTTTATAGGATATATATATTTTTGTACAAGACTGTCTTATAACCAAAAACTCCAAGTGCCGAGTCGTTGTGTGCCTTTTAGTCTGCTAAATAAATGTATTTCTTTCTTTCGTATTTTTCACCAACCCGCACTGTGCCCGCGTGGTGGATTACGGCCCACTCTCTCTCACAGAGAGCTGCCTGTGTCCCAGCAGTGGGAACACTATAGGCTGGTTATGTAGCTGTAACACAACTGACCAGTTCGTTGGTGTACGGTCCCAGCTGTTCCGGTTGCTGCAACGTGCTGCGGATGGGTTCCATGGTGCGGAGGCCTACTTTCTCGCTCATGCCCCACTCGCGGACCATGTGGCATGCTATTGAAGTGGCTTGCTTTAAATCTGATGAGGCACCTGTAACATACATTTAATTGATTTGTTAAAGATACTTCTAATAGGTTTTTTTGGCGATGTTCATCAGAAGCCCGAAAGTCTGACAACCAGTCTTACCAGGGGGTATCGTATTATCCAGTAACTGTGTTGTGGAGGTCAGATAGGCAGTCGCTTCATGTAAAATACTGGTACTCGCATTGCATCCGGTCAGACTGGAAGCAGACTCCAACATAGTTGGGAAAAGGCTAGGCAGATGATGAAATGATTTTATTTCTGTAAGTAGGTTTGTACAAACCCTTTTACACGGCAACGATATTTTTAAGGGAGCAGTTTTTTTTTAGGGAGTCCCTTTGTACAGCAACGGTCGCGAGTTGTAGGTCGTAGGGACGAACCCAGACAGGCGCTTTACTTTGTGTAAATTATTCATCACCACTGCTCTCAAAACGGTGAAGGAAAACATCATGAGAAAACCGGCATGCCCTAGAACCAAAAATTCGAAGACATGTGACATCTACAGATTCCATAGACTAACCTGACGTGATCTTCTCAGGTCCGAACACCAGCTCCTCGGCAGCGCGGCCACCCATCATTGTGTCCATCATAGCAAGTAACTGTTGTTTTGTTACGTGGTATCTGTACAACAAAACAAATATTTTGATTGCAGTCACCTCCTAGCATAATTAAATAAAAAATAAAATAAAAATAGTTTATTTTATAACCATATTTGTACAACTATTTTGAGATTGAAACCTCCTTTTAAGCAAAAGATGCCTGTGTTAGGAGACTCGGCTGTTTCATAAACAAAAAGTGTCTATTAAACTATACTAATACACACTTGAAGTTTATGAAATAGAATAGAATAGAATACTCTTTATTATGTACACCATATAAATTACAGACATAAATATAGAAACTTTACAATGGGTGACACAATGGGCGGTCTTATCGCTAAAAGCGATCTTTTAAAGACAACCTTTGGATGGATTAAAAAGAGGAAGGACAGACAAGTACTGTAGGTAGTCTGTGGTGTACCATTTACACAATACCATAAATACATACATAAAGTATATTATACTAATCTAAATAAATATATACATATATATATAATATAACAGTAAACATGAACAGTAGCAAAGAAAAATATAATGATGAAGTTTAAGGAGAGAGGAAGTGCTTTTTTATCATAATTTTAAAAGTGGACAAAGATTCGCATTCGATGAAAGAGCGGAGTCTCCTAATATAATATTATTCAATCAATCAAAAGTCATTTATTCAAACTAGGCTGAGAATCAGCACTTTTCGAACGTCAACATTACAAAAGACAGTCCCCCAAAACGCCCGCCCTTCGCCACTTCCTAGTGCTTTCGCTGGGGAGAAGAAATGGCGGAACAAACTCCCCCTCTACAACTAACTATTATTTTACTAACTAACTATTCCCCTTACAGTTTCTCTAAAGAGGCCCCTGAGGCTGCGTTTCCACCAGAGATGTGCGAGGATGCGTAGCGAGAGATGTGTGTGAAACAAACCAATAACATCGCTTCATTTTCATAGCATGAACTAAGCTAGCGTTTTTATTAGTTAGTTTCACACACATCCCTCGCTACGCATCCTCGCACATCTCTGGTGGAAACGCAGCCTTAGCGTTTTAACTAAAACATTTTGTCCTCCATTCTGACCTACCAACATCGGTTCCGACGGTCCACTAATTAGAACGTTTAATGATTATATTATGCTTAACAAAAACTTCAATTCTGACCAGCGGGGTAATTGCGTATCACACTATCAGAAGCAATGGCTTTCATTTTGACAATTCAACAACATTCATTGCGTTATTTAATGCATTGAACTTTATCGAACATATACAGCATTGCATTAGCAATATCGTTCAAAATTATATAGAAATACGAACACATGCGAAGCAGTGTCGGTTACGGTAACAGTGGCGCGAATTCAATGGTTCTTTCCCATCTCAAAAAATGCCCAAAGTGCCTAAAGAAGTTTTCATTTCAAAAAAATCTTGGTGGTTTTCTCTGTTACTTCATTTTTGTTAAATTATTTTCTTTATAACTGTGCGTGTCTATTAGCATACATTAGTTTTACATGGAGTTGACATCGAGGTAGCGAGCTCATTCGCGACCGCGAGGTATAAGCACTGAGATGTCCAGCATGTAACGTCAACAAAAGAGATAAGTATGCAGGATCGTCGGATAAGTTGAAGTTTATTAAGAAACAGATGGACGTTTTCGACTGAAATTTAATTTGATAAATGAGCTGTATGTTTTCTATTAATAAAATTAAATCTTATTCGAGAACATCCATCGGTTTCTTTCTAAACTTCAACTATATCCGAAGATCCTGCATACTTATCTCTTTTGTTGACTGTACTCGCCCTAACAGACTGATATAGTTACCTTTCTTTCGCGGGTATGTAGGCGGTATGTCCAAGTGACGGTCCGCGCGGGATTATCGTCACTTTGTGAAGTGGATGTGAGTCCTGCGAACAAAATAATAAATTATGACAATATACGTTATTTTTTGGTAGGGGCTTGTGAATAAGTAATAACAGCCGCGCGGGTCCATCGATCAAGTTAAGCTACGCTTGCCGCGATTGGTCCGCGGATGGGTGACCATCTTTACATATCAAGACTCTTCCGTGCCTCGGAAAGCACGTTAAGCCGTTGGTCTCGGCTGTCAATCGTGGATCTTTGACAGTCGTTACGAGTCGTCAGAAGCCCGAAAGTCTGACAACCAGTCTTACCAAGGGGTATCGTATTACCCAGTAACTGGGTTGTGAAGGTCAAATAGGCAGTCGCTTCATGTAAAATACTGGTACTCGCATTGCATCCGGTCAGACTGGAAGCAGACTCCAACATAGTTGGGAAAAGGCTAGGCAGATAATATATAACGTAGTTACCTTAGTGAAGTACGCGACAATGGCGTGTCCTCCCTCGTGGTAGGCGGTGATAGTGTTGGCTTCTTCATCAGGTAGTCGCGACCTCCTCTCCGGGCCCATCAGCACTTTGTCTCTAGCATCTTCTAGGTACTTCATTGAGACGTTCTTTGCGCCGTCTATCGCTGCCCTGGAAAAATGTAAGGGTTTTAAAATTAGTACTCAAGTTCGTTTTATTGTTTTGTTTACATAGGATGAATCATGGTTCCTACATGATACCCCAATTTGACGTTCAGATTAGGGTAAAAAAATTGTAATAAATCGGTAGCAATAAGATTGAAAAACTTAAAGTGTCTTAATCAATACATATTATAATAAAGTCCTCCCGCTGCGTCTGTCTGAACGCGATAAACTGAAAAACTATCGAACGGATTTCACCAATGGACGGAGTGAAACATAAGGAAGGTTTATTTGTATAATTCATGAAGGTTTTGTGTAAATTGGCTGAAATGTGACGATGATAGTTGAAGATATCGGAAAAGTATAATGTCCACTGGGAACTTGCATGCGCCGCCTAAACCTTGGATGAAAATTGGCACACAGATAGTTTATAACCTGTATTAACACACACGGTACTTTTAATCTCGGTAGTATTTTAGTAATATGAGGAACAGGGTGTAAAGTTCACTCATCCTCCTCCTCCGACGAGACGGGTGTCGTGTCTGGTGGGCTACTGCCCGGCGGACAGGACGTTGTGTATATGCTAGTCGCGCGGTAAACTCTGCTTGCGCGATGCAGGATTTTGCGTGACGTCAGTGTGATGCGTAGTTCGTGGGATATTTTCCGATATACACGCGGGCTAAACCGCGTGCAAAAGCTAGTGAGGTTGTCATTTCATCTGCGTATATGTTCCTAGTGTTGTATAGTTACTTGAGCGCGGCCTGGTTGACCATGTTCTCCAGGTCTGCCCCGGTGAAGCCCGTGGTCCCGCGCGCCAGCACGTCACAGTTGACGTCAGTGTGTGCAGATACTAGTGTTGTATAGTTACTTGAGCGCGGCCTGGTTGACCATGTTCTCCAGGTCTGCCCCGGTGAAGCCCGTGGTCCCGCGCGCCAGCACGTCACAGTTGACGTCAGTGTGTGCAGATACTAGTGTTGTATAGTTACTTGAGCGCGGCCTGGTTGACCATGTTCTCCAGGTCTGCCCCGGTGAAGCCCGTGGTCCCGCGCGCCAGCACGTCACAGTTGACGTCAGTGTGTGCAGATACTAGTGTTGTATAGTTACTTGAGCGCGGCCTGGTTGACCATGTTCTCCAGGTCTGCCCCGGTGAAGCCCGTGGTCCCGCGCGCCAGCACGTCACAGTTGACGTCAGTGTGTGCAGATACTAGTGTTGTATAGTTACTTGAGCGCGGCCTGGTTGACCATGTTCTCCAGGTCTGCCCCGGTGAAGCCCGTGGTCCCGCGCGCCAGCACGTCACAGTTGACGTCAGTGTGTGCAGATACTAGTGTTGTATAGTTACTTGAGCGCGGCCTGGTTGACCATGTTCTCCAGGTCTGCCCCGGTGAAGCCCGTGGTCCCGCGCGCCAGCACGTCACAGTTGACGTCAGTGTGTGCAGATACTAGTGTTGTATAGTTACTTGAGCGCGGCCTGGTTGACCATGTTCTCCAGGTCTGCCCCGGTGAAGCCCGTGGTCCCGCGCGCCAGCACGTCACAGTTGACGTCAGTGTGTGCAGATACTAGTGTTGTATAGTTACTTGAGCGCGGCCTGGTTGACCATGTTCTCCAGGTCTGCCCCGGTGAAGCCCGTGGTCCCGCGCGCCAGCACGTCACAGTTGACGTCAGTGTGTGCAGATACTAGTGTTGTATAGTTACTTGAGCGCGGCCTGGTTGACCATGTTCTCCAGGTCTGCCCCGGTGAAGCCCGTGGTCCCGCGCGCCAGCACGTCACAGTTGACGTCAGTGTGTGCAGATACTAGTGTTGTATAGTTACTTGAGCGCGGCCTGGTTGACCATGTTCTCCAGGTCTGCCCCGGTGAAGCCCGTGGTCCCGCGCGCCAGCACGTCACAGTTGACGTCAGTGTGTGCAGATACTAGTGTTGTATAGTTACTTGAGCGCGGCCTGGTTGACCATGTTCTCCAGGTCTGCCCCGGTGAAGCCCGTGGTCCCGCGCGCCAGCACGTCACAGTTGACGTCAGTGTGTGCAGATACTAGTGTTGTATAGTTACTTGAGCGCGGCCTGGTTGACCATGTTCTCCAGGTCTGCCCCGGTGAAGCCCGTGGTCCCGCGCGCCAGCACGTCACAGTTGACGTCAGTGTGTGCAGATACTAGTGTTGTATAGTTACTTGAGCGCGGCCTGGTTGACCATGTTCTCCAGGTCTGCCCCGGTGAAGCCCGTGGTCCCGCGCGCCAGCACGTCACAGTTGACGTCAGTGTGTGCAGATACTAGTGTTGTATAGTTACTTGAGCGCGGCCTGGTTGACCATGTTCTCCAGGTCTGCCCCGGTGAAGCCCGTGGTCCCGCGCGCCAGCACGTCACAGTTGACGTCAGTGTGTGCGCGCACGCGCGCCAGGTACAGCTCCAGGATCTCGCGCCGCCCGCCGTAGTCCGGCGTCGGCACGTTCACCTGCGGGGGAGGGGGGGGGGGGGGGGGGGGATGAACATCATCACCAAGCTTAGCTGCTGGATACAGGCCCCTCCAAACCAACATCGAAAAAAAATGAGGGCCATTTCCAATTTTTGATCGTAGCTCCCAGCGCGATGACTTCCTTCGTGTCATCGACGTGTATACATTACCTCCACATCGAACCGTCCAGGTCTGAGCAGCGCTTGGTCCAGGTCGTCGCGCCTGTTCGTGGCTCCTAGCACGATGACTCCTTCGTTTTGATGGAAGCCGTCCATCTCTGACAGTAGCTGGTTGATGGTCTGAAATGAAAAAGCTGAGATATAGAAGTGATTTAACCTCTCTGCTCGACAAGATTTTGACATATCACATACCAGCTGACTCGATGGGATGTTGCGAATGACGTCATGATATTCAGAAATTTACTTTAACTTTCAGCATTCGAATTTATTAAGAAAAATGTGTTGCCGCGCCTATTTTGTACAATAAGTTTGTGACAAATATCTTTAACTATATGCTGAGGTTGGTCAAACCGCGTCATTCTACTGCGAAAGTTGTATAAAATAGATATTACTACACCTATCCAGAAGGTAGTCACCTTAAAATCGCTGAAAATATGTACATAAACCACCTAATCTCTTGATGAAAATATGCAAAAGGGAAAAATAAAGATATTGTCATTCTCTCTGCATTCTTACATTACCATTTTTCATACATAAAAACATGATCAAATCTTGATAAAAATTACTAAAAATTGTGCGACGTGACACTTCTTAGTGCTGACCATCCGCCCAATTTCGATTAAAAAATGTCATAAAGCCTAATCGATAATCGGTACCAATTTGTTTCGAATCTACTGGACCGATTAGGTTGAAATTTGGTACACATATTTAATTCTTTCGCTGTGCGTGGTTCGACATAAACATAGCCAGTTTTTTTAAATTTCGTTGGGAAACTACCACAAAAAAAAACAATTTCTATTGCTCAAGTAAACAAAAACTAATAAGCTCATACAACGAACAAAACATATTGAAATGTAAAGTGATTGCGGAATACCCAATTTATCATCATTCCCAAACTTTGTTCAGCCTACCTAACATATGTATACTGGGCATTCTGTACCAAACTATTGGAAAGTATCAAAAATAAATAATTGTGCAATAAATAAAAATAAAAATGGCGAGCGCATTCCGAAGATAAATTCAAATATAGAAACAATTCGGCGCGAAATTCAATAAATGACTATGGTCAAAGGTCCTCAGTTATTGACTCAGTTTCAATATAATGTCCAAAAAACTATTATAATTACATTAGAAAAACATAAATCATTATTATAAATAATGCTTATTGTATTTAATGCTTTAAATAATTTTATTTCAATTTCTGAGTATCGATTTCCGATAGTCGACATATTAATTACCCGAGTCAATCGAAATTAAAAAAAAAAAAATCGTTTCAGCATGATCGCTTTCGCACATCGCGATTTGGAATACAAATTGAGTACTAGTGGTATAATGAATAATACGTGTTATTGGACCTGTGTTTCAATATTACGTTAAGATTTGGGCATTTTTGTGTTGTTTATAATATTTTCAATAATATTTGTCACATTTTAAATGTTATTTACATGTTTGTATGTGACATTTGTGAAAAGTTAAAATGTAAACACGCACGATTGGCGCGAAACTTCGACATTAGATATTAAAAATTTCATTTAGTACCACTACTTATTTAACTTGAACAATGGATGAATTTGTCAAATAATTAAATGATGTATTATTCACTGCCCCTGTGGTGGAGTTTGGATGTTCGAAATCCCCAATTTTTATGTTTTTTAGCTTCGACCACCACTGCCAACAAAATGGCGATTATCGCATTTACAGACTTGGATTGAATAAAGGTAAATTAATAAGCTTGCGCTCTAAATATGAAATATTTAATGGCGTTAACATATGACTTTTTATCCAACTCTCTTAATTAACGCACATTCATACGATTTGATGGGTAGCATAATAAATATTTACATAATCAATATAGGGTGTAGCATATCGTAATTCTTGGGTCCAGTTGGACCCAGTACCGAGCCGGCGGAGGTTCGTGTATTCGGGTCCATTCGGGGGCACTCCCGAACTATACGGTTAATACATAACAAACATAGAATAAAAATTTACAAAAAAAACTTATGTAAGTATAATGTTGTTTTTATTTTAAAATGCAAAACGAAACCATTTTCCTCGAAAACTAAGTGACGTAGCCTAGGAATGATATTTGGCTGGATAGCACATATCGATGATCAAAAGTTATGGAACTTTTTTTTGTCCCGGTTTTTTAATACCAGACCAAATTAAAGAAGATTTTAGCAGTTTTAGCAGCAAAAAAAAATCCATAGATTTTATGTCACGAAAACAATGTGTACCTAATTAAAGATAGTCGAATTTAAAGGCTTTGCCCATTCCGCTTTGCAACAGGAAATTCTCTTACAATTTTTTTACATACTGACAGATTTCTCGGCAATATAAAAGTGCACACACTATTCAAACTCAAACTCAAAGCATTTATTTCAATTAAACCATTTACAGGCAAAACTAAAATGAAGCTAGTTGCCCATTCCAAAGCGTAGGTACCTATGGAGAAGAACGGGCAAGAAACTCCATAGACACTCTTTTAAATTATATTTTTACAAAAAATATTAGTTACATCATTAATGTTGAATTTATAATAATATGTGAGAACGATGTAAAAAAAGACGTATGCGTATTGTTGACTGAAACCTTTTTTTCTTATTTTTTTTATACTGTATTTTGTGTTTCACGAACTGTGTCCAAATAAACTTTTTTTTCTTTCTTTCCTATTAATAATCTAATTGAAAGAACTGTTCTGCTTACCTGGTTAGCATAAGGGTGCAGCACGCTATTGGTTCGCTTGGCGCCGACGGAGTCGATCTCATCTATGAATATCACGCACGGAGCTCGCTCTTTGGCTGCCTCTGTAGGAAATTTAACTAATTAAATGTTTGTTTGTAAAAATGAACGAAAAAATCTGCTATTCCCTACATTTATGTTCGCATAACTCGACAAAATGTAGGGAACAGCAGATTTTTTTTTTCGCGATTTCAGATATTATGGTCCCATAGTAAAAGTTGTTTGTTATCATGAGTACAATCACGTGTTTAGGTATCGGTCACTAATTACCAGTCACCCTATATATAAGGTGTTAAAAATTATCCTTACAAACTTTAAGAGGTGCTTTAGACCATCGAACTGAACAACTTTCACTATGGGACCAACTCTGAAATCACGAAAAAATAATCAGCTGGTTCATACATTTTGGTCAAGTAGGTATTGAACTTTTTTATGAAATAGTTGTTTTTTTCGTGATTTCAGAGTTGATCCCATAGTGAAAGTTGTTCAGTTCGATGGTCTAAAGCACCTCTTAAAGTTTGTAAGGTTATTTTTTTAACACTTTGTATATAAAACAATAGGGTTTGGGGCGAAGGTAAAATATTGTACACTTTCGGTGCGCAGCTCAGTTGACGGACGTCATACGACACTTGTTAAAAAGGGAATGTGTCGAATGTTTTTAAAGGAAGCTTCTAGAATGTTCTAGAAGCTTTGAAGGCCGCGGATTGTGGCGCGAGCAATTAGAAATAGCTTTGCGTTATAGTTTAGTTATGATCATCATTAGACATCCATAGGCCCATATGTGATGTTAGCTCGCGAGGCACTCACTGAACAGGTCGCGCACGCGGCGCGCGCCCTGCCCCACGAGGATCTCGTCGAACTCGGGCCCCGCCGCGTGGAAGAACGGCACGCGCGCCTCGCCCGCCACCGCGCGCGCCAGCAACGTCTTGCCCGTGCCCGGCGGGCCCACCAGCAGCACGCCCTTCGGCAGCTTGCCGCCCAGCGACGAGAACTTGTCGGGGGACTTCAGGAACTCCACCTGCGGGGGGCCACTTGTTACTGCTCACTTGGCAATTTCGTATAAAGAACTTTACTAGTGTCAGAATAAAGTTTAAAATTCAATAACTGGCCCGAAATTTTGTGAAGTTAGCGCTCGTTTTGTATTAAGACGAACTTACATTAATCAGTCGATGAGTGTGTTTAAACAGGAGCTCCGTTTAAAAGACTCAATAATCGATTAATTGAATGATGAACCATCCATAATGACAAAACGATTTTCATAACTCAAAAAATTGATTTAGTTTTTGCGTCCCAATAACCCTTTCGTATCTTTCGATCAATCCTCGATATCTCTAGCAGTTGTGATTATTTAACAGAAATAAAAATAACCAAATTCTTAAATAAACTTAACGAATGACTGATAATTCAGTAAAGAACTAAAGCGTTTTGTGTGATCCAGCTAAATAGACCGACATCCTTATTAAGGCGCCCAAATCAAACGGAATGCGGAAGACGAAGAAACGGTAGGCCTACCACGAACGACCACGGTAATCATAACGTAAATTGGAAATACTTGTTTCGTACACAATATTGATTCAGTTTGAAGACTATTCTTATCCATGAGTAATTGTGCTTGTCACATTTCAAACAAAAATGGTATTCATAACGTATACTCCGCGCGTTGGTTAGACCAGAAGGCCAATTCTCGTAATTTAAAACGTTCAAAATCTAGTCGCAGTCTCATCTCAACGACAAACAAATGTCGAAAACTTGTCAAAATGTAGGGAAATTAGAGGTATTTTTGACAGATTGAGACTGAGATCAGACTGTGAACGTTCTTAAAATCGCGAGAATCGCCCCTCTGCTCTATTGTATGTATCAGAAAGGGATGAGTGAAGGGACATTGCATGCAAGCTGAGATGAGAATGCTAAGAGGGATGTGTGGTGTTACGCGAACGGATAGAATTAAAAATGAGTTTATAAAAAGAAGTCTGAAAGTGGCCCCGGTGACTGAAAAGTTGTGTGGAATTCGATGGTGTGGGCATGTGTTGTGGAGGAATGAGGAAAATGTCGTGAAGATAGTTTTGAGTGTGAATGTCGATGGCTATAAGAGTAGGGGAAGGCGAAAGAAACGATGGATAGACTGCGTGAATGATGATATGGCTAGAAAGGGGGTGACTACCGAGATGACGACTAATAGAGAAGCATGGAAGAAAAATACATGTTGCGCCGACCGCAAATAAATTAGGATAAGGGCAGGAGGATGATGACGATTACTCCGCGCGTTCGTGCTAGGCCAACGGGTCGCGTGACGCAACTTAGAAGAGGCCCATGTCCAGTAGTGGGACATGACAGAATGTTATACAAGTCATATAATCTGCGTTCGCGATTTATTTCCAAAAAATGTAAACAAATATGAATTAATGGAAAAATAACTTTAATTCCTACACAATAAAGTTCAGTTTACACTACAACTTCAAACAATTTTTATAACTTTTCCAATAGTGCTAGTCACTCTGAAATCAACTTAAATGTCATTGAAATAAAGATGATATTTGTTTAACTTGAAATAGGGTAGGGGTGTGCAGTGCTGCGCACTTTCACTATAGTTACTCACAACATCTTTCAGCTCTTGCTTGGCCTCGTCAGCGCCTTTCACATCGTCGAAGGTGACGGATATGTCTTCAGGGTCTACCTCCACTTGGTTACCCAGCTGAATTCTGACAACATAAATAATAACATAACTAGGTATTTTCATTCGTCTTTTATTCCCATTCACTAATGGCAAACAACTTCTGTTTGCCATTAGTGAATGAAATCCATGAAATCGCGAAAAAAAAATCAGCTGTTCCCTACATTTATGTTCGTATAACTAGTCAAAATGTAGGGAACAGCTAATTTTTTTCCGCGATTTCTGGTTTAGTCCCATAGTAAAAGTTGTTCATAATGATGAGGACAATGACCTCTTAAGAGGTTGTTGGTGTTTTTTCAATAACCAACCCAACCAATAATATGTACCAACCAATAATATGTACTTTCAAAATATGTAATTATTATTGACGGCCGTCAAAAAAAATATCCCAGAATGGGTGATGTCCTTTTCAAACACATGAAGTAAAATGGATTATGGTAGGTAAGGATCGTAGCAAGTACCGCTGAAGGTCCTGCCTATCCCCAAGGGACAAAGGCGCGAGTACTAGGTGTCTATCTTAGGAACATATACCTGAACACAGTGCCGCTGACCGAGGCCATGAGGCTCACGAAGATAGCCAGGAACAGCACGATCGTCAGCACCTGTTGTACCAACTTCAGGTATTTGGACGCTTTCGTGCCGCGGAGATTGTCGGGGTGAGAACCTGAGAAATTATATTAATTAGTAGAGATTACAAGAGTGCGTACGAGTACAGTCACGAGCATAACTATGTATAATAATAATCAGCCTATAATGTTCCCACTGCTGGGACACAGGCCTCCTCTCTGTGAGAGGGAATGGGCCGTAATCCACCACGCGGGCCCAGTGCGGGTTGGTAGATGTCACATGTCTTCGAATGTTTGGTTCTAGGACAAGCCGGTTTCCTCACGATGTTTTCCTTCACCGTTTTGAGAGCAGTGGTTATAAAATGAAATACACTAATAAGTGCCTGCTTGGGTTCGAACTCACGACCATTACGTTATTCCTGCGAACATTGACAGCGCCTTTATGGTGTAGCAGTAAGTGTGATTTTCGTAGTGCAAGTGTGTCATACGGTCAAAATGTACTGTACTGTAGCTTGGGTTAAAAAAAAAGCAGTGTCTTCACATCACGCCGCGAAATGACGTTCGTACTTAGAGATATTTTTATTGACACCTTAATGTCAAAAGTCTACCGACAATTTTATGATGACCGTGAGTTTATAACGGTACCGCTTTCTTAGGTACCCCAAACGTATGCAAGTAAGATAAAGTCGAATTCTTTCCTAATAATCACCAAACATACCTGCTAGATACCCCTCAGCGAATGCTATCTTGATCTTGTCCTTCTGCTGGTGAGTGAGGTGGTTGGAGTCTTCGTTGAGCAGCTTCTCTAACCGCGGCGCCACTTCTGGAGACTGTTGCTGCTTGTCTATCGGGTCTGTGGCGCTTAGTCCTGGAGAACATGAGAGTTATAAAAAATACGAATATGGTTAAAAAAATGTCTACAGGAACTTAACTTAGTACATGGCAAAACGCTGATATATAGCAAAAATTAATTTTTTTCAAACATGCTTGGAAATTTGAGCATAATTTTGACAACCTTCTTCGAGATAAATCGAAATTCCTGTTCTGGCCAAATACGTGCGAGCAGCGGCCGGCAAAAGTTGTATGAAAATCCATATCTGTTGTGGTTTAGCGGCGAAATAAATTACATAGTAAACTTATATCTGTCGTGTAATTTAAAAATGGAACGATCTTTTACTCCGAAACATGGCAACCAAGGAGGTAACTGCTTGCAAATAGAAAGCTGTTTATTGAAAAAAAAAAAAAAAACAAATGAACACTTTAACGCGGAAAAAATATTGTTGTTCGTTGTTCGTCATTGATTTTGAACAGTAATTGTATTTGACATAAAAGTTCTGCCTAGGTACTACTTAGTTTTAATTTCCGCGCATTATTTGAGAAAAGTACTATACAAGCCTTGGGCACAACTAGGCATTGATGGACTTACGTGCATTGGCTTCGCCCCGGCCCACATTTACACGGCCGTCTCTTGCTGGCCGCTGCAGTAATGTACATACTGTTAATGTTCCGTGTCTCGTAATGTTATTTATTTTGCATACCTACTATTGTATAGAATCAAGTATTTTCTAAGTGAACAGACAGCTGTGCTGCTGGGGAGTTTGTTCCGCCACTTTTTCTCCCCAGCGAAAGCACTAGGAAGTGGTGAAGGGCGGGCGCGGGGGACTGTCTTATGTAATTTTGACGTTCGAAAAGTGCTGATTCTCAGCCTAATTTGAATACAACGTGGTAATGCGTGAGAATCATACACGACTCCGCCTTGGATTGTAAATGTCGTGCTGTTTCACAAACGATGGGACACTTTACATCATGTGCTAGGTGTCCTGTCAGTTGCACGTTACAGGAACGCATGGACGCTGGTGATGGCGTCAAACAAGTATCTGAATTCTGGGCCGAGTCCATTTAGATTGCCATCGAAACGCTAAAAAATGAAGAACGAACCATCAGCCTATTTTATAGTACTGTCATCTCTAGACGCTGCCGGCGCGGCGATTAAGTGCTCTAGGCCCGAAACTGTCTATTTCCATCCCTGAGACCGGTCCACCACGAAGCCCCTTACCAAAATACATACCAAAAAACTTACGTAGTCTGTTTATAAGATTCGGGTTACGTTTGAAGTCTGCATGGATCCCGCGCTCCGTCTTGAACCCTCGGACCTGTACAGCATACTTGAATGTGCTGTCTGTGCCTCCAGCGAGAAGGCCTGCGAAGTTATCTGTGACACTGAACCTGGGGAGAGGGGGAGAGGGTGGGAGTTAATGCGTTTGTGGGGTCATTGGAGTTGGTGGATAGATTGTGGGTTAGTTGGAGTTGGTTTGTAAATTAATTGGATTTGAGATGTAGATACATTTTTGTTGGTTTGTATATTAATTGAAGATGTCGTGTAAATTAACTCCAGTTGACTAGTAAACTAACTAGAATCGGAATGTAAATAAATTAAAGTTTCATTAGTGAATTACTTGAGAGTAAATTTATACAGGGTGTCCCTGGAAGTATGGATCAAATCGAATAGGGACGTGGGCAAGGTCATGTCCAAACTTTTTGGCCCTGAGAATGTTGGTGAATATTTAACGGTTTAAAAGTTATGACCAATTTTTGGTTTTTTTAATCACTTCGCATAGTACTCAAAGAAAAAAATCATTTAAAAAAAAACTGTCAGGGCCGTCAATTTAATTGTTTTAGATAGCCCTGGTAGTATTTTTTAATGATTTTTTTTCTTTGAGCATTATGCGAAGTGATTGAAAAAAACAAAAATAAAATAAGACCACAAGTTACGTGTGGTCTTATTTTTCCGGCCGTTTTGATGTGCTCATCGGAAGTCTAGAACTATTGTTGATCGAGGGAGTTTACAAAAAAAAAATAAGTTAACATGTAAATTAATCAGCACCCTAATTGCGTAACACTCTATCAATCGGAATCTGAATCATTTTGAAGCAAATTGCTAATCCATTGCTTCATAAGTTCGAAAAATTTGTCTGCTCAACACGTGAATAACGCAATGAATGATGTTGAACTGTCAAAATGAAACCGATTCCGATTGATAATGTGTTACGCAATTGCCCCGCTGATTTGAAGTCAACCTGTAAACTCACCAGTCAAGATGTAAATCAATCACCAGTAAATACATACCCGGTTTTTCTCCCCGTTAAGTCGACAGTGACTGTAGGTAGTTTAGTCCAGCCATTCTTGTTCAAATTGAAGCTGTCTGACGAGATATGAGATACTTTTCTAACCGAAGCCAGATCTCGCAGTCTGGGACCACATGACTTCGTACCTAATGTACGAAGCTGTATAGCCTTCATCTCACTGAAATTACAAACAAAATTAAAACTTAATGTCCAGTTAATTAAATATCAACTTTGTGCAAGTGTAAATTAAGTTGCTTTTAGTATGGCTAGTAGTTTTAAAAATGTCTGTACTTCATTATTATTAGAAGAAATATAATATCAATTTTATACAGGTGTAAATAAAGTTGGTATTAGAATGACTAGCATAAGCTAGTCCATTTAAACAAATTTGAACTTTACTTAAGCATAAACAAGGTCAACCTTATTTGAATAACTGTGCACAAACATAGGTTATTGTTCTCACAGCGAGGACTGAGGCCTCTTCTCTGTGAGGAGTGGGCCATAATCCACCACGCGAGCAGTGTGGGTTGGTGAAAGTCACATGTTTTAAAATTTTTGGTTCTAGGATATAAACTTAATATTCCTTGACTTACGCAAATGTCAACTTTATAACAGTTTATATTAGAATGGCTACTAGTTTTGAGCTTCTTAGTTATCAAAAGAAACACAAAATTAGGCCTTGCAATGCAGTTTATATACAAAACAGCATACATCTACACATAAATAAAATTGAAGTGTCCGTGTGTAAATTCAACATAACAGCTTTTTACTAAATACATATTAAAGTATACTATGGTACTTATAACAAAAAATCAATGTTTAACATATTTGTATGTCTGTCTGCTTGTTTGTTCCAGCTAATCTCCGAAAAAGTTGGACCAATTGTGACGGGACTCACTGGCAGATAGTTGATGTTATAAGGAGTAACTTAGGCATTTAGTTTAGAAAAAGAATTAGTAATGAGACATATTATTATTGTTTCCCGACATCCACGCGAAAACAGTCGTGAGCATAGTATAGTAATATCATAAGTTTACACAATAAAATTGTTGGCATTGGCTGTCATCCTCTTTGTAAACATAATGTAGTCACAATGAAAAAAGTAAATAAGCAATAGACAATGGCATCACTAGCCTGTCTGTGACATTGTTTGCGAAAAAAAAATCTTGTTCCCCCAATACACCGCGTTGTATTGTATCGCATTGCCCGCCCAAGCTATTATTTCGTTTCCGTTTAACGTTCCTGACTTCAATAACAAACAAGACAATAATTTTGGTACTTTTAAATTCTTATGAGATTCTTCTCAGTACATATTTTATTTCATAGAAACCTACATGGGCACTTATGTAACGTCAGAAGCGATGTGCAATTGTGCATGGTCCCAATTGATCATTTCCTATGGAGAAGCGCAAGAAACTCCACAGTTACTCTTTTAAAAATCTGCAAGGTTGCAAATTAGGTATGGGAAGGCCTGTCAACAAGTACCAGGTACTTAAAAAACCGGCCAAGTGCGAGTCGAACTCGCACACGAAGGGTTCCGTACCACCGTACAATATTTAACACTACATATATAAAAAAATCACGTTTTTTGTATGGGAGCCCCCCTTAAATATTTATTATTAAAGTAAAAATACAACTGAGTATTTTGTGAATATTTCAAGTGCCTACCTGTTGCCATTATTGATATTGAGCAAAAAGGGCAAAAAAATCGCGTTTTTTGTATGGGATTATTTTGTTTTTAGTATTTGTTGTTATAGCGGCAACAGAAAGACATAATTTGTGAAGATTTCAACTGTCTAGCTATCGCGGTTCTTGAGATACAGCCTGGTGACAGACAGACGGACGGACAGACAGCGAAGTCTTAGTAATAGGGTCCCGTTTTTACCCTTTGGGTACGGAACCCTAATAATGGTTTACAAATTTGCAGTCTAGATCTAGAAGGCAAAGTAAATCAGTCAGACAGGGTCAATGCTCTTGGTGACCTTTAATTATTTAACTAATTTAAATGGTAATACATTATTTATAGCTACATTTCATATTCAATGTTTCAGTGAACGGTAAGGTGACTTACTGAAGCTATTAGCATAAATGAAGAAGTTTTATTATTATACTACGCGACCCGTCACCCGACAGATGTTGTCCTGTCCAAATTTCAATTATTCAAACAGTCATACAAAAAAAAAACATTCAATTTTTCCCGAATTTTAACATTTTTCTTTCCTAAAAACTTTATTTGGACTATGACCAAACATTTTGGAACCAAAAATAGTCAAATGGGTCCAGCTACTCACAAGGTGATGCGCTTACTAACAAACAGCATTTCATCATTTTGATTTATATACAACTAGCTGCGCCCCGCGGTTTCAACCGCGTAAATATTGATCCCGAGGGATCATCCGGACATAAAGTAGGCTATATGTTAATCCAAGGTGTCAGCTACCTCCATTCAAAATTTTATCAAAATTGGTCTTGCCGTTTGAACGTGAATAAGTAACAAACATATAAACACACACACACAAACTTTCGCCTTTATAATATTAGTGTGATTAAAGATAAAAGAAGAAGAAGATAAACAGAAACAGCAACAGAAGCTGGAGAATGTTGACTTGAAAATCAGCAGAACCAAAACCGAATATATGTTCTGCAATTTTAGCGGCCTCTCCAGTTCTGGAGCCAGAGAGCTTGATGGCTCATTACTCCCAGTGTGCTCCGACTTTCAGTATTTCGGTTCACTCATGCAAAGCGATGGCGATTGGACGGTTAAGCACAGAATGAACACTGGATGGATGAAATGGCGGCAGGTCACGGGAACAATCTGTGACTCCCGCATTATTATACAGGGTGTCCCAGGAAACCTGTACCAGCGAAGTTTTGTGGTCAGGGTACTCTAATATCCATCGATTGGACCCCTATGTATGTTCCGTTATATTTTGTAGTTTTCGAGAAATTATTTTTTTTCTTTTATTTTCAGTTTTTTTTTTAATTGTGGGCGGTTTTAGTCGTAACTTTTTCTGATTGCTGTGTCTTTTAAAGTTTTTTCTCAGTTTTATGGCTAGAATGTGTCTTCACTTGTTATAAAACACAAAACACCCAAATCTACCTACTAGTAGCTCAGAATTTGATCACAAGATTGAAATTTCTGTTTGAGAGAAATTTACACTTGATTTCAACTTTTCCAAAATATCGCGGAACATACATAGGGTTTAAATCGAGGGGTATTAGTGTCCCCTGACCACAGACCTTCGCTGGTACAGGTTTCCTGGGACACCCCGTATATTAAACCATGATTAGACCTGCAGTCTTGTATGGATCAGAATGTTGGGCCACAAAAGGGATGAATGAAAGGCAATTGCATGCAGCTGAGATGAGAATGCTAAGAGGGATGATGTGTGGTGATACACAAATGGATAGAATAAGAAATTAGTACATAAGAGGAAGTTAAGTGGCACCGGTAACTGAAAATTTGTGTGGAAATCGGTTCAAATTACATGTTTGTTCAAGCAACTCAATTTGCAACATCTTAATGTGCTGATTTAGCAAAGCAAATATTTGTTTGTTTATGGTTAACAAACATAATTTCAATGAAAGAACTATAGTATATTATCAGTGATTCTTCAAATTTTTTTTTGTAAGAAATTTTACCAATGTAGGTAGTTAATTTTAGTTTTACAAAATATTGCTTACTTTTAATTAATTCTTTCCATACATTTTGATGTGCAGTTACAGGTATAGAACTTTGTTTTCCATTTATAACAAACTTTACTTTTTCATATTATTATTTTCTTCTGTTAAGTTCCAGCATTACATTTCTCAATGTTTAAATTGAGAACATGCCTAACAATAGAATTTGTTTACACTTGGACACAACTCAATGAAAACATTGAGTGTTATTGCTAATAACATAACCTTTCTTA
Organism: Hydraecia micacea; assembly: GCA_914767645.1. Lineage (NCBI taxonomy): Eukaryota > Metazoa > Arthropoda > Insecta > Lepidoptera > Noctuidae > Hydraecia > Hydraecia micacea. The sequence goes on along the minus strand of OU611802.1, from coordinate 9,274,678 downwards.
CATAATAATGTGCCTTTTATTTTGTTTATATGATGCATAGCTTATAAATTATACTTTACAAGCCAATAACTTAAAAAGTGTTATGTTTAGAATGTTAAGAAATATCATAAAGAACTACAGCACTTTTACATAACTAGCAATAGTATTACTATATTCAGCCTTGTCGGCCAACTATACATACCTGAAGACATTCTTATCAAAGTTCCTGATAGTTTCTTCGAGACTCTCCTGACAAAATATTGCGTCATATGTTGCTACCGCAGCCTCTTGCTTCTTCACATTTTTATTTTTTCCGCTATTATGTTTCCGATGACGGAAAACACTTGAATATCTTGAAGATAATTGGTTAACACTAACTAAAATCTGCAATGACAAAAGGTTATATTTAGTGACAAAACAGTTTTCGTTTTTAACTAATAAATGATTGTTTGACCACAAGCTGATTATGGATCTGTATTTACCTGGTTTTGGGTGTTTAATGAATTCAATGAGAACATGTTACATGTAGGTGGTTATTGTTGAATGTTTTTTTCATTTGAAGTGCACTCGAATCGAAAATTTTGTAGGCTCTTTCTCACGTCAAACTTAATTTTCGTAGTGAAAAAAAAATGGCTGTAGTGTTGGGCTTTCCTAGAATATATGAGCTACCACAGATTCACTATAAAGTTACTAATTGAATAAGCGGAATATTATTGTCAAGAGTCCTATTGGGCTTTGGAAATTAGGAAAAAATCTATTCACTTTCTTTTGAATAGATCAATGAAAAAAACAGTCAACAGATTTGTATGCTTTTACAGTTTGAAAACAAAAAATTGACGTTAGTTGTTATGGTTTTAAAATCTACTAAAATACATAACTATTTGAGTGTCTATGGTGGTGATTTCTTGCATGAGGTCAGTCTTGGCAAAAATAAAAGTAATATTTACATTTTGTAATCTTGAAAATCTACATTAGTTAGCTTAATTAAAAATGATGAAAGGATTGTATATGTTTGGTTTAGCATGATTTTATTGTAATCATTATCAAAATAAAAAGGAGGGGCATTTTGTGTAAAACTGTAAAACGTTGTAAACAAAAAATGTGGAAAATATGGGTAACACTATATATTTCTAGCAATGAAAATGATTATAAACAACTGGTAAAACATTAAAATAATTATTTTGAACTAGCTGACCCGTGCCCACTTCGTTGGGCGGTAAACATTTTAACTTGTGATGAAATTATGAGTGTGGTTCGGTCCTGCGATGTTCTCGCGCTTTGGCTAGCGAGCCGCTGCGAGCGCTCAGCGCTAGACTCCGTATCCCTTGTTGCAGAGACATACTGCCTTAAATAACTGAGACGCTGCGCACGTTCAGCGCTAGATTCCCGTGCACGGGCCTGCGATGTTCTCACAGTTTGCCTAGCGAGCCGCTGCGAGTGCTCAGCGCTAGACTCCCTATCCCTTGTTACAGAGACATGCTGCCTTAAATCACTGAGACGCTAGATTCCCCAGCGCGTGCTTGCGAAATATTTTCTCTATTCCTCGAGAGGCGCTGATGTTTTTCAAGAGCAGACTCTTCCGTACGGCGTACTCGAGCTGCTCTTGTCTGGGATGTCTGACGGGAAAGTTGTGATTTCCTTTTAGGCATGATAAACAATCGCTGAAACTGTCCGATATCCCAAAAACAGAAATACGACAGCTTCGAACTCGAAGAATGAGAACGAAGTAGTATTTGTGTTTTAAGAAACCGAGCAACCAAAACAATTTTAAAGACCAACAACATCCAACCAACTACTTAGTACGTACAACTCACCTACCTAACGACGAAAGTTAAATAATAACTGGAGAGGGTCATTATGCACAACGCCATCTATGGGTAAATGGATAAAACGTCCGTACAAAGCATGTTCTAATGCGGTTCGTGAATGGACGGCGGCATTTTCCGATTTAGTAATTTTATATTATCTTGGAAACTATTTAACCAATTGACACACTGTTTTGGGCAAATCGTATCTCTACGATGTTCTTGTGATCATAATGATATTTTTTTCGATAAGGTTTAATATTTTGTTGTTTAAAAAATCGTCCAAAGGTAAGTACGTCGAAAAATACTTTTTTTAACACATAAAAGCTACTATATCTGCTAAAATATAAAAGATAGAAATATGGTGTCGCGGACTTTTTTGTAGAACTATTCAAAGCGGACCAGGTTGCCATACATTGTTTTCAATTATATACAACTGTTAAGGCAGCGCATGCAAATAACTCTGTTGTTAGAGCTATTTTTTTCCGCCTGGCTAGACAAAAATTGAGATAGTTCGGCTAATATGCATGATATCTTTATAATTTATAGCCTATAGCACTACCGAATAATGTAGCTTTCTACCAGTGAAACAATTTTTAAAATTGGTTCATTACTTCCGGAGATTACCCCCTACATACAAACTTACAAACTTACAAACTTACAAACAATTTTACCTCTTTATAATATTATTAGTATTAGTATATTAGTATATTAGTATTAGTATTAGTATATTAGTATAGATAAAATTGTTTTTCACTTATAATGTTTTCGAACAGTCAGTCATCTAATTTGTGCTCTATATTGTCTATGCTTTATTTGGACAGTAGAATCCAAAATGGCGACGAGCGATGACGAGCCTATGCATTTATATGAAGTTTTTCAAAACTGTTTTAATAAAATAGCTAATAAACAACAAGGTGAGTGAGAAAATGCATACCGTGGCTCGTCTCGCGTTCCTCGAACAAACTATCGCGGTTCTGTGAAGTGTTTCATTGTGAATATCAGTCATAGTGTTTGCGTGTTATGCCATTACTGTGTTGAAAGCAACAGCATTTTTTCAAAATACGTCCGTAAAATCCAACCTACGCGTACTTTAAGCAGTGGTTAACCTTCTGCAATCATTAACGTATGCGCTTTAATTATGTAGGATGCCTTAGTAACACTCTTTTTGCGTACAAAGGCTATGTTTTGATCGTATACTACGACACCAAATGTGCCTGTACCATTGTGCTACAGCGGTTTCAGTGCGAATCTGAATTGTTTCACGGGATTTATTTGCTTTGACGTCTTCGCTCACGACTGGATAAGGTAAACCTATCGTTTTCGACATGAAAAACGATAATTTTCGGAGATTTATCTCAAGAAAGAAGTGGTCTTGTCGTATGCAAGTTTCTTGATGCATTTTTTTTTCTCATTCGCAAGTATCAATGGACACAACGTTGTCAGCTTGCTCTGTAGAGGTGTACACGGGTATTTAGTTTGCGAATCGTTGTTTTTATGTTCTCTTTGTGCCAATGTTTACAGCGTAATTTTTTTTGTTTATTTACACGTTAGGCGCGGATTCAAGCGTCTATGGAATCGACTATGTACGTTAGGTATGCACTATTAAAAAAAAGTAACTACCTTGGGAATATGTTAGGTATTTTCTGTAATGGAATAATATTGTTGATAATTGAATAATGTATGTGCATGCTATGTCTGCCTCACTATGTTTTTCTGTTCCATTTGAATAATTTGATATTGATCTAAATGCATAATTCTATGATTCAGTTACATCCTTCATTTCAAATAGTTATGTGAGTCATTAACATTATTGAACAATGTTCCGTTGTTTGCTTTTTGTCATAATTATTAATATTAATTTTTTAAGACATTTCTTTTGTTCATTTAGCTTACTAGTCACACCAAAACCACATTATAAATTACAGGTTATATTTTTTCTGTTCAGTGTAATTCAGCTGAAATTCTTACAAGAAAATAATTATGTTCAAATTAGAATATTAATTATGCAAACCAAAACCAGTGAATAGTCAGACAGGTTAAGAATCATTTTGACTAACAGGTTGTAAACTAACTGGTGGACATAACCATAATAATATTATATTTTGGGTGTTAAATTCATTGCTTTACATAAAGATTCTTCTGTACCTTAGCTGTTGTTTCTAGATACATACCTATCTCAAATGCTGAAAAATCACATTTATTTATTTATTTATTAAGTTATACCAACAGGTTCTATGTATACATTATCTTAAGTACTAGAATCACAAAGTCTCGGTCTTACACAGTCGCCAATTACAGGTTTACCAGCAATCTTGGAAATAAGTGATCACACAATACATATTCAAGAAAATGCAATACAGTTTTTACACTATAATAATCAATCACCTATATGCATGCTTGTATGATTGGCTGATAGAGTGCCGGGTTGTCTATGACTTAAACATCTCTTACTGTGACTTCTTCATAAAATATTGTGAATAAGGCTTGTATTCTCATCAAACACATTATTCGCTTCTGATATCAAATCTCAACATTATCATTAATACAGATAATTAATTTACATACAAATATTTTTTTTTGTTAGCCTGTACTTTCCCACTGATGGGCAAAGTCCTTCCAGGAACTCAACAAACTATATAAATCATAATAAAAAAATACAATAAAACATCTCACTGAATCTTTGTCAATCAGGAATATTTGTTTCTTTCATACCTATATCTTTATTAAAATTTTTATAAATGGTTACAAAATCAAATCTTAAATTTGGCTAATAGCAAAGTTATTTATTTAAATGAATAAATTAATTTATACATTTCCATAGATAAAATTCTCCAGAAAAAATACAAAGATCAAAGACATTGTTTTCCTATCCAACATACCTACGTAAGTAGGTACTAAAATCTGGATTACTCTTTCTTTTTCTATTCTTAACCATTGTTTCTGAACTATAGTTTGTATGGTTGCCATGGGGCAAGATTTAATAAATGAAATGCCAAAAGGTATGTATGATTTGTACCTACATACTTATGCCAATTGGAATTTTTTAAATACCTGTTCTAAAATTCAAAATTGGCGCCAGTTTTAAATGCGCTCCTAATTTGTGACTACTTTACTGTCTGGGCTGTTAAATTAAAAATCCTTATCAGCATTTTTTCAAGGTCTAAAGCTACAAAAGACAGCCCTCAAAATGCCTACCCTTCTCTTCTTCCTAGAGTAGGTAGGTATGTATGTTTGTGTAGGGAAGAAGCAGTGGCGAAAGTAGTAGGCTGCCATCTTGTTTGTAACTCTATGGCATAAAAAAAAATTAACTCCCCAGTAAAAATATAATTTAAATCCCGAAAGGCAAGTATATGAAAGAACCATCATGATATGATGACCTTAGCCATCAGATTTTTAATTTTTTTTACTAGCCGTTAATGTCCCACTGTTGGGCAAAGGCCACCCTACTCTCTTTCCACGTCTCTGTCCAGAGCTTAGTTTAATTAATTAACTTAATTTTTTTAATCTGTCTTGTCCCACAGCCACTGTTGGGAAAAGGTATCCCCCAGGCTTTCCAATGTTCCTTGTGCATTGTATTTTTTTACCAGTTTCACATAAACGTATCTACGTCGCGACGCCATCGATTCCTAAGCCTCCCTCGACGACGACGCCGACAAAATGGTACAGACGCCAGCACATCAACCTACACCTAACTGTCAAATTTTCCCAATCAACATTGAACCTTATGCTTTAGCGATAAAGTTGAAAATCTATTACAAAAATCTGGCAGATTGTAGTAGGTTGATGGGCTGGCGTCTGTACTTCAGTTTTCCATACCTGCCCAGCACGCATAGCATGACCACCACAGACATAGATCTACATAGATAACGCAATTATTACGATTTGTATTGAAACCAAGCGTGCCGACTTTTTTATACCTACTGTGACGTCACAGCTGCAATTTAGTGACGGGACATCCAAACCGATTCAAAGCCATCGATGCCGCCGATGCCCCTTCGCCCCGCTACGATTCAACTGAAGCTGCCACCGTGATCGTCTCGCTCATACTCATATATTTTATATCTGTTGTCCCGCTCGCTCTCACAGCAATCGTCAGTACGCCGAGTTGTTTAAAAGTGAGCAGTCGCGTCGCGCTTTAGAGCAATTTCATTCTACATTTTGGATACTTTCGCATAATCTCAAGTAAGTTTACTAAAATATATTTGTTGATATTTCTTTGAAACACAAAGCATTAGTATAGACATGCATGATTAAGATAAGAAACAGTAGTTTAGATAACCTAAAAATTACAAATCGATTAATATGAATGACATCGATTTTCAGACAGACGAATGATATAGACAGACGAATGATACATAGACAGACGAATGATATATTTGAATGGGAGAGTTTCGAGGAATTACCAGTCCACATCCTACATGGCGTTTCATCTTTGAGGTAGCCAACTTTTTTCACATATTGAGGCAAAGGATCCTATGAATAAAGCAAATTGGTCAAGCTGGATGTTTGTTGCACAGATATAGTTTGTTGTATAAGCGTGAGTAGATGAGTACAAATAATAGTACTGTGTTTAGTCGGGAACCAGTCTTTCCGTCCCGTGGCCGCAATCCATTTTTCTTTTATGATTGGATCATGTGGGAAACTAAAAAAATATATTTTTAAATGCAATAGAAAATAAACACATTAAATATATAAAAATAGTCGTATAATGTTGAAAGGATAGACAAAAACACATTAAATACATCAACCCTAAAAAAAATATCCTCCTTTTTATAGCAGTCCTGTAAAATTAGGTCATGCATATGAGCTTGTTATATCTACTAAATTGGTTTCTTTATATCATTCGTCAGTCCGATATCGATTAAAATCGATTATTGATATATGTTGTAGAACGAACAGCACTAGTTGCTACAATTGACAGACGAATGACAAATTGCCTGTATCACGAAGTCGAAGCGATGCGCGACAGTATCGCTTGTGCGATATTCATCGTCTCCTAACACACAACGTCAGATCAAACGTCCAAAGCAAACGCGGCAATGTAATGTGAATAAAGTTTACTTAACGGTAATTTATAGTTAGGAATATTCTGGAACGACACGCAGCTTGGAATACTTAAAAATAGTTTTAATATGAATTCACGCATAATATAATTTTAAAATAACTTACCTGTGATAGGAAATATGTTCCTGCCTTTGGGTGTTCGAAATTTTTGGGCTATTGCAGTTAATTATCACGCAACGAGGCATTTTTTTAGTTTTTTGCGGACGTTCGGCTGCAACAACGGACGCGCGGGACTGAAGTTAGCGGCGACCAACCTCGACGCTTGGCCGGGGTTCAGACACGCGAAGTGCATGCATTTGCGTTATCTATGTAGATCTATGTCTGTGATGACCACCATAGACATGGGTTTTATGGACGAAACCAGTTCCTATGGTGGTCATGTTACGCATGCAGCTGTAGTATTTCATTGGCAAGAGAGAGAGAGAGAACAACTAAAGATTCAGCAATATCATACAATTTTCTCATAGGCTAAAACATATCCATATTCTATAAAAGCCATATTTAAATCATTATGGATTTTGAATTTGTTATTAGCAGAGCACACTTGTGTAAATAATATTGTTACAATGTAAATAACTAGACAATTACATTTGGAATTACATCTTTACTGGCTGGAAATAAGGTCGTAAATTGAGTATAGATTAAGTAGAGTACTCTAGCTTGTAATGTCATTGTCTATGAGGTTTCCGAAAATAAAAATAGTTATTAGATTACATTGAAATGGAGATTAGAACAATTGTTTCCACGTACTACCACAGAATAAATAGAAGTACTACCCCAATATTTGTAGCCTGTGAAAATCCCTAGGGGGCGCGGGAAAAGAGTTTCTGGAAGAAGAAAAAAAGTGGCACTCCGGGAGTGCCGAGTTGCCGACAGAAGTGAAAACTTGAATAGTTACGTGTGTATTTTTTGAATCGTCATAAACAAAACACAAACAGAATACTTTGCCATCACTCACTGACATATCGGAAATACATTAAAACCGAGTACATCCCGAGGACAGCCGAACACATCCGAAGCGGTATCGGTTACGGTAACAGTGGCGAGAATTAAATGGTTTTTTCCAATCTCAAAAAATGCCTAACGCGCCTAAAGAAGTTTTCACTACAAAAATCAAGTCATTTATTCAAATTAGGCTGAGAATCAGCACTTTTTGTATGTCGTATATTATGACATAATCTGCCAAGCTCCGCTAATGAGACACAATTGATTTTCTATTGTTTCGTGACCGATAAGTCACGCGCCTTCACTTCTATTTTTCTTTTCTTGCATCGCATCGGCACGAAATAGCTCATGACGTGGTGAAAACAGTAGTCTGGAGGACCTCGAGACGGCCGCTCTGAAAGCGTTAAAATATCTTCCCACAAAATCTCCGCCAAATATCTCGCAACAAAATCACAAAAAACCCCATCAACAGTGTCCCATCAGTTCCCGAGATTTGTTGATACACGACACAAACACATCGAAGGCAATAAAACGTTTCATTCGTCCATGCGACCTAGAAACGCCTATTAGCTATATTTTTAGTGTGACTAGTGAGTCAACGGTCATATTATATCAATTAATACGTTCCTCACAGTTATGTCTGCGGATTGTGATTTATTTGCGTGTATAATTGAAGTTCTTTTGATGTTTAAATTCGGAAGAAATTATCCATTTCTGCCATGGTAGTACCTATTTTTGCCGCCCAATAGCATTGTTCTTATTCATTCGGTTAGAATGATATGGTGCCATTTCAAGATTTTTATCTTTGTCCTTAGGTGGACACGCTTCAGCAATCCCCTGTATGGCTTCTTCGGAGTTTTCGCAAATGCAAATGCGAACTCCAAAGTTCAAACACTAAAGATCTATGGCACGGAAGATCGTGGCCCATGCTTGTAAATTAACAAGATAACTGAATAATTATGTTCTTATCGTGCCTCCTTCATTAGGACCCCATGAATAGCATAATATAGAATCTATTTCATAGGCTGCCTCTAAGCTTTTACTCAGTCTGACGCAAGCTTGCACATCCTTTCCCGCCACTGTTTCAGTCAATCGGATATTTTTTATGTCGTTAAAACGTTACGAGGACAATCCGCGTCAAGTTACAAACACACTATTATCATTGAAGAATATCTATGCCCATTCTTGATAATAGGACGCGTTCATTAATCGCAAGAACGAGCCAGTTAACTTTTTTACTATATTAGATAGGCTCGCCATTGCCCACTAACTTTAACTAAAGCAAACCGGTCACAGACAATACAGAACACTTAAAAAAAAAACTAATTTATGCCCATAACCTGGTTAGTCGATTTTTCAAATTGAAATCTACTTCCTGTGGCATGGAGCAGATGTTATTGTTTACCGTTTAGCACGTTATAATCTGTTACATCCTGATTAACTTATACAGGTTTTGTTATTACTGTTTAGCGGTCCTGTATGTTTTGGAGGTGAGCTTTTTGCGGTGGATTCACTGCTTAGTTAAAGCTTGCCATCCTTTAAATAATCAGCCAATAATGTTCCCGCTGCTGGGACACAGGCCTCCTCTCTTCGAGAGGGAGTGGGCTGTAATCCACCACTCGGGCCCAGTGCGGATTAGTAGATGCCACATGTATTAGAATTTTTGGTTCTAGTGCTTACTTATTGAAATGTAAACTCGCGAGAAAGCGACGAAAAGTGACGATAGCCCACAGGTTAACGCGGAGTGACGAGATCATCATCCACATCCCGACTTTACCCACAGCTGCTCATAGACCTCTCTTTTCTTTTGTCAATCCCCATGCTGTCCCAGCCTCATCCAGGTTCTACCCTCGATAGTAACAATATCGTCCGCCGATCTTGCATCTCAAAAGGTCGTGTATTCGATCCTATTAAAAATACTTGATTCCAAAAGCATTACAACAGCATAACACAGCTTACTCAGCCTATAATGTTCCCACTGCTGGGACACCGGCCTCGGATTGATAAATGTCACGTGTCTTCGAATTTTTTGGTTCTAAGACATGCCGGTTTCCTCACGTTTTCCTTCATCGTTTTGAGAGCAGTGGTGATGAAATAATTTCATAGTCAAAGTAAAGCGCTTGTCTGGGTTCGAACCTACGACGTACACCTTGCAAGTCGCGCTGGGCCACACTGGTCTAAAAAAGCATTAGTGATGCCTAACTAATCACGTTTCCAACTTGTTTAACCGCATTTAAATTCCAATTAGGGGACTCTATTTTTATACTCGTATACCCAGTTTTCCCTTGTTGTCAAACTCCCAAAAATATTCAGAAAAATCTCGATATTGCATAATCGCTGAATCGATTCTATCTAGTGGATGTATCGATATATATTTTTTCTGCCGGCACAATTTAACGTGCGCCGTGTCCCGTTAAATTGATTTACTATCTGCAGACTACATCTATTTTGGTGAAGTATATTATATTGGTTGTTTTTTTTAGTTTGTGTAAATTTTTAGGTAAAGTGTAACTTTTTTCGGTATACGTTTTAGAGGTTATGGCCTGTTTGACTTTGTGGGATGTCTGCGTTGTTAAAAGTATAGTTTTATGAATTAACGTGTTTTCAAAGAGTCTTCTGATACTAAAACTCTAGTGTTTTAATTTTTTACTCCAAACAATAGTATTTTCGTAAATAGATAATTGCTTCATATTTTGAAATAAATTACCAGCGTTGTGTCATCGCGCTTCTCTTTCTTTTCTATGCAGTCCGACAAAGACCGCGCTTTAGGTCATGTTGTCCTTTTAAACATAACTGGCGAAATGTGGGTACACTGTAGGCGCTCCTCTGGTGCTGGTACAGGGGTGATGATATGCTATGTAGCTCAATATCTAGGTTACAATTCAACACTGGAAAATTCTAAACCGATTTGGACAAATCGTTGACACAGCCAGTTTATCACCGATTTTCCTCAAAACTACTCAATTCCCACGACTTTATCTTAGACATCTATACGTAGAACATGCAATAAAGTAATGTTTACTGAGCCAATCAATCAAATGCTTTGGACAATCGTCATTGAACTATCTTGCCGTATTAGGTGCAGGCTTATGATTGTACCCGTTATGTGAGTGTGGGGTAAGGTAGAGGAGGAAGTGGTAGCGTTTAGCGGCACTATGAGATGAAAGCGTTTAGCGATTTTCGCTTGGCTATGAAGCTTTTGGTTTATGATCATAATTTTGGAAAACTAAATTAAAAAATCCTTTATCAAATTAGGCTGAGAATCTGAACTCTTTGAACTTCACAACTACGTATAAGATTCACCACGCCCTAGTTTAAGGAATGAGCTAGAGGTAACACAGTGAAGATTTGCGAATATGGTGCATATTAGAAAGGACATCGATAAATCAAACGGAACTAGCACCACCAGTGCGAAATGGTGTCTTTAAGTTAATCATAAAAATAATCATAATCAGCCTATAATATGTTCCCACTGCTGGGACACAGGCCTCCTCTCGGTGAGAGGGCATGGGCCGTAATCCACCACGCGGGCCCAGTACGGGTTGGCAGATGCCACATGTCTTCGAATTTTTGGCTCTAGGACATGCCGGTTTCCTCACGATGTTTTCCTTCACCGCTTTGAGAGCAGTGGTGATGAAATAATTTACACGATAGTAAAGCTCCTGTCTGGGTGCGAACCTACGACCTACAACTCGTAAGTCGCGGCCGTTACCACTTGGCCACCACTGCTCTAAGGGTAAGTCTTTAAGTTAATGCGTGAACCAAATGACAGGCCTGGTCCCATTTTTAATGGTCTTGAAGACGAGTCACTAAAGATTAAGCGGTGAACACAGGCATCTGCTTGTTAGAAACATTTGTTTGCAGATAATACAGGTGCTACCAGTTGTAAAAGTCTATCCATACTTTGCCTGTCCTGAAATTGTCCTTTCGTTGTTGTTATTTCTGCAGTAAATGATTTCAGTACAATGTTTCGGGTAGTCGCTCCCGCTTATGCCTCACACCAGCACACATTGTATAATGCAGTATTCAGTACCTGTATGAATTAATGTACCGCATTACTATGTTACATTGAGTTAGTTGTGTACCATTGACGAGCCTATACAGGGTGTGATAATGTGACGCGGCAGGATTTGGAAAAAATACATGTCTTACCCTAAAGGTATACCGTGAGGTCATCTCATGGTCAACCTCATGGACATGGTGTCCACAATAGCCCTATGCCACTAAACCATTCCTACTTCTGCATGTCTTACGCTCTTTGTTTTTATTTGAAAGAATTTCGATGGAGTTTCTTGCCCGTTTTTCTCTATAGGAACCTACCTAGGTACACTTTGGAATGGGCTAGTAGCTTCATCTTTCTGACTAATCCACTCTTTGACAATTCAAAAGTGCCTGTAAAAGGCTTAATTGAAATATGTACATGCTTTGAGTTCGAGCCATGACAAAATTGGGGCCGAAACAAGAGAGTTTCGACCCCATTTTGTTATGGTTCTGCAATCATTCATCTATTGTCCTCTCTTGCATATCTGTATGCTATCACACAGACCTATTTTTGATTCAAATGATAATTTTACATTTAAGTTAAACCAAAATTTCTCTCATCTTCTTGTGTTCTAAATTCGCAACGAGCAAAGAAGGTTCGATTAGTCATATTTTTTTTTTCTGTTATTGCACCTGCTGTGTATTGTCTCTGCATCAAGGTGTATTGTCTTGTGCTTAAAGTTTAAAAAAATAAATAAATAAGTGTCGATCAAAAGAATTCAAAACATGCGCACTAGGTATCTCTGATTAATATGCCATGTACGGTAAAACATTTGCATATTATTGTATCTCCATGTATTTGCGTGCGTAATATATTAAGTGTAGTTTTCCATCTTTTACAGAAGTATTGTCGTAAGCTTTATGCAAAAAATAGCCTACTACTCCGCTTGCATCTTTGATTTTTTTTAACATGTAAATATTATGTTCTTTTGGGATTCATTAAATGAAATTATTTATTCTGTAAATAGGATATCGGGATCACTTGTACACGTCATTTTATAAAAAAAAAATAAGCTAGATGAGGTCGGCGTTTCCTATCTGACTACTATGAGAAGAAAGGCCGAATCAAACTCTGAGGTCACAGTCTCTTTTAAAGTCCAGACATAATCTTCGTCAGATCATGAGAATACTAAACCGATCAAGCCTACGACATCATAAATAGGTACGGCTTTTTTGGCTGGATGCGTTCTCGAACACCAACCTAATCTTAGCGGAAAACAGCTGTCGACAATTATTTTTTTGTGTGGGAATCGAATTCCCCACAAACACTAAACCACTACACCAATCGAGGATTCGAGGACTTGTTAGCACAGCCTCTGTAATCTAACAAATCTATTCTCACGTCAACAGCACACTGCTGGGCAAAAGCTTCCTCTCTCGATATCAAGACTTCACTAGAGCTACGCGAATATGTGATGCTGCGGAGCGATGGGCTAGGAGAACTCCACCAATAGAAAAAGAACAAGAAGCTGTTCTATTGGTGGATTTTCCGCTTTCTCGCGCGGCTCTGGTGGCAAACCAGTCCAAAAGTCATCCTGTCAGATCGAAAAACAACACACTGTAGAAACAACCCGGCCAAATATGGAGTGTCACGTATGCGCTTATTGTAAAGTGTTATACGGTGGATATTAATCATTTTTGGACGGCTGTCGTGCGGTGACGGCACTCTTTAGGCGGATCATTTGCTGGACTGCCTCTTAAGTCCTGAAGGTGCAAACGAAGCTTATAGATGAGATTAAGTTGGGCCAAGTGTTAGTCATACGTGTTTATGCACTGATGATTTTGAATAAGTTAATATCCTAGAAATATTTTAAGCCGGTGCTATCTTACAGGTTTCTCACTAAGAGTATATTTTCAATACTAAAAACCAGAAATAACGTTCATCATCATTTCAGCCGAAAGACGTCCACTGCTGGACATAGGCCTCCCCCAAGCACCTCCACTTCGACCGGTTCTGTGCTTCTCGCATCCAACGGGTTCCTGCGGCCTTCACAAGGTCGTCGGTCCACCTTGTGGGAGGCCTTCCAACGCTACGTCTTCCGGTACGCGGTAGCCACTCCAGAACCTTTCGGCCCCATCGGTCATCTGTTATGCGAGCAATGTGCCCTGCCCACTGCCATATAAGTTTGGCAATTCTTCGGGCTATGTCGGTTACCTTGGTTTTCCTGCGGGTGTGTTCATTTCTGATTCGATCACGTAGGGAAACTTCAAGCATAGCCCTCTCCATTGCCCTTTGGGTGACTTTTAGCCTTCTAATAAGGCCCATTGTGAACGACCACATTTCAGTGCCATAGGTCATCACTGGCAACACGCGTAGTTTCGATAAAGCCAAGAAATTACATTTTTTTCTCAGATGACATAAAAAAAAATGTCAAATGCGTAATTAAAATGTAAGTAATCGTAATAAAATTAAATAATGTTGTGTAATTGAATTGTTATCGACAGAGCTTCGAACCCGCTATCACTTGTTTACAAGTGACACTTGACTTTGTATTGTTTTGTTATTACAATGTGCTAAATAATTAGTTTTCTTAATCTGCGCAGAAATTGATTCTCCTGGGTATAATAAGATTTACTTATTTGCAGCAAATATACTTTCGAGAGCTTTATTGGTGTTTTAAATGATTATAATTATTTTATCACTAGCTTTTGCTCTAGATTTATATTATTTATTAAATTTAATTTATTAGTATAAATTACAGTAATCTATACTAGCTGCGCCCCGCGGTTTCACTCGCCCAAGTGTCGATCCCGTGGGAACATCGGGATAAAAAGTAGCCTATATTATTATGTTAATCCAGGGTGTCAACTACCTCTATACCAAATTTTATCAAAATTGGTCCAGTCGTTTGTGCGTGAAGGAGTAACAAACACACTCACCAAACTTTCGCCTTTAAAATATTAGTGTGATTGCCGCGTGTTGAATTTTTATCTACGTACAACGTTAAACAGCGCTATAATTTGCAAAAAACGGAAGAAATTTTTAATTTAGCGGGCTAAACTGACGGATACTCCATAATTAAAATTTCTGTAAGTCCCAATTCTTTTTCTTCTTAGCGATGGCAAAAAGTTCAAACAACTTTGGCCCAAAATTCAGCAGCGCGAACTCCGCTCACTGACAGTCATAAGATCATCAAGTGCACAGGTGATGGGGTATTCCAATGAAACATTTGTGAAACATGATCTTCGCGATGATACCTTGAATCAAGGTCGAATGGGATGGATATTGTCAAAAACATGTACGCATATCAGACGGATTACCGATAACAGTGTTTTGTTATGAATTAGCACAAGGCTATCCTCTTGAAATCCCTAAGCCATATTGTTTCAACACCTATGGGAAGAAGTAGAGGCACGAGCGGCCATTGTTGTTTACATCTTTGGCAAATTGAGCGCGGCCGGACCTTAACTCTTTTCTGTTTTGCTGTACTAAACGAAAGTGAATCTATAAGGAACAGAAGCGAGATTTTTTCAAAAGTGTGTCTACGAGGAAAGTGTATCTACGAGGAATAATTCCATTTATCTAGCCAGGACCTAAATAATACGCATATACTTACTTAGTTCAAAGTTAACCACATCCATCTGCGGGGTAATTGCGTAACATCATCATCATCTGCCTAGTCTTTTCCCAACTATATTGGGGTCGGCTTCCAGTCTAACCGGATGCAGCTGAATACCAATTACCAGTATTTTACATGTAGCGACTGCCTATCTGAGCTCCACAACCCACTTATTGGTTAATACGATACCCCTTGGTAAGACTGGTTGTCAGACTTTCGGGCTTCTGATTACCCGTAACGACAGCCAAAGATCCACGAATGACAGCCGGGACCAACGGCTTAACGTGCTTTCCGAGGCACGGACGGGTCTCGGTATGTAAAGATGGTCACCCATCCACAGACCAACCGCGGCAAGCGTAGCTTAACCTGATCGATCGACCTGTGCGGCTGTTATTATTTAGCCACGGAATTGCGAATTGCGTAACACCATCAGAGCAATGGCTTTCATTTTGACAGTTCAACAACATTTATTGCGTTATTTACGTTGTCGAGCTGACAAATTTTTCGAACATAATGAAGCAACAATATCCTTCATAATGATTCAGATTGATAGTGTGTTACACAATTAGGGGTTCTGGTTAAGATGAACACCGAGTATGACGTTGGTTGCAGTTCCTACACTTTGTGACAGGGCTCTTCAAGCAAGAACTTCATACCTATTTCCGCCGCTAAGCACCATTGCATTATTGCATAATGCATCAACTTATCTCTAAGGTCAACAACGCATCGACAAACCTCTTGGAGTTGCAGATGTCTAAACGCGAGTGTTACAACTTTCCACCCCGACCGAAGGCAATTTCGTCAACCTAACAAATGTTCTAGTCTCTCAAGAATAGCTCATTATTATATTATTATTTTATCAACCCCTGTTGGGCAACTGCCCCCGTCCACTCTATGTCTCACGACTCGGCTGTCCTCATGGAATAGTCTTAACTTATCTCAAAAAGAATAGGAAAGCTCATCAGCATAATTAGCCGATAATGTTCCCACTGCTGGGGCACAGGCCTCCTCGGCTCCTCTTTGTGAGAGGGAGTGGGTCGTAATCCACCACGCTCATACCTTGGTTAAAATATAAACCAGTAAGCAGCAGCAAGGCAGTAGACTGCTCTGAATTTTAATACAAAAGTTGGTAAACAATATTTCGCTAAACAAAATAATTATTATCTTCCTCAATCTTCTACAAACAAAGGAACATCGATACCTCTTATCTCCGACATTTGACTCGCTGACTCTCGACCCGGGTCTATGCGTAGTCAGGTTATCGAAGACGTGTAAGTCAAGCGGTAATTATGATTTATGTCCCGATAGTACTTAGTTATTGTACCAGTTAGCAGTGATAAGTTGTGCCAGCCTGTCTGAGAGCTCTCGTGAGCTAATTTAGATTGGAATACTGTATTTAGGTTCCCAATGTATGAGTATAGGACGTCTCTAAAAAGGCAAACTGGAAATTCGGAGATAGTTTGCTTCTGTAACTAAATCTGTCGAGTTAGTTAATAATTTGGTTGTAGTTATTTAGAATTTGAGGCTACCAATCACAGAATATTTCCATAACTTACCTTATCAGTCATAAAAAAATCCAGGGTCTTTAATCAAGTTTCCAGAAACCTGGGAATATCTTATAGGACTGAAGTACTTATTAAGTAAAGATACTATAAAATGACGAATGTTTCCAAATGCTATGTAGAGTTTTTTAATTTATCAAAATTTCACTAAATCATCATTATTTTTTCTTCCATACAAAGCATTTTCATGCCTTCATTATAAACGCATTCATGAATCAAAATGAAGTAAAATTTCGAAATTCGATCGCGTTGCGATTGGCGGCTATGCTGACCAATAGGGGCTTGGCGCGGGCGCAGCTGAGCAAATACACGTATACGATATGAATTAGGTTGTAATGTTTTTGATGAGGATTTTTATATTTTTTTGCTGTCTAGAATTATTTTATTAAATCACCAAACCACTTAGAAAAGTGTTAGCTTTAATTTTCTTAACAGAAAGGGATGTTTTGTGCAATTAATTATGTGTAAAGATTATCTTTTATATTATTACTTGCTTCTGCCCGCGACTTCGTTCGCGTGGAAGTCTTAAGATCTACAATTTACTAAAATAACAGCCACATTTTTATAAAACTCCTTCGGCCCCCGATCTACCGCATCGCATCATCCGCCCGTGCTGTTTTAGCTTAGCGTTTTTTTTTTTTGTTAAATTGCTAAATCTCTTGACCTCTATCACGCCTGATGAAAAGCGAGGTCTATGCTATGATGGAACGAGCATGCCCAGGACATATCCTCTTTCTCATCTCCTGTTCAGTCGTTCTGACTATTTTATTTTTGCTCGCCTCCAAAGGATCGTAGCGTGATGTTGAATAGCCTATAACCTTCCTCAAGAACTGAGCTATCAAATGCAAAAAAGATTTTTCACTTTTCTTAAAAGAAACATAAGTGTACTTATACACCCTGATTTTAGGATTGGGCTTAATACACTTACCCAAAAGAAAATCCTGTTTTACTCGCTATATCATTCTATAGATATAAATATAATAAACCTACTTTTAAAGTAGTTATCATTAAAAAACAGATCAATGACAAAATGGTAATTGTATCCCAATGATTGGGCGTCCCATTTCTGATAAAACTGTTTGTTATGGGTCGATTGCTAGCCTCGTCATCAGCCGATTGAAAGGGTCAGCTATTTGATTTCTGAGTAACTAACGACTGTTAATGGGTTTCGAGTGTTAGTGGAAGGTCCTGGTGGTCTATTCTGTATTAAATCTTACCGTGAAAACTTACTAGCGACTTTTTGTTGAAAGATAGTTTGATCGTTCAGGGAATCAGTATGGAGCTATATTGAAGTGCACGCATTTGGCGATTAAAAATCGTCCGATCAAACGCGTGCACTTTAATATAGCTCCACACTAATCCCTGAACGATCAAACTATCGGTCAACAAAAATCGCTAGTGCGCGGTGGATCTTAGGGAGGGCGCCCACGAGCGACTTAGTTGCCCAGCAACTTTTTTGTCTCTGTCGCAGTCTCGCCGAGATTTGGACGATGCGCACACGGGAGCGGCAGCAACGCTACTTATTTGTTAAATGTTCGGTTGAGCGGCAACTGGCTAGCCGGCAACTTTATTGTCGCCGTGCGCGCACTTGCATTGCAACCCGTAGACGGGCGACAGTTGCATCCAAACTTGCGGACAAAAATGTCTCCCAGCTGTCGTGTCGCTACCGTGATCTCTGGCCATTTTGGCCCTGCAAACCTCGTTAGATCGTCACATCACCTTCGCCGTGGTCTACCTCGAGGGCGATGTCCTTCTTCAGGCGTCCAGTGAGTGACGATCTTTGCCCATCTCTCCGGGTGCATTCGCGCGACGTGTCCGGCCCACTCCCATTTCAGCCTGGCTGTTTTTGTGTTGCATCTGTTACTTGTCTTTAATTAAGTAATTTTACTTATCAGATTATTTTATCAATCACCCATCAGCCGTTACTGTTAGCCTGCATCATTCCACTGTTGAGCAAAGGCCTCTCCCCATGACTTCCAGCTCTTTCGATCCAGGGCTAAAGTGAACCACTGATATCATCAGGCGTATCAATACAATTTAATATGAATAAAAAATATGTTATTTTTTCGTCCCATTTTCTGAACAATTACATCCCAATTAAAACTGCAGTATACAGCAGGAGTTCCAACTAATGAGTGGTCACTTATTATACTATAACTAACAAGCTAGCTAATATATTATGAAAACGTCAAGCGTTTTTTCTACAACATGACAATTAAGTCGGATCCCCCGATATGGTGAACGTCACTTGTTTTCACACATACGATTAATTACGTCTAAATCTAAGGTCTTTGTGTTGTTGGGTTCTGTTTACGACCTAAATCAAAAATATTTTATTTCACGTAAACCTACATGCAGCAAGCCACTGCACTTATGAAACGTCGGGAGCTAGGTGCACGGTTCCAATTAGTCGTTTCCTATGGAGGAGCCGGCATGAAACTCCCACGGCTACTCTTTTAAAAATAATTTGCTTTTACAATGTTTTCAAATTTGTGTTAATAGGTTAAATTTAACCTATCTAAGATTTAATTAAAATCTATACTAATATAAATAAAGCTGAAGAGTTTGTTTCTTTGAGCGTGCTAATCTCTGGCTGGAACTGCCAGTTAGTTTTTTTTTTTTTGCATTTGATAGCCCAGTTCCTGAGGAGTGCTATAGTATAACATCTCGCTAGCACATTTAGGAGACGAGCAAAAAAGAATAATCAGACAGAAGACTAAGCGAAAACGATGTAAAAGCGCTGGCGGGCGATGGGGTGCGACGCGGTGGGACGGGGACTGAAATTTCACGCGGACGAAGTTGTGGGCAGAAGCTAGTACAGACGCCAGCACATCAAGCTACTAAAATCTGTCAAATTTCTTTAATAGATTTTCAACTTTATCGCCAAAGCATAAAGTTCAAAGTTGATTGGGAAAATTTGACAGTTTCGGGTAGCTTGATGTGCTGGCGCCTGTACATCATAAATTAACAACGCCTGAATCCGGCATGTCCTAGAACCAAAAATTCTAAAACATGACCTGAGTCCACTGCCTCTCCAAGAGAGGAGGCCTGTGTCCCAGCAGTGGGAACATTATAGGTTGATTATGCCAAGGGTATCTAACGCGGTTTATTTTTAAATTAAATGCATCACATTCTCGACTTGAGGCTATAATCTGTTTAAACTGGTTTTCTGTTACTTTTATAATTTAATATACGAGGTATTTTTTTTTATATTTTTGAATCACCTTCATTCCACGATCTTCTATTTTAAATAAGTCAATACAAAAAGAAACAAATCGGAATAAACCAAACCATTTTTAATAAAAAACAAACTCCTATTATTTACAACCTTATTTCTATAAAAACAAGACTCAAAACTGAAGACGAACAAAATAATTAGTATTAGCAACACAGCCTTTCGCGCGTTGCTACATCATGCATGATGCGCTTGCGTCTATTTTTTATCACATTTACATAGATCTTTGGCTTGTAACTAATACTTATTTACTTTGTCCTACTGTTTAATGGTATATTAACGTTAATTTATGATGGGAATTCAAGAAAATACTGAAATTAACAGGTGCTTGTTATCTTCTGCTAGTTTTAAAGTCGGTGAAGTACAATTTATAACACTACTAGCTGACCCGGCGAACTTCGTACCGCCTCAGCTTTAAATAATGTGACAAAGTTCAATAGACACGTGGCGCCATCTATCTAGACACGCGGTAGCGTGTCAAGCCAAGTTATCATAATAAAGTTATTGTTGTTTTCTTCGGGAACAGCACTTTTTTTCGGAATGAAAGGTACCCTATGTCCGTTTCTGTACACCTGACAACGTATATGCAAAATTTCAGGATGATCGGTTCAGTGGTTTAGGCATGAAAAGGTAACAAACAAACTTACTTTCGCATTTATAATATTACGTTAGAATCAGCCTTAGGTTTCTGAAAGCCGAGCAATTTAATCCGATGGAAATCTTATTTCAACTTGATGTTATTTCGGTCAGGTAATTTCTGATGGAAGACTTGCATAGCCATTCATAAACACTCAATACGCTTCCGTACCGTATCGAACATCAATCAGTGTTATCGTAGGAGTCCTCTAAACGCTGTTCACAAATCCAAAACACAAAAATTTGGTCAGTTAATCAAATAGCCGACCGCTGTTCTTCCCACTGCTGTTTGCTGTCGGGAGCAAGGAAAATCAGGTTATCGAAATGTGTCATTTTCGATACCTGTCGAATGGTTGTCCCAGGACGAATTTAGTCATGGGATTGAGAAATTCAGTGGCAAAGCATCGCAATTAAAAGTTTGTAAAGGAACGCTGACGCACACATCTTGTATTCGATTTTAACTACATGCGCAGCGAGCCTAAATTGTACAAGTGAATAGGTACTCCCTAAATTAAGATAAGATTTTGCTTTTTAAGTTTCACTCGTGTGCAAATAGTTCTATATTAATTTTGTAGTATTTAAGATGTGGATAACCTCGTGAGCTACACATATTATGTAATGTCTTGTTTTTCTTACTACATGTTTATTACGATGTTTGTGTAACTGTTTGTTTTCCCGAATTAAATAAATAAATATGTAAGCGTAATTAGGTCTACGATATATTTGTTCCAATTTTATTAATTTATTAACTGCTGCCCGCAACTTCGTCCGCGTAAAATCCTTTTTTTTTGTCTCAAATAAAAGTAGCCTAAGTTGCTCATTATTACATCAGCTATCTGCCAGTGAAAGTCCCGTCAAAATCGGTCCAGACGTTTCAGAGATTAGCCGGAAGAAAAAGACAGACAAAAATTAAAAAATATATATATTTTGGTATATTATGTACCGTGAACTACCATGTACATCCGTATGCATTTCTCTTTATTCCCGCACTCCAATTTTATTTATTTGAAAGATAAGATTTGTAAGACTAGCTGTTGCCCGCGACTTCGTCCGCGTATTTTGTTCCCCGACCCCGTCGCATCGTATCGCCTGCCCGCGCTATTACTTCGTTTTCGCGTAGCGTTCTTTCTGACTTTTTTTCTTTATTCTGGGTTCTTATGGATCGTAGCGTGCTGGTAATAATAGCCTATAGCCTTCCTCAAGAATTGGGCTATCAAATGCAAAAATAATTTTACAAATCCGACTGCATTTCCAGAGATTAGTGCGTTCAAACAAACAAAGTCTTCAGCTTCATTATTAGTATAGACTAGCTGCGCCCGCGGTTTCACCCGCTTAAATGTCGATCCCGTGAAAATATCGGAATAAAAAGTATCCTATGTGTTATTCTGATGTATAAGCTATATTACTGTAAAGTTTCATCAAAATCCGTTCATTAATTTTTGCGTGAAAGAGTAACAAACATCCTCACAAACTTTCGCATTTATAATATTGGTAGGATATAGATTTTAGGATGAAAATATCTGCGTTGCGCAGAAATTATATAAATTCTATAATTACCTATTCTATAAATTAATATCATTATTATTATTCGGACATATGGCCACTACGAGTAACAATACATTAATTAAAACCACTTCCAAATCATCTCATTCACCCGTAAAGATAGAGACGCACTAGTTAAAACGGGACTAGCTAGTAAATAGATTGAGCCACTAAAAAAGCAGCCACCCTCCCTTTGTTTGTCCCTCAAACATTGGCTACCCTCTGACCGGTGCTGCTGTTTACCCTCGCCACATAAGAGGGTTTAATTGAGCACTGAGCTCTATTTATTTTGAGACTTAATGATTTTTTTATCTAGCTTCTGGTGGTACTTGCTTTGTTTGTGGTTTTAGACCCTCATGAGCAAGTCACCAGATTCGCAGCTCACCAAATGTACAATGAAACACAAAATCACAAAAAAATAACAGAATAATTATGTACTTTATTCAGCAAAAAAATATCAAAAGTAAATTATTGAAACAAAACCAAAATAATACGGATAATTATGTCACTTGGATTATTCTTTTCTCCTTGTCTATGAAAGAAGTTTTCACTATGTAATATTTCTGGAAATGATTAAATCTGGCAATTTCATTTTTGGTTTTAGTTGTTACTAGCCCGCAACTGTGTGCGTGAAATTTGTTGTCCCTTGATACACCCCGCCCGCCGCATCGCATCGCCCGTCCGCCCTATTACTTAGTTTTCGCTTAGCTAAATTCTGACTTTTTTATTTTTGCTCTGGTCCTGAGGTTTCGGAGCCAAATGTTTAAAACTCGTGCAGGAAGCCGTTCTCCTTTGCAGGAGCATTTTTTTCCGTTCAAAAAACACTTGTCATGTTAACTGTACCACTAATCTTGAACAACAACCAACCAATTTGTACAGTCATGTCGAAAAGTGTATCGCAGAAAATCCACAAAATACACTGCTAAAATCATAGCTTTTAAAAACACTTTTCCTCTCCACGGTACAGCCGAACAAAGTGCATATAATCCGAGCATCGTTCTTATTGAGTACAGTGGAGTACGAAAGCGTTAAATTTTAGCGATTAATCATATTAGACGCGGGAGGGTACCTCGTACTGTAAGTCGTATTCATAGTCATGATTTGATCAGGCATTCCGGTAATTAGAAATCAGAGAGAATCTCAAAAAGGCCTGTGTATATTAAATCTCTGAGGCACGTGAAATAGTGCTATAATATTAGGTATATTAAATCAGCTTCTTAGGAATAAACAGTGGATCTTATTCCATTTAATCATTCTTTTTAATTGCGATAGACAGTCTTAATATTGATACTTACTTGTCATTTATGACATAAATTATTTACTTAAGAGGATAAGAAAAACGCATAGGTACGCGTTTTTTCCCATGTCCTATACCATCTTAAGAAATAATTGAAATTCACGTTTGACGTGCTGTTTTTTTCATGTGTTGTGTTGATTTTTGTCGTGTGTCACATTCAAATGGCATCAGGAATTGTCACCTCACTATGAATACAGCCCCGCGCACCCTCTCGATCGCTCCAGTTCACGGTCGACAATATTTGTTACATTAACGACAAAAACACGCCGACTGTACTTCAGGGGGGACACCGACTTTTTACTATTACCACTGTGCCTCTATGCAAGAGAATGACAGAAGTTTCAGTAAAATGAATTCACAATTTATTATTATAAAGTGAGAACTTTATTCACATTAATTTTCTTCTTTTGTGTAAGTACTTCATTAAAAACTCCCTTTGAATGGTGACCTAAATGATGGTACAGACTCAGACAGAAAACAGAGCGCTTTTCCGCCTGCGGAAAAAATAACGTTAACTTAAGTACAGACGCCAGCACATCAAGCTACCCGAAACTGTCAAATTTTCCCAATCAACTTTGAACCTAGTGCTTTAGCGATAAAGTTGAAAATCTATTAAAGAAATTTGTTAGTTTGTAGTAGCTTGATGTGCTGGCGTCTGTACAAGGTAAACAGAATAAGATATTGTTAGAACAGCTATTAGGTACATACTAAAAACTTGTAACCAGCTAACCTCAGTGGTCCAAAAATGAGCATATTTTAGTCTAGTTACGCCTCGCGGTTTCATCCGCATAAGTCTCGATCCCGTGGGAATATCGGGATAAAAACTCCTATGTCCTAATCCAGGTCATGGTCTACCTATGTGCCAAATTTCATTCAAATCCGTTCAACCGTTTAGCGTATCAAACACATACACAGGATCAAATCTTTTCTCTTTACAATATTAGTCTCGATAAACGCAATAATATACCGAATTTAGAAACCATTTTAACTTTCAATATTTATAAGTATGTCCGTCGAAATGATACTTCTGAGTTTCCTGTCTATCCCGCAACGCGTGTCACGCGTGACGTGGTGTCAGTTAACGCACTCGAAGCGTGCACGCGACGCGCACGATCGTGTTGCACGTTGATTTGCGTGCAATTATTATTTGTAGCTTATGTACTCGTATTTGTTTATTGATATTTGTGAGTTAGTTTCCAAAAACCTTGAGAGTAACAGAACAGTAGATTGTGGATTGAAGCTTTTTTTCGTTATGTGTAATGTGGTTTAAAAAAGCAAATTAAAGTTGACTGAACCGGGTCCAGCTGAGTACCAGTATTTTACATGAAGCGACCGCCTCTCTGACCTCCACAACCCAGTTACTGGGTAATACGATACCCTTGGTAAGACTGGTTGTCAGACTTTCGGGCTTCTGACGACCCGTAACGACAGCCAAAGATCCACGAAAGCCAGCCAGGACAAACTGCGTATTGTGCTTTCCGAGGCACGGAGGGGTTTTGATATAATTAGGGTATGGTCACCCATCCACAAACCAACCGCGGCAGCGTAGCTTAACCTGATCGATCGACCCGTGCGGCTGTTGTTACTTAGCCACAAGGCCCTTAGCCCAAGTACATCTAAGTAGCAACAAAAATGTGCTTCATTTCTAGGAGTCCCGCGCCCCCGTCTGCATTTAAAAGTTTTTAATTTTCCGGGTTGAGAAGTGCCTTTTCATACTCTTCTGCTAAATTACCTTCTTGGCAAGAAAATATCTGCTTTAGCCGCGAAAACAGAGTTTTGTGGGCTTTGTTACCACGTCGAAGCTGAACTTCGATGCACATAATCAGCCTATAATGTTCTCACTACTGGGACACAGGCTTCCAATTTACATGTCTTCGAATTTTTGGTTCTAGGACATGCCGGTTTCCTCGCGTTTCCCTTCACCATTGAGAGCAGTGGTGATGAAATTATTTACACAATGTAAAGCGCCTGTCTAGGTTCGAACCCACGACCTGCAACTCGTAAGTCGGGGCCGTTACCACTGGGCCACTACTGCTCTCAACGACATTATTTTAAATCATAATTTCCGCCATCAAATTTCAATTCTAGGTATTTTTCTTTTTATTATTTTCCAACTTCCCTCCACGCAACACAACATCTAATATCATTACCCTCGACATAATAAATAAAGGGGTTGCTTGCAATAAACCAGATTCTTTCCTGACCAATCCACCGTGAAACTATGGGGCTGAGTTATGACCCTGTACAGATTCATATCTGTCCGTAGGGGATGATTTAGGGATCATCTCGGCGGTGAATTTTGTAATTATTCAGTGGTTGGTATTTATTTTTTAATTGCTCTGTTTTATTTTATTAGTTTACTTGTCTTTGCTCCCGACTTCGTGCGTTTTCTAGCTGTATTTTTCGTTAAACTCAAACTCAAAGCATTTATTTCAATTAAACCATTTACTGGCACTTTTGAATTGTCAAGAAGTCGGTCAGTCAAAAATAAAATGAAGCTAGTTGCCCATTCCAAAGCGTAGGTACCTATGGAGAAGAACGGGCAAGAAACTCCATGGACACTCTTTTAAATTATATTTTTACAAAAATATTAGTTACATCATTAATGTTGAATTTATAATAATACTAGCTGCCCGGCGCGACTTCGTTCGCGTGGTGCCCTACTAATACCCCCTACCCTACTCCTACCAATCCTACCCCTGCCCTTCTCCTACCTTACTCCTACCCCTTCCCTACCCCTTACTCCTATCCTACTCCTAACCTACTCCTACCGTACCCCTACCCTACTCCTACCCTACCCCTTCTCTACGCCTACCGTACCCCTACCCTACTCCTACCCTAACCCTTCCCTACTCCTACTGTACCCCTACCCCTACCCTACTCCTACCGTACCCCTACCCTACTCCTACCCTACCCCTTCCCTACTCCTACCGTACCCCTACCCTACTCCTACCCTAACCCTTCCCTACTCCTACTGTACCCCTACCCCTACCCTACTCCTACCGTACCCCTACCCTACTCCTACCCTACCCCTACTCCTACTCTACCCCTACTCCTACCCTACTCCTGCCCTACCCCGAGCCTACTCCTAGCCCTGTCATTTGCGTTTTGTTATTCCAAGTCTTGATTTTTTTTTTTTTTTCTGATTTTTTTTAGTATCTTATGTCCGTCTCCTGGCTCTAAGCTACCTCCCTACCAATTTTCACCCAAATCTGTTCTGCCGTTCTTGAGTTATAAGTGGTGTAACTAACACAACTTTCTTTTATATAATAAACTAGCTGCCCGGCGCGACTTCGTTCGCGTGGTGTCCTACTAATACCCCCTACCCTATGATGGATTATTGGTAGGAAAATAAGAATATATTTTAAGATGTTATTAGATTTAATTCTCCGACATTAGTTTTAACAAGGAATGACAAGCAAGCTTTTTTCTGACAGGTGTATCCTATGACACATGGACATAGAGACGTTGTCTATTTGTTTACAACCTACAACACTTGCCCTTAAACTAAAGACGATGTCTCCCCAGACAACTAACTGACTCTTAAATTACATATTAAATATTTCATTAAAAAAATATGTAATTCAAACAACAAAAAGAAACATAAATGTCTACAACTAACACCATTTAACCAAACCTAAACCCTTCAAGAACAAATCGTGTTTTTCCTTTGTTAAGGGTTTCGTTAGGATATCGGCTATCATTACATCAGTTGACAAATACTCAATTTTAATAATGTCTTTGTTAACAATTTCTCTTATAAAATGATGCCTTACATCTATGTGTTTTGTTCTACTATGATGGATATGATTAGAACTTAATTTTTGAGCAGATTGATTATCATTATAAATCAATATTTTGCTAAACTTTCCAAATAGTTCATGCAAAAAACTTCTAACGTACAAAGCCTCTTTGCAGGCATCTGATAAGGCCATATATTCAGCCTCCGTGCTAGAGAGAGCCACTGTTTTTTGCTTTTTACTCTCCCATGATATTGTGCTACTACCAAGCTTGAAAACAAAACCAGTGTAGGATTTACGATCGTTTTCGTCACCTGCCCAATCTGCATCTACATATGCAGTGACATTCAGCTCGCTCTTTTGAAAAATTAAACAATGATCTTTAGTACCTTTGAGATAGCGCAACACACGCTTAGCTGCTTTCCAATGAGTTTCTGAATGACATTCGTTGAACTGGCTCAGCACACTCACAGCATGAGATATATCAGGTCTGCTACAAACTGCAATATACATAAGACAGCCTATTAAATTCCTATAATCATATTTAGTATTTTTTTCTTGACTTGCAGTTAACTTCGATCCTTTCTCCATCGGAGTTTTCGCAGGTTTACATTCTGTCATGTGAAATCTCTCTAAGACTTTCGTTATGTAACCTGACTGATCCAGAGTGATCTTATCTTCTTGTCTACAGATCCTCATCCCCAATATCTGATGGGCTGGTCCCAGATCATGCATTTCAAACTCCTTCATCAAGCCATTCTTGACTGTTGACCTTAAAGACGAATTACTTGACGAGAATAAAAGAATATCATCAACGTACAAAGCAATTATTATAAACTCGCTTTGTAATCTTTTGAAATAAACACATGGTTCTGATGATGTTCTACGAAATCCAAATTTATTCATTAAAACATCATTAATTTTTTCATACCACATTCTGGATGCTTGTTTCAATCCGTAAATGGCCTTGTTTAATTTGTAAACAAATTGCTCTTTGCCATTTATCTTAAAACCTTCTGGTTGCTCCATATAAACTGTTTCTTTTAAATCTCCATTTAAGAAAGCAGTCTTCACGTCCAAATGATCAATATTTAAGTTATATTGAGCAGCAATTGCAATGAGAGTCCTAATTGTAGAGTATCTTACAACTGGAGAAAATGTTTCTTCATAATCTACTCCATATTGTTGCGTGTAGCCCTTTGCCACAAGCCGTGCTTTATATTTTAACAATTCGCCATTGAGACCCCTTTTCTTCTTAAAAATCCACTTGCATTTAACTGGCTTCTGGTCACTTGGTTTTTCAGTAAGGGTCCAACAATTGTTTTTTATAAAAGACTTATACTCATCTGTTATTGCTTCTTTCCACTGAGCTGCATCTGGACCATTCAGTGCCTCCTGCACTGTCTCCGGTTCTTCATCATGTCTACTTAATCTACATACTAGTTGTGCGGACTCATTCAACATCATTGAATCTTCATAGTCTGATGATGCTAGAGCATCTTCTATTGATGATTCTCCTGGAATGTATGTTGAATCCAAAGCATTATTTGCATCAGAACTGTTCCCGCTCTCAGAGTCACTTACTGTGATAATACTTGTCTCAGAGTGCTCAGGAGACTCATCAGTTCCTGATATTTCATGGGAATTAGGCTGTACATTAGCCTCGTCAGCAGTTTGTCCAACACTTGAACTAGTGAGATTTAATGAGCTCATGTTTTTATAAATATTATCATGTGACCTATCTGCTAAGTCAGCAATAAATGTATTTTCTAAGAATTTGACATCTCTTGCCTTGATACACTTTAATGAATCAGGCTCTAACAGCCTGTAACCTTTCGTATCTTCGCAATAGCCTACAAAGATGTATCGTTTGCACTTGGAATCCAGTTTCTTGCGATTATGAGAAACAGCATATGCAATGCAGCCAAATATATGCAAATAATTAAGATTCACCTTTTTATTGGTCCACTTCTCCTCTGGAACTAATCCAGTGACAGCTTTGGTTGGAGATCTGTTTTTCAGGTAGACAGCAGTGTTGACCGCTTCTGCCCAGAATTTATTGTCAAGCTTAGCATCTCGCAGCATACATCTCGCTTTCTCCAGAATGGTCCTGTTTGCACGCTCAGCCACTCCATTTTGCTGTGGCGAGTGAGGGACCGTGGTGTGATGCTTGATGCCATTATTCTTCAATAAAGTCTGTAATTTGTAATTAACAAATTCACCACCATTGTCACTACGGAGAACCTTTATTTTTTGGCTGGTTTCATTTTCAACCATAGCCTTAAAATGTTTGAAATGCTCAAACACTTCATCTTTTGATCGAAGAAAATACACAAATGTTTTCCTACTATAGTCATCGATGAAACAAAGAAAATACTTGGCACCACTAAAAGACGCAACAGGTAACGGACCACACAGGTCTGTATGTACCAAACCTAAAACTTCAGAAGCTCTTGTGTATGACTTTTTGGGAAACGGCAATCTACTTTGCTTGCCCTCAATACACGCAATACATGGCTGAAAAACTGTGGAGTCATAATTAATACCTTTGACCATACCTTTTTTAAGAAGCGCCATACTTCTGGAGTTCAAGTGTCCAAGACGACGATGCCAGGTTTCTTGCGATGCTACTGAAACCTTTTCCTTCGATTGAGGCGAACTAGCAGCCATAACGACTGCTTCTGGAGCTGATGTCACTGACGTTACTGATGTTTTAATAGTACCCCTCTCTGAGCACGGAATCCGACATATGTCTAACTTGTAGACCCCTACATCTAAGGTTCCTGAAGCTAAAACATCATTTCCATCATAAACATGACATTTCTGTGCATTAAAAACTACTTTGTACCCTTTACTAACTAAGGTACTGACAGACAATAGATTGGCAGACAGCTTAGGTACATAATAAACATTACTAATTATCCTAAGACAGTCTTTGAGCTGAACCTTGACATTGCCACATCCTGCTGTCTCTAATTTTTCACCATTGGCTACTGTTACACTCATAGGCTTACCATGCACAAAATCAATTAGGACACTTTTATCATTGCACATGTGAGCCGTTGCTCCACTATCTATATACCACTCACTTGACTTGATGCTGACCGACAGCGCTGTCAACAGTAATTTTGAATTTTCCTTGTTGACTTTCTTACTCTGTTTCGGACAATCCTTAATAAAATGTCCGGTCTTCTTACATCTATAGCATTTTGGAGGTTTTCTTGATGTATTCCGTGACGCTGATAGTGCGGTTGCACTCTCATCTGGGTTATCACGACGTTGAGATTCTTGTAACAACTTTGCCTTTACTACATCACTGGATAGCTTGACATTAGAGTTTTCCAGAGCCATTATCAGAGGATCGTAGTCTGCCGTCAGTCCGCTTAACATAATTACCGCCACAAAATCATCATCAAGAGGAGAGTTTATATCCTGTAATTGTTGTGATAATTCAACTATCTTACTGAGGTAACTGTCCATACCATCACCGCCGAGTTTTGTACTAAACAGCATTCGTAGTAATGATAATCTTCTACACAGCCCCTTATCCTCGAAAGCCTTTTCAAGGTTAGACCACGCTTCGTGCGCGTTCTTACAATAGCGAATTTGCGGAAATATATTCGAATTTACGGACAGACATATCCTTGCTAGTGCCTTTTGCGACTTCTTTTCGTCACATTTTCCATTGCTCTCGACGCAATCCCACAAGTCTTCATGGATCAGAATCATTTTCATTATGAATTTCCATTTTCCATAGTTCTCTAATCCACGTAATTTATCATTTTGAATCAGTGAAAATGACGTACCTGGTGAATTAGTTGAAGACGCCATTGTGTGGGTCAAACCGGTCACACCAGTCACCAGCCGGCTATTTTGTATTTAGCGGATTGCGCATTTTCGGAAAAAAAAAAATACTAATTTTCCTAATAGGGTCCTGGGCCCATAACCTGATGGATTATTGGTAGGAAAATAAGAATATATTTTAAGATGTTATTAGATTTAATTCTCCGACATTAGTTTTAACAAGGAATGACAAGCAAGCTTTTTTCTGACAGGTGTATCCTATGACACATGGACATAGAGACGTTGTCTATTTGTTTACAACCTACAACACCCTACTCCTACCAATCCTACCCCTGCCCTTCTCCTACCTTACTCCTACCCCTTCCCTACCCCTTACTCCTACCCTACTCCTAACCTACTCCTACCGTACCCCTACCCTACTCCTACCCTACCCCTTCCCTACTCCTACCATACCTCTACCCTACTCCTACCCTAACCCTTCCCTACTCCTACTGTACCCCTACCCCTACCCTACTCTTACCGTACCCCTACCCTACTCCTACCCTACCCCTTCCCTACTCCTACCGTACCCCTACCCTACTCCTACCCTAACCCTTCCCTACTCCTACTGTACCCCTACCCCTACCCTACTCCTACCGTACCCCTACCCTACTCCTACCCTACCCCTACTCCTACTCTACCCCTACTCCTACCCTACTCCTGCCCTACCCCGAGCCTACTCCTAGCCCTGTCATTTGCGTTTTGTTATTCCAAGTCTGATTCTTTTTTTTTTTTTTTTCTGATTTTTTTTAGTATCTTATGTCCGTCTCCTGGCTCTAAGCTACCTCCCTACCAATTTTCACCCAAATCTGTTCTGCCGTTCTTGAGTTATAAGTGGTGTAACTAACACGACTTTCTTTTATATATATAGATATGTGAGAACGATGTAAAAAAAAAAGTTACTTAGATAAGATCCTCTTAGGGGTTTAGTTTTTAAGGACCCTTTTTTGGTTCATTAAAACCTCCTATTAATCTTTTACTGCCTCCAAGAATAGCCAATAATGAATGTCCTAAACATTAAATCGACATTGTAAATGCTTTACCACATTAAGGGTTAAAATGTATTGCACGTCGTAAAACGGTTAAATGTAAGTTTTTATTTACTGCGAATTGTTTTTAAAAGAATTACGAGGTCGAATATATAAATGATAAATGATTTTATTTCTGTAAGTAGGTTTGCACAAACACTTTTACACGTCAATCATATTTTTTAAAACTAGATGAGGTCGGCGTTTCATATCTGACTACTCTGAGAAGAAAGGCCGAAACAAACTCAGAGGTCACAGTCTCTTTTAAAGTCCAGACATAATCTTGGTCAGGTTATATGAAGACCATGTAGATCGATGTCTGAGATGGTCTTTTGAGGAAAGAACCACACAGATTGAGTGGACCTGTCCAGTCTAGATATGGCCGGCACTACTAGGTCTGTTAGCCTCGCTGCCACCTTTTCGACTGGCTAAGTATTACCACGGCATAAGCTCTTCTCTTAGTGTGTGTACGTACCGATTTGATAGAAAAATAAAGAAAGGAAAATAGTTTATTTGGGACACGAACAGGAAATAGGTACAAACAATAATAAAAAAGATCATTTGGGTCTGATTTTTCAATAGTCAGATAACTTTTATTTGAGAAATTAATATTGCGGCTTGACAGCTTTTGTATGAAAAATATGTCACTGTTATATTTATTCTTTAAATAAAAGATTGAAAAAATCAGTCCTTAATCTAACAAAATAATGAAGACAATAAAATAAAAAGAGAACATTCAAACTTTTATGTTAATCTAATATGACATTGTGGTTTCCTATAATTGAGGGAGCACATAGATTTTTGTTCTTGTTCTTTATAATATAACATGTAAGGTGTAACAAAGAAACGGACATACATGTATACAGGTCATACACATAACCCTCCTTTTGGGCTTCGCCGCAGTCGGGTAATAAAGAAAAAAGTACTGACTGCTTTTTGCACCCCTAAACACCTCTAGGGAATGATTTTGCCAAACATTTTTTTTTGTCGTCAGTATTTTAAGTTGTGCGAAAGAGGGTACCTACCTACTAGAGCCTTTTATTTTACAGTTAATATAAATAGCTCAACGAAATATAGGTAATTATTCAAATCAATGCTACAAACAAAAGCAATTCTGTTTCATTCGGTATCAAAGTTAAATACCGTAATTATTCAATTATGATTCTCTTTGAAGTAAACCAATTAGATTTCACAGTTAATATGAAAATTATTCTTACTAAGAATACACAAATCGCTGTCTAAGTGTCCACGTCTTCTCGCTCCTCTCGTATGATAAGCTGATGACCTAATTAAAGTTTAAAAAATCCTTTTGGTGCATCTTTTCAACCTCTGAGGAATATTATCTTCTTCTGCTTAATTTCAAATTCCAACTAGCATTACAATTTATTTAAAGGTTTAGACATCAGAGGGGAATTCCCGTATTTTTAACAACGTTCGCGTTCTTATCTCAGTCGCAATCTGTCAAAAATACCTCTAATTTGTCAAAAATGTAGGGACATATTTTTTGTCGCCGAAATGAGACTGACTAGACTTTGAATGTTTTAAATTACGAGTAGTGTTATTAAATTGCGATGATTTTATGTAATTTATCTAGTATCCAAAGCTCTACTTATTGTAAGAGATAGAATATTCAGAATGCACACTTAACCTCATTATACAGGGTCTCATTATAAAAGATGGACAAATTTTAACACAGCGCTCAGTACGTCTAACCAAAAATATCCAAGCAATAAAAAACACTGATTAAAGTCATTTTATTTTGACCTAAAATAATCAATTGCACATTAGTGTATTTTCGTTAGCTGATTATTTTTCTTATAAGTATCTAATGCGTTTTTCTTATATTATTTTTTACCATCGCGTCCTGATTTTGGTGGTCTGAATGATTTCTAAAAGCTTGTCCATCTATTTTAACGGGACCTTATATATATAGCCTTATTATGTCTTTGGAGGGCAAAATAATTCCCAGCTAAACCCTACTCAAAACGGCGGGCAAAAGCTAGTCAAACAGTTAATGTGACATATTGACAATTATGCGCGCCAACAAATTGACCGCGGCCACGTGGCGGACGGGCGCCATTTTAAGTGTTCGTATGTCATCATTACAATTTACTAAGCATCCTTAATTCGAGGGTAGTTTTGTATGTTTTTTGATGTGATGTGAATTTAGTGTTGTTTTATCTGATTTACGAATTATTAATAGTTCAAGGTGTTTTGGTCTTACAATTTTGTTTATGGGTAGTAATATTTAGCAATCATCCATGATTGCTAAATATTACTATTTTCTACATGTTTCTGTTTATTGTAAATGTAGGCTAATTTTACTTCCTTTTCATGTATTAAGAAGAATTATAAATGTGACCAGGATTTTGTAATATCTTGATTTAAAAGAGTGTTCTTGGAGTTTCTTGTTCGTTCTTCTCATAGAGATCTACGTTTTGGCATGGGCAACTAGCTTCAACTTTCTGACTAACTGACCGACTTGTTGAAAATTCAAAAGTGCCTGTAAATGGTTTTATATGTAAAAAATAAATGCTTAAGTTTTGAGTTTGAATTACATTATTAAAATTTACCTTCTGCACGCGATATCGTCTTCGTGAAATTTCTTGTTCCCCCGACCCACCCGGTTCCATCGCATCGCCTGCCCGCGCTATTACTTCTTTTTAACTCTTTGCTCGGCTCCTAAGGGTCCTAGCGTGATGTTACGTAGCATGCGTTACGTAGCATGCGTGCCTTCCTCAAGAATTCGCCTATCAAATGCAAAAATATTTTTTTCAAATCCGACTGGTAGTTCCAGAGATTAGCACGTTCAAACAAACAAACTCTTCAGCTTTATTATTAGTATAGAGCATAGGTTTTCAATCAATCTTATTTTGCCCGGGTGGTGGGCTTGAGATTTTTTTTTTCTAGAGCTTCCCAATTTTTTTACTTACCGTCCGTCGCGAATCTGAAACAGCTATTACCCCGATTATATTTAAACGTGTAATATTATGCAAAGTGTTAAAAAATTAACCTTACAAACTTTAACAGGTGCTTTAGACCTTCGAACTGAACAAGTTTCACTATGGACCAACTCTGAAATCACGAAAAAAAATCAGCTGTTTCATACATTTTGGTCAAGTAGGTATTGAACTTTTGTATGAAACAGCTGATTTTTTTTTGTGATTTCAGAGTTGGTCCCATAGTGAAAGTTGTTCAGTTCGATGGTCTAAAGCACCTGTTAAAGTTTGTAAGGTTAATTTTCTAACACCGTATATAGTCGTAAGATAGGATATTTAATTTTCTCTGGGTCTTCTACTGTCCATCTGAAAGTCTCAAACGCCCACGAGGGGGCGTTATCACCCATGATGAGAACCTATACTATAGAGTATAGATAGATAATGTGTAAACTCACACCTCTTTCCTAAAAGGATAAGCACTAGATATATAACGCCTCGTGCTACGATCCTAAATTCCTAACACACTCCTTCAGCTTTGTCTACATTCATACATCTGGACAATACACACGTGCGGGTTAATTGAAATACTCGAGAACTAAAATAAAAAATATATAAACTACTAGCTGTTGCTCGTGACTCCGTCTGCGTGTAATTTTTTAATAGAAATATCTAAGATCAAAAGTAGCCTATGTCCTTGCCTTCTCTAAAAGTGAACGTCCACTGATTCGCACCGGCCGCAACGCACGCACGGCACGCAACGGATTTGCGTGGCAAGCGTGCGTTTAGGCCGGTGTGGACCAGTGGACGTTCACCTTAAGTTGCAGGTTAACTACCTGTCAAATTTCAGTGGTTTCGTGAAAAGATAACCGACAGACAGATTTTTTATTATTGATGACAAAAAATAAATAACAGACTGGAACACGAAGGGTTCAGAACCACCGTACAATATTTAACACTACATATATAAAAAAATCGCTAACCCGTAACGACGATCACAGATCTACGAATGACAGCCGGGACCAACGGTTTAACGTGTTTTCCGAGGCACGGACGGGTCTCGATAAGTAAAGAATCCACGGACCCATCCACGAACCGACCGTGGCAAGCGTAGCTTAACCTTCGGTCGACCCGTCGTGCGGTTGTTATTATTTAGCCAGGAGCAAAAAACTATTACCCACAATGACATGGCTTTGCTAAGCGTTCAGGACCATAATTTATTCATTTTGCTAAACATCAGTAGCTCATCTAATATTCTAGCGACAGTCTGCACGCGAATAGAATAACTAGAAATTGTCGACTACCCTACAATTACCGGTCAAGCCTTCCGTTCAACAATTTTTTTTAAATATGCACCTTACTAACACGCGGTTTCTGAATTTAGAGTTAGAAGCCCGCGAATTTTTTTTGCAAAGTTCAATTTCGCGGGCTATCACTTTAAGTAATTCTTTGCGAGAATTTGACAAGTTCCCTATGTGCGTGGATGTCGGAAATAAAATTATCCCACGGGAACGTACTCCCGGACAAAAGTAACCTGTCCTTCCTCAGGACGGACGCCTAAGATACTCCTTACAACGTCAGTTATCTGCTAGTGAAAGTCCTGTCAAAAATGTCCAGCTGTTTCGGAGATCAGCCGAAACAAATAGACAGACACAAATTTAAAAAATGTTTTATTTTAAGTACCGTAAATACATTCATAATATGCATTTAGTAAAAGATGTTATTTTGACATTACAAACAGTTTTATTTATTTGTATAGATGTATAGATTCAGAAACCAGCTGTAAGAAAACAATGGCTTTATTTCTATTTCTTATAATTGTTCTGAAAATTACTGGTTAATATTTTCTTTTCCATAGCGCTTTGCCAGCGCATAGACTTGCAGGGGATTTAGTTTTTATCATTCCACTATAGCAAGGTCCAATTTTTGCTATCGATTTCTTTGGGCGAGTGGTCTGGAGTAACGAGCAGTAAGCGCTGATTGTCATGCGTTTTTTGTAATTTGAAGTTGTTGTATTTTAATACCTATCTCGACTGCGAATTAAATTTCGTACGCATTTCGGGCATATGAAACAACATTTACTTCAAACTAAGTACTTGTGATCTTCATTCTTCACACAAATCTCAAAATAGCTTGGTGTCATTCCGGTCATGAAATTTTTATATGTCAAGAAACCCAACCAATACCAATTCGCCATTTAGGCAGGTCTTACGTTTCCGCTAGCGAAAAAAATAAAATTTCGAGGGAGAGAGGTTTAAAGATTCTAACGTCTAACTCTTACGAAGATTTTGACAACACTTGAAATATTATAAGTAAAACCCGTCGATTTATTCCGCTAGTTCCTTTAACTTGCTCCACACAATCAATACTGTTGTTATGAACAGCATATAATTTGTATTGAGCTCTCAATTTGCGCTGTAAGTTATATCGAAGCTATAAAGTAATACCTACCTGAAGAGGCGTTTGTGGTTCTCAGTATCATTCGAAGTCGTCTCGGTTGTTCATATTTCTGTAAATATTTTCTGTCTCAATTGAAAGTGAACCTTTCTGGAAGACGATTTTCTTTTTGCCAAGCGCTCCGTGATCATCAGCGTGGAACTGACCATTTCTAGACAGGCCGACTACTAGCAGTCCTCTGCTAGACATAGAGCCTTCCGTGTTAAATTGTGATTGACTTGGGAGACATTTGATATACATATTTTTCTCTGAACCGTCGGTGATTGAAATTGTGATGCTTACATATTAAACATAATATGCATCACAACTTCTAAAACCCCGATGAAACGCTTGGAAAAGGACAAAAAGAAGTGTGTTTCATCATCATCATCAGCCTATTAGGAGTCAAGGCCAATCTAAAACTCCAAAGATGTGTAGAAGTGTGCTTGCCTTGCCCAATTGTGATAGAATTGAAACTATGATGCATATGTATTTTGAATTTGTTGAAGAACTTGAAATTTTTTGCTGAGTTCGTAAGCTTTAAAATAGTTTTTAATCGAAAGTCCTATAAAAACTATCTCCTGTCTATGCACTAAACGGCTTTTGCTACTATTTGAGAAATAAAAACGAATTGGGCCAACACTGGCGGCCATTTTGTTATTGTTTTGGGTCCATAATTTTATTATGATATTCAAGAACCGTTCAATATTTATTTAGCGGGTTTTATAGCACGGCAGTGGACATAGGACATACGGTCTCATCAAATAAAGGGTGATGCTTCAAAAATATTATAACGCTAGGTTTTAAATACTGGCTTAAGTTCTAACCCTGTACATAAATTAAAATAATTAGCGTGTCGTCGGAAAGTCACCCTTCCCTAGGTACAGTTCGGTACCGTGTAATTTGTAACAGCAAAATACAGCACCCCTCTTTTGTTAACCAAGCGGAAAGTTGGCACGAGTGACACTGACAATGGCGCGAGAAATGATTATGGTTACTTTTACTAGAATTATTCATTCTTATTTAAATTTTTACTGCAAAATATGTTTGCTATCAAAATGTTGAAATGAAATTATGTTTATTTCTGTAACTTGATCTTTCAAGACATTTTTACATGTGTATCTTGATTATTTATCGGTAAAATCATGTGGGTTTTATATGAAGAGATTTTAAAACGAGTGAAGCGCGGCAAAAGAAAGAAAAAGGTCAATGGAATTTATTGATTTTTGGGGAAGTAGATTGTTTTATCTTAATCTGCGGGGTAATTGCGTAACGCACTATCAGTAGCAATGACTTTGATTTTGACTGTTCTACATTCATTGCGGGGTGCTGACGCTTCTCATTCAATTATTTTGACGTTTATCTTTATCAACTACTACACTGCATCAGGACAAACTGGACAGTTTTCGTTTGACTCGTGCTTTTATGTGATAGACTAGTTATTTAATTAATCAATTCTTGCTCTTTGTACTAAATTAATCCACATTATTAAAAACCCTCCCCTATCTCCAAAAACGATCGATATACCGAGAAAAAAATCATCACAAATCGTAACTAACAATCGGGGCTCTCGTTCTGCCTACCCCTGTTCGCTCACTGTATAATTTGGATTAAGCATTCGCTTTGTAACGGAGGGTACTATTGTGTTGGAGAAATTACGTCATCCGTTTGAGGGTAGGTGACAGCTATTCAAAATGATAGTGTTATAAAAATATGGGGTATGGAATTGAAAAAAAATGTCATCTAGTTTTGTGCAGTGCTAAATAATTGTGGTTCCTATTAGAATTATAATCATTTCTTACATCATAAAAATACTAAATTTAATCATTAGCATGAAGACACGTCTAACGTATCTGCCAACCCGCACTGGGCCCGCGTGGTAACCGTTGGTGGTGGCTTGCTCACCGAGAGGAGGCCTGTGCCCCAGCACTGAAAACATTATAGGCTGATTACGATGATGAGGACACACG
Source organism: Hydraecia micacea (assembly GCA_914767645.1). Lineage (NCBI taxonomy): Eukaryota > Metazoa > Arthropoda > Insecta > Lepidoptera > Noctuidae > Hydraecia > Hydraecia micacea. The sequence continues at coordinate 9,235,056 of OU611802.1, read as the reverse complement.
ACAGAATGTCTCTTCTGTCGCAGTGTGTGTCGAAAGCTTTCGATAAGTCTAATGTAGTATCAGTCCTTTCTTTTCTTGCATTGAGTCTGGTTTTCACCCAGAGTAAATGTCGGGATCGGTCGGAATTTTCAAAAAAAAGTTAGACGATATCATGGTTACGCATAGAAAGATTATTTCTATAAATATTGACGGACGGAATACTTCATCAAATAGCTTTGCGTGGATGGATAAATTAGAGGGGCCCGTGGCTAAATAATAACAGCCGCACAGGTCGATCGATCAGGTTAGCTACGCTTACCGCGGTTGGTCTGTGGATGGGTGACCATCTTTACATGTGGAGACAGGGGTCTCGACATGTAAAGATGGTCACGTAGGGACGTGCTTCGGAAAGCACGTTAAGCCGTTAGTACCGACTGTCATTGTCATTTGTCATTCGTGGATCTTTGACAGTCGTAACAGGTAGTCAGAAGCCTGACAACCATTCTTATCAACGGGTATCGTAATACCCAGTAACTGGGTTGTGGAGGTCAGATATGCAGTCGCTCCATGTAAAATACTGGTATTCAGCTGCATCCGGTTAGACTAGAAGCCGACCGCAATATAGTTGGGAAAAGTCGGGCAGATGATGATGATGGATGGTCCAAATAAATTGGAAATTCTCTTTTAACAACAGATCATCTAATTTACTCCAAAATAACTAAAACGGTTGTCTTCACATTATTTCTCCGACACAAGTACAGTCAGCGCCACAAATCTCATTACTCCTAAAGGCTTTACTCTAAGTAAACAAAGGCTGATGGTCGCCATAACTGTAATTAATGAGTTTTGTTTAATAAATATCTAGCCTCACTGTAGGCGTTAACGCTCCACAATTATAGAATTAATTTGAATAATTCTGAGCAACGCCTTTGCTTAATTTTGAGGGAAGATGGAAACAGACATTTATTTTTTGGGTTCATCTTTTTTTCTTTTTAATTTACAATACATAGTTGTCTGAAGAAAATCAGTCTCTTGTAACTTTAATAAAATATCCTTAAAGTACTATTGCTACAATAAGCACACTTCGCAAGTATTAGTTTGGTCTTTCTACAATTTCTTTTAATGGTTTAAATAATTTAGGGAGTTGTTTATGAAATCGTTTTCCAACGATGTTTTGTTTTAACACTAGATAAGCTTTGGTATTATAGACAAATAATGAACCCACATTGCCAATATATCATTCAGTTACACCAACTCTACAGTTTAACCCTTTTTTTAACCGACTGACAACATGAACTCGGAACCCTATTTGACCAAGTTTACAAAAGATTTTTTAACGGGTTTATCAAAATGGTACGATTTTTAATTCGTATTTTATTGTGTGAGGCTTAGGGAAGTTTTTTTATTATTGTAAAGTTATTGTTCGGTTTGGAGTAATACGATTTCACTGTTGAATTTTATATTGCTTTCCGAACTATTAATTCTCAATAAGTTATTAAATAATTTCATTTATTGCTGTCCCATGTTGGGCGCCAAAATGTTTTGAGTGTCATGCGAATTTATTCAGTAACGTTGTTATCTTAATTTAATTTTAGTTGTGGTTCCTTTCTTTGATAATGATCTACCTAGCCGTTTCCCAACTAGTCCTTTATAATTTTGAACTATAAAAATGGCGACTGTCCCATGTCGGGCGCCAAATTGTACGATTTTGCTTATAATAGTATGTAGTAGTATAATACAAAATTTTCTTCTTTCGGCTATATTGAATAAATTAATAATATAACAGTGATTAAACGGAAAAACGCATAGGTAGTAAAAATGGCATAACACGTAAAGTGAAACACTTCACATTTTTGTTCGAGGAACGCAGGAAGCTACAAAATTGTATTGATACTGAGTATATTGAAAGTATAGATAAATAATGTGCATATCAATTATCTCTTGCAGTCACAGAAAAGGCGGGATACCAATCGCCATATGGGGGCATGGACAATGGAATGGTGAGTGTTTTTTTTTTCATTTTCATGCAAATGTATTATGTTTTATGTGCTATTTTGTATGCTTTATTTATTAGATGTATGGTCTTGTAAGATTAATTCATATTATTTTGTATAACTTTAGGTGTTGTTTTTGAAAACAGGTTTTTATCTCTAGTATTTATATTTCCAAAAAACTTACTATATTTTCATTCTTACTTGTAATGCTAGCACTTAGGAAGATATTTTAAACATAGTAACCGTCCCTTTTAGATTCGATATCCTATAACTGTTTCCTTAGAGGAGTGGTGGCCCAGTGGTAACGGCCCCGACTTACGAGTTGTGTCGTGGGTTCGAACTCAGGCTATTTTTTTCATCACCACTTCTCTCAAAAATGGTGAAGGAAAACATCGTGGGGAAACCGGCATTTATTAGAACCAAAGATTCAAAGACAAGTGACATCTACCAATCTGCACTGGGCCAGCGTGATAGATTATAGCCCACTCCCTCTCACAGAGGATGGGTGTGTCCCAGCAGTGGGAATGTTATAGGCATAATTGTTTCATACTGGTACACTGCATTCTTGCCCCGTGGGCTGAGTATTTTTATTGTTCTGCTCATCCTGATGTTAGAATTCAAGCAAAAACATAGACAGCTACCATCTCGATTGGAAACTAGTGAGATGAATATGTAATTGTGGTTGTGTTAGGCCATAGGCCATAGTTTAGTTGAGCTACCATACCTGTGTATGTACGTACTTTGCGGTCTGAAAACCAACATGCAACCGACTTTATTATTATTATTTTATTTTTACTGTATTCCAGCGGGGTAATTGCGTAACACACCAAAAGCCAGCAGCAATGGCTTTCATTTTGACAGTTCAACAACATTCATTGCGTTGTTGAGCAGACATATTTTTCGAACATATGAAGCTAGCCGATAAACACGATGCACCAATATTTAGGCATGCTGTCCGGTTGCTCGTGCGGCAGGGATGAATAATGTTTTTAATTAAATAATATTACTAACCCTTAGTTGATAAGTTATTGTTGTACTAACCATTGGACCTATGTTGTCAATTTAAATAAATAAATTATTATTATTAATGGATTAGCAATATCCTTCAAAATGTTTCAGATTGTGATTGATAGTGTGTTACGCTATTAGGGTGCTGGTGTTGGTCTTATTATGCCTCAACGAATCTTGTTTTTAGAGATAATATTTTTGTTACGAGAATTGAAGGAAAGATTCTTTGTTCTTTTTTTCTCCTCTGTAAGGGATTTGAAGATTTTATAAGGAGCTATCGATTTGTATAGGTAACATGCGTGGCCACAACTAAAAAAAATCTGATTGGTGGACAGGTAGGTATGCCACGGACCTTCTAAGCCCTTTTCTAACAATATTTTTACTGAGAAAAAGTATAAAAAAACAGCGGCACTCCGGGAGTGCCGACAGAAGTGAAAACAAAACACAAACAGAAATCTTTGCCATCACTCAATGACATATCGGATATACATTAAAACCGAGTAAATCCCGAGGACAGCCGAACACATCTGAAGCGGTGTCAGTTACGGTAACAGTGGCGCGAATTCAATGGTTATTCCCTTCTCAAAAAATGCCCAACGCGCCTAAAGAAGTCTTCACTACAAAAAATACTCTAAGAGCGGTTCTGCACTACATCCGGTCCGAATCCGAGAAATGCCAGTCCGAAGTGACCATAGTCCTATTTGTATGAGGGATTGCGCACTAGATCCGAACTCTATCCGTCCGAATTTAGAACATTCCTAATTAGGATTGAAGTCGGATCTTTAATTCGGATTCGGATCGGTTGTAGTGCGAAACCGCTCTTAGTATAAACAAGCAAACCGGAATAATACTTAATTGCTTATCAAGATTTTTATTGATAAGCATCCTAAAAGCTACGTAATTGGCTATTTAATTGAACCATAAAGGTACATAATAATAATTATGTCAACGCGTCTTCTTTAAAAGGTTTCCCTGAATTAAACTGGTTATAAACCAAAATGCGCACAATGACGCAAATATAGACCATCCCGAAAAAAAAACTAGCAAAGATATAATATTTATAACTTCACATACGTCAGCAAAAAAAGGATACAAATGCAAATCCAAGATATGGTAAGGTTTAAGCTGTATGTTTTGCTGACCGTACAGCAAAAAGGGCTGTGCAGGAATCGAATAAATCAGATTTGTGAACGATTCAGGGTATATTTATTTTTGGGGTTGCAGAAAATGTTAAGTTTTGTTGAGGGTAGTTTTAGAAAAGACTTGTTTGGATTTGAGTAGTAGCTTTTTGAGATTATTATAAATCGTAAAATTCTGCGACTGGACTTGCATACGTTTTTCCTGTAGCCGTATCGATAGAATGTCAACGATATAAAGAGCTAGGTCAGAAGCCTGGTAACCCAGCTTGGTTTATTTTTTATATTTTTAAATGTTATTCTATATTTTATATGCTAATATTTAAAAATATAATTTATATGTAAATAATGAAATAAAGGATAATAATAATAATAAGTTTATTCATCAAGAAAAGTAAAAATACAATGTGACGGATTCGGTGAGCCACAAACTAAGCATCGCTTGTATCTTGTGGCTCTATAATTTATTATTAAAATTTGGTACTAAAATGACCACTCAAATAACCACGATGACTCAATCGCTATAACAAACACGGCAAGTAACAATAACAGACTCTGTTTCGCCGATATTCCCAATTTGAACAATACATAATAATATTATAATAATGAGATACAAATTAATTCTCGGGCGACAACCATCTGTATTCAACTAGCCATCTATAATAAACACATCACTGGTCGTTTATATTTTTATGTATTGTTGCCATAGATTCACGAGTGAATGGAGTGCCATCAGCCTGTAAGGCATCGTTCACACCAAACGTATTGTCCGCCTCTGACTGTTAGCACGCGTTACGCAGTTTATCGCTTTTCAATATAAATATATTTAACTTCTTGTTCACACCGAACCGACTATACGCTATTACGTAGTGCGTTGTCGCTGACTCTCGGTGGCCGATTATTGTACTATGCGTCTATGCACGGCGGACGCGGATTGGCTACGTTGCCGAACGTAACAGCGTATTAGATTAAAGCGCGATGTAGCGTATTGTCGGCTTGGTGAGAATGCGTACTGCAGACTGAGTCCACGTTCACACTGGGGCATACAGTGAGCATACTCACAGTCGGCGGCGGACAATACGTTTGGTGTGAACGATGCCTAACTGTCCCCTCCTAGACAAAGAAGGAACGACCACTGATTACCAAATCTTCTTACTACGTATTGACAATTAAAAACCTGAATCCTAGTCTTAAGTTTCCCAAGGATGTTGTCTTTTACCGTAATGGTACGAGTTCGTAGCCGACCGCATACAGCAGCAGCAGACGACGTGACGATGCGACATGTCGTACCGACACGTCGTAGCGTCATGTCGCTGCAGTCATGATTCCGAACCCAACTGCGGTGTCCAAATCCAGCGTCGCGTCGGTGGCACTAATGATCTGCGGTCGTGCGACGTGTCGCTAGCTGCGGAAGGTATTCCATAGAAATAGATACAAACCAGTAGTGTCATAGCGACATGTCGCCTGCTGCTGCTGTATGCGGTCGACTCGTACCTTGTGTTCCAGTGTGTCATTGACACTGAACATTAGAATTGGCGTAGAAAGGGACTACCCTTTTACTATGTTAAACACATACATTTTCTAACTAGGCAGGGCATCTAAACCTAGACTTGTTCGATTCGTTTTCATAAAGGCCTTCGCTCTGAAGGCCAATTCCCGTAATTAAAAACGTTTAAAATCTAGTCACAATCTCATCTCATCTACAATCAATGTAAAAAATGTAGGCAAATGGTATATTTGACAGATTGACACTGAATGGTCTTAAAATTACGAGAATTGTCCATCTGCTTGCTAGTCATACTCTCTCACAACAATCACAATCCCGTTCCACGTGTGTTCGCTTTCGCGCTGTCTCCATTAGCTACATACTCCACGACAGTTTGGACTGAACCGGTCCATCTGAATTGTCCGGACAAACGGACAGGTGGTCCGGAGATGTACCTACTGTGACGTCGAGAGAGAAACTTGTATTTTACTTGGACATCACTGAATTAACATGAGGCCGGTTCAGGTCCCAGTAACCCGCGACTACAATAGCGAAGATCGGTCTAGTTTTAAAAGCTTGCACACACAATTTTGTTTCACAATAGAGGAATAGCCGTGTCTATTCCTCATTGGTCTTCTTAATGGCCCAAAAGGGGGTGTAGAGAGCGTGAGCAGGGACCTAAGGGATTCCTTCAGAAACATGTCCAGGGTGCTTAGGGAGAGAACATGCTAAAAGTCCTGACGTCTAGGAGTGGGGGGGCATAAAGTTCTCACTTTTGGGTTTTCCCTAATATTAAAAAAAAAGACCGTCGTATCGTAGGGAAAAAAAGCTAGATTTTGTTAAATTTGACCAATTTTGTTTCTTGGGGTAAAGGTGGCTGTGTGGATAAATGCGCAGCGCTCCCGCCCTAGGGTCAGCGGTGATTTTGAGAACACCGGGTGGGTTTAGCCAGTAAAACTCTCAGACCCTAGGTAGAAGACTTGCATGAGAGTTGCGCGGTAAACTCTGCTTGCGAGATGCAGGATTTGCGTGACGTCAGTATGACGCGTTGTTCGCATGTGGCGTTGTAGATACCGCTACACTACCAAAATTCTTAATTCCATTAGAAAAATGGACCCAGTTATAATGAGCCTCTGCTTTGCTGGCACGGTTTTGCTTTTCAAAGGCGCTCACATAGTTGTTGGGGCAGAATCTATTCCACCAGACGCTTCGTCGGCAGAGCCTAATTATGAAACACGCAAAACTAGCTTATTTAAATGTGTACTATTGTTTGTGTCTAGGCCGAATAGACCAGGTAGACTGCTAGACGGGATCCTTTATCTAGTCTAGTATTAATTATTATAGCTCAACTTCAATATTATCGGATAGATGGCGTTGATTACAACAATTAACACTAACCTAGAACATTTCAAAAAGTCCTCTTCACCGTATCCGTATGAAAGCGACCCAGATTTAATATTCTTTCCTTTCGTGTGCTCTCTGGTAGCTTGCATAACCAAAAACCTGGTCACACCGTGTACAGAAGAGCTGATCAGCATCATTTTATGTGTAGGTATATGAAGGCTTTGGGGTTTTGGCTGGTTTTGGCCATTTCAAAATAACCAGTGATTGGCCCTTGTAAGCAGGCTTAGCACGAGGACCGTACAGAAGTAATACACATCACCAGCGACTATCCCGTTGCTATGAAAACATCACTGTCTACGAAGAAACCCAAGTCTATTTGTGACCTCGTGCTCGGGAAGAAGTGGTTTCGAGAAGGGTAAAACAAGCGATTTCTATTCTACAGTAAAGTAGAAATAGAAAACGTCATGCGACCCCCAGGCAGGGGCCTTACTTTTTGTAATTTGTTTTATCACTTTTGCTCTCAAAACGGTGAAGGAAAACATGTTGAGGAAACCCGCATGTCTTAGAAACAAAAATTCGAAGACATGTGACATCTACCAACCCGCACTGGGCCCGCGTGGTGGATTACAGCCACTCCTTCCCATAGGGAGGAGGCCTGTATCCCAGCAGTGGGAACGTTATAGAGTGAATACACTAAGCCTGCAGGGACCTAACTTGTACCCTATTGCAGGGAAAGCAAATTATCACAAAAAATTAACAATAAAAAAAAATTAAATTGTTCCGATATGATTTCGGTACGGAACCCTCATTAAAAAAACAGAAATACTTAGGTATTAACAAAATTACACAGGTATGACATATAATTAAATGAATTTCACCTTGATGTTTACCCCCTGTGGCTTTACAGCGTGAATATACTCCTAATTAACATATCGGACGATCTTAAACACTAATTAACGAAAGAGAAATATTAATGGCCACTTATGACCAATAAACGTATTTTATTGATAGTTTCGTGGAGTTTAATTATATTCAAGGTATTTCTTTTAGTCGGGGTAGGCTAATTGTTTGGGCTAGCGGCCACAGAAGGTGCATGGGGACAAGACTGAAAACGCAAAGGTTTCTGCAACCCTATTCGTTTAACTTTATCTCGCGTGATTGTATTGGATACTAGCTTCCGACCGCGGTTTCGCTCGCGTGGTATGTCGATAAAAACTAGTAATCCACCTAACAAGTACCGGTACCTACCTAAGCCGGCGTGTACCACAAATCTCATATTTGTACTAGAATCCTCGTAAGGTTACCGATACTGATTAGAACTACCAATAATTCAGTTAAATACGTCTGGTACCGGTACCAATACTCTGGTACCAGTGTCACACCAAGGCCCGTGGTACCGGTTCCCAAAAATATCGGTATTTCAAGGCCTTTGTCTCTGTCATTCGTACCTGCGTAAAATGACTCTTTCTAAAGCTCATGTGTCACATTAACGTAAGCAAACCCGCGAGCACAGCTAGCTTTCAATAAGTAAGATGCTCCTGCTCCTTGTAAACACAGTTGGAACTCAAAACATCTGCTCGTGCACGACATTCTTTTACCGGTTATGTTGTGGTAAGGCTTTATTATAGTATGGGTATATATGTGATGCAGCTACGTCATACAAACTAACGTAAGGTCCGACCGCGCTAAATTTGCCAAAGATGTAAACAACAATGGCCGCTCGAAATTGAATAAAATCTGTATACAATCGATTACAAGAACATTTATTTTAAGTAATGTTCTTGTATATCGATTTTATTCAATTTCAAGCGGCCATTGTTGTTTACATCTTTGGCAAATTTTGCGCGGCTGGACCTTAGTTATGCTAGCCCAAAATATTAACTTTAAAAAATGAAATAAATGTTTTTCTTCCCAAAGCATAGAACCAAGACTCGCACTTTGCCTATAGTTTTTGTTGGCGAGCAAGAGTTTGTAACCTCTCCAAAAATAAATTATTGGTGTGGCCAATTAGCTCAACTGTGGCTAATCAATTGAATTTCTAGTGAATAAATCAAATTTTGATTTTTCAACAGTTGAGCGGTAAACATACCTACATGGGCACAGACAAATTCTGCCTTAATACTTTATAAAAGAACAGGTGAAAACACAGCCTCCACTACACCCCTACGGTAAATACAACACATCTACAGTGAAGGGCATTGAAAGGGGATGAAGTTCGAGCGGGGGTATAAACCAACAGTTATGCGGTCTCCCAAGAAATTAAAAATGATTTTAAAAAACCCTGCAAGGCACGGAACCCTCGGTGCAAGAGTCCGACTCGCACTTAATCGTTTTTTTTTTTGTGTTATAACCAAAAATGTTAACCTCTGCGAAAGTTCGTCTGAACAATCACAGTAGCTTAGACATAAAAACATACACACAGACAAATTCTGCTTACAACCTTAAAAAACACAGCCTACAACTACACCCCATAAATACAACACAACGTATCTATTTATAGCGACGGTGAAAGGCAATAAAAGGGGATGAAACTTGGCCGGTAGGGGGAGGGGGTATAAATACGGGGGGTGTAGAGGGGGAGGGTAAGTTGCTTTTAATTCGCCGCATTGTCTTTGTTGCCTCTTAGTTTGAAGACGTACTGTTGTGTGCAGAAGTGTTAGGTACTAATGTTTATTATTTAGCTTTTTTTTGTGTGCCATATTTTGTAATTTATTTTAATCCCTTCTATATTTTATTCGAAATTAAAATAGTGTGTACGTAAATAATAACGACTACCTAAATTATTAATATTTAAAAAAAATCCTAACTTAACTAAACCTATTTACAAACTAAGATGTAAGCGTCGAAAAATAGATGTATTAATTCTCAAAAATGTTACATTTTTGTGAGAGAAAACGTCTTTAATTTAACACTACACAAAAAATAAACAAACTTCTAGTGCATATTTCGAAGTTTTTCCATTTGATGTAATTTTTAAACCAACAAACATTTTTTTTTAATCCTTAATTTCTGACGCACAAATATGTTGTATCGAAATACCTTAGCAGCTTTGTAACTGCGGTAAAATAAGCAATAATAAACACCAAATAAATTATTATTTTTATATTCCTTTCTCCGCTAGCTACACTTGTGTACGCGACAGTACTGTAAGACAGTCGTCCGGCTATAAAAGTGAAGCGGCAACTCGGACGAGTGGCTGGCTCTAGTACATATGTTTATAGACGCGTGTGGGAGAGTATAGCCCTACCTGATAGTCGTACTTAGTACTTTGGGACCTTTTGGGATTGTTAGACATTTGGGAGAGCAGTGGTGGCCAACTGGTAACGGCCGCGACTTACGAGTTGTAGGTCGTAGGTTCGAATCCAGACAGGCGCTTTACTTTGTGTAAATTATTTCATCACCACTGCTCTCAAAATAGTGAAGGAAAACATCGTGAGGAAACCGGCATGTCCTAGAACCAAAAATTGGAAGACATGTGACATCTACCAACCCGCACTTGGCCTCGCGTGGTACATTGTAGCAAACTCCCTCTCGAAGAGTGGAGGCCTGTGTCCCAGTAGTGGGAACATTACAGGCTGATTATGGATCTCATCTCAGCGACAAACAATGTCAACAATGAATAAAAAAATTGTGGCATTTTTGACAGATTGAGACTGATATTAGAATGCGGACGTTTTTATAAAAAAATTCGGGAATTGACCCTATGGCTTCAAACCACGCAGTGCACCTACGATGCTTCTGGTGTTAGGGAATTGGCAAAAAAACTATCCTAGGCTTCTCTCACTAAATAACAATACAGTAGACGTCTATTCAAAGGAGAGCACCCGAATTGCGTAACACACTATCAATCTCAATGAGAATAATTTTGAAAGATATTGCTAATACATTGCTTCATATGTTTGAAGAATTTGTCTGCTCAGCAACGTAAAAACGCAGTGAAAGTTGTTGAACTGTCATAATTGAAGCCATTACTGCTGATAGTGTGTTACGCAATTGCCCCGCTGTTCCCTCAACACCGCCTAGAGTAAATGTCGCTAAAAGGGCCCGGACCTCTCCGATACAATTACTAAGTTTTACTGCTCCCCCCCTGCCGCTTGCCCCCATGAGATTAGTTGATTTGATAGTTGATGGCATCGTATGGGAGTTGACTCGTTAGAGGTGAACTGGGCTGATGTGTAATTGGATAAGATGATGACGTTTTTTTGTAATTGAAATCAGTTTGCAGGACGACTTTAGTAAAATTGGTTTCAAATACTCAAACGTATATTTCCTTACTTTATGGTGTTAGTCTAAATACAAGGATACATTTTTTAAAAGCCACGTGTGTCTTCATTTAAAAAGGTTTAGAAAAAAGTGGCGTTAACCAGAAAAAAAATGAAAATATTAAATTCAATCATAACGAATGTCGTGCGTTGTTTTGAAGCGACGATTAATTTCCGACATATCAATTCAAATTAGACTTTGAAATCAGCTGACAATTGTTCAAACTCAAAGCATTTATTTCAATTAAACCATTTACAGGCACTTTCATATTCTCCTAACTCCGGCACCCTAATTGCCTATCCCTAACACACTATCAATCTTAATCTAAAACATTTTGAAGGATATTGCTAATCCATTGCTTCAGATGTTCGAAAAATAAAAAATGTGTCTGCTCAACAACGGAAATAACGCAATTAATGCTGTTGAACTGTCAAAATGAAAGCCATTGCTACTGTTAGGTACTTAGGTCTGTTAGTGTGTTACGCAATTACCCCTCTGAGGATAATCTTCAAAGATTTCCAGCCATCTAGATAAAAATTTCCTGAGCTCTTGGAAGTTGTTTTTAATTTAAAATAAAACGTTGATAGCTATCGTGTCAGAGTGACGTAATCGATTTACCCCTATTAAAATAGGTCGTGGAATAGGGTTACTAGGGAAATGACGTTTTCAGGTAACTGGAGATAAGGCTTATATTGGCTAGAGTTCATTTATAATATTAGTTAAGACTAGCTGTGCCCGCAAATTCGTTCGCGTGATTGTCAGAAAACAAATTGGATTTAATGGGTTTTGTTTTTTTTGCGCGGAACCCTAATTCTTTTACTAAAATAAAGTTACTCCTTATAACATCAACTATGTGCCAGAAAAAGTCCGGTCAAAATCGGTACAGCCGTTTCGGAGATTAGCTGGAACAAACAAACTGACAGAGACAAAAATTTTAAAAATGTTTGTTTTTGTTGTGAGTTCCGTATATATGTATGTCGCAGATGGATTTTAGACTTCTCCATTTATGTTTAACACATCAGAGAGGCAATTCTCGTATTTTTAAGAACGTTCACAGTCTGATCTCAGTCTCGGATCTGTCAAAAATACCTATAATTTCCCTAAATTTTGGAAAAGTTTTTGACATTTTGTTGCTTATATGAGATTGCGACTAGATTTTGAACGTTTTTAATTACGGGAATTGGCCTTCTGTTGATACTCACTTTCCAATTTATCTTCCACAATACTGAAAAACAAAAAAACGTATCTTCCGCACAAAACGTATCTGTATATTTTCGCAACAACTTTTCAATATACCTACCGCAATCTTTCACCACCAAATCTTCATCACCCTACTTTCCAATATAACCACAAACAGCACCGTTCACCCCCTATTTCTGCACCAGTACGGTGTGGCGGCAACCTCCTGCGCAGCATCCAACGGCCACCACCAGCCCGACAGACGCCATCACCACCACCATCAGCACCATCAACATGCAGACGTGCCACCACAATGGGTGAGACGGCCGTTGTTGTATCTGTGTTGGTTTGAGCACGTGCTGTTGTTGTATATGTATCTGTGTTGGTTTTAGCACGTGTGTCTGTTGGCTTTTTTTTGTTGTCCTGTGATTTGTGTTTAGATTTATGTGTCGTTTAGCACATGTTGTTCGTATTTACACTTTTGTGTTGTTTGTGATATCACCGCCATTTTCCTTTAGAATTATACACTGTAGTATTAATTTAACTTAATTGTAATTATTATTGTTTCGTAGTTTTTATATCTCGTCATGACATTGTCCATGTGAGCCTTTAAATGTTGTCATTGTATTGAATTTTAGCACTCGTTATAGTTGCTTTAACACTTTTTTGCTTACATGTCACGTTTTATTCTTCAGCACTGTTTCATTTTGTGTTTTTGTTGTATTCTTGTGTATTATGTTTAGCACCTGTTTTCTTTATGTAGTATTTTAGCACGTGCTTTAGATTTTTGACAACTATTATACACATGGTGGCAAGTACATCGTTGCACAACCTGTTAAACATGGATTTGAAATTTTCGCAGCCGCCATCTTGGATTTTTATTTTGTACTTCGTTCCTGCCGGGGCGGGGGTCCCCCGGTCAACCTTTTTTGATAATCGACTATAAATTTCTACGCTAGGTGGTCTAGAATCATGTGCTGAATTCATGGTTACCGTTTGTGCTTTGATGTCCCTGCCACTTTTTATTGAACCTTAGATTTTTAACTCCAGTTGTAAATTTTGTCGTCATAATCGTTACAAAACGCACACGTTTCTTAAATTACGGTCTGCACAGATCTGCATTTTACGTATTAAAACAAAAACAGGAATTTACTTTGATTGAAATGCCAACAAAACCAATATTGTATTTTGCATAATGATTCATTTTGTTTCTTATTAGTATTCTTTTCTAATGCTAATCGTACAAACTACAGGTATATTAAGACAATTTTTTTAAGCTATTGCATAGCTTTTATCTTGGGCTTTGAGCGCGGCGACCGAATGAAGAAATTCCGTAACGAAAATAAACCTAAGCATCGTCTAACGTCGTATCAGTTCGGCAGACTTCGGCACGGTGTTTGTGTGCGTTGCTATTAGCTTTACCGCGGCAGTCCCCGAGTGCCGCACGTATTTTTTTATTCTTCCTTCAATATCTTGTAGACTAGTTGTGTATATGTCTGTGTGTGTGTGTGTGTGTGTGTAATTCAACACGTGTTTGGGTGTGTCCGTACACTTCGTCGTGTTCTCCAATCGTATTGTTTATTATTTTATCGAGCTCGCTTTGACGCAATATCCACAATGTTCTGCTTGTTTTTGAGCTAAACTGGTGAGTCATGATTGTTTTTGTCTTTATTATCTCTTTATTAAACCACCAGAGAGTCTCTTATCCGGGCATAAGTTACCGTGGCCTACTTGGGAAACCTTAAATAGACTTCGTACCCAAGTATAGGCCGCAGCAAGGACAACCTCCACAAGTGAGGGTTCATGGAAGGCTCTGACTTTCAGTGTGTATGCGGTGTCTCTCCACAGACAATGGTTCACCTCCCATCTTGCACCGCATGCCCTGTCACCTGCACACGTGAGGACCTAATGGCTGCGTCAGCGAATGCTATCCGCGTTGCTGAATATCGGACCATACAAATTTAAGAAAAAAAAAAAATGTATATTTTTGCTATCCACATGAAAAGAAGAAGATTTAGTATAAATTATGAAACTTCGCTTTACGTGTTTAGTCGAGTCCTCAGTTATTTGATGACTCCTGAAGACCCGATTAATACAATTTCCTGTAAGAAATGCGTCAGTTTTATACAATAATTAATTTTGAAATTGGCAACTCAACTCAAAGTAAATTACAGGCACTTTTGAATTGTCAAGGTTTCGGTCAGTCAGAAAAATTAAGCTAGTCAACTAGGTGTTCCTCATTATTGTCATAATAACAGCTAGAGACGAAAACTCTTAGACATAATTATGTAGGATAGGATTCTCCAAGGTCGCCAATTTGCCATGGCCCATAACCGGTAGTCCTTCGCTGTCCACATCCATTGGATTCCCTCGATCTTTACCAGGACTTCGGGGTCCAAGTTGTCACGAGGCCTAGCCTACTAAGAGATTGTGTCAGTACTATCAGTACAATGGGCAGCAGTATCCTCTTAACAAGAAATATTAACACGTACAGGGACAGGGACCTGGAAGCGTAACCTGTTACGAGTGGATTCAGTTCAGAATTCTGGATACCCTGCGTTGAAAATTTTCGCCGGTTATTTAAAAAAAAAAATGGTGTTCCATACATTTTGTAAGCCCGAAAGTCTGACAACCAGACTTACCAAGGGGCATCGTTTTACCCAGTAACTAGGTTGTGGAGGTCAGATAGGCAGTCGCTCCACGTAAAATACTGGTATTCAGCTGCATCCGGCTAGACTGGAAGCCGACCCCAACATAGTTGGGAAAAGGCAGGCAGATGATGAGGTGGTGCCTCAATGTTCCTGCCACCCTGTATTTACTTAATTTAAAAAAGAAGTATGTGATGAAAGAGAGAAACCTTCCAAAATCAATCTCAATTTGAAGGTCATCAAGTCCACGTGTAAAAATATTAATCATCGTGAACACAAAGTGCATAAATGAAACAGTACTGATGAGCCCACATACTTGTAACGTGGACGTAATACGTGCTCTATCTGCCTCAAAAGTAATACAGTTCATGTTATTTTATTGATAAATGTTCTTCTTTATGTTTGTACCGAGTTCCGGTGGTTGGTGAATGAAAAGAACAGGCGTCTACAATTATGTAACATAATTAAGTCGCAAGACCTCATACACCCCAATTAGATTTAAAAAAAAGCATAATACAATAACCAAAACTATTTTTTTAAGCTACATTTTATTATTACGAAAATTGTGTTGAACCCTAGCTAGCATTACTTTATGTATTAAAAATTGATTCTATTGCCTTGAATTAAGATTAATTTTTCTTTGGCTCAATCAGCGGGCAGTATAGCAAAATGAATAATTTATGAAAAAAAATACCTTCATCAAAAGTTACTGAAATTGATTCAGTAGTCAATTATGAACAAACTACTTGGACTTGTGTTTATTCTGTTAAACCTTGTATATTCAAATTTCAAATTCAAAGCATTTATTTCCATTAAACCATGTACAGCCACTTTTGAATTGTCAAAATTAAATAGTCGGTCAGTTAGTCAGAAAGTTGAAGCTAGTTGGCCATTCCAAAACGTAGATCTCTATGGAGAAGAACGGGCAAGAAACTCCATGGACACTCTTTTAAATCAAGATATTACAAAATCCTAGGTACATTATTCCTTCATTAGACCTTCATACACCCCAATTAGAATATTGAGTTAAAAGCATAAAACAATGACCAAAACTTATTTTTTTTTAAAAGCTACCTATTATTATAATGAAAATCGTTTAGATCCCAGCATTACTTTATGCATTTAAAATTGAGTCTTATTGTCTTGAAATAAGATTTAATTTTCTTTGGCTTAATCGGCGGTCTGTATGGCAGAATACATGATTAAAAAAAAAACCTATATCAAAAGTTACTGAAATCGATAAAGTAGTCCAATTATGAACAAACTACTTTCAGTACTTGTGTTACACCTTGTATACACTACCAACTCTGCCTAAACCCTGGGAGATTACAGGCGTGATGTTTTGGTATGTTTCATGAATACGAGTATTGTTGAGTAAACCTTTTGTAATGAAATTGTCCAAACCTGACCTTGTAAACTTCAAACAATGTTATAAATATATTTTCTATATACCAATACAATACCTAATTACAAAAAAAAAGGAGCACAGTCACCCAAAAAACGTGTTCCTACCCTCCAAACGCAATCAGTGTCATTGACGTGCCTTCTAATGCAATATTTCGTAATGCATGTCCGTTTGTCACTTGTTTCTGAACATGTAGGCCACAATAATCCACATGACTGTGGACACGTGACTAGTTTCATATATTCAAGGTAAATGCGCAGTGGTAGACCGTGAAATTCAAATTTCTTACGTTTTTTGCAATTTGCAGGTCAGTTTCAGGTTGAATCTTGATCAAAATATGATTCGCGACTATAATAGATATGTATTTACAGAATTATAGTCATTAGAATCATTAATATATCTGTTTAAGTTAGATTTGTTCCATAAGCACTTTTCCATAAGAATTTGTTCGTATGGAACAAATTTAACTTATAAAGATATATTAATAATTATAATTCTGTAAATACGTACCTGTTATAGTCGCGAATCATGTTTTGATCAAGATACAACCTGACACTGACCTGAAAATTGCAAAAAACGTAAGAAAAATTTCATTTCGCGGGTTACAACTGCGCATTCACTCTGTCATAGGATACCTATGGTTTTCTTAACAGGTTGTATCTTATTGGGCTAGGTATTGCAAATATAAGTTTCCACAATCCTTACATAGTATAAAACAAAGTCGCCAAAATGTCTGTACGCACATAAACGACTGCACCAAATTGGATAATTATTTTTTTGTTGTGTTCGGTATTGCCAGGACAAGGTTTGTATGAAAGAAAATTTCGGAAATTCGAAAAAGAAAATTGCACCCGTGCGAAGCTGGGGCGGGCCGTTAGTAAACGATAAATGATTTTAGTTCTGTAAGTAGGTTTGTACAAACACTTTTACTCGTCAAAAAACCATTTCAGACACTAATCTACATTGTCTTCGCGTGATCTGTCCAAGATGATGTCTGGACTTTAAAAGAGACTGTGACCTCTGAGTTTTTTTCGGCCTTTCTTCTCAGAATAGTCAGATAGGAAACGCTGACCTGCGGGGTAATTGCGTAACACGCCATCAGTAGCAATGGGTTTCATTTTGACAGTTCAACAACATTCATTGCGTTATTTATGTTGTTGAGCAGACACATTTTTCGAACATACGAAGGAATGGATTAGCAATATCCTTCAAAATGATTCAGATTGAGATTAATAGTGTGTTACGCAATTAGGGTCCCCATCTAGTTTTTGAAATATGATTAAGGGGCTTACAGGGCCTAAACGCAAAAAACGCAAGTTTTAGAAACAATAAAAGTAAATGATCGCCTACAGTAAAAAAAAACAAAAAAATATATGATATTCTTCAGGATAAATGCTAGGATGATAGTGTGTTGAAAACATAATACAACTTATTTGGTATGATAGAAAAAAATCATGAAGATACCTCTAAAAACTTTTTATTTACAACAAAATTCATACTAATATACATACAATCATTATGATTTTTTGTCAGATTATTCTACAAGCAACATACTAAAACTATAGTGTTTTAGTTTTTTTGTCCAAAGACTAGATTTTTCGTAAATCGATAATTGCTTCATATTTTGCAATAAATTACCAGCGTTGTGGCATCGCGCTTCTCTTTCTTTTCTATGCAGACCGACAAAGACCGCGCTTTAGGTCATGTAGTCCTCTTAACGTGTAAAAGTGTTTGTACAAATCTACTTACAGAAATAAAATCACTTAAAAACTTTTTTTTGGAAATCTTATAATATTTAAAAAACATTATTACTTACCAAGCAATGATAACTAATTATATTACCTACTACCGCGTGGCCTGCTTACGCCGTTAGCAATAAACAGCGCGAGCGTCACATTTCTATAGAAGTGTAGATTATAATCTATATCCACCTATTTTTGTCATTTATACCTGTGGATATGGGCACGTACCATTTTTTTTGTTACGCTAGGGATGGCATAGTGTCGATGAATTGTGATATCGATAGGGCAATCTATTGGTTTAGGATAGATGTATGTTAAATTTTTGCTTTTATTTCCAAAATGGTGCTTAATAGATGTGTTCTCTTGGATTTGAAACTTCTAAATCCTCTACTATCACTATTGCCATAATCATAAGCTTTGGAATTTGACAAAGACATAAGGCATGAGAAATACTTCCCAAAATCCATTCTCCTATTTTTTGTACTCCATCTTATAGGAGATCCAACGCAGAGGTTTCTTATGAATTCCCTCCCTATCATTATTTCACCATAAAAACATTATAACCAAATAAGGAGCATTAAATTCTCAACTTATCAAGTAAACTGCAAGATTCAATATAAATATTTATAAACAAGTCAGGTTAAATCATTATAATGTAGTTCTTCGTCGTGTGTGGTCCATAATTTACATTATTGACATAATGAGCGTTGATATAGTTTTTGTTTATACAAATGTGGTAATCAGAAAATAATTTAAATGATTTTTTTGCCCAGCTGTGTGAATGGAATGCTGGCTTGTAATGGTCCTGGATGAAGAGGTGTTTCTTGTTATCATATAAAGCTTCTTATGTAAATAATTCAAAAAGCAAATATTTCTAATTAAAAAAATTGAAAATCGCTCATTTCAAAAGTTTGGAGTTTGGACGTTTGTCAAAAAAATAATTCTAGCGAATTCTTCAAACGAAAAATTGCGTTTGAATGCCACTTTTAACTCGCTAGAATTTCATTAGCTAGGTGATTCACAATCAACAAGTAAATAAAATCATAATAGTAAATAGTAATCATTATATCAATTGTAACTTGATCAATTTGTAAATTAAATAGGACACGATGTAGTTGTCGTTCATGCATCTGATGTATTGGCATTCATGAATCCCATCATCTTAGCAAAGCAAAACAAATAAAAAAATCAGTAAAGTTTCCTATAGTTTAAAAAAATCGTGATAATTATGCATGTCCCATTCGATTTTTTGAAAACTATCGATAACCATAACCCTACAGCAGCCCATCCCTAATTCTCATAAAATCCCATTTCCCCCTACGCGGGGGTGTAGCCGAGGGAGGGGAAGGTAAGGGCCCGACAGAGCGACTCCTGCGCACCTGGCGCGTGCGACGCCAATCGCGTGCGCGCTCACCCCGGTTCGGCGTAGTAACCACGTATGTTTTTATATATGTATGTGTGTGTGAATGTGTAGTACATACTACTTTGATGTTCTATAGAAAGAATGCTAAGTTATGAGATGGGAAGGAAAGCATTGTGAACAAAACCGGGAGGTTATCTTATCGGAGGTTCTAGACAAGTGACAATCAGTAGTAGACCATTGATCATTTTGTATTTAAGTACCTGGCACTTGTTGACAGGCCTACACTGTCCTCCCATACCTATTAACACTGTAATTTGAAAACATTGTAAAAGCTAATTATTTTTAAAAGAGTAACCGTGGAGTTCCTTGCCGGCTCTTCTTCAGAGGAAACGACCAATTGGAACCGTGCACCTAGCTTCTGACGTTTCATAAGTGCCCATATAGGTTTATGTGAAATCAAATATTTTGATTTTAAATCGCTATTAAAGCATTTCGTATTTCTACGACGATTTCCAACAGGATTGACATATTGCGTTTTCGATAGCTTATGCCAATCCAATACACATTTAAGACTTCTCCAACATCGATATCGCTGATACAATGTCACTCCTATAAACAAAAACGAATCGTTTTGCTTACCAATGGGAGCTTTCATTGCCAAACTGGGCATATATAAATAGATTTGTAAGCTAACTTTATTACTTTACCTGTGATAGCTACTTCCATATGGGAGCGTCTACTATGCAAAGCTATGAAGTATTTGCTTCATTATTAGTTAGGATATAAGAGTCAATTTTAACCAATAACGCTCCGTAATTTATAAGAATCGGCCATTAGTCTTCGGCTATAGTAAACGAAAAGTAAAGTGTCATGCGATTTTGAGCCATATGCACTGTGAACTGTCACACAGACCTACCTTACACAAGAAATGTGTGGAATATGCATGTATGTGTGTGTGTATGTTTTGTTTGATTTTCTATGTTCAAGTTATTTATGATTGATTGAGATGATCATCTTGAACATGTAGGTATCATTGACGATGAGGGACAGAAAATAATAAGAGAATTTATCACCTGCTTGTCTCGTGCTAAGTTTTCGTCGAATTATTAAATGGTGTTAAGGATTCTGCTGATTGAGCAGTGGTGGCCCAGTGGTAACGGTTGCGACTTACGAGTTGTATGTCGTAGATTTGAACCGGCGGTTTTCTTTGTGTAAATAATTTCATCACCACTGCTCTTAAAACGGTGAAGGAAAACATTGTGACGAAACCGGCATGTCCTAGAACCAAAAATTCGAAGACATGTGACATCTACTAACCCGCACTGGGTCCGCGTGGTAGATTACAGCCTGATAGGGAGGAGGCCTGTGTCTCAGCAGTGGGAACATTATAGACTGATTATGCTAAAGAAAATATGGATGGATAGTGCGAAAGATGACACGGATAGTTAGGAATTTAATTAACACCGAGATGATGGCTGCAAGACAGGACGTAGGTCGTAGATACTGTACTGAGCAAAAATTAATTGGGATAAAGGCAAAAGTATGAAACTGGGATGAGCTTGACTGATCAATCGACACTTTTAGATGGACCAAAAAAACGAACACACGCCACTCGAAAAATGAGAAACTGCAACAGCCAAGAAATTAATAAATAAATGCTTGCAAAATTAATTAGTCTACAAACTAGATAACAATATTAAAGCGAACCAATTAGTCGTTAGGTCAATAAAATAAAACCGCATAGCTGGCGCCACCTGCCGGTAATCTCGAGATAAGCGCTGAATACAATGACTAGGTGATTTTTTTTTTTTTTTTTAGTGGCACAGGATGTAGTAATAAATACTTTATTGAGGACTTGTAATTGGTTTGATAGGAGGCCGAACGCCAACTCGTTCTTCTTGTGGTGTTTATTATGTCGGCACGGACTAATAAGTATAGCTCATCTCGGCTATTCGGTGGCGAGCATGTTTCGCTATCCATCGAGTGCCCATGGAGTTTCCTGCTCGTTCTTCTCCATAGGAACCTATTTATATTATACTAGCTTTAGCCTGCGACTTCATTCGCGTGGAATTTCTTGTGGACCTGACCCACCCCTTCTCATCACATATCGCCTGCCCGCGGTTTTACTTCGCTGCTCGTGATTGGTCAAATACGTTCAAATTGTTCTTCTGCAGGAGGTAGAGTACAGGACTGGGCAACTGAGCTTTCATGTCCGACTGAACCGACGTGTGCGCACCGCCATCCATGTAGAAATAGCGAGTATCGACGTCGAGGTATCGAGATAGCGACCGCGATCGCGAGCATCTTCGGCATCAGCCTAAAGTTAATAGTACAGACGGCCAGCACATCAAGCTACCCGAAACTGTCAAATTTTCCCAATCAACCTTCAACTTAATGCTTTAGTG
The DNA here is from genome assembly GCA_914767645.1 of Hydraecia micacea. NCBI lineage: Eukaryota > Metazoa > Arthropoda > Insecta > Lepidoptera > Noctuidae > Hydraecia > Hydraecia micacea. Next base: position 9,213,104 of record OU611802.1, on the reverse strand, counting down.
ATAAAGTTGAAAATCTATTAAAGAAACTGACAGATTGTAGTAGCTTGATGTGCTGGCGAAGTCATACGCGTCTTTAGTTATAGCTCGTGTGACCTTAACAAATGGACTTCCAAGTTACACATAAGCGTGACTTAAAAATCCATAAAGATGGCGCTTGCATCTTTACGACTGAAAACCGACCTATGAGGCTGTAATGATAATCCTATCTTATTAGCTAATTCAATTGCCACCAGCAGATAAGATCACGCACGTTATGCCTTTAAATCCTGCCTACCCCCAAAAACACCGTACTCCACCTCCATAACTGTGAACCAAAAAAAAAGCACATTACTCCCGCACCTACCACTGCGAGCGAGCGAGATGGCACTAGCTAACTCCCTTCTACTAATACGAGTGAGAGAGACGGAGGGATGTAAGCGAGGGTGCGCCGGCGACCCTTTGCGTTGCAGTGTAATGCACCGTGGATATGGGGTGCGATGCATGGTGCATTTTATTTTATGGTGTTATTGTAGCGACCTTACTGACTTGGTATCTGCTGGGGTTTGAATATGGGGATACATGCACTTTCATTTCATGGGCTGATAGCGAGAATAATCTGTATGAATATCATCAATTTAGCTTGTCGTTGTTATTTCTTTGAATTTTCTCGCACAAGTATTCTGGTGAATTTAAGTTATACATTATAAATTATTTTATATCTGTAAGTAGGTTCGGAGGAGCCGTGGTGGCCCAGTGGTAACGGCCGCGACTTACTAGTTGTAGGTCGTAGGTTCGAACCCAGACAGGCGTTTTACTTTGTGTAAATTATTTTCATCACCACTGCTCTCAAAATGGTGAAGGAAAACATCGTGAGGAAACCGGCATGTCCTAAAACATGTCGGTTTCCTCACGATGTTCACGAGTTGGTGTTTTAAATGGTATTTTGAGGAAAGAACCACACAGATTGAGTGGACCTGTCCAGTCAGTGCACGCATTTGTCAGTAATCGTGCAGCTCAACAATACGAATGTATAGGAATCTGCTTCCTGAGATATTTCGGTCTCTTTACTAAAGTTGGGCTTGCTTAGAATCTTATGGTTTCTGAGGCATACGGTCTCATCCACCTTCCACAATGTTGCCTATTTCTCATCATTTCACATTCAGCATTTATAGACGAAAACTCCACAACCTAACTAGATCTTCTACTTCTTAGCGTGTAGATTGCAGGAAGATTTTTCTAATGCTTCGAATGACCTTTTAAGATCTACGTACACAAAACAGTACAAGGTTTAACTCCCAACCGTTCTTACAAAGAGCTAGTTCAATAAAATACTTATTACCCTTCAAAAATCATAATAACCATGCTATGTACTAATAACCCAATGATCTTTAAGTCCTGAACATGAGTCGCGAAACTCAGGTTGTCTACCTGCCAACTTATAGACAGAGAGAGAAATATACCACAGTGCAGTGTCGGAGAGGGATGGAAAACGCCCCCCATGCTGACAGATGTTCGGAAAGTATTCGCTTTGTATGCGGGAGAGCGTTTTTTTTTGAGCGTGGGTGGAGTGTGAGCGAGTAGCGGCTGGGTCCGCTTGTGGAGGAAGCGGTTTGTTGGATTGGAGATGGGTGTTGAATTATGATGTTAGACAATAACGCAGTGGAAAAACGATATGGCAATCAATGCTGGTTTTTTTATTAATAACAAAGACTGGTCGTTTCGTCAAACACTTATTGTAAGTAAGAATACCTTCTTCATTTCCCGTCTTTGGGTGTGAAAGGACTTCGTAAAGAGTCTGCTATCTTCTGGGAAAGTATCCATTATCATCAAACGCACTGTCCTCGTTAAGAGACGACATAGCGGTCAAACGCTTTATGCCAAGAACACTATCAAAGTGGGGTTCGTTGAAATCCCAATTATGTTATAAAATAGCTCCAAAGCTAACCTCTAATAATGAATGTTTGAGTTTATTGATTCTCATCCAGTCTCTTCAATCTACACCATAGGTTCTCAACCTTATTTTGTCACCGCCCATTTTGAGATTATTTTTTTCTTCGTCTTCTTCTTCAGCCTTTCGCCACCCAATGCTGAGTGTAGGCATCCTGCAATGCACGCCACTCTTCTCTGTTTCTAGCCTTCCTAACCCAGAGTCGTCCAGCGATCTTGACCAGGTCGTCGGTCCACTGCATCGGCTGTCTGCCTACACTTCTACCACCAGGTCTTGGTCTCCAGTTTAGCATTGTTCTACCCCATCTGCGATCTGTTCTGCGCCCTATGAGGCCTGCCCATTTCCACTTTCTTCGCGCAATCACAATTTTCAATCTCTTATAATTTTCTCTAGGTCTTTTTGCCACCTGAAAGTGTCAAACCCCTACGAGGGGGCGTTATCGCCCTCGTTAGAAAATAATACGATTTACACCATCATCTATTTTCAACAGATCGCCTGTTAGTATTAGATTCCCGCTCTCATTCGCACCTCGGCCGACACTCTCTACCCATCACTTCCTGTGTTCGTGGGAACTATCTCCTCACTATGACTCCGTGACATTCTACCAAGCTATATTACTATTTATGGGTGAGCACGATCAGGGCACCCAGGCCAGGTAGATGACCAGAGCTATAGTATAGGAAAGAAATGTGGCTAGAAGTTATGCGGATGAAGGCGGGGAGATAAGGATTACTTTGGGATTCTGAAGTATAATGTTGTTTTGTCCGTTCCGAGTTGCGTTGGTTCTGTCTAGTAATGGGCTTTTTAAGAGTTTATCACGCTAATGTATGGCAATGGCAAAAGTCGAGTACAGTCAACAAAAAAGATAAGTATGCAGGATCGTCGGATATAGTTGAAGTTTAGTAAGAAACCGATGGATGTTCTCGAATAAAATTTAATTTTGTTAATAGAAAATAAACAGCTCATCAAATTAAATTTCAGTCGACAACATCCATCGGTTTCTTACTAAACTTCAACTATATCCGACGATTCTGCATACTTATCTCTTTTGTTGACTGTACGTATAACGTACGTGATCAAATTCGAGACAAAAAACTATCGTTTGATAACTGTCTTATCTTTTGTAACCCAAATTATTGAGCATAGCTATAGCTTGTGCCTAGATAAATGAAGAAGTAACCCAAAGACTTGCTACTTCACCAAAAACCAAGGCTGATTCATGAACTGCAAGATGTTTAAGTTTCTCGTACAATTGATCTAACGTCACCAAGTCACCATTATGTCACATTTCGTCTTCATGGGAAAGACTCTCCAACAAATTCCACGTTTATTGTCTTTTTACGTTTGATGCATAACAACAAAAGTAACAGATGTTTGCCAAAACTATATTGATAGCCATTACCGACTCTTACCGTTTATAACTTTTACAACACCCAGAAATGAGAGAAAAAATGTTTGAATATTTGACAAGGTTGACTTTTGTTTCATGTTTATTAAAGAAGCTTTGTAGTTTTGGGTAACTGTCGCCTGTTATTCTAAAAGGAACAGGTATTGATTATAAAGCTGTAATTCCCTATCATCATCTGCCTAGCCTTTTCTCAACTATGTTGGGGTCGGCTTCCAGTCTAACCGGATGCAGCTGAATACCAGTATTTTACATGGAGCGACTGTCTATCTGACCTCCACAACCCAGTTACTGGGTAATACGCCTATACCCCTTGGTAAGACTGGTTGTCAGACTTTCGGGCTTCTGACTACCCGTAACGACTGTCAAAGATCCGCGAATGACAGCCGGGACCCATGGAAGGGTCTCGGTATGTAAAGATGGTCACCCATCCACAGACCAACCACAGCGAGGGTAGCTTAACCTAGGTCGATCGACCTGTGCGGCTGTTATTATTTAGCCACGGACCCCGCTTTCCCTAATGACATATAAGGTACCCACAGTAATCTGGCACTATACAATAGTGTTCTAATCAAGAAAAGTCCAATTATAATAATCTATACTAATAATAAAGCTGAAGAGTTTGTCTGTTTGTTTGAACGCGCTAATCTCTGGAACTACCAGTCGCATTTAAAAAAATCTTATTGAATTTGATAGCCCAATTCTTCAAGAAGGCTATAGGCTGCTTAACATCACGCTAGATCCTTTAGGAGCCGAGCAAAATGAAAAAAAGTCAGACAGAACGCTAAGCAATAACGAAGTAATGGCGAAAGCGGGGCAAACGATGCGATGCGACGCCGACGGGGTGGGTCGCATCGCGGGAACAAGAAATTTCACACAGACGAAGTCACAGGCAGAAGCTAGTTATAAATATGGCCCCCACTGCATGGCGTCAGCTTCATGGTACGAGTTTGCTTGCACCCATAAGACCAAAAAATACCGCTAAGATCTCATAAACACACCACATTATGGTATACATGACAAAAAGTACCACTGTATTTTAATTAGTGAACGTCTTCTTATCTCCACCAACCTCATAAATCATAAGTTATAACCATGTGCATTAAGTTACTAATGCATCATAATCACAAAGAAATTTTCAACAAAAAAAGAAACAACTCGAATTCTCATTACCGCAGCGAAAATATAAACTCCAAAAATCAAATACTCAAAAACGATATAGCCAGACGAAAAAAATAGAAGATTTCGCCTATCAATACCTGTTCACAGGCCATATGCTCAAATCTTAAGCTCGCCCCCATTGTTAAAACCGTAAAGAAAAAAAAAGAGAATCTCCGAAACATCTGGCGTTCAACACCCTCTATACCCACCCCCGACATGAGACAGACGTGTATGGAACGCCTTTGAGTGAAAGAGACCGAGCTAACAAAGCGCCCTAGGATTGAGGAAAAAAATCAAATGCGCCCGCGCCGTTCTCGTTCCGTTTCCGAATTCAAATTTTTTGATTTCATGAAGATGGTACGTACTGGCTTGTTTAGTATTATGAATTGTTTCGTAAATATGTTGATGGTTCTTGCAATCATTATGGATTATGTCTGAAAAAAGTTTATAAGCATAACTTTTTGCTTTGGCTGCGTTAGGTTTTTTCTTCTCAGAGTAGTCAAATAGGAAACGCCGACCTCATCTAGTTTTTAAAATATGATTGACGTGTAAAAGTGTTTGTGCAAACCTACTTACAGAAATAAAATCATTTTTCATGCTTAGCAGTAGCGCTTGCTTGCGCCTAGAAGACCAACGAGACAGCACCACTATTAACTAGACCATTTAAACTACTTGAATCTCCAAGCCACCAGAAGGTTTATAATAATAGTATTTACTAACCAAAATATATTTTAGCCCCAGTAGAAAGCTGTACATAAGACATCAAGACAGGTTGGCTAACAAAAGAAATTCAATCGAAGCTAACAGCAATTTTATACAATTAGGGTATCAATCTGAACTTAGCACGCAATGTCTGAGAGAGCTATTAACATTCTTCGCAAAACGCAGGGGCCCAAGATGGCCGTGGAAGGACCTAGCCAAAAACTTATATGAAATGCTTTACCTTCTCTTGTATCGGCACAAACGTATATGAGAATAGCTTATGCCTTGGTATATTAGCAAGGGGACGACATCTACCGTGACATCTACCAACCCGCACTGGGCTCGATTTCAGCCCTCTCCCTCTCGAAGAGTGGGGGCCTGTATTCCAGCAGTGAGAAAATTATAGGCTGATTATGCTAAGGGGGCGGAGCTGACTGATGGTTCGGCGACTATAGATAAATATAGTCCAGAGTCCTGCGGGGCAACTGCGTAACACATTATCAATCGGAATCGGTTTCATTTTGACAGTTCAACAACATTCATTGCGTTCTTTACGTGTTGAGCTGACAAATTTTTCGAACTTATGAAGCAATGGATTAGCAGTTTGCTTCAAAATGATTCAGATTCCGATCGATAGTGTGTTACGCAATTAGGGTGCTGTACGTGTGATCTAGCTAGATTGATCTGGTAGTTTGGTACATGAAATAGTCTAAGAAAGCTGTTGTATAATGACTTTGTTTTCAATTAGTGTTGACAAAATACTTTATTAACCGCACTAGAGCGGGTGTAAGTTGTATTACACTTTGCAGCTTATGTAGGGTATTGAAACATTTATTTTCCCATTCCAGGGCGAAGATCTCTACTCTCCTTCCACCTCTTTCTCTTTCCTCTCTTTTGTCGCATTTGTGATATTTGTCGCTTTAGGGGACCATTTGTATCGTTTACAAAGCGGGCATAGCTGTACATTTGCATTCCGAGTTTGGAATCGCTTAATATCGGTACTTTTGAAGCTGAAATCATCAGGCTGATTTCACGGATTGCTAGTTTTGTCATTGACTAAGCTAATGTCATGATGAGCCGGCCATGCGTTTATGTAGCAACTTCGTTCGCATCTTTACTAATTATGTTTCTAAAATATAAGCAGCCTAACGTTACTACTTCTTTTTTTTGTGCCTACTACGATCCTGTGTTGGTCGAAATAAACGATTTATTAAGTATTATATATTATTATGTTACTCCTTATAACATCAGCTATCTGCCAGTGAAAGATCCGTCAAAATCGGTCCAACCGTTTTGGAGATTAGCTGCAACACAAAGACAGACAGACAAAAATTTTAAAAAATTATTTGTTGGTACCGTATGAACTTTCATATGCATTTAGTAAGAAGCGGTTATTTGGGACTTTACAAACAGACACAATTTTATTTATTTTTATAGATGTATAGATATTGCATAATAATCCATGGCCTTGCAAATTACTAGTAGGTATTTTTATAGCTTGTATCACATACCTAGTCGAACATACCTTTATTTGCATCGTCACTGAGGTAGTGGTGGCCCAGTGGTAATGGCCGCGACTTACGGAGTTGTAGGTCGTAGGCTCAAACCTAAACTGCTCTAAAAACGGTGAAGAAAAACATCGTGAAGAAACCGGCATGTCCTCGAACCAAAAATTCGAAGACATTTGACATCTACCAACCCGCACTGGGTCCGCGTGGTAGATTACGGCCCACTCCCTTTCACAGAGAGGAGGCCTGTGTCCCAGCAGTGGGAATATCATACGCTGATTATATGTATGTATATATGTTGCTTACGTCACTTTGTCCTCATATCTTCTTTCGAGTCGAACAACTCCTTGACATAACTACTTACTAAATACTTACTAATGTAATATGTTTTTCTTTTTTCAGGTAAGTCCTCAATCGTTAATTCTCTAAGGTATGGTATCATTAAGCTGTGCTCGTAAGGATGCAGGCAGACGTACTGCGATACTACTGTTAGCACATCCGGTGATACTGTGCAAGTTATAAGAGGTAGCGAGTTACCTTACCTTCGGAGAGTGTGGGCGAGTGAAATCACGCTGTTTTAGAAAGGTGAGAATTTAAATATTTATAATCTAATTTATATTACAGTCTGTTGTGAGTTCTTTTTAGTGTTGCATTTTGTAAAAGACCTAAGTTAAACGTTTAAGCCGCGCTTACTAGGCGTCTTACATCGAATTCTATTAATACTTTGGTTATCGCAATTTTTGGGTAAGATGGATTTCAGATGGGTCCAACTTTCGCGTTGGTCACATACTATTATACAAATATCAGAATCACAATATTTATGTGTACTTAATAATTATTATTATTAAACATTTGACAACAACTAACAATTTGGGCCAATTATAGGCTTATAGGTACTAATTAATTGAAATATTTATGCGTTACAAAAATGTGGGCAGTACTGTTGAGACAATTTTATGCGAGACTCCAATAATTAGTCTATTATGACAGTGTTTATTGGTGATTGGCAATAGACGCGAACAGATGTCCTGTGACTTAAACGCTGGGTATGCTTAACATATCCGGTGCGTACGGCCAAGGTGTAAGCAGACGCGATAGTAGACGTTGTGTTGTGTGTATTGACAAAAAGTGCATCCTTCTAATGTCAGCAAAATCAGAGTTGTTAAAATATTAGTCTAAATATGCTGTTAGCTCTGTAATCATGTCATTTGTTAGCAAGCTATCCTCAAGATTGCCTGACTAGGTACAATTGTTTTTTCAAAGTCGCGCACGTAATTTCAAAATACGCCAGAATTCCATCGCAATAGAATTAGCATCCCGAAAGGTAAGAGAATCACCTTTTTTTTGTGGTGGTGCTGATGCGCTGCGGATTATCGAAACGGTTTGTGATGACGGAATTAGGCCATTAAGAAACGCCATCTTCTAAACAATTTCATCTACCATCATTATCTACATCAACTCTCTCCGCTATAGCTCCCAGCTTGCCCCCCATTCCGATACACTGGCGCTCGGGGCGATAAAACGCTGTTTCGATTCCCCGTGTCGGAAATAGCCCCGGTCAAGAACCTGCGCGAAAAATTCGCTCATTCTGCGCGTACGCGTGTGCGCAATGTGTGCTAGTGTGTGTGTGCGCGCTTTGTTGTTCTTGGTGCGCTGGAGTGGGGAAATGTTTGCGTGGAGTGTGATACTGATAGGTTTTGAGTAGGCTAGTTTGGGAGGATGTGATGAAGAGTGCTTGGTAGACAAAAAGTTTTGTGTACTTAACCCTCGATTACCGGTATCTCGAAATCACCGGCTATGATACTTTAATATTTTTCCACAACGAACATCAGGCAGAAGGCTCAAAATTGGAATATGTGACGGATAGGGGATGAAGGGTCTCATAACTGACTCTTATATTCTCATAAATGATTTTTTATGTAATGGTGATTTGCATGTATTTATATTGGGACGTGCTGCCCGAGTTAATAAATAAAAATAACGATTTCGCCAAACTGCCAATTCGAAAAAATGCAATCACAAAAATTTTGCTACACAAATTCGAAAGACTATCCAAGGCGCTTACTATAAAATTTAAAATCATTCGTCAGTGCCTTGGGGCCATCAGCTCATAATAAAAAAGTTTTAGCAATGTAGGTTGCATTGCAGCTTAAAACCCCGTAACTCGAAACTATGAAAGATCTAAACATAGCAACTTAAACCCATTGATATAAACTCCTTTCTTTCCACACAAACTTGGCTCATGTTTACGAAACAGCTCGGTGTGCGATTGATACGACACTTACATGAACACACACACACAGACACATTCCTATATAGACGGGGCACGCGATCCGAATGAATGGCGAGATCTCTTTGTTTTTATTAGTGCTGCGCCTGAGTTGCGGGGTGAACTCGGTTTAAGGCTGCCTGCCCACTAGGAAAATATTAAGCATTTAAATTCCATTTAATCATGGGAATTTTGTGATAAATCTATTCATTGATGATTGTAGACGGACAGCCTAAGTTCTTAGGTATTTCTTTTGATTGGATGGATAATATTATGCTTAGAAAGGGGGTGACTACCGAGATGACGGCTAATAGAGAAGTATGGAAGAAAAATACATTTTGCGCCGACCGCAAATAAATTGGGATAAGGGATACATCTCAATGTGTTGTAGTAAGATCAGAAGACTAGCTAGGTTAATTAAAAAAGTTGATGAGTACACAGTACTTGGTGAATCTGTTTGGATCTTGTAACTCTAAAAAGATATAATTGATTTATAGTATGACATAATTTTGCAGGCAAAATGCTTTATTCATAAAAAAATAAAACCAAACGCAACTGATTTTCCAAAGAGAAATATTTCAAACTAGCTTCTGCCCGCGACTTCGTACGCGTGTAACTTGTCCCCCCGACCCACCCCGTGGCATAGCATCCTCAGTCCGCGCTATTACTTCGGTTTTGTTTACCGTTCTTTCTGACCTTTTCATTTTGCTCGGCTCCTTGGGATGTTAGCATGATGTTATATCAAGAATTGGGCTATCAAATGCAAAAATAATTTTTCAAATCCGATTGCTAGTTCCAGAGAAATAGCGCGTTCAAACGAACGAACTCTTCAGCTTTATTATTAGTATCCTAACTATAATGCGAAAGTAAGTCGATTTGTTTGTTTGTTACCTTTTCACGCCTAAACCACTGAACCGATCATCCTGAAATTTTGCATATACGTTGTCAGGTGTACAGAAACGGACATAGGGTTGTCCCGAAAAAGAAGTGCTGTTCCCGAGGAAAACAACAATGACGTTATTATGATAATACATGACGCCACGTGTCTTTCGAATCATGATTGAATTATATTAGAAACTTTAGAGCTTAGAGTTTAACGCGGATGAAACCGCGTGGCACAGCTAGTTGATACATACACTGCCAATCAGGAATAGCATCTATGAACTCTATTCAATTTAGCTTTACTACTATCTCCTATATTAGTGCGTCTAAAATCAACTGAAATCAATTCACAGGGAATCTTAATCTAAATTCTATGAAAGGTGGGAACGTCTTCCCCCCATCACCCTTGATCAAAAACCCCATATGTAACATGAGTAACTATAATCACAAGCAAACAAGACGCTCAAATATTAGCACTGACTCACTTAGCACGTGTCGATAAGATAATACTGTATGAGTAGGTGAACAGGAGCGAAGGTGTTGGACTGTTGGTGGAACTTGTGAAATTCATTTTTTATTATTGAGAAATCCGGGGCTTCTGGCTAAGTAATAACAGCCGCACGTGTCGATTGATCAGCTTAAGCTACGCTTGTACGCGGTTGGACCGTGGATGAGTGACCATCTTTACATACCAACACCTCTCCGTGTCTCGGAAAGCACGTTAAGCCGTTGGTCCCGGCTGTCATTCGTGGATTTTGACAGTCGTTACAGAACCTCAGAAGCCCGAAAGTCTGACAACCAGTCTTATCAAGGGGTATCGTATTACCCAGTAACTGGGTTGTGGAGGTCAGAATTCAGATAGGCAGTCGCTCCATGTAAAATAATGGTATTCAGCTGGAAGCCGACCCTAACTTATTTGGGAAAAGGCTAGGCAGATGATGATTATTGAGAAATCCGTGGTCATAGCGCGAGCGTTAGGAAAGGTTTGAGTGTGAATGTGAATAGCTATACGAGTAGAGGAAGACTAAAGAAACGATTGCACGGATGGATTACATAATTATTTGAATGAAGATTACTTCTGCCTAACTCTTCGGGGTTACAAGCGCGATGGTTTGTTATGTGTGTGCAGGACTAGAGCTGGAAATAGAGAACAAGAGAGAGAAGGAAGAAATATTATAGAAGCATGAAAAGAAATATTAAAACTATAGGCCGACCGCTTAACTGTGACGTTGTCTGAGGTAGCTGCGCGGTGCGGGAGGGGTGATAGTTGTCACAAGTTGACGAATCACTGAGCTCTCGCATCACGTCACCACACCCCTCCCGCACCGCGCTGCTACCTCAGGCAACGTCTCAGTTAAGCGGTCGGCCTATAACTTTAGCCCAAGTATTTTTAGTCCAGCAGTTCACCGCGATAGCCAGAAGCGAAAAGATATAGTAAATTTAAGCAAAGCAAACTGAACCCTGACACGGGGAACTCTCAAAAATAAAGATGACACCTTGAACTTATAGCTACAAGTTCCCAATATACCCATAATGATGTTACATAACTCTCACGGTGGTGCGTATGAAACATGATATCCTGATAGCTGGCAGTAGAATATAAATGTGCCCATTATAATAGGTGGAAGAATATATTGCTTGACAATGATCATGAGACGGTACTAATGATTCTCGAGTGCTTAGGAGGTGAGAGATTTCTAGGCGAGTTTTCTTCTTATAATGTTGTGAATAAGACGAGCCAGTCAGCGTTCTTAGTAGGGCTCACTGGATAGGGTGCGCTCCGAATTATTTATATCGTCATTCAAGAAGGCTCTGTGATTGTTCCTCTGTAGTCTGAGCTCGTTTTGTGTTGTAGGTGTAGCTTTCAGGCAAATCCGATGTTGTATACAGTCTGTTAGGTTAAACGAGGGACATACATTAAGGGAGTGTAGTACCCATGAAAATTAAGAACTTTTACTAAGAGACCAACACTGAAATCGAGAAAATAAAACCAGCCGCTCTATAAACAGCTGTTTTTTAACCGACTTCTAAAAAAGGAGGAGGTTCTCAATTCGAATGTTTGTATTTTTTTTTTTTTTTAGGTTTGTTCGCGCATAACTCCGTCGCTTGCCAACCGATTTGAAAAATTCTTTTTTTGTTGGAAAGGGTATACTTCCCAAATGGTCCCATAGTCAACAAGTCGGGATCTGATGATGGGATCTTAGAGAAATCGAGGGCAACCCTCAAATTTTATAGGCTCGCTTATTGTTTTTCGCATATATTATGAAGTATCTTGTGTATTTGCGTATGGTTGTCACCATCTCAGGTAGCTGAGCTGATGATGGAAGGTACAACTTCTTAACAGTAAGAAGTTACTCGAACAGGCAAGGGTCCCGTTTTAGTAAATTATTTTGATGTTTGGTATGGATAGGGCATTTGCCACATTTGGTCTCATGATCATCATGTCATGACCTGATGCTGCATCAGGATAGTCTGCAGAGTGCCTAACTCCTCGACAACTAACAGCAGATATGTCGTGTTTAGGCTCATTGAAAAGGGCTCGATGTGTGGATAAATGTACTGTTAATGAGGAACACGAGAGAGACCTGATGTTGAAGCCAGGAGCATCAGAAAAAGTACAAACCTTGAAATTACAGCACCGTAGTCGTGTTTGGGCTCATTTTAAACAGGACTAAATTATAAGTTCAATGCAATGTTGACATAAGTCTGGCCTGATGCTGCAGCCAGGATTATCAGCATCTAGTCTAATTAATGAATAAGGTATGCTTCAGAGGTGGTCCCATATAAATTTTATGAACTTTGCTTGGGTAGTTTTGGAATTAGATTCAACAATACGTTTGTTTTCCACTTAGTTTATATTGATGATGTTTATCTTCCTGTCACTAATATTCACATAGCAATTAGTGTTATATGAATTTGTATTATGGGGTAGGTACAACTAAAAAGCGAAAAATAAAAACTTTTTTACAAAAAAAAAACAACCGACTTCCAAAAAAAACACTACAAAGTGAAAAATAACTTTAATTTCGGAAGTCGGTGTCAAAAAAACGAAAATGTGGAACCAACGACACCGACTTCCAAAATTAAAGTTATTTTTCACTTTGTAGTGTTTTTTTTGGAAGTCGGTTGTTTTTTTTTTGTAAAAAAGTTTTTATTTTCTTCAGATTTTGGAGTCCACCCCGTATTAAAAGTTGTTCATTATCATGAGTACTACACTCCCTTAAAGTATGTCCCTCGTTTAACCGTTCACACTGCATATAGGTACAAAGTGACCTTCTAAGACCCTCAATTTTGGTTTAATTAAGTTTAGATTTGATAAAATAAAAACTACCTGGCAAATAATAAATAATGAAACAGGTAGGAAAAAACAGCGTAATACTGAATTTAATTTAGAGACTGCACATGGCCCCATCAACTCAGATGTAGAAATAGCTCAGGAATTTGAAAACTTTTTTGCTAATATTCCCATTAAAACTACTGAAGCTTTAAATTCATCCCCCACGCTTTCTGCTGCCTTACTTAAAAAGAATGTAAAGGCATGCCCTTTGGAGTTTAGGTTTCAGCATACAAACCCCCAGGCTGTTATAAAAGCTTTTAAAGATCTTAAAATTAAATCAACAGAAGATCTCTGGGGAATGTCTGTAAAAGTATGTAGATCTTTTATCGAAACCATTGCACCCTATTTAGCTTTCATATTTAACACCAGTGTTGACCAAGGAGTCTTTCCAGATCTTATGAAACATAGTAAAGTAGTACCACTGTTCAAATCCGGTGATAGTAAAGAACCCAACAATTATAGGCCTGTGTCAATTCTGCCAGTTCTCAGTAAGGTGTTTGAAAAGTTGATGCTCAATCAAATGTTACGTCACTTTAATAAAAATTCCATCTTTCATGAACACCAGTACGGTTTCACCAAAGGGCGTTGCACTACTGACGCCGGTGTTACCCTAATAAAGAACATTTTTAACGCCTGGGAAGAAGCACAAGATGCCATTGGAATCTTTTGCGACCTCTCTAAGGCGTTCGATTGCGTAAACCATGAGACACTTCTGATGAAACTGGAGCACTATGGGATTAGAAAAACAGCACTTGATTTGCTAAGATCATACCTGAAAGATAGAAAGGTTAAAGTTCAAGTAAACGGCGTAAACTCTTTGGGGTCTGAAATGACAATGGGCGTTCCTCAAGGTTCGATATTGGGTCCATTCCTTTTTTTAGTTTACATTAATGATTTACCCCAATTACTTCAAAATCAACCGAAGATGGTGTTATTTGCTGATGACACATCGCTGATCTTTAAAATAGACCGACGGTCACAAAATCTTGACGACGTGAATAACTCTATTCTTCAGGTCCAAGATTGGTTTACGGTAAATAATTTAGTACTAAATGAAAAAAAAACCAAATGCATTAGATTTAAATTACCGAATGTTAAAAGTAATGAATGTGACGTCATATTGAATGGCCAAAAACTAGAATTTATTCATCAGGCAGTTTTCCTAGGAATCACGCTAGACGAGAAATTACAATGGGGACCTCATATAACATCTATTGCGGGGCGGCTCAGCTCGGCCGCTTATGCTGTTAGAAAGATAAGACAGTTAACAGATGTAGAAACCGCACGTTTGGTCTATTTTAGTTACTTCCACAGTATTATGTCATATGGTATTTTACTATGGGGTCGGGCTGCTGACATTGAATCCATTTTTATTTTACAAAAGAGAGCTGTCAGAGCCATTTACAATCTACGTCGCCGCGAATCTCTTAGGGAACTATTTAAAAAGGTTAATATCATGACGGTACCTTGCCAATTCATTTATGAAAATATTATGTACGTTAGAAAAAATCAACATCTTTTTAATAAAATAAGTGATAGACATAATTTTAATACTAGAAATAAAGATAAATTAGATCAACCTTTTTTCAGATTATCTAAAGTACAGACATCTTTTATGGGGTACTGTGTTAAATGCTACAACAAAATACCTTGTGACATATTGCAATTAAATGAAAGAAAATTTAAAACTCATATTAAAAGTACACTTTGTAAACAAGGATATTACAAATTAGAAGATTACATCCAAGATAAGAATGCTTGGAAACATGCTGGTCCTGCTCCATAGGACAATCTAGAGTCTAGACAAAATCAAACTGGTCGCTAATTTAATTTATATATTTTTTTATGACATTAGTTTTACTTTTTGTGGCTACAGTAACTCACACACTTGTTAAAATTATATAAAAATAATCTACTTTAACAATAGTTGTAAATATGTGAGCACCATGTATCTATCACATAATTGATTTACCTGTCATTGCTTTATTTTTAATTCTTTTTACCTTTTGTTGGCAGACTAATTTTTATTCTAGATGCATCGTCTTCACATATAATTATTATAATTAATGTACCTATACAGAACTTGTAAAACATTTTAAAAGAGTAACGGTGGAGTTTCTTGCCCATTCTTCTCCATACGAAAACTACCTTTTGGAATGGGCGACTAGAATCAATTGTTATTACTATAATTTTTGACGTTCAAAAGTGCCTTTACTGTGCCTAATTGAAATAAATGATTTGACTTTGACTTTGACTTTGACTTTAGAGATGCCTGGGATTAATTCTAGCAATTTTAATTCTGTGAAGTCCTTGGTTTCGACCTGAGACTGAAGAGTCTAGAAAAAGTGTAGCAATAGCGTTCCAAAGTCAAAGCATTTATTTCAATTAAACCATTTGCAAGCACTTTTGAATTGTCAAGGAGACGGCCAGTTAGTCAGAAAGTTGAAGCTAAGTAGTTGCCCGTTCCAAAACGTAGATCTCTATAAAGAAGGACGGGCATGAAACTCCACGGACACTCTTTTATTTAAATCATGTTTGTTAGTACAAAATCCTGGTTCCTTAAAAACTATATTTGTTTCTGTTTCTACACATCATATTCACAAAATGTTCACTCATCTCAACCTCCCAAAACACATGGTAGCGCGTCAGAGCACAAAATTCACGGCGCAACGGTATCGATATGCAAATATTTCGGCCAGGTGGCTCGTCCCGACGGCAGGCTAATTATACCGGTCACGTGGCGACGTCTTCTCTGCTCTGGAGGTAGGCAGAGGTCTAGGGCAAAGACTTGGCGGCAAGTGGCAATGTCATTCGGAAAAAATTTGGTATGCTATAAGAGTCTGGATGGACTGTGTGAATGTTGAATGATGATATGGTTAGAAAGGAGGGGACCACCGAGATGATGAGTAATAGAGAAGTATTTTTGGAAGAAAAATACATTTTGCGCCCACAAAAAATAAATTGGGATTAGGGAGGAGAATGATGATGATATAAGAGCCTGGATGGCTGACGATATCTCATGTCAACTGTAACCTTTATTCAGTTTTTACCATTTATTTACTAATTTTATAGTATCGATCTTGTGGCACTAACTTATAAGAATAGTTACTAACATTTTAAATAATTGTAAATTGGCCAAAAAAATGGCCTTGGGCTGGCCAGTCAGTCCCGCTGGCAATCGTATGTAAGCTTATGTTTTAAAGCAGTTTTAGACTAATCCCTCTTTCTGTGAGAGTGTCTCTTCCAGTATCTGTACAAGAGGACGCTGAGCAGCAGCTATTCTCAGACAAAAGAAAAAAGTCTTTGAAAATCGTGACTTTTCGAACGTCATAATTACAAAAAACAGCCACCAAAACAGCCCAGCCTTCACTGCTTCCTAGAGATAATTTTCGCTCTGTATGACTCCCACTAACAGTGAGAAAGAAAGGCAATCTATTCTAAAACCTCGCGTTGGAAGTTAACACATACGCAACAGAAGTTCTAACTTCAGACCTAGCCTAAACATTCGAGCCAGTTACTGTATTTTCAACTTTATTTCAACAAACGTAAATTTCCTTATGCAAAATTGTCAAATTAGACGCGGGTTTAACGTCAGTTTTTGTAATAAGAACTTTAACTTTGTCGGATTATAGTTCGAAATTTAAAAATGGTTCGATGGTTTAAACTTGGGTCTAAAGATAAACCTTGTTTTATAATAAGGCCGTTAGAATTTATGACTCTGCCCAACTGTTAAATAATATTAACATCTTTATTGATACGATATCACACTACTACTACAAATTAAATTGACATATACCCATATCTACGTACATCAACACAATCCAGGCAGATGTTCCAAGACCTGACAGTCGAGTCGATTGAGATGTACCGCGCTCAGTAACGCTAGCTTTTAAAACAATGCATCCGGTTTGTAAACCAACCCTGTTTTGACTAGAATACCCTGAGGTATGTGACTGGTTACCTTTTAAGGGCTGGTATTTAGAGGGTGGTTAGCGTGAGATGAAAGATGACGTGGCTAGAAAGACTAGAGCTCTATTGAGAATTACCTTCAGAAAACAAAACTCGATACAAAAGAAGAAAGAAAAATTGTTTATTCTGCACAAACAAAACGCACATTACCATAAAAAAAGACATAAAATATACACATACAAAATACTCAAAAGCCTCGTACTCAAGCATATAAAAAGTTGTCAATTTTGTCCTTTGCTTGATTATGATAGATGGCGTCACCAGCAGAAGCAGTTAACTTGAAAATTACTTGAAACCGTAGGCTATGGTAAAAGACACCAGTCTGGTTTACCAGCTCACCAACCGACCTAGCGCGATCCACAGTGACAAGGTCTGGTATTTAGAGGGTTAGCTTGGTGGCCAGGGGACGGTTATCTACGTGATGAAAGTAGATGTGGCTAGAAAGAGGGTGACTACTGAGATGACGACTAATAGAGATTCGTGGAAGAAGAAGATATGCTGCGCCGGTAGGAGGATGATAAATGGGTTGATCTGCGACTGTGAGGTTGAGTCGAACTTTGTACGATTTTAGTCCTTCCTGTCTGAGACAGGAAGGACTAAAATCGTACAAAGTTCGAGAGCAGAATACTGATTAACCTTGATAGTCGTTATGAGGATTCAGCAGAAGTCCATAAGTCTCCCAACTGTTCTTTCCGTATGTTTTCGGTGTTCCCCAGAAACTGGCAACTGGCGACCCGTAGACCCGCGTTTCTATGAAGAAAAAGAAATATTTATTCTTTCCATAGCAAGCAACGGAGAGCAAATTTGAAAATCAATATAGATTCTTGTCTAAGTCCAATGTGATTTAGACTATTTGACACTTGTTGAGAAGAAAATTTTCTACCCCCAAACACAGACCCAAGTGTCAAAAGTAAAGAATAATAATTGGTCGTCATGATTGACATTGTAGACTTTTGTTGACTGAAGAATAGAAACATTTCTTCTCTTCATCGCCATGTTAAGAAGGTAGAAATCTTTTTACCATCTGTCATTTTGTCTATTCTTCTGTCGACAAAACCCGTTGCGGTTAGTGGAAGTGCTCAGGTGCTGTTCGTCCAAGTGCGGTTCAAATCAGTGCTCTGAGTGGAATACTTCGTTTCTACGGTGTTCAGGTGTGCTGGTAGTTTAAATAAAATCTTTTGTTTAGAATCCATGTCTACGCATCCATTTAACTGCAGAATTGCAAATCGCTGTTACTGAATACAAAACATGTCCAGATGCGCAGAAGCTGACAAAAAAATAATCTAAATGCATTTTTTTTGGCCCCATTTATTTAAATTTTTATTCAGCAACACCGATTTACACTTTTAAGCCATATAAATCTTCAAGTTTTTCTTGAGTCGACCTCTTGATAGGAAATGTCGAGTTAGACAGGTTTACCGGTATGTTTTAGACTTTTTAATGCTGTTGGCGATTTTGACATGTTGTTCTTCGATATTGTGTTATTTCTAGAAATATCGATATTTTATTTTCTTTTTTTCTGACGTCAGAGGTTTTTGTCATTTTGCATTATTCACAAATGTCGTGAAACATGGTTCTTCAATGTGACACCACATTGAAGAACCATGTTTGTTGTGTTCATTTTTTTTTTGTTGCTGAATGGGCACGCTCTTGACTTCGGTCACGCCTGATGGAAAGCGATGGATGAGGTTTATGATGGAACGAGTGTGCCCAGAAGAAGCCTAAGGCACTGGAACTCCCACGCATCGACGAAACACAGCAGGCTGCTTGACGCCGGAATCCGGTAAGAGGGTGGTCGCAAATCAGGCGGACGTTAGCCCAAGGGAAGAATTGGCCAGTCAAATAAGGTGTTGAGTGTGACTGTCCAGGATGCGCCGAGGCTCGGTTTAGTTGAGTAACTGACAGAACAAACTGCGCTACACGAGGAGGCTTCTTCATGCATCCCAAAATTTTGCAAAAAAGAAACTGAAAACTAGACTATTGTTGACTCCATAGCCCTCTCAACCCTAAAATTCATACATACCAACTCAATTTAAACCCTACCATGCAAAAACTTCGATCCAAGCTCCCTGCTGTCTCCCTAAAGCCAACAAGCGTGATAAGTATAAGTGAAACTAAATAAAAAGCACATAACACGGTGATTGGTTGGGGCGGCAGGTGTGCTAACTGAATCCTGTTTCTGTGTGCGAGTTGCGCAGGAGTGGATTAAGACGCGGGCAAGGTTTTACATGTTATTGTTAGCCGGTATTAGGGGGAGGTGGACTTGTTTGAAGAACTGGGTAAATTGTAGAATTTGATGAGGGGAACGGGATTTAGCAAGAATATTTGTTTAATTTATGCTCTGTCTCTTTAGTCTTCGATCTTCATATCAGCAGAAGTTTTCTGTGAACAGCTCGTCTATCTATGTACTAGCTTCTGCCCGCGACTTCGTCCGAGGGATATTTCAGCTCCCGGTCCATCGCGTCGCATCGCATCGCCCGCTCGCACTATTACTTACTTCGTTTTAGCTTAGCGTTCTTCCTGATTATTTTGGATTTTGCTCGGTAAAATAAATAATAATAATAATCATTAGAATCTACAATACAACTTCTTAAGTTCTAATTTGCCCCAAATGTTATGATTTCATGAAATAGTCATTCGATAGGATAATATTAACTTAGATGTATTGATGATTTTGAGGGTTATAAGTATATAATTAAATATTTCATATCGCTCATTTGGAGACACATCGACGTAACTGCTTCTTTTTTTTTTAACCGACTTCAAAAAAGGAGGTTCTGTATTCGACCCGTATGTATGTATGTATGTATGTTTGTTTGTCCGCGATTTTCTCAAAAACTAATGAACCGATTTTGATAATTCTTTCACTAATGTGATCTACATACTTTCAGGAAGGTTTTAGTATATAATACATTATATAATTATTCTTATGTACGATGTTATATGCATAAATGTACTGCATCTCCGGCATTTCTATGCGAATTTTGATGATTCTTCTAGTCGGTGTCTTCAATTCCTCAATGCACTATTGTTATTTGAATTTGTGTGGAGTAGGTACAACTAAAAAGTGAAAAATAAAAACTTTTTTACAAAAAAAACAACCGACTTCAAAAAAAACTACAAAGTGATAAATAACTTTAATTTCGGAAGTCGGTGTCAAAAAACGAAAATGCGGAACCAACGACACCGACTTCCGAAATTAAAGTTATTTATCACTTTGTAGTTTTTTTTTAAGTCGGTTGTTTTTTTTGTAAAAAAGTTTTTTTTTACGTTTGCTTTACTAACGTAAATACGCTTTCTAAGTGCTTTGGCATATTTAACAAATTTTTGGGATAATATACCTTTACGTTGTTGTTTCTCCAAATGAGCGATATATTTAGATCAATACTAGCTGCGCCCCGCGGTTTCACCCGCATAAGTTTCGATACCGTGGGAATATCGGGATGAAAAGTATCCTATATGTTAATCCAGGGTGTCGGCTACCTCCATACAAATTTTTATCAAAATTGATCCAGTCGTTTGAGCGTGAAGAAGTAACAAACATATAAACACACACACTCACTCGCAAACTTTCGCCTTTATAATATTAGTGTGATTGTAACCAGATACTGACTTGCAAACTGCAAAAAACGTATGAAAATATTAATTTTCCGGGCTACTATGGCGCTTAATTTATCGACGTTCTTGAATATTTTTTTTAGGAGACCCTGATCATCCGTCATTGAAAACACTACACAATACAATTAGTAGTACATACATACTTATATCTCGTCTCGTGGACACCACATAATCATGTTAGTACTTCACATTCATATTGAAATGATATACAAAGGATACGTACGGCTTTATACACGTAAAATTAGCCTTTATGTCTATTTGAATAAAGTTGATGTTGGATTAACTACGGTTTTTAATTTTAAAGCCGAATGCAACCCTTTTATTCAATTATTTTAATTATTTAACTGATTTATGGGTTCCGTACGTTGGAAAAACCCTCATTTGTACGACTTTACTTACCTTCATACCGATATCATAGCTAAGACTTCGGTTCGGCTAAACTTTTATCACAATCAACTGCTAAACATCGACTCTCCCAAAATGCCCAAAGGTATTTTCCAGCCGCTTCGGCCGCGTGTAGGTCGAAAATTATCACACGGGAACGATCTACCGAGATAAAAGTATCCTATGTGTTAATACAGGTTATACACTACCTGTGTGCCAAATTTCATCCAAATCCGTTGAGCCGTTTTTGCGCGATTCGGTAACAAACATCCGAACATACAAACTTTCACATTTATTATTACTAGGACTTCTTTACCCCAACTTCCTTCCTCAGTTTTCAGTCCTTCAAGCCGAAGAAAATCCTTTACTGGACTCGACCTCCAAAACGTCAAAAATTTGTGATCCCACAAAACTAGTCACCAGCAAACCCCACGGGTCCCAAACACCATAATTTAAATGGTAATCCAATGAAAGGCGAAGTTGAACGACCGTGACACAAAAAGACGCGAGGGCCAAGGGGTCCGTTTGAATAGCGAATAGTGTTCAGGACCCCTGCGCGCGCGCCGGTGTAGCAAGGAGGAACGCTCGTAGATAAAATGTCGTATGTATGCTACGTAGGGGGTTTTGGAGATATGGTTTTTCTTTTAAATTGACCAAGGACGCGCAGGCTCGCAAACATAGAAGGAGTAGAATGAGGACTTTGCAGACTTACGAGTCTTTACTTTGTATAATTATTTCATCACCACCGCTCTCAAAACGGTGAAGGAAAACAAACAGCTCCAAAAATTCGAAGACATGTGGCATCTACCAACCCGCACTGGGCCCGCGTGGTGGGTTACGACCCACTGTCTCGAAGAGAGGAGGCCTATGTGACTATGTCCCAGAAGTGGGAACATTATAGGCTGATTATGCCATGTTACATTGCCAATACATTTAGTTATAATTTCCTCATGTGCTAAGCGTTGCATATATAACAGGTTAGGTTGCCTCCCACACCTTAAATATAGCCTATTTATTATATTTTACGCAATTTGCGTAACTGATATCACCGTTTTAATATGTGCGTGGGAGTCCAAGGAAAACTATGAGGAAGTGTGCATTTCACTGATGAGTCTGCTAATCCTTCACTCTTGCAGCTCAAGGCTTTCGATACTATACTTATGTTTTTTATATACACGTGTTTTTGTTAATCAATCAACCTGCCTAGCCTTTTCCCAACTATTTTGGGGTCGGCTTCCAGTCTAACCGGATGCAGCTGAATACAGGTATTTTACATGGAGCGACTGCCTATTTGACCTGCACGACCTAGTTACTGGGAAATACGATACCCCTTGGTAAGACTGGTTGTCAGATTTGCGGGATTCTGACGATCCGTAACGACTGTCAACGATCCACGAATGACAGCCGGGACCAACGGCTTAACGTGCTTTCCGAGGCACGGTGTTTTTGATAAATAAACTTATTTCTCTTTCTATCAAAGTCAAATCGTTTATTTCATGTAGTATTAAAAGGCATTTTTGAACGACATGCTTTATACAGGGTCTAGTTAAATTTGCTAGCGAAACTCTGCAGAGGTGATGGGTATCGATATCTTAACACTATAAAAATTAAAACAAAAAGATTTCGAGCAGTGATGGCCCAGTGGTAACGGTCCCGGCTTCGAACCCAGGTGCTTTACTTTGAGTAAATAATTTCATCACCAGCGCTCTCAAAACGGTGAAGGAAAACATCTTCAGGAAATCGGTATACCCTAGAACCAAAAATTTGAAGACATGTGACAACTGATAGATGGCGCTGTCCGTCAAGTAAACATTGTGCTCCGATACTAATCATGACAAAAAATATAAAATAAAGTTATTTCATAGTGTATTCGTGTAAATATTAAAAAAGACAGTGTATATAGTAAGTGAAAGTGTTATCTAATAAAAACTCTCAATAATATATATGTTTTAGTGATATATTCAGTTGAACAGTATACCCTGTCAAATCTAAGTTAATTCAGTGTTTTAGTGATCTAAAAACTCAATAAAGGTCAACAATACTACAGTGGAGACATAAACAATTAAGTGTAACAAAACATTTCAACAAAAAACTCAAAACAAAAAGTGAAAAAACAAATAAAAACAATCTGTCAAACTTTTGAATATCTATTCAATCTTACCAGTAATAACGAACTTTTATCAAATCCATACCACTAGAAACGGATACATCATTTTATGTCATCTAATTAGAGCACAAATGGCTCTGTTGGTAGACGTACAGACTTCTACGTAATTGAACGCTGGTTCGAATCTCACCAACCCGGGAGTCTTTTTGTAAATTGATAAATTGTCTTCATCATTATTCCATCGAATTTGCTCGGCCAAGAGCAATAAAAAACCGAAAATGAATTTCTTCGAAAATATCACTATGCGTCGTACGCGTACTAAATCGGATTCAACTACCGTCATCAACCAATCACAAAATGACACATTCGAAGATACCGTAAACAGCCTACCCGATTTATCAAGTGATGATGTTAATAATGCACAGCAACAAATAACTAAATTAAAAGAACGAATTGACAAGCTTGTGTTGGAATTAAACAGTGCACATCAGGAAATTGAGTCACTGTCTTTGGAGAACCATGATCTTAAGCAAATAAATATTGATTTACAAAGCAAAAATGGCCTCCTCAAAGAACTTACACATAGCCCCGTTAAAAAATGCAAAAAGTCAACTCCAATTAAGATACTTCCGAAAAATAACAAACAGACACAAACAGAGCCTTTATTGATTTCTAAACAGAAAGCAGTTATGATAACGCCCTCTGACATTAAAAATAACAAACAAACACAAACAGAGCCTTTAGACATTAAAAATAAAACTAGTAGCCGTGCGTTTGAGAAAATGAAAAGCCCAAAAAAGCGAAAATTACGAATAATCAGCAACTGTAACTACATAAGTGCACTAGAAAATATAGAAAACACCTTCAGCGACCAGTTTGAATATTGCCATTATGTCTCACCAGGTAGCGGCATAAGAGAATTACTGACAAATATAACTGACAAAGTCCAAAATCTTTCTATAGACGACTACTGCATGATTATGATCGGAGAAAAAGATTTTAAAAGCTCTGAAGACTACATTGAACTAGTCAAACAAATGAGGGAATCGTTAAAACAAATTACTCACACAAATATAATAGTATGTTGTCCCACGTACGTGAGAGGGGCTCTAATTCAGAACTATCGTGTAGAACTATTTAATAATTTACTCTGCCTGGACATGCAGACCAATAATTATGCATATTTCTTTGACACAAACCGTGACCTGTCTTTGGAAATGTTTTCACATCAAACAGGCAAAGTAAACAAACAGGGAACAAAACAGATTTTTGAAAATATTTACGATCGTCTGATCATTGACATAAAAAATTATCCTATTGACACTGCTCATATTGACACGTCAGACAACAGTGATTTTTTTCGTCTATAATAGTTTAAAGATTCTTCATCAAAACATTGCTGGGCTATTAAATAAATCTGACATACTTACTGTACACCTGCAGGAGTTATCTCAGCAGAAAAGAGACATAGATATAATTTGTATTACAGAACACTTCGTAATGGCCGGACATGAGAAATTATTGAATATAACGAACTACAAGTTAGGAGCAATTTATTCAAGACCATCTCAGAAACGAGGAGGAGCATGTATTTTAGTTAAAAGTTGTATTAAATATAGAGAGCTTTTGGATGTCTCTCGTCACTCCATACCTAATGTTATTGAATGTTGCGGCATAGAACTTACGAACCAAAGTTTAATTATTATTTGTATTTATAGGCCACCAAAGTCAAATAACTTAAATGTTTTTTACGAAAAGTTAGAGATTATTCTGAAGAAGCTATGTACCAAATCTGATAAGAAAATAATCATGTCTGGGGACTTCAATATAGATAGTTAGATACGCTTAAAAGAAATAACTTGACACTAGACTTTGAATACTTTCTTTTGGGCTACAATCTTAAATTAGAACTACGACAGCCCACCAGGCTGGCCAGTAATACGTGTTTGGATAATTTTGCATGCAACTCTAAATTAAAATGTAAATCCGAAGTATTGGACTTTGCATTGTCTGATCACACTGCTCAGCTATTAGAAGTTAAGGTTATTAAATCTTATAGAATAAGTTCATGGCGGATTAAAAAACGCGACCTATCTAGTGAAAACATGACTAGATTCAAAAACTATCTAAAATGTATTTCTTTCTCTGAAATCTACCAAACCGAAAATGCTAATGAGGCATACGATTTTTTTCTAGACCACTTTCGCATGCTGTACGATCTTTGCTTTCCTTACAAATTAATAACAGTTCAGTCTAATAAGAATATCAAATGGGTTTCAAATGGTATCCGAGTGTGTAGTAGAAAACAAAGATATTTACTATGGAAATACAGACGAGAACCATCAAAATGTAATAAAAATAACTTCAGAAATTACTCGCGCAGGTTTCGGAAAATTATTAAATTAACGCAAAGAGCACAAAATAATTATTTCATTAACACCTCAAGCAATAAATCGAAAGCATCATGGCAGGTTATAGATAACAAAACCCGAATCACTGAGCCTATTTCTAAAATTAAAGTTCAAAATACTACCATTACTAATCCGACAGACATTGCAAACGCATTTAACAACTATTTTATTGACCAGACACAAAATAACATGACGAAATCACCGGACATTACGAAATTGACAAGTAACCCCAACTCAATGTTTATGCATCCAGTAGTACCACAAGATATTATGAGAGCGATACAATCATTAAAAAATAAAAGCAGTACTGGATATGATGGTATATCAACAAAGGTTGTAAAATTCGTATCAGGCGACATCGCCATTCATTTGAGTCATATACTTAACTTATGTATCAGTGCTGGAGTATTTCCGAATAGTTTAAAAACAGTTATAGTAAAGCCACTTTTGAAAAAAAACAATAAAGAAGATCTAGCAAATTATAGACCAATTGCTTTAATACCCATTTTTTCTAAGGTTATAGAGAAAGTAATTTATGACTCAGTTAATAACTTCTTAACCAAATATAATATTTTAAGTGCGGAACAAAATGGTTTCAGAAAAAATAGAGGTATAAATACGGGGGTTTACGATTTTATAAATGTCATATTGCAAAACGTGGATAAAAAAATACCAGTTTGCGCAATTTTTACGGACATGTCGAGGGCATTTGATTGTGTTGATCACGAAATTCTTATAAAAAAGCTAGACATCGTAGGCATCAGAGGAAATGTACTTAATCTCTTAAAATCATACATTAACAATCGTGAGCAGCACACAGAAATATCTAGAATATGTCTAAAAACTAAGCGCGAAGAAAAATATTTATCTAAGGCTAGAATTATTAGGTATGGCGTACCACAGGGAAGTGTGCTGGGCCCTTTATTATTTTTGCTGTATATTAATGATTTGCCTCGCCAGATTGAACATCCTATGGTCTTATTCGCTGACGACAGTACTGCTATGATTAAATGTATTGACAAAAAAACATATGAACATGATATAAATGACACTCTATTAAACATTATACGCTGGCTTGACCAAAATAATTTAATAATTAATATACCAAAGACTAATGTAATGCATTTTTTCCAACGAATTCCACCAGAAGTCTTACTTTTACAATATAATGGACAAAAAGTTGGCCAAGTACTAGTTACAAAATTCCTTGGCATTTTGATAGATAGCCAATTAACTTGGAAGGCACAAGCAGAAGAAGTATGCAAAAAACTTAGTTCAGCTGCATATGTACTCTTTAACTTGTCTAAAAAAGTAAATATGGCCACAAGGTTAACTGCATACCACGGGTTAGTCGCGTCGATTTTGAGATTCGGCATAATATTTTGGGGAAATTGTAGTCTGAGGGAACAAGTGTTTAAGGCTCAAAAACGCTGTATAAGGGCTATGTGCAATTTAATAAAGTGTCCGAAAATAGAAACCGGCCAACCAGGAGACAGTACAAAAATTTGCTAATTGTCAGTGGTTCCGATACCGCCCTATTAAAGAAAAGTATTATATGTATGGGTCCTATCATATTTAATAAAATACCCGATTTAATAAAAAATGAGACATTGCCACTTTTCAAAAAGAAATTGACAGATCTATTAATAAATAAATGTTATTACTCAATTGGCGAATTTCTGAACGATAAGAATTTAAATTGATAAAATGACATCTTTGTATTCCTGACTTGTACTAAATAATTTATATTTTAATTTAACTGCATTGACCTGTATTGAACTTGAAGAATTTATAATCCCATTTTATTAAACTCGACATTATGTATTGTATTGTATTGCCTATTTCAAATAATGTACTGAGTCTCATCTTGACATGGTAATCATAAATTGATTTGATTGAATGTGTAATAGGAATAATAATATTAATGAGTCTAGTAGCTAAAACTGTTTGCATGCCTTAGTTAAGGTAGTTAGTATAGGATCTTTTTAAACTTAACATCTGTAACTTGTACCTACTTTCTGTGCAAATAAAGAACTATTCTATTCTATTCTATTCTAACTACCAACCCGCAATGGGCCCGCGTAGTCGATAACAGCCCACTCTCTCTCGAAGAGAGGAGGCCTGTGTCCCAGCAGTGGGAACATTATAGGATGATTATGTAATAGTGATTTCGAAAAGTTCTTTGTTGGACTGTTTATTTTTAAAACGTGCTCAAGAATATGATGTAATTGTTGCACATTTTGCTAAGTGCACATTTTGCGTCATGTGCACATTCTGCGTCAAACCCATCAACATGAATATATTAAGTTTATAACCCTGATCAAAAATAAATCCAAAGATTTGTTTGCCAAAGTATCGATTAATTTGCATTTTGTCTTTTACAACCTAACATTTGTATGTACCCTACAATATTAACCTATCATTACTTTTAACAAATCATCCTTGTCTTTGCTTCCATTCGCAAAACTTCCTTCATAAATACAACCAGAATCGCAATTAATCAGTCAGATACAAAGTCAAATAACTGCCCCACTTAAAACCTCAACTTTCGAACAAAAACACCCTTAAAATTCCTTCATTCGGAAACCCGAAGGCACCCGAAGCGCTCCGATGAAGCCCGAATGCGAACATCTGTCGCGGCGCGTGCGTCGATCCGAACCTGTATGTCCGAAGATTTGTACAGGTGGTGCGTAGGGTAGAAAAGTGGGGGAATATGTATAAAAGAATTTTATATATGTTTGTATGTGTCGATGACCTTACGAAACTGTAGGGACATTTTTGATAAGAATTTTTTGAACGACTCAATGGTATTACGTTGTTTGATTATGGACCTATCATGGAGTTTCTCTTGAAGTTTGTATAAGGGTTGTGTTGAGGTTGATAACCTGAGATATCACCTTGATTCAGGTCATAAACATTTAAGTGTGAAGCTGGTTTTATTCGAACTCTGTATACTATATATGCAAAATCATCTGTCCACGTGGCCAGTCCGATACTTGAAAAGCCTTTAGGTTAAAAATCTTCCGCCTTTAATGTTAAACAGAGATATTAACATTGACTGGTATGTAATCTAACTAAGAACGTCAAATAAATATAGGAAGAAATGCATAATCAGCCTATAATGTTCCCACTGCTGGGACAAAGGCCTCAGAACTCTTTCAGGGAGTGGGCTGTAATCCACCACGCGGGCCCAGTGCGGGTTAATAGATGTCACATGTCTTCGAATTTTTGGTTCTAGGACAAGGTTTCCTCACGATGTTTTCCTTCACCGTTTTGAGAGCAGTGGTGATGAAATAATTTACACAAAGTAAAGCGCCTGCCTGGGTTCGAATCCACGACGTACACTCGTAAGTCTTGGCCGCGCCGTGCGTGACTACCGGGCCACCACTGCGCCCTCAATCTCATGCATAAGAGAGTTAAACGCATTCATTGATTTGTAGTGCAAGAGAGCCTAACGCCTAACTGTAAAATATTGTGGAATCTTCTATCTATACAAATAAATAAAATTGGAGTGGCTGTTTGTAATATTAAAATAACCGCTTTTTACTAAATGCATATGGATGTAGACACGATACATATACCAATTTTTTTTTTGTCTGTCTGTTTGTTCCGGCTAATCTCTGAAACGGCTGGACCGATTTTGACAGGACTTTCACTGGCAGATATCTAATGTAATAAGGAGTAACTTAGGCTACGTTTATTTTAGAAAAATAATTAGGGTTCCGCGCAAAAAAAATAAAACGTTTTCCGTCATGCACGCGAACGAAGTCGCGGGCACAGCTAATTGTAAATAAATGCTGTTAATATTGCAATTTTCCAAGTCCCATCCCTACGTTCATTTCAATTCTGTATCACAATTTCAAATCAATCATTCTCCCCGCTTACAGCCCACATAGGCTGCAATAGATGCCATAACAGCGCACAGCCCATTGATAGACATACAACTTAGTTAAAGCGTGCGTGTTGCAGCGTTTCCTTTGAAATTGTCTGATTACAGGCTAGGACAAATCGATAAACTATAGGCTTGGCTTGTAAGCCTGAAATGGCCTGAATTTCAGCGGTTCTCAAAGATTATGCTGGTTTTATTATATTGCAATTTCAATCATCAGTCTAATGTCGATTCAAAATATATTATTTCACATAACCCTACATGGAAATAAACAGTCAAATCAAATCAAAATATTTTATTTCACATAAACCGACATGGGCACTTATGAAACGTCAGAAGCTAGGTGCACGGTTCCAATTGGTCGTTTCCTATGGAGAAGAACCGGCAAGAAACTCCACGGTTACTCTTTTAAAAATAATTACCTAATAAGTACCTTTGTACTCAATTCTAATATGTTGTATCTGTATACATAAATAATAAAACTTTTACTGTGTGTACATAAATAATAAAATATTGGACTCATATCAAACGTCAGAAACTAGGTGCACGGTTCGGCGAGGAGCGCCACGGTTCCTCTTTTAAAAATAATTAACTCTGCTAAACATAAGCACGTTCTAAGTGGCATTTGTCCACTACAATCTACCTAAACTTTCTTTAAGTAAATCATTCTAACCAGGGCTCTACCAGCCAACATTGGGTCATTTGGCTATCAATTTAATTTTTTTAGTAACCCTGATAGTCTTTATTATTAATGATTTTTTACTTTGAGCACTATGCGAAGTGATTGAAAAAAATAAAACATGGTCATAACTTTTGAACCGTAAAAAAATTCACCGACATTCTCAGGGTTAAAAAGTTTGGAAATGACCTTTCCCTCGCCCCTATTCGATTTGATCCATACTTTCAGGGACAGCCTGTATAAATTTGAAAGATTGTAGGTATGTTTGTTACTCAATAACGCAAAAACGGCTGAACGGATTTGTACGAAATTTGAAACACAGATTCTATAGTTTATAACCTGGATTATTCACGCTGGCGAATCCTCTGGCAATATCTAGTATTTTATAAATGCAGTTAATGCAGTATGCTTTCGTTCTCGTCACAGTTTGCGCACCACTGAGCTTCAATGATGGACATGACCATGACATAATAATTAATAGCCAGGACGGAGCCTCCGACCTTGATGAACATATAAACTTTAACTTGACACGAAGCTTTTATAAGAGTGGAAAAAATTGCAGAAGTTTTTCTTGGAATTCCTTGGAACAATTAACTATAATTATTTGCTATTCATTCTATACAGGGTCTCATTAAAATGGATGGACTTTTAACAGCGCTCAGTAAGTCTAACCAAAGATATCCAAGCAAAAAAAAACACTGATTAAAGTGATTTTATTGTGACCTAAAATAATAAATTGCCGGCACATTAGTGTATTTTCTTTAGCTGATTATTTTTCTTGTAAAGTATCTTATGCGTTTTTCTTATATATTTTTTTACCATCGTCGTTATTATGGTGGTCTGAATGATTTCTAGAAGTTTGTCCGTCTATTTTAACGGGACCTTATATAAGTGAAGACCTTAGCGATGGAAAGTTCAAAACCCTCATCAAACGTGTCCTTATCAAAAAAGCATATTATAAGATTAAAGACTACGTTGAAGACAAGGTAGTTTAGCAATAATTCCTTCTGCACATGTGGCTTCCCTGGCACCTCATTAACGGCATAACTACGTAAATTTCTATTAACTGCTCTCAAATTACGATGTTTATTTTTTTGTGCATACTTCTTTGACATAATCTTTTTATTACTTGACATTATATACAATTTTAATTTTTCCTCTTTATTAGTGTTGTAATGGCAATCATACCTCTTGGTTTTAGTAGATTTTTATATTTTATTTATCCTTTTAATACATTCTTATTTTGTAAATGTGAGGACTTTGTAAGCCTTGTAGACTTTAGATCTGTAGACCATTTTTTATTTTATCAAATTCCTGGTACTTGTTGACAGGCCTACGCTGTCCTCCCATACCTACTGTAACTTGAAAACATTGTAAAAGCCAATTATTTTTAAAAGAGTAACCATGGAGTTTCTTGCCGGTGCTTCTCCATAGGAAACGACCAATTGGAACCGTGCACCTAGCTTCTGACGTTTCATAAGTGCCCATGTCCGTTTATGTGAAATAAAATATTTTGATTTTGAAGCTTACTTCGGCTTGTCTCCTAATATTTCTCAGGGCCCTAATTCACTATGGCCACTTAACGATTCCTTACCGAAACCACGTCAATTCCTTGGTTAATCCCGCCAACCTCGCGATGATTTCGCGCGGTTTCGTTCATAGTGTCATAGAGAACTACGGCCCAGGTTGATTTGGTCTTGCTTGATACCAAGTTTGACTTAGCACACTTTCAATTGAAATACCTTTCATTTTGGCAATTCAACCATATTCATGGAGTTATTTGCGTTGTCGAGCAGACGCTGCAGTACTTTCAAACATATGAACCAATGGACTTGGAAAGAAAATTGGGGTCTCAACAGCAATTGACATTTTTGAAATTTTTAGTTTCCACACAATGTTTTCCTTAACCGTTTTTAGAGCAGCGGTGATAAAATTATTTACACTAAGTAAAGCCCTTGCCTGTGTTCGAACCCACGACCTACAACTAGTAAGCCGTCCGTTACCGCTGGGCCCCTACTCCTCGAACAGCAATTATACCATTTTGTAAACCCATAAAAGTACATCCACCGATCCACACAATCACTTACCCCGAACATAAGACACATTACACTCCTCAATTTGACTTCATCCCCGTCATTATATTATCTAAATCGCTCCGTACATCACGGCTCACAACGAGGTCTGCACCCCCCACCCCAACGACCCTGCCCCCTCACAGGGGGGCTGTGACGTCACGAGCACGCGTAATATCATGTTAGATTTATTGGTGTGAGTCTTGATTCACTTAGTTGTTGAGGGATGGTCATGATTTTGTGGGTGGCTTCAAATGGCTCTAGCTAAGGTAGACGAGAAGTTAGCTTAGTCATTTATTACGTAAGACAAGTTCAACCAATTTCTGACCCCCCTCCCCCCTACATAAGCTAAAATAAAACTAGAATCAACCCCCTCCCCCCCTTTGAATCTTAAGCAAGATCCTGGAAAAAATTGCAATTTTTTTTAAACTTATTATTTTTGCTTACTTTTGTTATATTACGTAAGAATAATCTAGACCACTCCCACCCTCATGTAAGAAAAAATAAGACTTGTTCGGACCCCCCCCCCCCCCTCAAATCGTCTTCCGTAATAAAAGAACAGCCCCTTAGTTGGAAATAGTGGCTTTGCTGATTTTATGATACGACGTCATCATAATACTATTGTAAATGTGAATGAATATAGACGTCCCCGATGACCATCTTTAATGACAATTGACAGGTCAAAGGTGTTGCCGTAAGTCACCAATCATTTCGGCAGACTTAAGTATAAACGAATGCTGCTTTCTATCTTCCTGATGGTAATCCCTTATTCGATATATGTGGGCCCACGATAGGGGCGAGAGAGGGCGTCTTCGTTGTCACAACTTTAATATAAACCGCGAAAATGTAAAGTCAGGTTGAATGTCAAAATATTAAATATTTATTCCTCAATTTTTTACATTAGCACCTACCACTGTTTGTCTCTGCATCACCTAAAGGTTGACTGGTAGAAAATACCTATGGCATTAAGTCCGCCTCTGTACATTTTTGTGCTTGAAGTATTACCTAAATAAATAAGCAACCATTTCAGAAACCGTTTTTTTGACTGTTTAACAGCATTATTTGCGATGACCATTCCGTTTCGTTAACTGTTCATTAGTATGAGACGTTCTTGCACATAATATGATAATCCACTTTAAATAGGCATGAGCTAATACATAATTAATCCGGAAACCTATCAAGGCTTGTATCTCTACCTACCCCTAGAACAGTACAAGACAAACCGATATTATTTCTAAAAGAGCCCACTAATCGAATTCCGATCGGCGAAGGAGCCAATCAACGAACTAAATATCACGGTTCGTCGTTCATTTTGTGGCGGCTTCACACTGGGCTGGCTACTATCTTTACTTTACTATAATTTTATTAATAGCATTTATATCGCCTTCACTCGGGTATAGACTTACTTACTATCCCTTAATAGTAATACCCGACTCAATCAACTCAGCCCACCGCAGTCCACTGCTGGACATAGGCCTCTCCCAGGCTGCGCCACAACACCCTGTCCTCCGCCTTCCGCATCCAGTCTGCCCCAGCCACTTTTTTAAGGTCGTCGGCCCATCTAGCTGGGGGGCTACGCTTGCCGATTCGCGGTCACCACTCCAGGACTCGTCTGCTCCAACGGCCACCGGTTCTTAGACAAACATGGCCAGCCCACTGCCACTTCAGCTTGCTTACTCTGCAAGCTATGTCGGTAACTCCTGTTCTTTTCCGGATAATTTCATTCCTGATTTTATCCTTCAAAGAAACTTACCAGCCCAACCGTCAGTGTCCACGTTTCGGCACCCGTATGTCATAACGGGCAGGACGCACTGGTTGAAGACCTCAGTCTTCAAACATTGCGGGATAGGCGACGAGAAGACTTGACGTAATTTTTCAAACGCTGCCCCACCCAACTGGATCCTCCTGGCAGTTCCTGAAAGTTGTATCTACCGAGCTGGATGACTTGCCCTAAAACTAGACACACATAGAAGAGAGCACCATAGAACTGTACTATCCTCCGCCTGTGGCTTAGCCCGTGTAGTATGTCAATAAGAAGTGACCTGTCTTTTCCCTAGGGTTCAAAGTCCCCATACCAAATTTCATCAAAATTGGTCCAGCAACTTCGGAGACTAGTTGAATGAATCAAACATACAGATAATCAGACAAAAGTTAAAAAATGTCTTTATGTTATAAGTGCTGTATATTATTATACTTTCATATGAATTTAGTAAAAAGTTGTTATTTTTGACATTACAAACAGACACTTTAATTTTTTATTAATTTGTATGTGTTATACAAAGTGTTAAAAAATTAACCTTACAATACTTTAAGAGGTGCTTTAGACCATCGAACTGAACAACTTTCACTATGGGACCAACTCAGAAATCACGAAAAAAAACACAGCTGTTTTATACAAAAGTTCAATATCTACCTACTTGACAAAATGTATGAAACAGCTGATTTTTTTTTCGTGATTTCAGAATTGGTCCCATAGTGAAAGTTGTTCAGTTCGTTGGTCTAAAACACCTCTTAAAGTTTGTAAGGTTAATTTTTTAACACCTCATATGTATAGATAAAGTAATACCAAGACTGCCCAAGCAGCCCAAGTCTGCTCCCACCCTATCCATGCCGTGGAATCGCTAATACAGTTGGAATGGCCACGTAATTGTTAGCTGAATATTTTATTCTAGCTGACGGGGCTGATGGGGCTCGCGGGGTTAGGCATCTAGACCGATGACCTGGCTGGTCTGTCCTATATTATTAACGATTGTGTTATTAATGGTAGGTGGCGGAGTGGGTGATGCAACTTGCAGGGACTTATGTCTTGCAGCGTTTATTTTAGTCTTGAATGGCTTTATGAGTTGGGGAAAGCCAAAGAAACGAGGAAAGTACTGTGAAATATGATGATATACATAGTTAGACAGGAGGTGTCTCTGAGATGGGTAGCGGGATCGTCCGAAAGGGTTACCGCTGCCCCGGAACATAAAGGGCTAAGGAAGGAACACGGGTGGGTTTTAGTCAGTAAGAGTCTGACACTCCCTTCCGCTCCACCCAGAGCGGGAGGAGTCATTAGATCATTTCCCATCAAAAAAAAAAACAAAAAAGGTGTCTCTGAGATGTATTAGTTGTTTTTTTAATAGTAGCCTTGAGTCTGCGGGGAAGCACTAAGAGTAGCCTGCGAAATTAAGTTTTTTGCAATTTGCAGGTCAGTCATCTTGATCTGCCTAGCCTTTTCCCAACTATGTATGTTTGGGGTCGGCTTCCAGTCTATTCTGATGCAGCTGAATACCAGTATTTTACATGGAGCGACTGCCTATCTCACCTCCACAACCCAGTTACTGGGTAATACGATACCCCTTGGTAAGACTGGTTGTCAGACTTTCGGGCTTCTGACTACCCTTAACGACAGCCAAAGATCCATGAATGACAGCCGGGACCAACCGCTTCACGTGCTTTCAGAGGCACAAAGAGGTCTTGGTATAATAATATTACTTGTTGCTCCTAAGTACCTTTCTTTAAAGTTATTTACATTGACAGCACGTAATCTAATTGACAGAAAAAACACATAATCCGTAGCTTCGCCCGAAGTTACGGGCATTTCCTACTCCGTATCACCTTCGGACGTAATATTAGTTAGGGCGCGCACGAATAATGAATACACGACACGACTTGACAGTTGTCTATAATCCCAATGAGTTTTTGCCCGTCTGAAAATTGTTATTTGTCCCTTGTTTTGACGGATCAACTACTTCCAGTCGGGCCCGTATCTTCGTAGATGGACCCGAATATCATCCTAATAATTTAATCCTATTAAACTAAAAATACTTGAAATCTAAAATAAAACTTGTACTTACAGACGCCAGCACATCAAGCTACTACAATCTGTAAAATATCTTTAATAGATTTTCAACTTTATCGCTAAAGTATAAGGTTCAAGTTTGATTGGAAAAATTTGACAGTTTCGGGTAGCTTGATGTGCTGGCGTCTGTACATAGGTACTTGAAATATCAGAAATTTAAACCACTCAAATCACATTATTGACTAAGTAATTCACAGTGGCGAAGGGTGAATTTATGACAGAGGTAGGCCGGAGCAAAAAAAAATGCCAAAAGAAAATTTCAATAATGAATTGACTATAGAGTGGTTATGTTCTGAATTTTCGAAGGCAAGCCGGTGAGAATCGAGTTGTATGGTACCTTCGCCACCGCTAATTCAATAAACAAAGACTAGGACTTGTCAAAGCACAGTAAATGAAAAGTACTAGAAGTCGCAGCACGAAGCTGAAACAGTTTGGAACTAAGTTTCACCACTTAGCGAGTTCAATCGATGTTACCAACTCGGGGTTCAGGAGGTGGTGTTACGTGTGCTGAAGGAGATTGTCATTGTTCTTGCTTTATGTCTTCGGTTTTTGAAAGCCAGTGTAACATAATCAAAATTAAAATATTTTCTTATGAAACGTCAGAAGCTAGGTGCACGGTTCCAATTGGTCGTTTCCTACGGAGAAGAGCCAATCAGCCTATAATGTTTCCACAGCTGGGCCACAGGCCTCGAGAGGGCGTGGGCTATAATCCATCATGCGGGCTGGTGGACGTTACATGTTCTTCGAATCAAGACCCTGATCTTCCTCAAAGTGTAGTTTACGACTATCAAATATGTACATATATAAATAACTAGCTGTGTCTACTGCTTGCGACTTTGTTCGCGTGCATGTCGGTTATTTTTTTTTTTCTAAAAATAAAAGTAGCTTAGGTAACTTACTCCTAATGACATCAGCTATCTGCCAGTGACAGTCCTGTCAAAATCAGACCAGCCGTTTTGGAGATTAGCCGGAACATACAGTCAGACAATTCTTTTTTTAAATAGTTGTAGTTTTATTATAAGTGCCTAATACTTGCATTTAGAAAAAAAGATTTTATTTTGACATTACAAACACATACTTCATTTTTATTTATTTGTGACATATATGTAGATGTTCTTCATGTTACCAAAACTTTGACGTGTAAACCTTTAAATAGATCGTACTCATCTTTGCGTAGGAGTTGAATGTTGGTCAAGCTACGCCTACGAATGAATTAAGTGGTCGCTGTTTCATTGACAAAGTTGGTTATTGAGATATCTGTAAAAGTATTTATGAACTTGTATACATACTGCGGAATTTTGTCCTGACAAAACGCAGTGACTTCTGCTGATGCCAAAAATTCAATAACAATAATGTACTCTTTCGAATAGTGCGACAGAAACTTTAAAATTGAAGTTTTCATGTTCCGATTGCATTGGACTTTTTTTGTTCCCTCGGAAACACGTTAGACCGTTGCTTCCAGATATCACTTGTAGATCTTTGGCAGTTGTTACAGGTAGTTAGAAGCCCGAAAGTCTGACAACCAGTCTTACCAAGGGGTGCGTATTACCTAGTAACTGGGTTGTGGAGGTCAGATAATCGCTTGTATGTAAAATCCTGGTATATAGCTGGATCCGGTTAGACTGGAAGCCGATCCCAACATAGTTGGGAAGAGGCAGGTAGATTGACTGAGTAACTCTGTCTGTTAGTAATCTTGTCACGCCTAAACCACTGAACCGATCCTTATGAAATCTGACAGATAGGTAGCCTGGGGTCCTGGAGAAGGACAAAGGCTATCTTTCATCCTGGATATTTGTATTTAAAAAAATCATAAAATACAAAATACACATTGTATATTTTTAGTGTTCAATAATTCTTTTTGTTATATATTTTTGTGGTGTACAATAAAGTATATATATAAATAAATAAATACATGCTAAGTCGCGGCCAACATCTAATTACGAATGAAGTCACGTTTACAGACTCCGGACCCAGATTGGTTGAAGCAAGGAAAACCTCTTCAGGTGGAGATTCATAGATGACTCCACCTTGGATTGTAAATGTGGTGCTGTTCCACAAACGACAGGACACTTAATAATATCATGTCCTGCGTGTCCTGTCAGCTGCACGTTACAGGAACGGATGGACGCTAGTGATGGCGCCAAACACGTAGCCGAATTATGAGCCGATTTCATTAAGATTGCCATCTACACACTAAGAAGAAAAATCCATGTTTACCATAAACAAAGAAATTGCAATAGCCTTTCAAGGAAGGAACCGATGGACTCAAGGGATGGCGCCAAACACACAGCCGAATTCTGGGCCGAGTACATTTGGATTGCCGTCGACACGCTAAGAAGACGAAGAAGTCATGTTTACCATAGACAAAGAAATTACAATAGCTTTTCAAGGAAGACGTTTCACCAACAATAAAATGGCCATGCCAATAGCCATAGCCAGATAGCCACTACTTGCTATCGTGTTACCTAATGAGTACCACGGGTCGCTTCGCATGTTACAAAGTTGGTACGCGAAAGTTTTCAAGTTTGTGAGCCCTATGCAACATGATAGCTCTTGCATTTTTTATTACATTACCTCATATTCAGGACACTTACCTACTAACGGTGTGGGCACTGGGCAGGGGTAGGTACACCTACTTGTAAGATCATCAACGGTTTCGTCTTCAAATTCACGAGGTTCTGTAATAATTGCTGTTAACGTTAAAAACTCAATACATATATTGTTTTATTGTATGTATAGATAACTAAATACACTAGGTACTAAATTAACTATCTAACTATACAAATAAATACAAAAACAAAAGGACACTTAGGCGTCGAAGTACTCGTCCGCATCGCTGTCACCCGGAAACGTGCCCAGCAGACTGGCAGCATTGCCACGTTGAATGGCAATGCTAATTCTTTGGCCAAAAAACGACCCAGCCCTCTGGTCACGTGAAGTGTCGACTAGTCCGCGAGAAATTTCCTTGAATTTTACTTTATCGTGCTCTCGCAAACGGGACTATTGATATACGTAAGCTTTCTGGACAAAACATCATTAGGTTTTCTATTAGAAAATGCTCAGTATGAGCCCGGTGTATGAAATTGTGTTCATAAATGTATACTCACATCTCTGCCTACCTTCGAGGAATGTAGGAGTGAGGTTCAATCTATCTAGCCTTTTCCCAACTAGGATGCCTACATGGAGATTTGGATGCATGAAGAAGCCTCCTCGGGTACGGTGTAGCGCAGTTTGTTCCGCCAGTTACTCAACTAAACCGAGTGGGCCAGCGCTCGGCGTATCCTAGACAGTCACACCCAACACCTTATTTGACTGGCTAATTCTTCTCCTACTGGAGTCCGGCGTCAAGCAGCCTGCTGTGTTTCGTCGATGCGTGGGAGTTCCAGTGCCTTAGGCATCTTCGGGCACGCTCGTTCCATCATAGACCTCATCCATCGCTTTCCATCAGGTGTGATCGAGGTCAAGAGCGTGCCCATTCAGTAATAATAAAAAAATATAATAATCTTAGCCTATCTTGTCCGGGTAAGTATCAGTCTCTACCTGTAGCCCATCTCCTATTCCACCGTTCTCCTCTAATAGATGAATAGAACTTCCTTGGTTCCAGTCTACCTTAGTTAGCGTTGTCTAAGTTATCTATTGTCCAAATTCTAGTCTGTCTCAGCCTGTCTTCTTAGTGCTGTTTGAGCAAATAAAATCTAAAAACATGATTTCAGATAGCGATTGGACTCTTACATTGTAATTACACAAATATTACTCAATTTTACGTCATCACACGTTATCATTGTTATCAATATAATCCCCAAGAAACAGTAATGTAAAATTTAAACAAAATATTCTACTTATATCAAAAACTAATTTCATAATCATCACGTTTTCCTATCCACCAACATTCACAAGTTACGTACCTACGTTACGAAGACATCAAAATAACTCACCATACAAAACTTTTTCTTACATTATCCTCTGTAATCGTAAGCTCCCTTACTCCTTGCGTTATCTCCCTCTAATATCCCCGTCTCTGTCTACAAAGCGGGGGGAGAGATCTGGCAACGTCGCGCCGTGACTCAAGCGAGCAAAACCCGATAAAGTTCAAAAGTCACTCAGTCGTTGAACGTTACACACGTTTGAGTGACTTTGTAATTTGTCCGTGTTATCTTTATATAGACAATAATAGGCGTGTAATGGCTAATAATCCACTTAGAACATTTTTATATTGTAAACAATTTAGTTGGACGAGATTCTTTGTAAGCGTCGTGGGATAAGATTCTAAAGTTGTGGTTTTGTTTAGTATTTTTTGATAGGTGGGCGTGAATATGTTGCGATGT
The DNA here is from genome assembly GCA_914767645.1 of Hydraecia micacea. Classification (NCBI taxonomy): domain Eukaryota; kingdom Metazoa; phylum Arthropoda; class Insecta; order Lepidoptera; family Noctuidae; genus Hydraecia; species Hydraecia micacea. The sequence goes on along the minus strand of OU611802.1, from coordinate 9,172,618 downwards.
AAACATACGCAATGTTTTGGTCTAAAACGGTATTAATTCAGCATGTTAACATCTTAAGGGGGCCTAATGAATTAACTAAAGAGAAATCGCCATTATCAGCATTTTTGGAGATAGTATTTTGTTGCTATTAGCAGGCAGGAGGACGCTACTGTCTCTCCTCTTAATACAATCCCCTATGAATCTCACCGTCTAAAATATTGATTAAAAACAAACCTGTTTCATCGTCCGCACAAAGCAAATTTTCATAGCATCATAGTAAGAAAGCTGATATTCTTGATCAAACGTTTTCACTCTTTTGAAGTCCAGACATAATCTTGGGTCAGGTCAAGTGAAGACCATGTATAAATGATCGGGTAGTGCATAATCAGCTTATAATGTTCCCAATGCTGGGACACAGGCCTCCTGTCTGTGAGAGGGAGTGGGCCGTAATCTACCACGCGGACCCAATGCTGGTTGACGACGTCACATGTCTTCGAATTTTTGCTTCTAGGACATGCCGGTTTGCTCAAAATGTTGTCCAGTTTTGAGAGCAGTGGTGGTGAAATTATCTATACAAAGTTAAATGCCTGCTTAGGTTTGAACCCACGATCTTACCACTGCTCTTACTAGTTAGATTGTGAATGCAGGCTAATCTTAGTCTCAGCAGTACGGAACAGTTCTTATCAAATAAAAATAAAATCCGCAGAGCACGCTTCAACAGTGTTGACGAAACTATGAACAGTTGATAAGCTATCGACGAAAACGAATAATTAGAAATATCTGCATGATAGTACTAATGATGTCACCGACATAATCTGTCGTGATAGCGATAGTGTTGTATTTAATTTTGTTATTATACATTAGGTATTATCTAGAAGAACAGGATTTTGGATGCTCAAATGTTTCGCTTGGATTTTGTTTCGTTTCGTTTTTTTTAGATCAATTGGGATTTGTCCTAATTTTTTTTTGGGACGTGACTGCTTTGTGAACTTTGTATGTCTATGTATGTTGTGTGGGTAATTGTGTTTAATTAATATTAGTGAGGATTGTTTGAATACACAAATTAATGACCAGCGGGGTAATTGCGTATCACATTAACAGTAGCAATGGCTGTCATTTTGACAGTTCAACAACATTAATTGCGTTATTTTCGTTGTTGAGCAGACACATTTTTCGAACATATGAAGCAATGGATTAGTAATAGCCTTCAAAATGATTCTGATTGTGACTTAACGTATGTTATGCAATTAGGGTGCAGCAAACAAAGAGTGCTTAGATGACGTTACAGCAACTGAGGGACTATATAGGAAGTAGACAGAAACTTCTTTTTAACCGACTTCAAAAAGGATGAGGTTCTCAATTCGATTGTATGTTGTTCTTTTTTTTTATATATTTGTTACGCGATATCTCTGGCAATTGTAAATCGATTTCATTAATTATTTTTTTAATGGACAGGGTATGCCTCAGGGGTGGTCCCATGTAAATTTTATTAAGTTTGCTTGGGAAGTTTTTTTGTTAGTTTCAATAATATGTATTTTGCCACTTAGTTTATATATTGATGATGTTATAATGACTTCCTGTCACTGATATTTACATAGCAAGTAGTGTTATACGAATTTATGTGGAGTATGTACAACTAAAACAGTTATGCATTACAAAATTAATCGTTAGCTAAGATATAATAGTAAACAAACGCATAACGCACACTATTGTCCACGGATTCATATCGATTTTAAAAGAAATAACGAAACGGACGTATACAGAAAGGGACACCAGATTTAGTCTGTAGTCACCAATCAGATCACACCATAACATCAGCAAGAAACAGTCATCGTTAAGGATGACCAGAAAGTAAATCAATAGCCATTTTTCTAAATTTGTTCTGATGATTATGTTAACATTGGACAGACACAAAAAATCTAGGTAGGTACGTAACAAGAAAATAAAAGAGTAATATTAACATTGACTCCCGTCTATGATGTGCTAGTGGCAGATATAGGGTCCCTTCGTCAGGACATGTCTGTCAGTGACATGTTATGACGTAATGTGCTAGAGGAAATCGCGAAAAGGTAGCGTTACACTGAGGGGTAATAGGTATTACAGGTGTTAGAAGTATAAGAAAGAATATGAAGTAGAAAAAGGGAATAGCTACTGTGGTCCTCTTCCAAAGTTGTCGTCGCGTCGCAGTTCTCATTATTGAGGGTCCTGATTCCTGTGATAGAAAGTCATGTCCTATCTGACTTTCTTTTCCATACGAATGAAACTACCTTTTGGAAGGGGCGACTAGAATCAATATTTTTTTTACTTTTACGATTTTTTTTTTATTTTGACGTTCATATGTGCCTTTTATATGTGCCTATTTGAAATAAATGATTTGACATTGACTATGTTTCGCTATCTGTGCCTATCCTTACTATTGTGGAATCTTCTAAAAGAGTATAAAGTTAAATCTAAATAATATTAATCAAGAATACACTTTTCACGCCTTATAAATGATGTTGTTATCAATTTAATGTAAGTAGATTTTACAATATTGATTTCATACGGGAATCCCAGCAACGCCCCCAAGTTACACGCAAGATGCTTCACCTCTGTGTCATTTTAATCATCATTCGATTTAACTTTGCTATCCTTTGATATTGTATTTTATTTTTATGATTGTGTTACTAATCATTTCTTTAATACTGTTTCTTTTTCATTTCTTTAATATTTGTAGTTATATATCTTCCTGTTGAGCCATCATCATCACTAGCAGCCTTTTTCGACTCAATGATGAGAATAGGCCTCCTCCCTTTTGAGCCATGCTTCCCTAGTCTTGCTGAGTACACTGATGAAAATACTGTTACGCTTACGACGCCCTAAAAACAATCTAGTTTTAACTAAGCCAAGTATGGCACATACCACACTCACTGGGAACCCGCTCAGTACCTACACTGATGAAAATATTGTTACGTAAAGCCCTAAAAGAAACTTAGTCTTAAACGAAAACGGAAGACTTGAAAATAAAAGTTAATATTGGAAAAGTACCCAAAGACAAATTCGTTTGTTTATTTATCGTCTGGATACCAGAGAGCAGATTAAACGAGTATCTAATTCCATCAGTTTTATTGTCTGTGGAACAACTATAAACTTAGCTTATTTATGTTTGATGACCTAGTGATGTAGATCCACTTCGGTAGGAAAGCATTTTAGATTTTTGTTGAGTTTTTCTTATAAAATGAAAGAAGTCTTTCGAAAAAGTCATTCGTGTGGTTTTCGGCGAATGATTGGTTACAATCTCCTTAGTATTTTAGACTGCTAACTAATTTCGTCAATAGGATGGTCAGCAGCGTCCTCTTTATCTGCTTATGAAAACATATTGACACCAATGCTGGTGGCTGGTGGAACATTCTGATGTAGCGATACATTTACTCCTTTGACTATTACTTTCAGCAGTTATTTTGAAATCAAAGTTTAGCTTTGAACGCTTAAGGACTGACCCGACTTCACTTTTTCGCTCGTTTCGCAGATGTTTTTGTCATGTCCGAATATTTTAATAATGTGTCCCTAGACACAACGAACATTCGGAAGCCTCTTTTGCTTATCTAGAACATCGTTAAAATCTTTCTTGTTGTAGTTACTATACTCGTAGTAATGTTTGCCGAAAAGCAGTCGTCTACATGTTAAGCAAAATCACGTCTGATAATATTTCTGGTTATATAACGTCCTTGCCCAAATCATGATTTCTAACAATGATTTCAATAAATCACTGATATTTGATGATAGGCAAATGTTAAGTCTTATCTTGTAAATTATTTCTTTCTAAAAGTGTCGATTATGTTTTTAATTAAATTGTTTTTATCAGGGGTCTTGGCAACTGTTATCTGAAAGCATAATGTCGTAGATAGCTTTAATCCACTTGCAGAGGACTGATTAGAGGTTGAGAATCTATACTTATGCTTGTTTGTGTGTCTGCATATAGTTTTACTTATTAATGAATTACTATCAAAGGGAAAATCTGTATCTTTAAAGACAATTTGTTATCTACCTAGATAACAAATTGTCTTGCCTTTGAAAGAGTGCTAGCTCATGCCAACCTAGATAACAAATTGTCTTCGATACAGATTTTGTGATTAAAACAAAGTCATATCAACATTCTCCCGCCCTTATCCCAATTTATTTGGTGTCGGTGCAACATGTCTTTTTCTTCCATACTTCTCTAGTAATCGTCATCTCGGTAGTCACCACCTTTCTAACCATATCATCATTAAAACAATGTGACCCACAATTTTGGAATAACTTGACGGAGAGTCTTTTCCCTTCAAATCTTGGCCATGGTAACTAAACTTTTTGACAATTCAAATCATATTGGACATGATGTAATTGGTCTATGTCTTTCGCAGATGTTCTCTGATTTATGCGAATCTCGGTAATCTAGCTATTTTCCTAAATTGTAACAAAAATCTGTAAGACAGTCGTTCCAACAATTACTGCACCTATATTGTTGTGCCCGACAGGGTCCACAGTGATAACGCCTTTGTACCGCCAAAGTACACATTGTGAAAATGCAAATACAAATTGAGTATTGATATCTTTATGCGTGTTTTCTTTGGATTTAGCTACATCGTCATTCTAACTTTTTCGTAAGTGCCAAAGTCAAATCATTTATTTCAAATAGGCACATAAAAGGTACTTTTAAACTCCAAATTTACAAAAATAAATAGAATTGATTCTAGTCAGCCCTTCCAAAAGGTAGTTTCGTATGGAGAAGAATGAGCAAGAAACGCCAACGTTACTGTTTTAAAAATATTTTACAAGATTTTGTAGACATTAAGTAATTATACATGTGCCTCTTCTCATACAAAGAAGATACGAACATTGATCATGAAACGACTTCTTAATAACCCTAATAGTCACCTCATTCGATATCAAAACGCACTGAGAGTGCTGGGGTGGAAATATTCAAGAGACCTAGATAGATACTACACAGCACTATGACCTATCAAGTTTAGTAACTTATTGTTCCAACAACTTTCGTTAACAACTTACGAAACACTATTAACTTATTCAATGAAAACTGTTTCTGACTTTGAAACTTCGTCCATAACTTTCAACCTACCATCGACAAACACGAAAAAATTAAAAACAAAACTAATATTTAATGAACGCAACCGTTTTTGGAGTTCGAAATTCGAAAAAAGTACTCTTGTAAAGTTGTGCTCGGAAACTTTAACCTCATTTATTGTTACGTTCGCGCCGTCCCGCGCCCCCCCTGGAGAATTGGCAACGTCGCTTTTTGTGGCGGGTTGCCAGAGCGATGGGAGCTTTCGTTGGTACGTTGTGGGGAGATTTGAGTTAACTTTGGGTGATATGTTTTTTGGGAGATTATTTGTGTTAATATGTCTATATCTGGAGTAGTTGTTGAATACAATTTCTTGGTTTAACCGATGAGTTTGTGAAGCGTTTTACAATGTAGTAACTGAACTGGAGCAAATAAAGTTTGTATTATGCCCGAATTTAGTAACGTGCTTCATGTGTGTACATGCAAATTCTATAAAGAAAGAAAAAAGTTTATTTGGACACAGTTCGTCAGACACAAAAGAGTAAATGTTTTATTTTGATGATTTCTTAATAAATTGCTATAATTTCAACGTTCGTTCAAATCCTACAGTTTTTTCATGGAATTTTACATAGCTTGTCATAACACTATGTTGTTTTCACTATATCACACTGAATTTACTACGGAAACGACATAAAATCATCAAAATACTCCAAAAACTTCGTTCAAAAAGTTTACTCTGTACAAAACGTTTGCCCTATCAGGCAAATTCTCAACCCGTTGATGGCAACACCGCCAGCTAAGTGAGCGGCAAGCGGCCATGGCTATTCAGTAGTAGCCCCGCCGCCTCGCCGCTCGGACGTATGGCGCCGCGCGACAAAACACGTACAAAGTTTATGTGATGTAACAAAGTGGCTGTGTTATCTAGTGTTGACGTTAGTGCTAGCATTGTCTCGTGTGTTTACGTTTTCATATGATTGTTCTGCCCTCGGTAAGAGCGCCGTAGTGCTATTTTTTCTTCTTCTACAATTTCCTTAGTTTTTCGTCGTGGCGCGCAGATCTTAGATTCGAAAATTGAATTGTGATAATGTTTATTTTTTTTAAATAGTGCTGTATGGTTTGGGTGTTGCGAATTTGGAATTGACCGGTGACAAAGGAGTTTTTTGTTGTTCGATTTTTGAAAGTTTCGAAAAGAGGATGGTGCTTTTTGTTATTTTCTTCTGTGGGACTTGAATGCCGATGTGTAAGAGTGTTTGTGAATGGATTTGTTTAAATGATGAATTGCAATCGGAGTTTTGAAATCGGTAAAGTTATTATAAATTCTAATTATTCGTGAGTTACTTTACGATATGATTATAATTACATTGTTTCTTGGAAGACTTTTCGAAACAAATTTAAATAGTTTAAAAGCCAATCTAAGTTAAGAATGCTAATGTTTTAAGTTATTGTATTGTTCAGCGAGTCTAGCTAATTTATCTGAGGCAGACACTTGAAAACTCAAATCTTATCTTTTTCTTTACTAGCTGCGCCCCTCGGATTCACCCGCATAAATTTCGATCCCGTGGGAATGTCCGGATAGAAAGTATCATAACTAGTATCTGTTAATCCTAGTTATAAACTATCTGTGTGCCAATTTCATCTTAATCCGTCCAGTAGTTTTTCGTGAAGAAGTTATAACAAACATACAAACACTCTCAAAAACTTTCGCCTATATAATATTAGTGTGATTAAGCAAAAATGTAGATTATATTATTGAACTGATTAGTTATTTTTTCGTGTGACAATTATGATGAAAACTCTTCGTCCAGATAATAGCTCAACTGTGGCTAATGAGACACAATTGAATTTCTATGTTATATTATATAAATCAAATTTTGATTTTTCAACAGTGCTAGAGTCAGCATGTCTGATGTCGGACTAGCTTTTGCCCGCGACTTCGTTCGCGTGGAAATCGTAAGATATTATTACAATTTATACTAAAGTAACAGCCACATTTTTATACAACTCCCTCCCTCGGCATCGGCACCCGTCACTTTTACTCTTAGCGTTCTTTCTGACTTTTTTTTTTTTACTCTGCTCCTAAGGGACAATTTTTGATGAATAGTATAATTTTTAAAAGAAAAGGTATCCCAGGCATGCAGTCTTTTAAAACTATTTAAATACTAGAGATGCATGTTTTTAAATAGAGGTAGAAGTAATTCTTCATACCAATCCGTCTCTTAGCGGAAAGGAAAAAAAAACTTATCATTCTTAGAGCAAGCGGTCCTTTGTTCCGCGGTAAGACCATTTTATTTTATCCTAAGGGACATAGTTTTAGTTAAGTTAGGATTTAATTTTGTAATTTTTAGTATTAGATATATGTACATAGATATTATATATGGAATAAATAATTAATCCTAAGGGACTCCATGTGCTGCAGTGATGGTAGACTTTTCGACAAAATATATAAGAAGTGTATAGAAAGAAAAGTTAAGAATTATAATTTCTCATTAGAAACCCAGAGTCTGGATTTGTGCCCGATTGATGGCAATATCCTCGCCTATTACATGGGACTTGAACATAACTCGCGAAATGTGTGTGTGTACTATAGGTGCACCTCTGCCTAACCCGTCAGGGATTACAGGCGTGATTTTATCTTATGCTAAGTTAGAGAAAGACATAAAAATAATTAATTTGATTACCCATCTTTATCCAAACCTTGCACGCCATCGCTTAACCCTGGCGATGCACGCGTGACCTTCCATCCGTATGACTAACGTTTAAAACAATAACAATTAGGTCATTTTGTATAACATATGTCTTTTTACCTTACTCTAGTTAATTTCAAGATGGCCGTCTTGTGTCTGTAATGAATGCATCATTGTTTTAATGTTTATCATATTAAGCATAATCAGACTATAATGTTCCCACTGCTGGGACACAGGACTCCTCTCTGTGAGAGGGATCGTAATCCACCACGCGGGCCCAGTGCGGGTTGGTAGATGTCACATGCCTTCGAATGTTCTAGGGCATGCCGGCCTCCTCTCTTCAAGGGGAGGTAGATATCACATGCTTTAGAATTTTTGGTTCTAGGACGTGCCGGTTTCCTCACGATGTTTTCCTTCCGCGTTTTGAGAGCAGTGGTGATGAAATAATTTAAACAAAGTAAAGTGAAGTAAAAGTAAAGTAAAAGAAACTCATTTTCTTTCTTTCTTTCAAAAACTCCTCTAATTTTCCTACATTTTTGACAAGTTTTTGGCATTGAGTGTCGCTGAGAATAGATTGCAACTAGATTTTGAACGTCTTCATTACGAGAATTGGCCTTCCAGCTCTTGCTCGTAATTTTAAAATCCTTTCACCAATGCCTCACTTATTGAAAATACCTCTCTTTCGTTTTCTTCAATACCTGCTATATATGCAACAGTTTTGTAACAAATTACACCATCAACCACCATTCCAACCCTTAATGACCACAAACACAGGAAAACCGTAAATTCCTCACAGCCCTAATTACTCGCCTATAATGCTAGAAAATTACTAGCCAGTGACAATTTTCCAGGGCTGTGCCACTTATGAGGCACCACGTCATCTCTGCAGCTGAATATTTGATGCGCTGCGAATAGAATCGATTGCTTGGTATCGTTATAGCATAATTAGAGGATGGTGTCGCCTGACATGCATTCTTTATGGACTAAGTGTAGGTGGGGGAGAAATGAGGTCGGAGGTGAAGTAATAGAGCCACTCATTATATTATTACTATTATTGAATGCTTCCACGAGTATCGGTACTTTATTAGCATTCAGAGCAGTCGGCCTTTCTACCATCTGACGCTGACTGGTATTTTTTTTTCTACTCGAAAACCGACCAGTTTTGTCCTTTCCTATGTTGGGAAGGCTTTTAATCTAACCTGATGCGAGTAAATATCAAAGTTTTGCAAGATACAATGCTGTCTTTCACCAAAATTACTAAGATGCGACACACTCGGCTCCGACTTACGAGTCGCAGGTCGTGAGTTTGAACCCAGGCAGGCGCTTGACGTGTAAATAATTTCATCATCACTGCTCTCAAAACGGTGAAGGAAAACATCGTGAGTAAACCGGCATGTCCTAGAACCAAAAATTCTAAAGCTGTGATATCTACCTCCCTCTTGAAGAGAGGAGGCTTGTGACCCAGCAGTGGGAACATTATAGGCTGATTATATTCATGCGATGCTTCAAATTTAAAGTTAAACTAATTGTCACACTATGGAGCGTTTAAACTGTCTAAAACTACTGTGAAATGTATTCGTATGGTAACCAAACAACGTAACATGCTCTTCGAACCATGAAGATGTTTTGATTTGTAAACAGCAGACACCAAACCCTAGTCTGTAGGCTTCCAAATTGCAAACCTAAAACGTTTTCAACTCGCAAGGACCAAATTCTGTATCCTCTTAAATTTCTCTCTTATCTGACCAAGATTATGTCTGGACTTAAAAAGAGTCTTGTGACCACTGAGTTTGTTTCCGCCTTTTTTCTCAGAGTAGTAAGATAGGAAACGCCGAAAACCTCACCTAGTTTTTAAAATATGATTGACGTGTAAAAGTGTTTGTACGTAAACCTACTTGCAGAAAAATAAACCGTTTATCAAAAGCTCCTGTCCAAGACCTTACCGTAGCATTTTTTCGTCTTCACAAGCATTGATAAAAACTGCAATCGCAATCACACATCCTCATGTACCCACTGGGCCTCCTTGTATCTAAGCAGACACCAAACAAACGAAGTTATAAATATGCAGCACACGTTCCAACGTCCGTGGTGCTAAGTCGATCATACGAGCGAGCGGACATAATAAAAATATTGATAGATAGTACGCTCCGTGGCTTCTTCTGAGTGTTGGTTGAAGGCACATGAGATGCATCCAGAGCCATACTCATCATCATCATCTGCCTAGCCTTTTCCCAACAATGTTGGGGTCGGCTTCCAGTCTAACCGGATGCAGCTGAATACCAGTATTTTACATGGAGCGACTGCCTATCTGACCTCCACAACCCAGTTACTGGGTAATACGATACCCCTTGGTAAGACTGGTTGTCAGACTTTCGGGCTTCTGACTACCCGTAACGACTGTCAAAGATCCACGAATGACAGCCGGGACCAACGGCTTAACGTGGCTTTCCGAGGCACGGAGGGGTCCCAGTATGTAAAGATGGTCACCCATCCACAGACCAACCGCGGCAAGCGTAGCTTAACCTGATTGATCGACCCATACTCATCATAGTTATTAAATGTAATTTTAAGCATTTTTACGGACTGGTGTTGTATAGAGGCAGCACGTCAAAATGCTTGCCAAAGTTCATAAAATTAACAGCTACAAGAACATTTCAAAATGATTTCCTTGTTTTGTCTGCATTTTCTTGTGACAATACGAAAGCTTTATTTGGAGGTTAGTCCTGCTGTCTTTACGGCTCCTTGTAGGACGAATTCGTCCAGCATAACTATTTACAACCACTCGATACGTTACGTCATATTCGTGAACGGGCGCCGTCGGTTGAGACTGGTCATCTCTTAACTGCCAAGGCTTATTTTTAATCTTATATTTTGAATTGTTTCTACATTTGTGTGTGTTTTTTTAACATTGTTCTCACATATAGAAGCAACAAGAATAATGTACCCAGGATTTTGTAACATTATCTTGATTTAAAAGAGTGTCCATGGAGTTTCTTGTCCGTTCTTCTCCATAGAGATCTAAGTTTTGGAATGGGCAACTAGCTTCAACTTTCTGACTAACCGACTATTTAATTTTGACAATTCAAAAGTGCCTGTACATGGTTTAATTGAAATAAATGCTTTGAGTTTGAGTTTCCGTACCGTATCGAACATGAATCAAGGTTTTCGTAGGAGTCCTCTTAACGAAGTTCACAAGCCCAAAAACCCGAAAATTTTGTCAATTTATTAATCAAATAGACAACCGCTTCCCTTCCGACAGCTGTTTGCTGTCTGGAGCAAGGCAAATCAGGTTATCGAAATGTGTTATTTTCGATATGATACCCTATCCTATAGTTGTGAATGCAGAAATGAATTTATATATCCTGGATGAAAAAGTACGGGCACGTGAAACTTTCACTTTGTCACTGGGTAGACTAGAATACATTAACACTAAGGGCTAACAAGTTACCCCTTTCAAAAATACAGAGTCGATCAGGTAGACTACCTGTCCCTACCGCCACATGATCAAATGAATACAAAAATCAGCGTGGGATTCAGTTCACCATTGTCACTGATTTTGACCCTGTCTTGACATCCGTCAAAGACATTGCATGTCAAAGTAACTTCATAGTCGTCACACGCTTATAACAATATCTTCACAAAAAATATCCTAATATCGCCACAATATCTATAAAGTTCAACCGGATGTGAAAGCTAACGGAAGTAGTTCCCGGCAAGAGTGTCACGTTACCGGGTCCGGGAGTTGAACCTGACACCTTCGAGAGTGCTAACTCACGCTATTACTGATGGTGTGGTGGCAAATATTGTGTGTTGGAGAAAATACTGCCTTGATTCATTTCTTGGTTTGAATAAAAGATGATATACAGCTGATCACTAATGATGTTTCCATTTTCTCATTCGTGGGAATTATGGAAATATTTCACTACTATATTATATCCTTTGTGACAATCTGATACTGACCATGTGCAGTCCTACCTTTTTAGCCAGTACATAACTAGTTTACTTTAAGGGTGAAATCATGAACTGATTTTCGTGTTTAATTCCCGTATTAAGGCAAGAGTGGAGACCATTCAGCAATAAAAAATAAATAAAAACGTTCAAAATGGATTTCATCTCAGCAACAATCGATGTCAAAAATTTAGGGATTTTAGAGATCTTTTTGACAGATTGAGACTGAGATCAGACTGTGGACGTTCTTAAAATTACGAGAATTGCCTTTCTGGTTAAACTTGGAAGCCAACCCTTAAAATTGCTGGACAAGGCTCAGTCAGGCAAAATGATAATGGACAAAAAATGTCGTTTCTGAAAGTTGTGTCGAAATGTAGAGGGTCGTTAGTAGTAAACTACTTCCAAAGCCAGATCCTAATTAAAATACACCTTCCCAGTAACAAACCAGATTGAACATTCCAACTTCTATCGACAAACGAAGGTGCTATCACGAATCTATCAGCATACATTACTGGCACATCCGCGCTACGTCAGCCGGCGGCGCGCGGTCTGCGCCCGCGCATACCGGTCTAACGCGTGATTTTATGCGCAGTACTTTGATAGGGAAAACGTATGTAGATAGTAATTGTGTCAAGTGATTCTGTGATGCGTAGTTTGATGTAAAGGGGCTGGTACACTCGACTGAATTCAGTCGGCTGAATTTGCCGACGAACTGTTTTGCGGTTTGTCAAATACTTTGTTAGTTGTGTAATATTTTTTGGAATACAATCTTCTGCTGGTGAAGTGGTCGAAGTCGCGGTGCTTGGGGGATACCTATGTCCAGCAGTGGACATCGTTCGGCTGAAATGAATGAATGAGTCTTCTGCTCAATAAAAATCTTAAATTCACTAACAGTCTAAACCGCAGGGTCTAGATGTGTGGAATTGAGCATAAAAGTTCCGAATATACTGAAGTTGAGCACTGATTAAGAAGGATTTTTGAAAATAAATAGGGGATGAAAGTTTGGAAGCACACCTTGAAGACAATGAACTGTATTTTCACGAAGATAGAGATTAAGAAAGCTTCTGAACACACTACACTGAATTATTTCCTGAATCTGTCTGCGGATTAAAGTGCAACATAGACGGATGTTTCGCAACCATTCTTCTTTCTAATTTGGTTACTTTTTAAAAGCTTTTATTTAACTTGCCTTATCTGTTAGTTTATGTATGTGTCAAATCTTGCAAGCTGAATTAAAACCACTTCCTCTTATCCTACGGAGGTGAAATTTTACATGTTGATTCTGTTTCAAAGACAATGCAGACTTGCTAAATGTGATAAAACTTGTCTAAATTAACAGTTACTTAATTTAAACCGTTATGGGCTGATTTTTCTATCGACAGATAATTTTTATTCGTAGAATAAATGACGTCTGACAGATTTTGTATGAAAGAACTGTCAAATTATTTTTAATTATTCCTCGGATAAAATTATCTGGCATGGAAAAATCAGCCCTAAGACGACTTTTAGCCAAGTGGAAAACACCTTTAAGGGTGAAATACTATCGGTAGTTCATGCTTCATTAGTATCTAATCTAAGGTTGAAAGGTGTTTTCGAATGAGTAATACTAGTACTTAAGATTATCTGTAATTATAATTGCTTGCTTACTTTTCAAACGTAATTCTCTTCTGCGAGTGTGTTACGTCAAGAGTTGAGCGTATCCATGTCATCAATGCTGACATTGATAGGATACTTGATAAAGCTGCTTGAGTAATCTTTGTTGAATGAAAAATCATAAAGGGTGGACCTTTATTACCAAGTTTGGTAAATGGATTGTTGGTTGCAGTTTATTTTATGTAAATGCGTTCTTCTGCTATAAGTTTTATGACACTTTTTACTGTAAAGAGAAAATTACCTTCTTCTTTAACCTTTTGAACGCTTTTTTTTAAGGATGGGAAATCATCTGATGACTCCTCCCGCTCTGAGTGGAGCGGACCTTTTGACCGCTTGTGTCGCATTTATGCGACACATATTTCCGTGCTCCTACCGCTCGTGTCTTATTTCTGCGACAGAGAACTTGCATGATTTTTTCGTTCTATTTTCGTCCTATTAACTGCGTGGGAAAACTAAAACCATGATTAAATAGAGATAAAAACTTTTTGTCAATTTTTTTATCGATACAACGATTTCTCCTTATTTATTGTAGGTATTATTTTATCTTGATTTTAAAGATTTGTAGCCGCGCGCTAGGGGCACGGCAATTGATATTTAGCCAAGCGTTTAAAAGGTTAAGGTGTCTTTGGATGAGTAATGTCAATTAAAATTTTCTGTAATTATAATTTCTTGATTACTCTTCATACGAAATACACTCTCAGCATTTATTGGATACTTAAATGCTTGCTCAGCTTGTGTTTCTTTGTAATCTGTGACATGAAGAATCATAAAGGGTGGTCCTTTATTACCAAGTTTAGCAAATGGATTGTTGGCTGCATTTTATTTTATGAAAATGCCTTCTTCTTTATCCTTGATCTACCAACCCGCATTGGGCCCGCGTGGTAGATTACAGCCCATTCCCTCTCGAAGAGAGGAAGGAGGCCTGTTTCCCAGGACTGGGAACATTATAGGCTGATTATGCTTTTGTATATGCTATGCCTTCTCATTCCATAATCTGTGAGTCACCGTTTACGCCTGTGAAAATGTTGTCTTTTTCTTTATCACAGAACGCCAAAAAGACAGAGGAATACAAAACTGAAATATTAATTGCAAGATAATTACAAAAATGTTGGTCAAAAAAGAAATGTAGTTACCCAAAAGTTTTACAAGCCTGCACAATGCATGGCCTCCAAAAGTACATCCGATTTTAGAAAAGCTACCAAATATATTCGGTAAGCGGGTCAAAATAATCGTAAAGTTAGGTGCGCCCGCGCCGACCGGTCTCGATGGGCAGGTGTCGCTCGTTCGTAAGCTCGCTCACATGTAACGGTGGTGGCGTGCTCGTGTTGCTTTAGGAGAACATTGTTGAAGAAAGGAATCATAAAATATGTTATGATCAGAAAACCGATTCCATTTCCAAGACAATCAATGTCAAAAATGCAGGTAAATTAAGAGGTATTTTTGACAGATTGACTGTGAACGTTCTTAAAATTACGGGATTTGCTCCCTAAGATTTCTGCACGGCATTATATTGCTGGCTTGAAATTCAATTATTATACTACTAAAACAGATTCCACAAAAAATCAACATAGGCCATTCAGAGTGGACATTCTGAGGCCTGTTTCGGGCAGCAGCTGTCATGTTAGTTAAACTAGCTGCGCTCCGCGGTTACACCCGCATAAGCAGCGACTGATCAAGAGTTCTGACCGCCCTAGGCTAATTATGA
This sequence comes from Hydraecia micacea, assembly GCA_914767645.1. Taxonomy (NCBI): domain Eukaryota; kingdom Metazoa; phylum Arthropoda; class Insecta; order Lepidoptera; family Noctuidae; genus Hydraecia; species Hydraecia micacea. Next base: position 9,157,608 of record OU611802.1, on the reverse strand, counting down.
GGACGCGCCCCCGCCAGGTGTGTTACGGACTAAAACGTAGTAAGTGAGTAGAGTATAGTAGGTAGTGTGAAAATTTTAACATGGTTAAAATACCTATAAAAGTTTTCAGATCGATCTGCAAGCGAAACTAACGTTGTCCTTTAATCTGCATGACATTCAACCGTAGGGTGGCAAACCATTTTTAAGCTGACCGTACATAAAGGCAAAGTACCTCACGCATTAAGTATAGGTACACCAAAATCATGACAAGTGACTGCAGGCTACCAAGTAGAAAACCAAATCCATGTCGTGTTTGGCCGCATGACTTGTATGGGCTTAGTTTCTATAGACAAATTAGTTGCCATTGCCATTGACCATGAGCGTGGTCATCTAGTGTGTGAAGTTGCTTCGACTTGAGTATTTTTTTAAATATTTACACTTCTGTTATTGTTAAAAAAAAAGAGGAGAGTCATCATACAAGTGAAACATTTTTGCAACTGATTAATGATTTATTTGAAAATTATAGTAATTAAGTAATTATTATTAGATTATACAAAAGTCCTTTTTCGTGCTTTAGCGTTTGCAAATCTTTCCACAATTTTTTCAAATAGTTTGTAAAAAATCACTTTCTATGTACAGACGCCAGCACATCAAGCTACTACAATCTGTCAAATTTCTTTAATAGATTTTCAACTTTATCCCTAAATACATAAGATACAAAGTTGATTGGGAAAATTTGACATTTTCGGGTAGCTTGACGTGCTGGCTGACGTCTGTACATAAGCAATAGCGCTGCAAAATTTTTGCTGGCGGAGTGTGGAGCGCAAGTAATTTTTTACTCTTTTAATGTACTGAAAAAGACCTTTCACCGCTGCAGTTGGTAACACTCATTGTCAAAAAAATTCTTAATATTATCTCCACATTCGGGAACATGCATGAAATATTAAAACTTTTTATTAACTGCAACAAACCCTTTGGGGTTCTGGCAGAAATAGAATGCTCGGCCTCGTGTCAGATTTTAAAAACTACGCCAAATGGACGCATTCTTCTGCAAAGGTTTCTTCTAAATCAGTGGCATTTACATAGTTGTTTTAACTCCTTTGCTTTGCTTCTAATAAATTCACTGTCGTCTAGTTCATTCAGTTTCCATAAGAAACCAAACAGTTTGGTTTGACCGATTCTAGTAACAAGTCAGTGTTTGTTTTACGCGCGCTTTTTAAAAATTTCAAAAGTTATTGTTAAAATTAGGGACTCTCAAGCGCATTTAGTTTTAGTGTTTCGTCTCGGTCTAGTTGAAATATGTAGGGTAGATGCAATTATGCTAGATTAGTGTATGCGAAGACACGATTTCAGCGCGCCCCCCCGATCCTCGCGCCCTAGGCTGCAGCCTAATTAGCCTAAGGGTTAATCAGGCCCTGCGCATAAGTGTCGATCCCGTGGGAATGTCGGGATAAAAAGTAGCCTATGTGTTAATCCAGGGTGTCAGCTACCTCCCATACAAAATTTTATCAAAATTGGTCCAGCCGTTTGAGCGTGAAGAAGTAACAAACATATAAACACACACTAACAAACTTTCGCCTTTATAATATTAGTGTGATTAAGGCTGTACCAAAAGTTTTAGGAACTCCAAAACCTTCCTCCTTAAGCTTAACACAGCTGGCCTGGCTCTGCTTTGGCATTTGACTCACATATTTACAACAAGACAAAAACAAGAAGTCAAACGAATAGATTTTCAAGCAATCCCTTTCCCCCTTTCAAACCTGTAGTCCCAATTTCAAAATGAGGGCAGCGACTTCTTACAAAACCCACGTCCCCTCCACAATTAGTACGTAAAGGACCAGACCGGCCAGCTTTAAGAAATCAGACCTTTTGTGCGGACGCAACAGGTGTGTTTTGAATGTATAATAATAGTGGGTAATTATTAAAATAAGTATGTATTTGGGCATTGAGAACTTTTAACTTAAATATACGTTAAAAGAAAAGAGTATGTTGTTAGATTTTTGGGGGAAGTTTGGAGCTCCCTTATGTTACCACATAGTCCCGAGCTCTGTCATCTGAAAGGCCGCATTAAAATTGTGAAGGTTCTCAACTCGACCGCATTTCTGTCTTGAGTTCAGTTAGTTTAAACCTGTGGTTACAGTTAATTGGCTGCTTGCTGACAGGTTATGTCACAGTCTGTTGCTAGAAAAAGGACTTTCAAATTCCAGCATTCATTTTTCTAGTTTCATCTGCATTCATGAGATTTCCTTCTGAGAAAACTTCTCTCGACAACCTACGCCAATTTTGAGCGGAAGGACCATCTTTCAGGGATCTAAAGACCACTCACCAAATCGCCCTGTATGTACAATGGAACGGAACGGGTGAAATGTGGGTGTGAAATATTACTCGCATTCGAAGAACAAAGGGGTGACAAGTATTTTTATTTTTTAATAATCCAATCCCCTCAATATTGACAAGACACGTCAGTGTTAACGTAGCCAGCGAGGAAGCACCACGTCACACAAATACGAACCACCCCGTGTTCTAAGACATGATTGCTATGTAGGTTTTGTACACAGCCTGTTGCTAGTGGAACAGTACAATTATGGGGTGTTGTCAAAGATGTATTTTTTATTTTCTTTGCATGTTAGATTTTGGAGGCATACTTTTTGTAATGTGGTGGGCGGATCTTGAATGAATATTTAATCAATTTTAAGTTGGGCGTGACTTAACAATTGTATTTAATAGGTCCAGAGGGGCCCGTGGTTAAATAATAACAGCAGCACACGTCGATCGATCAGGTTAAGCTACGCTTGCCGCGGTTGGTCTGTGGATGGGTGACCATCTTTACATACCGAGACCCTCCGTGCCTCGGAAAGCACGTTAAGCCGTTGTTGGTCCCGGCTGTCATTCGTGGTTCTTTGACAATCGTTACGGATAGTCAGAAGCCCGAAAGTCTGACTACCAGTCTTACCAAGTGGTATCGTATTACCCAGTAACTGGGCTGTGGAGGTCAGATAGACAGTCGCTCCATGTAAAATACTGGTATTCAGCTGAATTCTGTTAGACTGGAAGCCGACCCCAACATAGTTAGGAAAAGGCTAGGCATCATAATAGGTCCAATCAAAGTAAAGTGGGATTATTACTCCAATAATTCCTACTTAAAAAAAATATTCAAGATTTAGCTGTTATCATTTTCTTACATTTACAGACGAGTTTCCGCCGGGCTATCCTGTAAAAATCTTGTCGTGAAAACTTAGCTGAAAACTTAGTGAGCTTACAGTGTTAATCTAGCGTCATCGGTACTATTCTGTAAAAAGATCACCGTGATAACTTAGGTGAAGTGAGCTTAAAGTGAGCTGTCACTGCACCTGATGCTAGGAATTGACACTATTGACAGCTCACTTTAAGCTCACTTCACGGTGAGATTTTTAGGTACAGAATACATGGGCAGATTTCAAAAGCGAAGTGAGATAAAAAAATAAAAACCTACAAAAACGACGCGATGTTACCCTGAAACTTACAGCTGCATCCAAGTTAATTTTGTCGTCAAATGTTGACATATTTATACAGAAACCAAACCATAGTATTTATAGTAAACACGGAGTGTGTTTTACAAGACTGGTATGCGAGTGGCATAGCACGTCGGCACCATATGACAGGTGTCGGGGCGGCAGATGTGCAAGGTCAAGGTCGCAGGTTCGGTGCCCGGGTCGATACGTTTTTATTGCATTTTTTTGAAATACTAATGACTGTATTACTGTTATTTTTTAATTTATTTTGAGTGGAAGAATATTTGCTGGGTCGGTGTCCTTTAGGATCAGATTCATCTTTGATATTATGCTAAGTTAATGCTAGTCCTTTGTTTTAAAGTTAAATTTTGGTTTGAGACAATGAGGACTTACAGAATCTAGCCATAGACTGTTGTTTTAATTACTTCTTACTGAGGTACTTTGTCAATATATAAAATTAGCTTCTGTCCGCGTGAAATTTCAGACCCCGATCCACCACGTCGCATCCTCCCCCCGCGCAATCACTTCGTTTTCTAACCTTTCTCGAGAATTGGGCTTTCAAATGCATTTGGATTTGATGGCCTAATTATTGATAAAGGCTACTGAACATCACGCTAAGTTTCTTAGGAGCCGAGCAAAAAGGAAAAAAAGTCCGAAAGTACGCTAAGCGGAAACAACGTAATAGCGCGGGCAGGCGATGCGATACGACGCGGTGAGTCGCGGGAACAATACATTTTATGCGGGCAGAAGCTAGTTATTGGGTAGCGGGATCGTCCGAAAGGGTTACCGCTGCCCCGGAACATAAAGGGCTAAGGAAGGAACACGGGTGGGTTTTAGTCAGTAAGAGTCTGACACTCCCTTCCGCTCCACCCAGAGCGGGAGGAGTCATTAGATGATTTCCCATCCACAAAAAAAAAAAAGCTAGTTATTAGTATAGAATAGATAGATTAGTAAAAGAGTTCTCTGCGTTTAAAGTTGGGGCCTGCTTCCAGTCTCATCGGATGCAGCTGAATACCAGTACTTTACATGGAGCGACTGCCTATCTGACCTCCACAACCCAGTTACTAGGTAATACGATACCACTTGGTAAGACTGTCAGAGTTTCGGGCTTCTGACTACCCGTAATGACTGTCAAAGTTCTACGAATGACAGCCGTGACAAACGGCTTAACGTGCCTTCCGAGACACGGTGGGGTCTTGATATTTAAATATGGTCACCCATCCACGGACCAACCGCGGCAAGCGTAGCTTAATCTGATCGACCCGTGCAGCTTATATCACTTAGCTACAAGAATATTACTAGTATTATTGACAAAATCATAAAAATGTTTGGAATAGGTATTAGCGCAAACGTAACTTTAGCGATAAAGTTCATTTTTCAAAAACACCTTAGTTGTTTACATTTTTGGAAACTCTAGCAAAGTACATCATAATGTGGTGTTTCAATACTGAAGCAATTTTCCAAAATATCAAATAACTTTTAGAGGCCTCTGTATATGTAACAGACCTCATTTCACCCCCACACTATGCTGAATTCCTCTCAACCCATTCATCCAACATCCTACTCACATTCATTCATTAAAAACTTTAGAAATATAAATACTTTTTTTAATGCCACCCGCGTCATCGTCATCTTGGAGGGGTTCTGTGACGTAATACGCTCGGGGTGACCGAAGTAACGACGGAGGGGACAAGTAACTGATTAAGAAATAATTGTTTAGAATTGGACTCCTTTTTTTTTTCAATTTTATTAGATCTGGCCATACCGTACTATCCCTAATACCCTTAGGGATAGTACGGTATGGCTTTAAATGGACTTTGAATGTACTTGAGCGTTCTAATACAGCTCTATGGGTAGAGTGGTATGCCGAAAGGTTATGTAATTAAACTGTATGGCGATCTAGGATTGTTTTAGATAACATAATCAGCCTATAATGTCCCCACTACTGGAACACAGGCCCCCCCTCTCTTCGAGAGGGAGTGGGCTGTAATCTACCAGCCAAGTGCGGGTTGGTAAAAAAAAAAATTAAAAAGTGTTTATCCACATAAATCATTTTAAACAAGATATTATTACCTCTGCCAAACTGCAGAGCAGTTTATTGGCAGATGTAGCTCCTTTTTTTGTACATTTTTTTTTTACAATGACACTTTTTCACATACTACAGGTTAATAAAACTATTCCTTTAACTATTTCTTAAATTTAAAAATGATGTCACATGTCTTCGAAATTTTGGTTCTACGAGTAGGACATGCCAGTTTCCTCGCGATGTTTTCCTTCACGTTTTGAGAGCAGTGGTGATGAAATTATTTACACAATATCTACCCTCTTGATAATCAGCCCGTATTTCGCGACAAGATGACACGTTAGCACACAATAGGATGTACACAGTGTATGAGTACATGGGAATCAGCTGATCGGGTGTCGGGTTGCCGCGCACGGTGGTCGGTGGCGACCACCCGCGAGTGCAAGCGAAGGGTTACGTGCACAATTGTGTAGCGGGCGACGCGTTAGGTGGCGAGATTCTTGTGCAAGGGTTAGTCAAAATTGTTGTCTGGAAGTTCAGTTTGAGGGTTCAAAATTTTATTTAATTTAATAACTTATGGGAACACTCTGTGACTTCGTTTTTTTTATGCATATGACTTTAGAGGCTATGTAAGTAATAACAGCCGCACAGGTCGATCAAAGGTTAAGCTATGCTTGCCGAGGTCGGTCCGTGGGTGCTTGACCATAAGAGACGAAAGCACGTAAAGCCGTTGGTCCTGACTGTCATTTGTAGATCTTTGACAGTCGTTACGGATCGTCAGAAGCCTGAAAGTCTTATCAGGGGGTATCGTGTTACCCAGTAACTGGGTTGTAGAGGTTAGATAGAGCAGTCACTCCATGTAAAATACTGGTATTCAACTGCATCCGATTTGATTGGAAGCTGGTCCCAACATAGCTTGAAAAAGGCAGGCAAATTATGACTACTTTAGAAAACTACATTAAATAAGAATGTTTTCCTTTTTGTCGCAATGTATTTGCTATAGCAATGAAGATCACTTGGTTTCTAGCTCAGTACCTATTTGGAGCACAGTTCATAGAGCAAAAAGCGTGGGCGACTAAATTGTGCTGTGATTGCTGTCCATTTGAATCTAGTTAACCAAATATGCACACTTCCATTCCATCGCTATAAAAACATTGTACAACAATCTAATTGTACCCTAAGACCAAAATCTTTAGTACCAGCACCCTCATTGAGTAACATACTTTCAGTCACAACCCGACGGCTTTTTAATTAAATTGCTAATCCATTGCATCATATGTTTGAAAAATTCCTCTGCTTACCAACGTAAACCACGCAATTAATGTTGTTGAATTGTCAAAATGAAATACATTGCCGTTACCAACTGTGATCTCAGATTCCAAGACCTACTTATCAAACTGCGTCGGCGTATGCCCTTTAAATACCATGAACATTTAGAAGCCATACTATCTTGAATTGGCAAAAAATCTGTCATCTGGTGAGCTTGGGAGTTCACTGTATTATGATAAATGTGAAGAAACCTTAGTTTGTAACAAATCAGCTGTGTTACTGTGAACAAAAACAGTATCATATGGCCAGCAATTACAAGGAGATTGTTCTCTGAAATTGGGAGCAAAAAATGTCCACATGAGTTACACTCTTGAGGTTTCTGACCTGAGAGATGAACTTTTTGAGTTGATTTTTTATAAAAATGTGCAGCTGGGATTTTCTGTCACTTTATGATGAAAAGTATTACTTATTAAAAAAACCCATGCGGCGCCAGCTCCTAATAAATTGGGATAAGGGCAAGAGAATGAAAGATGACAAGAGGTGAAAATTATTCTTACACGTACAGGTTGAACATCATCATCTGCCTGCCTTTTCCCAACTATGTTGTGGTCGGCTTCCAATCTAACCGGATGCAGCTGGATACCAGTATTTTACATGGTGCGACTGCCTATATGACCTCCACAACCCAGTTACTGGGTAATACGATACCCCTTGATAAGACTGGTTTTCAGGCTTCTGACTACCCGTAACGACCGTCAAAGATCCACGAATGACAACCGGGAACAACTGCTTAACGTGCTTTCCGAGGCACGAAGGGGTCTTGGTATGTAAAGATGGTCACCCATCCACGGACCAACCGCGACAAGCGTAGCTTAACCTGATCGATTGCCCCGTGCGGCTGATATTACTTAGCCACAAGGTAAACATCTTGAATCATGTACTGAATTTATGTTTGCAGTTTGCGCGTCGATTTACCTGACAAACTGAAATGACATTTGTTTTGTAAAATATTAATCATCTTATCGTTGGACACCTGGGAGTATGAATCCAATGTCAAAATGTCATCTTTATTACTTAAGATATGTAATTTAATTTCATCATCAAATGGGTTTTTAAACGGTTTAAAGATCCTCTAGGTGACCTAACAGTCTTATTTCACAAGTCAATCTCACTGATACGACACGATAAAGCCAATAGCAATGTTTTTGCTCACTGCGAAATGTGGTCCTGTTATCTATATTAATAATATAAAGAGAAAATATTAGTTTTTTTGTATGTTTGTTTATTTCGCTTTCACGCATAAACGGCTGAACGGATTTGGATGAAATTTGTCATAGTAAACCGTGAACGTATACATAGAATACTTTATATGATACTAGCTGCCCGGCGCGACTTCGTTCGCGTGGTGTCCTACTAATACCCCCTACCCTACTCCTACCAATCCTACCCCTGCCCTTCTCCTACCTTACTCCTACCCCTTCCCTACCCCTTACTCCTACCCTACTCCTACCCTACTCCTAACCTACTCCTACCGTACCCCTACCCTACTCCTACCCTACCCCTTCCCTACTCCTACCGTACCCCTACCCTACTCCTACCCTAACCCTTCCCTACTCCTACTGTACCCCTACCCCTACCCTACTCCTACCGTACCCCTACCCTACTCCTACCCTACCCCTTCCCTACTCCTACCGTACCCCTACCCTACTCCTACCCTAACCCTTCCCTACTCCTACTGTACCCTACCCTACTCCTACCGTACCCCTACCCTACTCCTACCCTACCCCTTCCCTACTCCTACCGTACCCCTACCCTACTCCTACCCTAACCCTTCCCTACTCCTACTGTACCCCTACCCCTACCCTACTCCTACCGTACCCCTACCCTACTCCTACCCTACCCCTACTCCTACTCTACCCCTACTCCTACCCTACTCCTGCCCTACCCCGAGCCTACTCCTAGCCCTGTCATTTGCGTTTTGTTATTCCAAGTCTGATTCTTTTTTTTTTTTTCTGATTTTTTTTAGTATCTTATGTCCGTCTCCTGGCTCTAAGCTACCTCCCTACCAATTTTCACCCAAATCTGTTCTGCCGTTCTTGAGTTATAAGTGGTGTAACTAACACGACTTTCTTTTATATATATAGATAAACAAGATATTTTAGGGGGACGATATTTATTTTTTTTATTTATTTATTTATTTAACCACAATTATAACACCTTTACAGAATCCTCCAAAGCGATGTTATAAGTCACAATGTCTATTCGTTTACAAAAATGAAATAAGATATCTCGGGCAGAAGCTAGTCAATTAATAAAATCGCGCCAAAATCACCAACCACGCTTTGCCGTCCAATCGGTGATCGATGGAGCGACAATGACAATCAACAACAATGACCACACCTTGCCACTTTGATATACCGAAATGTTCAATGCACTTGTCAAAAAATATGACAATTGACGAACCCTTTCACGACATACACAACCAAATCTTACCTGGGCCTTTCACCTAATTGAAATTTCACCGATAGGCCCTGTGGCCTTTCGGTACGTTCCCAGGGGATTTAAAGCAAGGTGCTAAATACATTTCTATGGGATCACAGACCGTGTGTAATTTTGTTTTTTTTTTATTCATTTTTGGTCCTTATTGTCTATGGTGGTTTTGCGGTTAGATTGCTTCTTTGGGGTGGTCGGTTTCAAGTGTTGCAAATTAGCGAAAATTTAGTCATGTTGAAAATTGAGTTTTTTTTTTGTGGTTGAAGTTTTTTGGCGATTTTGAGAGGAAGTAATTTTGAAATTGATTCGGTTTTGGTATAGAAGCGTGAAGATTTTGATTGTTTACGATGATTGGGTGTTAAGAATGAAGTTTGATAGTATGTTTATAGTGGAAAGAAAGATATTAGACAAGTTACAATAGTTATAAGCTCTCCTTTTAGGTTTTAACATGATCCGCACTCGCTAGACAAGAACTCTGAGGTATTAGCTATTGCCAAACAAAAATCCTAACTTGAATTTTATTCCATAGTTTCACAGAACGAGAGCACAAACATACTGATATGTTATAAACCAAGTAAGTAACCCAAAAACAAACAATTAAAAGAAACAAGTGAAAAGTTTACCTAAAACAAGTGAAAACAAAAACAGAACAGTGACACAAACAAAACAAAGTGATGCGTCCAAACAAATGCAAGAAATTCAAATTCAAATGATTTCATGACGACAATGGCTCTCCGGCATGACGTCACTAACATGGAGTCCACATTCTCACTGCCCACTGAACCTCCTCCAATCGCAGAAATTATCTACGAACCACGGACTGACTTAGCTTCAGAATACTTCAATACCTTCAATCAAATATGTGAAAATTACCGAAGTGACTCCGATGTCAATCTTCGGCAAACCTCGGACAGTCTTCGGTTGTCCTCGGAGATCCTCGACGGTGTTCGGTCGGAATACGTTAGTACAGACTTTAACGGTAAAGACTATGAGTTGCACGCGCAGAAAGTGTTCTTGAGTGGGAAGGAAGAACATGTGTTCCAGTTTGGACAGCCTGATGCCTCGGCGCTGTTGAGGCATAGGGCGAGAAGAAGATATAATGAGGAGCATGGCCTGCAGCCTCCGCCGACTACTAGTCAAGAGAGTGGGGTAAGTTGGTGGACTATGCATCTTTAGCATTATAGTTTATATTCTGGACTCTTTTTTAGCAAGGTCTCCTTGTCTAGAAAATAACTTGGTTTCTTGTATTGCAATTTAATGAAGATTCAAATTAAAACAATGTATTCTAGTGATCCTGAGCAGTCAGTGGTGGCTCAGTGGTGGTAACAGCTGCAACTTACGAGTTGAAGGTCGTAGGTTTGAACCCAGACAGGCGCTTTACTTTGTGTAAATAATTTCATCACCACTGCCTCAAAACAGCGAAGGAAAACATCGAGAGGAAACAGGCATGTCCTAGAACCAAAAATGCGAAAACATGTAAAATCTACCAACCCACACTGGGTCCTCGTGATGGATAACGGCCCACTCCCTCTCACAGAGAGGAAGCCTCTGTCCCAGCAGTGGGAACATTATAAGCTGATTATGATGAATGTAGTGATCCAACGTTACCTTGGACATTTCCGTCAGCGACTTCATTACCCCCTCCTGATCATTATGACTTCTGGGAAGAGCTGTTTGAACATACGTACGTCAGATGCCAAGAACTGAATAACAAATTTAGATCTTAAATTATAAATATAAACCAATCTAGCTCCTTAAGAGGAACCGAAAAATATTATACTACACTGCGATGCGAGAAGCACAGAAACGGTCGAAGTGACGGTGCTTGGGTGAGGCCCACACCATCACCACGTCACATGGACATATCCAGCAGTGGACGTCTTTCGGCTGAAATGATGATGATGATTCAGTATACAATCTACATTGTGTTTCGTGAACGGGAGCTGTCAGTTGAGACTGGTCATCACTTAACTGCCAGGACTTATTTTTAATCTTATATTTTGAATTGTTTCTTCGTTTTATTTGTTTACCTTGTTCTCACATATTGAAGCAACAAGAATAATTTACCCAGGATTTAGTAATATCTTGATTTAAAAGAGTGTCCTTGGAATTTCTTGCCCGTTCTTCTCCATAGAGATCTAAGTTTTTGAATGGGCAACTAGCTTCAAATGTTTGACTAACTGAATGACTCTTTGAGAATTCAAAAGTGCCTGTAAATGGTTATGGCTGCAAATGCTTTGAGTTTCAGTAGATAGTTATAATCTTTGATGATGAACCGGTACCCCCAAAAGATTAGAAGATAATATAGTTTCATTCGCCAATACTTTGCACAAGTCTCTTCTACCAATTGATACTATGTAAAAATACCACTTGTTGCTTGTTGGCCATGAGAAAACAACAAAAAGAAAATCATTTCAGCAATAATTACTCACCGTGTCGTACATATTTGAGTATCCATCATCATACATGCGCAAGCGCGTACTATCTCTAGTACTATTAGATAATCGTTCTGCGGCCCACGCGGTTTAAAATTAGTAGCAGTCAATTATACTGGTCACAAACACACAAACAGTGCTGTAAATATAAATGAAATGGATGTTCAAGATGGATAGATTTGAGCTGTTGATACTGTAAAAATGTGGCGTAAAAAAAGGAAGTAGATAATGCTGTCATCATCATCATCATCTGCCCAGCCTTTCCCCAACGTTGATGGGGTCGGGTTCCAGTCTAACCGGATGCAGCTTTTTTTAATGGATCGATTGCCTTTCTGACCTCCGCAATCCAGTTACTTGGTAACACGATTCTCCTTGGCAAGACTAGTTGTCAGGCTACCCGTGATGACTCTCAAAGATCTACGAATGACAGCCGGGACCAACTGGTTAACGTGTTTCGTGCTTTTAGGTAGATCTTTTTATAACTATCTTACTGTTTGGGAAAAGGCTTCTTATAAGCAAAGAAAAGCGAGCAATATTTCACCACTCCTGCTTATTGCATGTGGGTAATAGATTTAAGCGATATATGCTGCATAGGGAAGTGTATAGGGGAGTTGATCTGAAAAAGCCTTGGAGTATGCTTTTATCTACCAACCCGCACTGGGTCAGCGAGGTGCATTACGGCCCACTCCCTCTCACACAGAGGATGCCTGTGTCCCAGCAGTAGGAATATTATAGGCTGATTATGCTATGCTTTTACCAAATTGCAGACCTTCCTTTTCCTGAATCAGCTTTCAGTCTAACCACATGTAGATGAATATGATCGCTTAAAACCCGACCAATACTTGAATTACGCCTCCCTCTTCTCTCGTTTTGGTACGAAATATTAGCAGGCATGATGTAGATGGTCACACATGTCTTCGATTTTTTTTTTTTTCTAGGACATGCCGATTACTGCTATAAAAATTACTAGAAGGTACAAACATCCTTAGGATAACTTCTATAACCAAAAATGGAAGCCTACAATCAGTATTTTTTGTTGAACGCCATTCAGTAATTCTATATCCTTTAGAGACGCCACTTTTGACATTGCTTAATGGATTTCTGTTATGTGATACTCGTCAGCCATCTTGAATCGTCAATATATTGTGTACGCCCCTTGGGGCGGCAAATGATTCTAGAAAGTCAATGTTCCTACAAAAAGTTGGTACAAAAAGTTGCTTAAAAACGGGATAAAAAATTGGCATCTGCCGTATGTTTCAAAATAGGGCGCCAAAGTCAAAACATCACTTACATACATACATAAAACTCACGACTTTTTTCTATGGGCACCATCGGCACCATTAATTTCAGAAATAAGGTTCTATAGACTATGGTATAATAGCTACCTACTACATTGTATAGATGTTAAGAAATGATTTACCGGGCAAAAGTTGATTTTCTTTTTCAATTAAAAATTTTGTAACAAATTTTTCAGGTTCTACTAGTAAACTCAAACTTTTAATCGATCAATATCTTTTATACTTAAAATCAACTTTTAATCTTAAGAATGTAAATTTCTCACTTTCGATAAAAAAATTGTATCTTGCACTAATGTTAGAAAGATATTATTTTTTTATACATGAAAGGGTATTAATTCATGATAGCCGCATCGCATAAAAAAAATCATAAAAAGAGCTTGTCGAAAAAAGCTATAAATTTTTAAAGATGTCCCCGAAGAATTTTCCCAAAAATAAAAAATAAAATCATATATCTTAAACTATCAAAAATCGCGGAACATGCATGGGGTATTTTCGGACACCCCTAGGTATGAGGAATCTAATTTTTTTCAATGACGTTACTATTTGGACTAACCTGTATATGTAGGCTGATTATGTTATTTCACGATATGCGTACAATATTTATTATTAATTCATACGTGTTACAATGCACTTGGACAAACATCCAGAGCGGATTATCCGAATTAAATGATGACTCATTAAGAACATCTCTAGAGTATAAAGTCTACTCTAAATCTGTTCCCGTTCTTATAATGAAAAATGATTTCATATGAATTACGTAGTGATATTAAGATGTAAGTTATGAGCGATAGCGTTTTTATAAGCGAAAGCGATTTCTTGTGAAATAACTTTACAAAGGGTCTTATGGTCCAATTTGTTCAGAATATAATTTTAAGTGGAACTTTAGCACTCATGTTTTCATGGAATGAAGTGCATTCTTAGGTTAGCCTATGAACTCTCAAATACTGCTCGATGTTGTTGTTAATTCTCATGCTATTTCGTCACTATAAAGATAATGCATACAAACTTTCAAGCCTTTATTTATCGAAATGAATGATCCGATTTTAATGAATCTTCGTACGCATAAGCAGGATACATCCAGGATAGATATATGTTTAATAGCCTCAAGGATAGGGCAATTTTTTCAAATCCTACTGGTAGTTCCAGAGATTAGAGCGTTCAAACAAACAAACTCTTTCAAAGTACGTAGACATCACATATATAATAATAATAACATTTATTTCAGACGTAGTCCATATACTATTACCCATATATTATTTCTTTCTTTTCTTTACCGCTACTACAGAAACTTGAATGATGGAAAGCTTTTTTAGGAGAAATATAGTCTTTCTACCTAAATCGTGTAAATCGCTCATAACTTACCCCACACGCAGCCAGTACAGAGCAGGAAGCTCGCGACGATGCACGATGTGGGAACAATGATTTAGCACTGACTCATCGTCTGAACTGTTAATTAATTAGTTTATTTTACAAGTTATCTCAGTAATGCGGATGCTAAGGATTGACTGGCTTTGTGGTGAGTGCATTATGAATTGCGTGTAGTTTATTGAATGGTTACAAAGTACCGTTCCCCCACACAATGGTCCTTAGGTCCGCTGGTAACTGTTCTCGGGTAATTAATAATGCATCGGTTTAATAAGAATGTTGGACCGCAGCCACGTTCATTAGGACTTGGGACGCACTGGGACTTTCACATTCCCTCACAGGGCGGAGTTGATTGTTTGTGTGCGGATTTTCTTCAAGTAAGTTGTACTACGCTGACGCATGGCAAAGTTTTCAGATTGCGTATGTAACTAGCTTCTACCCGCGACTTCGTCCGCGTGTAATTTCTTTTTACCCCATGGGTTGGTAGATAGGATGCTTTCTGCCTTTGTGAACAAAAGCTAATGCAGAAATCCATATTACTAATGTTATAAATGCGAAAGTGTGCCTGTCTGTCTGTTACCTCTTCACGCTTTTAAACCGCTGAACCGATTTAGATGAAATTTGGTGTAGAGATAGTTTGAGTCCCGGGAAAGGACATAGCATAGTTTTTATCCCGATACTCCCACGGGATCGAAACTTATGCGGGTGAAACCGCGGAGCGCTGCTAGTGTTATAATAAAACTTTTACATTAGTGTTAACTCTACCAATAAACTCACCCGCACACAGTCACTTACAATAATCTCAATTACACACGACAAACTTTCGACATCTCGCAGTGTGACAAATATGGTCCAGCGCACACTCGCGTCTATTGTTAATGTGACGATTATGGTCCACGCAGACTGTTATGGAGAGTAGTGGTAGATAGGCAACAAAGGGGTGAAACCAGGTGGTTTGGTTATGGTCAATTTGGACATAAGTTGTGCATTAAGTGTAGCGATTTTAGGATTATAAATTAGTACGTTTGCGTGCTTTGAAAGTTCTGTTTCTCAACAAAGGAGGTCTGGATTTCGACTCACTGGTCGGGGTGTTATTGCTTTTAAATCTATCTGGGATTTATCAGTAGCAGCTCGGAGTCTGGATCTGTACCCGGTTGATGGCAATAGGATTGCCCTATATTACAGGGGACTTAAACATAACTGGCGAAATGTGTTAATGTTAGCTGGGTCAATCAGAGCGATATGCCAAGTAGGTAGACCGTTGTTCATAAATCATCATCTGCCTGACCTTTCCCAACTATATTAAGTTCAGCTTCTATTTTAACTGGATGGAGCTGAATACCAGTATTTTACAAGGTGCGACTGTCTATCTGACCTCCATAACCCAGTTACTGGGATACGATTATAAAACTACAAATTCTCTAACTTCAAATGAGATGTCCACTTCTAACGTACGACTGAACAATAATCGCAATCACAAAGCTTTCTCGTCTGTCGCAACTCACAGATATGGCGCACACTTGCGACTTATTGTTGCGCTGACTGATATGGCGTGTGTCTGCACTTAGACCGGTCTCATGCCAGGTGGTTGAAAAGTAGGTAGACTATGTGGTTGGACTGCGTCGTTGGTCTAGTGGTCGCAAGCGCAACCGCTGAGCATGAGGTCCTGGATTCCATTCCCGGGTCGGGCAGTGTTATTAGGTTTTTCCGTCTGGATTTGAGTCCGGTTAATGACAATAGGCTCGCCCCCCTGTTACATGGGACTTATTATGGGTTGTACTATAGGTACACCTCGTCTAACGCTACGTTTCCTTTTCGAGATTTGATAATGTTAATTTACCGATCATAAAAGAAATGACACCCTTGTCAAATCTCACTCCTGAGGTCGGTTACCACTTAGCTTAATCAACCAATGTTCCCACTGCTGGGACACAGGCCTCTTCTCAGTGACAGCGAGTGAACCGTAATCCACCACGTGGGCCAAGTGCGTGTTGGTGGATGTCACTTGTCTTCGAATACGGGTTTGCGATTTCTGACTCATGGCTAGGTTTCCTCACGATGTCAGTAAAGTCAAGATAAACTCAGAAAGAACATAATTATTATGATTTGAAAAAGTCTTATGGTTTTTGTCCGGATTTGAACTCACAACCACATGAGAGGACCTTAACGACGATAATTTCAATAAAAGACTCTAAATTTAGAAACCGAACTGAAGAATGAATACCTCTAAATATTTTCTTAATACTCGTAATAAACATAAAATTCCGAATATAGATCAGTTCCAATAAGTGTTGTTAGTCAGTGTAATCAGTGAACTATTTCGAGCCGCGGTCGGTGACTAACTGCTGGTGTTGTACGAACAATGGTGAGGTGGCCCCGGGGGCCCGGGCCTAATATGTGGTGTGGATATTTAGCAATAGAACTGGGGTATTTGAGAAGGAAAATGGTTCATGTGTAGTTTTTGATGTAAGTGTACAAGGTCTGAATATAAGACTAACTGCGAGTAGGTTGCGTTGCGCGTCGATGTCCCTGCGACCCTGTTGTACAGTGTTGACTTCGTTACTATTATAATAATTGTACTTGTTTCAAAAATATTAATTGTACAGTGTTGAGTAATTGCTACAAGGTGTGGGGGGGGTCTGATGCCGGAAATATGGTTTTTAGAATTTTTGTCTGGGTGTATGTCCCGGATTAGCGCAAAAACGGCCGAACGCATTTGGATGAAATTTGGCACCTAGACCATAACCACCATCCTAACCTAACCTAGATCATAGTATGTTCCCGTGGGATATTGTCCGACATCCACGCGGGCGGAGCCGTGTACGAGCTTCCATGGTGATCCACACTATGCTGACGACCGTGCCTACACACGGCGAATAAACCGTAGTTTTTCACGGCAAGAAAAACGTGTGTACGAAGGACCTTTGAGTTCTTAAACAGTAGCAACTGTGCGCTCCCACGCACACTGAGCTAGCTATCCATAACGCGTTTTAAAAGTGCCAATAAAAGTGTATGTTTCTTAAATCGGAGATTTCGTATGTCATACACAAATACTCATAAAGGTTACAGTGGATTTAGTTTGAAATTCTGATTTATGTCTACCTTTCAAGCTGTCAAATGTAAAATAAAATAAATATTTAAACTGCATCACATACATTTTTAATGTTAACACAGGTTGCGAATGACGTGTTGATTGTTACATGTTTCATAAGGAGATATGTCCAACATGGAATGTATTAATAAATCCCGGGTGATATCCTGGCGGTCTTTTGGTGAAGTGAGCTGTCTTTCCAGCTAATGGTAGGGGTTGACACTATTGACAGCTCACTTCATCTGAGGTTTCAACGGTGAGATTTGTACAGATAAATTGTATTGGCCGTCGTCTATAACTATGTACTACATACAAGGTGTAAATGCACTTAAGAATAAACATAATCGTAATATTTACAACTTTTACGACTTGTAAAAGCCAAAAATAACCCGTTTAGGGTCTAATATATTAGGGCCAAGACCTCTCAATTTACTAGATCACTTGGGCTCGTTATCCAGAGACATGAAAAACATTATTGGCTTATTGTATGAACTTTCACACCATCACCTGCCTAGCCTTTTCCCAACTCCAGCTCTCGGCTCCAGCGGTCGGCTTCCAGTCTTAGCCTATGGAGCGAATGCCTGATAAACTTTTTCACACTATGTATGCATTATTGCATGGTAGTCCTGGGACTATCCTCGTGAATAGCTAAGCAGATAATCAAAAAGTAATCTCCATCTTTTCTCTCTCTTCCACAGTACGGCAGCGATGAATTCGGGCACGATTCCCCATCGCGATATGCGTCCCCCAAGGGCGCAGGCGCCGGCGCCCCCTACCAGGAGGCGTACTACGCCGGCGGGGAGTGGGGCGCGCCCTACTACCAGCCGCCGCCGGCCTACCAGCACGACCCCTATGCTACGTCGCCAGGTAAGACCCCTGCACCTTAGAATAATCTGCCATAGGACGCCATTTTTTTCCCTAGGACATCCATTCATTCACCGAGTCAGTTTCCAGGCTTTTGTGCACTATGCACTCTATTGAATAGGTGAGTCGTTGACGAGGAAGACTTATTGTTGGATCAGCCGAAATACTCACGACAGACGATCACCATTTCTAATTTAGGATTAGTTTTATGAAAACCTGAGTTATTCCCGCATCATATGTGCATAACTTTCAGTTTCACCAATATCAAGGCTAGGGATTTTGTTGTATTGTTAAAATTCAAATGACTTGTTGTTGATGACATGATGTTATTCAAAAAACGCTCTTTATGGACGGTCGTCATTATATGAACGCACCGCTTACTTAGGTAATCCAAGCGGTACGTTATGAGGGTTCTGGTGCTTAAAAATGGGACCTATTTCCCTCGGGGAACTACGAAATCATGCATTTTTATCTTTGCTGGTCTCTCCCATAACTGACCCATGTTCTCCCGTGTTCCAGGTATAGCGGGCGCTCCGGTGGGCGAGGCGGGGGGCGGCGGGGCAGAGCTCCCCTTGCCGCCGATGTCCTCGTTCAGGGCCGCGGCGCCGCACCACTCGCCCACAGACCCCATGCTGGTCGCCAAACCGCCGTTACAACCTGTAAGTGCACTGTGTTTCTTGAACTCATTAATTCAAGCAGGTATCCTGGTATTTTTGTGAAGAAATCTTTGGGAGCTAAAGTTAGTTTTTTAAATAAAATCTTTTCTAGATCTCTGTTTAGTTCGATAAACTAGCTGCAAGAACAGTCGTGCTAGTCTGACTCTAGCTGACTTTCAACATTGAAAATTCCGTTAAAAATTTGTATACTTAATTATTTATGAAAGCTGACTTACATCTGAATTCCCAAACGTAACTTAAAGACGGTCTTAAAAGTCTTTTTATTCCAATACATCTTGGCAGTATCAGAAAAAGCTATTATGTTAAACGACTTGAAACAAAATTCAGCAGTAAATCTACGTTAAATCTTTCGAGCTCACCAGCAACAGCTAAACAATATTGAAAAGGACTTCAGTCATGCATCTTGCTTGAATCTCACATCGAAACAGTTGTCAGCTGGTTCCTCCTATCTTCAAATTCGTCTCTCTCCCTACAGATGTACGGCGGCTCAGCCAGCACGCCGGGCGTGGTGGCGGCCGAGGCCGGCAGCCTGTCGTCGTACGGCTCGTCGCCCTCCACGCCGGTGCACTCGCCGCCGCCGCTGCACGCGCGCCTCTACCCGCCGCTCAAGCACCACCACCACAACGCGCAGGTAGGCAGGATATATACTGTGGCGCCATCTACAATGCCACATGCGAACTACGCGTCAAAAACCTGGTCTCACACAAATCCTACATCGCGCAGGCAAAGTGATCCGCTCGACTAGTATACATATACAGGTGGCAGGGACATCGACGCACAACCTGTTACCATGGATTCAGTACGTGATTCTGAACCAGGGAGGGTACAGAATCACGTTGATAAGGTTGATATCGAGACGTTGTAATGTTGAAATATTACAAACGTCACGATGTCAACCGTCGGGCAGTAGCCCACACTGAGGATCTGAGGATCTTCCCTTTTCTATGGAGGATGAGAAACTTTCCATTTTCCTCATACCTCAATATCATACTGCACAGTGGTAATGCCTTGACTGGAGTAGCAGTTGAGTAAGTTATAGTCACTTGACATTTATGGTTCTTTCCTAGATCATTAACTAATGTAGCCTTCTCCCACATTTCAGCAATCAAACTGGGTGTCGTCCGGCGTGTCGTCGCCGCCCTCCGCGTCCACCGCGCACGCGCTGGCGCCGGCGCCCGTGCTGCCCAACGGTCACCACGCGCCCATGCCGGTGTTCCAGACCAACAACATGGTGAGTGGGAGGCCTAGGGCTGCCTTCGGTGTTATAGTGGCTGGAGGTAGAGTGTGGGTTGTGGTGGGGATGTGACTTTAACAGATTTACATACGTAGTAATGCATTAGACAAAAATGTTATTTGTTCTTTTTTTTTTTAGAATGTTTTTTTGTGTGATTAGATGAGATAGATTTACTCAGTGTCACTCTTAGGCCCGGACTCCACTGAAGCTGAGCGGAGCTGGGCGGAGCGAAGACGTGCAGGAATCGACCAATCACAGACGAGACGAGTGACGCGATGAGGATTTCAACCATTGTGATTAGTCGATTCCTGCACGTCTCCGCTCCGCTCCGCCCAGCTCCGCTTCAGTGGAGTCCGGGCCTTAGGGTTTATATAGTTAGTAGTAGATCATTCTGAAAATAGTGGCTGAAAGGAAAATTTTGAAAGAAGCTGTCTTAATATTGATTACATCTGAATTTCAATGATCTATGATTTATCTACATAAGAAAATAAACTCTTTCAGTTGTTATCAAAACAGCACTTAAGATCTGATGGTCTTAAATGAAATAATTGAAGCTATACATGAAAGTAGAATTCAGAACCTAATCAGTAGAAATTATAGTATTCTAGACTATCCTACTTCCTACTTAATATTATAAACGCGAAAGTTTGTGAGAATGGATCTTTGTTACTCTTTCACGCAAAAACTGCTGAACGGATTTGGATGAAATTTGGCACACAGATAGTTTATAACCAATATTAACACATAGGGTACTTTTTATCCGGATATTCCCACGGAATTAAAACTTGTGCGGGTGAAACCGCGGAACGCTGTTAGTTCAGTAATAAATGTAGCTTATGTATCGTGAGTGTAGTATCTAGAATATTTGATTCCCACAATCCTGGGATTATAGACAATCTTTAAATTGTAGTAAGAATCTAGTTAGTCATCATAGCTAAAGTTCACATCACCACCACAAAATCCCCTCACAATGTAAATACAACATCCTTGAATCCAAACTAATTTGATACATTTGCTTGTACGATGTTTAGCCAGCATTTTACACTAGCCCCGCGAAAACGATGGAGTTGAAGGAAGTACGACAAGTATTATATCTTAGTTATCAAGCTTATAGACATTGCAATGTGACCCTTATTTGCATTGGGAAGGCATCAGCACCCCCTAATGTCTGTTCCAAAAGTATATGATAAATATGTAAAGAAATGGATCAGAAAACCAGTGGATGACAATATGTATTGTCATTTAGCTCAAGTTCGCAGGGGCGCTTTTTCCCGCGGCGATTTAGTTTTCGTCATGGAAATCTGTTATTTTTACCAGTACTTGACATTAAGGTGTCAAAAAACGCATTTTATTTGGACATTAACAGAGTGCATCCCAGAAACGCAGTGTTGTATTTTCAACTCTAAGCAGAGCAGTGGTAGGGCTAACGCCCGCCTGGTTAGCGACCACCCTCCCACCGCAGTCCGGCGTCAAGCAGCCTGCTGTGTTTCGTCGATGCTTGAGAGTTCCAGTGCCTTAGGCATCTTCTGAGCACGCTTGTTCCATCATAGACCTCATCCGTCGCTTTCCATCAGGTGTGATCGAGGTCAAGAGCGGGTTCATTCAGCTATAAAAAAATAATAAAAACGACCGTTAAAAATCCAGTGTGTAAAAAAAATCGCCGCGGGAAAAATCGCCCGTGCGACGTGGACAATTCAACTACTTGAATCTGAACTAGATTCGGTTGGTTCCATTATTCATATATCTTTATTTATTTAAGATATGATATTGAGAGCTATGGCAGATTGGGTCAATTGGAATGTCTGCAAGCTTACAAAGCAAATGTTGAAAATTAGTAATTTATTTTAATTGGGAGATAGTCCATATTATTATGAAAATATTTCTAAGCATGTCTCTTTTCGCATGGATGTAACTAATTTT
This sequence comes from Hydraecia micacea, assembly GCA_914767645.1. NCBI lineage: Eukaryota > Metazoa > Arthropoda > Insecta > Lepidoptera > Noctuidae > Hydraecia > Hydraecia micacea. The sequence goes on along the minus strand of OU611802.1, from coordinate 9,135,469 downwards.
ACGATTTTCCCAATAATTTTGATATTTGAATTGTTTTTCTTTTTTTTTTATTGTCAATGAATAATTGATGCTTTGGATTTTCTTTTCTTTTTGCGTTCTGAATTAATATTTTTTCGAAATGTAATACGAACTTTATGGAAAATGTTAATGTTAATATTATAACATTAAATATAGCTTTTTGTTATATTCATTAAATGAACCTTTCGCTTAAAATCAAACTAAAATAGTTAAAGCCATTTTTAATAAAATGTAACACCAATATGTTGCAACATTATTTTTGGTTGCCAGCTCAAAAAACATAATCAGTTGCCAACCGAATAAATTATAATAATGACAGTACATTAGTAAAATTCGTGTTACATTTTCAGTGTACATTTTTTTGTGTTTTATGTTGTGTTTAATAGTCAGCGAGAAGTGAGGACTCGTGCCATAGACTTTTCTTTATGTTTTTAGTACTAGTGATGTGTAGTTTGGTAGTTTTATAAAAAAAAATAGTTGCATTGGTAGATTTTTGTCCATTGGCTGATGAATGAATAGTTTTTTTTTAACTTTTAGAGACATCAATGCAATACGGTTTGTAAAAATATTCGTTGAGTTTGAGATTTTTTGTAAATTCAAGTGAGTTGAAATCTAACTTAATATTCTTAATTGGTCACCAAATAAATAATACCAACAACCGCGTCTTTCCGTGTCGTAAATAGCATCTTTCCATAACTAAACGGTATCTCTTCTTCCTTAAACAATTGTACCATAACGTAACCCGCGTCCTCCCACTCACACTGCGCCTTTCGATACCATAAATCACGCCTTTCAGTATCATAAACAATTTATTCCACTTCTTGAACCGCGTCTTTCGATACAACCAACCGCGTCTTTCCACTTCACAAACGCATCGTTAAACTTCACAAACGCGTCTTTCCACGTCACAAACGCGTCTTTCCACTTCACAAACGCGTCTTTCCACGTCACAAACGCGTTTTTCCACTTCACAAACGCGTCTTTCCACGTCACAAACGCGTCTTTTTACGTCACAAACGCGTCTTTCCACGTCACAAACGCGTGTTTCCACGTCACAAACGCGTCTTTCCACTCCATAATCGCGTGTCTCCACCCTCACGTCTATGCGCGTCCCCGCTGCTCGCTGTAACGCTCGCTTGGTTAGGGTGCTCCGGCCGAGCAGCGCCAGCTCGACGAGGCCATGGTGTTCCTGAGGGATCACTCCGACTGTGTGAGTATGACGACACTTTGTATTGGGGGCTATATGCTATGGGTATCGTTATCATCATCTGCCTAGCCTTTCCCCAAATATCTTGGGGCAAAGTCCAATCATTTATTTCAAATAGGCACATAAATGGCACCCTTGAACGTCAAAATTTAAAATAGAATTGATTCTAGTCGCTCTTTCCAACAAACAGTTCCTATAGAGTACAATAGTTAAGAAACTACCTGAAATAAAATTATGTTGAAAGATTGGGACTTTGTAGTTTCTGAAACAACTAGAAATTTGTTAAAAGGTCACTTACATAATCAGCCTATAATGTTCCCACGGCAGGGACACAGGCCTCCTCTCAGTGAGAGGGAGTGGGCCATAATCCACCACGCGGGCCTAGTGCGGGTTGGCCAAAAGGTCACTTATAACAATTGAATTAGTTTCTCAACCTAATTTCTTTGAGAACATGGGCTTACATGGTTTATTTCGTCTAACGCTTTTGAGTGGCATGTTTTCTTTCTTAGAAAATGAACACAAAACCAAAAACACGTTGCCATATTGTAAGTAATAAATAAATAATTGAATATCTTTAGCATATAAACTCCATTTATTCTTGTATATCAAAAATATTTAGTGTTATTGTGTAGTAAGAAAAAATCGATATTAATATTGCTAGAGAAAAAAAAATGTCGTGTTACTTATCTCATATCGGCACGAGCTATACGAGAATATATGCCATGATGTGTAATTTGTCAGAGAAAGAGAGAGAGGCTTTTGAAGCCTCTCTTTCGTTTGAGGAAATTAGAAAATAACACCAAATATTATATTGTAAATATGTATGTAAGTATGTATATAGAAGTTATGTGGCATGGTTTTATGCTGTATGTTCGTTTATTTGCGTTTGTATGTGATCCTTATGTTTCTAATTTTATATTACGTATTAATCAAATGAATTTTACGATAGTTTGTGTAAACATTCCAACATTAATACTCGGTATAAAAGGGTTCTAAAATACACGACCATTATTAATATTGAATGGGGTCTATGAAAGGGGTATGAAGGTCCGTGGTAAACCTACGTCTTTCCGGCATTTTGTTTTTTTTTTTTCAAAATGGCGGCCACGCTTAAACGTATATAAATCGATAGCTGACATCTATGCAAACAGAAAACATAATAATACCAAACCCCGTATTGTCACGTTTCAGAGATATTAACGTTCAAAATTGAGCACGTGACATCCAGCTGGATAGGTTTCATGCGTGGCAGCCATTTTAAAAAAAAGATAAAATGGCGGAGAATTAGGTATGCCAGGCTCAATCCCCTTTTAATTCCATATCTTGCTACAGTGGTTACAAGTTTCTGTGACTAAAACTAGTATCTAATGATGCGCTTTCATAGGCAACTAAAATTGCGCAATTTTTTCACAGTCTTGGTATTCCCGTAAATTGCCCGGCGTTGCCGTGGTAGTTAACAAAGCGCATCATAAGAGCTAACTATATTACACCCGGATTCTGAATTGAGATATGAGAATTTCAAGCTGAAAACTCGTCGAACTCTACTTTAGCATTATTTTAGGTGATTCCTTCAATGGAGCCAGCGAAATTCAAAATGTGTTACGTCTTTGGAAGGTAATTTTTAATTTCGTAAGAAATATCTGCCTACCCATTTTCGGACTACTTTGGGGACGACTTGCAGTCTAACCGGATGCAGCTGAATGCCAGTACTTCAGAAGAAATCTCCTAGAGTAGAATTTGACAAGTTCTCAAGTCAGAAACCGGGTGTGTGTCTTTTATAGGTGTGTTTTAAATAATAAAGAATTAATATAACGTGTATGAACAGGGCGCGCGCATGGAGGAGCGGCTGGACGACGCCATCAACGTGCTGCGCAACCACGCCGAGGCGCCCGAACTGTACCCGCAGGACCTGCACCATCCGCACCAGGCGCCGCCAGGTGAGCGAACCTGTCTCCTCCTTCAGCACACAGCTATGGGAACTGCTGAGGTACGCAGTGGTGGCCCAGTGGTAAGGGCCGCGACTTACCGAGTTGTAGGTCGTAGGTTCGAACCCAGACAAGCGCAATAATCTTATCACCACTGCTCTCAAAACGGTGAAGGAAAACATCGTGAGTAAGGAAACCGGCTTGTCCTAGTACCAAAAATTCAAAGACATGTGACATCTACCAACCCGCACTGTGCTCGCGTGGTGGATCACGGATGGCCCCCTCCCTCCCACAGAGGAGGGGTGTGTCCCAGCAGTGGGAACATTATAGGCTGATTGTGCTTATGCTACTGAATTAAAAGAACACTATTCATTTGGGAAACCTACATCTCGAGGAACGTAACCCAATCATACATAGCACAATTACCACCCTTCTCTAGATATGGGAAACTATTCATCACTATTCATTATTCAACTATTCAAACTAAAAGAGCCACAGGTCATAGTTTGAATTTTCATTAACTGTTTGTTCATTCGTGTTAAAGACACTTTTGGACGTTAAGGGAGGGGCGTCCACGGGCATCTTTTGTTTCTGCAACTAATTTGTCTCTCACATCAAGTCTACGGGTTTATATGAAAGTGCGTGCGCATGTAGCGACGCGACAGCTGGGAGATATTTTTGTCCGCGGGTTTGCAACTATCGCCCGTCTATTGGTTGCAATGCAAATGCGTGCACGGCGACAAAAAGTTGCCGGCTAGTCAGTTGCCGCTCAAACGAAAAAAAAAAAAATTGCGTTGCTCTCGCTCCCGTGTACGCAAGGTCCAAACCTCGGCGAGGGGACAGCGACAGACAATAAAGTTGCTGGGCAACTAAGTCGCTCGTGGGCCCACTCTACCTAAAAGTGACACTTGTTAAAAAAATTGTTAGGTTTTTGTTTTGATGATTGTATATTGGTTCCAGTCCCGCGACTGAGCGGCGCGGGCCCGCTGTCGGCGCTGCACGCGGAGCCGCCCATCAAGATGGAGCGACACGTGCTGCCCAACACCAGTCAGTATACAGATACACACGCTCTGATTATATACATATTTACTTCTTAAGGAGGAAGCGCTAAGGTAGCCCGCGAAATTCTAATTTTCGTACGTTTTTTGCAATTTGCTGGTCAGTATTAAGGTGTACGTTGATTAAAATATGATTCGCGACCGTAACAAATATGTAGTTACAGAACTATAATCATTAGAATCAGTAATACAACTTGTTACGTTAGTATAATAATAAAATGTCAAGATTTCATGAAATAGTGATTCAGTAGGATTACTTGCTCTTAGAGAGTTGTGTTGATGACTTTAATGATTATAATTCTGTAAATACATATTTTTTATGGTCGCGAATCATATTTTAACCCTTCGTAACGTAGATCCACGCGAGACACAATGGCTTTTTAATTGTTTCGGTAATTACGGCATTCAACCGGTTAATCAACTTACAACTTAATACTGACCAGCAAATTGCAAAAAACGTAAAAAAATAATAATTTCGCGGGCTACCTCGGCGCTTCTCCCTTAAGAAGTAATAAAACATAAGCTAGATGACTAGTTTATTTTTTTTTTTTTTAATATGACGTGCAAAAGTGATTCCGATATCCTATTTACAGAATAAACAATTTCATTTCATTTCATTGCAGAGTAAGCAAGCTTTTGTATGAGATTAAGAAGTGGCGTTTGCTTGCGGAGTGATGAAAGCCTGATAAATTATTGTCCTTTGCTACATAGGTTAATCAACTTGAAATACTGTTTTATACCCCACATTATACCTAGATAAGCACCTAGATAACACAAGAGCAACTACCTCTCGTGCCCAGCTTACGTACAAAAATCGTAAGCCGCCAGTTTCGCTTCCAGTCCTGTGTAGTGCTGGCTGGGTGAGCGTGAGCGCTGGCGCTAGGCCCCGGGGGGGGCGAGATGTTCCCATCACTAAATAGTGCTTGTGACGTCATAGTAGGTAGTCACTACATGGCACGCTTGGTTTTCATACAGATCGTGATGCTCGCGTTGTCTAGGTCTATCTATATCTGTGGTTATACCTATGTCGCAGCCAACTAGTTTAATTAGCCGTATAGTTAACCGCCTAGCCTTTTAACTAAACGGCGGCCGTTCAACTAACGGCCTGAATGATATTCAATATTATAGTTTAGGTTGGAACTGTAGGAACTGTAACCAATCACGCGCGAGCCGAATTGGTCGCAATACCTAAGGCAGGGCACCCCGACCAAATGGGTTAGGTTAGAACTGTGATCAACCGCGTGCGAGCAAAGAGAGCGAAGCGAGGCGAGCACTACTTCCAAAGGCCAGGCGGTTAACTAAACGGCTAATTTAACCAGTTGGCTGCGACACCTATGCCACAATTTTTATTTCATCAATCTCACGGCCATTTTCCTTACTTCCAGAGAAACGCAAAGAGCCCCCGGACTCAGGCGTGGAATCAAAGCCGTCCTCGTCCGGCTCGGCCGACGCGCTCGCCAACAAGCCGCCCAACTCCAAGCGCTCCAGGCGATAGTGAGTCTTATTGTCATGTTATTAAATGGTTTATTTGTTTATACTATTGAGGAGGTAAGGACGAAAGTGGCTTTACTGTAGTTGAATTTAAACGGAAAACAATTGGATTAAAACCTTTAACATTTCATCGATATACAGGGTCAATTTAGATTAGCTAGCGAAACTCTGCTGACGTGATGGGTATCGAATATCGATATAATCTAAACACGATATAATAAAAAATATAAACTATTTGATGTTTTTTGAGAGGTCATTGACCGCTAATAGTGTTGTTACTTGAAGTATGAGTTGAGAAAATCTGTATTCACATTAAAAAAGGTTTTTTAAACGAATATTGCAACTGACACTAACTGCGGTCAATGACCTCACAAAAAGGTCATCAAATTTTATCATGTTAAGATATCGATACTCATTCTCGTCGACGGAGTTTTGCTAGCTAATTTAATTTAAACCTGTTGATCAGAATATGTGTTCTGTTCAGTTTAATTATTGACATTATAACTTAGTTAAGCCACTTTTGCACTTAAAAGTTGAAAAATGACCCCTGAAAATAAAACTAATAAAAAATTAGTAGAGATATTTCCGCAATCCATACAGAAAAATATATATTAGTGCAGTACAATTTTGCTATAATATAAAATGTTTTGTCAACTGAAAATGATCCTTAAAATAATGTACATTTAGTTTAAAATTGATATTATGACTATGTGTTATTAATCACAGTATGATTATATCAATAATTCAATATACAGGTAGATGGACTTTCCTATTTATCTATTAGATTCCCTTAAGGCGAAAGCGTCGAGAGAGCCCGCGGTATTCAAATTTTCTTACGTTTTTTTTAAATTTGCATGTCAGTATCAGGTTTTATGTTGATCTAAATATGATTCGGGGCCGTAACAAATATTTATTTATATAATTATAATCATAAAAATCATCAATACAACTCTCTAAGTTCATATTACCCTATTCAATGAGTATTTCATGAAATCATGACATTTGAAGCCAATTGTAACTCAAGGAGTTGTATTGTAACGGTATCTACAACGCCACATGCGAACAATGCGTCATACTGACGTCACGCAAAATCCTGCATCGCGCAAGCAGAGTTTACCGCGCAACTAGCATAGATACAATGACCCGACATGAATCATCGGGCAGTTGCCCGCCAGACACAACACCCGTCTGGTCGGCGGATCCTCCCTTTTCATTGAGTATGAGTGAGCTTTACACTCTGTTCTTCATACCTCTATAGTATTGCTGATTCTAATGATTATATTTATGTAACGTCATTATTATTACGGTCGCGAATCATAATTTAATCAACACACACCCTGACACTGACCTGCACCCTAATTGCGTGACAAACGATCAATCACAATCTAAATGATTTTGAAGGATATTGCTAATCCATTGCTGCATATGCTCGATAAATTTGTCAGCTCAACAACATAAATAACGCAATGAATATTGTTGAACTGCCAAAATGAAAGCCACTGCTACTGATCGTTTGTTATGCAATTACCCCGCTGGACATTGCAAAAAAACATATGAAAATTTTAATATCGCGAGCTCCTTTCTTCTTTCTTCTTAAACGACTAACATCTCAAAACTGAATACATCTCTGTAATTTAAGAATTCGTTGTTGAAATTATTCGACTCAACTAATCTAAGAAGAAGAAGAAGTTTTAACTGTCATAATAAGTGATTGCTCCCAAAGCTCCAGCAACCCCGCCATGCCGAGCTGCTCGTCGGCCGACGAGGACGACCTCGACCCCGACACCAAGGCGGCGCGCGAGAGAGAGAGGCGGCAGGCCAACAATGTTAGAGAGAGGTGCGGCGAGTTGGAGGGAGATGGGAGATTTTTGTCAGTTTATACAGGAGATTTCACAAAATAAAAAGTAGTTTTTATAGGAGGTTTTAGGAGATATTCCCAACGAAATCTAGTCTAGTCAATGAGTGATGTAGGGTAAAGCTTTGCCCTTACTTATGACTAGGGTTAAACATTTTAAGATATTGAGATTACCCTCTATTTTTACTAGGGTAATATTTAATTTTGTTTATGAATGAAAGGGATACGTTAAATATATTTGCTGTGATACGATTGAACTAATCTCCTAAGTAAATTGACAAAACATCTTCTTTTTATTTTATAGTACATTTCAGTTTTTAGTTCCAAAAGAGACAATTAACAAGTGTAAATGAAAGTGACCAGCACCCTAATCGCGTAACACACTATCAATCACAATCTGAATCATTTTGAAGGATATTGATAATCCATTGCTTCATGTGTTCGAATTTGTCAGCTCAACAACGTAAATAACGCAATGAATGTTGTTGAACTGTCAAAATGGAACCCATTGCTACTGATAGTGTGTTACGCAATTACCCCGATGACAATATTGGATTTATTTTTATTTCTTTTCTCTATTTTGTTTCTTTTGGGACTGGTAATTTCTCGTTTTAGAAAGACAAATAAAATGGCATTTGTATATCGTTTTGTTTTACAGAATATTGATTAAAGAGGATGCACTAAGGTAGACCGCGATAAAGTTCACGCGAATCATATTTTAATCAACATGCAACCTATCACTGGTGCCGATTCTCTTGTTCACAAACTAAACTAAACTAAAATTTAAGTCCAGTGCATCTTTTTCTTTCTATTTCATTAAGAAAAGGATAGAAGATAAATTTTAGTTTAGTCCTGTCAAATTATTCAGCGCCTGCTAGTCCACATTTAATGCCATTATATTTGTCTTTTTATTTTATCTATAATTCAGTTTCACACGTTCTAAGCTTGCCATGGTAAACACCTTCTATCATGTTTTTTTTATCACTTTTTATCATCTATTTTTCAGCACTGTTTATTTGGTGATTTCACCAACATCTGTCCACTGTTTACCATGGTTACTTCGTCGGAAATATCTGGAGTTTTTCAACATATTGCACGAAAGTTAATCAAATCACGAAAAAAAAAATCAGCTGTAAGTATCATACATTTTGGTCAAGTCGGTATTGAACTTTTGTATGAAACAGCAGATTTTTTTTTTCGTGATTTCAGATTTGGTCCCATAGTGAAAGTTGTTCAGTTCGATAGTCTAAAGCACCTCTTAAAGTTTGTAAGGTTAATTTTTTAACACTTTGTATATTATTATAAATCACTAAATTCAAGCAATGATTTTAACAACTCATAGTATGAGCAGAAGTCCCCAGATATTTCCGTCATCACACTATTATATATACAGGGTTATTGGGTTTGACGAGTTATACGAACATAAATGTAGGGAACAGCTGACTTTTTTTTCGCGATTTCAGGTTTGGTCCCATAGTAAAAGTTGTTCATAATGATGAGTACAATGACCTCTTAAGAGGTTGTTGGTGTTTTTCCAATAACCCTGTATGTCACGGTATATATTATATAATCTGTACATATTACACTAACACTGTGTTATAGTTTCAGCGCACGCCATTCTAACAGGGTCACGGTGTGTACAATGTCCTCTATTTTATGCCTTATTTTCTTTGAAATAAAGCTCATTTCTGTGTGGCACTCCTAGGTAGGCGGAAGGGGTAAGTCGTATAACAAACTTATGTAAATTATTGGAATAAAGTGTTATTTTTCTGCAGAAATTTCTATATCTGATAACTGTGCTGTAGTTTTCTAGTTGTTTGAAATCAATAGATTTTCTAAGCAAACTATTGGTTGTGGTTTTATAGGATCTGCAAGGAAAAACTTTCAGCGAAAAAAAGGAAATCTTACTTTGGTTTAAATCTCAGTTCAATGCTATACTTGAGCTAGCCTCGGCGAAGGAAAATAATAAAACGAATACAATATCAAAAAAATTTGAAGTGAAAACTTCTTTAGGCGCGTTGGCCATTTTTTGAGATGGGAAAAAAACCATTGAACTCGCGATACTGTTACCTTAACCGACACCTCTGTATATAAGTATGTACCTACATATATTGTGTAAGTACGTAGATAGATGCACATGCATGTTGGCATTTTTTGAGATGGGGAAAAATCCATTGAACTCGCGACACTGTCACCGTAACCGACACCAAATAAATATTTCGAAATATTTCCTGACCATTAAAAAAATACACACGTTACAACAACGTACAAGTTTTCACTTCTGTCGGCACTCCCGGAGCGCCGCTGTTTTTTTTTTTAATTGTCATTATAATTAGGCGACTTTTATGAATTGTTCTAATATTCAGACTATGTAGGCAACCGCTTAAGTCACAAAAAAACAATTTGATAATGAAAAAACAAACTACACTCGAGGGTCAACACCATAGATCATTATCATTTTCTATCATCAAGCAACGTGGTGCTATATTAACAAATCATTAAGTCATCCGCTTATTAATAAACGGCTGTAGGGAATCATCCGCTTGGACACTTGACGAAGGCACTTGAGCTTTTATGCGTACGCGCATTTTTTTAATATCATTTGAGTGTATGACATTATGAAAGCTTTCTCACGTACACACTACCTACTAGATATTACTCATTAATTTATCACCCGCCCGACTGATTCCTTGACAATGTAAACAAGTCGGATGCTTAGAAATAGCTGCTTGCAACCCTCATAAAGTTTCTTCAAATCTTTTGTTTCCAATTTAGTGTCTCTCTGTCGTTGACGCGTGTCTCCCGTGTATGCACACTAAATTGAAAACAAACATTTACGAGTATGTTCAAAAAACACTTATGTTTTTTCCACTTAAAAGAATATCAACTTTATGCTAGTGTAAATTAATTTGATTTCAGAATGAGTACTGAAAAGTCGTAAAAATATTTGAAGTAGTAGGCGCAAACTGAAATTTACGTTTGGCTGTTAAAGTAGAAATACATATTTGTGTACATGTTTGGAAACTAATTTACGAACGCAGATTAATTCGTCAATGTCTGCAAATAACCACAAAATGAAAGACAATACGCTTTTAATGCCATGATCCTCACTCTGAATAATTATCACAGCTTGAAACAAAACGACATAAAGCTCAAGTGCATTCGTCACACTAGATATAGCCACGCTAGCTGTAAGAACAGGGTCGGCAGATCTCTCTCGCGCGCCGCCTTCGTCGACGGGGATCAATGGCAGGTTATGTTTCTTTTATTAATAAGTATTTTATAAATGAGGCCTGGTTTCTAGACTTTGGTTGGAGACGTTGAAAAATATACCGTATCTCCTGTGAATTAAAATCCTTTTTGTTCTTCACTTGTTTCTATCAAGCATTTATCTAAAACAGAACTAGTCTCTTTTATCTAGTTTTGTGCCGGTTCTCTATAGGAATCCATGTTCTATCATATTTCTTAACAAATCAAAAGTTGTCTCTTGATTTTCCACCGCTCTTGATTTTGCACTTGCTCTTCCTAATGCAATACTGCTGCAAAAAGTGTTTAAATAAATCACCGACGCACTCCTTCAAATATGAATAGTATACAACGTGGCTATCCGAATATAAACCCAAAAATAGCTAATGAAAAGTTTATTTTTGCTAAATCTAATTCTTTAGCCGGATCTTAAGAGCATTCTTTCCTCCATCTTTGCCTAAAATCTGCCCCTATCTTCAAATCATAATACCCACTCAACGGGGGTTGAAGATTTTTATATGGAACCTTGCTACAGTCGCGCCATTTTGTTTTTTTTTTTTCAAAATGGCGACCACGCATGACACCTATATAAATCGATAGCTTACATTATATCGATTTATAAAATGGCAGACAGGTAGGTATGCCACGGACTGTCAAAGCCCTTTCAAAGTCTCCAACCACTCGCATATCAACACAAACAATATCTCCCGATCTAACCCATACCTTTGGGCACCAGCTGTTCGTCAGCCGACGAAGGAGACGACGAGGCCGACCCGCAGGCGAAGGCGATGCGTGAGAAAGAGAGGCGGCAGGCCAACAACGCGAGGGAGAGGTAAGAGAGAGATGCAGATAGATGTGGGAGACACAATATAAGCCGTAGAGGTACAAGAGGTATACAGCGCCCCTACACGGTGGCGAATGGAACTAGGAATCAAAAAGGAATTTTGTACTGTCAGTGAACGTATTGCTAAGTTATAATACCCTTGACTCCGCCTGGGAGTGTAAATGTGGAGCTGTTCCACAAACGATGGGACACTTAATATCATGTCCTGCGTGTCCTGTTCGCAGCACGTTACAGGAACTGGTGGACGCTAGTGATGGCGCCAAACACGTAGCCGAATTATGGGCCGAGTCCTTTTAGATTGCCATCTACACACTAAGAAGAAGATAACACCCAGTGTCAGTGCCGTGTTGGCATTTCATTCAACTGTCATAAAATTACAATATATACAATACTAGCTGCTGCCCGCGATTTCGTCCGCGTGAAATCCTATCCTAACTAAAAATAAGTTTGTTTATTTGTTATCTTTTCACGCCTACACCACTGAACCGATCATCCTGAAATTTTGCATATACGTTGTCAGGTGTACAGAAACCTTTCATTTCGAAAAAATTAGAAAAGTAAGTTTATGTGTTTGTTATCTTTCACGCCTAAACCACTGAACCGATCATCCTAAAAATTTGCATATACGTTGTCAGGAGTAAAGAAACGGAAATAGGGTACCTTTCATCCCGAAAAAAGGTGCTGTTCCTGAGGAAAACAACAATACACGTGGCGCCATCTATTATCATAATAACGTTATTGTCGTTTTCCTCGGGAACAGCACCTTTTTTCGGGATGAAAGGTACCCTATTTCCGTTTCTTTACTCCTGACAACGTATATGCAAATTTTCAGGATGATCGGTTCAGTGGTTTAGGCGTGAAAGATAACAAACACATAAACTTACTTTCGCATTTATAATATTATAAGTTAGTTGCGATTTGAATATATGGTCAATATAAGATGATAGTCAATTTGATGAACAAATAATTTCCTTGACTACATATGAATGTGTACCCGTTGAGAACAATATTTTAAACATTGTGTGTGGCTTTGTTTTCACGACACTTGAGCACAAACAAAAAAGAAATAGCTGAATCAAATTCTTAACATTTTACCTGCCTGGATATCTAGATTATTAAATATAGATTCTCTCATATATCGAGTCTCTAAGTATGATTTACAAAAATAGAAATACATACCGGTCAAAATCATAACCCTCCTTTTTGCTTCGCCGTAGTCGGGTAATGAGTGAGTACTTATGAAAACTCAGAATGTAGAATCTGTAGCTTTTTATGTAGCAAATAAACCAATTTTATTTCAGGAATTTTACACACTGTGACCCAATAATCTTGCTCTCTTTAATTATAATTATGTTCTAATTATTTTTGCATACAATACAAGACCATCTGCTTCTCTATGAAATTTATAGACCTCGCGTGCACTTCGTATTGGCATAATAGTATAATACACATAAGTCCTATTCAAATTTATGTTGGCAATTGATGTTATTTCAAGTTAAACAAATATCAACTTTATTTCAATGGTAATTAAGTGGATTTCAGAGTGACCAGCACTATTGAATAAGTTATAATTTTTTTTTGAAGTTGTAGCGTAAACTGAACTTTATTGTGTAGGAATTAAAGTTATTTTTCCATTAATTCATATTTGTTTACATTTTTGGCAATTGAATTGCGAACGCAGATTATATAATCAGCCTATACTGTTCCCACTGCTGGGACACAGCCTCCTCTCTGTGAGAGGGAGTGGGCTGTAAGAGTATAACTGTTATGTATTAAATAAAGAAAATATTTTTCTTTCTATGACATGCTTTCTGTTTATCTTAAATTATTAAAGCATTAAAATGGATGCCTACTCGAATTGCACGCGTTGCACTATACCTGCAGTAGCGAAAATGATTTTAGAATACTGTTGTTATGTCTCTTCAATAAGTATCAGCACCCTAATTGCATAACACACTATCAATCACACTCTGAATCATTTTCAAGGATATTGTTAATCCATAACTTCATAAGTTCGAAAAATGTGTCTGCTCAACAACGTGAATGAATGTTGTTGAACTGTCAAAATGAAAGTCATTGCTACTAATAGTGTGTTACGCAACTAACCCGCAGTTTGTAAAATATATTTGATATTTCCATGATCATAAATTAAAATGCTTGCCTGATGCCTCATTTAACTTATTAACTATACTTATTTGCATAGAGCATACACACTGAAAATATATCTGTCTATTTTATCTACTAACTAAAATGAATTTACTTTCACAGGATAAGAATACGAGATATAAACGAAGCTCTAAAAGAATTGGGAAGGATGTGCATGACCCACCTCAAGAGTGATAAGCCACAGACCAAGCTCGGCATACTCAATATGGCCGTCGAGGTCATAATGACCCTCGAGCAGCAAGTCAGAGGTAAGACATTATTACCGGCGTAGCCTTATCTAAATACAAGTATTCTACATGGAGCGACTGCCCACAACCCAGTTACTGGGTATAGATAGTGCCATCCACGAAGACGCGCCCCACTCTTCTTACTAATCGCTAGTTAACCGCTAGTGTTTTAGTTTTTTGATACACACTAATTACCCACTAATAAGTAATTACTGTGTATCGACAAAACTACAACACTAGCGGAATGTTGCACACTTGTACTGTAAGCGATTAGGAAGAAGAGTGGGGCGCGTCTTCGTGGATGACGCTATCTGTTACGATACCCTTTGATAAGCAAATAAATGATTTGATTGATTGATTGATAAGACTGGTTGTCAGACTTTCGGGTTTCTGATTAACCGCAATGACTGCAAAAGCTCACGAGGAGACCGACTTTTGCCACTAAACTCTAGAAAAACTCAAATAACAGCCCGGAGTCTCAATTTGTACCAGGTTTATATCAATAGGCTCCTCCATAACAATAGTACCTTCGAGAAATACAAGTTATGTTAAAGTCCTACTTCCTACTTAATATTATAAACGCGAAAGTTTGTCAGGATGGATGGATATTTGTTACTCTCACGCAAAGACTATTGTACGCATTTGGATGAAATTTTGTGTTGGAATTAAGTTTTTTAATGAAACAAACCCTTCCCCTCTTCATCCGCGCGGGGAATGTTTTCCATGCAGCCCGGAAAACAAAAACATTGTGTTTTCATACACAAATGTGTATGGCCACGCCTCTTTGTTTTGCCGTTTTGTGCAATGTTTCGAAAAAATACGCGCAGGAGACACGGCTTTAGGTACACAAGTACCAAACCCTTGGGAGATTACATGCGTGATGTTACGTGATGATAAAGTAGTCTAATGAACTCGTTGTTTACTTGCAGAACGTAACCTAAACCCAAAAGCAGCGTGTTTGAAGCGCCGCGAGGAGGAGAAGGCAGAGGAAGCGCCCAAACTGCTGCCCGCGCCCTTACAGCACTATCAACCCATGCCGGTAAGTACTGTCGACCTACTAAAAACCTTGCCGTACTATGCAATGCAAAAAGTGTCGTCAAAAATAACGAGTCACCATCGTAATGTCATACTCATCAATTGACAAATTCAGATAGCGCCATCCACGAAGACGCGCCCCACTCTTCTTCCTAATCGCTTACAGTACAAGTGTGCAACATTCCGCTAGTGTTTTAGTTTGGTCGATACACAGTAATTACTTATTAGTGGGTCATTAGTGTGTATCAAAAAACTAAAACACTAGCGATTAGTAAGAAGAGTGGAGCGCGTCTTCGTGGATTGCACTATGTATAGCTGCAAAACCGCGACTTAAGAGTTGTAGGTCGCGACATTTATTATTAATTATTATTAAAAGCCTGTGATAACCCACTGCAGGGCAAAGGCCTCCCTACTCTCTGTCCACTTCTTTAATTTACACAAAGCAGGCACTTTACTTTGTGTAAATAATTTCATCACCACTGCTCTCAGAACGGTGAAGGAAAACATCGTGAGGAAACAGACGTGTCCTAGAACCAAAAATTCGAAGACATGTGACATCTACCAACCCGCACTGGGCCCGTGTGGTGGATTACAGCCCACTCCCTCTCACAGAGAGGAGGCCAGTGTCCCAGCAGTGGGAACATTATATAGGCTGTTTACGCTGAGCTTCAAAACAACTCAGCTTCGAGATAAAGGTCAAAAGTGACCAACGTTTTCGTAAGGGTGTTTGTGTATCCCGCCGGCACAATCCGCCAGGCGGCTGAGACGCCAACAAAAGTTTGTTGTGCGGACATTCATATTAATATTGAGATCTGACGTTTATCGTTTCTGACAGGAACGGATATGGCGGAGATTGATACCAACTACAATTATTTTCTCTCGTTTTTGCAATTCTTTTGTGAAATGTATTGAAAGAGCAATCCTAATAATTGTTTGCTGAAAACCAGCGCTGGGGCTCTAACTTGCATAGGGTCGCTGCATAATGCTGAGCGATAGCCATTTTGCGTGGATGTGACGCATGTTTCCCCCAACCCTTTCTTATTTTTTTTATGTTCTTTATTGCGTCATGTTTAACGCTAATAAACGTATTTTCTTTCTTTCTTTCCAACAAGTTGGCGGCGTTAGTTTCGATCTTGGCCACGCCCACGCCCCAAAAGGTCCTTGTACAACTATAGACCACCCTTTCAGACATAAAAAACAATTTTCCTAAGTTATTCTCTCTCCGCAGGGCATGGGCCAGTTACCCGGCCAGCCGCCCACGGGCCCGCCACAATAGCGACGCGCCGCGCCCTAGCTACGCACTGCGACATCACAAACGACGGAATAGTTGCGCCACAGTCGCGCCACTGTCGCCCGCCACTGCGAGTTGCGACTTTATGTGTGCAAGGATATTATTTTTTGTTAATGGTTGCGTATGTGTGTGAGGCTTTGTTGAGTGATATGGGAGTAATAAATATTTATAAAAAGATATTATTTTATATCTTTTTTTTTTTGGAAGTCTAAACCAAGACAGAATGTTCTGGGCAGAAATATGGAGTTAATTTTTTTATTTATTGTGGTTTTTTGTTAATGTGTTAAAAATTGAATATCTATGAAAATTGCTGATTTTTCTGCCTTAGAAAAAAAAAATATACAGGGTGATATTTTCTACCAATGTATGGTGAAGTTGCCTGAAACCAATGATTTTTAATTACTGTAAAAAAGATCTGAATCTTGCATGAAATCAGATTGTTCATGACAATCAATATATTTATTAAATTATAGTAACTTTATAAATAACATTCTGTATATTTTTCACATTACTAAAAATTGTATTCTTCTTCAAGTACATTTGTTATTCGATTTTTTTTACAAAAAAATACTCTGAATTGAAGAAAAAAAAGCTGATTTTTTATAAAAAAAAAATGTTTTTTTTTTCTTCGTCAACACAACTCACATGCACACGTAAACCAAAAAAATCGTTGCATTTTATTTTTATTTCTCTTATTATTTTTAATAAAAGCCCGTTGAACGGGAGTGGGACACTGTCTTCCCATCGGAAGAATGCCATAAGTAAAAGTTTACATTTTACTTAACGTAAGTTTATTTTATTATAAGTACACACTTTACTAGCACATTTTTAACGAAAATCAACGTTTTTTTAAGTGCCCAGTGACTGTTGGGTTTGGTGCTGGAAATTACCAATTTTTGACGATTCTTTAGGCTCTCTATTTTTAAAATATTTTAATCCTTTTCTAAAAATACTTTATTTTACGATTTTCAAATGGATTATTTGTCTTTTCTTCTATTTCGGGTGACTTTTGATCTATTTGTACTTAAATAAAATCTTGCCTTTTTAATAAAAATCGTAGATTTTTTTATCTTTTATTACTTTATTCATCACGAATTTCTACCTACACAACGAATTTATAATCATGACAATTTTAAATTAAAAAAATACTTTTCAACAAAATATGGCTTCTTTCGGCAGTGACATGACTAAACATTTTGTATCTTTACCTACCCATCGTATACTCCAGCAACGCTCGAGTCCGCCTTAAACTGTGGGTACTAAATACTGCCGCGTGACGTCATCACAATCGCCTCATCATTGGTGATTTCCACTCCAAGCTCAACTAAAAACTCCACATCGGACGAGAGTTCCAAAGAATTATTTAAATAAACTAAAAAAAAATACTAAAAAACGGTAACCAGCAGTGCGTAGTGACTTATATTTCGGACTCTGTAGTATATAAGTGTGTATATTGCTAGAATATAGAAATAGTTTTATAAACAAAACGTAACATCAGCCGAGCGGGGAGTTTTCTTTATGTCTTAGATCCAAAGACATAATCCATGTAAAATATTAACTTAGTATAATATGTATAGGTATATGATAGGTAAGAAATGAGAAAAAAAATGAAGATATTTTTAATTACGATGTTTTGTTTTTAATTTTTTTCTCTATGTCGCTGCCATAGACACCACTTCACCGCTTTATGCTGAGTTTCAGAAGCTAGACAATAAAACTGTATGTTGTTTTTGTGATCCTTTCTCATAAACAAGTGGTGTGTATTGTACTTTTTTTTTTGTAAATTTGTAGAGCAATGATTTAAAAAAAATGAAGGTAATGATTGTGCTTGAAATAATTAAATACTTATGAAAATAGTACTTATTGTAATATAAATAATATGTTTTTTTAGGAGAAAAATATCTACAAGTTTACAAAAAAAAAAATGTAAAAAAAATGGCCGCTAACTTAAGAAAAGTACTTAAGTGACGCTTTTGTACCAAAACTCCAGTGAATCGTATCGTTGACACTATTACTGTTTTTTGACACTATTTGACTCTTTATCGCGGGCCGGGAGATCTACGAGCTAACGTAGTATTATTTTTTATTATAAATAATAATTTTCTTTTTTAGAATATATTCGGTAGCTATTCGCTTTGAGATCGTAACGTACTTATACATTTTTGTGAAAGTTTTTTTTTATTATATTTTTTTTTGTTTTGAAATATATTTTGTCATTTGCTATTTTTTCTTGGACGGAGAAAGAAGTGAATGATTGCATATTACGTAATGAAAATATAGCAAATGATATGGCTTTAATTCCGTTAAAAAGATGTAATGTTTTAAATGTTTTCAGACTTGCGACTGTCGTGACTTTGTCTTGCCATTATTAAAGTCGCATTTTGAT
Organism: Hydraecia micacea; assembly: GCA_914767645.1. Lineage (NCBI taxonomy): Eukaryota > Metazoa > Arthropoda > Insecta > Lepidoptera > Noctuidae > Hydraecia > Hydraecia micacea. The sequence continues at coordinate 9,116,720 of OU611802.1, read as the reverse complement.
CGCCCGTCTGTTTGGAATTGAAATATCTTTAGGATAATAATCAAAATAGCGACATCGAAAAGTCAGAATCTATATTTACTTTAAAATATAGAACAATCTAATTTTAAAATATATTTTTTACACAACGCGCACAATATACAAAAAAAATCGCCACAGTCGCAAGCCTAAAAATAAAAATCGCATAATTGATTACACACTGTATATATTTAATAAATAAAAAAATATTTACCAATTCCGCTCAATGATTTAGATAACAATTCGATTTCTGACAATTATTATGAAACTAAATTATTATTTTTATTATTAACATGACATTATTATTTTTCGAAACTACTATAACACGTACTGTCAGAGTTACTGCGGTAATGCGTTTAGTATAGTGTCTTTAGTTGTTTCGACCATCCGAGTCGGGTTTAGGAGACTTTTGAAGGTAATAGATTTGATGACAACGTATTTTTCGCTCATACTTAACTTTGCATCAATAAGGAACCGACTAATAGAGACGTATGGAAAAGAAGACAGGTTGCGCCGACCCCAAATAAATTGGGATAAGGGAGGAGAAAAATCAATTATGACTTAACTTGGCAACACTAAAAATTACTAAAAAACGTTTTAAGAATAAAATAAATTTCAATGGTTTTGGTAAAATGTTTTAATTTTTCAGTTTTTAGGCAATTTCCATTTGTTCCCAACGAGTAACACCCTCAAATGTCACACTGTTACTCGATGGGATTTTTTTCTGAAAAAATTCCCAACCGGTCACACTACCAGTCACGGGAACTCGCAATTTTCTCTTTCTAGCTCTTTTTTTTCTATTTGCGCAAGTCGTTTCTGGCACTCGCCGGCCGCTGCCGCGGCACCGCTCGCTTCGCTCGCTCGGCTCGTGCGTAGAGGGGTCTCAGTTTTAACCTAACCTAACCGATTGTTCCCAACGAGTCACACTGTGACATGTTACAGTGTGACTGGTTGGGAACACACCGCAATTTCTGTGTCGTTAATATCAAAAACTAAAACATGTGTTTTTTTTTCTTATTAACCCTTATTGGGATTTGAACACCAGTATGGTCGTATAAATACCTGTCATCCATTCTCCTACCTTTTAAAATTACATATTTCAACAAAAATATTGCTTTTAATTCAATGTTAAAATTCGGGAGTTAACATTGTAGCCAGGTGTAATATTATTGTTGAACTACCCGACTTAAATCTATCCATTTTAGTTGATAGTCTAAATGGTACTGTGTATTATATAGGTTTAAGGTTGATTTCCCCTTGAATCACTGAAGATTATGAATCATGGATATTTTGAGAAAGCTGTATTTATTATAATTTTCTAAAAACAATTTTATGAAATTATACATACTTTAAAGTATTTGATTGATTATTTTCTCTGTTAAAGAGAAATAGATTTTTGATTTTTATTAAATATTTATTTTTATGAAATTATAATGAATATGGTTTTCTAAATAATTGATTATTCCAAACACAATTATGCTTAAATATTATGAAATCAATCAGTGACGAATGTCTCGAAAGATTTTTTTAATGCTGGTCATAAGTACTAACATACATATTTGTCAGCCAAAATATATTAATATAACTCTCCTAATAAAATAATGGGTTTTTTTTTGGCAACACATCATTTCTGTGGCACCATTTATTATTTTTATTATTAAATTAAATATAATATTTCGGTCCTCTTTAAGTAACTTATCACATAGTACACTATTTTTATATAATTAATTTCTCTTAATTCATCACGTTAGGGAGCAGTGGTGGCCCAGTGGTAACGGCCCAGACTTGCGAGTTTTAGGTTGTAGGTTCAAACCTAGACAGTCGCTTTACTTTGTGTAAATTATTTCATCACCACTGCTCTTAAAACGGTGAAGGAAAACATCGTGAGAAAACCATGCCGGTTTCCTCACGGACCAAAAATTCGAAGACATATTCATATTCATATTCATTTATTCATAAAATATAAGCTAACAGTTTACACCAAATCGCTTATATCTATGCTAAATCTACAAAATTACACTAAACTTTTAATTACAACTTCTTAGACTAAAAAATAAAAAAATAAAAAACGGAGTAACATAAAATTTGTAAACAAAAAACAACCTTATACATAAAATTAGAAACTAAATAATTATTTCTTCATATTTAAGTAAATATACACATGTTTAGTGATTGTCGATCGAGAGTCAAAAAATAGATCTGCCTCAGGAATATACTTTAGAAAGTCATTTATTAACTTAATTGCTCTAGCAGTGGGAGTGTTGTTGGTTCGGGGAGCACGCCATGTAGGCGGGTAGCAGAGGAGTCTATGCTGCCGTCTTACAACGCCACGCATATACTGATCGGGAACATAAAAATTTATTGACTCTCGTAGAACGGGACTATCTATCTTATTTACTAATATTAGATAATAATTAATTATATGTGTGGATTCTCGCCTGAATTTGAGTGTGTCTAAACCTACCATTCCTGACACGAACAAAGAAGGATATAGAAAGGGGTAGTATCCATATTGACGTTTGTATAGGTATCTACAGAATTTACGTTGAATTTTTTCTATCATAATAGTGTACAATGACTCTTGAGGACTCCAAACTATTGCATTATATTCTAATTTACTACGGACATAGGCATTGTATATTTGTTTTATAACTTGAGTGTTCTTAAACTGAGATGATAATCTAATGACGAAACCAAGACATTTATTAGCGTCTTTGCAAGTTTTAAGAATATGCTCGTGAAAATTTAATTTGCTATCCATTATTACTCCCAAATCCTGAATCGAGAAAACACGGTCCATTGACGCGCCAGCAAGATTATATTCATTTCTAATCGGATTACGCGATCGGGAAAAAGTTATTGTTTTACACTTAGAATTATTAAATGACAATTTATTTTTTATACTCCATTCGACCACAGCGTCAATATCATGTTGTAGCGCTTCACAATCCTTAGCATCGGTTACAGAGAGGTACAATTTTAAATCATCAGCAAACATAAGGCATTTTGCGTTAGAGATGACAGTAGGTAAATCATTGATCACTATAATAAATTGTGTAGGACCAATGGTACTACCTTGACTTACCCCTGATCTAGTAAAGTACTCTTCCGACTTATATCCTTCTACCTTAACAAACTGTTTACGATCTTTTAAGTAGTGGGCCATGAATTTTAAGAGAGAAGTTGAGAATCCTAGTAATGCAAATTTGTTTAAAAGCACATCATTATCTACAAGATCAAAGGCTTTCTTGAAATCAAAGTATGCGGCGTCCACCTGAGAACCAGACTTAACTCTACTATTTATGTAATCAACAAATTCTATATGATTAGTCACTGTGGAGCGCCCAGGACGAAACCCATGCTGGCAATCACTCAATTGTCCTTTGATTTGTTTACAAATGACGTTATTAAGAATAGATTCGAATATCTTCCCAAATACACACAATATAGCAATAGGTCTAAAGTTTGTTATATCTGTGGACGACCCACATTTAGGTATTGGAGTCACTCTGGACACTTTCCACTTAGCAGGGTATAAACATTGTCTAAGCGAAAGATTATATATATATAGTAAAGGCTCTTCTAAAGCCGACAAGCAATCCTTTATTAAGAAACCCGGTATGTTGTCGGGACCACAAGCTGTTAACGCTTTTAGTCGGCGCACTGCACGCCTAAGATCCGTAGCTGTAACTTGTTCAATAGCCACTGCAGACAGGCAGCCTAAACGATTAGCCTCATCCTCCGCAGCCTTTACATCTAATGACGGAGGGGTATCATGAAACACTGAGCTAAAATATTCAGCAAACGAGTCGATGGCATTCTGTCCTTCTAGACATGTGACATCTACCAACCGCACTGGGCTCGCGTGGTAGCCCACTTCCTCTCGAAGACAGGAGGCCTGTGTCCCACCAGTGGGAACATTATAGGCTGATTAAGCATCACGATAATAATGTGTTGTCAATATTGACCCAATATGATTTTCATGAAATCTAAATTGATTTGTAACAGAAAACTGACGCAGATGATCTAACAGAATTCAAAATATCTTTTTATTAGTATTCTACCTTAGTTATAAGACTTACTATCGCCCTTTTAGTTTAGTTTAGTTGATTCCTCTTCCATTTAGCGATAATTAAGTTTTTTATAATTAATAATTATCTATAATTTGTTGTCTATGCGTACTACTATGTAGGTCTATTTTAAGATTTTTTTAATATGTACGCATTCGCCCTGTAATTTATTCGCAACTGATGCTCAGTACCCTATGAATGGTAAAATTAGACACCGGTTATACTGTCCTGGAGATTGTGTACAAAAAGAGGCTTTTTTGTTATTATTTTTTTGTTTTTGTCAATGGCAACCCCAGCAGCCTATGTAACATAGAGCATTTGTTTTTCTTTTCCTGTTCAAATGCATAGATTAAAATATAACTACAAGAAAGGTCTAATTATAAAAATGAATAATATTAATTAAATATAAATGTGCCATTCATTTTGCTAATTTTGTGTTTTATTTTTACCTGTGTAAATCTATACTAATAATAAAGCTGAACAGTTTGTTTGTTTGGCAGTAAAACGTTTTATTACGGCTCCTGGAGCTTCTTATGGTCCACACAGGCGATACACGACAGGCCGTTAAAGAGCGAAGTAAATTGTAGGAAAATACGTATTCATCACCTCAAGACTTCGTAAAGCACCAAGAACACTTGCCTCCCAGATGCGAACTGCAGTGGCCTATTTGGAATACACTAAATTGATTGTGTACCAAAGAAGGCTGCTGCAAACAATTGCGAGTGTGATGCTCTTCGACGGGTCTTCTTAGCGTATCGATGGCAAAAAGTTCAGACATCTTCGGCCTAAAATTCAGCGGTCTCCTCTGAGAAAGAATCATTATTGTAGATGTTTGTACGTCTTTATTTTGGAGAACCAAGGATTAGGAGATACTGGTCACGGCACCACATGTGACTGTTCCTAAATTACCCTAGGCTGATAAAATTTTAGTTTTTCCTAATTATGTTAAATATTAGTGTTTAGGTCGGTTCCCTCCGAAGTTCACCAGACTCCTGGGATATGCCGGGGATGTATAATGACATCCGCGAGGGATACATTTTCGGGATGTTACTGAGACTACAATCACGAATTTGTCATAAGTTAAAAAAAAACGAAAGATATTTTAATAAGTGTATTTATTTAAATTCAGCTCCATTACAGGTGTTGAGCAAGAATAAGTGGTCAAATTAATGGCATTGTTTACAATAGCCACACTGAAATACACGAGAATAACGTTAAATTGATACTAATGCATATCCTTCACTTACAGTCAACTCCACAGTGGTTTCAAACTTGATGTTCTTTATTATCAAATTGTCCCAAACTTGTCAAGCTTTTCAAATGGTTCTACAAACGTCATATTTGTTCCATTCACAAAATCAACATACATATTTATGTATTTACATATATTTTTATTTGCGAGGCCGTGTGCGGTCCCACAAAATTATTTAAACCTAGTATTATCACTATTTCATATGAAGAATATTATGATGAAAAATACAAAAAAAAAAACTCATATTTAAAACAAAACAGTCATTACTTTGTTGTTAACAGTGATTATAAAATTACAATAGATTAGACAAGAACGAAACATGAAAATATTTTGTTTTGTCTAATAATTTACAGTTATAAACAATACTAAAATCGCACACAAAACTTCAAATATACTTTTAAATGCGACACACACGACCGTAACATATCCATATATCGTCCAAAACACTTCATAGCTACTCCGTCTTGCCCACTTATCTCCTGTCGGTCTTGCCCACTCCTCGCTTGCCCGAGAACAGATGTTTGGGCATCTTTGTCCCGATGAACCTGTCGGCCTCTCCCTTGAGACCCATGCGCTTGGTCTTCTTCGCGATGGCAACGTGCGCCATTTTCTTTGCTTTTTGTTGCATCTGTGAATGGGAGAGTAGATTTTAGAAATATTTGGATGAAAAGGCGAGGCTTTAGTAACTACACCCAATATTTTGCGTGATAAGTTACATTTAGGTTTAAAAATCATAACGAAATAACAGCTCTATTTTATAGGTAATCATTTCAATAAGTGCAAGTCCTACTCATTACGACGATTTTCTCTGAAAAATAGGGGCAATACCGCATATAATTTTTATCATAATAATTTGATATTGAAAAGTTTGTATTTGTCATGGGTAATGCGCGCTAGAGTACAGTGACCCTGCGCGCGACCTAATGACAAACTGTTACTGTGGGCCGCGCTTTGACTATAGAACAACATTGAGTGTTGTGCTCAGCTTCGAACGGGCCAAAATAATTGTCTTTGAAAGTTTTTGAAGATGCTCTTTCATTTACTCAATCATAGATGACTGAACAGATCATAGTCCCTATGACCAAAATGCGGACGTTCATACTAAAGTCCCAAACTTTTGTCGCAGCGGTCAGACTGCCGTTCGTGCAAATTTCGCTCCGGGCAAGTGCGCGTTGCGCATTCATATTCTATAGTTTAATCAGCTTAATTGCGTAACGAACTATCAATCACAATCTGAATAATTTTGAAGGATATCGTATGTTGTTGAACTGTCACCATGAAAGCTATTACTACTTTCAGGCTGCGTTTCCACCAGAGATGAGCGAGGATGCGTAGCGAGGAATGTGTGTAAAACTAACCAATAACAACGCTAATTTAGTTCAAGCTATGAAAATGAAGCGATGTTATTCGTTAGTTTCACACATATGTCGCTACGTATCCTCGCTCATTTCTGGTGGAAACGCAGTCTTAGTATATTACGCAATTACCCTGCTGGCCAGTGCGGCCAATGGTGGTGACCGCGAAATGTCCCAGGTTCGTGAAATTGGCACTGAAGAGATCCTCTAAGATGTCAATAAAATAGCAGGCGTGTAGGCTAGTATAGTGCTGAGCTACTCACGAGAGCGTCCCCGACGCCGGCGGTGTCCCTGGCGGGGCGGCTCACGGAGCGGCCGCGCTCGTCGGCGCGCGCGCGCTTGGCGGCCGGGGCAGACTGCGAGCGGGAGCGGGAGCGGGAGCGGGTGAAGTGAGCCTCCTTCGTCTCTGACATGTCGACGCCTGAAGAGAGCAAAAAAAAATTTAATGGTTGGAAAACTTTACATACTTAAATAAACTCGTTTTTTTTTTCATGAGGGTAGGCAAACACTACAGAACACTATGGGCTATAGTGAGTAAGTGTGACAAAGTGAGTAATTTAGAAAAAATGGCTCACTTATAAAAAAAGAAATGCTATTGATACCAGAAATATCACATTTCAACCTATTTGATTAAAAAGTTTTTTGGATGGACGTTAAGGTAAAAAAACTAAAAAAAAAGACGCTTATTCAATCTATTGTCAAGGAAATTGTATTTGGCATGGGTAATGCGCGTCAAAACACAAACTTTGCGCGCGACCTTATGACAAACAAATTACTGTGGGCCGCGCTTTGACTGATAAACAATATTGAGTATTGTACTCAGCTTCGAACGGGCCAAAATATACACTCCATTTGTCGAGAGTTGATCACGTTGACTTTACCAATATAATACAGTACTACGATTAAAGTTATGCGCCTCGAAAATGATCGTATAGCTTCAGAAATCCAATATGGAACTGTTAACATTGTGTTTTTCAATAATGTTCCAGAAATTTTTCCCTAAACACTGTTTAGACCAACTTTGACCTTGTTGCCTTAACCTCCTGCTTCAGCCTCCTCTCTGTGAGAGGGAGTGGGCCGTAATCCACCACGCGGGCCTAGTGCGGGTTGGTGGATGTCATATCTCCGAATCAAGACCCTGTTCTTCCTCAAACTGTAGTATACGACTATCAAATATATATATTATTATCGCTTCTGCCCGCGACTTCGCCCGCGTTAAGTTTCGTGTTCCCCCGACCCACCCCGTCGCATCGTTAGTTCTAAGACATGCCGGTTTCCTCACGATGTTTTCGCACCGCGTAATCAGGCCTTAATTCGAGAACACGAAGATTGCCGAAGAGCATAACTGTAGTCGTAGTACTGTACAAATAAGGCAGTTGATCTTACCAAGTTTCTCCATTTCGTCTCTCAGTTTGCCAGTAGACCTGTCCTTGGCGCGCGCGCGGGAGGTGCGCGGCATCACCGGCTTGGTGGACTGCTTCACTAGACGGGACTCGTCCTTGAGAACAGCCTTCTTGTTGCTGGAATACATTAGAAAGTATGTTTAAGATAGGTAGACAAAATACGATAGTTAGAACAGGAAACTTGGAAGATTTGGGCTAACACCCGTAATCTAAAAGCCTCGAAATAACACTTGTCAAATCGCCTCGACGTGTATTTGTAACTTTTTCTTTTCAATGATAGTCGCTGATGTCATCAAACTGTGTGTGTACCAGCGAGAAAATATTATGTTACGACTTTTAATAAAGAGTTTGTACTGGGAAAATTTTGAGGCGAATAGAAGTTCAGAACGACAGGAGAAACAAAAAACAAAACTGCACCCTATCCCCCTTACTAATAAACGAATTATATCAGATGAATAGTTACACACCGATTTCTCTCTTTCAGTCGTCAGTAATTTGACTTTCGAAAGAAGAAGACAAAGCATTGTGTAACTATACAGACGCTATACAACGTTTATTAGTAAGGGGGTTATTGTGTAACACACTTTCAATCTCAATCTGAATCATTTTTAAGGATATTGCTAATCCATTGCTTCATATGTTCGAAAAATGTGTCTGATCAACAACGTGAATAACGCAATGAATGTTGTTGAACTGTCAAAATGATACCCATTGCTACTGATAGTGTGTTACGCGATTACCCCTCTGATATTGCACAGAAAGGGTATACAAGCTATCGTTTTTTTCCATATGAGTGGTTTGGCAGGATAAAGGAAAAAGTTTCCCCAGCAAATTAAGGGGAGCAGTATAAAAAAAACGAATGTTTTAAATAGGGTCTAAAGTGCTTGTATTTGCCATGGGTAATGCGCGTCAGAGCATTGACTCTGCGCGCGACCTTATGACAAACAATATACTGTGGGCCGCGTTATGACTGACGCACAACAATGAGTATTGTACCAGACAGAAACGGGCCAAAATATACATCGCAAAATATTCCTATGGCTTTATGATATTTTATAGTTACCGTAGTCGAAATGATCTTTTTTGAAGGTAGAACCGGGCAAAACAAACTGCCTTCATATTCAGGGTTGGTAAGCCCGCCCTTTATATATATTTACAATCTTTTAGATCTTTAGGTAAAAACCGATGTTATTCATGCAGATTCCCTGCCAACATTTAAGCCGAGAATAATAAAAGTTACTTAGCACACAACACACAAAACACATGTTAAACATGTTCCCGTCTCTATCTAGCACTTGTAGTTTGACAGTTGTGCGACAGTGACTGAAATAATAGCAAAATTACGTGCTAAGTAACGTTCATTAATCTCGGCCTTAAGCCTGTTTTCACAAACACTAGCATAAGCATATTTAGACTATAATGTTCTCACAGCTGGGACACAGGCCTCCCCTCAGTGAGAGGGAGTGGGCCGTAATCCACCACGCTTGCCCAGTGCGGGTTGGTAGACGACACATGTTTTCAAAATTTGGGTTCTAGGACATGCCGGTTTCCTCACTATGTTTTCCTTCACCGTTTTGAGAGCAGTAGTGATGAAATAATTTACACAAAGTAAAACGCCTGTCTGGGTTCGAACCTACGACCTACAAACTCTTTAGTTGCGGCCGTCTCCACCGGGCCACCACTGCTCACTAACACTAGGCGACACTTGAAATAATGCCTAAATTAAACGCGCGCTGTTAGATTTTCAACTTTCAGCGCTAAGCAGAGTGTTGATAAATTATTTATTTCTGTAAATAGGTTTGTACAAACACTTTTACACGTCAATCATATTATATTTTAAGCTAGATGAGGTCGGCGTTTCCTATCTGACTACTCTGAGAAACAAACTCACGAGTTCACAGTCTCTTTTAAAGTCCAGACAAAATCTTGGTCAGATCATGTGAAGACCATGTAGATTAGTGTCTGAAATGGTCTTTTGAGTCTAGTGAGTCGGAATTCCAACAGAGCAGGACAATAGGCGATAATGACGATAGTAACATACCGTATCTGGCGCGCCAGTTCCCTGATCTCCTTCATGGTCTCGTCGAGCTCGATCTTGGGCACGGCGTACATGCCTCCCTCCATGCGAAGGTCTTCCTCCTTCTCTAGGTCAGCCAGTTTCTGGAAAAAGCAATATATTGTGTTAATTAAGTTAGTATTGAAAAATGCTTATTTTCACTGTCATAAAAAAATATATCAACCAGAAAGATGAACTAACAATAGCTATTCACAACCATCCGACAGGCTATCGTATCGAAAATGACAAGTTTCGTTAACCCGATTTGCGTTGCCCCCGACAGTAAACAGCTGTCGGAAGAATAGCGGGCGTCTATTTGATTTAAACTGACAAAACTTTCGGGTTTTGGACTTGTGAACAGCGTTTAGAAGACTCCTATGATAACATTGATTGATGTTCGATACGGTACGGAAGCGTATCGAGTGTTTGTGAATAGATATGCAGGGAAGTTAATCAAGGAAATCGATATAAAATGACCTCTAGTTAGCAATACATTCGACGACGCCGGCGCCGGCACCCGCTCATGAACATGACTTCATCACAGTAATATTATAAAGGCGAAAGTTTGTGTGTGTGTTTTGTTACTTCTTCACGCTCATACGGCTGGAATAATTTTGATAAAAAAAATTATGGAGGCAGCTGACACCCTGGATTAACATATAGGCTTTTTATCTCGATATTACCACGGGATCGACACTTATGCGGGTGAAACCGCGGGGCGCTGCTAGTTATTCTATAACTTGATATGCTATTATAATTCTGGTTTGAAAATGTACAATCGTGACTGGAAGTAGTTGGTACTTGTAAAGTATCTCCGTAAAGAAATTTCGGGGCGCACGCCCCAGTTTCAACATCTTTACATATTTAAGAAAAGTGCATGTATTTGTCATGGGTAATGCGCGCTAGAGTACAGTGACCCTGCGCGCGACCTAATGACAAACTGTTACTGTGGGCCGCGCTTTGACTATAGAACAACATTGAGTGTTGTGCTCAGCTTCGAACGGGCCAAAATAAATACAAAAACTCTCTTTATGCAAACAATCAACTCGTTTACTCACATCGAATATCTCAGGATCGATGTAATCAGCGATGTTGTGTCCCTCCCAGAACTCGGGGATGGGGTCGTGTCGCTCATCCTCCGGTATCTCCGCGTAGTTCTTTTGGAGATCTGTGGATGAAAATATAATAGTCATAAATACAACCTTTGATTTCACGGTGGGGCCTGACGATGGACCGCGCCACCGAGGTCGCTCCAGGAAGAGGCGAACACACGCGTCCCACAAGGGTTATATCAAGGTGGTTTTAGAAACGGATGCCTGGAAGGGTTTGGGGGACGCCTTTGTTCAGCAGTGGGACAAAAGAAAAAATATTGGGGTACCGTGTTCAAACACAAACTCACAGCATTTATTTCAATTAAACCATGTACAGGCACTTTTGAATTGTCAAAATTAAATAGTCGATCAGTTAGTCAGAAAGTTGAAGCTAGTTGCCCATTCCAAAACGTAAGGTCCGTTTGCCAAAGATGTAAACAACGATGGCCGCTCGAAATTGAATAAAATCGGTTCAGGATCACGTACTGAATCCATTGTAACAGGTTGGTGCGTCGATGTCCCTACCAGCCTGTATTAGATCTCATGATCCCGCGTTCGTATTTCCGAAGATAGCCGATGATTCCCGAAGCACATACTTTTATTGATATATCTGTATGTCTCACCTTGAGAGGCTCGTGGCTAAATGATAACAGCCGCACGGATTGAACGACGGTTAAGCTACGCTTGCCGCGGTCGGTTCGTGGATGGGTGACAATCCATTTCATATCGAGATCCCTCCGTGCCTCGGAAAGCACGTTAAGCCGTTGGTCCCGGCTGTCATTCGTGGATGTTTGACAGTTGTTACGAGTCGTCAGAAGCCCGAATGTCAGACAACCAGTCTTACTCAGGGGGTAACGTGTTACCCAGTAACTAGGTTGTGGAGGTCAGATAGGCAATCGCTATATGCATTTGGTTAGACTAGAAGCCGACCCCAACATAGTTGGGAAAACGCAGGCAGATTGGCCTGTATGTCCCACTCACCGAGCACATAGTCGTCTCCCTCCTCGACCTCGATGTCCCTCTCCAGTTTCCTCTTGCGCGCGAGCTTGTCTGCTTGTTGTTGCTTCTTGAGCGCGACGGAGGGCGGGATGACGGCCGGCCGCGCCTTCCCGTCGCGCGCCGTCGGGAGCGCCACGTGCAGGCGGTTGAGGATGCCGTCCACCTGTACGTGGAAGGGTATGAGACTATGAGTCATTTAAACAATGTCATTATTATCAACTACAAATTATAAAAATAATTTAATTAAAAACGTTGTTTATGGAAGCCAATCTCATCTCAGGACAAACTACGTCAAAATCTTGTCAAAAATGTATGTCGGACTTTTAATTAGCTGCAGTAAAATGACAGCTGATGTGTTACCATTTTTTAACGAAATTTAAATAGTGATGTGACAACAAAATCGATTCATTCGAGTAACATTCAGTTCGAAATCAATGTTAAATTGATTTTAGAAAAGACATGATTTATTCAATGTCGTACCTTCTTAGTCCTCATCTTCTCCGTCACTCTGTGTCCCAGCAGTCGCTCGCAGGCCTCTATCTTGACCTCCTGCACGCCCTCCTCCGTCATGGTCGACATCCTCATGATTGGGACCACTGATAAGTCGGAGTTGGGGTCCGCGCTGGGAACATTTATTTATTATTCACAAAATCCACAGCTCTTTGAAATTTTATCTTAAAACAACAACAAAAAACAAACAACAGAAAATATTAAACATAATAAGACTGCGTTTCCACCAGAGATGAGCGAGGATGCGTAGCGACGGATGTGTGTGAAACATACCAATAACATCGCTTCATTTTCATAGCTTGAGCTAAGTTAGCGTTGTTATTGGTTAGTTTCACACACATCCCTCGCTACGCATCCTCGCTCATCTCTGGTGGAAACGCAGCCTTAGTGGGAGAGTCGTTACAATGGGAAGAGTTGGTAACATTTTTAAGTTGATGAAACAAGCACAGTGCGAGCAGTGGTAGCCCCATGGTATCGGCTTGGTCGTGGGTTCGAACCCAGGCATGCGCTTTAATTTGTGTAAATAACTTCATCACCACAGGTGGCCTACCATGATCTAATTAAAAACGATTCAAAAACAAGACATTTCAGTTTAGGTTCCTAAACTGCATCGCTTGAGCTGCTCTATGGATGTCATGGTACCAAACAAGTATGAATGAAACCAAAACTTGCGACTCAGTTTGGGACAATCGCTGTCAGCAGATGGCACGGCCTAAACTTCATAGTTAAACTGACGTCATGGTACGAATTAGAAGAACAGTTCAGTTTAGGTCCTAAAATGGATCGCGTTAAGAGCTTGTGGTAGGCCTCCTGCTCTCAAAACGGCGAAAGAAAATGTTTCGATGTCCTAGAATCAAAAGTTCGAAGACATGTCACATCCACAAATCTGCGTGGTGGATTAGGGCCCACTCCTTCACGAAAAAAGGAGGCTTGTGTCCCAGCAGTGGGAACATTATAGACTGATAATGGTAAGCAGAATTAGTTAATCTTTTCGTCGGTAATTTTTTGGTAACTGACGAAAAATTTCTACGCTAGGTCTAATCATGTGCTGAACACGGTCACAGTTTGCGCGCCAACGTCCCAGCCCGCCTGTATATAAACTTACTTGACGAGGTTCCCCTTACTGCAGGTGTGCATGAGCTGCTCCACCAGCTCCTTCTTCCCCGGCGCGAGCTGCTCGGGAGTCATGACGTCCATCTTGTTGAGCACCACGATCAGCGGCTTGTTGCTGAACAGGGGCTTTATGCTCTCGAATAACGATATCTGGGGAAGGGAATATCTGTGTTAAGACGGTGCATTCCTAAAGAGGATTGAAGATTTTATATGGAACCTGGCATAGCAACCCGCACTGGGCCCGCGTGGTAGATTATGGCCCACTCCCTCTCACAGAGAGGAGGCCTGTGTCCCAGCAGTGGGAACATTATAGGCTGATTATACTGACGCGCCATTTTGATTTTTTTTTCAAAATGGCGGCCACGCAGGAATCCCATATAAATCGATAGCTGACATCAATACAAACAGAAAACCTGATAAGACCAACCCCTGTCACGTTTCAGAGATATTAACGTTCACAGTTGATCACGTGACATCCATATTTTTTGAACTTGCTTAAATCTAATTATCGATTTATATAAATTCAATACGTGTCCAAAATTTTGAAAAAAAAAAATGGCGGTCAGGTGGGTATGCCACGGTCCTTCAAAACCCTTTTAGCTGTTAAATATTTCGCTGTTTTGATTAATTAATCAATGTAACAAAATGAAATTATGAATTATCTCTGGTCTCAGGTGTCATTTGTAGATCATTGACAGGACAAGGCCGCAAGCCTAACAACCAGTCTTAACAAGGGGTATCATGCGGTATTACACAGTAATAATGATGTGGAGGTCAGATAGGCAGTCGCTCCATGTAAAATACTGGTATTCAGCTGCATCCGGTTGGACTGGAAGCCAACCCCAACATGTGTAGTTGGCAAAAGACTAGGCAGATGATGATTACATTAACATTTTGGTAATAGTCTCAACGCAGCACCAAAATCTTTTTAACCAACTTCAAAAAAGGAGGAGGTTCTCAGTTTTATTAGTTTACTTAATAATGTCCATTGTTCTTTCATCGAAATCCGTTCAGCTGTTAAGGCAACAGACAGATGGACAGAGTTACTTTTGCCTTTGTAAATTAGTTTGGATTGATAATATTACCTGTTCCTCTATACTGTGTCCGCATTGCTCGGACGGGTCTATGAAGTACAAGATGGCAGCTCGGAGATGGGCCAGTGCGGTGACTGCTTGCATTTCTATCACGTTACGCTCTTCCAGGGGATGATCGAGAATACCAGGTGTGTCTATGACCTGGAACGAAAGATTGGTCATTTTAAATACCCCCGTAAATAAGGTGTGTTCCCAACCAGTCACACTGTAACATGTCACAGTGTGACTCGTTGGGAACAATCGGTTAGGTTAGGTTAAAACTGAGACCCCTCTACGCACGAGCCGAGCGAGCGAAGCGAGCGGTGCCGCGGCAGCGGCCGGCGAGTGCCAGAAACGACTTGCGCAAATAGAAAAAAAAGAGCTAAAAAGAGAAAATTGCGATTGTTCCCAACGAGTTACACTGTAACATTTCCCAACGAGTCACACTGTGACATGTTACAGTGTGACTGGTTGGGAACAAATCATTTATAGTATATTCAATTCCACTCCAATTGATTTTATTACCACTAAGGGCTGATTTTTCCTATGGCATATAATTTTATTTTATCGGAGGAATCATTTTTACTTTTTGACAGTTCTTCCATACAAAAACTGACAGACGTCAATTTTATATTAAGCGAATATCAACTTTATAGAAGTGTAAATAAAGTTAATTTCAGAATGACTAGTAAGTACAATCGAAAAAGATACTATATAAAAATGTTTGAAGTTGCAGCGCAAATTGAATTTTATGTGTGGCTATAAAAAATCTTTTTTCAAAAATACACATTCTGTTTACATGTTTGGAAGCTAAATCGCGGACGCAGTATACGTCTGGCGCATCCTGGACAACCTTGCTGGCTGGTTCATATCTCTACCACGACATGAGCTATTATAGTTCATGCTGATACGAGAGAAGGGCTTGTGGCTAAGTAATAACAGCCTCACGGGTCGATCGATCAGCTTAAGCTACGCTTGCCGCGGTTGGATCGTGGATGGGTGACCATCTTCACATGCCATGACCCCTCCGTGCCTCGGAGAGCACGTTAAGCCGTTGGTCCCGGCTGTCATTCGTGGATCTTTGACAGCCGTTACGGATCGCCAGAAGCCCGAAAGTCTGACAACCAGTCTTACCAAGGGGTATCGTATTACCCAGTAACTGGGTTGTGGAGGTCATACAGGCAGTCGCTCCATGTAAAATACAGTTATTCAGCTGCATCCGGTTAGACTGGAAGCCGACCCCAACATATTTTGGAAAAGGCTAGGCAGATGGTGATGAGAGAAGAGGTTTATACAAACTGACCTGCCACCTCAGGTACTTGTAGTCGGTGTGTCCGACGTACAGACTCTTTGTTGTGAACGCGTACGGCTGCACTTCTACGTCGGCGCGAGTAATCTGTTCAAAAACAAACACAAAATATTTTTAATAGCAATCCAACTATTTAATTCCTTTTTTTTGACACACAATTTATTATTATTAAAAGCCTGTGATGTCCCACTGCAGGGCAACGGCCTCCCAACTCTACTCTTTCCCCTTCTCTCTGTTTAAAGCTGTTAAAAACCAGAGGGGCAATTCTCGTAATTTTAAGATCGTTCACAGCCTGATCTCAGTTTCAATCTGTCAAACTTTTTGACATTGATTGTCGCTGAGATGGTTACAGGAATTGGCCTTCAGTTCTCATTGAGCATCTTCGTCTGAGCCTACTGCGATGTCACTTTGTTATTAGGTAGGAGGGACCCACTGGGTCGTGGGCTTGGCCCATTGGTCGTCTGACATGCGGCAGATGTGTCCAGCCCAGTTCCATTTTAGCGTGGCAGGTTCCAAGTTATCTTTGAGATGGAACGGATGGTCGTATTCCCAAGTTCCTAACTCGTACTAATCGTAACATACTTGATCATAGTATTCAATATCATCGGTGGAAAAACGGAAATCAATTTATTCAAACTTAGTTTTTTATTTATTTTTTTATTTGAAATGGACTTGCTCTTGACTGTAGTCTAGGTCAAAGGTGACAGAGACAAACTCGAATAGTTCTAGAATACAGGTTTTACACACGATTTCTCAAATGCCATTTAAATTGCACCAGGTACACGTGGCACATTTATCCAAATATGAGACCTTTATTTCGCCAATACGAAATTAGAAGTCCCTTAGTCTCACACACTTTAAAAAGACAGACTGCATGAAAGTTTAACGTCTTAAAATTGAGTTGTTGTTTTAAATGTGTCCTTTTGAAATAATGAGTTACACTACATACCTTGTTGATGAAGCTGGACTTGCCAACATTAGGGAACCCGCAGATGATGATGGTGCGTGTGTACGGGTCGATGGACGGCAGACGAGCTAAATGTTGTCGGACCTAGAGACAAACATCAGCTTTAATACAAAAAAACATTATTATAATCTACATTTAGTAATGCCAGGGCCACAAAACTACCCATTAAGGCGTTTTTATCCCTTCGCGCGTCAAAACAGTTATATTCGTTTATAAAAACATCAACTTTAGTTAGTTTGTATCGTGATATATGACCTTATGGGCGTAATCACATTAATATTATAATGGCGAAAGTTTATGAGTGTGTGTGTTTATATCTTTGTTACTTCTTCACGCTCAAACGGTTGGACCAATTTTGATAAAATTTTGTATAGAGGTAGCTGACACCCCGGATTAACACATAGGCTATTTTTTATCCCGATATTCTCACGGGATCGAAACTTATGAGGGTGAAACCGCGGGGCGCAGCTAGTTGTATGATAAATAGATAAGTATGTGTCACCTGTTCTAAGTAGGTGAGGTTGGCAGCCTGTCGCTTCATGATGGTGGCCATGCGCCCGAGCGCCGCCCTCTTCAGTTGCTTGCATCGGTACAGCGAGTCTCCGTACTTTAGCAGGCGGACGTAGTCTTTAGCTACCCTGCGGATGAAATACTATATGGTCAGTATACGTTATATTATGCCTGTATTCTTCAAAAATGACTGGCAGAGATATGCTGAACGCCCAGTGCACCATGAGCCCATAACCCATGATAATAATATGATACCAGACTATTATTGTCGCACTGCAGGGCAAATGCCTCTTCTCATACCGAAAAAGCGTGAGCTTGCACAAGGCAGGTTGGCGATTTCAAGCTAACAGTAGAATGCAGTGGCGAAGGTACCATACAACTCGATTCCCACCGGCTTCACTTCGAAAATTCAGAACATAACCACTCTATAGTCAATTCTAATTTTTTTTCTTTTAGAATTTTTTTTTTTGCTCCGACCTACCTCTGTCATAAATTCACCCTTCGCCACTGGTAGAATGTAAAGTTTGTATTTGTCATGGGTAATGCGCGCTAGAGTACAGTGACCCTGCGCGCGACCTTATGACAAACTGTTACTGTGGGCCGCGCTTTGACTATAGAACAACATTGAGTGTTGTGCTCAGCTTCGAACGGGCCAAAATATACACTTAGCCCTCGGGTAACTTTTTCGACATGTTAAAAAATCGCCTGTGAGTACGAGGGCTTAATCTAAACTTAATATTATAAAGAGAAAAGATTAGATGAGTTTGTCTGTTACGCTTTCTAAAGGAATACCATGACCTGGATTAGGACATAGGATACTTTTTATCTCAATAGTCCCATGGGATCGAGTCTTATGCGGGTGAAACCGTAGGGCGTAGCTTGTATTAATTTTTTTAATACAAAGGATTTTCAGATTCAATTAGGGGAGGGCCCGTGGCTTAAAAGGGTATCGTATTACCCAGTAACTGGGTCGTGGAGGTCAGATAGGCAGTCGCTCCATGTAAAATACTGGTATTCAGCTGCATCCAGTTAGACTGGAAGCCGACCCCAACATAGTTGGGAAGAGGCAGGCAGATGATGATTTCAGAAACAATTACTGGTGAACAAAATTAAGTTCTCAATACTACAACACAATAGGCCGATGTTTTGTTGGATTTAAAGATTTCAATCATGTTTTTTGAAACTTACGTGTCAATAAGATGTCTCGCTGTGTTCAGTTGTCCGAGACCGAGCTTGTAATGGTCCTTATCGTACAGCACATTCATTAGGTCTGCGTAGAACGGGTGCACGTCATCTAGTTTGGGGAATTCCTGTTAAATAGTAATAATAAAATCCGTTAGTGAAATAAACAACTAGCTGTGCCCGTAACTTCTTTCGAGTGGATCTTGGAAAATTATTTTTTCTAAAATAAAAGTAGCCGAACTAATTCCTTATAACATCAGCTATTTGCCAGTGAAAATCGGTCCAGCCGTTTCGGAGATTAGCCGGAACAAACAGACAGACAAGTATTTTTCAAAATAGTTTGTTGTTATAAGTACCAAACATACTTAGGCATTTAATAAAAAGCTGTTATTTTAATGTTACACACGTCTGTGTCTACTAATAATTGAAGTGTCCACTTCAATTTTATTTATTTGTATAGATGCCAAGTTGATATTGTATTCCTAGTTTTATGTCTTTGGGAAAAGAAAACTATTATTTGCATTTTGCATCCTTGTAAGTCAATATTTTGACATTGGCCTCTTCCTTATTTATTAGCAGAAGTAAATTATTGGACAAGAACAAGAAAAAAATAGCATTAAAATTTAACATTTTAGGCAGCTTGTATGAGAGTGGCTTCAATCACACTAATATTATAGTGTGAGTGTATGGGTTTATATGTTTGTAAGGCTCTAGACAGACGAACTGCAATCCAACCGCAAATTGCAGTTCGGATGCAGTTTGAATGCAGTTGACACGACTGCAATAGAACTCAACTCATTCAAACTGCATCCGAACTGCAATTTGCGGTTGGAATGCAGTTGAAATGCGGTCCGTCTGCCTAGAGCCTAACTTCTTCACTCTCAAACGGCTGGACCAATTTTGATAAAATGTTGTATGGAGGTAGCTGACACCCTGGATTAACATTTATTTATTATTATTTTTTTTTTTTTTTTATTTATTATTTTTTTTTTAACATAATGATATAGGCTACTTTTTATCCCGATATTCCCACGGGATCTATACTTGTGCAGGTGAAACCGCGGGGCGCAGCTAGTTATACAAATAAATGTAGCATAATATGTTGGTAACAAATATTATTTATTTTCAGCCTATGTTGTCCCACTGCTGGGCAAAAGTCTCCCTTTCTCTATTCTACTCTTCTCTGTCTTGAGCTAGTGTGGACCAATCCTGTCTGTAGGCGTCAAGAGATTACGAATATTGTAAAGTCAAAGCATTTATTTCAAATAGGCACATAAAAGGCACTTTCGAATGTCAATAATTACAATAAAATAGAATTGATTCTAGTCGCCCCTTCCCGTACGCAAAATACGCACATTGACGTGGAGTTGCGGACACCAGCCCGTATTAACTATTTGTTATTAACTATGCCCCTTCCAAAAGGTAGTTTTTGTATGAAGAAGAATGGGCAAGAAACTCCACCGTTACTCTTTTAAAATATTTTGCATACATTAATTATATAAAAATATGTGAAGACGATGCACCTAAAATAAAATTACTATACCACAAATCACAATAGGTATAAAATAATTTAAAATGAAACCATGACATTTAAATTATTATCTGATAGATACATGGTGCTCACATATTTACAAACATGGTAAAAGTAAATGATTTTCATAAAAAAAAAAACAAGCAATGGTGTGAGTAATAAGTCAGGGTGTAATATATTATTAACAATATTGTTGCAAGTTTCAGTAGGTGTACCCTACCAAAATGAATTTGTATGTCAACAATATTGCGCAATAAATGAAATTTCAACTAAATATCTTTCAAGTCCGCTTTAATTAAAAACTATAATAGTTTGATCTCAAAATAATTCTGTACTTATTAAAATCTTTATTATTTACCTGAATAATCCTAGAGAGACGATCGTGGAAGTTCTGTTGGGTAAATTTCACTTTTCTCATATAAAAACCACGAATCCTCGATATTTTATAATGTTTGTGTACCACTGTGGGGGTTTTCCTCTGTGTTTTAGACAATATTATGTCTATAAAGTCCTGAAATAAAAAAATTATGCGTAGTATGTGAGGTTAGAACACATGATAGAAAATATCGTAAACATTGAATCCAGCAATATGGTTTCGATTATTTACCTTTGCTGTAGGGACTACAGCGATCTTCTTGAAGTTGTACAAACTCATTTTTGCTTAATTTATAACACTTATAAATAAAAAGGAGCTCGGCATGAGCTCAACACGTAAACACGTGTTTTTTAAAGAAAATTGAATTTTGAAGGAAATGTCAAAGTCAATAACCAAACGTTTTGTTGCTTCTTGTGAACACGCCAACTTTTTAGTTTTGATTGAAAATAAACATATTTTTTTTTGGATTTTATTTAATAAAAATATAGTTCGCACATAAATGTCTAAACATGTTTTTTATTTTCTACTAGGCATCACAGAGTACATTGAATATACTGCTAGGCATTTCCATTTCGCAAAACGTAGGAAAAGTTGCCAAACCAAAATATGATGTGATTATTTATCATTATTTGCTGTGATTATTTTGTCAGATTTCGAAAAAAAACGAACTATTCCTCGTCTGGGTTATAAAATATTCCTTTCATGGTTGATTTTACACTTTCACTGATTCCTCTTTATGTGAAGGCTGAATATCGATTGTAATTATTTCAAAAACAAATAATAAAATAAAACTATATTTTTTCATATGGCAGTATTGGTAGTACCGTAGGTAGTATGTTTGAGAAACGTCAATTCCGATAGCAAATGGCAGAGAGGTTATGCTGGATTTTTATAAGAAAATAATGCCGGATTTTCTGCTGGAACTATAACAATAATAAGAAAACAGCAACTATAAATTATTTTTAATTCCAAACCATACAAGCCTCAACATACTCTGAGTAACTTACAGTAAGTAAAATATTGCATCACATTTCATTTGTTTTTCTCGTTCCGTTTAAAAAAATATTTATTTTTACGGTTTCTGACTTAAAATAACTGTTTATTGCAACGTTCTTGCCCTATGTATGCTGTCAGCCAAACGTCTACTAGCCCCGTATAATAGTTATCGTAAATGATTATTTCTTATTCCAACACTTTTGCGTAAGAACTGCTACACATGAGCGCTTTTCCAATTGTACGCAACAAGGGACACTCATCTTGCTTGACCGATAGGGTAACAATTTTTAATTGAAAACTTAGCGACATTTTCATTAATTAATTATTTTCCTATAATAAATAAATTCTATCAAAATAGTGAGTGGTGTATGTGCATTGCAGGATAATTTTGGAAGAAAAGCACCAAAACAAAAATGTATTCAAGACTATGCAACTTCCGGCCCAGCATGAAACTTTGGCTGATATCATCCAGCCATATGTACAGCAGCAACATTCTCAGAAAGAAAGAAACAAGTTCAAAAGCCCTGCAGCTAGGAAAATCTGTTCATGGTTTCCTTGTAAACCAAGTAGAACCTATCAAAGAATATGACATAACAGCTTACCATCTAGTACATGAAAAGACTAAAACAGAGTACCTGCACTTAGAAAGAGATGATTCCAACAATGTATTTTCAGTAGGTTTTCGTACAACACCGTTAGATTCTATGGGGACACCACACATCTTAGAACACACAGTTCTTTGTGGCTCCGAGAAGTATCCAGTCAGAGATCCATTCTTCAAAATGTTGAACCGATCACTGGCAACATTTATGAATGCATTGACAGGCCCCGACTACACATTCTATCCGTTCTCATCACAAAATGAGACTGATTACAGGAATCTGCAGAAGGTTTACCTAGATGCTGTGTTCAAACCTAATCTATCTAGATTAGACTTCTTACAAGAAGGCTGGAGGCTAGAACATACAAATATAGAAGACAAATCCTCTGACCTTACATTTAAAGGTGTTGTATACAATGAAATGAAAGGGGCTTTCTCTGAAACAAGTTCGTTGTTCGGACAAAAGTTCATCAATACTATCTTACCAAAGGGAACATATGGCTATGTCTCTGGTGGTGACCCACTGATCATTCCACAACTTACTCATGAGCATCTAAAGAATTTCCATTCAACTTATTATCATCCAAGTAATGCAAGAATTTATTCCTACGGCAACTTTCCTTTAGAAGCCAACCTGAAGTTTATCAATGAGGCTTATTTGAGTAAAAGTTCCTTTTTGGATCCAAAGAAATCAATAGTGAACAGTCAGCCACGATGGAAACAACCGAAAAGATGTGAAATAACATGCAGACTTGATCACTACGGAGTTCCAATTCAAAAACAAAACCAAATTGCTATAGGATATGTTATGGGTGACATTACAAGCATTTATGAGACTTTTATGATGATGGCATTGAGTGAACTCATGATTATAGGTCCAAACTCAGCTTTCTACAAAAGTTTAATTGAAAGAGGCATTTCCGGAGGCTATAACTCACTCACAGGATATGACAACCAAATTAGGGACACATTATTTGTTGTGGGATTAAAAGATGTTGAGAAATCAAAGTTTGAGTTGGTAGAATCTCTTGTCGATAAGACACTGAATGACATTTTTGCCAATGGTTTTGAAAAAGACCACATTCAGAGTGTTCTACATGGGTTTGAGTTATCAATCAAACATCAATCGCCGAAGTTCGGTCTCAACCTACTCTTCAATCTTATGCCCCTGTGGAACCATAACGGCCCAGTAATAAGCTCTTTGAAAGTAAATGAATTGTTGGATCAATTAAAAACGAACTTAATGGATCCAAAGTACGTGAAAGATGTTATTGAAAAACACTTCATTCTTAACACACACAAATTAATCATGACTATGGTGCCGGATGATAAGTTCGACGATAAGTTTAATGAAGAGGAAGCAACATTGTTAAAGTTCAAAGCAAATAATTTGTCAGAAAGTCAGAGGGAGAAGATATATAAAGAAGGATTAGAACTTTCTAAATCACAGAAGAAAGTAGAGAACATAGATATTCTACCTTGTCTAAAGCTTGACGAGATCACTCTTAACAAGACCGCACCTGCCTTGAAGCATACCGTTGCAGATATCATTCCCCTACAGATTTGCGAGGCCAACACCAATGGACTCACGTATTTCAAAGGAATTGTTGGAACTGAATGTCTGAAAGACAACGAAAGGCAACTGCTGCCATTCTTTGATTACGTAATCAACAAGTTTGATACCAAAAATTACAGCTATCGAGACTTTGACAAGTATGTGAGCAAATCCACATCAGGATTGGGCATTCTCAGCCATATAACGGAACATATTGATCAACCTGGCCAATACGAACAAGGAATATTGATTAGCAGTCACTGTTTGGACGAAAACCTCCCAAAAATGATGGACATATGGAGTGAAATCTTCAAAAAGCCAAACTTTAGTAACAGCGAAAGAATGCAAATGCTCTTGACTAACTATTGCTCGTCTCTAAGCAATGGTATAGTAGACAGTGGACACACCTATGCTATGCAGGCAGCTCGGGCCTTGATAACATCTGTAGACGAATGCAAAGAGAATCAATTGGGACTTCAACACATAATGAATATGCAGGAAATTCAGAAAAATTACAAAATAGAAGATGTTCAAGCTATTATTGACATAATTGGACACAAAGTTTTAAAAGGAAACAACATAAGAACAGCGTTTCATCACTGTAAAACCAACACAAAGATTCAAGAGAATGTAGACAAGTTTTGTAAAGAGCTGTGCAAGGATGTGAAACAGAAAGAAGAGAATAGAATTAACTGGACAGAAGCTAAGAAGATTTCTGAAGAGAACCGTGGCGTGCATATTCTTATGAACATCCCGGTCAACTTCTGCGCCAAAGTACTTCCTACAGTACCTTACACTGACCCCGATTATTCTAAATTAAGAGTCCTAACAAGGTTCATAACATCAAAGTATTTGCACCCAGTTGTCAGAGAGCAAAATGGGGCATACGGCGGTGGCGCTTTACTAACCTTAGATGGAGTCTTCAACTTTTATTCATACAGGGACCCCAATGCCACAGTCACCTTGAATGTATTCGATGAAACAGCTCAATGGATGTCCGCAAACACGAAACTTCTGGATGATCAAAATCTTTTCGAGGCAAAACTGTCCATCTTACAGCAGATGGATCAGCCCGTCGCCGAATACATGAAAGGAATCGACCTATTTTTGTACGGTTTGTCCTACGATATCTGGAAGACACAGAGGGAAAGGGTCCTGGCTGTGAAAAAAGAGGATTTAATTGAAGTGTGTGAGAAATATTTGACAGCTGACAAATTTTGTGGCAAATCCGTCATTGGAGTAGGTTCGGAAGACCTTAAAGCGGGAACTGATCTATGGCAAACCGTTAGTGGACCTCAACAATAAATCGAGGCAGTTTTTTGGCTGCTTAGACTTGATAGTTCGTATTTTCTAGCCTTAATCCCTTTGATTGATTAAACATGATGGATTTTAGACTTCAGACTAGCAATGAGGTTATGCTACGGTTGGACGTCGACTTTGGCTTGAATTAAAGAGTACTTTTTCTGAGGAGCAGCATCTGATGAGCCTATTGCTTGCAAACGTCGATTACCTACGCAAAGTTGAGATCATCTCGAAAAACTTAGGTATAATGACCGGTAAAATGGTGGTTATTTCAGAATGGGTATCAGCTGTCTCCGATACTCAAGTAGGTACCTAACTAATATGCTACTGTTTCATTGTCGCGATAAAGCGAGCTACACTTGGCGTGGTCTCTCTCGCTGGACGCCAACGACGCCGACGGACGTCTCGCTGTAAACAGAGAGTGCGCGAAGTGGAATGTAGTTCGCTTTATCGCGACAATGTAGCCGTAGCATAAGTACCTATTTTACTTATTACTTCTATCTTGTAAAAATGTTATTATTTGAATTGTGTCGTTGTAAAATGGAGATATGTTTAAAATATAATAATATCTTATTGTCAGAGCATCTTATTGTTTATTTATTACCGAGTATTTGATGTTGAGACTGCTGTTAGTTAATATTATTTTTGAATTCAAACCGTCTTTCATTTTTTTTATACACACTGGTGGGTATTTGCATTAGGTTCCTAAACTGCATCGCTTGAGCTGCTCTATGGACGTCATGGTACCAAACAAGTATGAATTAAACCAAAACATGCGACTCAGTTTGAGACAATCGCTGTCAGCAGATGGCACGCCCTAAACTGAATCGGTAAACTGACGTCATGGTACGAATTAGAATAACAGTTCAGTTTAGGTCCTAAAATGGATCGCGTTAAGAGCTTGTGGTAGGCCTCCAGTCCTTACACTGACAAAATTTTCTTAATTTCGATTTGTGAACAGCGTTTAGAAGACTCTCCTTCGATACCATTGATTGGTGTTCGAATTTCGATTCGGCACAACGTATCGATTGGTTATGAGTAGGTAATGGTATGCTGTTGGTACTCGTACAGATAGCCCAGTATATGGGGGCTTGACGATCAATCTGGCATCAGTTCAAAATGTTTAGGATAAATTCTGAGCAGTCTGAGGTTAACTTCTACCGCAAGCCGCGTTAAAGGACTTCATTCCAAATAGTTTTTGCGAAAACATCCTATTTTCTTGCTGACTGTACATTTCTTTCTAAATCTGCGAATTATTGAAGTGAAACTTCTTTACGCACGCTTGACTTGGGGAGTAAGCTGGCGAACGCTTGACGTAAGCATTACGAAAAGTGTGATCGGGCGAGGCGAACGGGAGTTGAGTGGGGGATATAAGCAAGTGCTTATGCACACTCGTTTTTTATTATTATTATTTGGTTAGACACACTAGCAGCTAATTTGTATAGCTTGGAGATATGAATGCAGATAAAAATTTCTCAAAAACTTAAGGACAGTCTCCTAAGATATTTTCCAGTGGCTACCACAGAGCATGGTGGCTACAGCGGTAGATATACCTGCCCTTACTGCTCCATCTCAAAAATCCATCCTGCAGGGTAATTGCGTAACACACTAACAGCTTTGGCTTTCATTTTGACAGTTCAATAACATTCATTGCGTTGTTGAGCAGACAAATATTTCGAACATAGGTATTATGAATCAATGGATAAGCAATATCCTTCAAAATGATTCAGTTTGTGAGTTACGCAATTAGAAATTGGATGCGCATCGCGCACTTGATCGCAGCGAAAGTCGCACGAGCGGCGCCGGCGGTCTGACCACTGCGACCAAAGTTTGGTACTTTCGTATTAGTGTGCTGTATAGTAGTACTTATAGTAGTCGTCATGAGAATTAGGCCCTAAACTTAGTCCAACATAACTATTCACAACCGTTCGATACGCTTCCGTGCCGCATCGAACATCAATCAATGTTATCAAAAGAGTCTTCTAAAGGCTGTTCACAAATCCAAAACCCGAAAATGTTGTCAGTTTATTTAAATCAAATAGACGACCGCCATTCTTCCGACAGCTATTTGATATCGGGGCAAGGCAATAAAATTTTGTTATTAAAAATGTGTCATTTTCGATTCGACAGCCTGTCGAATGGTTATAGTTCGTGCAATCCACGAAGACGCGCCCCACTCTTTTTCCTAATCTCTTACACTACAAGTGTGCAACATTCAGCTAGTGTTTTAGTTTTTTCGATACACACTAATTACTTATTGTGGGTAATTAGCGTGTATCGAAAAAACAAAACAATAGCGGAATGAACTGGCGATATTACGATTAGGAAAAAGAGTGGGGCGCGTCTTCGTGGATTGCACGAACTATATGAA
Source organism: Hydraecia micacea (assembly GCA_914767645.1). Classification (NCBI taxonomy): domain Eukaryota; kingdom Metazoa; phylum Arthropoda; class Insecta; order Lepidoptera; family Noctuidae; genus Hydraecia; species Hydraecia micacea. Next base: position 9,089,083 of record OU611802.1, on the reverse strand, counting down.
TAGTTATGCTGATAAAACACAGCAGTGGTGGACTGGTGGCCTAGTGGTAACGCCCGACGTCGTGGGTTCGAACACAGGCAGGCACATTACTTTGTATACATTATTTCATCACCACTGCTCTCAAAACGGTGAGGATGCGTTCAGACGACACGCACCCGCTAAGTGCACGCCACACGTGTCAGCACTCAGCACCCACGCCCACGTCTAAACTAGCTTTGAAATTTGCGCGTGCCGAGCGCGGGGCTAAGGCGGGCACACCGCGTGTGCCCCTCGGCGTCGTTTAGACGCGGGTGCTGATACGCGTGACGTACGCTTAGCGGGCGCGTGTCGTCTGAACGCAGCCTGAAGGAAAGCGGCATGTCCTAGAATCAAAAATTCGAAGACAGGTGACATCCAGCAACCTGCACTGGGTCCGCGTGGTGGATTATGGCCGAATCCCTTTCACAGACAGGAGACTTGTGTCCCAGCAGTGGGAACGTTATAGACTGATTATACTATTCTGATAAAAAGTTTTACGAGCGTCGCCAATGACTATACAATCCTATCAAACGCGCGCTGTGTTTCTCTAGATCCGCGCCAAAGAGAAATCTAAACTTGCACGAAAAGGGTCGATTTTAGACCGCTTTCACATTTAGGCGACTTTAGCAGCGCGACAGACGCGCGACCGTCGCCCAGTCAGAATTTCATATTATAAACAGAAGCGCGACCGCCGACATAGCAAAGTCGCCTAAATGTGAAAGCGGTCTTAAACACGCTTTTTATTAGCTACTAACAAGCAATGTAATCAAATCTTAGAAGTCAATTCTAATAAAATTGTCGTATCGAAATGAATCTTTGTAAGTATATGTAGTTCGGATGACAAAACTATAATTTGGCATCTTAGAACTGACTTGATGGCTCCATCAGCCAGGAGGTAGATAGTGGAACTCTTCAGTGGCTACTAGTAAACCCCTCTAGTTTGGGCTCATATTATTTGTTTTTACGAGCCCAGTAGATTGGATAAACGTGTTTTTTTTTTTTTTTAACTACGTATGTTTATTATTGATGGTATTATTAATTCATAAAACTGCATTGACTTATTATATCCTTTTGAAATCGTTGTAAAACTGCTACATCTGTTTTAGGTAAAGATGTCACTACCGCAGACTTTCGACAACCCCGAAGAATATTTCGAAGAATGTCTAATTTTTTTCCAAGAATATCAATATTTATTCAATTACCCCAACACAGATTTACTAATTCACAACATTTTGGACAAAATCGCTATAAAAAATGAAGAAATTGATGTGTTTAATAAAGATTTCGACTTGAACTCCATAAGTGATGATTATTTAAGCACTTTCTTCATGAAACTGAAAAAGCTGCAAGTCTTTTACGAGGATATTCAAGAAGATGCTTTGGAGAACAATATGAACGTGCCCGTTAGTCCTAAGAAGAAACATGAGATCTTATATCTGGCTAAGGAAATCAAAGAAGTATGTGAAAATGTTGGCTGTGATGTCGTTGTCGACTTTGGATCAGGATTGGTAAGGATTTTCTGATTTTCTTACAAACGTACTTAGTCTTACCTACATGTATACAATTAGGCTCAAATCACACCGAGATGGCAGCGAAGCGGCGAGCAGTTTCAGTGTCATATAATTTTAAACTTTATCTTCATTACTATAATACATAGTATCTCTTGAGAAACTTGAAAGGTCGCGCGGCCGCCAGCGCAGCGGCGCCGCGAGCTCTCCGACGACTCAAGTTTCTCAAGCGATACTATGTATTATAGTAATGAAGATAAAGTTGAAAATTATATGGTAGGTACTGAAACTGCACGCCGCTTCGCTGCCATCTCGGTGTGATTTGACCCTTACACTCACACAAAGGTGTAATTCGAATCTCGTAAAGTCACCTCGACGGAGCGGCAACAGGGTGTGGATTTGGAGCTACTGAGTCACAAATTATGCTCCACCTCCTATCCTGCCCACAGTACCCCAAAACATGCAGCCAAAGTGACCTCTGCGCTGCCACAGATAACGCCGTAAAGGGGAGTGGGATTTTGGACGAAAAAATTTGAATAATTTGTCGTGCCAGCGGCGCTAAGAACTCACACCATTGACTTATATATTACTCATTGCCTCACACCTTTTCCGAGGAAGTAGTACACACGCCTTTTCCGTGGAAGAAGTAGGCAGAAACCACAGACATATACGTCTGTGGCAGAAACTACAGAAAGCCACACTAAAATAGAGGCAAAGCAAAACCTAATTGCGTAACAGACTTTCAATCACAATCTGAATAATTTTAAAGGATATTGGTAATCCATTGCTTCGTATGTTCGAAACATTTGTCTGCTCAACAACGTAAATAACGCTATAAATGTTGTTGAACTGTCAAAATGAAAGCATTGCTACTGTTAGTGTGTTACGCAATTAGGTACCACGCTGCATGACTAGCAAAAAACATGTTATTGTTGGTTATTGTAACGTTTTTAATTAGGTATCTACTTACTTGTTTAGTTTCGATAACGCTTACATTGCGCTATTACAATTTCCCAGACATTAATTCGCTTCACGTAGTCATATTCTTACGTAATCACCTACACATTTTTCATGTCTCTTTCCAGGGCTACTTGGATCAACTTTTATTTGAAACAACAAACTACAGAATATTAGGGATTGAATGTAACGAAAATCATTACGTTGGCGCCAAAATACGACAGCGGAAATACCATGCAAACTCCACAGATAATGTAAAATATATAAAACACACCGTGACAGAAAATTCTGATGAAAATATCCAAGGATATTTGCACGATAAGTTTGGGAATCATGGAGAATTTTGCATAACCGGCCTTCATGCTTGCGCCGATTTGACTATAGATGCGATCAACCTATTTTTAAAGATGGCCCATGCAAAGGTAATGGTAATAATGCCGTGCTGTTATCACAAAATGTTCGGAGATACCGGAGTTTTTAAGAATTTCCCTTTAAGTGATTGCCTGAAAGGCATTTTTGGAAGGTTAATGGGGGCAGAATATATGAGGGTACCCTTTTTAAGACTGGCTGCTCAGCCATCGTCTGTGGACGATAAGTTAGAAGATTTAGTTTTCAATTTATTGTCAAGAGCTGTGCTGCAGACCTTTGCGGTAAGATGTAAGTATCGTTTTAGTTTCTAAATCATGTACCTACAGACGCCAGCCAGCACATCAAGCTACCCGAAACTGTAAAATTTTCGCAATCAACTTTGAACCTTATATTTTAGCGATAAAGTAATTTATTAAAGAAATTTGACAGATTATAGAAGCTTGATCTGCTAGCGTCTGTACAATAAAAAGCTGTAAGCGTAAAACTAAGTATTGTGTGTCTGTCAATTTCTACGGAGTGTGGTTTTGTGATTTGGGAAGTCCCTGGTAGGGATTTGCCAAACCGTATACCATAGACCAAAAAAATTATCGCCACTGTGCTAAGCAAATCTGAAATTAGTGTCTCTGTGCACAAAACTATAGTGTTTTTTTTTCTATATTACAGACAACTGCAAATTAAAAAGGAAAAAACGGAAAGCTGTCAAAACTAAAAACATGCATAACAATTTTGAAGTCTACATAAAAGATGCTACCACTAATGGTTTTACTTTAATCAAAAATGAATCTAGTAGTAATAATGATAATACTGAGATTCCTACATACTGTTTAGAAGAACTTATGACATTGTGGAATCAGTTAACTCAATTGACGTTCATAAAGGCGGGAATTTTTATTCTTCTACAAAATTATTTGCAGCCAGTCATCGAGAATTTTGTTTTGTTTGACAGACTGGTTTATCTGAAAGAAAAGGGTGCAAAGCATTGTGAATTCAAAAGAATATTGAACGTTAAAACATCGCCTCGTTGTTTGGCTCTACTAGCATATAAATAAGTGTATATTGATATACATTTACATTTATGTATTTGTTTTATTCAACTTCAAGCAGTTCCAGCACTTCAGCGTAAATTGGACCCTACGCGATCCATCTGACATCAATCTAACCATGATATCGGATTTTGCACTGGTGCAAGATTGATCACTGGATGCGAGAAGCACAGAACCGGTCAAAGTGGCGGTGCTTGGGGAGGTCTATTTCCAGCATTGGACACACTGACCTCTATTAAACAAGATTGGATGTCTTTCGGTTGAAATAACGATGAAGATTGATCGCCTTAGGTCCCCTTTGGCATGTCTTATTTGATCCATGATCCGTGCTTAGAAGTCGGGCACGGTGTTTTGGCCTAGGATCCGACATTCAAACTTTCTAAAGAAAGCTTGAGAAAAAGGTGAAGGAAAAAACTTAAAAGGGGTGAAAAACCGGTTTTACTGCTTTTTATAATTCGTCATTACGCAGAGGTTTGTATTGTCTTCGGTTTATTTTCTGATTGTCAATGATGTCCTAATCCTATTGTCGTGTCAACTGGGGTATATATGTTCTGTGGTCAACTGTCATCATGTCGACGTAATCATAATAACCAAAAAATGCACAAAAATGGCTGATTGTGATTGTAGACAAGATTGTGTTATGATACATACTGATCAAAGAGTACTTTTTATATACTGATACCAACTGAGAGTATTTAAACGTAGTTTCCCGCTTACGAGGTACGACAAACACTCCCTAACTTTAACAGAAGTAGGTAATAACTCCCTTGAATCTGAAGTGTTGATGATCAGAATTGCCAATGTTAATGTCAACATGGATAATTTAAATGATTTGTACTGCCGACTTTGCGCCGACTTGAAGACAAGCAGCGATCTCTCCAACATGGAAATAAACGTAGAGAAACGCCGTGAAATCATCAATAAATTGATGCGATTTAATATACAAGTGGATTTTAATTGCATGTTGCCGAAAACTGTGTGTTTAGAATGTATTAATTCTTTGGAACACGCGTATGAATTTATTACTACCGTAGACCTCGCACAAGAGGCATTCCAAGACTATGAACATGATAATTCGGCGCTAGATATTAGGAAGGATGAGGTTGCCTCAGAGGAAGATAATATGGATACATGTAACAAAGATGATTTCAGTGTTAAAACTGAAGGCACTATCCCTGATGATAAATCCAACGAGATCGGTAAACATATTGAAATTGTATTTGACCCTAAAACTGGAGGAAAAGAAAAGAATTCTAAATCCAAATCAAAAAAAGTTAAAAATAAATCAAAACCTACAATGCCAAATCAAATTAATAGGAAATTAAAAAAACCCAAGATTTCGGCAAATGTAGACCTAGATACCTGGCATGACTATAATTGGTTATGCGCTTTTTGTGAAAAATTATTCCAGAATCCTAGCGAGTTGAAAGTGCATTCTATGCAGTACCATATGACCTGTAACCCTTACAGGTGCTTTGACTGCCGAGCGCGAGGGCTGCATATGGATAACTTCATAACGCACATAGCTCGCCACCGCCCAGTTTTAGCACTCACTTGCTACCAATGCTCTCTAAAATTTGAAACCCTATTAGAAATGAACACACATAAAGCAACTCATTTCAATACTGATTATGTTTGCTGCGGATGCAATTCTGTATTTTCAAGCGAAGAGCAACTAGATGACCATATGACAAAGTTTTATAAGAGTGCAGAAGAAAGTTCGTCCGTCATCAAAAATGAAAGCTTGAAATGCGTCATATGTGAAAAAACACCGAAATCGAGGCTTCTACTACACAGGCACCTGTTAGTACATAGCGATAGAAAACGCACGTACATTTGCAATACTTGCGGTGGAGGCTTTTACAACAGGAAAGAATTAAATCAACACCAATTTGTACATACGGATGTAAGACCATATAAATGTGAAGTTTGTAATTTCAGTTTTAAAATGAAACATGAACTCAAAAAGCATGCTGGTATACATTTTGGACCAAAACGGTTTGCCTGCGAAGAATGCGGCAAATGTTTCCGTTTGTCCAAAGAGTTGGTGGTTCACAGAGCCATCCACAAGGACATTAGGCCTTTTAAGTGCACACATTGCAACAAGAGTTTCCGCTTCAGACACTTACTGATGCAACATTTACGCTTGCACTCTGGAATAAAACCATATTCTTGTGATAATTGTCCATTGACATTTAGGAACTGGTCGAATTACAACAAACATACGAAAGATATACACGGTATTGACAATTCTAAAAGGAAACGTACGGCTGATGGACTTTATGCTTTAGATCCGGAAACTAAGGAGGTTATATATCCTGACAAGGATAAAGTGCTTGAATGGAAGAAAAAGATATTAGGAGACATAAGCAAAGGGACACCAACCAGAAGCGATGAGGATGAGGCTAAAGGAAAATCTACTGACAACACGGAGAGTGATGGTTGAAGTATTTGAAGAACTCAATTTTAAACTGATATTTCAAGTACACTACCTTCGGTCGTTGACCTAAAAAAACAATATTGTCCTCTTTTTTTTTTTTCGTTTTGTTTATGTTTACATATTGATACTTATCAATCTTGCGGAGTTTCGCAGACTAATTTAATTTGAACCACGCGGGATAGAGATAGAATCATAATCAAATCTGTGCGTTAGAACAGGCAGTTTCGCTTGTCGTACAACAGACAAAACATGGCGGTACTAGTGCGGTTTCGTGGCGGAGATGTGATACCCGCCAGAAAGCCGTCAGTTTCTATGCGTCATTTGTATCGTAGTACAAGTAAACGGTAACCCGTACACGCTTCACTTGTATGAAAGTGTTGACAATGGCGTCTATAGCAGCGGCCACCGAGGCATCTTCGTGCTCTTCAGTCCGACCGTCTAGAGAATTCCGACAACTGTCAGTGCGGCAATTCTAGTAATCTATCTAAATAAAACAAAGTCGGGTTAGTTCCACCATTACTCAAGAACGGCTAGACGGATTTTTATGTTCTTTGATTTGTTGGAACTTGGAAGTGTCTCCGCCCCAAATAACAGAATAACTATGAAAACATGGGAAAATTCAAGTAAAAAAAAAATGAAGATAATTAATTTTCTGGTACATTAGTTCTTATTCTGAGGCGGTACGAAGTTCGCCGGGTCAGCTAGTTACTAATAAAGATCAAATTCGCAAAACAAGTTTTCGTTTGTATGAAACTGGCGGGTGTCATCAGGAACGCATTCTCTCGACGGCCGGACTATAACGTGCCAAGCAAGACTGCCAAGAGGCATAAATATTCACTTGATGAAAACCTTTTTATGTTGTAAATATCCATTAAAAGTAGTTAATATGAAACACTGTTTTAATTTAATTCCTATATATAGCGCAAAACATTATTATGGAGAAGGAGGATATTTTGACTTGCTCAAAACCCTACTATGGACTGTTCCAAAATTATTTGATAGAAATATAAACAAATGGGTTTTTCAATTAATTAATATGAAATGAAATTACATTGTTTATTCTGTAAAAAGGATATGGGATTCACTTTTACTCGTCATATTATTAAAAAAATAAGCTAGATGAAGTCTGCGTTTCCTGACTGACTACTCTGGGACAACCAAACTCGGAGGTCACGGTCTCTTTTAAAGTCCAGACCAGTGGTCCAGACATGACATAATCTTGATGACGACGCAAATATAACAACCTTATTAGGAGCTCTGTATGGGCCGTTTGGGATTGAAACTCTAGGGCCTTGGGGTCCGAGTGCTCATCGAATATTTCAGGACATCGCCAAGCGGTTGGTTGACTCTTCACGTGACCAGAGGGCTGGCCTATTTTTAGCCCAAAGAATCAGCATTGCCATCCAACGCGGTAATGCAGCCAGCCTTTTGGGCACTTATCCAATCGATGCGGACGAATTTTTTGATGCCCTATGAGCTCCTGCCTTTTTCTTTATTTTTTTATTATATACTTGTATATAAGGTCTATCTATTTATACAGGAAATATCTGAAGGGCTCATTGTAAGTACTCATAATTACGACCACAACTTTTGCGGCAACAAACCTGAAATAGCGAAAAAAAATCGGCTGTTCCCTACATTTATGTTCGCATAACTCTTCAAAATGTAAGAAGGGAACAGCAATTTTTTTTATAAAATTGAAACCTTCCAAATACAGATGAATGTTACTTTTATCAGCAGTTTTTTGTAACAGACAGTAACACTTCGACTCCAATTTTATCCATGCTCAGCGGGGAATCGGGGATATAGTGCACAAGTCAAAGAGTATAATAATAATACGGGAGGCACAAGTGATGCTCAGACAAGTGCACGTGCACTCTGTTCCCTCACTCTTAGGCGATTGGCACACTGCACCCCATTACGCAGCGGGGTGCATGAAACGGAGCCAAATTCCCCGCACGGAAGCGCGTTTTTATTGAATTTATATGTAAAAAATCACGCGCGCGGGCACGTTATCTGCGTCCCGCTCTGCGTAATGCGGTGCAGTGTGCCAATCGCCTTATTATCCGATGGGACGGCATCGGCAGTCCGACACGACCGGAGAGAGATCTAGCACAGGGCCAATGGTTTAACTTGCTTTCCGAGGCACAGGGGTATCCCAATGGAAAACCCCAATAAGGCTGCCTTTCCACCAGATATGAACGAGGATGCGTAGCATGTGTGTAAAACTAACAAATACCAACACTAACTTAGTTCAAGCTATAAAAATGAAGCGATGTTATTGGTTGATTTCACACACATCCCTCGCTACGCATCCTCGCTCATCTCTGGTGGAAACGCAGCTTTACACACAATGCCCGACCCGGGAATCGAACCCAGGACCCCCACGCTCGGCAGTCGCGCTTGCAACCGCTCATCAATGGTAAGACTTTGAAATTGACAACTTTATGTCATAGCAATGAGGGCAATTTCGTATTGCAATAATTGTTACCACTAGACTAGTGATCGACTGTAATACCTTGCCTGCATGCCATTCAGCTCGAACCTCGGTAACTCTCTCCAGCTGCTACCAGCCACCCTGCGATGATTACTTACGTTTGCCGATTCGCGGTCTCCACCCAAGAACTCGTCTACCCTAACCGTAAACGGATGAATGGATTTTATTTTTCTTTTTAGGAAATCTATTGGAGATTCTGCAGAAAATTGATGACATTCAACATGGTAAGTGGCAACACTGTTCATTTAACTGTCATTATCATATCATAATAATTATATTATGTCACAGAGTACTTTTTGATAGACTGAAAATATTATGTCAACAAACTATTGAACTTTTTGTGATTTTTACCAATTTCTAATCAATGTTTTCGAATTATTTGTATTCGTTACTGTGTTTTGACTTAATGTCTCCTGTCTTGACTTTCTGGGCTGGCATGGCCGTCCATAAAATGTATTCGCAATAACAACCTGTGTTATTAACATTCCAAAATCAGTCAAAATGAATAACACAAAAAATGTGTATTGTCGCCTTTGCGCAGAGTTAAAACAACACAATGAACTAGAGATGGGTTGTAACAGGTTAAACACGATATCTGTTATCACTGTTACTGTTACACAAAAATAACAGATCCAAATATCTGTTATTAAATAACAGCCTGTTATTTTTGTACCGACGATAAATACGTATTAAAATAACAATTGAGTATCTTCTTTATTTCTTTTCGTTTTAAGTCGAAAATCGTTTCCGAAGTATTGAATAGGAAGGAATGACGTGGTAATATGAAATTATAGAATTAAGAATTAAGGCAACAATAACAAACAAACCATGCAAATTATTCTCAATAAAAGTGATTTGTTAATTTATGAAAAAAACGTAAATACCTGGAACATTTTGCGATGAATTCCGCCGAACCAAAGACAATAAAGGCATTCGGAATCGATGAAACGGATCACAATTTTTTTTGTTGCTTTAATTATTATTCTGAGGTTGCATCACAAAGGACATTGCCATAAAGAAAAATAGAATAAAATTGTTTTTTTTTTTTTATAATGGTAACTGGCTAACAAATATCAGGTAGGTAACACGACCTAATTTAGAAGTCACTTTTTCGAAAATGTTGGTTCTTGTTAGACTACCAACTGTATTTTAGGGATAATAAATACTAAGTGCTTCTCTTTTTAGCGTAGTTTAACCGCTTTAGTAAGAGTGAGAAGTAAACATATTTCGAAGTAAATAATAGGTGTTTCTCTTTTTAGCAAGGCTTATTCTTTAATGAGGAAGAGAGAGAAATTGATAACCTTGTTATTTTGCTTCCTGTAAAGTGTGAGTGTGTATGAAAGTAACAGCCGTGGTAACAGTCTGTGAGCCTGTGTGGGACAGGGGACTGATTTATTGAATTATCAGTAACAGCCGTGGTAACAGTCTTTGAGGGTCTGTTATTTTAGTAACAGATAAGTCATATTGGTAGGAACAGTTGTTATTTGTTATTTTTAAATATCTGTTATTTCTATCTGTTACGATAAATATGCCTCACCCCTACAATGAACTTACAAACCTGCAGACTGACGAAGAAACGTGCCAGAAAGTCGTCAATAAACTGTCAAGATTCAATATAGTGATGGATTTCCAGGAAAATATACTGGCGAAGACTGTCTGCTTAAAATGTGTAAAATCCTTAGAACGAGCATTTGCTTTCGTAACTGCCGTTGAACAGGCGCAGGCATTTCTAAGTGACTTTATTCTGGTACAAATAAATACAGTTGCAAGTGATTATTGTGCTGAAAACATAATATTGTATGAGCCTCCAGATAATGAAAACGGTGTTGATGGCTGTAAAGACGAACACAATCGAGATACTGTGGAAGTAGATGATGCTGGTACAAATTTAAGTGAAAAATGTGATAGTGAGGTCACAAGTGAATTTAATCTGGTTCAAACAAGATCTGTAAAAAATGATCCCTATGGAGAAAGCACCTTTTATGCTCCATCAGATGTTAGTAAAGAAGTTTTTGACAGTTGTGATCCAATGGATGTAAAATATGATAATGATGATAAAGAACTTGATAATGAGGACTTCTCTAATGTTCACAACGATGATGGTAATAATTTAGGCAGTGAAAATGTCCTTACCGGGAATATGGACACCATTCACTATTCTTATGAAATTATTGAAGAAAAAATTGGTATAAAAAATGAAACTGATAAATACACTGAGGTAAATAATGTTAATAATATTAAAGGAAATAAATCCCTTAATATTAGTAATGACTGTAGAGAGAATCAACATATCAATTACGGAGAAAATGATTTGAATATCAAAAACGCTAAACTACCCTCTGCTTTGGAAGAAAAACTCAGAAAAGATATATTAATAACGGAAGTCAATTCTGAACCGATCCCACCATTAAACAGTTCAGTTAACTCTACAGATTACATAAATAAACAAGATTATAGTACTATGGACACCAAAACTGTGGGTTCTGGTGAACCACATAAATGGATACAACCCATTTGTAAACCAATTCCACTGCCACTATTGGATACTACAGCAAATTTCGAAGACTACATAAACAAAGAAATTAATAGGTTAAGCATAGTACCCGTGCAATATATAAAAAAGACATGGATGGATTACGAATGGAAGTGTTCTCACTGCGGAACACTATTCTCAAATATTGAAGAGCTACAGAAGCATTCAATGCTTTATCATAATACTTGCAATGCTTACCAATGCACTGATTGCAAAATTAAGAAACAACGGCTCAACGCTTTCATCAAGCATGTCCGATCACACAGGAAATACTTGCATTATTCATGCTACAAATGCTTTGAGAAATTCCCTAAATCGATGGAAACCTTACATCATAAGACGAAAATCCACGAGAATTCAAAACACATTTGCTTAGGATGCAACACTCCTTTCTTTGGTACCACCGAATTAGAAGAACATGTCAACAAGTATTATAATATTCTATGGAAAAAGAATACTTCAATCAATAGTGATAATTTAACTTGCAGTACATGCAATAAGGTTTGCGCAAACATTACCGCTTTGAGGAACCATCTGAGTACACACAAAGAAAAGAAATGTGTTCATGTCTGTGACCGTTGTGGAAAATGTTTCGATAGTAAACCGAGATTTAAAAATCACATGGATACACACATCGAAAACAATTTATATCAATGTGAAATTTGTAAAAGTACCTTCAAGACTGTATACAATCTCCGAGACCACGCTAGTGTACACTCTGGAATCAAACCATTCACCTGTGACATCTGCAGTAAATGTTTTAGAACCAAAAATCAAACTAAAAGTCACATGAAATTCCACAAAGACTATGCTCCTATCACTTGCACAGTTTGTAACAAAAAATTTCGTACGGACAGCTATTTACAAAGTCATATGCTTCAGCATACTGGAGAAAAACCATTTTCTTGTAACATTTGTCCGAGAGACTTCACAAATAGGGCCAATCGCAACAAACATATGAGACGTAGACATGGTATTGAGATGGGAAAGAAGAGACAACCTATTATAAAACAGCAAACAGCTAATGATACGACTTCCTCTGACCTGGCTACCGGAGAGACTAAACTTGCAGATCTAGACGAAACGAATGAAAGGATAAACAAAATCATGGTACATGATAGAAAAAGTCAAAGGGCAACCAAAAAGCTTAAAAAAAAGAAAGTGATTACCAAGGAATGCAACGAAAATTGATATTTATTACATCTGGAACTAGTAGACTGAGTTCCAAACGTCGAGACCCGAAATCTCTTTCTTCTACATCAGAATACGAATTAGGAACTCAAAAGGAGTTAGGCAGGAGACCTGGCACGGTGTGAAGTTCGCCGGATCAAAAACAAAGTCGGGGCAGTTACACCATATAAAACTCAAGAACGGCTGCCGGGCTGGACCGATTTTTATGACCTTTGCTTTGTTGGATTTTTCTCCGCCCCGAATAGCAGAATACCTAACTATTAAAACATGGAATAATTCACGAATAAAAAAAGATGATAATCTGAGGCGGGACGAAGTTCGGGCGGGCAGCTAGTAAATATAATTATCAAAACCATTTTGGCTTGTTTTATTTCTGCAAAGACGTGTCCATTTCAAAGATAAATGATACGATGAATGATTTCTAACTTTTGATTTATACAGGGTGGGCAAAAAATCGTGGATCAAACGAAACGGCAATAGACAGTAAAAAAAAAAAAAATTGTGAGCCGTCACGGGACGCCTGGCAGATGTGAAACATCGACATACCATACACACTACTGCATATAGACCGTATATATATACCATCATATAGCGTGGCGACGCGTCGCCACGGCATGCGTCGCCACGCCAGAAATCGGTTTTTCGTGCGGCTATAGATGTTTCACATCAAAAAAGTATCATCACTACAACAGTGCTTTTATGACAGTGGGTGGGTACTATGATTTATCCGTATTGGCACTTTTTTCAAAATCTTTTAAGGCTCAAAAAAAATGATTTCTAACATTAGAACCTTACTGTAAACACTCAAATTGTCATAACTTTTAAGGAGATCAAGTTAGGGCTCTCGCACATTTTTTTTTTTACTACATATAACCCCAACTATCGCCCAGTTTCGTTTGATCCACGATTTTTTGCCCACCCTGTATATACTTAGGTTATGAATATGAAAATTACACACTTTGATGTACTTAGTAGGTACCTACGTACTAAGTTTCCACATGTGATTTTGCACGAGCTCTAACGATTTTCATATGAATTCAGCGATAAAATGAATCATCAAATTGGCGGAACCAATGTTTTAATCACATAGGTAACTTGAATTTGGCACTTACATTGAAAATTGAGTATAGTTTACTAGGGCAATTACGATAGTGGACATATTCCGTTGGATGATAATTTCTACCAAAGGCAGTGGCATTTTTATATATCAAAAGCGAAAGGGACGGCGGGCGATAAAATGGCGTCTAATCAATATATTGCCAATATAAAAATGCCGCTGCGTTTGATAGAAATTATCATCCAACGGAATATAACCACGATCGTAATTGCCCCCGTAAACTCTATACACATACCTGTACATTATGTAGTACTAAGTCTTCGGGTGTGAATTACCTGCCTCTTGAGTAGCGCTTCCAGAAGGTACCGCCACTTTGACGTCAAAGTGGTGGGACCAGGGTTGTCTAAGATGTCTTGACAGACTTCCTTTACCTTTAGAGGTACAAATGTCTTGTTTAGGGTACAAATAGTACATTTTTAGTACAAACACTTTAATGTGATAGGTACATTTTAAATTGGGGGCTTGATCCCGTCATCTTGACGCTCACGAATTTTTGGTTTTAGGACATGCCGATTTCCTTCACCGTTTTGAGAGTAGTGGTGATGAAATTATTTACACAAAGTAGGTATATGCCTGCCTAGGTTCGATCCCACGACCTGTAAGCCAGGATATGGAAGCTAGTAGATCTACATCGGGTGCATGTAGGGATCAGAAAAACCGTCCATGAAGCTCCTTACTCTGCCATACCTCCACGCGGCCATTACTGTCAAGCACTACTGACTGACTACTGGCTTGCGCCAGTTCTTTTTAGCCATGGAGAGCGGGATGAGGCCCTTGTCCACCGCGACCACTGCGATACATCCCCACGTCGGTTTTAACGAAACATTCCCTGAGACTGCAAATCTCGCGTTTTTGGAGTGTCTTAGCGTTTAAAAAGGCTCGACCTCCACATTTTCGCGGGATATACAGCCCCATTACCGATGACCGAGGGCGATGGATGCATTCGATTTGCAGTCAGTACGGACCCTCCAATGCGTCGAATTACTCGTAAGTCGGGGCCGTTGCCACTGGGCCACCACTGCTTTTTTTTTTTAACAAGATGGTAAAAAAAGAATAAGTTAATTGTGGATTAAAAAAAAAAGTTTTATTACAGCAACAAATAATTATAATCACGCTGTTTTAAGTAACTTACAATCTAGTGTTGCCTATTGCTGCTTCAATGCACTCTCCTATAACATATCATCACGCCAGTAATCCCTGAAGGGTTAAGCAGAGGTACACCTATAGTACACCAGTTATGTTTAAGTTTCATGTAATTGGGGGTCGATTCTCTCCTATGCAGGTTGTTAAACATTCTGTCATAAAACCTCTTGCATGAGAGTGTCTTAGCAACTGGGCCATCACGAATCACGACATTTAAAACATATTTTTCGTGCTGACTGTTTCAGATTTGTAATGAACATCATCCACAGCCCGACTTCACCTACAGCTGGGCGCAGGCCTCCATTGTCTTGTGTCAATCCCCACGCCAGCTGTGCCACGCTGTGCCAGCCTCATCCAGGTTCTACCCGCGATGGCAACATTGTCATTCGCCCATCTCTTCGCCAGACGACTGACACTTCGTCTTCCAGTTCTCGGTCACTGCCTTTCTCCACCTGCCATCACCGCGCCTTGCCAGGTCTCCTGCCTAACTCCTTTTGAGTTCCATAATTCATTTTCCGAGAAGACAGATTTCGGATCTCGACGTTTGGAACTCAAGTCTACTAGTTCCAGATGTAATAAATTTCAATTTTCGTTGCATTCCTTGCTGATCACTTTCTCTTTTTTAAGCTTGTTGTTTGCCCTTTGGCTTCTTCTATGTTCCATAATTTTGTTTTTCCATTCATTCATTTTGTCTAGATCTGCAAATTTAGGGTCTCCAGTAGCCAGGTCAGAGGAAGTCGTGTCATCAGCTGTTTGCTGTTTTATAATAGGTTGTCTCTTCTTTCCCATCTCGATACCATGTCTACGTCTCATATGTTTGTTGCGATTGGCCATGTTTGTGAAGTCTCTTGGACAAATGTCACAAGAAAACGGTTTCTCTCCAGTATGCTGAAGCATATGATTTTGTAAATAAGTGTCCGTACGAAATTTTTTGTTACAAACTGTGCAAGTAATAGGAAAATAGTCTGTGTGGAATTTCATGTGATTTGTAATCTGACTTCTGGTTCTAAAACACTTACTGCAGACGTCACAGGTGAACGGTTTGATGCCAGAGTGTACGCTTGCGTGGTATCGGAGTGAATATACAGTTTTGAAAGTGGTTTTACAAATTTCACAATGATATAAAATCTTTTCGACATGTGTATCCATGTGAGTTCTTAAACTCGGTTCACTATCGAAACATTTGCCACATCTGTCACAGACACGGTCTCGTTTCTTTTCTTTATGTCTATTCAGATGATTTCTCAAAGCGGTAATGTTTGCGCAAACCTTATTGCATGTACCACAAGTTAAATTATCACTATTGATAAATGTTTTCTGTCTCCATAGAATATTGTAATACTTTTTGCCATGTTCTTCTAATTCGGTGTTACTTGAAAAAGGAATGTTGCATCCTAAGCAAACGTGTTTAGAGTTCTCATGGATTTTCGTCTTATGATGTAAGGTTTCCATCATTTTAGGGAATTTCTCAAAGCATTTGTAGCACGAATAATGCAAGTATTTCCTGTGTGATCGGACATGCTTTATGAAAGCGTTGAGCCGTTGTTTCTTAATTTTGCAATCAGTGCATTGGTAAGCATTGCAAGTATTATGATAAAGCATTGAATGCTTCTGTAGCTCTTCAATATTTGAGAATAGTGTTCCGCAGTGAGAACACTTCCATTCATAATCCATCCATGTCTTTTTTAGATATTGCACGGGTACTATGCTTAATCTATTAATTTGTTTGTTTATGTAATCTTCGGAATATGCTGTAGTATCCAATAGTTTTGGTTGAATTGGTTTACAAATGGGTTGTTTCCGTTTATGTGGTTCACCAGAACCCACAGTTTTGGTGTCCATAGTACTATAATCTTGTTTATTTATGTAATCTGTAGAGTAAACTGAACTGTGTAGTGGTGGGATCGGTTCGGAATTGACTTCCTTTATTAATATATCTGTTCTGAGTTTTTCTTCCAAAGCAGAGGGTAGTTTAGCATCTTTCAAATCATTTTCTCCTACATTAGTGTATCGAGTCTCTCTACAGTCATTACTAAAATTAAGAGATTCATTTTCTTTAATATTTTTAACATTATTTACGTCAGTGTATTCATCAGTTTCATCTTTGATACCAATTTTTTCTTCAACAGTAACATAAAAATATTGTCTTATGTCTATATTCTCGGTATGAATATTTTCACTGCCTAAATTGTTACCATCATCGTTGTGAACATTAGAGAGGTCCTCATTAGCAAGTACTTCATCATCATTATCATTTACATCCATTGGATCACGACAGTTTTCAACCTTAACTTCAAAAACATCTTTACTAACATCTGATGGAGCATAAAAGGTGATTTCTCCATAAGAATCATTTTTTACAGATCTTGTTTGAACCAGATTAAAGTCACTTAGAAATACCTGCGCCTGTTCAACTGCAGTTATGAAAGCAAATGCTTGTTCTAAGGATTTTACACATATTAAGCAGACAGTCTTCGGCAGTATATTTTCCTGGAAGTCCATCGTTATATTGAATCTTGACAGTTTATTGACGACTTTCTGGCACGTTTCTTCGTCAGTCTGCAGGTTTGTAAGTTCATTGTGTTGTTTTAACTCTGCGCAAAGGCGACAATACACATTTTTTGTAGTATTCATTTTGACTGATTTCGAATGTTCATAACACAGATTGCTATTGTGGATACATTTTATGGACGGCAATGCCAGCCCAGTAAGCCTAGACTGGAGCAAAACACAGAAACGAATAACAATTATTATAAAATAGGTAAAAACTACAAAAACACAGTTCAATAGTATGCGGTTTGTTGACTTAAGACAATGACACTTGCCTGTCAGTGTCAGTGTCACACAGTCGTTTTGTACTTAATATTATAAAGCCGGCACCAGATACAGCTTCAAACATTTGGACACTTCTTTACTGTGTGGCACGGGACTTTGAATATAGAATTGCAATTTGCCATGCGGTATCGGTTTTTTGGCGCACATAAAAGCGTTCAAAGTTAGAATGTGTTCAAATGTTTGCGTAGCTTGCCACACTTGCGCAAAGTTCAGTTGTGCGCGACCGTTGCTGTGGCGAAAGGTCGTGCGCGGTAGGAAGTTTTGTTTATGACTGCGTGCGCGTATTGTACGTGCTTGAATAGTTCAAGATCGTAATTTTTAAGATCGACTGGAGCAACGAGTGCGTCCTTGAATATTTGGAGTTGCTGCAAGGGGAGCCATGTATATATAGCATCTTCTTCCATCTTGTTTGTTGTCTACCAGCATACTGTGGAGAAAAATTTTTGCAAAGTAGGTATGTCTGGCAGGCTGCGATAATATTATGTGTTTTCAAAGTCTTCAAAGAAGTGTTCAAATGTTTGAAGCTGTATCTGGCGCCGGCTTAATAATAATTCCATGTTTTGTACAGAAAAAAATGTCCATTGGCTTTGCACACACTCATACTTGACCAGAGTACTTTTTTAATTTTGTTAGACTACTTGCTGTGCAGATTTTCCAATAGAGATTTTCGACATCCGTCCATCCGTTAACGGTTGGGGTAGACGTGTTCTTGAGTGGAGACCACAAATTGGCAAACGTAAGGTAGGACACTCAGGCTAGATAGAGCGACAGTGGACTGTTATAGGCTGATGATAATTTCAATAATTATTCTAAATCCAATCCCCAGTCATTTTGGCCAGGCATTTTGGACACTGACGGATATACGTAGAATTACAAGTAACCCTGTAGTGTACGTATCTATGGCTAGTAATTAAATAATCGTAAATATGTTAACCGTAATTTACCGATCGACATTGACATCGGATAACACTAGATATTTGTCTATTGTTTGTTTGACAAAAACAGACAAAAAGAGGACGAAAACCTGCGTTTGACGGCTACTTACTTTTTCTTATTTATTTTACGAAAACCAATGTTAATAATGGGTTAATTACTTAATTATAGTTTTAAACATGGAAAACTTGTACTGCCGCTTTTGCGCCGAGCCTAAGAGCTCTGAAAAGCTTCTAAACTTACAAAACGACGCCGAAAAATACGACGAAATAATCTTAAAGCTTGCATTTGTTAACGCTGTGTATGTCAACGTAACTGGCGATGATATGTTGCCGAAAACCGTTTGTTTTGTATGCTACAACAATCTAAACAAAGCTTACGAGTTCCTGGACAGTGTGAAGCGAGCACAAGACGTTCTATCTAACGTATTTACAGCGGCCGAAGACAGTAAATGCGACCTGTCAGATGATGATAGAATCCCAGCTTTTGACGATTTCCTTTGCAATGACGACTCGACCACCGTCAAATTGGAGGATAATACCCGCAATAAGTACTCAGAACCGCCGCAAATAGACATAAGATTGGAAGTAAAACATGAACTTAAAGAAGAACCTGACTTAGATGACCAAACTTATGATGATTCGTTAAACGTCCAAGATATTCTTGATGCGGCGATATGTAACGCGTCCTTTAACTCCAACGTCACGATTTACGCTAAAGAATTATCAGACTTGAGCAAAAAGGTTGTTAAATCCTGGAAGGATTACCCGTGGCTGTGTGGTTATTGTAATATTGAATTTTTGAACGTACACATGTTGAGATCTCACTGCAAGGTGGTGCATGGTAAATGTTCTGCGTTCATGTGCATTGATTGTAAAGCGGGGAGGAATGAAGACTTCACTAGCTTTATAAAACATGTCAGGAAACACAGGAAGATTTTGAGGTACGTATTTTATAAAATTTAAAAGCTCCGTCAATGATCCCTCAAAAATGCATTTTTTAATTAATTTATTTGGTTTTGTGTAGCATGTCTTTTGTAACAACTTGATTGTTTATTTATTTGTATAAATACTAGCTTCTGTCTGCAACCTAAAATCGCGAAATAAATCAGCTTTTCCCTACATTTTGAGGAGTTGCAAACATAAACGTGAGGAACAGCTGATTTCTTTTCGTGATTTCAGGTTTGGTCCCATAGTAAAAGTTGTTCATAATGATGAGTACAATGACCCCCTAGAGTTATGGCATATAAAAAAAACATGTTGTATATTCATTTCTTCTTTTTTCTACAAACATTATAGCAATATATAGAATAGAATAGAATACTCTTAATTATGTACACCATATAAACAATGTACAATAAAATTAACTCTAAAAATATACCCTCTTACTAAAGCAAAGTGTAAGCAAGTTCTCGCCACGTGTCTAGTGAACCTTATTGATTATAATAGCATTGAAAGCCTTTTAATTGTTTTAAGATAAATGTGTTTTCAGCTTACCTATCACACCACAGTACACCAAAACAACCATACCACACTTCACTAGTACCCACAATCTATATATATAAAAGGAGAACTGACTGACTGACATATCAACGCACAGCCCAAACCGCTGGGTCTAGAGATTCCAAATTTGGCACGTACGTTCCTTATGAGGTCTAGGGGTGCACTAAGAAAGGATTTTTCAAAATTCATCCCCTAAGGGGGTGAATGGGGGGGGTGAAATTTCACGCGGACAAAGTCGCGGGAAGAAGCTAGTCTTCAATAATATTTGATTTTGTATCTTTTTCTTTTATTATTTTTGTTTACTGTGTTCTTGAACCAAAGTAAAATAATTTGTTAATATTTAATACTAAAACCTTTTTTTGAGGGGGGGGGGGTCTGGTAATCTGTGTGACAGGTTTTCCTAGTGCAGATACCAGTCTCCTACGAAAGGATTTATCAGATGTTTTAACTTCATATATATTTAAGGCACCTTTGTGGAAGAGAAATATATGTTTATTTATTTATTATTAAACCTTTATTGTTTTCATGTCAATCTTCTTACGAAATATTTTTCCCATTTCCAGAAACCACTGCTACTACTGCGATGTAGTTTTAGATAAAACGGAAAGCCTGAGCTCCCACATAAAGGAACACTTTCCAAAGTCACAAATACCCTGCCCACTCTGCGGCGAAATACTTAAAAACGAGGACTCTCTAAAGGTGCACCTACAGGACTACAACATTACGAAGCAGAAACGAAGACCGAGACGAAAACCTGGGACTCCCATCACTATCGAAGACCTCACCTGTGGATTGTGTAAAAAGGTTTACAAAAACCCCAACAGTCTTCGCGACCACATGAAACTGCACACGATAGACCGAAAAAGAAACTACACTTGTGACCGCTGCGGCAAAATGTTCTACAATAAAGGTACGCTCACATCACACATACTCTCACACGACAAGAACCGTCCACACGTCTGTAGGATATGTAATAAGTCTTTTTTGTACCCAAACATGCTGCGACGACACGTCGAAATGCATTCTGGAGTGAAACCTTTTTCTTGTGAGCAATGCGGCAGGTGTTTTAGGTTACAGTATCAGTTGAATGCTCACAAAATTATCCACACAGATTCAATGCCTTACGTTTGCTCTTATTGCAACAAAGCCTTTAGATTTAAGCAGATTTTAAAGAACCATGAAAGACAGCACACTGGTGCTAAACCGTATTCTTGCCAGCACTGTGGTATGGAATTCACTAACTGGTCGAATTATAATAAGCATATGAAAAGACGACATAATACTGATACGTCGAAGAAAAAGATTACCCCCGAAGGGGTGTTTCCTATAAATCCTGAGACAGGTCAGATCATGCAGGTACAGGATCCCGTTGGCACTGAAGAATGGAAGACTAAGATTATGATTCCGGGGAAAAGGGGGAAAAAGAAAGTTATTAAGCAAGAGAATATTTAGCTAAAGTTGTGTCAAGGCATGTCCTATGGATTTGAACAGGGCTGCAGGATGAGATTTAGCATCTCTTGATTATATAATTTTGGGCAGTTCCATGATCTGCTTAGCTAACCCAACCATGTTTGGCTCAGTTATCAGTTTAACACATAGGTTCTCAACGTGGGAGATAACGCCCCCTCGTTGGCGTTTGAGACTTTCAGGGGGGCAGTAGAAGACCCAGAGAAAATTATATATCCTGTCTTACGACTATACAGGATTATTGGAAAAACACCAGCAACCTGTTAAGAGGTCACTGTACTCATCATTATGAACAACTTTTACTATGGGACTAATCCTGAATCGCGAAAAAAAAATCAGCTGTTCCTTAAATTTATGTTCGTTCGTCAAAATGTAGGGAACAGCTTCGCAATTTCAGGTTTGGTCCCATAGTAAAAGTTGTTCATAATGATGAGTACAATGACCTCTTAAGAGGTTGTTGGTGTTTTTCCAATAACCCTGTATAATATTACACGTTTAATTATATAATCGTGGCAATAGTTGTTTCAAAATCGCGACACATGGTAACTTAAAAAAAATTGGGAGCTCTAGAAAAAAGAAATCTCAAAGTGGGCAAAATAAGGTTGAGAACCTATGGTTTAACCGGATGCAGCTGAATACCAGTGATTTCCATGGAGCAACTGCCTATCTTACCAGAAGTTTGGGCAGTTTGTTAAGCTAAATGACATCAAAGTTAAATTGGCAAGTTTCATTTTGCATCAGAAAATGATTGGTGAGAAGAGTACATGGTAAATAGTAATAGTTGTGATTCGTCTCAAGCCAGTTCTGACAGATTTTGCCACGGAAAAAGGTACCTTATTTAGTACTCAATGAATTCCATATTAGATTGCTGAACAAAGGAACCTTTTTTGCATACAGATGCGTACCCTAATCACGTAACACACTGTCAATCACCATCTGAATAATTTTGAAGGATATCGCTAATCCATTGCTTCATTATGTTTAAAACATTTTTCTGTTGAACAACGTAAAAACGCAATGAATGTGATTGAACCGTCAAAATCAAAACCATTCCTACTGATAGTGTGTTACATAACTACCCCGGCGGTGTTACTGGATGGTAATAGGTTGTGTATTCAATATAATAACAATAAAAACCTGCAGGGTAATTGCAAAACACATAAAATGGCTATCCATCGCAATGCCTTTCATTTTGACATTTCAGCCACGTTCATTGCGTTATTTACGTCGTTCGTTTTTTCGCGAGCAGGCAAATTTTTCAACTTATGAACGTAGCTGGGCACACTCAAAATGAAAGGCGTTGCTGTTGTCAAGCGTATAAGGCTACGTACGCACTGAAAGGTGGCTTGCTTAGCGCCTAGAGCCTAGTCACTTAACATCTGTTCGATACACGCTAGGCGTAAGACGACTAGCGAAGGCGCCAAGCGCGCAGTGCGGCCGGTTGCCAAAACTCTAGAACGTTTTCTTTCACTTCGCTACTCGCAAGGTGGCTCACTAGGCGCTAAGGAAGCCACCTTTCAGTGCGTACGTAGCTTTGTGGAATTACTTACAGGTTTGCTCGAAAACAAGATTCTCCTACATATTTTTAATCAGCTTCCATAAAGTGTTCTAATTACAACCGAAATAATTTTACAATGGCGTCATTTTTTGTTGACGCGCACTATGTAAGAAGTGTAATAATTATAATTTAATTGTACTATGCGATTTGAACGAGAATAGATCATGTCTGAGACCGTAACAGCTTCATTTCCGATGAATGTACAGACGCCAGCACATCAAGCTACTACAATCTGTCAAATTTCTTTAATAGATTTTCAACTTTATCGCTGAAGTATAAGGTTCAAAGTTGATGGGGAAAATTTGACAGATTGGGGTAACTTGATGTGCTCGCGTCTGTACATTCTTCAAAAAAACTTTCTACAAGATGCAAGCACGCTGTTGTCAATCAGCATCAACCAATCATAAATTTATGCCTTGTGTGGCTGTTGGGTACGGTGTTAAGATCAGCTTAAGTTGCACAACGACACAAAAAGCTCTATATTTCCATATACAGGGTTATTGGAAAAACACCAACAGCCTCTTAAGAGGTCATTGTACTTATCATTATGAACAACTTGACCAACAATGGGACCAAACATGAAATCGCGAAAAAAAAATCAGCTGTTCCAAACATTTTGACGAGGTATACGAACATAAATGTAGGGAACAGCTGATTTTTTTTCGCGATTTCAGGTTTGGTCCCTTAGTAAAAGTAGTTCATAATGACCTCTTAAGAGGTTGTTGGTGTTTTTCCAATAGCCCTGTACCTATATGGAAATGTAGAGCTTGTTATGTCGTTGTGCAACTTAAGCTGATCTTGTTACTGCTTAGCAGGTCCTGAGTATGATTCCCAGGTCGGGATTTAAACATAACTGGTGAAATGTGGGTGTACTATAGATACATCTCTGCCCAACCTTTCGGGGAAACGGCATCATGTTATGTTGTTATAGCTTGATATGTCAACCGATCTATGCGTGCGTTGATATTTGACTGCAGCTCGGTTGTACATTTACCCACTAACCGCGCGGCCACGACTTTTGGCTTAGCGGCAAGCGGCGCGGTTTCTTTTGTTTAGTGTTGACGCTGCGAGCGGTGCGTCGTGGCATGGTTCATACATTTTGGTATATTTGTTTTTACCGCTCGCCGCCCCGCGCTAAGCTGCCGCTGATAGCGGCAAGGCCGTTGCCGGGCCGTAAAAGCGGTTCTGCACTACATCCAATCTGAATCCGAGAAATGCCGGTCCAAAGTGACCATAGTTCTATTTGTATGAGGGGTTGCGCACTAGATCCGAACCGAACGCTATCCGTCCGAATTTAGAACATTTCCAATTCGGATTGAAGTCGGATCTTTAATTCGGATTCGGATTGGATGTAGTGCGAAACCTCTATAAGGTTTATAAGAAGTTAATACGGGCCAATCTTATTCTTATTTAGATCGCATAATAGAAATTGTTGATAGTATTATCAAATAGTGATTTATTTATGTTATAGTTGTATGTACAATAACCGTAATTTAAGTTGCACACAGCTTTGCAATATGAAAATGCAATATTATATTTTTATTATTAAAAGAATGTAAAGCACACATTTTTAGTGTTAATAAAACTTTTTAGTAAAATGCGAGATTTTTATTTTCGGTATATCCGAGTGCAGTGTTTTTTTTATAAGGTCTAAAAAACGGTCCATGTACTCATTCTTTGAAGTGAAGCACGCAGCCGTCACGCGTCGCGATTGCCCAACACATATGTACGTTCGACAAACACCAACACCAGATGCGAAAGATGAAAATACAAACGTGGAAATTGGTACGAGCTACTTTCGACAGTGTTCCCCTTACACCACTTCAAGGCTTCAAGAAGAGATGTGTTTTCTTAAAAGTTTTTCAGCGCGTCGACGAGTCCTTTAATGATCGGCTGTTTACGGCGAGGCGGTTTATCTGCGATGGCTCATTAGGTGAGCGAGACAAGTGCTCGTATACGTGGTTATTATTTATTGAATAAAAATGTACGCAATGTAGAAAGAAATCATCCAAAGAATAGGGGGATTCCCTTAGCCTGATAGGTGACCGGAAGCTGCTCGGTAGCTGGTACAGAGTACTTTTTGATAGACTGAAAGTAGCTGGCATTATCAAAACACGAAAGACTTTATTATAAAGTCCTTGCAAAACACTGACCCCACTGACCTGTATTATACAAGTACTGTTTGATAGAGGTCAGTGGTACAGTCGAACAAGATATACGGTAAGATAACTTACAAGTACTTTGAAACAGTGATGTGAGTGTGCTGAGTAGTTTGTTTGAAATTATTTTTGTTGTACGATAAACCATAATGCCTGTATCCACACCACAAATTAGGTAAAAATAATATTGTCTTGTCTATGAATAGCATAGACAAGACAATATTGTTTTAATAGTGATGCACCACATGCATCGGTTACGGTTTTTAGGTTTCAATACTTTTTTTTTTAATAGTTCCTGTACACACATAATTACAATATAACTATATACTATACACTAGATACTAAAATAAAAGACTAACTAACCTACTATACAAATAAAAAATAAAAAAAAAATAAAACCAAAGGACACTTAGGCGTCGAAGTAATACAATTATTTTCATATTTCAATACTTGTTTCTAAATAAATAAAAAAAATTAAGCTTGTTGTAAAGTTGTCATCATCATCTGCCTAGCCTTTTCCCAACTATGTTGGGGTCGGCTTCCAGTCTAACCGGATGCAGCTGAATACCAGTATTTGTAAAGTTGTATTTTATTTAAAACAATTAAATAATATGCTACGCAATAGGGTATGGGTGTGTTTTTAACACAACCATTTAATGAAAATCGCACCATTTCTGACTTCTATTGCAGCCCTATCCACGCCCTATCCCTATTGTACTGACACGGGCGCCTTCCGAATTGCGTTAAAAGCGATTATATCGCGAATCCGACCAAATTTAATAGTCACAAAATATAAGGGCTATTGAGTAATAATTGTGACATTGCGCGTTGGTCGGATTCGCGATATTATCGCTTTTGACGCAATTCGGAACGTAGGGACGATGTCATGTCATATCATACATGATACATCTACCTGTCAATGTCAAATACTCAAGTCCTACTTTCGTTCTACTTTTCTAGTTCTTGAAAAATATGTTGATCTCTGCTCATTAACTAATAATCGCCTCGATATTCCAACATGAATAGGACCGAAAATGTTTACTGTCGTCTGTGTGCAGAGTTGATGCCACAAAACAAACTGTTTGACCTGCAAACTGATGAAGAAAAATGCCGAGACATCATCACAAAATTGGCTCGTTTCAATGTCCAAATGAATTTCAGCGATAATATTTTGCCGAAAACGGTCTGTTTCACATGTATTATGTCATTAAACCGTACATTTGATTTTGTTGCTGCTGTGGAAAAAGCTCAATCAACCTTAAACGATTTAATTTTAACGCGCCAAATAAAACAAGAGAAAAGTGGTTCGGAGGACGAAATATTCATTTACGATTCTTCTGAAAGTTGTGAAAGTGATGAACCAATCATAAATATAAAAGTAGAATCAGACCAGAAAGGAAAATCAACTTCAAAGTCATTAACACTGAAAAATAAAAAGATTTCTGCACCGTCTAAGAAAGTTAAGGATACTGGTACTAGTTCGAATGCCGTGCATTTATCACAGTTAAAACTAACTTGGAAGAGCTATAACTGGCTATGTACTTACTGTGAAACTCAGTTTCCAAATATTGATGAGCTTCGGACTCATGCCATGGAATACCACAGCGCCTGTAACCCATACCGTTGCACGGATTGCAAAATAAGGAAGTTACGTCTTGACAGTTTCATTTTACACGTGAGAAAACACAAGAGGTTCTTAAGATTCTCATGCTATAAATGCTCCATGGTATTTGGGTCAGTGATTGCAGCAAACAAACATAAAGAAACACATAAAACGTCAGATATTGTTTGTTTCGGATGCAATATGTGTTTTGATAGCAAAGAGGAATTAAGTAATCATACCGCTACATATTTTAGAGGGACACGCGCAAGAAAACCTCGACCGCCAGTACAATTGCAAGGTGACAGTTTAAAATGCCCAATATGTGAAAAGATTTGCAGAACTAAAACTAGTCTGAGCACACATTTGTTGATACATACGGACCGTAAAAAAGACCACACTTGTGAGGTTTGTGGCAAGTGTTTCTTTCAGAAAGGATCTTTGGCAGGACACATGCTTCAGCATTCTGATTTGAGGCCATTCCAATGTGAGATATGCAAATCTTCCTTCAAATCTGCAAGACGATTACGCCTTCACATCGCTACTCATGATGGAGGGAAACCGTTTTCTTGTGACCAATGTGGCAAAAGCTTCCGAATTAAACGTCAACTTAACAATCATGCTATAATCCACACGGACTCACATCCTCATGTTTGCACGTACTGTGACAAGAGTTTCCGTTTCAAGACAATACTCAATCAACACATACGTCAACACACTGGAGTAAAACCTTATTCTTGTGCTCTCTGTCAACGGGACTTCACGAACTGGTCGAATTATAACAAGCATATGAAACGCAGACATGCTACAGATATGGCGAAGAAGAAACGCACTCCTGGCGGGACGTACCCTATTGACCCAGTTACCGGAGAGGTTGTAGTTCCTGCTGAGGAGAAAATAAATGAATGGAAGAAGAGGATGATGATAAAATAACTATGTAGGTAGACCGATGGGATTTTTCGGCGGCCGCTACTAAAGGCGCCATTGTCATAACTTTCCATGCAAACCAAGTGTGTCACCGTTTACTCGCACTATGTCTACTCTTCTTTTTAGAGAGTCGATACACGCTAAAAAGAAGAGTAGTCATAGTGCGAGTGGGAGGAACAGCACCACATTTACACTCCAAGGCGGAATCGTCTATGAATTTAGACATGAAGAGGTTATCCTTGCTTCGGCCAACCTGGTTCCAGAGTCTGTTTAAGACTCCCAGGTTACCCAGGGCAACTCATGTCCAGGTGGGAGATCCTCAGCAGGTGAACCAAATGGTTTGGGTAAGGACTACAATACTAATGAGTGTATTGAAACTGTCGGCTTTGAATTGTATCCGATAGAAGTTGTGCATTTGAATTTCATTAGTACTCCGTGCAGAACAAGCATACTCTTGAAGAGAGTGAGCAAATGAATATGAGCATGGGAAGTCATTTAGTGATGGATGAACATAAATGTGTGATTGAAAACTCGAAAACAACCATTATGGTGGACTTTGGTGTACATGTTCTCACATATTTGTATGCTTTTGCAGGTAAAGGTTCTTTCTAGCACTACAACTGTAGTTAATCTTCCAATGAAGCACTTAAGGCACCTGTCCCACAGCTGGCGATTAACTAGAAGCAAGTAGAGCTAGCAACTAAAAATAAGTTGGCGAGCAGCGAGTACGTGACGGCGACGCCGAGCGACTACTCGCTGGCATGTGTGCCAAGCGTGAGTCTCTCAGTGAGTGTCTACCCGTCAAGCGAGCATCACAGAGCGAGTACCCTCTTTAATAGCTCTTGTCGGCGAAAGTCGACGGCGATGTAATGTAAGCAGGCAGCAATCCCAACTTTTTTTCTTTAACTATTAATTTATATATCTAACTTACATTCAAAACTAAAAGTTTGTAACTATTGTATTGTGTTGTTTTGACTTTTGAACGTTCCTTGAGTAAGAGAATTTTTGGTTAGCTAGTCGCTTTCTAGTCGCCGGCGGTGCGAACAGGTGCCATTTAGTTAAAAAAAAAAAGATTTGTTGTAAGTTTATATTTATTTTTGGCTCTATCTTTTTATATTACTTGGTAAGAGACAGCAATAGGTAGGTAATTAGTTAGTCTAAGATATGTTATTAATGAACAGAATAATTGAAAACTATTTGTGTTTTAATGTAACTGAATAAATGATAAGCAAAAATACTGCATATTTTATTTTTCTTTCACCTAAAATGTTACATGCTCTGTGTCACCTCCCTTTTAGCCAGTAGCCTATGCTCACCTATGCTACTACAATATTCTATTATTTTTTATTTTTATAGAATCGACTATAGAAGCTCCTATAAAAAAAAAATAGCATTGACTACTAATGTCAGGGAGCTTACATAAAGAAACATGTTTCTGATGCAGGAGAGTGTGCGGGTCGGTACGGATCGGTGCGGGTGAAATAGTCTTACATTAACTTATGCGCTCCTACGAACAAATGATAATAAGATGCGCTTACACATAAACATGTATGTAACCGTTTCTTTCCGAAGATCAACCAGAGATCAGCATAGCTATTCACAATCATACGACAAGCTATCGTATCAAAAATGACACATTTTGACAACCTGATTTGCCTTGTCCCCGACAGCAAACAGCTGTCGGAAGAATAAGCGATCGTCTATTTTATTTAAACTGACAAAATTTTCGGGTTTTGGACTTCAGAATAGCGTGTAGAGGTCTCCTATGATAACATTTATTGGTGTTCGATACGGTACGGAATACGGAAGCGTATCGAGTGGTTGTGAATAGCTATGCTGTACTGGGAGTCGGGTCCGAAAACCCAATTAGCCGACTTCAAAAAAAGGGGAGGTTATGCATACGCGAAATATTTAAAAATAAAACCTCGTAGTTGGGACAGGTACATGGGAGGCTCCCTCCGGTGGGTTCCCGTATTTTCGAGGCGGAGGGGCTCAGTAACCGTGGCTTGGTCACCCATGGTGAAGCGTCTTCGCTTCACCATGGGTTCACCCGAGGAGGGGCCGCTCGTCAGGGCTTTTGCCTGTAAGCCGACGACGTAGCGGCCAACAAGTAGGTTGCGGTGCCGCTTCGGCGACATCGCAACTGAGGTGGGCCACGATGTATGGGAAGCATCGCGGCTGAGGGTTGGAGGCCGCGGCGGGAGGAGTGCCTGTATTGCGGTGCGCCGCTCTCCCTACCTTCCAGGGCTTTGACGGGGTCGCCACCGTTCGAGGACGGACGCAGTGGGGCCGCAGGGGAGGAGCAATGTTGGTATGACGTTGGCCGCTCTCCCTATCCTTTGCGGCCGAAAATTGGCAGGCGCCGGGGCCAATTACCTGACCCGTCGCAGGGGGACCAAGGGTGCCCAGACACGAAGTCGTCTGGCGCCCATGTGCTGGTTTGGTCCCTCGGGTGGTCCGTGGTCACGGCATGCTACGTGTTCTGGAGCGCCGGTGATGGGGAATACTCCCCAGAGGAGGGTCCGGTGACGGACAGCCGCGGCGGATTCACGGATGAGTGCTAACGCGTGCCTGTGTTCCCGCCAATAAGCGGCAGAGGAGGACACCGTGGAGTTTTAATGAGTTAGAGTCCCACATAACTGCACTATCTCCCCGTGGTAGTGCAGAATGCAAGAGCTTATCTCCACGTTAAAAAAAGGCACATGAGAGGCCTGTGCTCAGCAGTTGTGAATTGTACGGGTGTGATTAATCATGTATCTACACACCGATTTCTCAGTGATTCCTGCCAAAAACCAGGAGTGCAGGTGAACGGACTCTGTCCCATCTGCTGAAGTGTACAGACGCCAGCACATCAACCTACACCTAACTGTCAAATTTTCCCAATCAACATTGAACCTTATGCTTTAGCGATAAAGTTGAAAATCTATTACAGAAATCTGACAGATTGTAGTAGGTTGATGTGCTGGCGTCTGTACATTTGGGACAGAGTCTTTTCAGGAGCGCCGCACTCGTAGGTTGTTGGATGAGTCGATCCTACTTGAGTATTGTATGCAATCGATTCAGTGTTTTCTAAATAGACCATTGCAGTTCACGACCGGGAGGCTCTTTAGATGGACTGTCTTGGATTGTCCCTGTAGAGCGAAGCGAGCCCTCAAGTTTTTCTAAGTACTACACTGCTAGGAAATCTCTGTCTCAATCTCCGCTTGCTTGGAGTATATGTATTCTGTGGTCTCTATCTGCCAAAAATACCTCTAATTTCCCCAAAGACCTTATACCCTAAGGTCTTTGAATTTCCCTCCATCTTTGACAAATTTTTGACATTGATTGTCGCTGAGATGCTCAGCTGAGATGAGATTGCGACTTTAGCCCGACTTAGCGTTACATGCTCTGTGAGCTTAGCTTAGCTGCAGTAAAATTCATGGACTATTATATTACCTACCGGTAAGACGAGGTGAATAGGGATGCAGGGGTGAATCGGGACGAAACTTTAAAATGGATTGATGGAATTGGCCTTCTGAAATTGACATGGCAACACTTTAAAAGAATCCATGGTCATGAATAAAGATTATTAAAAAAAAAAAATGTCAATTCTCTTCTCATTGTCATTTTCATTATTTTTCATTGTCAATGCCATTGTTGGTCAATGAGATTATCAAACTTGGATTGAAAATCGTAATTATTATTTGCTCTTGCTTAGACTTACTTGGCTGATGTGGCCGTTCATAAAGTGCATCCTTATCAACAATCTGTGATCTTAACACTCCAAAATGAATAACACAAAAGATGCAATATACTGTCGCCTTTGCGCCGAGTTAAAACAACATAATAAACTTGCAAACCTGCAGACTGACGAAGAAACGTGCCAGAAAGTCGTCAAGAAACTGTCAAGATTCAATATAGTAATGGATTTCCAGGAAAATATACTGCCGAAGACAGTCTGCTTAATATGTGTAAAATCCTTAGAACAAGCATTTGCTTTCGTGACTGCAGTTGAACAAGCGCAGGAATTTTTAAGCGACTTTATTCTGGTACAAATAAATACTGTTGCAAGTGATTCTAGTGCTGAAAACATGTTGTATGAGCCTCCAGATAATGAAAACTGTATTGATGTCTGTAAATACGAACACATTGAAGATTCAATGGAAATAATTGATGATGGTACAAATATAAGTGAAAAATGTGATAGTGAGGTCATGACTGAGGTGTCTGATGATTCGGATTGTTCTGTGATTAATGGAAACACTGAAGAACACAATATAATTGAGAACAAGCATGATATACTACCTTCTAAAGAAATTATTGAAGAAAATATGAATGTAAAAGATGAATGTGTTGAACTGCCTGATTTATTTCATGTTGAAGATGATATAAAAATCTTAAAAGAAAAAGAACTCAATTCTGAAGGAATTCTATTAGACAGTACAGTTTGTTCTGCAGATTACATAAATAAACAAAATGATTGTAATGAAAACAAGTATGAGCCTCCAGATAATGAAAACGGTATTGTTGGTTGTAAAGACCAACACAGTCATGATTCTATGGAAGTAAACAATGATTGTACAAATTTAAGTGAAAAGAATAGTATTGTGGATGCCAAAAATATGGATAAAAGTTTACAACAATTACAACCTCAACATGACGAACACAATTCTAAACGAATTCCACCCAAACGATTGGCGTCTACAGTACATTCTAAAAGTAAAATAAATAAAATATCGGAAACCAAAAAAATTGAACAAAATAATAGTAAGCCATCCACAAAAAATACAGACAAAGACATGGAACATGTAAAATTGACATGGAAGGACTATGAATGGAAGTGCTATTATTGTGAAACACTATTCCCAAGTATTGAAGAGCTACAGCAACATTCAATGCAGTACCACAACTCCTGTAACCCTTACCAATGCACCAACTGTGTAACCAGAAGGTCAGTTCTCAAAAAGTTCTTGAAACATGTTCGTAAACACAAAAATGACTTACGTTATTCTTGCTATAGGTGCTTCAAGAAATTCCCTGAAATATATGAAGTAGGGAACCATGTGAGGCAAGTTCACGCAGACTCCCACTATGTGTGCTCGGGATGTAACACTCCTTTTTACAGTAACAGAGAATTAAAAGAACATGTCGAGAAATATTACCAACAAATATTTACAAAAGTACCACTTGATTTAACATGCACTATATGCAATAAAAATAATGAAACTGCTAAAGATTTTCGGAAACATTTACTTACTCACAAAACCAAAATGGAGTATGTTTGTGAAATTTGTGGCAAACGTTTCTTTCAGAAAAGATATTTAGCAATACACATGCCTCTGCATTCTGATGTGAGGCCATTCCAATGTGAGATGTGCAAATCTTCCTTCAAATCTGCAATACGATTACGCGTTCACATTGCTACTCATGATGGACGGAAACCGTTTTCTTGTGACCAATGTGGCAAAAGCTTCCGAATTAAACGTCAACTTAACAATCATGCTATAATCCACACGGACTCACATCCTCATGTTTGCACGTACTGTGACAAGAGTTTCCGTTTCAAGGCAATACTCAATCAACACATACGTCAACACACTGGAGTAAAACCTTATTCTTGTGCTCTCTGTCAACGGGACTTCACGAACTGGCCGAATTATAACAAGCATATGAAACGCAGACATGCTACAGATATGGCGAAGAAGAAACGCACTCCTGGCGGGACGTACCCTATTGACCCAGTTACCGGAGAGGTTGTAGTTCCTGCTGAGGAGAAAATAAGTGAAAGGAAGAAGAGGATGATGACAAAAAAAAATATGTAGGTAGACCGATGAGATGTCTCGGCGGCCGCTACTAAAGGCGCCATTGTCATAACTTTCCATGCAAACCAAGTGTGTCACCGTTTACTTGCACTATGTCTACTCTTCTTTTTAGAGAGTTGATACACGCTAAAAAGAAGAGTAGTCATAGTGCGAGTGGGAGGAACAGCACCACATTTACACTTCAAGGCGGAGTCGTGTATGAATCTAGACATGAAGAGGTTTTCCTTGCTTCGGCCAACCTGGTTCCAGAGTCTGTTTAAAGACTCCCAGGTTACCCAGGGCAACTCATGTCCAGGTGGGAGATCCTCAGCGGATGGACCAAATGGTTTGGGTTAGGACTACAATACTAATGAATGTATTGAAACTGTTGGCTTTGAATTGTATCCGATAGAAGTTGTGCATTCGAATTTCATTAGTACTCTGTGCAGAACAAGCATACTCTTGAAGAGTCATTTAGTGATTGATGAACATAAATGTGTGCTTGAAAACTCGAAAACACCCATTATGGTTGACTTTGGTGTACCTGTTCTCACATTATTTGTATGCTTTTGCAAGTAAAGGTTCTTTCTAAGCACTACAACTGTAGTTAATCTTCCAATGAAGCACTTGAGGCACCTGTCCCACAGCTGGCGATTAACTAGAAGCAAGTAGAGCTAGCAACTAAAAACAAGTTGGCGAGCAGCGAGTACGTGACGGCGACGCCGAGCGACTACTCGCTGGCATGTGTGCCAAGCGTGAGTCTCTCAGCGAGTGTCTACCCGTCAAGCGAGCATCACAGAGCGGGTACCCTCTTTGATAGCTCTTGTCGGCGAAAGTCGACGGCGATGTAATGTAAGCAGGCAGCAATCAATTCTCAACTCTCTTCTTTTTCTTTCTTTTTTTCTTTAACTATTGATTTATATGTCTAACTTACATGGGACTTATTTATTTATTAAATAAATAAGACTTACAATGTTTTGAACGTTCCTTGAGTAAGAGAATTTTTGGTTAGCTAGTCGCTTTATAGTCGCCGGCGCGGCGCGCGGCGGTGGGAACAGGTGCCATTTAGTAAAAAAAAAAAAGATTTGTTGTAAGTTTATATTTATTTTTGTCTCTAACTTTTTATATTACTTGGTAAGAGACAGCAATAGGTAGGTAATTAGTTAGTCTAAGGGCGGCCGTACACGGACTGCTTCAAGCAGTTGAGACCGACTGCTTAAGGGCCTTACTCTCGTTTAGTACCGTAACACGGTCACTTTATGAAGCCTATTTCTCATTAACGGCTTGGTTAGAAGTTCTGAAAAAAATATATGTTTGCTATAGATTCATGTACAACATTTCTGAAACAGGATTTTTTCGTATGGCTAATACTTTTGCCTTAAAAAAATATTTACCAAACCGCTATTTTTGGCTAATATTCCCTACTACTTCTAAACGGCTTTGAAGTTTGGAAATCTTTTTACACTAAAAAAATTATGGTTAGAGGTACTACATACATGAAACAGCTTTTGTAAATCAATCAACATTTTCAAAGAAAATGTCCAATTTTGAGATAGAGGTAAAGACGTGCTCTGCGCGGGCGCTGGCGGCAGTCGTGCTTTAGCATTGAGACGGGACGGCTGTGTCGCTCGCTGCTCCGCCCCGGCTATCGAACGACTACGCGCGTTTGTTTGTGTTAGTGCAAATATTTACGAACGAATTGTATCAGTGTGCGTTTATAGACTAGCTCGCTGCGGAGGGCCCATTTCTATTGTGCGCGTGGACGCTTTACTTATTAGTGGTGCCATTTCTAAATACTGTTTTTGTTTATATTGTATATTGTGTAAATATACGATAATTTGTAAATAAGTAAAAATGCCAAGGCAAAGCAAGTCAAGAAAGACTTCTCACGTATGATTATTTATTTATTTATTTATTTATTTATTATTACAAAATCCACAGCTCTTTGAAAATTTTTCTTAAAATATTTATGCTAGTCTTACAGCCAATTACGGATTTACACCAACCATGATTTTAACCAAAAACAAAATTTCCGCAGCAGCTATATTGGATTTACACTTTGACCCCACTATCGACTTTAGCACCATCGAAAACTATGAAAACGACACCCATGACGAAAAATTCGAATATTTTCGCAGCCGCAATCTTGGATTTTCATTTTGACTTCACCATCAGCTTTAGCACCATCGAAAACTATGAAAACGACACCCGTGACGAAAAATTCGAATATTTTCGCAGCCGCCATCTTTCAAAAAATATATTTTCATAATCAAATATTAACAATTGTTAATACAAGGTATTATAAAAGACGGAAAAGTGTTTTATATAACAAACTAAAGTCAATAGATTGAATTTAAGCTTTTAACCCTTTAAACAAGAAATAACAATGAAAAAAGAGTGTACCAAAACCGCGTATTAATAAAAATATAGTCAATCAGTATTACAAATAAAGATATTTGTCGTATGCAAGGTACTCTTTAGGTAGTTTTTTTCGTGATATTGATTTATTAATAGTTCATTATACTCTATTTAGTTTGAGGTGGCGCGGCCAGGAAGCACTGCCTGGTGGCCGAACCACATAAATTGTTAAATAAAAAGATATCTTTTGAGGTACTAAAAATATATATATATATTCCGATGAAAGTACTAAACTGTGGTCCGGCCACAGAGGAACACACCAGCGCCAGTGGTGTGGTGTCGCGAACCGCAGAGTTCACACGTGCAAAAATAAAAAAAATATTTTTTAGTTTTTAGTTGTACCTACTCCACACAAATTCAAATAACACTAGTGCATTGAGGAATTGAAGACACCGACTAGAAGAATCATCAAAATTCGCATAGAAATGCCGGAGATGCAGTACATTTATGCATATAACATCGTACATAAGAATAAGTACATAGTGTATTATATACTAAAACCTTCCTGAAAGTATGTTGATCACATTAGTGAAAGAATTATTAAAATTGGTTCATTAGTTTTTGAGGAAATCGCGGACATACAAACATACATACATACAAACATACATACATACGGGTCGAATACAGAACCTCCTTTTTTGAAGTCGGTTAAAAATGTCGACTATCGGTAGTGTTGTCCGACATTCTGTCTCGCACGAAGGTATTGGTGTGACTGAGGCAAGGTTCTATGCATTGTGCATTGTGCAGTATTTAATGAATTTTATTTTAATTGCAATTGTAATACGTTTTTTTTTTAAATTTCAACACAATGTATCTACCTATATTGTTATGAAATAAATTACTTATGACTTAAATAAATATATTTTCTTCCACATAAATGCTAAAAAATAATGTCCAGAAAAACTTAAAATATACGTAACATATAAGTAATAATAATAATATTTTTTTATATTTTTAAATGTTTTTATATATTTTTTTTTATATTCTAATATTTAAAAATATAATTTATATGTATATAGACGAATAAAGGAAAATAATAATAATACATATAATAATAAAACGTAATAAGTATCTATCTATACAAAATATATCAGCCTTGCATCCGCTATTCCCTTCTGGAATCGTAGGCAAAAATAGCGACCTACGTGCGGCATGTCTGCGTCTCTGCATATTCTTTGATCTTAGTTTTAGTGTAGTGCGCCACCGCGCGCGTTTTACGTATTCGGGAGTAGGGCGTTTGGCTCCGCCCACATGCACAAGGTCAGTGGGCCTTCTATACACCTTAAAGCCGCGACCGCGCGGTGAACTATAGTCATTCATTCGCTGCCGTACACACGACTGCTCGAGCAGTCGCGACCGCTTCAAGCCGTCAACTGCTCGAGCCGTTGACTGCGCTAGAGCAGTCGACGCCGACCGCTCGAGCGGTCCGTGTACGTCGCTCAGCCGCTAACTGCTCGAGCAGTCCGTGTACGGCCGCCCTTAGATATGTTATTAATGAACAGAATAATTGAAAAATATTTGTGTTTTAATGTAACTGTATAAATGATAAGCAAAAATACTGCATATTTTATTTTTCTTTCACCAAAAATGTTACATGCTCTGTATCGCCTCCCTTGTAGCCAGTAGCCTATGCTCACCTATGCTACTACAATATTCTATTATTTTTTCTTTTTATAGAATCGATTATAGTAGCTCCTATTAAAAAAAAATAGCATTGATTACTAATGTCAGGGAGCTTTTTTTTTTATGGATGGGAAATCATCTAATGACTGCTCCCGCTCTGGGCGGAGCGGAAGGGAGTGTCATTGCAACGTTACACACTATCAAATATACTACCTATACTTGAAATTAAAATTTATACGGTCTACGCCTTATAAAAGTAAACCTAAGTACCTATACCTACCTAATTAAAAAAAATACGTGTGGCACTCGGGGACTGCCGCGGTAAAGCTATTGCATAGCATACGTCTAGTCGCACGCACACAAACACCGTGCCGAAGTCTGCCGAACTGATACGACGTTAGACGATGCACGGCTTTCAACGCTGCACCGCTGTGCCGGTCGGAGTGGGGGGTGTTAGGTTTATTTTCGTTACGGAATTTCTTCATTCGGTCGCCGCGCTCAAAGCCCAAGATAAAAGCTATGCAATAGCTTAAAAAAAACTCAATAACAGAAAATAAAATACCTACCTACCTACCTAAATAAACCTATTTCTGATGATAACTAATCTAAACTCAATAAATAAGCAAAATCCCTAAAAACTAATATCTATACGAATGACTAATCCTACCTAACAGTATTATAAAATAACCTACGGTCACTATCTATGTACACACGGCTACACATCAAGCTATACATAACCAGTATAAGCTGACTTCGGATTGTACGAAAAACCTATACAGTGCGAGGTCAACTCAAACTGGAAATGTATAGCTTGATGTGTAGCCGTGTGTACCTACACTATCAAATATACTATCTATACTTTAAAATTAAAATCTATAAGTACCTACGACTTATAAAAATAAACCAAAATAACTCTACTTTAAACTGTACTTAGTAAAAACTAAAAGGAATAAAAAGGTAGCACTATAAAGCACGGTTTAGAATTGCAAGTAGCAGTTAAAACATAAAATTTATAGAATGCTAATAAGAATGAACGTTCGCCACTCGACACGTCCGTTCAAATCAAAGTTCAAAAAATGTATGAAGAGCGCGTTTTTTTTTTGTGAATGGCATCTCGCAGTTCAACCTATGAGGTTGTCGTCTGCTTAACCGGAAGATGATGATGCGCGCGCTCAGACTCCGTCCTTATATACGGTAGCGATCCGTAGCGGCCGCGCGCCACGCGTGTGCTGCGAACGGTACAGAGGCCAGCACATCAAGCTACCCCAATCTGTCAAATTTATTTATTTGATAGATTTTCAACTTAACCACAAAGGAATAAGGTTCATATTCAATTGGGAAAATTTGACAGATTGGGGTAGCTTGATGTGCTGGCCTCTGTACAAGCCAAATTCAACCTTCAGCACTACATTTACAGCATAACTTAGGGGCGCTGCACACGGCTAAGTTACTATAATATTTCTTATATCTTCGTCGTGTGTGATAGTCCATTGAATTGTATGGCGAGCGATATTGTAAGATAAAAAATATTATACTATCTTAGCCGTGTGCAGCGCCCCTTAGTGAACTCCACTGCGGGTGACGTAACCTACGACAAACTTATTATTTGCGGTTGGTACAGTAATCGGGTCTAGGGATCGAACCGCAAAATTAAGTTTGTTTTTTATTGTATATACTTTTCCGGGATAAAAAGTACCCAGTGTGGTGCTCAGGATATTAACGAATAATTATACCAAGTTTCATCGTAATCGAACCGGTAGTTTTTGCGTGACGCCTGAACAAACAGACAGACACAATTTTTTTTTAAATCACATTTTTGGGTTCGGCGTCGGTCTAGTAACACCCCCTTCCATTTATTTTTTTGATATTTTCAATGTACAGAATTTTCACTTCTACAGATTTATTATAAGTACTAGCTGCTGCCCGCGACGTCGTCTGCGTGAAGGCTCTACAGCATCAAAAATACCTAAGATGCCAGTGTCGCTATAGCATTATAAGTAAACAACTTTTAAAATAGCATTAAAATATAAGTTTTTTTTTGCAAGTGAAGCAAGTGAAGAGAGTTATATGGGAATCCTGCTGAGTTCAGTCATAAGATGTGACTTAAGGATATAGAGAAAATAATGCAGGAATACATTCCAGGACACAAAAGAGTAAAAATACGTGCAAAGGTATCATACCTTACAACACTTTCCTATAAACTACGTTGGTAGTTATGCTGCCAGGAGCCAAAATGTAAAGAGAGTCAGGACTGGTGACGCGGGAGCAAGCGACGTACAATTGCCCGTGTGAGAAGCAAATCGTCCTGAGGTCGACACCCGCTGCCCTCAGTGTCTGCCCCTGCGACTTATTGATAGTCATCGCGAAGCAAACACTCACGGGGAACTGTACGCGCTTGAACTGGAACGGGAAGTTATGAGGTATGAGGGGAATGCGTGGTATAAATACTGCCTCGCCGACGCCACAACCCGTAAGAATTTCCGCCTCAATGGTGTGTCTGTGGAGCGAGATGACTTTAAGGCGGGTCCCGTTACAAAACTTCGGAGGAGATAGGTTCCGAAGAAGCATAATCGGGCCGACCTTTAGCTTGATGGTATGCGCTGGAAGTCAACTTGCTGACAGGGAGTTCAGAAATCCCACGGGATAATGTGTGGCGTCATCTTGCTCGATAACAGTGTTTATCGAGGTGTAGACCACTTCATTCCCCTCAATTTCCGAGAGAATGCATTCGTTAATTGCTGCAGCCTGATCATTTTTGGGCGTCAAAATGGCCCGCTCACACACCCAAGAATTCTGCTGGTGCGGTATACGACTGATGTACACACAGCGAATGAGTTCTTCTAAGCTGGGTACCACTCTACCGAGAGACTCTGGAAGCACCACCTGTCCACCTCCCTCTTCTGGTAGAGTGCCTTCGCCAAGACTTAGAAGGACATCGAAGAATTCTTGAGCACGTGTACTGCCGCCGAGTCGAGCTCTCATATTAATGGTCAAACGCAGCGTACGAACTCGTGACCACAACGTAGATCGTTTCAACGACGCATTCACCTCGTCAGCCCTCGATTCCCGCGTCACCACGGGATGCTTTTGCCGGAAATCGCCACTGAACCGAACTGTGACACCACCCATCAAATGTTCGTTCCTGCACATGTCCTGCAGGATTCTGTCCACGGCCTCAACTGCCTTCCTATTGGCCATCGTACACTCATCCCATACGATCAGAGAGCAATCCTTGAGCACGTGTCCCTTGTCGCTGTTACGTGACACACCACAAACAGGCGTTTCGGCGCTCTCTAAATCGATGGGAATTTTAAACATGGCATGTGCTGTCTTGCCACTCGGAAGCAGTGTGGCAGCGATTCCCGACGACGCTACAGCAATAGCAATTTTGCCTTACCTACTGACCTCTGCAAGTATGCCAGTGGTAACAAATGTTTTTCCTGTTCCACCAGGAGCATCCAAGAAAAACATTTTACCCTGGTTTTGCCCAATGCTTTCAAGGACGGTGTCATAAATTTGTTTTTGCTCTGAAAAGAACAAAGCGAAATGGTCATTTCGTATGGTGTTCATTTCGCCCGGATCGTAATTTGTCTCTGCGTTATACTCCCGATTTCCACGGTCTTGATGCGGTGATGATTGGGGAGCTGGTAACCCATATTCGATCAGTGGATTGCCGCCGATAGAAATGACCACATCTTGAAGTGAACTGAGAAAGGTGTTCAGCACGCGTTCATCAGTTACTTCGACTTCGTCTCCAGTAGCACGCCTCAAAGCTCGTAGAAAATCTTCAGACAGATGATGGCGATACTTCTCCCACAAAGCTACCGGGTTCGCGACTCCGCAAAACACCAAGATGACGGCGAACAGATGACGCATGCGGCTGGGACTGTCACTGACGCTCGCCTCCGCGAGGGTGTCATCCCAATTTTGGTCACCGTCGAGAAGGTGACGTTTTACATCACATTTAAGTTTATAATTAGGTACCTATACGACATGAAAATATATTAATTACCAAGCAATAATCACACAGATAAATACCGAACAAAAGTATTAACAGTCAATGTTTATTTTGTACTAACAACATGAAATTGATGAAGAAATGATCATCATCAATGAACATAACTTTTTTGTAATACTTAACACCGCATTTTTTTTTTTATTGTCTTCCTCAACTCTGCTCAAGATTTTGAGGGTTTTGTTGGACCTTGAATTTGTCAAAACGAACTATACGATACAACTTTTATGAAGAAAATGTACATTACCATCTATGAATTTTAAGAATAACTAACTACTAACCTCGCCAACATGATCAAATTTAAATTATTAATTTCCAAAAATTGTTAACATGTAACTTGATTTGATTTTTATGAAATCTCATAGATGGCGCTGCTTCTAAATTTTCTTTGTACTACTAACATTAATTAAACTATGTTTCTCTGCCCAAGTTACTTAAATGGCGTAGTTTTTATAGTGTAAGGCTAGATAATAGCATGGCTTACTCAAAAACAACATTTAAATATGCGTCGTTAGATTACACGCTGTCACAGAATGCGTAAGAAAAATAAAGATTCACAGCTCCTCCCCCGTAGGTGATAGCGTGATAATATGTAGCCTATATGTTGACCCGACCTCTTAGTAATATTCATGCAAAATTTGATGTAAATCCATGCAGCACTTTTTGAGATTAGCCCGGACATACATACAGACAATCAGACAAACAGACAAAAATTCTAAAAACTATATTTTCGGCTTCGAAATCGATTGTAGATCACGCCCCAAGTATTCTTTTTAAAAAAAATTCAATGTACAGTTTTGACTTTCCTACGATTTTATTATATGTATAGATATAGATATAATAAGTCCATGGTAAAATTACACTGTCATTTCGTTAAAAAAATGTTGCCAAACTCTACTAGTGATGTGATTAATGCAATGAAACCATAACAACAAATCTCTTATGGAAATGCCAAATCTAACTTAGAGAGATATATTAATGACTAGCTTTTGCCCGCGACTTCGTTCGCGTGGAATAGTGACTTCCGGCAGATTTTTGGTTTTACCCACATAGTTCCCGATCTCGCGGGATCTCTTCAATAACAATTTAAAAGAAATTATATTACAACCTATTCTCTTAATAACCAAGCTTAAAACTAAATAATTCAAAAGGAACGATCTAATTAATTTAAAAATTAAAACGAATTTAGACATACAATTTTAGTATCTACTAATAATCGAGATCAAACTAAACTTACATTATACAACAACCAACCAGACAACCCAACAAATAAACCTTTTAATCTCCTAATACAACGGAGCCAATTTTAAATTTACGAAACGATCAATCCACAATTCCACGACAGTACCGAAGCGCTCGGCCGATACCCAACCAAATGCGTGTAACGAAACCATAGCGCGATCTATTTCGATCCCAACGCCATCTATCGAGCATAGTGACAACTCGGATTATTTATCTATACTCCGTTCGGGCATTTTCTTTGTACTAAAAGTTTTATTATATTGATATTATTTTTTTCATACTTTTTTACTATTTATTTACTTTTTTCCGACGAATTAAAACAATAACATGAACCGAACTCGTGTAACGATCGACACCATTGCGCGATCACCAACTCGACATATAGTACTAATAGAATTATCTATATTCCGTTAGAGCATTTTCTTTGTACTAAAAGTTGTATTATATTATATTTTCATACCTTTTTACTATTTATTTACATTTTTCCGATGAATTTTCAGTACTGAATTGATGCCGACTCTTGACCAATAGATGGCGCTGTATGTCCGGAATAAATTTTATTTTTTATTTTATTTTTTGTAATAAAAACTATCCTATGTCCTTTCTCAAGTTCCAAACTATGTCTGTACCAAATTTCACACAAATCGGTTCAGTAGTTTAGGCGTGAAGCAAAGACAGACAGACAGACAGACAGACAGAAAGACAGACAGACAGAGTTACTTTCGCATTTATAATATTAGTTTGGATTGTAATGATTATAATTCTATAAATACGTACCTATTATAGTCGCGAATCAAATTTTGATCAAGATAAAACCCTTACTGACCTGCAAATTGCAAAAAAACGTAAGAAAATTTGAATTTCGCCGTCTACCACTGCACTGCGCATTCACCTAAGCTGTCATTTTACTGGAGCTAAAACGTTTCATGGGAATTGGCCTTCTGAAATTGACATGGCAACACTTTAAAAGATGTCAATTCTCATTGTTATTTTCATTGTCAATGCCATTGTTGTCATGTTGTCAATGAGATTGTCAAACTTGGATCGAATTTGAAAATCATAATTATTTAAGTAAGAAGTATTTGCTCTTGCTTAGACTTACTCACAGAGTACTTTTTGATAGACTGAAAGACTTACTAGGCTGATGTGGCCGTTCATAAAGTGCATCCTTATCAGCAATCTGTGATCTTAACACTCCAAAATGAATAACACAAAAGATGCAATGTACTGTCGCCTTTGCGCCGAGTTAAAACAACATAATAAACTTGCAAACCTGCAGACTGACGAAGAAACGTGCCAGAAAGTCGTTAATAAACTGTCAAGATTCAATATAGTAATGGATTTCCAGGAAAATATACTG
This sequence comes from Hydraecia micacea, assembly GCA_914767645.1. Taxonomy (NCBI): domain Eukaryota; kingdom Metazoa; phylum Arthropoda; class Insecta; order Lepidoptera; family Noctuidae; genus Hydraecia; species Hydraecia micacea. The sequence continues at coordinate 9,044,848 of OU611802.1, read as the reverse complement.
CCGAAGACTGTCTGCTTAATATGTGTAAAATCCTTAGAACGAGCATTTGCTTTCGTGACTGCAGTTGAACAGGCGCAGGAATTTTTAAGCGACTTTATTCTGGTACAAATAAATACTGTTGCAAGTGATTCTAGTGCTGAAAACATGTTGTATGAGCCTCCAGATAATGAAAACTGTATTGATGACTGTAAATATGAACACATTGAAGATTCAATGGAAATAATTGATGATGGTACAAATATAAGTGAAGAATGTGATAGTGAGGTCATGACTGAGGTGTGTGATGATTCGGATTGTTCTGTGATTAATGGAAACACTGAAGAACACAATATAATTGAGAACAAGCATGATATACTACCTTCTAATGAAATTATTGAAGAAAATATGAATGTAAAAGATAAATGTGTTGAACTGCCTGATTTATTTCATGTTGAAGATGATGTAAACATCTTAAAAGGAATTCTATTAAACAGTTCAGTTTGTTATGCCGATTACATAAATAAACAAAATGATTGTAATGCAAACAAGTATGAGCCTCCAGATAATGAAAATGGTATTGTTGGCTGTAAAGACCAACACAGTCATGACTCTATGGAAGGAAATGATGATTGTACAAATTTAAGTGAAAAGAATAGTATTGTGGACACCGTAAATATGGATAAAGGTTTACAACAATTACAACCTCAACATGACAAACACAATTCTAAGCAAATTCCACCCAAACAATTGGCTTCTACAGTACATTCTAAAAGTAACATAAATAAAATATTGGAAACCAAAAAAATTGAAGAAAATAATAGTAAGCCATATACAAAAAATACAGACGAAGAAGTGGAACATGTAAAATTGACATGGAAGGACTATGAATGGAAGTGTTATTATTGTGAAACACTATTCCCAAGTATTGAAGAGCTACAGCAACATTCAATGCAGTACCACAACTCCTGTAACCCTTACCAATGCACTGACTGTGTATCCAAAAGGTCAGTTCTCAAAACGTTTTTGCAACATGTTCGTAAACACAAAAATGACTTACGTTATTCTTGCTATAGATGCTTCAAGAAATTCCCTGAAATATATGAAGTAGGGCACCATGTGAGGCAAGTTCACATAGACTCCCACTATGTGTGCAAGGGATGTAACACTCCTTTTTACAGTAACAGAGAATTAAAAGAACATGTCGAGAAATATTACAAACAATTGTTTACAAAAGCACCATTTGATTTAACATGCACTATATGCAATAAAAATAATGAAACTGCTAAAGATTTTCGGAAACATTTACTTACTCACAAAAACAAAAGGGAGTATGTTTGTGAAACTTGTGGCAAATGTTTCTTTCAGAAAAGAAATTTAGCAGGACACATGCTTCTGCATTCTGATGTGAGGCCATTCCAATGTGAGATATGCAAATCTTCCTTCAAATCTGCAAGACGATTACGCCTTCACATCGCTACTCATGATGGAGGGAAACCGTTTTCTTGTGACCAATGTGGCAAAAGCTTCCGAGTTAAACGTCAACTTAAGGATCATGCTATAATCCACACGGACTCACATCCTCATGTTTGCATGTACTGCAACAAGAGTTTCCGTTTCAAGGGAATACTCTATCAACACATACGTCAACACACTGGAGTAAAACCTTATTCTTGTGCTCACTGTCAACGGGACTTCACGAACTGGCCGAATTATAACAAGCATATGAAACGCAGACATGCTACAGATATGGTGAAGAAGAAACATAGTCCTGGCGGGACTTACCCTATTAAACCAGTTTCCGGAGAGGTTGTAGTTGCTGGCGAGGAGAAAATAAGTGAATAGAAAGAGAGGATGATGATAAAAGAAAATATGCAGGTAGACCAATGAGGAGATGCCTCGGCGGACGCTACTAAAGGTGCCATTGTCAACACTTTCCATGCAAACCATGTCACAGTTTACTCGCACTATGACTACTTTTCTATTTAGCATGTCGATGGCAATCTAAATTGACTCGGCCCAGAATTCAGCTTCGTGTTTGGCGCCATCCAGTTACGTGCAGCTGACAAGACACGTAGGACATGATATTAAGTGTCCCATCGTTTCTGAAACAGCACCACATTTACACTCCAAGGCGGAGTCGTCTATGAATCTACATCTAAAGAGGTTTTCATTTCTTCGGCCAAACTGGTTCCAGAGTCTGTTTAAAGACTCCCAGGTTACCCAGGGCAACTCATGTCCAGGTGGGAGATCCTCAGCGGGTGGACCAAATGGTTTGGGTAAGGACTACAATACTAATGAATGTATTGAAACTGACTGCTTTGAATTGCATCCAATAGAAGTTGTGCATTCGAATTTCATTAGTACTCTGTGCAGAACAAGCATATTCTTGAAAAGAGTGGGAAAATGAATATGAGCATGGGAAGTCATTTAGTGATTAATGAACATAAATGTGTGATTGAAAAGTCGAAAACAACCATTAAGGTCACAGCTCATTAGAGCCACCCGGCACCCACTCCGCACCGCCTCGCCTCCTGTGGCTAGTATTCTTTATATGGAGTTGTATGGGTATGCACTCACTATATCAACTCCGTAGCGTCACCGGATCGCCTCGGTCGTAAGCCCTCCACGCGTTGCCCGCGAATGATTCACGCGAGGACGATACTTGGCGATGCGCCGCTCCCCACCCTCCCTTCATTCCCAGCCTTTCTTTCGAACGAGTCGGACGTATCGTTTTTGCTTTCAAAATGAATAAAGAATTGTTAACAGACTACTAGAAAATTCGTGGACCAAGCGACGTCCACTCGTTTTGACCGCGTGGGGTCCACTGGTTGACCCCGCGACGTTTATTGGTGATAACGCGGCGTCCACCCGTGGACCACCTGTCGACACCGAGTGGACGCCGTGCGACGAGGCGGTGCGGGATGGGTGCCGGGTGGCTCTAATGAGCTGTGACCTTTACGGTGGACTTGGTGTACAGACGCCAGCACATCAAGCTACCCGAATCTGTCATATTTTCCCAATCAACCATGAACCTAATGCTAATAGCGATAAAGTTGAAAATCTATTAAAGAAATTTGACAGATTGTAGTAAGCTTGATGTGCTGGCGTCTGTGCCAAGCGTGAGTCTTTCAGTGTCTACCTGTCAAGCGAGCATCGCTGAGCGAGTACTCTCTTTGATTCTTTCTTGTTGTCGGTGAGATAAAGGAGTACTCGACGGCGGTGTAAGCAGACAGCAATCAACTATTAATATGTATCTAACTTACACGGGACTTAGGTACAGACGCCAGCACATCAACCTACTACAATCTGTCTGATTTCTGTAATAGATTTTCAACTTTATCGCAAGGTTCAATGTTGATTGGGAAAATTTGACAGTTAGGGGTAGGTTGATGTGCTGGCGTCTGTACAATGTATTGAACGTTCCTTGAGCGAGAGAATCTTTAGTTAGCTAGTCGCTTTCTCGGCAGGCGGTGGCACAGGTGAAAGATTTGTTGATAGTTTATAGTTTGTCTTTTTTGATATTACTTGGTAAGAGATAGCAATAGGTAGGTAAGGTAATTTATTAGTCTAAGATAATTATGTTATTAATGAACAGAATAATTGAAAAAAAAAATTAAATGGAACTGAATAAATGTATAAATAAGTAAAAATACTGCATTCATTATTTTATTTTCGTTCACCTCCCAGCCAGTAGCATAGAGACGATCCTATAAAAAAAAAAAATAGAATTGATTACTGATGTCAGGGAGCTTACATAAAGAAAGTTTCCGGCACAGAACACATACTCCTAGGTTTCCGATGCAGGCGAGTCTGTGCGGGTCGGTACCGGTTGGTGCAGGTGAAATAGTCCCACATTACGCGCTCACTCATAAAGAAATATGTAACCGTTTCCTTCCGAAGATCAACCTGCAGAGATCTGTACTGGAGGTCGGGCCCGAAAACCCGCTTCTTAATGTGAGCTCCCATGGGTTTTTTTTAGCCAACTTCAAAAAAAGGGGGAGGTTATGCATTTGCCAAGAAAAAAAAACCTCGTAGTTGGGACAGGCACATGAGAGGCCTACCGCCTATGCTCAGCAGTTGGTTAAGTCCGGCTGTGAATGATCATGCTGTACCTACACACCGATTTCTCAGTGATTACTACAAAAACCAAGGGTGCAGGTGAATGGATTCTGTCTCTGTGTGTGTCGGTGGATGGGACAGAGTCTGTTCAGGAGCGCCGCACTCGCACTGGTTGTTGGATGAGTCGATCCTACTTGAGTAGCAATCGATTCAGTGCTTTCTAAATACCTATACCACTGCAGTTCACGACTGGGAGTCGAGTATGTTGGGGATTTACAAGTCTTGAGAAGCTCTTTAGATGGCTTGTCTTGGATTGCCCGTGTAGAGCGAAGCGAGCCCTCAAGTTTCTCTACTACACTGCAAGGAAATCTGAAATTGACATGTGGACTTAAAAAAATGTCATTGTCAAAACTAGTTTGGGTACCTCCACACAGTGGCATTCGTGGAAATGAAGTAGCTGACACTGCGGCCCATTCAGACCATGACGAGGATCGATCAGAGTTGCTCAAGGATCCATTCACTGATTACCACAGTCTTTTTAAAGAACTTAATAGACAGTTATGGAAAGAGTATTGGAACATAACCCTAGAAACGAAAGGCAGATGGTATGCTGGAATACAAAATTAATTACCTATTAAACCTTGGTACCTATCATAACTTCAAATACATCACAAGAAGAATTATAACTATTATATCACGCATGAGATTGGGACATTGCTTAACACCAGCCCACCTGAATAGGATTCGCATAATTAACAATAGCCGATGTCAACATTGTGGAGCAGAGGATGCTGATTTGGATCATGTTATCTTAGAGCTCTTACACACGAGCGGCATGTTCCCAAGTTACCTCTGCAGTTACCTCTGCCGTTGGGAATCCCAACGGCAGAGGTAACTGCAGCCGTCGACGCCTGATCTTCGAAGTTGAAATGTCGACGGCAACCGTCGACGCGTGGCCGGCAGCCGTCGACGCCTGATCTTCGAAATTGAAATGTTGACGGCTGGCGTCGACGCGTCGACGTTTGCCGCCGACGCGCGTCGACGGCTGCCGCCGGCGCGCGTCGACGGCTGCAGTTACCTCTGCCGTTGGGAACATGCCGCTCGTGTGTAAGAGCTTTTACACTGTTCAAGTTTTAACATTCTTTAGTTTGTAATAGTATAGTCTATGCATTCAACGTTTGATTTTGGTCAGTGAATTGAGAGCAGAGATTGAGAGAATTTTCAGTCTATCAAAAAGTACTCTGTGGAGAGAATTAAATGACAATGACAGTGAAAGTGAACGTCAAAGAGTTCCCCGCCGTGTTCAGGATTTATTAGAAAATAAGAAGTATTTTAGTGTGTTGTTTATGTATATTTGTAATACGGTAGAAAAAATATAATTAAATTAATTTGTATATAAGTTAATAATTGAAATTTAAATTAGTATGAAAACAATGATATCACTGAGATGTATTCACCCAACCCGAAAGGGAGGCAATTGGATAATATTATGTATTGTATTATTATTTAGTGGAAAACATGCTTAAGTATCTCTAATTACTATTGTAATATTATTAGATTACATCTAAGTTAAAACCCATCTATGTATACGACTGAAGGACTTGAATCCATGGTCATGAATAAAAATTATTAAAAAAAATAATTGTCATTGTCAATGTTGTCATTTCACTTGTCAATGTCAAACTTGGATTGAAAATCGTATCGTGCGGGTCTGTGGTTCGGGTGTTTTGTTTAATTTGTAAAAGAATATATTACCGGCATTTTATTTTTAAGTAAGAAGTATTTGCTCGTGCTTAGACTTACTTGGCTGATGTGGCCGTTCATAAAGTGCATCCTTATCAACAACCTGTGATCTTAACACTCCAAAATGAATAACACAAAAGATGCCATGTACTGTCGCCTTTGCGCGAAGTTAAAACAACATAATAGACTTACAAACCTGCAGACTGACGAAGAAACGTGCCAGAAAGTCGTTAATAAACTGTCAAGATTCAATATAGTAATGGATTTCCAGGATAATATACTGCCGAAGACTGTCTGCTTAATATGTGTAAAATCCTTAGAACGAGCATTTGCTTTCGTGACTGCAGTTGAACAGGCGCAGGAATTTTTAAGCGACTTTATTCTGGTACAAATAAATACTGTTGCAAGTGATTCTAGTGCTGAAAACATAATATTGTATGAGCCTCCAGATAATGAAAACTGTATTGATGTCTGTAAATACGAACACATTGAAGATTCAATGGAAATAATTGATGATGGTACAAATATAAGTGAAAAATATGATAGTGAGGTCATGACTGAGGTGTGTGATGATTCGGATTGTTCTGTGATTAATGGAAACACTGAAGAACACAATATAATTGAGAACAAGCATGATATACTACCTTCTAATGAAATTATTGAAGAAAATATGAATGTAAAAGATAAATGTGTTGAACTGCCTGATTTATTTCATGTTGAAGATGATGTAAACATCTTAAAAGGAATTCTATTAAACAGTACAGTTTGTTATGCCGATTACATAAATAAACTAAATAATTGTAATGGAAACAAGTATGAGCCTCCAAATAATGAAAACGGTATTGTTGGCTGTAAAGACCAACACATTGAAGATTCAGTGGAAATAATTGATGATGGTACAAATATAAGTGAAACATGTGATAGTGAGGTCATGACTGAGGTGTGTGATGATTCGGATTGTTCTGTGATTAATGGAAACACTGAAGAACACAATATAATTGAGAACAAGCATGATATACTACCTTCTAATGAAATTATTGAAGAAAATATGAATGTAAAAGATAAATGTGTTGAACTGCCTGATTTATTTCATGTTGAAGATGATGTAAACATCTTAAAAGAAAAAGAACTCAATTCTGAAGGAATTCTATTAGACAGTACAGTTTGTTCTGCAGATTACATAAATAAACAAAATGATTTTAATGACAACAAGTATGAGCCTCCAGATAACGAAAACGGTATTGTTGGCTGTAAAGACCAACACAGTCATGATTCTATGGAAGTAAATGATGATTGTACAAATTTAAGTGAAAAGAATAGTATTGTGGACGCCGAAAATATAGATAAAGGTTTACAACAATTACAACCTCCACATGAAGAACACAATTCTAAACGAATTCCACCCAAACGTTTGGCTTCTACAGTACATTCTAAAACTAACATAAATAAAATACCGAAAACAAAAAAAATTAAACAAAATAATAGTAAGCCATCTGCGAAAAATACAGACTCAGATGTAGAACATGTAAAATTGACATGGAAGGACTATGAATGGAAGTGTTATTATTGTGAAACACTATTCCCAAGTATTGAAGAGCTACAGCAACATTCAATGCAGTACCACAACTCCTGTAACGCTTACCAATGCACCGACTGTGTACGCAGATGTTTTGTTCTCAAAAAGTTCTTGAAACATGTTAGTAAACACAAAAATTACTTACGTTATTCTTGCTATAGATGCTTCAAAAAATTCCCTAAAATATATGAATCAGGGCACCATATAAAGAAAGTTCACACAGACTCCGACTATGTGTGCTCGGGGTGTAACACTCCTTTTTACAGTAACAGAGAATTAAAGGAACACTTAAAGAAATATAACAAAAAATTGTTTAGAAAGCCACCATTTGATTTAACATGCACTATATGCAATAAAAATAATGAAACTGCTAAAGATTTGCAGAAACATTTACTTACTCACAAAAACAAGAAGTATGTTTGTGAAACTTGTGGCAAATGTTTCGCATCTAAAGCAGAATTTGAAAGACACATGGTTGTACATGGTATCATAAAAATCTTGCATCGCTGTGATATATGTAATGCTACCTTTAGTCGTGCAGGCCGATTAAAATGCCACAAAAGCATTCATACTGGAATCAAGCCGTTTACCTGTGACAACTGCGGTAAAAGTTTCCGTACGAAAGAACTTATTGGTGGCCATATGAAAATTCACATGGACTCTGTCCTCCGTCCTTGTACACAGTGCAATAAAAAATTTTCTGCAGCCTGCAAATTGAAACGACATATGTTTCAGCATACTGGAGAGAAACCATATTCTTGTAACGTGTGTCCGAAGGTCTTTACAGATATTGGCAATCGTAACAAACATATGAGACGTATACATGACATTGAGATGGTGAGGAAGAAACGGCCTATTATAAAACAGCAATCAGTTGATGACCCGACTTCCTCTGACCTGCCTATCGGAGAACCTAAATTTGCAGATCTAGACAAAATGAATAAATGTAAAAACAAAATTATCGAACATCGAAAAAGTCAAAGGGCAAAAAACAAGAATAAAAAAAAAGAAAGTGATTAGAAAGGCAGGCAATGAAAATTGATATTTATTACATCTGGAACTGAGTCCCAAACGTCGAGATCCGAAATCTTTAAAATGCGCATCCAAAGGAACTGTTTTGGAACGAATTGTTTGATAAAATAGGCAACCGCCTTTGAATACCCTGCTTTGGTTGTTGGAGGTGTCTTGGGAGCCTGTACGACGAAAGGAGAGCTTTTTATAATTATTCTAAGATTTTTTGTCTGAATTATACCTATTTTTTTTTTATAAGATGGCTTGAGATTTTTATTGTTTACCTGATTGTTATTAGTGAATTTCTTTTTTGGCATGTTAAGCCCTACCTACCTGGGATATTTTGTAATGATCGGGAATGGATATGTGTGTGGATGTGAATATTCTAGGTGATAACTCTGATATATTTAGTTTTGTCAGTGAGGCGCATGGGTGTGTGAGATGGACCACTGTGTCGTAAAAAGGCTGCTTTACCTTCTATTAAAACCGTGTTTGTGTAGATTACAATGTGCAGTGGTCTGACCATTTCCCACTTTTTGTTGAATGTAATTTGGGTAGGTTAATTTGTAAAAAGGAGGATGTCCTTACTTTGACAAATAAGATCATTATGGGGGGAAAGAACGGCAGATCAAATTGGGATATGTCATTGTCAGTGCCACGCTCAGCTTCGGGAAATCGATTTTCCAGAAGAATTTTCACATTGTTGCGAAGGTTACTGTTGCAATGTTGCCCAAGATATGATGTACAGACGCCAGCACATCAACCTACCCGAAACTGTCAGATTTCCCCAATCAATTTTGAACCTTAGTCTTCAGCAATAAAGTTGAAAATTTATTAAAGAAATTTGACAGATTGTAGTAGGTTGATGTGCTGGCGTCTGTACCTATGTCAACTTAGCATCTATCCTGGGTGCGTTCCGAGTTACGAATGTCATCGATAAAATCGATTTGAGCGTGCTTAAACCCGTACCGAATTAGCGTGAGCGCGATAACGATGTCCCGTGAATCGTCATAGATGACGTCATGACATGCGCCATCTTGCGATAACGCCGACCATGCCCTAAAATAATATCACCGTGAGCGCTGTCAAACAAAAATGACAGTTGTTGTCAGTAGATGAGTAGAGTTCAGTTGTGTTTTCTTTTGAGTCGCATCATATTGGCCTGTGCATCCTAATACTAACATTTTCGAAATATTCCTTGTGGCTACAGTCGCCACCTAAGTTCACCTAACGAAAGAAATGAGTTTCCCAGTGAATATAGCCGATGAGCTTAACAGGCGACAAATTTCTGTCATGCTCACTTCAGAGCAATACGAGAGGGCTCAGAGAGGTAAATAAGTGCTGAATTTTAGCCCCCTTGCAGTTCTACCTACCTAATGCTCAAACGATTGTGATGAAAATCTTTTACTCATCACAACTGCTTTTTTTAGATGTCCGTTTGCAAAAGCTACCTTACAGTCTGTATAGAGCATAAAACCACTGTATTGTCTTCTGATCAATCATAAATGTTTACTAAACTAGTACTTACTGTTTACAGACACTGATTATGTACAGCAATTGGTGCATGACTATGATGGAAATATGCATAGCCAAGAATCACTGCTGAATGAACCAACAGAACAAAATGGTAATTATTTTTTAATTGGTTCATCATCATCATCTGCCTAGCCTTTTCCAACTATGTTGGGGTCGGCTTCCAGTCTAACCGGATACAGCTGAATACCAGTATTTTACATGTAGCGACTGCCTATCTGACCTCCTATTTTTAACTGGTTATGTGCAGATATTTATTAGCTGAATATGCCTGTTGTGTTTGCGTAACATAATTATTATCATCTTGACAACAGTTTATGTAGTCACTCTTACTCCAATACTCAGGAGTTTATTTATAAACAATGATTAAAGTTAAGTGGCATTCAAACATCAAAAATGTATGGTTAAACAGTCGCTAATCACTACCTACTTCTTTAAGCAATGTTTATGAATAAAGGGGCTCATCTATAATAAAAGTAAGATATGAATATGAAGATAAAAGTGTTCTAAGGTTTTGTTATATTAGCACGTAAATTCTTTTGATACAAGAACTTACTCTCAGATTCTATCAATTTAAAGTAATAAATGCGTTTTTTTTAGATATAAAATATATAAGAGAGAAGAATATATAAGAGATTTCTTATGAAATAAGCATCACCTTTGTACCTATTTTTCTGTTCTGTTTATTTCTTGTCTGTATATGTGTGTAGATAAATGGTAAAATAAATAAATAAAATATTCCAGGGTCATCATAATTATCTAAGTGCCAAGTTTCATTCAAATCCATCCATTGGTGAATTCAGTAAAAATCCTCACTAACAATATTATAATGTTTATTTTTTTTATTTCAGTAAATCAAGTCGTCTCTATTCATTTGGAACGAGGCATGCATTTTGTGCTACTCGCACTATACAGTGAACATAAAGAACAATTTGACTGCGTCATAAGATGGTCTACGACATGATAGCAAGGAAAATGTGTGATTTTGTGATGGTTCCCTATGCCAGTCGTAAATTTACCTGATTATTAGTATAGTTGTTTTTTTATTAGTTTTTATGATTTGATCAGTACCTGATGTGATTATTTGTAGGTCTACTTGTGATTTTTTTATTAGTTTGTAGGATTTGATCAGTACCTGTTTGCAGTAGTAGATTTGAATATAAATACCTGTTAAAATCTGTGTCTTTTAATTTTACTTTGAGTCTGATTTTACATTATATTTACTAAAATCGATAAGGAGTATATTAGTATTTAAGGCTTTTATTGCTGTTTGATATTTTTCTTATATTAGCATAATTAATAATTAGGAGAAGAATGTGGCCTGGACTGCGAGCGGGGCACCTGACGTTTAGTCTGATTAAACTGTGATTCTAATTGATTGTTAATAAAAATGTTTTATTACTATTAGTGTTGAACGTTATTTACATACCTATCCCAATACAAGGCTCAATGGTAACAAGATCCCTTCTCATATCTTTTAAACACATGAATATTTAAAACTACAAGCTACTTGGCATATAAATCTTAGTCATATCATATATATATAGTCGTTATCAGAGTCGATAGAGGCAACTAAGAAAACAGAAGTGCCAATGCGTTGAACTTCCATCTTCAAAAAAATATCCAAGGCCCAAACAATCTTTGTTGGACAAGGTTTGAGGTTATGTATATGTTTTGGCGTTTAGCGAACACTGTGAGCAGTGTGAGCGCGTTCACGAGCGTTCCGAATTGCTGACAGCTCTCAGCTGTCATTATCGTGATATCTAATTTGGAACGTAAATTATCGATATGAGCGCTGTGAGCGCTGTTGTCGTAATTCGGAATGCGGCCCCTGTCAGATGCTGCCATTCATAGGTTAATATATGTACTGACGCTGCCATTGCTTCTTATGAGCGCAGAGGAGAGGTGGACAAACACGTGGCTGGTTACCACAGGGAAGCCAGTTTGTTATGGGTTCAAGCTGGTAAGCCGAATAGGGGTCAAGTGTATTGTGATATGTGCGAGAGCAGAACAGCATTTAAAAAACAACTAAAGTGGTGCCAGGATAGGCAGGACCAGATAAAAATGGACATTTTGGCCTCACGTCATATTGACAAAGATTTTAAGTTGTTTTGGAAGCAAACTGGGAGAATGAACGTTAGTCCTGGCTTTCCTGCGAACGTGGATGGGTTCAGTGATCACGACGGCGACGTGATCGCTTAGGTACCAACTATTAATACTATGCAGCCACTTGGCTGCGTAGTTCTTATGTAGCGGTGTAGATGTCGCAAGCTACTACAATCTGTCAAATTTATTTAATAGATTTTCAACTTTATCGCTAAAGCATAAAGGTTCAAAGTTGATTGGGAAAATTTGACAGTTTCGGGTAGCTTGATGTGCTGGCGTCTGTAGGTACCTATCCGCCGGCGATTAACGAGAAGCGAGTAGAGCTAGCAACTGAAAACGAGTTGGCGAGCAACGAGCAGCTAGCGTGCGACGTTGACGAGCGTATGCGTAGGTGTGTATCAAGCGTGACTATAGCGTGAGCCTTTTAGCGAGCGAGTCTTCCGCTCGCCAAGCGAGTGTCGCTGACCGAGTACCTAGGTACTCTCTTCGATACATCTCTTGTCGCTGGGACAAACGAGTAATGTTAGTACTTATCACTTTTACTGACACGGAACCTATAATCTTTTACGTTGCTCGAGCGAGAAAATCGTTGATAGGACAGGTGCCTAGATTTAAATTTAAATAGGTACTTATTTAGTTTGGAAATATTAGCCGAGCTCCTGTAAGTATGAGCATAGGGGTTAAACAATAAAACAGCACATTAACATTACACATTTATTTTACAACTAATCTAAACAGCGTTACACTTTGATTGTAGCATTTTTTTTTTTGAGAACATTAATATTTCTACCATTTTAGTAGCGTACGTATACCTACATATTTGGCATTATACAGGTTTATTGGAAAAACACCAACAACCTCTTAAGAGGTCATTGTACTCATCATTATGAACAACTTTTACTTTGGGACCAAATCTGAAATCGCGAAAAAAAAATCAGCTGTTCCCTACATTTTGACGAGTTATACGAACATAAATGTAGGGAACAGCTGAATTTTTTTCGCGATTTCAGCTTTGGTCCCAAAGTAAAAGTTATTCCTACAACAACCCTCCTACGGGACCCCACACACCTTTCTCTATGGAAGGATGTGCATTTTTTTAACCATTGCCTGATATGGTTGTGATTAGGTCGGATGATAGTGGTGCCACGTCTACGAGACTTCTTTCGTGACACGGATTGGGTCTCCCAAAGTGATAATGCGCATAGAAATCTTCGTCACTGTTCGGCAACGGTCGTATTCCCCGAGCGCAAAATGAACAATGCACTTGCAAAATGCAAGTGCATTGTTTAGGGCTCTTACGATTCAATGATTCGGGTGTTTCCGGGAATACGACAATTAGCGAAGATCTGCATGCGCATTATTATTTGGAATACTGTAATTTGATGTTCATGCATCAGCTGCCAATCTGCCATTTTTTGTTATTCTTCCCGCCAATTTTAATTTTCTGCCGCCATTTTGAAACTTACAATATTATTATAGACTAGACAACATTGCCACAAGAAAGAACTCGAACAGAAATATCACAGGATTTTAAAAACAGAATGAACTAACATTGATTATATATTTTAAATTATTTACATAAAACATTGCACATTGCTAGAACACGTAGCTATTATATTTACATTCATTTTGACACCTTATAACGATACGGGCCAGTTTCTCGAACGAAAATTATCGCAAAATTAATGTGACAAATTGTCAAGTAGGTACGCGTAAACTGTTGCAATTGGCTGTTGATAAATCAGACATTCAACTAATCACAGCAATTTACACGTATTTAACCATTTTCGTTCGAGGAACTAGCCCAATAAAGGTCATAGCACACGTATCAAACAGGAAAGGGATCGGCACCGTATCAACAAGAGCCGTTCAGTATTCTTTGTATGAAACTCTCAACTGTAACGCACAGTCGCACACTAATCGGAATCGTAACGTAATCGCCTCGACTCGGGACAAATTCACGAATCGCGGTGCGGTGCGTTACGGCTCGTCGTCCCCGCGCTTACGTCTCTCCGTACCCGAACTTACGTCTCTTCGTCCACCCTTGCCCCTCATCCCTCCGGCCTGCTTGCTGCACCATCAACCAGCGGTAGGCGAGCCGTAAGCGCGGCGTCGCCTAGCCGTAGCCGTCGACATATCGGAGCTTCTGGAGGCCTACCACAAGCTCTTAACGCGATCCATTTTAGGACCTAAACTGAACTGTTCTTCTAATTCGTACCATGACGTCAGTTTAACGATTCAGTTTAGGCCGTGCCATTCTGCTGACAGCGATTGTCCCAAACTGAGTCGCAAGTTTTGGTTTCATTCGTCCATAGAGCAGCTCAAGCGATGCAGTTTAGGAACCTAAACTGAAATGTTTTGTTTTTGAATAGTTTTATTAGATCATGGTAGGCCACCTGATCTGCTTTGGTTACGTGCTTACATTAGGTTGACGCCTGTTTGACGGCGAGGCGAAAGGCGATTCGGTGCCGATACCTTTCCGATTTGATACGTGTACCTACCTTAATAAATCGATTGACTACCTACAGTGCTACTTAAAAAATAATTACAGTTATGGAAATATTTTATCATAATACTTACTGATTTAAATTTTAATTATGGTATATGAACTAGTTACCTATACATATATTTTATTATAAAAAGTTGCTTATTGTCATCACAACATTTTTAAATATTTACTTTTTTTTTTGCACGGATAGCAGCAACACAATATTACAATCTAGGTAATGCTACAATTTAATAGGTTGGTAAATGCTTGAGAATCCAAATACATAATTATTATTATTTACACATTGCATACCTCATTTTGGGTCTCGGCCTATTTACGTTATGAATATCGCGAATGTGAAAGATTGGCATTATTGCAAGAGTAACCGTCTGTAGTTACTGCCCACCGCAAGATGGCGCTATTTACACGAAAACTCGAGATTTTTAATTTTGAATATTAAATTTATCATAAATACCATTATTTATGAAAAATTTAATATTCAAAATTACCTCCATAGGTTCCATGGTCATACAGACGTGAGAATAAGACTATTCAGACTAGGCAAATGAACACTCACAACTTTATTGCACTACAGTTTGTCAATTGTGGCTACTCACCCCTAGATGGCGTCACTGTTACGAAGGTAACTGAAAGTTTTAAAATAAAATAAATAAAATTAATTCTCATTATTGTTGTATTATTTGCTTAGTTATACTTAGGTACTAACAATGTTTATTTAATTTTATTTCGCTATTTCAATTAAATTAGTTGTTTTAAATCAGTTGATGTTGTATTTTATCGAATTTTAAAGAAAAAATACTACTACTTATATAAGTAGGTAAGTACATAGAATATACATTTTCTTATTTATACAGTTTGGCTTATTCAGTCAGATAGGAAACGCTGACTTCATCTAGTTTTTAAATTATGTTTGCCGTGTAAAAGTGTGTGTAGGTAAAACCTACCTACAGAAATAAAATCATTTAACATAGTTGGGAAAATATGGGCAGATTGACTGCGCAGATTAGACGCAACAGCTTTATTTTGTAGACTGTAGATCTTTTTTGGACAGTTGACAGGCCTATCTGAAAGAGTAAAGTAACTATAGAGGGAAAGAGTGACAACTCAGTGGTAAAATTTGCATGTATGGAAAGTGCTGCCACCTTGAGTTTGGTGGGTGACCTAAGGCTCTAATAAATATACACATACCTATAGTTAAGCATACTTACTATAAGTAGCGAATCTTTATTATAATGTTTAGGGTCACAATTAGGGTTTAACAAATAACAGTAACAATTTTAACATAATTAGCTGAGATAAACTCGGGATTTCGGGAAGCGCATCAACGTCGGGAAAGCCGGAGTTGCGGAGTTGACAATGATAATGGCGGATGGCCGGCGGCGACAATGACATTTGTTTGACAATTTGACAAACAAGAAAATGGCTGCCAAGTTTTTTTAACCCACCAAACTGCAGATGTCGCTGTCGTCTATGGAAATTGATGACAGTGCTAAGTGTGCCCCCCCTGGCCTATCTCCTCCCATGCCTACACATATTCTGCAATTTGAAATCATTTTAAAAGAGTAACCATACATGCTATGCTAAGGGTGCCTTCGCATCTGACGTTAGTTCTGCGTAGACGTTCGTCGAACATATACACCGCGTATACACTACGCTACGAAGACAGCCGGTCTATTCCGTAAAAATATTTATATAGGTTTCATGCGTGGCCGCACCATTTTGAAAAAAATCAAAATGGCGGACAGGATGTTATGCCACGGATCTTCAAACCCCTTTGACCGTGAATGGGTAGCATTAGTCATTTGTGGCTTCAAATTTGTTGTAGGTATACCACAGGCAAGATACTTGCATCGTGTAAATAGAGCCTATCGCAGCGTCTATGTGGCGTTGACGCGACTTTAACGCCTAAGCTAGAAATACGCGAAACAACTGTAAAGTTAAGGAGAGTTTATCTTAACAAATTTTTTTACGCCATAATTTTGTTTGTAACTAGTTTTAGTTAGGTTATTTAATTCAGTAGGTAGGTACTTATAAGAAGTTTATTCAATTTATACATCTAAGTACTAAAAATAAATCACTTAACAAATTAAATAGGTACTTAGTTGTGCGTAACTTTTGAAATGTTATGTATATAAAGCGTGCTTTTACTTTATGTATAATTTATTTACTACTAGCTGTTGCCCGCGACTTCGTCTGCGATCCAGGATGAAAAGCAGCCTATGTCCTTCTCCAGGTCATGGTCTATCCATGTTAATTGCATTTAGATCTCGAATAGTGTAAGTAAAAACCAGCATATTTGTTTTTATTTCTACTAATAAAACTGTTCAACACAGGCTATTAAGAAAACTATTACTTACGACTTTTTTCAAGTATTTCAAAAAGTACTTTTTTCTGTAACGTTCTTTCTTTAACAAAAATTAAGAAACTATATTTTTGTTTGTGGGTGAACTTTAGGTAGAGGTACACCTCTGCCTAACCCGGGAAGACAGGTATGATGTTATGTGTAATATAATTATTAACAGGAGTAACGTACATTATTTACTTGCTAATAGGCCGATAAACGACTAACGGATGTATATACAATTATTTATTAAGTTAACGGAAATTACCCTAACGATGTATGATTACCCTACGCAATAATTATTGTTATACCCTAATCTTACTTTTTAATAATTTAACAGTAACGAGGATATCGAAGTAATTATTTAAAAAATATAATTATGTTTCGTAAATTTATATTTACAGATAATAATTTAATGGAAATTACCCTAACGATGTATGATTACCCTACGCAATAATTATTATTATACCTTAACTTATTTCGATTAATTTAACAGTAACGAGGTTGTCGAAGTATTTAATTCAAAAATATATTTTTCCTAAAAATATATTTACAGATAGTAATATATTAATTGAGTATAATTAATTTACACATTTCATTTACAAACTAACCCTTATCTAATGGAAGACCTTTGTGATATTGTTTGTTGTGATTATTCTTGGTTGATTTATAACTAAACAGTCATACCCACACACTCACCTCCATTCGTTCGTTCCCACTTACACACACAAACACATTCAGACATGAAGTTCCAACGCACACACACATCCTTTCTTAAGGTTTGGCCATACTGAGCTGAAACCCGTGCAGGGCCCTAATTCACTATGACCACTCGACGATTCCTTACTTCGAAACCACGTCCATTCCTTAGCTAATACGCCAATTTCGTGTTAATTTTGCGCGGTTTCGTTCATTGTGTCATAGAGAAAACTGGCCCTGGACGCGGACTGGACGCGACCATGCAAATCTATTGTTTTAATGATTGTTTAGGTAGTCACGTGACTATAAGCGCCTGTTTGAACACCTTCATATAAGTTGGTTGACAGGCCTACATTGCCCTCCCATACTTAATAGGTTCACTGTAATTTTAAAACATTGTAGGTAAAAGCCAATTATTTTTAAAACTAGTAACCGTGGAGTTTCTGGTGGGCTCTTCTCCATAGGAAACGACCAATTGGAACCGTGCACCATAGTCTAAAGTACTCTGTGCCGTGCACCTAGCTTCTGACGTTTTATAAGTGCCCATGTAGGTTTTGTGAAATAAAATATTTTGATTTTGACACAATCGACGAGATCGAATTTCGTCCAACATCCCGCGCGAGAGTTGCTTCAGTTTGCCCCGAGTTTGACCCCAGAAGGCCAATTCTCGTAAATTAAAACGTTCAAAATCTAGTCGCGGTCTCATTTCGGCGACAAACAAATGTAAAAAAATTAGGGAAATTAGAGGTATTTTTGACAGATTAAGACTGAGATCAGACTGTGAGTGAACGTTGTTAAAATTACGAGAATTGCCCCTCTGATCATACATATTTCAAATCACACACTATCAACTGGTTTTTGAAAGGGTAATCAAATCAAAACAATTTGCTAACAAGCTGTCAAATGATGTGATTGACTGTTGTCATTTTAGTCAGACAACCACGGCAGTTAACATGAATTTGACAATCTTATCACCTTTTTAGCTTTCCGTACCCAAATGATGGCAATGGGAACTTAAGGATCTTATTACTGGGATATTATTAAGCTTGCACTGTCCTTCCGTTCGTCTGTCTGTCAGCGGGTTGTATCTCATGAACGTCAGCCGAGACCAACGGATTAACGTGCTTTCCGCGGCACGAAGGGGACTCGACTTGTAATGGATGGTCACCCATCCACGAACCGACCGCGGAAAGCGTAGCTAATAATTTTCGATCAACCCGTGTGGCTGTTATTATTTAGCCGCGAGCCCCTCTATATTAATATTGTTACACATTTTCACGTTTATTTTCCAAGAAACATGCATTTTATTTAGCGTTGAATGCACGCATGTAAGTTTTCAGTTATGCTTATCTTGAAGCAAACAATACAAATGTTTCCGTATCAAGATGGCGATAAACTTTTTTTTTATTAAGAAAATAATTTATAGACTTGTGAAACTATAGAAATGTCATCGTTATTTACCCTACTGCAGCAAAATTTAAAATGTGTGTAATTTGTTTTAATTCAGTGGTCGTAACTTACAGAGTCACTTTTTATTAAAAAGTACTAGTAAGCCGCCCCTGCTTCGCACGGTTTTTACGACTTGACAAAACATCGAAATTTCTTTATTATATGTAACTTTTTTTTTTTTCTGTTAGATTCTGCATTTTCATCTCCCTTTCGATACTGAACCGCCATGTAGCAGGGAGTCTTCTTCTTCCCAGGCATTTCGCAGGGATTTTCAAGACTGTGTTTACTGAGAAACTATCATCTTCCTATTACGTGGCCGTACCATCTAAGCCTTTCTTTTAGTTTGTCCGTTATTGGGGCCACTCCAAAAAATCCTCTTACGTGCTCATTGCGTATTCTGTCCAGACGTGTTGCACTGCCCGCCTAGCGCAGCATCTTCATTTCGGCTGTGTTCAATTGCATTCAATTGTCTGGTGGAGTGTACTGCCCGACGATTAGGGTCGGGCCGTTGTATACGTGTGCTGGTTGCACGGTAAATTCTACTTGTGCGATGCAGGATTTTGCGTGACGTCAGTGTGATGTGTAATTAGCATGTGGCGATGTAGATTCAGGGGACTTAATATCGTGTTCAGCGTGTCCTGTTGGCTGCACGCTAAAGGACGCTACTGAAGGTGCCAAGCTTGGAGCCAAATTCTGGGCTGACTCTATATAGATTGCCATGGAAACGCCAAGAAGAACAGCCAACATTAAATTTGACGGAAGATTTACAGATTTAGGTTGCGTTTCCACCTGAGATGAGCGAGGATGCGTAGCGAGAAATGTGTGTAAAACTAACCAATAACAACGCTAACTTAGTTCAAGCTATGAAAATGAAGCGATGTTATTGGTTTGTTTCACACACATCCCTCACTACGCATCCTCGCGCATCTCTGGTGTGGTGACTTGATCAGAATTTCAAAAACCAGGGATCACAATCAAGCATTCATTCATTCGACACCTTCCACATTTTTCTCATTCATATCATGAATTAATTCTTTTATAATGAAACATTCGCACCTTATAAACTATTTTGGATCTTATAACTATGATATTTTGTCGATAAAGTTATATATTTATTTTTATAAATATGTCTATATTACTAATAACTGTACACCTGCCAATCAAGCATAAGCGATATCTTGCGAAAGACTGACAGAAATCTTACATTATAGGTATTAAAGCCTGGGCATATGTAAATAGAAATAGACGAAGATTTTGATATTCCCTAATTAATGGGCTACAAAAGTTGTAGCTGAATTTATTTCTACATAGACTGCTTGTCTATGTAGAAATAAATTCAACATGCTGTAAACTGCTGTAAAAATCTCACCGTGAAAAGTAAGGTGAAGTGAGCTTAACGTGAGCTGTCATTCGACCTGATGCTAGGGATTGACACAATTGACAGCTCACTTCACCTAAGTTATCATGGTGAGATTTTTACAGAATAGAGCGGCTGACCCCATGTTCTGCGCTGCCACTGTCGACACCGTGGAAGTGGCAAAGTTTTGAGCCAACAAGATCTAAAATACAGTAGCGACATGAAGAGGAAGTAAATAAATAAATGTTGACTGTTATTCAGCCCTTACGGTGAGACTGAAAACTGGCCCCGTACCAAAATTGTAAGAGGCTAGGCGGATTACGAATTTTTTTATTATAAATATTTAAATATTATTATCAAGTTTTTGGAAGAAAACTTTGTACAATTTGATATTACAATAATATTTTATGATAGGACAACTTCTGGGTAGTAATTCAGGAACTAATTAACCCATTTCATATAATTGTCCTATTTTAACAAACTTCATATATTATCAATTTAGGTTAGATTGCCCAAATAATCATTTAGCAGGTATAATTATTGCCTTATTCTTCACCCTGGTGCTTTTCTGGCAATTATATTGCTGGACGTAGGTAAATTATTCAAGGCCTTGATATTTCTATCCCAAATTATCAGTTCATCTACTTACACCATAAATGTAATAAATTCCGCGAAGATGAGCCATCACTCTACAACCAGAGACAATTAATACACCACAAACTTGATTGAGCCGTTCTAATGAATCAATTTAGAATATGAGATGTTTGTCTTTGGAATAGATAGAAGTGTCATATTTGGTTTTTATAACACCTTGGCTTTGGTCAAGATTGTACTAGCCTTTTGAATTCGTTATTAGTTATTTTATCATAGTCCGTGCCCACTCAAGTGACGAAGAATTGTCATTTTATGTTAATTTAAAACACCACCACCCTAATTGTGTAACATACTATCAATCTCAATCTGAATCATTTTGAAGCACATTGCTAATACATTGCTTCATACGTTCGAAAAATGTGTCTGCTCAACAACGTCAATAAAGCAATAAATTTTGTTGAACTTTTAAAATGAAAGTCATACTACTGCTAGTGTGTTACACAATTACCAATTAATTAATTATTAAATAAATAATTATAATGAAGTATTAAATAATTAATTAATAATAATTTAATAAAACCTACAGGTGACAGGCGACAGGCGATAATCTGACAAACCGACAATTTTTTAGGTTTCTTTCT
The DNA here is from genome assembly GCA_914767645.1 of Hydraecia micacea. Classification (NCBI taxonomy): domain Eukaryota; kingdom Metazoa; phylum Arthropoda; class Insecta; order Lepidoptera; family Noctuidae; genus Hydraecia; species Hydraecia micacea. Next base: position 9,023,251 of record OU611802.1, on the reverse strand, counting down.
TAATTTTTCTCTATCGCATCTGTCATAAAAAGTAATTTTTGTCATTTTTTGACAGTTAAGTCGCTTTGTCAGTTGTATTAAATAGGGTCCAGGTCTAATCTTGGCACAGAAGTGGCTATAAAAATCGATTAAAACATAAATGCCAATTCTATTACATTGTAATGTCTCGATCAAATCTTAGAGCCATTGTTTAGCTAGTTATTTATTACTCTCCATGTCTACAGCACGGTTATAAAGTAAATTAGCACAATAGTGGTTATAAAAACGTTTAAAGAAATTTTGCTCGGTGTGTGGTCACAACAAAATTGTGTCCTTTTGTGAACTGATTCAAAAGTGTGACTGATTATTGTATTAATTAATACAATTTAAATTGATTTTTAGTGCATAGATATTGGGGATGTTTAATTTGAAGTGGTTTTTGAGAAAGGTAGGTGATTTCATGTTTTTTGGCGGTAATATTGTACTATAATTTTTAAAGGTTCTCCGGTTGACTTTAAATTATTATTACGTAGTTAAACGAAATCTTCAAATGGCTGGTTGATACTTCTCGTGACCCAAGGGCTGGCTTTTACCTTGGCCAGAGACTAAGCATTGGCATAAAACGAGGTAATGTCGCCAGTCTCTTGGGTACATTTCTAGTCGACAGCAATGCGGAGGATTTTTTCGACGCATATTTTAGTTTATTAATAGTTTTAGTTATTATAGTTTGTAAGTTAAATTAGTACAAGAAATTGATATTCGTTATTTTTCGCTTGCCTATATTATTAGGTTGTTTATTCTATTTCATATTTTATTTGCTGTGATTAATTGTTTCTTCAATCTAGCACAATCGTTGAAATTAGGTAGATACTAGGAATTTGAGTGAGAAAGTCGAAAAAACTATGATTTTTTCGAGTAAGTCTACGTTTAGGTCTTTTTAGTTAATTATCATTAAAGGAAAGCACTAAGATGAAGAAGTTTATGAATTGGTTTATTTTAAAAGATTAAGATTAATTTTTTTCTCCAATAAAGTTGATATAATCTATTAGGTATAATTAGTAAGTAGTCATGAGAAATGTGCAAAACATTTGATTATAAGTTAGTCCATGTCATTAATTAACAAAGTTTACTCACAAACTTGAAATGAAACTTATTACTTACCATAATACAGGGTCAAATTGAATTAGCTACCGAAACTCCACAGACGTGATGGATATCGATATTTAAACAAGATAAAAAAATTAAAAATTGATATCATGTCATTTTTTAAAAAACATAATTTTTTAGATATCGATACCCATCACATCTGCGGGGTTTTGGTATCTATATAATTTAATGTAACCCTGTATACCTACATGCATGAACTATTTTCTGTACAGAAATGCTTATTTAAATGTCAAAGTATATTGGCACTGAATTCTTTAGACGACTATAATGCCTATTCGTAAGAGAGCGAAATATCAAAACAGTTTTGTGATTATTTTGTAATACAAAAACGTGGCTGTTCCAAGATTGTATTACTGCAAATTATTGCTTGATCGCGTAATTAATAATGATTATTGAACCCTATTATTTAAGATTAGTATAATAATTCGTTTAGGCTAGTTTTGCTGGCTATTTAAACACACAGTACAGTTGATTTTTTTTTAATCTTATTTACCTACGAAAATAAGAAAAATATATGCAAAATATCGTTTTAATCATGTCATACCATACTATGTTGTTATTCTGCCGTTTGTTTTTACGTCAATTGCCTTTTGAAAACCAGGGCCCTAATTGACTAAGACCACTTAATTATTCCTTACTTCAAAACCACGTCAATTCCTTAGCTAATCACGACATCCACCAATAACGTATTCTCTATGACACAATGAATGAAATCGCGCGAAATGAACGCGAAGTTGGCGTGGTTTGAACTGTCAAAATATTACTCTTGACAACGGGTACGTGATTTGCACGTGGTAAGATTACGCGGGGAATAATAATTATCATACAGAATTGGGGCCCTTTTATTCAAGTACCACAATTTTCCATTCTATTCAGGATGTTTTATTCATTTACTGGTAGCTTTTTGCATCAAAGTGTATAATAAGTACAAATGCAGGGTGTCCCATAAGTCGACGTCAAGCCGGAATCGGGTAATAGGCCAAGTCATAATAGTTATCAGAAAAATATTAAAATTTTGGACTTCCATAACGCATCCCCCTTAAGGTGTCATAGTAAAGTTTAACAGGTTTTAAGGTGAAAACCTATACGGCGAGAACAGTCATTAAGATACGCTATGATTAAAACTCGATTCTGTAAAAACTACACACATTTTTTACGACACTGACTATCACGTAACGCTAAACATTTTTTTTTACTATTTTTAATAACACGAATTATTAAAATTGAAAAATTTAGGGAGTCGAAATCAATAATTGACTGGTAGGTTTAAAATATAAGGTGATAAAATAAAATAAAAACGAAAATAAATGAAAAGTAAACTTTAATAAATGAAAAATGTAAATCACATTAAATTAAATGTTATGTAACATTTAAGTTTTACTCGTAATATTGTCTTGCGCGCAGATTTTTCATTACTTATTTTTATAATTACAATTATTATTTAATGATTAAATACGTCTTAAATTATGTTGGTGCTTAGATTAAAATGAATTTAAGAATTAAAACAATTATAAATGCTTACTATCTAATATTTTAAATTATTTTATTATACGTACTTAATAGCAAGCCATGTACTTTGCACTTAAATGTACGATTAAATCATTTAAAGTGATTAAAAATGTAAGTGGCAATAAGATATAAATGCTTAAATTGTAATAATATGTGCATTTTTATCTGATCTAATATATTCTTTTGAAATGCCTACCTTAGAGTACAAAAAATAAGGAATTATAATGATTATAACTATAAGGGTTAAATCATGTAAATTGCACACCAATATTATTTGTGCGGGCTATTAGTGTGTTATTTATACACACACAAATCTCTAACAACAGAACCAAATAATCAAAGTTACATTCGAAATATTTATTTACGTCATAAAAAATCATCTAAAACTACGTATTTCATTAAAGGGTAAAATCAACAAAAAGGGTAAAAACCGTTAAAAGCTATAAAAATTACACCTATGCCAAATATTCGTAAGGTCTTGTTGTTGCTGTAGTTTTCTAAGCATTTCAAGGGTAAAACATATTAAGGGTAAAATTGGTTAACGTTACTGGAAAGGCGCTCGGTCACAGTTGCAGGCCGCCCCTCCTTGGCCTTGCCTGCACTGTACGTTGCACCATGCTGCCCAGCCTTCGTAGGTGGAGAGGGCCCGAGAGGATTGAAATATCGCAGATGGCTCGGTGGACGTCGTCTCACAGGTGGGGCAGCCTGAAGGGTAAAATTGGTTAAAACGAAAATGTAAACATGTTATCAATGTGTGTGTAACTTAGGCGAAAAACCTACTTGGTAAGGTTAAAATCTGGAAACGAAAATAAAATTGTTTCGATATTTTACCAGAGATTCAAAGATTAAATTATTGTATTTACTTTTTGACACTGGAACGAAACTCTTTTTACTAAAACTTTATTCCATTTAAATATTATTTATTTATTTGTATATACTTCATGGTACACGAGAAAATATATAACAAAAATAAATCATATAAAACTACAAAACATACATGTTGCGTGTAAGTAGTGTGTCTCATTTGTAACAGTTGAGCTCTTACTGTTGCGGATGGAGAAATAGCTAGCTAGAACATGGGTGTTGGACTTACCACTAAGAGAGTATCCATCGTAACAGAATGCTACGCAGACAGCAGTCCAGTCGACAGAGTGGTCAGCAACATGATTGGAGCAGCTACAGAGCGGGGCACCTGCACAAAGAATGAACAAAAGTACATCATCATCATCTGCCTAGCTTTTTCCCAACTATGTTGAGATTGGCTTCCAGTCTAACCGGGTGCAGCTGAATACCATGGTATTACACATGGACTGCCTATTTGACCTCCACAACCAAGTTACTTGGTAAAACGATACCCATTGCTAAGACTTGTTGTCAGACTTTCGGGCTTTTGAAATACCGGTAACGACTGTCAAAGATACACGAATGACAGCCGGGACCAACGGCTTTACGTACTTTCCGAGGCACGGAAGGGTCTTGGTCTTGGTATGTTAAGATGGTCACCCATCCGCGGACCGATCGCGGCAAGCGCAAAGCTGTAATCTACCACGCGGGTTGGTAGTTGTCACATGTCTTCGAAAGTTGTTTCTAGGACATGCCGGTTTCCGCACGATGTTTTCCTTCACCTTGCGGTGGTAGGGCTAACGCCCGCCTGGTTTGCGACCACGCCCGCCGGAGTCCGGCCTTAAACAGCCTGCTGTATTTCGTCGATGCGTGGGAGTTCCAGTGCCTTAGGCATCTTCTGGGCACACTGGTTCCATCATAGACCTCATCCATCGCTTTCTATCAGGCGTGATCGAGGTCAAGAGCGGGCCCATTCAGCAATAAAAATAAAAAATCATCGTTTTGAACAGTGGTGATGCAATTATTTACACAAAGTAAAGCGGACCCACAATGGCCACAACCTTCAACTCGCAAGCCGAGGTCGTTACCAGTGGTAAACCACTGCTCGATTTAACTTAGCTTTCATTAAATAGCATCTAACTACACCGGTCCAGTGGGATTCATGTTATGCGAACAGACAGGCAATAGGGTAGGGATTTCCGCCATTAAACACCCGATTCCATAACTTATCTTTTTTTTGTTAGCCTATACTGTCCCACTGCTGGGCGAAGGCCTCCCCCAAATCCTTCCAAGAACTCCTCCCTGCGCCACCTCGCACCAGCCCTCGCAGTCATCTCACCATCTCTTTCTGGGCCGACCTCGGCGGCGCCGTCCATCTTCAGGCACCCATTGTGTGGAGACTTGCCGAGCGTTAAAGACTTATCCTAAAACTTATTATTTGGGGTGACTTACCGAGCTGGTTCTGACAAAGTGCAGGACACACGTTGTACCTCGGGCGACCGTAGACCTCGTCCGTGTCGTTGGTATTCTTCAGAGCTGACTGCAGGCCCACGGGGATCAGCTGCGAGCATATAGAGGTCCCACAGGCCTCGCCACCGAGTCCTGATAGGAGAAATGATTGGATAAATGCACGGCGGAGCTTTGCATTCTCGTTGTCGAATTATTATGAAACCTAGAGATTTCGAATGCAATCAATTTAAGTGAAAAATTCAAATCAAACGTTTATTTGCTAGAAATACATTGTTTTGGTAAAGGTGAGATCTTATAACATAAGTGTCATTGTTTTAAAACGAATAATTTGTAAACATATTTTGATTTAAACGTGTGTTCATCGGGCAAACTCTGAAGTTTGGTAAAAACAACTTTGAGAGGGAGGCTAGCAGAAGGATTCAGCTGGGCTGGGCAGCGTTTGGGAAGCTTCGTCGAGTCTTCTCGTCGCGTATTCCATAGAGCCTAAAGACTAAGGTCTTCAATCAGTGCGTCCTGCCAGTTATGACTTACGGAGCCGAAACGTGGACACTCACGGTACGGCTGGTCCATAAATTCAAGGTCGCTCAGCGAGCTATGGAACGGGCTATGCTTGGGGTCTCTCTGAGGGATCGAATCCGCAACGAGGTGATCCGGCAGAGAACCAAAGCTGTCGACATAGCTCACAGAATAAGCAAGCTGAAGTGGCAATGGGCCGGCCATATTAGCCGTAGAACCGATGACCGCTGGGGTAGACGTGTTCTTGAGTGGAGACCGCGAATCGGTAAACGTAGCGTGGGACGCCCTCAGGCTAGGTGGAGCGACGATCTTCGCAGGCTGGCTGGTAGCAGCTGGATGAGAGTTGCCGAAAATCGAGTTGAATGGCGTGCAATAGGAGAGGCCTATGTCCAGCAGTGGACTGCTATAGGCTGATGATGATGATGATGTGTGTTCATCGAGTTTCTTCCCCGTTTTTCTCCATAGGAACCTACATGCGTCTTTTATTGACCTGGCGGCTGAGAGTATGTCATGCTCACTCAAATGTCTCACCGATGGGTGTGTGTGTGTTGGATCCATAGTATACACTAAATCTATGGTTGGATCATACGGTTCCTTTTAAATGGTTGAGCTGAATGGTGCTGATCCATACGTCATGTTCGTGAACGGGCTGTCAGTAGGGACTAGTCATCACTTAGTTACTGTTGGCTCAATTTTTTTTTTTAATATATATTTTTTTAATTGTTAGTCTATCCATTGAGTATTCTAGGTACAGTCAAGAAAAGAGATAAGTATGCAGGATCGTCGGATATAGTTGAAGTTTAGTAAGAAACCAATGGATGTTCTCGAATAAAATTTAATTTTATTAATAGAAAACAAACAACTCATTTATCAATTTAAATTTCGGTCGACAACATCCATCGGTTTCTTACTAAACTTCAACTATATCCGACGATCCTGCGTACTTATCTCTTTTGTTGACTGTACATCGTCCACACATATAGGTTTTTTTTAACCACTGCACAAACTGAATCGTAATTTTTTTTTATTCCTATTTAAACATAATCTGCTGTTTCATAGCATGGTGCAATACCTATTCGGTCAAAATCTCATAATTTTTTTTTTAATAACCGACTAATCATTTCTACGCTAGGGAACCTAAGGGCCGGCCGCTTGTTTACATCTTTGGAAAATTTAACACGGCCGGACCTTAGAATCATATAATGCTGAATTCATGGTTACATTTTGCGCACTGGTAAAAAATGGTTCCCGTATAATTAATGTATAAAATACTAGCTGCGCCCCGCGGTTTCACTCGCATAAGTTTTGATCCCGTGGGAGTACCGGGATAAAAACTATCCTATGTCCTTTCCCAGGACTCAAACTATCTCTATACAAAATTTCATCTAAATCGGTTCAGTGGTTTAGGCGTGAAAAGGTAACCTACAGACAGACAGACAGACAAACATATCGACAGAGTTACTTTCGTATTTATAATATTGTTAGCGGAGAATCCCGACGTTGTAGGCGTGGCTGCTGAATGACGTCACGAGGCGCAAGAGAGGGGCAGACGGACAGCTGCAGCGGCGAGCTCAGTTCCTCGGTCATTTCATTTTGGGCGCTTGGAGAGTTAGGACGGGTTTTAGCTAGGCGTATTAGGTTACTTGTATTTAATTAAGGTCTATTTTGTTAATTGTTTGTTTGAAAGAATTATAAGCTTTATTTTGTTGCCGTTATCTTTTTTTAAATAAAACCTGGTCACTCTGCTTATATCAGAAGTGGGATAGCTCTCATAGCTATCTACACCGAGATTTGGCATTCTGACGAGCTTTTGCATTTTAGTTAACTCTATAAAGTAGTGACCTCCACGGGTGGTTCTGCAGTTCGAATATTGTACTAGCATAATGCCCAAACGGAGTAAAAGTAAAACCAGTAGACGCAGTAAGACACGGGACTGTACACCAGATTTAGATTTGCAGCAAACTCTTCAAGTTATGTTGACCCGTATTAATTCATTAGAGCAAAATGTGGGTGGCAATCAAAGTAGTAACGGTATCGAGCGCGGGGCATCGTGCGACGGCGGTGGCGCTGGCGCCGCGCTGTCGTCAAGCGCCGGCGCTCGACCGCCGACACCCGCTATAGCGGCGCTTACGCCGTCGCTGCTCGGTGTCTCGACTACCGACCTGTCGGTTCCTGTACCTGGAAGCTCGCCTGATTCTAACGACACAATGGGTAAAATGACCGACCGGATTGTAAGTGCAATTGGTAAACTGAGTACGGTAAGATCAAACCATTTTTATATCTCTAATTTTGACCCTGCTATTAATGATATTGATGTTTGGTGTAACGAAGTCGATCATGTGTGTAGTTTAAATTGTTGGGATGATCGAGAATGCTTAGCTAGGATAGGAAATTGTTTAAAAGGAGACGCGAAACAGTGGCTAAATGAGTGGGTCACGAATGATCGTAGTTGGTCAAATTTTAAACGAGAGTTTAAGCCGTTGTGTCCGCGTAAGGTAGACGTAGCAAACATTTTATTTCAAGTCATGAGTACCAACTCTGACCATTACACTACGTATGCAGACTATGCACGACGATCCCTATTACGTCTTCGAATAGTAGGCGGATTAAGTGACGAACTTATGAGTGCTATAGTTATACGTGGTATAGCCGACCCGCAAATACGTGCCGTCGCGACCAATGCTAAACTGAAACCAGAAGATTTAGTCGGCTTTCTCTCGATTTATGTTAAACCCGATACATCGGCTTCTAATCGTAAATTACCTAATCAACGTTCAAGTAATACCGACGCTAAGTCTCATAATGGTGACCGTCGCAAACGTGATCATGGTGACACAAGGTCAAAGTGCTTTTCTTGTGGTAGCTTCGGTCACAAACAATATTCTTGTACCAAACGTATAAAAACGGAGGAACAAGCTCGTACAAAGTCTTCGCAATCTACCCCCAGTACCAATAATAACAGTTCAACTCCAAATAATGTTTCCAACAAATCATGTTCCTTTTGCAAAAAACCGGGTCATAGTGTAGAGGAGTGTTTTACAAAGCAACGTTCAGAGTCACGAGGGAAGTCAAACGTTAATTTTTGTCGTAATACAGAGGGTGACTATAAGAAAAATGATATAGCTACAGCTGTGATTCAAGGTATACCTGTGGACATATTAATAGATAGTGGCTCGGTAGTATCCCTTATTTCAGATAGCCTTATCAAGCATTTTCAATGCAAACAAATACCGTCATTTCGCATGTTTTGTGGGTTAGGCGAACAAAAAATACAATCGAGTCATTACACTGTGTTGACCGTCGAGTTCCTCAAATTAACATTAGAAATTGAATTTTATGTAATACCCGATAAATATATGAGTATTCCTGTGATTATTGGTACCGATGTCCTTAACAGAGACGGAATTACGTATATAAGATCGAAAGGCCAGCAGCGTCTTATGCGAATAGACCGAGTATTACCCATAAAATCGAACATGCACCCTCTTATTCAAACACCATTGTTAGGTATTGATAAGGATCACTTATTGGCAATTATCGCGGACTTTTCAGAATTCCTTATTACTGGTACAGCTACAACCACTGTAAATACCGGTTCTATGCATATTAAGCTTAATAGTAGCGTACCTATAGTTTACAGACCGTATAAACTTTCTCATGAAGAAAAATTGCGTGTGCGCGATGTTATTCGCGAACTACTTGACAAAAATATTATAAGGGAGTCTGAATCTGAATATTCCAGTCCGATATTGCTAGTAAAGAAAAAGGATGGCAGCGATAGAATGTGCGTGGACTACCGCGCACTAAATGCGATAACTGTAAAGGATCGTTATCCATTGCCTCTGATCGATGATTATGTAGACCGCTTAGGGAAAAGTAAATACTTTACCAGTATTGATATGGCTACGGGCTTTCACCAAATTAAGATGGATAGCGACTCTATACCGTTAACTGGCTTTGTTACTCCTGAAGGCCACTTCGAATATTTAAAGATGCCGTATGGTTTGGCCAACGCGCCAGTGGTTTATCAACGTATTATAAGCCATACTCTGCGTACGTTTATTGAATCGGGCAAGGTTTTAGTGTACGTCGATGACGTGTTATTGCCCTCATTGACAGTAGATGAAGGGTTACAAAATTTACGAGAAGTCTTACAGACGCTAACTCGTGCAGGGTTCTCTATAAACCTGAAAAAGTGTATTTTTCTTGCTGAGGAGATTGAATATCTAGGTAGATTAATTAGTAACGGTCAGGTTAGACCGAGCTGTCATAAGGTTCAGTCATTGACCAATGCCCCAATCCCAGGTAATGTAAAGCAAGTGAGGCAATTCTTAGGGTTGGCTGGATATTTTAGACGATATGTACCTAATTATTCAGTCAGGACTGCTTGCATTGCACATCTCCTTCGCAAAGGCGTCACATTTGATTGGAATGAGGAACGCGAGTGCGTTCGTCAAGATATAATAAAGTGCTTAACAAGTGAGCCTGCTCTAGCAATATTTGATCCGTCTTTCCCGACGGAGGTTCACACAGACGCCTCTGCAGTGGGATATGGTGCAGTGCTATTACAGACCGATATTAATAAACGCAAAAGACCTGTCGCGTATTTTAGTAAGGTAACCCAGGGGGCAGAGCCACGTTACCACTCTTATGAGTTGGAAACGTTGGCAGTGGTAAAAGCACTACAACATTTTCGGCACTACCTTGTTGGTATAAAATTCAAAGTGGTAACTGATTGTAACGCTTTAAAACTTACACAAAGAAAACGAGATCTGTTGCCGAGAGTTGCTAGGTGGTGGATGTATTTACAGGATTACGACTTTGAGTTAGAATATCGTAAAGGCATAAATTTATCTCATGTCGACTATCTGAGTCGCAATCCAGTAAATGTGTGCGAAATACAGAAACCACATAACTGGGCCCATTTGGCACAGTTTGCGGATGAAGAAACACATTCTCTGTTGCAAAAGTTAGATGAGGGTGAACTCGATTCTAATCGTTATATCAAGCGAAACGATGTCCTTTACTACAAATATGTAAAAACTGGTGAAGAACCACGTTATTTGTGTTATATACCGAAAGGACATCGCCTCAGCCTTTTAAGAATTTTTCATGACGAACACCATCACATTGGCACAGATAAAACAATCGATCTAATTTTGAATCATTTCTGGTTTCCTGGCCTTGCTAAATTTGTTAAAAAATATGTGCAACATTGTATTGTCTGCTTGACTCATAAAAAAGTTCCAAGACAACCATTGCAGCCCATAGAATCATGGAGTAAGCCCAATATGCCGTTTGAATGCATACATAGTGATGCTCTGGGGCCACTCCCTGTTTCTAATGGATTTAAATTTGTTGTAATTATTGTTGATGCTTTTACGAAGTTCTGCCTATTGTATCCAATACGTAAACAAGATGCAAGTGAACTTAAACGCGTTTTTGAATCGGCAATATCAATTTTTGGCATGCCCAAATTGATTGTCGCTGACCGTGGGCGAATGTACGAGAGTACAGCGTTTGCAACTTGGGTACGTGAATTGGGGGGCGAATTATATTTAATAACCCCTGAAATGCACCAAAGTAATGGTCAGGCTGAGCGATATTGCAGAACTGTTCTAAACATGATAAGGGTTGAAGTTAACTTCAGAAATGAAAAGTGGTCAGATGTATTAGGCAAATTACAGCTCACTTTGAACATTACAAAGCATAAATCTACTCAATATTCACCTATGAATTTATTATCCGGCAGCCAAGCTACGACACCCGTCCTACGCTCTATTGTGCGCGATGTGGCCCTAGAAGGGACGAGTCCCAACCGGGAGTCCCTGCGTGAGCTGGCCAGACAACGCGCCTCCGAACTTCTGGACGAGAACAGAGTTCGACAAGACGCCCGCGTTAATGAAAAACGAAAGCCGCCACGCAGTTTCACTGTTCATGACGTCGTTTTTGTGCACAAGGGCAGCCAGTCCAAGGGCAAGTTAGACGCATGTATGCGTGGCCCATACCAAATTATTAAAGTATTGCCTCATGGACGTTATGAACTGAAACTTATAGCGGATTCGTATGGTAAAACTACACAAGCAGCCGCAGAGTACATAACTTTGTGGCGTGGAGAATGGACGCCTGATGTGTGCAGTGCATTTTTTGATAGTAAGTAGTGTTGCCTATTTATTTCTTGTCTGGGACATGTCGACCTCTGTTTCATGCATGAAATAATTTTGGTAATTGAGTTGAGACATGCTGAGGCCTCTGTCATGTGAGTTTCAAAATGGCTTTGGCATCCTGAGGGCTCTGCTTTAATGATGACGAGTTGAGATCCTCATCTAATTGAGGATTTGTCTTGTTGACGCTTAGTATTTGGACATCCCGAGGGCTCTGTCTTAATGTTCATAGTAATCAGTACTTGGACTTGATGTGAGTTAGTAACATCCCGTGGGCTCTGTTTCTGATAAATGGCTAATGATTACGATATGGCTCTTCTATCCGAGAGCATTGTGGAGTATTACTGTACTGAAGCACGCTGAGGCCTCTGTTTCCTTCAGTTATACGACTGAAAATGAACGTAGAACTAATGCAAACAATACACACTGTTTCAGGCACTGATGAAAATGGTCGTGAAGATGTTACTTCAGGACCACCAGGCTCCAGTGGGGCTACTCCACCAGCAAATCAAGCGAGCGAGGACGCGCCGCCGTCAGGAGAGGCCGTGTTAGCGGAGAATCCCGACGTTGTAGGCGTGGCTGCTGAATGACGTCACGAGGCGCAAGAGAGGGGCAGACGGACAGCTGCAGCGGCGAGCTCAGTTCCTCGGTCATTTCATTTTGGGCGCTTGGAGAGTTAGGACGGGTTTTAGCTAGGCGTATTAGGTTACTTGTATTTAATTAAGGTCTATTTTGTTAATTGTTTGTTTGAAAGAATTATAAGCTTTATTTTGTTGCCGTTATCTTTTTTTAAATAAAACCTGGTCACTCTGCTAATAATATTATAATTATATATATAGTTATAGTATTATATAGTATGGATTGAAACATTTCTAAGGACTTGTTCTAAGGAGGTTCTAGCCTATTCTTCTCCATACGAAACTACCGTTTGGAAGGGGCGCCTAGAATTTTCTTATTTTCTTGTGTAGTGTTTTTAATGGCTTAAGTACTTCAAATAAATGTTTGACTTCAACTTTCGTTACTCATCGAGGTTTAAAATTCTCCTTTCCTCAAAATTATTTGAGAACTAATATTATAAAGAGAAAAGTTTTGATTTTTATGTTTGTTCTACGCTTTCACGCTAAAACGGCTGAACGGATTTTAATGAAATTTGGCAAATGGGTAGACCATGACCTGGATGAGGTCATAGGATACTTTTTATTCCGATATTCCCACGAGATCGAGACTTATGCGGGTGAAACCGCGGGGCGCAGCTAGTTATTAATACAATTTAAGAGGCGTATTACAAAAAAACGCGAAATTTGAAGTTTTCGACGTTGAAATTGTATGTTTTACGTTCGTTGTATGAAATAACAATTACTTGGTAAAAATAGTTCGTTTTCTCTACTACAATAACCTCAGAACCGATTTTAGATAAGTTATTTAATTATTTAGTAATAAGCTTTCTCCCGATGAATGTTTAGGCAAAAACTCACGGAGACATGATTTCGGAGCTCTAATTTGGAGATTCTACTGAATATCTACCATCAAAAAAAATATAATTAGCTTTCAAATATCCTATACTTCAATAATAATAGAATATATTTTCGTTATATGCCTTTTATGTAAAGAAAAAATAATCTACGTAATTCAATTATCGACCGAAAAGGCTTCGAAACAAGCCCCGATATTTCTAAAGTCCTACATTATTTAGGCGTAAAATTTATACCAAAATAATCATCAACATTTGCTTAGAATATAGTATTATTTTTATTTTTTAAATCGCTACCATTATTTTTTAATTAAATAAATAAAAATACTATATATTTCACTGCGCCGGCCAGCTGCGATTAGTATCGCGCGAGCGCTTGTCGAGGTTGGACCTATGTCAGTTTATTTCCCGCGCGCCTTCTTTCCGATACTACCGTCGTGTGCGCCGATTGTCGCATCTAGACGCTGCCGCATTGCTTTTGTGTGCGTGTGAACTACGGCCGCAGTTTTTGATCTTTGTAAGTATTTATTTTCGAACGGTATATTTAAATTAGTATAAAGTTCACACTTTATTAGTATACCAGATAGTCAACTTATTAAAGTTATTTTGATTGCAGCTGATTTGAGTTTTCTTACCAATCGAAATGGGGAAAAATAAATACAAATATAATTGCGTTGCAAAACACAATAAAAAAAAGGAAATAAAAATAAATAAAAGAGGGTAAACGGAGCCGGTCGAAACCCAGCAAGGTTTTGAAAAGGCAGGATCCAGAGAAGGACACGTGTGACAAGGATGGTTTCATCAAAGTGGAGAAGAAGAAGAAGAAGCATCCTTGTCGGAACCAGTGCGGCACCGCGCTGGCAGGACCCAACATGCTGCTGCGTCCAGCAATCCCGACGACGCAGCTGTACGTGTCCAGACTGCACCACTTCACGAAGGTTGAGGAGATCGTGGAGTACATGCGTGTGGAGACCAACTGGACTTGGTTGCAACCATACTACTATATACAATTTATACAACTATGCTATCAACCGTAGATATTATAATCAATTACTGCATAACAATTAAAATATTTGTGAACATATTTCAACAGTAAAATTCATAAATAATGAAAAATATAACAAAATAATTCATAATAAAATTGAAATAACACGTAAAAAATTTTCCGCCCACTAAACTCCATCCTAAAAAACCTTCAGTTACGGAAGATCAAGATCGTTTAGTCGCCATATTCACAGTATCATAGTCATAGTGCGAGCGAGAAGCATGAAAGAAAGTATCGCTCGCGTAGTTTGCCGCGCTCGGTGCGTAAAATACCTAAATTTGCGAAACGCCGAAATGTGAGAGGGCTCTTAATATCCTACAACAGAAACTTGTCTAAAGATGTCCTACAATCTGCATATGTATTGCAGTGGCGAAGGTACCATACAACTCGATTCTCACCGGCTTCCCTTCGAAAATTCAGAACATAACCACTCTATAGTCAATTCATTATTGAAATTTTCTTTTGGAATTTTTTTTTTGCTCCGGCCTACCTCTGTCATAAATTCACCCTTCGCCACTGATGTATAGGCACTCGTTATCATTCTGAACGTGCTTTGATTTATGTTCTGCGCATGAGTGGTGATACACAAATCATTGTCACGCCAGCTGCAGTGATGCATTGGTGCACAAAGCTTGTTTGTTCTGCTATTTATTTATTAAGCAAGTAACTGCCCTGCTGGTCTCGTGGTCGCAAGCGGGCCTTCTGAGCGTGGGGCACTGGGTTTGATTCTCGGGTCGGGCAAAGTGTTATAGGGTTTTTCCATTGGGAATTTCTTAGTAACAGCCCGGAGTTTGGAAGTTAGCACGTTAAGCCGTTGGTCCTGCGCCTGATCTCTCTCCGGTTGTGTCGGATTGCCGTCCCATCGGACTATGAGAGTGAGGGGAGAGAATGCACCTGTGTCTGCGTACACACTTGTGCACTATAATATCTCCTACGCCGATGGCTAGTCTCCGCTGAGATTGGTCGCCATGGCCGAAATTCGGTCTGGAGGACTTTTATTTATTTACTAGCTTCGCCCCGCGGTTTCACCCGCATAAGTGTCAATCCCGTGGGAATATCGGGATTAAAAGTAGCCTATATGTTAATCCAGGGTGTCAGCTACCTCCATACAACATTTTATCAATGTTGGTCCAGCCGTTTGAGCGTGAAGAAGTAACAAACATATAAACACACACACACACACACACACAAACTTCCGGCTTTCCCGTGGGAATACCGGGATAAAAAGAATCCTATGTGTTAATAATAATAAGAATTTTCTAGGGTAGGCATTGCCCAGTCTTGCCCCCCCCCCTCTAGCTACGCCCATATTAGTCATAGTTCTAACCGTTTATTTTATCGTGTCGAAATGCTCGTTCATTCTGATAGTTCTAACCTAATCTAACCCATATGGACGGGGAGTTTCTTGCCCGTTCTTCTCCATAGAGATCTACTTTTTGGAATGGGCAACTAGCTTCAAGTTTCTGTTTAACTGACCGACTAATTGACAATTCAAAAGTGCCTGTAAATGGTCTAGGTAGTTGATATAAATGCTTTGAGGTTGATGAGGGGTACCCTAACTTGGTTACTGCAAGTTAAAAGGGGGCAAATTTTAATTTTACAGACCCATAAGTAAACATGATAGCTTGTAAATAGGTTAGATATTATTTTTTATTGCGTTTAGTTTCGTTTTTTGCTGTTTGCCCCCTAAAACTAACCCTATTTGTCGAAATCAAACTTTTAATACAATTTATTTAAAATTTTTTCCATGCCCAAACTTTTAACAAAATCAAAATTTTAAAGTCATTTAGGCTGAGAATCAGCACTTTTGTCAAAATTACATAAACTCATACTCAAAGAATTTATTTCAATTAAACCAATTACAGGCACTTTTGAATTGTCAAGGGGTCGGTCAGTCAGAAAGATGAAGCTAGTTGCCCATTCCAAAGCGTAGGTACCTATGGAGAAGAACGAGCAAGAAACTCCATGGACACTTTTAAATCAAAATAATATGGTTACAAAGTCTTGGTTACATCATTCATAAGACAGTCCCCCGGAACGCCCGCCCTTCACCACTTCCTAGTGCTTTAAGATGGGAAGAAGTGGCGCAACAAACTCCCCAGCCTGATATTTTATGTGAATACACTAACTGCGGTCGATGACCCATAAAAAAATTAACCAAATTATTTATTTTTTTGTTTCATCAAATTTCGATTAATAACATTATAATAACAATAATATTATATCTAAATTGCTAATTACAAGCCTCCACAAATTAATACAAAAATTATTATTCCTTCACAGTCTTATGTTACCTACATGTTATCACTTATCTTATATACCTACCCATCACGTATGAGAAGTTTCGCTAGCTAATTGACCCTGTATGATGAAATGAAATGGCTTTATTACGGCAAATTGGCCTAGTGTGTCATTTTGATAGACAGCCGCTTTTTTATTGTTTTTTTTTTAAGTTTTTTTTTCTTCCACGTTTTAGCGATAGGTAGTTATACTAGATACTTATTATGTTTAACAGCAATAAACGCAAGATTTGACAAATAAGACACGCCCATTGCCATAGATTTTCTATGCCCATTGCCAACACAAAATAGTGTGAAATGAAAAGATGTTTTCAGTTTTGTGTTGCATATATTTTATCTTGTCGTTTGATCTGCTAGTTTTACATGGAAAAGGTGTTTTTTTTCTTAAAAAATATCAGTGTCTTCTTGTAAAAGTTGAATTATAATTTATTCTGAGATATTTTTTCTTAAATATTAGTGGTCCGTGGTCAGTTTTGTGTCTTGTGCAACTGTATTCTACGGTAGCAAAGAGTTTGTAAGTTAAGTATCCTACTTATACTAAAAAAACTTTTATTTTTCGGATTTTCACAAAATAACAAAAAAAAAATACTTTGGAAGAAAAAAAAAATAAACCTATGCTCCCATACGTCTCAAAAATATATTTAAATCACTGTTTCTGAAGAAGGAACTAAGTTATAAATAAACATTACTTAATTCATTTAAATAACAAAAATAAACAACTGTTGTTACTTACCCAACACAGCTCTTCATTTCAACACAAAAAAAAAAACACAAAACACTCACGAAACGTCACATTGAACATGTAAACCAAAATGGCCGCGTAAACAAACTGCCTTTTTACGAGGCAAAGAACAAAAGCTATACAGTCAAGTAAAAACCTGCGTGACACAAGTCTGTACACAAGTTGCTTCTGGCAGACACTGACGGGACCCACGTCGTGGAATCCTTCCTGAACTGAGTCAGATATATCCTATTCAGTTCCCCCTTATCATATTTCAATTGCAAAACCACTTCGGGAACATCTACTCGTCTCGTTTCTGCGTCATTTTCTTGCGATTCTATTGGCTCGGTTTCGGGGCTGGTTACGTCTGATTGGCCGGGGGCGGTATGCGCTACCCCTGTTAGGGCCACGCCCAGAATTAGGGTGAATAATTTCATCTTTCCCATCTGAAATCAAAGGTTTTTTTTGTTAAGTTTTCTGTTGGGATTGAAGGTTTGGTTGAGTAACGATGAAGCTATTCTTCTCAAGTTTTTCAATTTCGAAGTTGTTTTTTATGAGACCTACATTTTTAATGGAAATATCTAGATAAAGCTTTTCATTTTCTTCAATTATGTCGTATTTGAGGAGCCGTATTAATGATTCTTAATAAGGAGTCAAGAAGGCCAATTCTCGTAATTTAAAACGTTGAAAATCTAGTCGCAGTCTGCGGGGCAATTGCGTAACACATTATCAATCGGAATCGGTTTCATTTTGACAGTTCAACAACATTCATCGCGTTATTTACGTGTTGAGCAGACAAATTTTTCGAACTTATGAAGCAATGGAATAGCAATTTGCTTCAAAATTGTTCAGATTCCGATTGATAGTGTGTTACGCGATTAGGGTGCTGATCTCGGCGACAAACAAATGTCAAAAATGTAAGGAAATTAGAGGTATTTTTGACAGATTGAGACTGAGATTAGAGGGGCAATTCTCGTAATTTTAACAACGTTCTCAGTCTCAATCTGTCAAAAATACCTCTAATTTCTCTACATTTTGACAAACCTTGCCCCACCAGTGGGGCAGCTGGTGGGGCAAAGTGGAATAATCCAAGTTTTTGACATTAGTTTGTCGCCGAGATGAGACTGCGACTGGATTTGGAACGTTTTAAATTACGAGAATTGACCTTCTGACTGTAAATGTTCTCATTACGAGAATTGCCCCTCTGTTTTTATGTAGATAGAGAAAATAGATAGAAAATGTAGGGGTAGGGAAGCCAGAACGGACGAACCCAGACAGGCGCTTTACTTTGTGTAAATAATTTCATCACCACTGCTCTCAAAGCGGTGAAGGAAACCATCGTGAGGAAAGCGGCATGTCCTAGATCCAAAAATTCGAAGACATGTGACATCTACCAACCCGCACCGTGCCCGCGTGGTGGATTACGGCCCACTGTCTCTTATAGAGAGGAGGCCTGAGTCGCAGCAGTGGGAACATTATAGGCTGCTTATGTTGTTCCTCTCGAAATTATCAAGGAGGTCTGTCATACCTTCCTCTCCCCTAACTACGTCATTTGCCAAGCCTTTTCCAACAATATTGGGTTCGGATTCTATATATATATATATTGGGATGCATGAAGTAGCCTCCTCGTGTAGCGCAGTTTGTTCCGCCAGTTACTCAACTGAACCGAGCGCTCGGCACATTCTGGACAGTCACACCCAACACCTTATCTGACTGGCCAATTCTTCCCTTTGCGGTGGTAGGGCTAACGCCCGCCTGGTTTGCGACCACCCTGCCACCGGAGTCCGGCGTCAAGCAGCCTGCTGTGTTTCGTCGATGCGTGGGAGTATCAGTGCCTGGGGCATCTTCTGGGCACGCTCGTTCCATCATAGACCCCATCCATCGCTTTCCATCAGGCGTGATCGAGGTCAAGAGCGTGCCCATTCAGCAATAATAATAATAAAAAAAACTTGTAGCTCAATTCAGAGCATGAGGAGCAGTTTTAGTATAACAGGTGGCCCGTAGTGCTTTGTTCCCAGGCCTCAATTCCCGATTTATTATTAACGGTACATGGTAACGCTTTTAAGGACATCGAGGTTATATACCAATTTGTAACAGCCGCAGGATTGATAAATCTGGACTAGAATCTAGGAGATGAATCTATACTAATAATAAAGCTGAAGAGGTTGCTTGTTTGTTTGCGCGCTAATCTCGGGAACTACCAGTCTGATATTATGGTGACTGGAGATTTTGATGGTCCGTTTTGCAAAGTGGAGTGGCGTGATTTTAAATAGCCTTCCTAAATAATTGGGCTGTCAAATGCAAAAAAAAGTTTCAAATCAGACACGTCTGATATGATATTTTTGCCTTTGATAGCCCAGTTCTTGAGGAAGGCTATAGGCAAAATCATGCTAGAACTCTTAGGAGCCGGGCAAAAAGAAAAAAGTATGAAAGAACGCTAAGCGAAAGTAAAGCGTTTATTTCAAATAAACCAATTACCTACAGTGGTTACAAAATATTGGTTACATCAATCATGTTAAAATTATACGATGACGTGAGACTCGAACGATGCAGAATGTTAAAAGCATCCGTACGAAAGTTTACATAGTGACCATTGACCCAATTTCACTATTTCTGATTGTCATTATGTTGACTGGAGATTTTGATGGTCCGTTTTGCAAATTGGAGTGGCGTGATTTTTAATAGCCTTCCCAAAGAATTGGGCTATAAAATACAAAAAAAAAATCAAATCAGACGTCTGATTTGATTTTTTTTTTGCATGTTTGTTCAGCATTATTATTCGTATAAAGAAG
The DNA here is from genome assembly GCA_914767645.1 of Hydraecia micacea. Taxonomy (NCBI): domain Eukaryota; kingdom Metazoa; phylum Arthropoda; class Insecta; order Lepidoptera; family Noctuidae; genus Hydraecia; species Hydraecia micacea. The sequence continues at coordinate 9,003,274 of OU611802.1, read as the reverse complement.
AAATCTGTATATACAGTATGTTAACTAACAGAGGGCGTTCCCGTTAACCCGCAATAGTATAGCATCCATACATGCTAAAAAAAATATTACCATTCGAAAATAAAATGTTTTTATATTTTTTTATATTAAAATATTCACTAAAAATGTTAAATTGATACTCGCCGTCGTGGGTGTACTATTACATCTGTCTACCTACCTTCGGGACCAACAAGCGCGATGTTACATTAAACTAAACACTGCAGGTGGCCTACCATGATCTAATTGAAAACGATTCAAAAACAAGACATTTCAGTTTAGGATCCTAAACTGCATCGCTTGAGCTGCTCTATGGACGTCATGGTACCAAACAAGTATGAACGAAACAAAAACTTGCGACTCAGTTTGGGACAATCGCTGTCAGCAGATGGCACGGCCTAAACTGAATCGTTAAACTGACGTGATGGTACGAATTAGAAGAACAGTTTAGATAAGGTCCTAAAATGGATCGCGTTAAGAGCTTGTGGTAGGCCTCCAGAACCTATACTTGTTCAAAGTAGACATACCCTTACCCCCTTCATCAAACACAACCTTAATTATACCTTCAAACTCTGCACTAAGTGAAAATCTATACCACCTCACAAAGCCTTCGTTAGAAAGAGACATACATATGCCAAAACCTTTGATAGAAAGAGACGGGTATGTTTAGAGGGAGACAGGGCATCCGGTATTGATCCGGTAGGTTGAAATGATTATGTAACTGTGTTATGTGTATACTATGTGCTTGTGTTTGTTTTTATGTATTGTCTGTGTATTTGTGTGTATTGGTGAAGGAATGTAGTGCTTATATGCAATGAACTTTGCGTGTTGTTAGGTAGGTAGGCAGATCCAGTTACCTCAGGCATTTTTATTTGCTTTGATGAAATTGTTGTGGTTATAAAACCTGTCAGGTATCTACTATTGTGACTGACTGACTGTGGTTTTTTAAACAATTTATAAAATTGGTGTAAAAATGTTACGTTACGCTTGAGGTTTGGTTTCATAAAAAAGCGGACCGTCATGAAATTCTGTAATTTTCATCAGTATTTGACATTACTGTGTCAAAAAACGCTCTGGACTTGTATGGCCGTTATAGTGTGATCGTTCACCGCTTTCTTAAGAAACCCTAACTTTACCAGGTTAAGCTACGCTTGCCGCGGTTGGTCCGTGGATGGATAACCATATTCACATACCCTTCCGTGCCTCGGAAAGAATGTTAAGCCGTTGGTCCCGGCTGTCATTCGTGAATCTTTGAAAGTCGTTACTGGTCGTCAGAAGCCCGAAAGTTTGTCAGTTACTGGGTAATACGTTACCCCTTGGTAAGACTGGTTGTCAGACTTTCGGGCTTCTGAGGACCCGTAACGATTGTCAAAGAACCAAGAATGACAGCCGGGACCAACAGCTTATTTTTATTTTATTTTTATTTTATTTATTAGGGACAAAAAACAGTTATACATTACAGCATTTACAACAAGTAGTTATATAACAGTCGAAAAAACGTATAACCCACACTATTGTCCACGACGTGACATCTGAGTATGATAACGAACGCATGTTAAATGAGAGAAAAAAAAAAAAGAATACTTAGGTATTTAGTTGAAAAACACTATATACCGACGAATCGAAGAAACCGGATGACAAGAGCATCCGTCCTACGGGCGACTTGCAAGAAATTGTGAAACCATTTTTTTAAATTTAGATTGCGACAGCGCGAAAATATCAAAATCAATGAATTGTGAGTTATAGGTTTCTAAAAGTCGGCGGAGAGGGAGCTTAATGTGCTTTCCGTGGTACGTAGGGGTCTTGGTATGTAAAGATGGTCACCTATTCACGGACCAACCGCGGCAAGCGTAGCTTAACCTGATCGATCGACCTGTGCGGCTGCTATTATTTAGCCACGGGCCCCTCGATAATTTACAAATAATTATATTAAAGTAATAAAATGAAGCGTATAAAATGCAACTTACTCAGTACGGGGTGGTGTTATCAGCAACAGTTTATGAAGCTTTATAAACTCGGCTTCCGTTGTGTCCCAACACGGTTTGGAGAGCAGATTACAGAGTAACGCATAGATACAGAGGCTCACGGCGTATTAACAATTTAACAGTCTATTTTTTCCTTGAGCTCCTCAAGTTCTGATTTAAGCTACACGATTACTGACAAATGCGTGTACTGACTGGACAGCTCCACTAAATCTGTGTGGTTCTTTCCTCAAAAGACCATTTCAGACACTAATCTACATGGTCTTCACATGAGCTGACCAACATTTTGTCTGGAATTTAAAAGAGACTGTGACCTCTGAGTTTGTCCTGGAGTCTGAGTAAAAAAAAATATATATATATATATGGTGTGTAAAAGGGATCCCGGATATCCTAGTTACAGAATAAACAATTTAATTTAACTTCAATATAATGTCCTGCGGATTTTTGTGAAAGCATTTAAATGGGTTTATCTGCAACGTTAAGCAATGCTATGGCCAAGTCTAAGTTACGAAGAACGCAAAAATCTATTGATCTCACAGCAACTTCTTCTTATTACCCCAACTGGTCTACGTACTGTATGTAAGGTTCGGTCGCGCTAAATTTGCCAAAGGTAAACAACAATGGTCGCTCGAAATTGAATTAAATCGATATACAAGAACTGTTTTCGTCTAAATCTCCGAGCTAACTAGACGAAAACAAGCATTACTTAAAATTAATGTTCTTGTATATCTATTTTATTGAATTTCGAGCGGCCATTGTTGTTTACCTTTGGCAAATTTTGGCATCATGTTTAAAAGTAAGTACCGATTCTCAGGTTCATTTCCTTTTGATTTTATGTTGGATAGATACTGATTATGTTATTTTAACTCTGCGACCTCTAAATTCTTTCACTGCTCTGTAACCACTTAAATCACTCACGATAACGTTATCTAAAGCGCAGCTTTTTCGCGAAAAAGGGGTTTTAGCTGATAACAGTATCGTTATCTAGCGGTCACTGTTATTTGTCCCTCATTTTTACGGGAAAATATGTCAATTTTCCATCTTTTATCTTGTTGTCATTTTCAAATTAGTCGTTAAAGTTTTGGTTTCCTAAGGGCAGATTATCAATCGACAGATAATTTTATCCGAGGAATAGTTTTAAATTTTTGACAGTTTTTCCATACTAAATCTGTCGGACCTTAATTTTATTCTACGAATAAAAATTATGTGTCGATTGAAAAATCAGTCCTAAGATAAATAGTGAGAGAGAGAGCTTACACATAAATAGCGTTTCCATGAAAATCAAGTCAAATCAATGCATCATTTTGACGATCTATCGATCTAATGACTTAAATCTTTGTTCAGCGGGCTTTGACGTTTAGATGTCAAAAATGCTCTCAATGAAAACCGAATCGAATAATGTTGTGTCAATTTAGAGAATAAGCAATGGGGGGCTTGTGGCTAAATAATAATAGCCGAACGGTTTTCCGTGGTCGGTTCGTGGACGGGAAACCATCTTTTACATATATCGAGACGCCTCCGTGCCTCGCATAGCACTTTAAGCCTTTGCTGCCGGCTGTCATTCAGTAGTCAGAAACCGTATAGTCTGATAACCAGTCTTACCAAGGCGTATCGTGTTACGGCAGTAACTGAGGTGTGGAGGCAGTCGCTTCGTGTAAAATACTGGTATTCAGCTGCATCTGGTTAAAATAGAAGCCAAGCCCAACATAGTTGGGAAAAGGCTGGCAGATGATGACCTTCCTCAAAGATACCTCACTGCAAAGCATAGCATAATCAGCCATGTTCATCATGTCCCCACTGCTGCTCTTCGAGAGGGGGTAGGCTGTAATCTATCACGCGGACCTAGTGCGGGTTGGTACTTGGTAGATGTCACGACACGTCTTCGAATTTTTGGTTCTAGAACATGCCGGTTTCCTCACGATGTTTTCCTTCACTGTTTTGAGAGCAGCGGTGATGAAATTATTTACTCAAAGTAAAGCGCCTGTCTGGGTTCGCCGCGACCTACATATCGTAAGTCGAGGCCGTTATCTTTGGGCCACCTGCTCCCAAAGCAAAGCAAAATACAAGACAATCTTAGTACATATTTACCTACACTAAACTACATCATAGTACATAAAAAAAAAACTGATTGAGTCCACATACATACAACTTATATCTATCTACGAATATGCCGTTGATGCGCACTTCCCCCACTCTCTGGGCGTGGCGCTGACGTCAAACGCCCCCTCCACTGGGGGCCTGGGGGTGTTGGGGAGTTGTAAGGGGAATTTCCCCCCCTTTTGTAAAAGCGTACAGATTGAAGGATATTTGGTTCGACAAATTATGCGCATTTGAGGAGTTAAGCTCTTTGAAGGACAAAGGTTTGTATATTACAATAAAGATGACTTATGACATCGTTTTCGTTTGGTTTAATGATTTGAAGATTTTGGAGTAAAAATATTGTTGGTTTTTTCTGGGTTTTGAATTTTGTTGTAATGTTTTTTTCAAGGAGCTGAATTTTATATGTTTCGTACTTTTTGTGACGTCATTTGACAGTACATTGCGGACACTATAAGGCGAACAGCTTTGCTTTGTGTAAATTATTTCATCGCTACTGCTCTCCTAACGGTGGAGGAAAACATCGTGAGGAAACCGGCATGTCCTAGAATAAAAAATGAAACCTTCCACAAATCCACAATTCAAATATGCCAGACTGGGGTAAATGTCTATAGCTGGCGTGTATGGTTGGTTGGGGGTAAAGACTGGGCATTTTGGAAACAGGACAAGGTACTTCTTATCTTATCAGTCCTCGTAAGAGGAAAATCGTTTCATTAATGATTTCTAAACGATATCTTGTTGAAACGGTTTTCCTCAAGTTTTCACAACCATTTTGTGCACACAATATTTTCCAATGTCATTCAAAATGGAAGCGAAATCGTCCAAGACAACATTAGTTATGTAGAAGGTTTTCAAGTAAAAACCAACCAACCAACAATGAAGTTCCGTAGTTGGGATGAATTTGTTCCAAGAAGAAACTTAACTTAATTTATTGTATTGTATTGATATACATAGATATTATATTCACTTTATAATCCTTAAATAATCATTTATTTTATTATTTATGTACACATTAAAATGGATACAGTTACGACATATTAGAATTGAGTACAAAGTTACTCCTTATTTCTTAAGGCGGCGCCGACCGCACAGTGGCGCCCTCATTTTTTTTTGGTTATTTCTCTTATTTTAGATTGAAAATGCAGAAAATAAGCACGTTAAGTTATGCTCCACAAGATTAATAATATTACATATAACGTACCACATATTACGTTAATATTATTACAAATGGTAGTTTTACATCTAAAACGGATAATTATCCATTTTAGTGATTATAATAAAATTTAATGCGCAACTTAAGGTGTTTATTTTCTGCATTTTCATTCTATAAAATAAAAGAAATAACCAAAAAACGACGAGGGCGCCACTGTGCGGTCGATTTTAGGTCAGCGGGAAGCACCTAGTACCCTATAGGGTTTGATATTATAAAAGTAGGAAGCAGACGGGACCCATTTGAATTTGAAAATATAATAAAAATGGTATGGATCCCGCCTGCTTCCAACTTTTATTTAATTTAAAATGGGCTTGTTTTTAGCTTTTCAGTTTTTTTTACTTAAGTATTTTACCGCAGTCGGGTTTTTTAATTACTTTTTTTTAACTTTACACATACCTATACATTGATTTCGCACATAGGTAGACCTGGGTTATTTTTTATCATTCCCTTGGTATAATTTCTGACAGGCTACACGCGGGTGTACCCGCAAGCAAAAGCTAGTAATTATTTACGACCGCTTTAAAGAATTATTCGAGCCTTTTTTACAATTAGGCTATTGTCGCCCCTCTCCCCGCTCCCCGCTTATCTCAGACCCCTGTCTTAAGCAGGTCTTAGGGAACAGTGTAATCTAGTTCTGTCTTTGGATCCGTGCCGAATTTGGCGACGCGCCTGCGAATGACGTCGCGACGACCTACTTCCATCAGAGTACCCATGTTGATTCACGATATAAATCTCTGTGGTGATGCCAAACGATTTGATTTCCTCAGCCGTCCGAAATTGGAAATCTTATTGTGTGTGTGGTGAATGAAAATTTTGTCATTAGTCATTATGATTTTCACAGTATGTTTTTTAGAAGTCGGGAAATCTTAATTTTCTGGTTTACTTATGGGTCCGTGGCTAAATAATAACAGCCGCACAGGTCGATCGATCAGGTTAAGCTACGCTTGCCGCGGTTGGTCTGTGGATGGGTGACCATCTTTACATACTGAGACCCCTCCGTGCCTCGGAAAGCACGTTAAGCCGTTGGTCCCGGCTGTCATTCGTGGATCTTTGACAGTCGTTACGGGTAGTCAGAAGCCCGAAAGTCTGACAACCAGTCTTACCAAGGGGTATCGTATTACCCAGTAACTGGGTTGTGGAGGTCAGATAGGCAGTCGCTCCATGTAAAATACTGGTATTCAGCTGCATCCGGTTAGACTGGAAGCCGACCCCAACATAGTTGGGAAAAGGCTAGGCAGATGATGACTTATGGTTTTTGTAATGTTTGTAATTACAGTAGCTTTTCGTATCTATCTGTGTAACCACATTGTTCTGGCAACGGATTTTGATGCAATTTTCAATATCATTTAAGTAGATCATTTCAGAAGGTTTAAGTATGTGTATAAACTTCCTGTTTTTTCATCGTGTTAAGATGTTGATAATACCTATAACGTCTGCGGAGTTTCGCTAGCAAATTTAACTTGACCCTGTATATCAATGGTTATCAGACTCCATCTTTACATAAAAAAGCAAAGTCAAAGTCAAAGTCAAATCATTTATTTCAATTAGGCACAGTAAAGGCACTTTTGAACGTCAAAAATTATAGTAAAAACAATTGATTCTAGTCGCCCATTCCAAAAGGTAGTTTTCGTATGGAGAAGAATGGGATTAAGGAATGAGCATTATTTATTCTAAGATAACATTTTCTCAACACATTGTTTGCAGCTTTTTATATAAAAGACTTGTTTCAAGATCTCCCAAGAAACAACTTCAAATAATACAAAACTAACAACATCAATCTAACGGAACACAAAACGTTAGAACGTGGGGGGAATACTGAAATATTTCTAAAGCTTTCCTATACACGGGGAGGCCAAAATGAACAGGAAAACCTGCGTCGGTTTGGCCGAATGCGTGCGCACGAAACCTACTCCTTTTACCTCGTCCACCACCGCAAACATGTATAAAACAACCGGTCAAGTGCGAGTCGGCCTCGCGCACCGAGGGTTCCATACAAATTTGTAGGTATGTAACTACAAATTTACGGTTTTCGGTTTTTTTCCTTTATTTGTGCTACATGACATTGCTTCTTGCCAAATTTCATGATTCTAGGTCGACGGGAAGTACCCTATAAATTTTTATTCCCTTGAGAGTGTCGAAATATACGTTTTTTTGCGGCATAAACAGCCGTATATTTTTTTCACGTTAACTTAGAAGTTTGATTTTTTCAAACATTCAAGGGACCAGAGACCAGAGGGGCAATTCTCGTAATTTTAAGAACGTTCGCAGTATGGTCTCAGTCTCAATCTGTCAAAAAATACCTCTAGTTTCCCTAAATTTTTGACAAATTTTTGACATTTGTTTGTCACCGAGATGAGACTGCGATTAGATTTTGAACGTTTTAAATTACGAGAATTGGCATTCAGATTATATATATAGTAGTTCAGAGGCAACCCAATGGTCACCCATCCATTAAAAATATGTGTAGTAGCTCAAAGGCAACCCAAAGGTCACCCATCCATAAAATGACCGCAGCAAGGGTAGCTTAACCTTCGTTTAACCTGCACGGCTGTTATTTAACCACGAGCCCCCTATAAAACAACACCTACGTCACACGTTTTCGTCTACCCACAAACAAAAGGTCACAGTTTACGGTATGCTCTCCCACGCAATACTACGCCCACACTGTTTGGAGTCATCGCCTACGCTTACAAATTAACTAGCTTCTACCCGCGACTTCTTCCGCGTGAAATTTCACCCTCCCCCCATTCACCCTCATAGAGATGGAATTTCGAAAAACCCTTTCTTAGTGGATACCTACTCTTCACAAAGAACACACCCGTCAAATTTCATGTCTCTAGATCCCAATCTGGGGATCGAACCCAGGGGCCCTTCAGCATGCGACCACACGACCATCGAGGCAGTTATTATCAAGAATATTTCGTAATGAGTCTGCTACGAACTTTATTTGATCTGGCTACGAATCGCTACGAAGTGCTACGCCGTAGCATTTCGTAGCGTCTAACTTAAAATGCATTTTTTCCCCAATGCAACCAATTCCTTGTCTTCTTTGTTAAAGATTGGTCTCATATTGAAAGGTCATGGGAGATATTGTCCTAATCACCAGTCCTGGCAAGCATACTGGTGATTGCATACTGGTGATTGCATACTGGTGATTGCTGTTACATAATATTTCGTAAATCCTATATTAGTCAGCGAGTTAAGTAAGTATGCAATTCGTGCTTTTGATAACTAATTTGAGTCAACAAATACTTTAATAAATAGGCCACGTCAGAATCAGAATAAGAATTTTATATGCTATAAATGTAGGTACAGTCAACAAAAGAGATAAGTATGCAGGATCGTCGGATATTGTTGAAGTTTAGTAAGAAACCGATGGATGTTGTCGACTGAAATTTAATTTGATAAATGAGCTGTTTGTTTAAAACATCCATTGGTTTCTTACTAAACTTCAACTATATCCGACGATCCTGCATACTTATCTCTTTTGTTGATTGTCTGTTTTGTTGATATAAGATTAATAACATAAATAAATGAGATCAGGCTACATTTTACCTTACAGCGTGCAAATCATTACGTTAATTATCCAATAACTAAAAAAAAATAGAAAATACATGTCATAAATACAAATACAATTAATAATGAGAGAAAAAAACAGATAGGAAATTATAAGAAACATTAACAATTAATTTCATGGTATTTAGCTGATAGATTTGCAATATAATTATGTACAGACGCCAGCACATCAAGCTACTACAATCTGTAAAATTTCAATAATAGATTTTCAACTTTATCGCTAAAGCATAAGGTTCAAAGTTGATTGGGAAAATTTGACAGTTTCGGGTAGCTTGATTTGCTGGCGTCTGTACTAGGTATAGTGTTACTGGGTGTGATTAACACTCACGACTATTATTTAGCCAATCGTGTTTTGGATATAGTCTAAAAATCTCATACTTATAATACAATCATACTTAACTAAAATCATTTTGTTCAATGAAAGAACAAAATGATTTTGGTTATGATTGTGTTGCATTCTTTAGAACCAAATATTCCGGACATATTTTTGGCAATTCCAAGACATCCTTTGTTCCAAAGATTACTTCAACTTCAGTTTCACTTAACCCCTTATCCAGAATTACCCAGAAAACAGACCAAAATATACCATAATTCCCTAAAACTACCATTTCAACAAAGGACCCACGCCCACATTAGCTGACCTGATTTTCACTATTGACCAGCCCGGCAGCCCCCCTTCCCTTCCTGGCCCAAATGTCACCCCCCACGACCTTTGCACCGCGCATGCGCGAGCCCTGAAGCCTGGAGCCTCCCCTGAAGAGCCCAGATTTCAGTCTGCCTGAAACTGTTGGAGCAGTACCCGTCGTCAGCTCCCAGGCTGAGATTGCACCAGTATTAAAAATCCCTTTTACATTTATGAGAAATTCTAACTCAGTTTTCCGCGCTTTGTATTTTATTAAATACATTTTCTGTTTGAGGCATATAGTTATCTGTTTCTCGACTAAAAATATCGCTTATAAGTAGTTTTTTGTGGGAGCTGCGAATAAGGTATGTACTCTTAGAAAAACACTTGGAAATAATTTGTTAATTATTCGTTAGAGTAGATTTAGTATTTTTTATTTTCTAGATAGATCTGTCACTACATTTCTCTTCGCTCTTTTATTATATTAAATGTACATAATTATCATGTAAAAATGTAACACCGTCGGAAAAAAATCTAAAACATAAAACTACTAAAAACTTTTTATTATTTTACTCTGGCAACATTGTACTCGTAGTGTCAGAATCATTAACGTATTTCTTTCTCTCTGTTCACAGACTTTTCTAGAAGTTAGAGTAATGTCAAAGCTGAGTTTGGACGGCTTTTTTTCCTACTGCAAGCAAATAGCTGAACATATACAGTTGGTTCGTTCAATTTCCATCTTTTTAGTCCGCCATCTTGGATTTTGACACGCCCTTTATTCTTGGTGCATGAAAACTCCTTTTTACCCCACTACGAAGAAGGGTTGCATGTTTTAATTTTGGTTTAATCGTTTTTGCATGGTTTTCCTGTAGTTTTAAATGGTTTGTGCTTCAAATTTTATTTTATTATTTTTCTGGCCATTCTTCCTTAAATCCTTTCTTTGATATATGGTGATTTTTTGGTAGCTTGATTTTAATCTAGTATAGATTCATTTAAACTTATCTTTGGTTGTCTTTCGGATTAATTAAGAATTATGTTGATTTTCCTTTTAGTAGGGTTTCTAATTATTGATTTGGCAACTTTATAAAAGCAATGTATGATTTTACCATGGTTATTATTTTTCTGTCAATACAGTATTTAATTATCGACTGTAAATTGAAATCAAACAATTAACAGAATATTTCTATCTGTAATTATAGTTTTGATTAATTTAGTATATGTAAAATCTATTTGCATCGGACGGGCAGAAAAACAGGCCGATTTACCTTTAACTTACGGATATCGTAAAAGATAGTGAGCTAAGGTAGTGGATAGGTTGCAGAGTTCTTCTGCAGTCTGCTGATAACAATTTATTGTCAACATAGTTGATCACCAAGCCGTCGGCATCTTTTCTCATTATAATTATATAATAATAATAGTATGACAGTGAAGGTTTCCGAGGGCCCATTATTGAGTGTGCAAGTCAACCCCTGCCATTTTATCCGTGTTGTATATAAAACATTGATCAGGCATGGGGCGTAGTGTTGCCATAGTCTTAGATAGCCAGTTCACTTTAGCCACCCAAACCCATAATCCAATATATTTGTTTTTATATCCTGCAATAGTCCTACACCAACCGGGGGTTGTCCGTGGGTGAACTTGCATAGGACATAATCGACGGTTGGTGCCTCATTTAATTAAAAGCGTCTAACGGGCCTCTGCGATTAGGCTTCGCTTCGGCCCCTCGTACGCCTTCCAAAGGTCTGGGACTCCACAGTCCCAAGATATTTTAACATAAAAAAACAGTGGCACTCCGGGAGTGCCGACAGAAGTGAAAACAAAACACAAACAGAATACTTTGCCATCACTCACTGACATATCGGAAATACATAAAAACCGAGTACATCCCGAGGACAGCCGAACACATCCGCAGCGGTGTCGGCTACGGTAACAGTGGCGCGAATTCAATGGTTTTTCCCAACTCAAAAAATGCCCAACGCGCCTAAAGAAGTTTTCACTTCAAAAATATAATATTAGTTTAGACAAAATAAAGATTCCTATTTACCGTTTATGCCTGGGTAGCGGTCCAGAACCTATGTATAGCTATGTGTTTTATAGTATACTAATATGTATACCTATGTATGTTTGTACAGGGAGAAAGGATGGCGTCTCTATCTGGACAAGGAACACCCAAACTGACGTCCTCCGTCGGCAACTTGTATTACGACTGTAAGTACATTTTATTTCTACTAAGTACTTAATAGTTTTAACTGGATACACTTCTTGTGCTAAATTAACTAACAAATAATAATTGTATTTATTTATTCTTTGTCAACACAATAAAGTTCAGTTTTACTAACTATAATTACAATGTAACTATATACACTAGATACTAAAATAAAAGACTAACTAACTTACTATACAAAAAAAAAAAAAACAAAGGACAAGGCGTCGAAGTACTCGTCCGCATCGTTGTCATCCGGAAACGTGCCCAGAAGACTGGCAGCATTGCCACGTTGCCTTATTCGTCAACTCGCGAGTGTCAAACTCGCGCCCGCGCGAGTTTGACACCTTCTTATTTTACCTATTTTTTGTCGTCAACTCGCTCGCACATAATTGTCTATAACCTTCCTCAAGAATTGGACTATCAAATGAAAAAATAATTTTCCAAATAGTAGTTTGAGAGATTAGCGCGTTCAAACAATCAAACTCCTCAGTTTTATTATTAATCAGTATAGATTTTAACTCATAATCAGCCTAGGTATAATGTTCCCACTGCTGGGACACAGGCCTCCTCTCAGTGAGAGTGAGAGGGCTATGCTATAATCCACCACGCGAGCACAGTGCGGGTTGGTGGATGTCACATGTCTTCGAAATGTTGGTTCTAGGACATGCCGGTTTCCTCACGATGTCCTTCACCGTTTTGAGAGCAGTGGTGATGAAATAATTTACACAAAGTAAAGTGCCTGTCTGGGTTCGAACCTACGACCTACGACTCGTAAGTCGTGTCCGTTACCACTGGGCCACTACTGCTCTCGTTTTTAACTACCATTCAAAAAGTCTGAATACGTTCAACTCCACCGCAAAACCACATCAATTAACTCCTTACAATTGAGAACATGGAAGTGAACTTTACATCGTCATTAATTACTGACAAATGACGTCACGACACGATGACGTCACGAGCCTCGGCGCGTTCGGTTTTACAGCGTTGATTAATTGTTTTAATGACGTTGTTTATTATACTTTTATTCGTTTTTGAGTGTAGCGTTGTTTAGTGACTAACTTCTGCCCGGGACTTCGTCCTCGTGTTTTGGTCCCCGACCTAACGCGTCGCATCGCAAAGCCCCGCCCGCGCTTTTAGGTACTATTTTTTCGCTTCAGCGTAGCGCAGTAAAAAGAAAAAAAAAAGTCAGAGATATTTGACTTTTGTTTCCTTTTGCTCTGCTCCTAGGCTCCTTGTAGCGTTATGTTAGTAAACCTTTAGCCTTTAGCTTTCTTATAATGCAAAATGATTTTTTCAAATTCAAGCAGCGGTGGCCCAGTGGTAACGGCTGCGACTTAAGAGTTGTAGATCGTAGGTTCGAACCCAGACAGGCGCTTTACATTGTGTAAATTATTTCATCAGCACTGCTCTCAAAACGGTTAAGGAAAACATCGTGAAGAAACCGGCATGTCCTAGAATCAAAATTTCGAAGACATGCGACATCTACCAACCAGCACTGGGCCTGCGTGGTGGAATTACGGCCCATTCCCTCGCACAGAGAGAAGGCCTGTGTCCCAGCAGTGGGGACAATAAAGGCTGATAACATTAAATCATGGTCAAAATTCAACCCTAAACTGATTATAACTTACGGTTGAAAAGAAGGCGCGGGCGGCTAAACTGATAAAAACTTAGCCGCACGCGCCTTATCAGTGACTTCCGTCAGAGGGCGCCACTTCCGACACGGGAAATGATATTCTCACCCAGTATATCATATTACAGGGGTAGCTGGGTAGATTATAGTAATCTGGACTGGTGTGTTTCCGAAAACCGACACTAGGTGGCGTTTGACAGATAATGTCCAATATGCAATCTCTCTTCTTTTTTGTTTTTGTTTGTTTATCACTGAAGCTACCTTGAATGAATGAATGAATGATTTATTCACTTAAAATTTCTTAACGCTAGGTACATTGCCCCACAAATCTGCTTACACAGTTTAACTGTGAGATCGTTGCGTCTCTCTTACAGTAAACTTAATATCAGGTACAGACGCCAGCACATCAACCTACTATAATCTGTCAAATTTCTTTAATAGATTTTCAACTTTATCACTAAAGCATAAGGTTCAAAATTGATTGGGGAAATGTGACAGTTTCGGGTAGGTTGATGTGCTGGCGTCTGTACATCATATCAGTATCGCCTGCTGTCGGATTTGAAAAAATCTTTTTGCATTTGATTTCCCAACTCTTGAGGAAGGCTACTTAACATTACGTTAGGACCCTTAGGAGCAAAACTAAGAAGAGTCAGGAGCAAACGCTAATAGCGCGGGCAGGCGATGCCTATGCGGTGCGACGGGGTGGGTCGGGGGAACAAGAATTTTCACGCGGACGAAGTCGCGGACAGAAGCTAGTATGTTATAATTGATTGGTTTTACGTTTCAAATAGATCATCATCTGCCTAGCCTTTTCCCAACAATGTTGGGGTCGGCTTCCAGTCTAACCGGATGCAGCTGAATACCAGTATTTTACATGGAGCGACTGCCTATCTGACCTCCACAACCCAGTTACTGGGTAATACGATACCCCTTGGTAAGACTGGTTGTCAGACTTTCGGGCTTCTGACTACCCGTAACGACTGTCGAAGATCCACGAATGACAGCCGGGACCGGGGCGTTTCAAATAGTTGTTTCATTTATTTAAAGCCATTAATTTAGGCAAGGAATTTTGTGTGCCTGCAACACAAAATTTTGGTTTTCTGAAGCAGGAAAATACAAAAATACAATCATTTGTATCTATTTCGAGGAGACGCACTTAATTATCTGAATCAGACAGTAGCACGACATTATATCTAAAAAACTGGCTTCTGCCCGCGACTTCGTCCGCGTGAAATTTTACCCTCCCCCCATTCACCCTCTTAGGGGTATAATTTCGAAAAACCCTTTCTTAGTGGAACTTTACAAAGAACATACCCTCTAAATTTCATGTCTCTAGGACCAGCGGTTTAGGCCGTGCTTTGATATATCAGTCGGTTAGGTCTTTGAATTTTATATAAGGTCCCATTAAAATAGATGGACAAACTTTTAGAAATCATTCAAACCACCAAAAAAAAGCGATGGTAAAAAAATATATAAGAAAAACGCATTAACTAGATACTTACAAGAAAAATAATCAGCTAACGAAAATACACTAATGTGCCGGCAATTTATTATTTTAGGTCAAAATAAAATCACTTTAATCAGTGTTTTTTTTGCTTGGATATCTTTGGTTAGACGTACTGAGCACCGTGTCAACAATCCATCTATTTTAATGGGACCCTGTATATCTAGATTGAGCAAAAAAAACTTTGAGAAAAAAAAGGGTGGCTAAAAAATCACATCCAAAAGAAATATTTCACATATTAAAATACAATTATTCGCAGCATTCAAAGCACAAATAACTTGCTCCAAGAATGCATCATTTTCATTTTAACCCTCTGTAGCGACGAGGTCTCGGAGACCGAGCGCTGGCATTTGTAACAATAAACGGACATGCGCAGAAATATCACTAGTAATTACAAGTATTTATTTTATTTGTTAAAACTTCATGCACATGTAAAAAATCTATATACGTGTTTTTTTATATCCCATAACTCTAGGGGTCATTGTACTCATCATTACGGACAACTTTTACTATGGGACCAAAACTAAAATCGCGAAAAAAAATCAGCTGTTCCCTACATTTATGTTCGCATAATTCGTCAAAATCTTCATGCATCCCAAGTCATAAAACTTCAAGTCATAAAACCGTGCAAAGCAGGGGCGGGTTGCTAGTTTTAAAATAAACAGCAGTAAGTAATGCTCCTTTTTTCTTGTATTTATTCTTGTATTTTATAGTCATTTCCGAGCTATTTATCCCGTATGTTGCACCAGTGGCGTGCATTACATAGAGGCATATAAGCAGTGCCTACCTCGATAAATCACCATATGCCAGCAATGTCAGTTATTGATTTAGGTATATAGGTCTCATGCGTGGCCGCCATTTTGACAAAAAATCAAAATGGCGCGGCAGTATGTATGCTACGGAGCTTCAAAGCTCTTTGCATCTCGGTTGTGAACCTTTTGCCTCAATCTTTTTCATCCCGAACTCAGCTCCCCTCCGTCCGATTAGTTACACGCGCGTGCGGGTTATAATATTGAACAACAATCCACAGCTGCGTTTTACAGCCAGCGCCAGGAATTTAATTAAAAATTCCTTTCTCAGTATGTTTGTGTTGATAAATCGGGAGTGTCTGTAAGCCTCTGTAATGCTATTGTGTGGTTTTGATATCTGGTGGACCTACTCTGTTTGGTTAGATTGGGGTCGGATTTTGCCTTGAATCGATTTTGATTGTCAACTGTTTTTCGAAAGCACTAGGCAGTAGTGAAAGGCGAGCGTTTTGGGTAATTTTGACGTTTGAAAAGTGCTTATTCTCAGCCTAATTTGAATAAATGACTTTTGATATTGATTTGATTTTGAAGGAACTAACTTTTCAAATTATTTTTTTTTCAAAGATCTATTTAAATTTTATTTATTCAGATTATTATAATTTGATAAGTAAAGTTTCAGCCTGTCAATTTCTATTTAATGAGTCGCTCTTAAAAGTCACTGCCAGATCTATCACACAGATTTACAGGCTGATAGGTTTGTTTAAGATTTTATTACAAACTTATCAACTCACAAACTCCGTCTTCACTAAACAAAGAAAATCTCACCCGACCCGCACCTACCTCTACCCTAAAAACACCCATAAATAGCCCAAACAAATTAAACTCATAAAAATCTAAACTCCTTTTATTACCGCGCTGTCAGATTCGTAAGCCCGCCATTTATAATCGTCCTCGGGATCCCATCTTCATTTTTCGAGAGGTATTAAAAGCCCATTGCAACGCCAGAGTGGAGCAGATAGTCCATACGTTAGCTTTGTGGGCTACAATTGATAGACTGGGGGCTTTAAGGGATTCTCGTCGGGAAATAGAATATTTTTTGTGTATTTTTCATTGTTTTATAGCGTGGAGAGGGACTTTTTTTATTTAGCTTAGTGAAAAATTATGAAGTTTTTGTAGAATAATTATTATGATTACCTATAGTTTTTACAAAAGACTTTTTGATTATACCGAGATAAAATTCAAGAGCGAAGAAATAAAATACCTAATAATAAAACAATTGTGGACTCAGCGATCATTGTGCCGATAGTCGTGACTGCCAATGGGTTAATAGCCAAGAGTCTCGACCAACACCTAAGGAGGCTCTCGTTGGGCAGCTGGATCAAGGGCTTGATTCAGAAAGCGGTACTTCTGGACACGGCCCGCATTGTCCGGAGGTTCCTCTCTCTGGAGCCCTGACCGCCGGTAGCTTGGACCCTGTTCCCGATACCGGTGGGCTACTATTTTTTATATTTTTAAATGTTTTTCTATATTTTATATGCTAATATTTAAAAATATAATTTATTATGTAAATAATGAAATAAAGGAAACAATTGCATAGATGTTCACAAGCACTCGATACGGTACAGAAGAGTATCGCGTGCTTGCATCCACAATTAATAACACTACTTACATTAAAAAATCTTATCACAATCCTCCTCCTCCTCTCCACATCGCTGAAGCAGTGATCCTCACAAATGAGGGCTTCTCCTTAATACCTCATCATTACCGCGCGGATCAAACTGTCCCGAGACCTCCCGGCTATCGGTATTTACTGCACCCGAGCGATGGAGGGTTGGTTCGTACTACTAATTGAAATAACACACGTTGTTCAGTGAAAAATTTACTTTGAGATTTTTTAACAAAAATATTTTCTATTCATTTTTAATAGAGTCTGTTCTGGAGGTTGCATTATGCTGACTGTTTTTATTATTAATGTTTTTAAAACTTAAATTATACAGACATTTTTCTTCGGTTATAAAAAAAAAATCTGCTCACTCTAATGTTTTTTTTTATAACCGCCGAAAAACTTCAACGCAGGGGGTTTAGAATCATGTACAGACGCCAGCACATCAAGCTACTACAATCTGTCAAAAAAAAAAATATACAGTGAAAACTTCTTTAGGCGCATTGGGCATTTTTTGAGATGGGAATAAAGCTTTGAATTCGCGCCACTGTTACCGTAACCGACACCGCTTCGGATGTGTTCGGCTGTCCTCGGGATGTACTCGGTTTTAATGTATATCCGATATGTCAGTGAGTGATGGATGGCAAAGTATTCTGTTTGTGTTTTGTTTTCACTTCTGTCGTCACTCCCGGAGTGCCACTGGTTTTTAGAATACTCATTATTTTCTGGTTGTGTAATGACATCTAGTAATGGTCTAAGAGAAAAGACAGAGCCTACTAAAAGATTTACCTAAATACTTCCTCATTACCGCGCGGATCAAACTGTCCCGACTATGGGAATTTATAACACCCGCGCAGAGGAGGGTTGTCTCAATATGAAGATGAAGATAAGTGTTAAATGATTTTATTTCTGCAAGTTGTAGGTTTTTATAAACACTTTGACACGTCAATAATATTTTAAAAACGATATGATGTCGGCGTTTTGACTACTCTGAGAGGGAACGCCGAAACGAACGCAGAGGTCACAGTGTCTAAAATGGTCTTTTGAGGAGAGAACCACACAGATTGAGTGGATCTGTCCAGTCAGTGCACGCAACAAATTTCACGCAGCGGAATTCGCGGACAGGAAGCTAGTAATAGTAATAACTAACTATTTAGAGATATAGGCGCATAAAAATATTCAGGAATGTCAACTAGCACCCAGAGAATTACACAATTAAAAGCTAAAGCTAGGATGGCGGCCGTTAAAATGGCGTCTAATCATTATGTTGTGTTGCCAATATAAAAATACTGCTGCGTTTGGTAGAAATTATCTTCCAACAGAATATACCCGTAAACTCTAAATAAAAACCCTGGAACTAAAATCTAATATTTTTCTGTTCCCGAAATATCTAATGTTTTATACCAAAAGCTCACAGCTATCCACTTCAGTATCACACGTCCAGAAAATGTACAATCACCGGCAATCGGCTTATGACGTCGACAACATAAGTTCACACCAATCTTCACGACTGTACCACTGTCATGTATACCTAACATAATCCTTAACACAAACGGATAGAGTTCAAAATCGAGTAGCAGAGAGTTCATTTGAAAATGGACAGCAAATAACATCTGGAATGCGATGTAATGCTTTCAAAATACTATTGAGGGCACTTAGCCTGTTTGCCAATACTGAGAATATTACAAAATAGACTTAACTGCTTTGTGATAAGGTTTAGTTTTTATCGGGACGTGTAAAAACATTTTCGCAAGTTAGGGATATGAGAATATGGAATCTGAAATGAGAGACATAAGGTTCAAATTCGTTTGTTACATTTTAAGGGTAGATTTTCCCTGAAAGTGACGTGAGTGGCTCTTAATATATTGTCGGTTAAAATGATAAGGGATGAAGCAAACGTCAGGGGAATGTGTTTTAATGTTAGCGAGTTTTGTGCTCATCCTGTTTGGGAATAATGGGATGAAGATAGATTTTAGTAGAGATAGACTGAAATACGGTTGAGATGGAAGTTATAGGTAACAGTCGCACGGGTCGATCGATCAGGTTAAGCTACGCTTACCGCGGTTGATCCATGGATGGGTGACCATCTTTACAAACCAAGACCCCTCCGTGTCTCGGAAAACATGTTTAGCCGTTGGTTTCGGCTGTCATTCGTGGATCTTTGACAGTCGTTACGGATAGAAGCCCGAAAGTCTGACAACCTGTCTTACCAAGGGGTATCGTATTACCCAGTAATTGGGTTGTAGAGGTCAAATAGGCATAAATTGGGAAGGTATAAATTGGGAAAATGCTAGGCAGATGATGAGACATTTAAATTTGAAAAATTTATGGGTACTTAATTTAATACATAATACTTAGGTCCTCATCATCTGTTTATAGCCTTCTCCCAACTATATTGGGGTCGGCTTCCAGTCTAACCGGATGCAGCTGAATACCGGTATTTTACATGGAGCGACTGCCTATCTGATCTCCACAACCCAGTTACTGGGTAATACAATACCCATTGGTAAGACTGGTTGTCAGACTTTCGGGCTTCTGACCACCCGTAACGACTGTGAAATATCCACGAATGACAGCCGGGACCAACGGCTTAACGTGCTTTCCGAGGCACGGAGGGTCTTGCTATGTAAAGATGGTAACCCATCCACGGACCAACCGCGGCAAGCGTAGCGACCCGTGCGGCTGTTATTACTTAGCCACAATAGGTGTTAAAATAAGCCATATTTCATCATTCGGCATGCAACATTTATATTATTAACATTCATTTAAGTTTAACGAAACCAAGTTTTATTAAATACAGAAAATGTCCTTCAGGTTACCGTCGGGTTCTATGCCATCCAAAAACAATTCGAAGATACCAAACTGACAAAATATACTCTTAATCCAACAAATTCCCACCACCATCACTAAAAGGGTCTGACCGTCTGACGTATGCGTCTGACAGCACTACAACATAGACAAGCGATGCGTGTTATAGAGGGTGGATTAGTGTTGGGTTGCAAGTGCTGTTTGTGAGTGAGTTACTGTGTAGTGTCGGTACTAGAGATGAGACACGATGCATTTTGACGGAATAATGAACGGGTGACCGTAAATGGGTAAAAGGCAAACAGTTATAGTTAACTGTAGAAAGAAAAGAAAGACAGTGCAGGAAAGTGTAGCTGTTTTCCGATTTTAATCTTATAAGCAGGGGGGCCCGTGGCTAAATAATAACAGGTCGATCGATCAGGTTAAGCTACACTTGCCGCGGTTGGTCTGTGGATGGGTTACCATCTTTACATACCGAGACCACTCAGTGCCTCTGAAGGCGCGTTAAGCCGTTGGTCCATGCCGAGGTACACGACCGAAGTTCCGCGGCTGATTTTACTCTACGCTATAACGCAACGTAATTTCGGCACAACGTGTCGTCAGTAATTCAAAGAGCATTTCAGGCGTAATCATGCCGAACTTCGGTCGCGTACCTTCGGCATAGTGTGTTTAGAGACTTAGAACACCAAGTCGTATCTTTTTGAACTAAAAAGTTAACCCGTAAAAACTTAACCCGTCACTTACGTTTTCTTTAGAAAAAATATTAGATATCAAAAACACGTGTTTGTTCACGTAATATCCTACAACATTCCCATCTTGCACACACCCCAGCTCCCCACACATATCTGGACATAGGGGGGTAGATATTAAAAGCAGTGACTTTTTAATCAGCGGCCCTTTTGTCCCGGCTGCTGCATGCGGGGGTAACACAGATGTGTGTGGAGATAATGTTTCTTATTGTAACCTACTGTAACTTGAATCAAATCAAATCAAATCAAAAAAAATTATTTCACATAAACCAACATGGGCACTTATGAAACGTCAGAAGCTAGGTGCACGGTTCCAATTGGTCGTTTCCTATGGAGAAGAACCGGCAAGAAACTCCATGGTTACTCTTTTAAAAATAATTGGCTTCTTCAATGTTTTCGAGTTACAGTAGACAACATTGTAAAAGCCAATTATTTTTAAAAGAGTAACCATGGAGTTTCTTGCCGGCTCTTCTCCATAGGAAACGACCAATTGGAACCGTGCACCTAGCTTCTGACGTTTCATAAGTGCCCATGTTGGTTTATGTGAAATAAAAATATTTTGATTTGATTTGATTTATTACAAGTTGGGTTATATATCGACGGTTAAGAATCAATAGTATCTATCTCAATAAAGTTAATTTTACAGGAGATAAAAAAAAAAAAACGTTTCTCGGCTTTGAATAGAAAAAAAATTGGGGGATTACATCACTGATAAGAATGCTTGGCTATTTTTTGCATTTTTACATACCTACATAAATATTTCAAGTATCTTTCTATTCAAAGCCGAGAAACGTTTTTTTTTTTATCTCCTGTAAAGTTAACTTTATTGAGAAGAAGACACTATTGATTCTTAACCGTCGATTTGCTTGTAAAATTATAATTTGGCCCATGGGTTTGTTTCGAGTTAAATCATGTGTATGAGGTATTTTTTTTTGTGAATTCTGTTAGGTGACGTACGCCTGACTACAGGTGGCTTGTAGCCTAGACCCTAGTGACATAAGAGGAAATGCGGTCGGAGAGACTTTTGAAAAAGCCTAAGTAAAAAGTCATAAGTAATTCGAGGTTTGGCTCTCGCCTATTTCCTCCTCCAGTATTGGACCAATTTAAAAGATATTTCATAAACTGAATAAGATGGATATATAGGGATCCCTTCTTTTCGCATAATGTTCTTTTTCCTAATATACTTTGGCATAACTTTTTTTGGTATAATTTGTTTTGCCATAATAATACTCTGCAATATTTTTTTTTGGTATACAGTTTATGTTGGCATCCGTACGCAAAATACGCGCATTGACGTGGAGTTGCGGACACCAGCCCGTATTACCTATTACCTTATATGTTGGCATAATTATCTTGATGGCTAATTTATCTATAAGAAGAAGAAGCGTCCTTGTCGGAACCAGTGCGGCACCGCGCTGGCAGGACCCAACATGCTGCTGCGTCCAGCAGTCCCGACGACGCAGCTGTACGTGTCCAGACTGCACCACTCCACGAAGGTTGAGGAGATCGTGGAGTACATGCGTGTCAAGACCAACTGGACTTTGAGGGTCGAGAAGTTGGAGTCGCGTCACAACACCAACTTCAAGTCGTTTGTGGTGCGTGTTCCGACACATCATCTCGAGAAGTTCCTCAAGGAAGAGTTCTGGCCGAAGGGGGTTGTGTACCGCCGGTTTCGTGGCCGGCTACATGACACCAGTCAGCGAAACACGACGCAGACACTTCGTGTTTAGTTAGTTTTTTTTTTTTTTTTTTAGTGTACGAGTAATTATAATGTTGTATGTATTTATAGTATTGTTAAGTTATATTAATATTGTATTGTATGTGTTTTATATGGGCCTTGATGCCTGAAATAAATGGATAAATAAATAAAAAAAATAAAAAATAATTTGTTTTGGCATAAATTTAATTCGCATAATACTAAACGACGTCAAGGGCACCCCGAGGTTCGGTTTGGTTAGGTTCCTTTAAACTCTGCAGACAGAAATAGGAGCCCCGCTGCGCGGGGCTCCGTCGATCGTCATAGTGTGTTTGGAGACTAATTAGGACTTCATAGATACCAAATGTAACGACAAAAAATAAACACGCAGAATTTTAACGTTCTAACGTTTACTTGTGTTAACGTTTTTCACACAGGATATGAGTTACGTAAACTTAAATGTAGCAATGTATTTTCATTATTGGTATAATTTTCAACCTAAAAATTCGAAGACTTGTGACATCTATCAACCCGCACTGGGCCCGCGTGGTAGATGATGGCCCAGTCCCTCTCACAGAGAGGAGGCCTGTGTCCCAGCAGTGGGAACATTATAGGCTGATTATGCATCAGTGCATTTGTGTTATTTTCAACACTCTAAAAGAAAATCTATAAAAATAAGAATATATTTCTCCAAAAAGAGGGTCACCATACAAAAGTCGCGTCATATTGTGCGTTGAGCACACATGTCTTTGATTATGCAACTATCACATATCTCACACAAAAACACATTCAAAAATAAACCTTACCCCATTACAATAAAGAACAACATCCCCTAAACTCAACACACATTCAATTCCGTGCAGTTTTTCCTAACAATACCTTGCATTCTGATTTTCAATATCACGAACTTGCCAACTTATTTATGAGATTCCGAAAATGAATTCTCAACTGTCTCTCCTTACTAAACGTTAAGCAATAAGGTCTAAGCTCTGCTATTCGAAGTGTATGTATAAGTTGGTAAATGCTAGTATTGTTGGCGATACCATTGTCAGCTGATCAGTCAAGTTTTTGTTTTCTATGAAGGATTGCTTGAACTTTGACAGGACAGGAAATGAAAACTAAGGGAGAAAAATTTTGCTTTTTTGAGTATGTGCATTGATTAAGACAATATATGTATCGTCTTTATCAACTGTCCTATTGAAATTCACTGGGTTTTCTCGTTTTCTATACTAATAATAAAGCAAGAGATTTTTTGCACGTTTGAACGCGCTTCATCATCTGCCTAGCCTTTTCCCTACTATGTTGGGGTCGGCTTCCAGTCTAACCGGATGCAGCTGAATACCAGTATTTTACATGGAGCGACTGACTATCTGACCTCCACAACCCAGTTACTGGGTAATACGATACCGTTTGGTAATACTGGTTGTCAGAGTTTCGGGCTTCTGACTGTCCGTAACGACTGTCAAAGATCCACGAATGACAGCCGGGACCAATGGCTTAACGTGCTTTCCGAGGCACGGAGGGGTCTCGATATGTAAAGATGGTCACCCATCCACAGACCAACCGCGGCAAGTGTAGCTTAACCTGATCGATCGACCTGTGCGGCTGTTATTATTTAGCTCCGGACCCTCCTTTGAACGCGCTAACCTCTGGAAATACCCGTCGGATTTGAAAAATTCTTCTGGCGTTTGATAGCCCAATTCTCGAAGGCTATAGGCTACATAACAACATGCTATTCATCACGCTAAAACCCTTAGGAGCTGAGCAAAAACAAAAAAAGTCAGAAAGATGTGATGCGACGGGGTGGGTCGGGGGAACACGCGGACGAAGTCGCGGGCAGAAGCTATTCTTTTTTTATTTGTATGATGATTATGGAGTTTGATGATCTTAATATTTTACCACCTTGTTTGCTGGCCTCTGCGGATCACGAAGAGTTCTTACAAGTTCTTATAGGTAACTCTTTCTCGGAATACACTCTAATGCCCTTTTCAACTAACATAATCAGCCTATAATGTTCCCACTGCTGGGATACAGGGGCCTCCTCTCTGTGAGAGGGAGTGGGGCGAGTGTCATTTGTCTAGACAAGTGACTATCGCCCTATGATGTCTGCTGTTTTCAAAAGGCCAATTCCCGTAACTAAAAACGTTCAAAATCTAGTCGCGATCTCAATGTCAAAAACTTGTCAAGGTATTTTTGATAGATTGTGACTGAGATCAGACTGTGAACGTTCTTAAAATTACGAAAATTGCCCCTCAGACTGTTAACCACAAACCACATGTAACCCTCGTATCTTTGTTGCAGCAATTCTCCCATACCGCGAGGATGCGCAGCCGCAGACGCGCGAGTTCCTGTCGCGCGTCGTGGATGTACTGCTTGACTTCGTGCACCAGGTCAACGATAGGAATGAGAAGGTATGTGTCTTCGTACTGTGAGTTTATTATAACTTTGTGAGAATTTGCGGGGCACGGGGAGTCAGCCGTGCAAGCGGCGCGCGGCTCGAGACCACGCGCGGGCTGCGAGGCACATACCGCTTGCAGGCGATTTTTCACTGGGGAGCGGGCTGCTCGCTTGAAGGGCGCGGAGGGCGCGACATGTCGTATGTCGTGTCGTGTCGTGAGCGTTCGCGGGCTGTCCACTATTCTGTATTGTCATCGTAAAATTTACTTTATTGCAGTTGATTTAAAACCCTAACTTGAATGACAATTTATTTCTTAGCGTCATGTTTACCGTGATTAAACATATTTCCTTTCTTTCTTTTTTCTTTTCTTATAACCTTTCCATCCCCCTAGATCTTGGAGTTCCGTATGCCGGAGGAGATGTTCAAGATGTGCGACTTCCAACTGCACGACGAGCCTCTGCCTCTGAAGCAACTCCTGGAAGACTGCAAGGTCGCGCTGAAGCACCAGGTCAAGACTGGTGAGTGGATGAACTGCTTTTATTATTGGTCTAGATCATAGAAATGTAATATATCTATGGTCTCAATCTTATTTTGCCCACCGGCCCACTTTGAGAATATTTTATTTTCTAAAACAACAAGAAACTAGATACCTAAATTACAATATTAGTAGTATGTAAGTAGGTTTATAATAAAAACAAAACTTTTTCACGTAAGTCATCATCTGTCTAGCCTTTTCTAGATTTTTAAGTAATACTTAAAAATCTAAATGAGGTCGGATGACTGTCGTTTCAAGAATTACTGCAAAGACTCTTCAGTAAATACTTCAATTAATTCAGCCTATCGCAGTCCATTGCTGGGCATAGGCCTCTCCCAGGCTGCGTCACAGCACCCTGTCCTCCGCCTTCCGCATCCAGTCTACCCCAGCCACCTTCTTTAGGTCGTCCATCCATCTAGCTGGGGGGCGTCCCACACTACGCTTGCCGACACGCGGTCTCCACTCCAGGACTCGTCTGCTCCATCGGCCATCGGTCCTTCGACAGACATGGCCAGCCCACTGCCACTTCAGTTTGCTTACTCCGGTTCTTTTCCGCATAATTTCATTCCTGATTTTATCCTTCAAAGAGACTCCGAGCATAGCTTGCTCCATAGCGCGCTGAGCGACCTTGAAATTAGATTTGAGTAAATACTTGCCCAACAGGAAGTCTAAAAAGTTGTTTTGAGCCAGCGTCCTAATTACGTACCTAACACAATAAAAACCACAATCTAAATCATTTTGAAGGATATCACTAATCCATTGCTTCATATGTTTGAAAAATTTGTCTGCTCAACAACGTAAATAACGCAATGAATGTTGTTGAACTGTCAAAATGAAAACCATTCCTACTGATATTAGATAGTGCTATCCACGAAGACGCGCCCCACTCTTCTTGCTAATCGCTAGTTAATTCCGCTAGTGTTTTAGTTTTTTGATACACACAAATTACCCACTAATAAGTAATTACTGTGTATCGACAAAACTAAAACACTAGCGGAATGTTGCACACTTGTACTGTAAGCGATTAGGAAGAAGAGTGGGGCGCGTCTTTGTGGATGGCGCCATCTGTATTCTGCTTGTATTTTACGCAATTACCCTTTTGGAGCAGCAAATTCTTTACAATAAATTAAAAATTCTACACACGTCTAGCATTCCCTCCTACCCTCTTTTGTTTACAGCAAGTGTATCGAATCGCCTAAGAATGCAATTATAAATGACTGCACAGTATTCCGCTCAACCGTGTGTAAAAGTAACGGGGGATATCATTCCAGCACATTTGAGCAAGTAATTGAATTGTTTGCTGCGGTGCAGGGTTCGGCGGAGGTCGGGCGTGGTCGGGGATGTTCGGCTATTTGCAAAGATTCACGAAATCGAGCTATTGCTTGTATTCTTTGAAATTCTTCGATTCATTTTTTTTTTCGTGTGTGCTTGATGTCCGTGTGTGTGAAAATTTTTATTTGTAAATGGATGCAGCTGAATACCAGTATTTTACATGAAGCGATACTACCTATCTGAGCTCCACAACCCAGTTGCTGGGTAATACGATACCCCTTGGTAAGACTGGTTATCAGATTTTCGGGCTTCTGACGACCCGTAACGACTGTCAAAGATCCACTAATGACAGCCGGGACCAATGGCTTAACATGCTTTCCGAGGCACGGAGGGGTCTTGGTATATAAAGATGGTCACCCATCCACAGACCAACCGCGGCAAGCGTAGCTTAACCTGATCGATCGACCTGTGCGGCTGTCATTACTTAGCCACAAGCCCCTAATAATACTTACATTAAAGAATTCTAGATGTTTTGTGAAGTCGTTAAAACCGTGCGAAGCAGGGGCAGGCCGCTAGTGTCAACATAAAACAAGAAGAAATCCTTAAAATGTCACTCAATTGCTTACGTCAATGTCATAGAATGTTACAAAACAAAGATTTGATCCGTCTATGCGGGTAGAGTAGAGGGCAATCATTCCGAGACATTTGAGTAGGTACATAATTGAATTGTTTGATACCACCACGGGCGCCTCGGGTGAGCTCGGTTGGGTTCGGATGTACTCGGAAATAGGCGATCAGAATGATACTATGTACAGCCAACAAAAAAGATAAGTATGCAGGATCGTCGGATATAGTTGATGTTTAGTAAGAAACCGATGGATGTTCTCGAATAAAATTTAATTTTATTAATAGAAAACAAACAGCTCATTTATCAAATTATATTTCAGTCGACAATATGCATCGGTTTCTTACTAAACTTCAACTATATCCGACGATCCTGCATACTTATCTCTTTTGTTGACTGTACATAGTAGCATTCTGATCGCCTATAGTAAATACAGCTACATATTAAAACTTTAAACGAAATTCTTATTTTTATAAAAACCGTCAAAATTTCAAATTTCTACCTACTCTACATTTCCCCATCACTCGCACTCATCTCTGACGTTAACTCAGAAGCACATCAAACGCAGCCGCCCTCTCAAATTACGTGCTTGGCCAAGCACGAGACAATCGCTTGTCTGTGCGACGGCAAGCGACACTGAGCGGAGCCCTGACGAATGGATTGATTGTCGAGTTCAAGCACGGAAGTAGTTGCAATGGGGTTGGAAATTAAAAAGTTTGGGAAAATATTTTGCAAAACAAAGAAGTTATTTGGAGTGTGAAAATGTTTCCTTCTGACAGAACTTTCAATGTTATTTTTGTGTTTTATTTGGTACAGTTCTGCTACTAAACGAATGAAGTTTTGTTAATTTAGAAAACTAAACCAAACTTCATTAAAAAAATAAACCATAAAACCGACCAATAAATACACCTGAAAGCCAATTAACGTAATTCAAAACGTTCAAAATCTAGTCGCAATCTCATCTCAGCGACAATCAATGTCAAAATTTCTAAGTAGGGATTTTAGAGTTATTTTTGACAGATTGAAACTGAGATCAGACTGTGAACGTTCTTAAAATTACGAGGATTGCTCCTCTGAGCACAGTACCTAACTCTAACTTACTCTAAAATACGAATGCTAAAATCTAATTTTACTAACTAAAAACAAATGCCGCTAAAAAGTACAACACTAAAACTGCTAAGAGTGCCATGATCAGTCAATTAGCCCAAATTACAATAACATTTTCACAAATTCACAATTTAAACTCACAGAATTTATTTGAAATAAACCAATTACAGGCACTTTTGAATTGTCAAGGGGCCGTCAGAAAGATGAAGCTAGTTGCCCATTCCAAAGCGTAGTTGCTACCTATGGAGAAGAACGGGCAAGAAACTCCACGGACACTCTTTTAAATCAACTTTTTAATAAATCCATAACCATAGACTAAGTATGACTCTTCTAAGCTTACTGGCAAACTCTATAAAACTTTAAAGCGCGGGAAATAGCCATAAAAACGATAAAATGGCACGAAAGATTTACATGCGGGCGCCCGCTCCGCTAATGTCACGCAAATCATTGGATTATAGACTTTAGAACGAAGTGGGAATAGGGTGCCCTTGAATTAGGGCGTTTTTGGGATTGCTTTGAAACAATTTGAAGTGAATCCATACTAGTATTATAAATGCGAAAGTGTGTCTGTCTGTTACCTCTTCACGCTTAAACCGCTGAACCGATTTAGATGAAATTTGGTATAGAGATAGTTTGAGTCCCGGGAAAGCTTAGGATAATTATAGGATAGTTTTTATCCCTATATCCCCAGGAGAAACTTATGCGGATGAATCGCGGGGCGCTGCTAGTACTCAATAAAATGAAGGTCGCTAATTGGTCCGTTTGGTTGTCAAGGTTTCCAAAGAATTTCGAAAAATGTCAAATAATGATCAGTTTTTGATCTGGAGGGGTGATCATTCTAAATTAAACTATTATCTGCATAAGTTTGGCAAAACTGGAATCGAAATACATTCTTTCCTATTTAAAAAGTACAGCATTGTAGCACATTCTTAGCTGTATCGTATTTAAATTAGATAACAACACTTTTGGCATGAAAAAGAAAATTATTTTCCAAATTAAAAGCTGATAAGCAACTAACTAATTACATAATTATTTATAGTCTATTGAAATCCTTGTTTCCAATTTGTGTTTCTTCTATTTAAACGAATATCAACTTTATAGAAATATAAATCGGGTTGATTTCAGAGTGACTAGTAGTTATAGAAAAAGTCAATACAATGTTTGAAGTTGTTGTGGAAACTGAACTTTACGTGTGGGTATTAAAGTGGTTTTTTACAAAAACAGATATTTGTTTACAAGTTTGGAAACTAAATAGCGAACAAAGTATACCTATTAAAACGGATTTAATTTGTAGTTTGCGTTTCACGAACTTTAATTTCATCTTACCCTATCCTATCAATGAACTTAATTTTTAAAACTTTCTCGTTATCCCTCAACTAACATTAACTATGGCCACCCTATCCCATTCCCATCCATGGTCCTGTATTAACATAGTTTGATGGATCATCCCCTGTCCGTTGTATCATCCCCTTCTATTGTTGAATTTAGATTAGGATTCCACTGTTATGGATTGATTTTTATACACTCTTCGTGAGTGAATGGGGATAATAGTCGGATTTGGCTTGGAGAGAGGAATTTTATAGGTGCTTGGGTTTTATAGGTTTGTGTGGATGGTTGAATATGTGAGGATATACAGAAAACAGAAAGGTAGCTATACTATAATAGTTGCATAAAAGAATCTGATTTTCGTAAAATTGCGTGTTTCTATTGTTTTCTTAACACGCTGTCAATTATGATAATTGGATAATCAGTGAAAAAAATCGAACTGATTTCGCGCCAATATTCAGTTCCACTATGGCCCAACTGCATAACTGATAATGAGTCAGTCTGACGATACTCAATGATAAACTAATATGTTTCACAGTTTTTTAACGACTGCGTTTTATACAGGGTCAAATTACATTAGCTAGCGAAACTCCGCAGACGTGACCTATCGATATCTAAACATGATAAAACAAAAAAATAATTGATTTGATGATTTGTATGGGGTCATTGACCGCAATTAGTGTACGTTACTTGAAATATCAGTTTAAAAAAATTGTTTATTTGTGTGTAAACTTCACAGACGTGCTGGGTATCGATATTTCAACACGAAAAAACAAAAGAAAATAGATTTTCTCAACTCATACTTGAAGTAACAATACTAACCAGCGGTCGACCCCCCAAAAAAAAAGATTTTTTTTATTTAATCGTGTGTAGACATTGATACCTATCACGTCTGCAGTTTCGCTGGCTAATTTAAATTGACCCTGTATAACTCAGCTACGATGTCGCAAGTCATATTATAGTCAGAATTAGTTCTAACCGCATAATAAACTTTCATACCAAGTTACGCCACGATTCAATACCACGCAACATATCCCTTCAAAATTAAAACAAGATCATAAAAAACTAACACAAACACGCGAACAATGGCTCTGATTGCGGTTCCCACCGCTCCAAACCGGTGCAAACTGGATTAATCCGGTTTCATCCGAATATTACACTGAATGGTCTCGTCAGGGATCACGCGCGGACAAATTGAATCATTTGAAGTCGTGTCGCATACCGATAGGTTGTGGACACCCTACTGGGATAAAGACTGTGTTAATTATTAGTTTATTGTTGTAGCTAGTAATTATGCGGTTGATTGTTCTTAGGGATACGTGTTTAATAATAAAAGAACAAAAAGCTTTTAGGGTTATTTTTTGGTTTTTCTGGACGCCATTTATGCCTGCAGTCGGTTTATTCTGTAAAAATTTCACCGTAAAAAGGTAGGTGAAGTGAGCTTTCATTCCACCATAATATTATGCTAGGGATTGACAGCTCACTTCACCTAAGTTTACTGAATAGATAAGCAGGCTTTTAGTTAGGTATTTGTTTACATAAATATGTTTAGTTATTTTTTTTTTTTGCTTGAGTATAGTTTTGAGCTGACATACAGGATGTCCCAGGAAACCTGTACCAGCGAAGGTCTGTGGTCAGGGGACACTAATACCCATCGATTGAACCCTATGTGTGTTCGAGATACGTTTTTTTTTTGTTTTATTTCTAGATTGTTTAAATTGTAGGCGGTTTTAGTCATAACCATTTCTGAGTAGTGTTTCTTTGGGATTTTTTTGTCAGTATTATGGCTAGAATGTGTATTTACATGTTGTAAAACACAAAACATCCAAATTCGAACTACTAGTAGCTCAGAATTTGATAACAAGGTTAAAATTTCTGTTGGAGAGAAATTTATAATTTCTCGAAAACTACAAAATATCGCGGAACATACATAGGGGTCCAATCGATGGGTACTGGTGTCCCCTGACCACAGACCTTCGCTGGTACAGGTTTCCTGGGACACACTGTATATGGCAAATAATTTAAATGAATGTTCTGTGTCTCGTAATGTTAATTACTTTGTATACTTGGTATAGATGCAAGTATTCTAAATGAACAGACAGTTTTGCTGCTGGGGAGTTTGTAGCGTCACTTTTCACTCCCAAGCGAAAGCACTAGGATGTGGTGAAGGGCGGGCGTGCTGGGGGACTGTCTTATGTAATTTTGACGTTCGAAAAGTGCTGATTGTGGAGTGCTGGACATCCTAGTTTAAAGGCTAACGCAGTTTGGGGCGACATCACTTTCGTACATTTTCTATGAACCAACGTACACTAGCGTACATTTTTGTATGAGAAGTTGCGGCTGTAATGTCCGCTTGACTAAAAACAAAAACATTAAACAAAATACTATAATACCTTGCCTTCCAGAACTCCAGAAGCTACTACAATGGATATTAATATGTCAAAAGGAATTTAATATTAATCCCTCGCGCGCCCGACAGATGGGGCCACTGTCAGGTGTTGCGTAATACCGGTTTAATCTCAGAGGGCGCCACTAGCGTAGGGGAGTTTTTGTAATGTCGGGGAATGCGGCTTTTGTTTGAGATTAGTTAAAGTGAAATGGCCAGCGAGGCAAAAGTATTATTCAGGACTTTCAACGTATTAAAAAATCAAGCGCTTCTTTTTGAAGTGAAAGCATCTTTAGGTGCGTTGGGCATTTTTGAGATGGGACAAAACCATTGAATTCGCGCCACTGTTACCGAAACCGACACCGCTTCGGATGTGTTCGGCTGTCCTCGGGATGTACTCGGTTTTAATGTATTTTCGATATGTCTGTCTGTGAGTGATGGCAAAGTATTCTATTCGTGTTTTGTTTATATGACTATTCAAAAAATACTCACGTAATTGTTCAAGTTTTCACGTCTGTCGGCACTCCCGGAGTGCCACTTTTTTTTTAAAGATAACTTTCATAAAGCCATCTTTACACGGTGCATTTTTATTTCCTGTGGCATACCATAAAATTGAAGCAACAATTGACTAGGACCGTCTAAACAACACGTACTGGTATACTTAGGTGTATGGCCAATTCTTCCCTTGCGGTGGTAGGGCTAACGCCCGCCTGGTTTGCGACCAGCATCCCACCTGAGTCCGGCGTCAAGCAGCCTGCTGTGTTTCGTCGATGCGTGGGAGTTCCAGTGCCTTAGGCATCTTCTAGACACGCTTGTTCCATCATATACCTCATCCATCGCTTTCCATCAGGCGTGATCGAGGCCAAGAGCGGGCCCATTCAGCAATAAAAAAAAAATCGGATCCACGTGTTACCTCCAAATAATAAAAAAAGCCTTTGACAATGTGTTGCAATTAATTATGACACATTCTCGCATTAAAGAAAGGAAGATACACGTTATTACAGTAAACTTCATTGCTATAGAAATTTGTTACTCTATGATGAGTCAATAAAACATTTTAAAAAGTAACGCTCATCACTTTAAATTCCACCACATCACTCGAAATCACTTTTAAAAACAATTCATCCCTCTAATTCTAAATCCCAGTGGATGGAACTCTGTTTACTCTTCAAGTTGATCCCCCGCAGCTGTGGGGCGTGATAAACAGTCCCCCGGGGGATGACCGTATTACCCCTCTAGGGTAATACGGTTTATCTATTCACACTTTTAAAAACTGCACAGGGGAATTATTTGAGAGGATTTTGGTTTCCAATTACCTATGATTTTGATGGTATCGTTAATGGCTCTCATAAGTAAACGTTAAGTAGATGTTTGAATGAAGAATTTGAGATAATTTGAAGTTATAGAACAAGGAACTGAATGTCATACTTAACAAAGTTCAAATTCTAATGCCAAAACCAAAAATTTATTAGGACCTTTTTGTTACGAATGGTCACTCAAAATCGAGTTATTCCGGCCTGATCACTGAACCACCCCTCCACTCCCCCCTCGATCCCCTGCTAGGTTTCCTCACGATGTTTTCCTTCACCGTTTTGAGAGCAGTGCTGATGAAATAATTTACACAAAGTAAAGCGCCTGTCTGGGTTCGAACTTACGACCTACAAGTCGTAAGTTGCGGTCGTTACCACTGGGCCACCACTGCTCTCCAACCAAATAAAGACCCAAATTCAAATAAACTACCTATATTTTATCCTATCTCAGTTTTAACAACCAAAACCCAACACGTTTCTAAATTAACTTCACTTTGTCACAAAAAATCGAATTAAACTTCGCGCCCTCTTTTCCCGCCACAAATCAATAAAGTAAGTGTCATAGATAAAAACACAATGACAGCTTATCATTTCAATATGTTGCATAAATGCCACAGAGCAGGCAAATGCAGAAGTCTCACTTGACACGTGTCGCAGAATGTATGAGAAACTTACCTAGATTCTTTTTGTTTTCATTTCATGTATGAGGCACAATAAATCTAGATATTTTATTTATTGTATTTTTACCGATTTAAAAAAAGTAGGGGGTTATGTATGTACAGAGGCCAGCACATCAAGTTACCCCAATCTGTCAAATTTTCCCAATTGAATATGAACCTTATTCCTTTGTAGTAAAGTTGAAAATCTATCAAAGAAATTTGACAGATTGGGGTAGCTTGATAATGTGCTGGCCCCTGTACCCACAACTTATTTTTTTAAATAAAATTTAATACATTGAACTTAGCTGAAATAGACTCAGGGAAAAAATAAATAAAAAACAAAAGTCATGCTGAGAATCAGCTCTTTTCGAAAGTCAAAATTACATAAGACAGTTTCCCGAAAGTGGCGCAACAAACTCCCCAGCAGCACAGCTGTGAGAACTTTTTAACCAGACCAACTGATCGAGTATTACCTACTGGCAATAAAGGGTCCGTGGCTAAATAATAACAGTCGTACAGGTCGATCAATCAGGTTAAGCTACGCTTGCCGCGGTTGGTCTGTGGATGGGTGACCATCTTAACATACCGAGACCCCTCCGTGCCTCGGAAAGCACGTTAAGCCGTTGGTCCCGGCTGTCATTAGTGGATCTTTGACAGTCGTTACGGATAGAAGCCCGAAAGTCTGACAACCAGTCTTACCAAGGGGTATCGTGTTACCCAGTAATTGGGTCGTGGAGGTCAGATGGGCAGTCGCTTCATGTAAAATACTGGTATTCAGCTACATCCGGGTAGACTTTAAGCCAACTCCAACATAGTTGGGAAAAGGCTAGGCAGATGAATTCTTGAGGAAGGCTAAAGGCTATTTAACATCATGCTAGGACCCTTAGGAGCTGAGCATAAAGAAAAAAGTAATTTCACACGGACGAAGTCACGCGCAGACGCTAGTCATAAATATTTATTAGCTTCAACTTAAAATAACCAATATCCATTCAGGTGGCCTACCATGACCTAATTAAAAACGATTCAAAAACAAGACATTTGAGTTTAGGTTCCTAAACTGCATCGCTTGAGCTGCTCTATGGACGTCTTGGTACCAAACAAGTATGAATGAAACCAAAACTTGCGACTCAGTTTGGGACAATCGCTGTCAGCAGATGGCACGGCCTAAACTGAATCGTTAAACTGACGTCATGGTACGAATTAGAAGAACAGTTCAGTTTAGGTCCTAAAATGGATCGCGTTAAGAGCTTGTGGTAGGCCTCCAGGTATAGCAGTCATTTTTCCAACCAATACCTATTATTTTCAATCATTTACGATAGGTACAGATAATCCTCTCGTTGCAGCATTTTATTTTGCCAAAGACTTTTTATAATCTGTCCATTTCGCGATAAAAACCCCTCCAGTCTATCATCACTCCCTCTTCAGTCCCTAGAGGGCGCTATTCCTCATTTATATTTTTTATCTGTGGTCCCGATTCAGAGATGTCACAAAAAGTATATGTTTCTGATAAACAGTTTTATAGGGGAC
The DNA here is from genome assembly GCA_914767645.1 of Hydraecia micacea. Lineage (NCBI taxonomy): Eukaryota > Metazoa > Arthropoda > Insecta > Lepidoptera > Noctuidae > Hydraecia > Hydraecia micacea. The sequence continues at coordinate 8,967,625 of OU611802.1, read as the reverse complement.
CAAAGAGGTCTTATCTTTATTATTTGTGGTCTATAGAAGCTGTCATAGACATGTATCTCGCCTTTTTATGGGGCAGATTGAAATATTTGTGGTGTTTTGTATGTGTAGTGGTGTAGTGATTTAAAAATGTTATGGGAATGCTGATAGTTTACTGGTAGGTACCTACTTTTTGAAAATATTCATACATCATCATCTGCCTAGCTTTACCCCAAATTCCCAACTGTATCGGGGTCGGCTTCAAGTCTACCCGGATGTAGCTGAATACCAGTATTTTACATGTAGCGACTGCCTATCTGACCTCCACAACCCAGTTACTGGGTAATACGATACCCCTTGGTAAGACTGGTTGTCAGACTTTCGGGCTACTGACGACCCGTAACGACTGTCAAAGATCCACTAATGACAGCCGGGACCATCGGCTTAACGTGCTATCCGAGGCACGGAGGGGTCTTGGTATGTGAAGATGGTCACCCATCCACGGACCAACCGCGGCAAGCGTAGCTTAACCTGATCGATCGACCCGTGCGGCTGTTATTACAAGCCCCTTCAAGATACTCATACATAACTGGCGAAATATAGATAAGTCTGCTAATCACGTGAATCACGTCCCGCCTTCGACTTTAGTTTGTGTAGAACTAACTTCTGCCCCCGACTTCGTTCGCGTGGAAGTCGTGAGACAATGTAAGATGGCAGAGACATACACGCGAAAACTGTAACCATGGATTAAGTTCATGATTCTAGAATATTGTTTTGTATTTTTCGTAATTTATTTTTTAACTAGCAGCGCCCCGCGGCTTCACCCGCATAAGTTTCGATCCCGTGGCAATAACGGGATAACAAGTATCCTATATCCTTTCCCGGGACTCAAGCTATCTCTATAACAAATTTTATCTAAATCGGTTCAGCGATTTAAGCGTGAAGAGGTCACAGACAGACAGACAGACACACTTTCGCATTTATAATATTATAGTATGGATACGTAATTATAGTTTACCAGCTGCGCCCCGCGGTTTCACCCGCATAAGTGTCGATCCCGTGGGAATATCGCCAAATTTTATCAAAATTGGTCCAGCCGTTTGTGCGTGAGGAAGTAACAAACATACAAACACACTCCCAAAAAACTATGGCACACACGGGCCACTCAGTAATCTACCACGCGGGCACAGTGCTGGTTGGTAGTTGTCACATGTCTTCGAAATATTGGTTGGGCCAAACTACCACTGCTCAGAAAAATTGAATTATGTTACAAAAAAAATTATTTCCTGAATACTATCGCTAGCGTCCACCACAAAGACGACTATTTCCGGTAAGCGGACCGGATGTCATCGCGCGGTGTAATCACGTGTGCTATTATATCCGAATCGGATCGCCACCGGACCGGATAAATGGCTCACTTTTGTTAGTGGTACTTTATGGTAGATTGATTATTAGATCATAGATGTAATTGAATCGAAAGATGTTTCTAGTTTTCCATGCGAGGTATGAGTATCGGGGGCTCGTGGCTTAGTAACAACAACCGCACAGATAGATCGATCAGCCTAACCTAAGCCTTATCCCAACTATATTGGGGTCGGCTTCCCTCTTAACCTTTTGACCGCTTGTGTCGCATTTATGCGACATATATTTCCGTGCCCCTACCGCTCGTGTCGTATTTCTGCGACAGAGAAAAGCATGATTTTTTCGTTCTATTTTCGTCCTATTAACTGCGTGTTACAACTAAAACCATTATTAAATAGAGATAAAAACTTTTTGACTATTTTTTAATCGATACAACGATTGCTCCTCCTTATTTATTGTAGGTATTATTTTATCGATTTGTAGCCGCGCGCTAGGGGCACGGCAATTGATATTTAGCCAAGCGCTTAAGGGCCTTACTCTCGTTTAGTACCGTAACACGGTCACTTTATGAAGCCTATTTCTCATTAACGGCTTGGTTAGAAGTTCTGAAAAAAATATATGTTTGCTATAGATTCATGTACAACATTTCTGAAACAGGATTTTTTCGTATGGCTAATACTTTTGCCTTAAAAAAATATTTACCAAACCGCTATTTTTGGCTAATATTCCCTACTACTTCTAAACGGCTTTGAAGTTTGAAAATCTTTTTACACTAAAAAAATTATGGTTAGAGGTACTACATACATGAAACAGCTTTTGTAAATCAATCAACATTTTCAAAGAAAATGTCCAATTTTGAGATAGAGGTAAAGACGTGCTCTGCGCGGGCGCGGGCGGCAGTCGTGCTTTAGCATTGAGACGGGACGGCTGTGTCGCTCGCTGCTCCGCCCCGGCTATCGAACGACTACGCGCGTTTGTTTGTGTTAGTGCAAATATTTACGAACGAATTGTATCAGTGTGCGTTTATAGACTAGCTCGCTGCGGAGGGCCCATTTCTATTGTGCGCGTGGACGCTTTACTTATTAGTGGTGCCATTTCTAAATACTGTTTTTGTTTATATTGTATATTGTGTAAATATACGATAATTTGTAAATAAGTAAAAATGCCAAGGCAAAGCAAGTCAAGAAAGACTTCTCACGTATGATTTTAACCAAAAACAAAATTTCCGCAGCAGCTATATTGGATTTACACTTTGACCCCACTATCGACTTTAGCACCATCGAAAACTATGAAAACGACACCCATGACGAAAAATTCGAATATTTTCGCAGCCGCAATCTTGGATTTTCATTTTGACTTCACCATCAGCTTTAGCACCATCGAAAACTATGAAAACGACACCCGTGACGAAAAATTCGAATATTTTCGCAGCCGCCATCTTTCAAAAAATATATTTTCATAATCAAATATTAACAATTGTTAATACAAGGTATTATAAAAGACGGAAAAGTGTTTTATATAACAAACTAAAGTCATTAGATTGAATTTAAGCATTTAACCCTTTAAACAAGAAATAACAATGAAAAAAAGAGTGTAAGTACCAAAACCGCGTATTAATAAAAATATAGTCAATCAGTATTACAAATAAAGATATTTGTCGTATGCAAGGTACTCTTTAGGTAGTTTTTTTCGTGATATTGATTTATTAATAGTTCATTATACTCTATTTAGTTTGAGGTGGCGCGGCCAGGAAGCACTGCCTGGTGGCCGGACCACATAAATTGTTAAATAAAAAGATATCTCTTGAGGTACTAAAAATATATATATATTCCGATGAAAGTACTAAACTGTGGTCCGGCCACAGAGGAACACACCAGCGCCAGTGGTGTGGTGTCGCGAACCGCAGAGTTCACACGTGCAAAAATAAAAAAAATATTTTTTATTTTTTAGTTGTACCTACTCCACACAAATTCAAATAACACTAGTGCATTGAGGAATTGAAGACACCGACTAGAAGAATCATCAAAATTCGCATAGAAATGCTGGAGATGCAGTACATTTATGCATATAACATCGTACATAAGAATAAGTACATAGTGTATTATATACTAAAACCTTCCTGAAAGTATGTTGATCACATTAGTGAAAGAATTATTAAAATTGGTTCATTAGTTTTTGAGGAAATCGCGGACATACAAACATACATACATACAAACATACATACATACGGGTCGAATACAGAACCTCCTTTTTTGAAGTCGGTTAAAAATGTCGACTATCGGTAGTGTTGTTCGACATTCTGTCTCGCACGAAGGTATTGGTGTGACTGAGGCAAGGTTCTATGCATTGTGCATTGTGCAGTATTTAATGAATTTTATTTTAATTGCAATTGTAATACGTTATTTTTTTAAATTTCAACACAATGTATCTACCTATATTGTTATGAAATAAATTACTTATGACTTATATATTTTCTTCCACATAAATGCTAAAAAATAATGTCCAGAAAAACTTAAAATATACATAACATATAAGTAATAATAATAATATTTTTTTATATTTTTAAATGTTTTTATATATTTTTTTTATATTCTAATATTTAAAAATATAATTTATATGTATATAGACGAATAAAGGATAATAATACATATAATAATAAAACGTAATAAGTATCTATCTATACAAAATATATCAGCCTTGCATCCGCTATTCCCTTCTGGAATCGTAGGCAAAAATAGCGACCTACGTGCGGCATGTCTGCGTCTCTGCATATTCTTTGATCTTAGTTTTAGTGTAGTGCGCCACCGCGCGCGTTTTACGTATTCGGGAGTAGGGCGTTTGGCTCCGCCCACATGCACAAGGTCAGTGGGCCTTCTATACACCTTAAAAGGTTAACTGGATACAGCTGAATACCATTGTTTTACAAAGAACGACTTCCTATCTGACCTCCACAACCCAGTTTCACGAAACAGTCATCTACGCATTCTATACAGACGCCAGCACATCAAGCTACTACAATCTGTCAAATTTCTTTATAGATTTTCAACTATATTGCTAAAGCATAAAGTTCAATGTTGATTGGGAAAATTTGACAGTTTCGGGTAGCTACAAAAATAGCGAAAAAAAATCAGCTGTTCGCTACATTTTGACGAGTTAAACGAACATAAACGTAGGGAACAGCTGATTTTTTTTCGCGATTTCAGGTTTGTTCCCATAATAAAAATTGTTCATAAAGATGAGTACCTACAATGACCTCTTAAGAGTTTGTTGATGTTTTTCCAACGTCCCGACATCAATCGTCGGGCACTAGCCCACCAGTCACGACACCCGTCTGACCGGAGGATCCTCCCTTTTCTATGGAGAATGAATGAACTTGACACCCTGTTCCGCATACCTCTGTAAATCGATGTGCCGTTATACCATAACTAAGGCCCAGTTAAAGTAATATATGTATATAATATACCTACTTTAAACTCCCCCCTTTCCCCTTTACTTGTACTTTAATATCTCCTTTTTTCCCCAGGTCACCCCCACTTCTTCAACCAACTTTCCTGCGGCCTGGACATCATCTCGCTGGCCGGCGAGTGGCTGACTGCGGCCGCGAACACCAACATGTTCACGTACGAGATCGCGCCCGTGTTCATCCTCATGGAGAACGTCGTGCTGGAGAAGATGAGGCACATGATCGGCTGGAGGACTGGCGACTCCATCCTGGCGCCCGGTGAGATTTCTATAGAAAAAATGAGCATCTGCAAGCCTGGGTCTCGTAATTACAAAGTCTAGATTTTCAGCAGCTTATTAGTTAATTCGCACGAATTTACGCGCCCGAAACGGGCGAATCGAACTTTTTTTTTCTATATGCGGTTCGCACGAAATTAATTTACTCCTTTGCTAAAATTCAAAATGGGCCAATTGTCTACATATTTCTGGAGATGTCGATTCGCCCATAAATAAATTCAATCGAGATAGGATTTCGGATTTACATTTACGCGTCATATAAAAAAAATAAGCTAAATGGACTCGACATGTCCTATCTGACAGAACATTTCGATTGTTCACATTTCGTAAGATACAGCCCTGTGGGTAGACAGACGGACAGCTTAGTAATAGAGTCCTAAACACCGTATTCAATACCCAACGTGAGGCATTATTTCCACTAGTATGCACACTTTAAAAATGACACAACATAATATAATAACTCTTCTCTTTCACCAGGCGGTTCCATCTCCAACCTGTACGCTTTCCTGGCTGCTCGCCACCACAAGTTCCCGCAGTACAAGGAGAAGGGGCTCTCCAGCATCCAGGGACATCTCGTCATGTTCACTTCTGACCAGGTCAGTACATTGGTTTCTGACAAGTCAGCTAGCAGGGCTCTTGCTATATTTCAAGCAATAAACCATAGTCAGACTAAAGCTTGTGGCGGCATCTACAACGCCATATGCGAACTAAGCGTCATACTGACGTCACTCAAAATCCTACATCGGGCAAGCAAAGTTTACCGCGCGACTAGCATAGATACAACGTCCCAACATCAATCATCGGGCAGTAGCCCACCAGACACAACACCCGTCTGGTCGGAGCTTCCCTTTTCTATGGTGGGTGAGTGAACTTGATGCTGTTTAGCATCAAGTTCGAAAAAAAAATCAGCTGTTTAATACAAAAGTTCAATACCTACTTGACCAAAATGTATGAAACAACTGATTTTTTTTTTTCGTGATTTCAGAGTTGGTCCCATAGTGAAAGTTGTTCATATTCATGGGTATAACCTCTTTATCTATGCTGTGGGTATAACATCCTGTAAAAATTAGGAACCGGTAAAAAAATAATCCTGTATAACAAAATGGCGGACAGGGGTACGTATGCCACGGAACTTCAAAACCCTTGCAACCATCTGGCTTTTTCGCGACTGCCCATACAGTTTTTAGGTTAACTAGCAGCTGCGACCGCTGCCGCTTCTAAGAGTTACTTTACGAGTAACCGTCTTTTAACCTGTATTTGTTACCCCTTAGTGCCACTACTCGGTGAAGTCCTGCGCCTCAGTGTGCGGCCTCGGCACCGACTACTGCATATGTGTGCCCTCCGACGAACGCGGCCGCATGCTGCCCACGGAGCTGGAGCGACTCGTCAAGTACCACAAGGACAGAGGCAATGTGAGTACTTCTGCCCCAGTTGCTGCTCTTAAAACGGTGAAGGAAAACATCGTGAAGAAACCGGCACGTCCTAGAACCAAAAATTCGAAGACGTGGCGTCTACCAACCCGCACTGGGCCCGCGTGGTGGATCACGGCCCACTCACCGAGAGGAGGCTTGTGTCCCAGCTACGGGTACATTATAAGCAGATTATGCTGTCCCAGATGTGAGGTATAACCCGATCATGTGCCATAAAACCCGGTTCTGTGCAATGGAACTGGATAAAAATCCGGTCCTGTGCAATGTTTGTGTGTAAATTGGCATCGTGCAGTCAAACTAGTGGTCTCGCGCTTGCGACCGCGAGACCAGGCGAGGGGCAGCCAATAGTCAATATCACCTGAATAGGCGATGTCACTGGGGTAGTCAATATCACCCATAGCTAGGTTACAAAATATTATTTACCAGTGAGCCCCAAACTAGACAGTTACCCCCTCACTAATAAACGTATTATATCAGATAGATAGTTACACACCGATTTCTCTATTTCAGTCGTCAGTAATTTGACTTTCGAAAGAAGAAGACAAAGCGTTGTGTAACTATACACACGCTGTACAACGTTTATTAGTAAAGGGGGTTAGTCTTATTTTCCTTCTGTAAAAAATATTACTGAACTGTACCTCTACTACAATATTTCCTGGTCTTTCCTTTCCCCACCAGGTGCCATTCTTCGTGAACGCCACCTCCGGCACCACAGTGCTGGGCGCATTCGACCCGCTGGAGGAGATCGCGGACATCTGCCAGAAGTACGACATGTGGATGCACGTAGATGTGAGTATATTTAGATTTATAGCTGTTAGAGGATGTACGGGCGCGTGGTCAAAATCAACCCGTAATACTGTAATTTGATAACATTGTAAAAGCCAATTATTTTTAAAAGAGTAACCGTGGAGTTTGTTGCCGGCTCTTCTCCGTATGAAACGATCAATTGGGACCGTGCACCTAGCTTCTGTTTTATAAGGGGCTGTTCATTTATTACGTAAGACGATTTGAGGGGGGAAGGCCGGGTCCACAAAAGTTTTATTTTTTCTTACATGGGGGTGGGAGGGGTTTAGATTATTCTTACGTAAGTTCACAAAAGTAAGTAAAAATAATAAGTTTAAAAAAATTGCTATGTTTCTTTGCAATTTTGGTAGATTACTGATCTTACGTAAGATTCAAAGAGGGTCCCGGGAGGGTTTTCATTCAAGTCTTATTTTTTCTTACGTAGTTAAAATTGTCTTAAGTAATAAATGAACAGCCTCTAAGTGTCCATGTAGAAATAAAATATTTTGATTTTGACAATCAGTCAATATCCGAGATTAGATTTGGAGTCATCATGTTTCTTGTCCGTAAATCAGCTGTTTATTCAGAGTTTTTATCCGATTTTTCTGTGAATATACGAGTATACTGTCAAACAAAACTACCCTATTTTGTAAGCTAGGTTTGATTGGTCAAAAAACCTAAGTTTGAAAACTGTTTACACTGTGTAATGTGTATAATGTTTACAGAAACATAGATTTTTAGTCAAACTGGTTGTAAAAGTTATAACTACTTATCTGATTCTTTAACAATTACGTGTTACAATAACATCTTATGTTTATCGCAGGCTGCTTGGGGTGGTGGCCTGCTGTTCTCCAAGAAGTACCGCCATCCTCGCCTGACTGGTATTGAGAGGTAAGACAGTACGAGTATAATGTACCCTACCCCATAGAAGATGGCGGGACGGAGAAAACAAACGACCAGTGGTCCACTTTAGCCCTGGATCAAAAGAGCTGGAAGTCATGGGGAGAATTCATGGTTAAAATTTATCCTGTACAGAAACCTCTTAATAATACCCCTCATTCCCGAACACCTAATTGATATTCCACTCTATACAATCCCAAAAACAAGTAGCAAAGTTCCTTATTATCCCTTATTAATCCGGAGCGCTATTAGCGTCCATCAATCATGGGTGTTCGACGCTAAATGCTGCCGGAGTAAGCCGCCCGCGAGGTACCCCCGCGGGGGGAGCGAGGTGCGGGGGGCGCGGTGCGGGGTGGTGGGGGGAAATCTTGCTAAATGCAGCAGATGTAGGCGGTAGAGCGTGTGACGTGTGAGCTAGGGGTGGCACGGGTGAGGTTTTGGGTGAAGGAATTTTGTTATAGGTATTGATATTTTTAGTATATAAGTGACATACACGATTTTATTGAAATATTAGGAATAAATAGGGAAAAAAACATACATAAACTCGAACATTATAACCTGCTCCTTTTTAGAGGTCGGTTAAAAAACCGGAGTAACTGATTTAACTTGCAATGTCAGCAAACTGAAGTGACAGTGGGCCGGCCATGTTTGTCGAAGTACCGATGGCCGGTGGAGCAGACGAGTCCTAGAGTGGAGGCCGCGTATCGGCAAGCGTAGTTTGGGACGCCCCCCAACTGGATGGACCCCTTAAGAAGGTGACTGGGACGGACTGGATGGCAGTGGTCTGGCGCAGCCTGTGAGAGGCTTATGTCCAGCAGTGGACTGCGATAGGCTGAGTTGAGTAGGAATAATTTTATTTATAAGTGGAATAAAAACTACTTCGAAGTCGTGGAAGTCCTCCAAGAGACTTAAAGTATTAACAAATATGGACAGTAGTCAGTAGTAGTTATAGCGATCTAGCAACACGCCTCAGTCACCGTGGGAATATCGGGATAAAAAGTATCCTATGTCCTTACGCGGAATATAACTCCGACCACGGCAACAACACTGTTGTCAAAAAAAAAAAACATATAGCTGATTGTTATATGGTACTAAAAGGAACCGTAAAAATTGTAAACAAATAGTTCCGAAAATAATAAATATCACAAAAAATATGCCTCTTGCCAGCCCTACACTGCACGTCAAGGATTACGCGTAGCTCGTAGCGCTACGCGGCTACGCTCGTAGCGGCGTAGCAGGCCGCGAGTTCACATGTCAATCTGAAGAGCTCTCAATCCGGGGTAAAATGTTACAGCTGATCGCTTTGATCGGGTACCCGACTGAGGAGAGAAGGGTACTGTGTTTATTTACAACTAGCTGACCTTATGGGCAACTACAGCTTTGAGCCGTTTGGGGTCGAAACGCTCGGGTCATAGGGCCCGAGCGCGCGTCTCCTTTTTAAGAAAATTTCTCGCCGGCTGGTCGATACTTCACGTGACCAGAAGGCTGGGTCGTTCTTTGGTCAAAGAATTAGCATTGCCATTCAACGTGGCAATGCTGCCAGTCTTCTGGGCACGTTTCCGGATGACAGCGATGCGGACGAGTACTTCGACGCCTAAAAAAAGTGTCCTTTGGCTTTTTTTTTTAATTTATTTGTATAGTAAGTTGAGGAGCTTGTGGCTAAATAATAACAGCCGCACGGGTCGATCGATCAGGTTAATCTACGCTTGCCGCGGTTGGTCCGTGGATGGGTGACCATCTTTACATACCAAGACCCCTCCGTGCCTCGGAAAGCACGTTAAGCCGTTGGTCCCGGCTGTCATTCGTGGATCTTTGACAGTCGTTACGGGTCGTCAGAAGCCCGAAAATCTGACAACCAGTCTTACCAAGGGGTATCGTATTACCCAGTAACTGGGTTGTGGAGGTCAGATAGGCAGTCGCTCCATGTAAAATACTGGTATTCAGCTGCATCCGGTTAGACTGGAAGCCGACCCCAACATAGTTGGGAAAAGGCTAGGCAGATGATGAGTAAGTTAGGTAGTCTTTTATTTTAGTATCTAGTGTATATAGTTACATTATAATTATAGTTAACAAAAGCAGATACTCTGTAATCCAATCGGAATAAATACAAACTAGTCACTAGCTGACCGTGGCGAACTTTGTACCGCCTAAGAATCAATAAGAACGAATGTATGAAAAATTGAATTATTTTCATTTTTTTTCGTGAACTTTTCCCGTTTTAATAGTTATTCTGCTATTCGGGGCGGAGACAAATCCAAAAAATCAAAGATCATGAGAATCGGTCCAGCCGTTCTTGAGTTATAAATGGTATAACTAACCCGACTTTGTTTTAATTTAAAATGCGATTCTTAAGCACCAAATGTACTAAGTTCATTGCTATTATTTTTAAGCAAAATCGGAAAAAAACTACCCAAATAAGAAAACAATTAGGGCTACCCGTATTCTAAAAAAATACCTAAAAAAAAGAACAATCCCTCGTTTCGCCCAGACAGAAGCGGAGCTATTAAACCTCTTTTAAGATTAATTAAAAGTCCCCCTCTGCAGTAGGTAGGCAGGCATGTCTGTAACTAACAAAAAACAAAAAGAGTCGGTACATACTTCTGCACTTGCGAGCCGCTCATTTATCAAGGGAAGTGTTTAAACTTTGGTTGATGTTACACCGTCGCGAATTTAAGAGGAGAGTTTAGCACTCGGACTTTTATTGACTAAGGGCTGATTTTTCAATCCTCTGATAACTATATTTGAGGATTTTTTTTTTCCTACTGTATCTTGAAAAATCTTGGCAAAATTATTTCACAAATGTGTTTTTTCTGCCTAGCCTTTTCCCAAGTATGTTGGGGATTTGGTCGTCCACGGCTTCTTTTTCGTTTTCCTGAAGAAGACTGAGCATATATTTTTTTCTAGAGCCCCAACTTTGTTTACTTAAGTACCATCTGACGAATCTGAAACAGCTATTGCAACGATTATATTTAAACGTGGGTACATGGTCAAATTAAATTAGTTAGCGAAACTACGCAGACGTGATGGGTATCGATATCTAAATGCGATAAAAAAAATAAAAAAAAAGATTTGATGTTTTTATTTTGTGGGGTCATCGGTGACTAGCTTTGAATTCCACATATCAAGAGAAAATAAATTCATATCAGTTACTTCGTCATGTTTTAAAGTCTAAGAATTCAATTTTTTCCAAAGGTCTATAAAATTACAAACTTGTAAATCAAAGTTACATACTAAGATTTCAAAAATAAATAAGCAAAAAAGCATTTTCCTCTCTTGTTACATTCCGGTGTAAAACGGATCCGCTTGCGACCCCCAAAGCTGTAAAAACAGAGGATTATCGCCGACAGAGGGCGCCACTGCGGCACTGTGTCAACACGATACTCACGCGCACTGTTCAACTTTGTGCTTAGTGCGAGCTCATGAATTTTAAGCCTTATCTCTTGTGCATTAGTTAGTAGAAAATAGGATGATGGCATGATGATGATATAATGATTGAGAGCAGTGGTGGTCAAGTGGTAACGGCCGCGACTTACGTGTTGTAGGTAGGTTCTAATCCAGGCAGGCGCTTTACTTTGTGTAAATTATTTAATTTATTTATTTATATATACTTTATTGTACACCACAAAAATACATAATAAAAAGAATTATCGATCACTAAAAATATACAATGGGCGACCTTATCGCTTTCTGCGATCTCTTCCAGGCAACCTTGGAATGGACAGTGATTTGCCTGGACATAAAATGGGGTTGTCGTTGGTGTAATAATATACTAAAATACATACACAGATATATACATATCCTAAAATAATAGATACATAACCATCACCACTGCTCTCAAAACGGTGAAGGACAACATAGTGAGGCCTGTAATCTACCACGCGGGCCCAGTGAGGGTAGGTAGATTATGCCTGGACTTTAAAATAGACCGTGACCTCTGAGTTTGTTTCAGCTTTTCTTCTCAGAGCAGTTAGATAAGAAATGCCGACCTCATCAAGCTTATTTATTCTTATAATATGACGTGTAAGAGTATTTCCGATATCCTGTGTAAATAACACAGAATAAATAATTCCGTTTCATGTCACATGTCTTCGAATTTTTGGTTCTAGGACATGCCGGTTTCCTCACGATGTTTTCCTTCACCGTTTAAAAAGATTAATCGCAAAATCATAATCTGCAACAGTTTTCTAGCTCATCACACAATGCCCCCTATCTATCCTATTTCCTGACTCTCCCCAAGTGCGAATCAATTCCCCACAAGCAAATAGAAGGGGTAACATGGGGAGCGTTGATTCACAATTGATTAGGGCATTATGCAAATTGCCTGATGTCACCCCCGGGCTAGCTGACTAATGACCTTGGGTTTGTCAAAAATCAACATTGAATTTTAAGATTTAATTTCCATAGTAATTATGGGATTGAATTTGAGGGTAGATTAGCAGCGGTTAACCTAAAAACACTCATAAAAGCATCCTAGCTAATATTATAAATGCGAAAGTAAGTTTGTTTGTTACTTTTTCATGCCTAATCCACTGAATCGATCATCATGAAATTTTGCATATACGTTGTCAGGGGTATAGAAAAGGACAATAACTTTCGAAGGTCACAATTGCTTTTGAACGCTAGATGGCGCTACGTGTCTTTCGAATCATGATTGAAATATTATGACCCGACTTTCTGAACAGTATTCTAACAAAAAATACTTACTAGGCTGGTAATCACGATAGTATTTCAATCATTAGTATTATGCTTTTAACAGGATTTGGATGAAATTTGGCACACATATAGTTTATTATATATGTATAACCTGGATTAACACATAGGATACTTTTTATCACAGTAATACGTTTCCGTGGGATACTTTCCGACCGAAACGCGGGCAAGTCGCGAGCAAAAGCTAATAAAAAAATAAAAGAAAATTAAATAAAATGCACCTTTAGGAAATTCTAAATTTATTAATCCTTTCTTTGTCTATGATAATCGCATACTCTGTTTTCCCGCAGGGCCGACTCGGTGACGTGGAACCCTCACAAGCTGATGGGCACTCTGCTGCAGTGCTCGACCGTGCACTTTAAGTATGAGGTGAGTGCTACAGCTTCTAGGTTATATCCATAGAGTAAGTTATGTTCCTTATAAGAGACGGGCGTCCCATAGAAAAAGATGAAAAACGGCGCTTGTATGAAACTTGCGCTAAAACTGAATACCAACATAACAAAAATGACACAGACTATGCACAGACTGCAGATGTTAAAGCGAGACAGCGATAGCCGCCATTATGTTTAGTGCACGTTTCATACTTAGTTTCTTTTTTTATTAGACAGTTGCGCCAGACTGGTTATTTCTAGACTGAATTGGTAATATTGGTCATTGACACATTTTCCACTAACCATCGTACCTCTATGTTCTTTGGATCTCAAAATATAACCATTTTGAAAGGCAACAAAATGCAAAAAATCACGAATAAAAAAATGTAGGTAGGTACTTAGTTGACCTAAGTCAAATCAGCTAAAAATGAGATACGACTTTTAGTCATGCGAGCGACGAATTATGTCTTTCAACTCTTTTACTGGAAAGATGTAAATTTTTTATTACGTTTTTTCTTTTCGTAGATATATTGACAAGGTACCGTCATGATGTTAATATCCTTAAACAGTTCCCTTAGAGAATCGCGCCTGCAGAGATTATATAGCTCTGAACTCTGATAGCTCTTTTTTGCAGAATAAAAATAGACTCGATGTCTGCAGCCCATCCAAAGTAAAATACTGTCTGAATAAACAAACAAAAAACAAACTTAATAGAATATCAGAAGGTCAATTCTCGTAATTTAAAACGTTCAAAATCCAGTCGCAGTCTCATCTCGGCGACAAACAAATGTCAAAAACTTGTCAAAATGTTGGGAAATTAGAGGAATTTTTGACAGATTGAGACTGAGATAAGACTGTGAAAGTTTTTAAAATTACGAGAATTGCCCCTCTGTTATTATTAAATGTAAAAGCGGAGCAATTATTTGCAGACGCATAACTGTAAGGTCAGTGGTTAATGGCAGCGATAAAACTCAATGTTATACCAGGGTAGTTCAGAAATGCGTGGTGGAACGATCATTATTTTAATAACATTTTGGTAAGTTTTATATCAGCGATTAATTTTTATAGAATTCTTGAGGATACTCTCTTGATTACAAAATTATAAGACATAAATGTCTTATCAAAGAAAAGAAAGAAAGAAATATATTTATTTAGCACAGACCAAAAGACACACAATACACCAGATACATACATCAGATAAAAACAAACAAGAAAAAAATAAAAAAAAATAAAGGTCAAATAAAAAGTGTAAAGTACGATCTAAAAAAAATAATAATCTTAAGATAATAAAAAATAAGCAGGAAAGTGTGCCTCACGGCTGCGCTAAAATGGTCCAGTTCAGCAAAAATGCCAGACAACTAGTGCCTGACGCTATCACACAATTTTCTGATTCGCTCATACAGCCTATAATGTTCCCGCTGCTGGGACACAGGCCTCTTCTCTGTGAGGTGGTAGTAACTAGGTGTGCAGGTAGGTAGTAATCCACCACGAGGGCCCATTGCGGGTTGGTAGTTGTCACATGTCTTCGAAATGTTCGTTCTAGGACATGTCGGTTTCCTCAAGATGTTTTTCCTTCGCCGTTTTGAAAGCAGTGGTGATGAAATAATTTAAAGTAAAACAAAGTAAAGCGCCTGACTTGGTTCGAACCTACGACTTACAGCTGGTAAGTCCCGGCCGTTACCACTGGGCCACCTCACCCCTGCTCTAGACTATTATTATTACGTCTTTTGATATTTTTTGGGACCCTGGGGTCCTGGACCTTTGGCAGGCGTACGAGGGGCCGAAGCCAACTAGCTGAGGCCCGTTAGAAGTTTTTAATGAAATGAGGCACTAACCGACGATTATCCCTGTTCGCACTATGCAGGTGCACCCAAGGACACCCCCCGGTTGGTGTAGGACTATTGCTAAGACAATGGAAACAAAGATATTGGATTATGGGTTTGGGTGGCTAAAGTGAACTGGTTATTTAGGACTATGGAAAGTCTAGAGCCCCTGCCTGACCAATGTTTTATATAAATTACACAGATAAAATGGCAAGGGGTGACTTGCATATTCAATAGTGGGCCCCTGAAAACGGTCGCTGGCACATACTTTAATAGCGACAAGGGGCAAAATGTCCTGAGGTGCTTATAAGGAGTGGAGAGGTAGTCCACGGCTATCAGGACAATCCCGGAAGTACGGTCAAGATCCCTACCAGCATCTTACTGGAATACTTCCTTCCTCCGAGCACGTTTGCTTTTGCGAATCTCCACTCAAGCCAGCCAACTAAGGCAAGAATGAGGTGGAGCTCTGTTTCTCGTCATTGTTCGCTCCAGCCGACCAATAAAGTCAAGCCAGAGGTAAGGAACAAGACTTCTCCCAGGAGATAGGGTCCAAGGCCGTGGGGTGGCTGCTGCCCTGAGGGTTTCTGTATCGGCAAAGTAAACTCTTCCGGCTCAGGCCTAGAGTTTGGAGCGCGCAAGCCCCATCACGACGTCAAAGTAGAGATACTGCGGTGGGGTATTATTTTAAAATTGTTAGCTTACACATTATGTACAAAATTACATAAGAGTTTATAACAAAACCATAATAAAATGTACACAAATTAGATAATATGAAAAGACACTTGTTAGCAGAACAAATAGCGAAATTCCTTACCATTTCATACATTTAAAACAATTCCAATCTTATTTGGCTGTAACAAAGCCCAATTTCCATTCATCAAACCGCCAGCAATTCATGCCGAAATTTAATAATAACAGCGCATGGGATTTTGAGACGTAACATTAACATGATAAGATTGGTTTTTATTTGTTGAGGTGATAAGGGTAGGTCCAAATTGGCAACATATGTTGGCAAGTGTCGCGAAGAGGAATTTAATTAAATGTGCCGCGTGCCTGACAGATTAGGGTTGCGACTGTGGTTGTATCGATAAAATATCTAATTGAGGGGATGAAATTATTGTGATGTAGAATATTATGTTGGAATGTTGTGTTTTATGTTTGTGTTGGAACCCGTTGGATGCGAGAAGCACAGAACCGGTCGAAGTGGAGGTGCTCGGGGGAGGCCTATGTCCAGCAGTGGACGTCTTTCAGCTGAAATCATGATGATGCTGTTTACAAGGCAATGGGTTTTCATAGTTGCATAATAGAGGCAGTCCTCCGAATTGGTGATTTTCTGAGGAGCAATTCTCGTAATTTTAAGAACGTCCACATCTGATCTGTCTCAATTTGTCAAAAATACCTCTTGTTTCCCTACGTTTTTGACAAGTTTTTGACATTGATTATCGCTGAGAAGCGATTGCGACTAGATTTTGAACGTTTTTAATTACGGGAATTGGCCTTTTGGTTTCATTGAATCGAAGAGTTCAGATACAATTTTTTCGATTACATAAATTTTAGTTACTTTCTTTTGAAAAATAAATACAAAATAATATTTATTTCTGTAAATTGGTTACAAAAACACTTTTATACGTCAAAATTAAATGAGGTTATTTAAACTAGATGAGTTTGGTGTTTCCTGACTGACTGACTGACACATCAGGCTTTTTTGTTTGTTGACTGACAGACAGGTATGTGTCAGAAAGTCTAATATATTGCCAACCTGGTAAGTACTGTACCAGTGGTAACGGCCACGACTTACGAGTTGTAGATCGTAGGTTTGGACCCAAACAGGTGCTTTACTTTGTGTAAATTATTTCATCACCATTGCTCTCAAAACGGCGAAGGAAAATATCGTGAGGAAACCGGCATGTCCTAGAACCAAAAATTCGAAGACATCTGACATCCACCAACACGCACTGGGCCCGCGTGGTAGATTACTGCCCACTCCCTCTCACTGAGAGGAGACCTATGTCCCAGCAGTGGGAACGGTATCGGCTAATTATTCTAAGCATCAGGCTAAGTATTATTGTACTTATCTCAGCGCAGTTTCTCCGCACCACCTCAAAGGTTCCTTCTATTAATATGTATTGTATTTTTTTTTTAATTGAAAAGTGTTTGCTCTTAACTCTAGTCTAGGTCAGAGGTGACAGAGACAAAGTCGACGATGGAGTGAGCTTACCCAGAAGAAGCCTGTTCACTCTCACTTTGAAGGGATTCGGGATTTGAATTACTGTATCGATATCGACACCGTCGCATCCCTAACCTCAAACATGGAGTGTAGGCGGGGTCCACAGGAATTTATCATGACGCATATTGTTCTGACGTGGAACAGCCATTTATAAGCTAAATTGTTTGACTTTCGTTTATAAGGTCTACAATTGCTTGGCATATTCACTGCATAGTCAGTTATTTGTTTTTCGGAATTTAAGTATTGTTTTTTATTTGTTACTAGCTTCTGCCCGCGACTTCGTCCGCGTGAAATTTCTAGTTCCCCCGATCCACCCCATCGCATCGCATCGCCTGCCCGCGATATTACTTCGTTTTCGTTCAGTGTTCTTTCTGACTTTGTTTTTGCTCGGCTCTTAAAGAGTCTTAGCGTGATGTTAAGTAGCCTATAGCCTTCCTTAAGAATTAGGCTATCAAATGCAAAAACACATTTTGAAATCCGACTGGCAGTTCCTGATATTAGCGCGTTCAAACAAACATACAAAAATCTCCTCAGCTCTATTATAAGTAGAGATAGTTAAGTTATTATTTTGTATTAAAATACAGACTTATCATTTAAAACACTCATCTTATAAAAACACCCGTTAATAAATTAAAAATACCACAAACAACAAAGCTAAACTCCTCAATCTGTGTATGAACAGCGAACCATAGAGTTTGTAGAGCATTATGTAGATTCGCTATCTGTCGCGCACATCTGTTTGTCTGTGAATTTATATGTTAAACAGACACTCCCCTACTTGAGCTCTAGGGGAAGTGTTTGTGGGAGAGAGAAGCAAGTTATAAGTTAGGATATTAGGAAAAAACATCAGCTGTTCCCTACATTTTGACGAGTTATACGAACATAGGGAACAGCTGATTTTTTTTTCGCGATTTCAGGTTTGGTCCCATAGTAAAAGTTGTTTGTTATCATGAGAACAATCACGTGTTTAGGTATCGGTCACTAATTACCAGTCACCCTATATACAACGGCCCGACATGAATCACCGGGCAGTTGCCCGCCAGACACAACACCCGTGTCGGCGGATCCTCCCTTTTCTATAGAGTATGAGTGAACTTTACACCCTGTTCCTCATACCATACTGGTGACCCCGAACATGAACGTCAGCACAGCCTTCGTGCACCTACTCCAGCGTGACGTCATCATCATTACTCCCGCAAGCTTTAGCGGCTCATACCTCTATAGATAGATTATGTTATGTTTGTTCTAAAACCACCTTCTCTTTCCAGGGTATCCTGCTGAACTGCAACGCGATGTCAGCAGAGTACCTCTTCATGACTGACAAGATCTATGACCCCAAGTACGACACCGGTGACAAGGTGATCCAGTGCGGACGACACAATGATATCTTCAAGCTGTGGCTGCAGTGGCGTGGGAAGGTATGTTTGTAATAGGTTCAAACAGACTTGTGGATATTTTTTTAAAGACTAGGTACCTAGTCATTGCACTGTGTCGACTTTTAACAGCGAAGACATAGACAGACATCCATATACAACGTGTTTTTTTTGATATCCCAATATTCTAAGCGGGGGTCATATTACTAAAAAAAATCTGCTGTTCCCTAAATTTTGACAAGAAATGTAGGGAACAGCTGATTTTTTTTTCGCGATTTCGGGTTTGGTCCCATAGTAAAAGTTGTTCATAATGATGAGTACAATGACCCCCTAGAGTTATTTTTTAGTTATCAAATAAAAACCGGCCAAGTGCGTATCGGACCACGCACAATGAAGGGTTCCGTAGTTGTAATGAATTTATCCCGGACATGGTGTAACTATAACGGCCTAAAAATCAGTGTATGTACTAGGTATGATTATAACATAATATTCTAATTGGGGTGTTTGGTGGTGGTGTGCGTTAAATCCGAGACGAGCTAAGCATCCATATTCTTAGATTTGTATTTCAGTTGTCTATCTATAAAATAAAATAAAAAATTAAATGGTGTTTGTTGGTAAACGCGTCATTTGAGAGCATCTGGACCGATTTGTTTATTTTTATTGTTCGTTTAAAAAAGCCTAACCCGAGGAGCCGTCTTCCCCAGGGCACCTCCGGCTTCGAGCGCCACATGGACCGCCTCATGGAGCTGGCGGAGTACCAGGTGCGCCGCATCAAGGAGCAGCCGGACAAGTTCCACCTCATCCTGGAGCCCGAGATGGTGAACGTGTCCTTCTGGTACCTGCCAAAGCAGCTGAGGGGAGTGCCTCATGATGCGCAGAAGGAGATCAAGTTGGGGAAGGTGGGTTGATGAAAACTTCTTGATGATTTAGTGTTAAACCTGCACTACTACTCGAGAAGTTGATCGAAGTTAAGCGAATACGAAAGTGTAGAAGGACACTTCGGTTCGCTTCGTGCAACCTCGGCTCGCCTCGGGCGACTTCCGATCGTTGTCGGGTCAAAGGACTTCAAGCGTCCCGTAGTTCTTAGCATGAGTGTACAGAGGCCAGCACATCAAGCTACCCCAATCTGTCAAATTTTCCCAATTGAATATGAACCTTATTCCTTTGTAGTAAAGTTGAAAATCTATCAAAAGAAATTTGACAGATTGGGGTAGCTTGATGTGCTGGCCTCTGTACATAGTCTACGGAATTCGGTCGATTACGACCAACCGTGGAGTTTCTTGCCGGTTCTTCTCCATAGGAAACGACCAATTGGAACCGTGCACCTAGCTTCTGAAGTTTCATACGTAAGTGCCCATGTCGGTTTATGTGAAATAAAAATATTTTGATTTTGAATATTTCGTCGAAGTAACTTCGCGAGTGTAGTGCAGACTGCAGAGTTTATGAAAGAGCTAGAATTTTATTGTTATGATGTCTTACTATAGGTAGGTATCTACTTAACACGACTTTTTGGGATCCGTTCTCCTCAGAAGGAGAGTAAAAGAAGTATCCCAAAACCGGCGTATTCGTCATCTATGCGGGAAACACACTTAACGCCATCTAGTATCTAATAGCGCAACTATCTCCACAATTGCAGGTGTGCGCCAAACTGAAGGGCAAGATGATGCAGTCGGGAACGCTGATGGTTGGCTACCAGCCCGACGACCGCCGCCCCAACTTCTACCGCAGCATCATCTCCTCAGCTGCCGTCACCGAGAAGGACGTGGACTTCATGCTCGCGGAAATGGACCGTCTCGGACAGGACATCGTTGTAGAATAAAGCTTTAATTGAATATGGGTAACGGCGGAGACAATGTTCTTGGTTTTGAAAGGGAAATTTGTGAAGAGGTGAGTGATATTTGGCTTGTGTTCTAGAGATTTTGAAATAATTCTAGGTGTTAAATGTGACTTTGACATATTCTCTCGTTGTCCTTTAAAGTCTACGTGTTTATCAATCGTGCATTTTGATGGTGTGATTTTAATTTGAGGAATGTTCGCCGCCGTTACCAAATATTATGTATTTTTAAACAATATATGTTACGTACATTTATCGAATGATCTAGTGATTTATTTATCTAGATGTTATCTGCTGTAAAAATGCATAGCAATCAAAAATCTTAGGTGTGCGCGGGAGGATAGAATATTCACTCATGATAATAATAACTTGACTAAAAGCTTCACACTATCGCCATCTATTGAGGAGTAGCTAAGCTAAGTTCATGTAATTTATCTACAAAATTGACTATTTTGTTGTCGAATTGGAAAGTTTTACAAAACAATGGAATTGATTGGTTTTTGAATGAATTTATAAATTGGCCGAGTGTGTCTTGTTCGTTGGAATAAGTAATTTAAAATTTTTAGCTAATTTTAGAACGATTTAGGGTTTCAAATTTTTATTAGCATCTCGACATATCTTGGCAGATTTGTCGATATATAAATTAGTACTTCTAGTAAAATCAACAACGACACATTTTTTACTTTTTAATATAAAATAATTACATCCCCAGCTTTTATAAATCTTCAAATTCGACGTGACTTTTCAAACAAGAATTAATAATTAGGATTTATATGAACAAATTAGGAAATATCTTGAGAGTTCCCATAATATTTCTCCATTGCTCTTTTTAAGAATAAACATGAATTTCTTCATCTCCTCTTAGCGGTCCACTGTCTTCCCGAAACGTTAAATAATTCTAAAATAGAATGTTTTCGTATAAGAGAGTGTAACGAGCCGTCTTTTTATTAAATTATTATAAAATAAAATATACCTATTTATTAAATGTTGGTCCTTTCACATAAATATTTATCATATAATAAGTAAATTGACAATGAAAATATATTTTCAACTAGGATACGTTAAATTAGGGTTAAATAAAGAAATGAGATTATAAAGCTCAAATTGTCTAGCTGGCCAGTTGAATGTGTAGTGTAGTATTTTTTCTGTTAACTTTTGGCAGTGTTGTTGAAAAAAATGCATAAAGTATGTAGATTGTGGTGTGAGAGTGTGTGTGTGCAAAAGAATTATGTGAGGGTGTGTGTGATTAATGTTTAGTCAATGGTACGGGTGTTATATTATGTGTGTAGCTATAAGAATAATAATGTCTATTTCTGTATTAAATCTTAAAAAATAAACTACGCATCAATCATTGATTTGAAATAATTACATGAAAGTAAGATCGTAATACCTACCAATGATTGATAATCTATTAGGTAATCTAAAATTAATTGAGTGTTTTCTTCGAGAGCTATAAATTTATTTTCTGCAGACTATTTATATATTTACATTATGTATAACGCATAGCGTACGAAGTGAATGATACCTAAATTATAAAAATATTTTTAAAAATTAATAAAATTGTTATTTTTATCATTCACTCTGTATAAAAATATATGTTAAGTATAAAATAAATATATATTATATTGATATCAAAATCACATTATACAGGGTCCCATTAAAATAGATGGACAAATTTTAACACAGCGCTCAGTACGTCTAGCGAAAGATATCCATGCAAAAAACACTAATTAAAGTGATTTTATTTTGACCTAAAATAAAAAATTGCTGGCACATTAGTGTATTTTCATTAGCGGATTATTTTTCTTGTAAGTATCTAATGCGTTTTTCTTATTATATTTTTTTACCATCGTCCATAATTTAGTGGTCTGAATGATTTCTAAAAGTTTGTCCACCTATTTTAATGGGACCTTATATACAAAACATATCTCCCGTTTTGCCAATTAAAGAGTATTGTTAAATTTTTATATGTTGTAAAGCGCATTGTAGTTTACAGCTTTTCGGTGCTTTGAAAAATAAAATATTTTTAGTTACCGCCAAAGGCACGTCTTGGAGACATTAAAATTTAAAATAATTTAAAAATAAATATTTAGCGCCATCTTGTGACGAGTAGTTTAAGCAAATGTTTTTCTGTTTCGGCAAAAGATGACGTGTTATGTCAAATAATGTTAAGAAGAATAATTTCATGTGTAATACTGCAATAAATTATAATTATTCATTTTATCAGTGTTAGATTTGTATCTCGGTGTTTAGATGTAAGTTAGGATAAGTGTACTTATCATTATTTATTATTTTTGTCAATTTATTTAATTTTGTTAAATTATACGAGTATTTATGAGAATTATTCCGTTTATATACTAATCTATTTACATCTATTCTTTATTGTTTAAGTACTTGGTTTGTATAACAATAATATAGTTTTGATAGTCTAGTCTAAGTAGATATTATTAAGAATGTAAATAATACAAAAAATACGATGTGACGATGACAATAGAAAGAGTAGAATAGTTTGTGACGGAGAAATAATCTCAAAGGTGGGTTAAAGTTAATAGGTGTTTGTGGTAATAATAGATAAATTAATAGTTTTTCTGGCGAGAATTATTTTGAACTAGCACTCTAGCGGCCAATAGCAGAAGTTATTAAAATAATTATTTATTTCGAAATTGAAATGACACTATCAGTCAAATTATTAAATTAATAATGTGTAAATATGTAGCGTGTGAATGTCATTAGCTGAGCTACTTGTGCTTCTATTGCACATTTTTTTTAAGTAATAATAATTTGACTTTCCTTATAGAATCTTTTTTCTACTACTCGGTAACAGATTGCAGTACGCTAGCAAAGTAGTTTACTTTTCTGCCCATAGATGTCACTTTAAAATAAAAATTAACAACCGAATCGCAGTGCTTCCATTTTGCGTAGGTTGTATATTAACTAATTTAGAATAAGGGGAATATATTTTCAGTGTCAAAATAATATACATTATAGTTTCGAAGTCTTCCGAAATTGTCTTCCATTTTACGAATTTTTAGTTAATTTTATTTATAATAATATGTATGATATGAGTATATATTTAATAATTATAATATTATATACTAGTGTTTCGAAAGGTTTAGCATTTAGACGCAATATACTGTTCACTTTTTGATCACTTATAATGTGAGACAAAATTAGTAAAACTATCCTATTATTGTTGCTATATGTAAAAATCTGTATAACCAAATAAATGGTATTGTTGTTAGTTTTTTGTAGTTTTATTATATCTCATTTCTCTGCATAATAAAGTTGTAGCTAAAAAGGTAATTACTATTCAGTTCTATAGTAATAATAAAAAAGTAGTAGTTCTATAGTGGGTGAACTTGACACATCATTTCCCATAACAAAATGAGTTCTATTCGCATGTATGTGCTGGAGTCTGTACATGGACATTAACATAACATCACGCTTTAAGAAGGCGCCGACCACACAGTGGCTTCTATATGTTTTTTTTTTTTTTGTTTTCTTTTATTTTAGAATGAAAATGCAGAAAAGTTGTGTTCCATAAGATTATACGTTAATATTATTACAAACGGTAGTTTTACATTGTTTATTTTTATCATAATCACTAAAACGGATAATAGTGGCCACTTTTATCTGTTTCGAGTGATTATGATAAAACAACCTTTTGTAATAATATTAACGTATAATCTTGTGGAGCACAACTTAACGTGCTTATTTTCTGCATTTTCATTCTAAAATAAAAGAAATAACCAAAAAAACCATGAGGGCGCCACTGTGCGGTCGGCATATAGTCGGCGCCCTCGTATTGCCCGCGCTATTACTTCGATTTTGAGTAGTAGCCCAGAGGGTAAGAGGTGTAACTACATTATAGAACTTACACCCACATTTTACCAGTTATGTTTAAGTCCCATGTCATAGGGGTAGTCTACTGGGCCAGCCGAGCCAGACACAAATACTCCAGGCTGCTTCTGAAAAAATCCTGACGAAAAAACCTAATAACACTTTTACCTGACCTGGGAATCGAACCCAGGACCTCGCGCTCAGCAGTAACACTTGCGACCACTAGATATACCTCCTAAAAATATTTCTCAGCACCCACGGTGACCCCCCCCCCCCCCCATTTTCCTCAGCAGCCACGGTGATCCCCCCACCCCCCCCCAAAATCTTAACCTTTTAACCGCTTACGTCGGATTAATCCGACAAATATTTTCGTGTCCATTCCGCCAGGGTCGTATATATACGACCAAATAACACAGCTCGTTTAATCTGAATTATTATTACATTATCACAGCTCGTTTCATCGGCGTTGACAAAACAGCTGTTTTGTAGTGTGACGTGTTTGGTGTCTCTGATGGTGCTGATCCACGCGTCATATTCGTGAACGGGTGCCGTCGGTTGAGACTGGTCATCTCTTAACTGCCAAAGCTTATTTTTTGATCTTATATTTTGAATTGTTTTTTCAATTGTGTTTTTTTTTACATTGTTCTCACATATAGAAGCAACAAGAATAATGTACCCAGGATTTTGTAATATATTGATTTAAAAGTGTCCATGGAGTCTCTTGCCCGCTCTTCTGCATAGAGATTTACGTTTTGGAATGGGCAACTAGCTTCAACTTTCTGACTAACTAGTTAATTTTGACAATTCAAAAGTGCCTGTACATGGTTTAATTGGTTTTGAAAACATTTTAATTTTCCAGATAGGATAACAAGGTAGTGTAAAAAGCAAAAGCAAAAATCGGTTTTTTAATAAGTTTTATTTCAAAACAAAAATAATAATTATGCTATATATTGCACGCGACTCTCTAGTCTAGATACATTCTTTTGAGCAAAACCCACTTTCACTTATTTTACACAAGTCAGACGTTTATATGCAGAGTATTGAACAAAAATGTAACTTTACGACGAAAGCGTCTGTGTAGCCCGCGTTATTCAAACTTTCTTACGATTTTTTGCAATTTGCAGGTCAGTACCAAGTTCTCTGTTGATCTAAATAGGATTTTGCGGCCGTAACAATTATTTATTCATAGAATTGTTATCATAAAAATCATCAATACAACTCACAAGTTCATATTAACCCTATTGAATGACTATGTCATGAAATCATGACACATTTGTGGCCAATTCTAACTCAAGGAGTTGTGTTGCTGATTCTAATGATTAAATGCTGTAAAGTCATATTTGTTGCGGTCGCATATTGTATTTTGATCAATATACAACCTGACACTGACCCGAACATTGCAAAAAGAAATGAATTATGCGGGATACCTTGGCGCTTCCCTTTAACCTGCATATGAATAAGAAAATTTTTAGAGACTATAAATGGTACTTATTATTTTTGAAAATACTATTATTAAAAGTCAATTGTGTTGACTAAATAGATGCCTTTTTTGTAGGTATATTTTTCGCAGCCAACTGGTTAAATTAGCCGTTTAGTTAACCGCCTGGCCTTTGGAAATAGTGCTCGCCTCGCTTCGCTCTCTTTGCTCGCACGCGGTTGATCACAGTTCCAACCTAACCTAACCCATTTGGTCGGGGTGCCCTGGCTAAGTTACTGCGACCAATTCGGCTCTCGCGTGATTGCTAAACTATAATATTGAATATAATTTAGGCCGTTAGTTGAACAGCCGCCGTTTAGTTAAAAGGCTAGGCGGTTAACTATACGGCTAATTAAACCAATTGGCTGCGACATATTCACCACAAAACTTCTTCGTATTTAAATCTTATAATATCTTTTAAATGGGTTTTAAGTATCAAGATTTTATTTGTTGCAGTTCAAAAATATAAATCTTTGCTTTGTTGATGAGTATGATAATCCCTTTCTTAGATGTTCATATTGTATTTAAAATCATTTATTGTGAAAGAAAACGTCTGAGTAGTAAATGAAAAATTCCATTTTCTAGCAAAAAGTTATAAGAAATTTTATATTTTTGTAGTATCGTTTAATTATTACTAAAGCAACTTTAGTTTTCGATATAAAATTAACAACATTTATTTTTCACACATGAGTCATTTTCAAAAAGAACGTACATTCTCTCATAATGTTTTGTCCTCGTTGAAAAATCACGTAATATTATGGACTTATTGCCGATTTCATGAATTCGTTTTGTTCTAATTATTGTTTATAATTTTAACTCATCAATTTAAACTCCAAATACCCACTACTTTTTATTTTAATAAAAAAAATTGCTAAATAAAAACGAAGAATCTTATTTCGTTTAATACAAATTATGATTGTCTCACTTAAGCTTTTGACAACAAAAACATTAACTGACGCTTAGCTGAATGATATATTATTCAACTTAATACGGGGTATAATAATTAAGGTACTGATCTACCGAAAAAAAAAATATATTTGCATAAAACGTTAAACTAAATGAAGTAGAATAGAATTTAAATATATGTCCACTTTTGTAGTACTTTGTGTAACACCTCTGTGTAACGTCGAAATCATGCTTCATTTGATTTACTTTGAACGCATCTCTAGTTCATTTAGCAGTGGCAACACAATACGCAACTACCAACCTAACAAAATAAAAACGCAGCCATCTTGTTTTTCTGACATTTTGATTTGACTGTGATCCTCGATTTGTGTCGCAAAATATTTTCCTCCGACTAACGTGGATTTAATAGGTAAGTACCAATAAATAACAAAAAACTTTATATATACATGTGACTTTGCATACTAATGAGAGAATCCAACTGAAATCAAATAATTCTAGTGAGATATTTGCCTGCAATTTGTTCGACATTATTTTGACGCCGCGTTATGTTGTTATTTTGTGTAACATTGTGTAACGTTACACAAAGTAAACTGTATAAAGCTGTGTGCATATTGCTAGAGTCCAGTGTTTTTAACCGACTTTTAAAAAATAGTAAATAGTTAGAGTAATTGTATAATTGTATTTAATTATTCATCAAAATATTTCTTTTATATTTTCATTTCGCGTAAGGTTTAAGATTGTGATAACAATTACTCAAAATAAGTGTTACGTTTTTTCAAATTTAAAATCTGTATCTTACTGGTTAATAATCATATAATTATGTAGGTAAACTGATCTCTTATAGACAGGAAAAGATTTTAAGCAGTGCGCAAATTTTCACTTTTTTTCTCATACTGAAAATTGTTCAACCTGTGAAAAGTTGCGCAATGCTTAAAATCTTTTTAATTTGATTTTTTTTTATTTTTTTTGTAGCATTAACTTAGAGTTGGAAACTCGGCTGTTTTTGTTTTTAAATGTTTTTTAATGTGTTTTGTGCACAGTTTTTTAACTACTTTTAATTGTTTATTTTCATACTAAAAGGAAGAAAAACTTTGTTTTTGTTCACCCTATACCCGAAAAGGGGTCATTGTACCCATCATTTTGATCACCTTTTACTATGGACTAACCCTGAAGTCATGAAAAATAATCTGCTATTCCATAGATTTTGACGATTGTGAACCCAAATGTATGGGATAGCTGATTTTTTTTCGCGATTCAGGGTTGATCCCATAATAAAAGTTGTTCAAAATTATGACTACAATGATTTCTTTTTTGGGTTTAGAATTAAAATTTAATAAAGGTACAATACAACCTACACCTAGTTTTTTTTTTAGTTTCCTCAACAATACGAAGACAAGACAGGTGGAAAACGGCAATATGAACTATTCTTTACAATGTCTTTTGTGTAACAATATGATCCTTTATGTAACGAATAATTTGAATTCCCTTGTGTTTCTTTTGTGTAACGTACAATTTTTTTGAAAATGACTCACATCTGTCCTTCGCTTTTTTCGTAAACATTTTCATAATAATTCAACCATCAATTTTTTATGAAAATGTTTATGACAAAATCAAGAAACCAGTGGGCAAAAAGTGAATATGAACCAAATACGAGAATTGACCTTTAGCAAGGCTCAAACAAGAAATATCGCCAAAAAACCTCGTAATATTTTTAGTAAGAAAAAAAGAATGCATAGACAAAACTTTTGGACGATATCTCTTGTCGTTGCGAAGATGTTTAAAGACGGTTTTAAATGTTAATACTATTTTGAAATTGGGTTTTGTAAATTAAAGTTATGTCGATCAATCAGGTGGCCAAAGTGCAGTATCGTGACAAAACATTATGTCGTGGGTTTTGTCGTGACCTGTGACATATGTCACTGATTGT
Organism: Hydraecia micacea; assembly: GCA_914767645.1. Classification (NCBI taxonomy): domain Eukaryota; kingdom Metazoa; phylum Arthropoda; class Insecta; order Lepidoptera; family Noctuidae; genus Hydraecia; species Hydraecia micacea. The sequence continues at coordinate 8,938,948 of OU611802.1, read as the reverse complement.
CAGATTACAGTGACGTAATATCCTGCCACGCTAATGCGCCCCTAGCCACTGGTCCCTTCCTAACTGGGAATTATTAACTACCTCAGTGGGTACTCTCCTCCGCAACATTGTTAGTGATTATAAATTTTATAATAAACTGTTTAAAAAAATAATTTCGTTTGAAAGACTGAATTTTAGTTCAAAATAATCTCATTTAATTTCATTGCTTGTGTCAACGATTAACTTTTGTCTATTTATTATAAAAACGTTAAAAAGACGAGTCAAACAAGAAAATATTGTAAAAAATCATGTTTTTTTTTTTATCAATTCGTCCAAAATACCTTTATTTTTGACTTCTTTCTTTTAATCACTAACAAAGTCGCCTCACAATCACAGACTCCGCAACACACTCAATAACATGATTTGATTAACAAAAAAAATGCAATATAATCAAAAAGGCTCAGTATATAAACTAGTACAAAAAGATCTTACCACGCCCACAGCTGGGCAAAACATTGTTTGGGGCAAGATGACCAAGATTACCCACGGTGAAAAAAAAACATGGCGTGACCATAGATTTTTTTTTGCATAGATACGTTTTGTGTCTATGAGTATGCTTCGGACTTCGATCATTTAATTATTTTTTAATGCAGGGCAAGATTAGTTTGGGTTAAATATGGTCAGATCGCCCAGAAACAACTGCAAACAATATCATAGTTGCCCATGAATCTCACATTAAAAACAATATGCATATTTGAATAATATGCTTTTTATTCGAGAATTATTGGAGTAACGTATATTTAAGCAGTTATATCAAGTTCACGTATTAAATTGGGGTATTTTCTCGTGGTCCTACTATTTTGTCCTACCAGTAGGTCCACGAGGGTATGTTATTGCTGTTAGTCCTACTGAAGTTTTGAAACTAAAATGTACCTCCTGTATAATGAAATTGACTGGATAGGTGTGGGGCGTCTCAGTTTGGTAGGTAGGAGTTTTTTTGTGTGAAATATCGTGCTTAGCAAGACCAATACGCTTTTCGAAAATTTAAATGGGGTACTAAATGAGTTTACCAAACTACCATACCGCAGTTTGGTAAAAGAACCAACCATAAATCTCACTACCTAAACATACGTTACGAAAACTGCTAAATTTTAACAAATTACTGGAACATTCTTAAAGAAAATTCTAACTGGATAAAAAAGTCACATGGAAATGCTTTTCAAATTCATAATTTGAACTTCATAACATTATTTTCGAGAAAATAACCATTGAATTCAGTTTTGGTGTTCACTTACACAGTTGGTATGGACTGAGGACACTAGGTTGCTTTGAAAGTCAGTCCAGTTGATAGTTCAATCACTGGCCTCTTAGACGAGTATACAGGGTCAAATGAAATTAGCTAGCGTAACTCTACGGACGTGACGGGTAACGATATCTATCCATACTAATATTATACATGCGAAAGTGTCTGTCTGTCTGTCTACCTCTTCACGCTTAAACCGCTGAACCGATTTAGATGAAATTTGGGACAGAGATAGTTTGAGTCCCGGGAAAGGACATAGGATAGTTTTTATTCCGATATTCCCACGGGATCGACACTTATGCGGGTGAAACCGCGGGGCGCTGGTAGTACACTATAAAATGAAAACACATAATAAACTGATATGTCAAGTGACTACAGTAACTGCGGGCGGTGACCCCACAAAAAAATCGTCAAATTAATTTCTTTTTTGTTTTATTGTGTTGAGATATCGATAACCATCACGTACACGGAGTTTCGCTAGCTAATTTAGTTTGACCTTGTATTTAAAGACAGTTTAGTACTGACCGACTTCGTTTACGCGTAAGACAGCGGCGTAAGGCGCTGAACTGACTCCCAAACAGACCTCGTGTCCAAAGCCTATTTTTATTTCATATTTTATTTCTAAACCATATTATTATTATCTATTAGAATAGATTTTGATATTTTAATAAATGTGGGTACAGACATCTAATTTTAGGCTTAAAGCTTAGCATTTATTACTGATATTCAATATTTTCGTACTATAGATGCTTTCCTTTAGGGGCCGTCCCCACGAGCCAGAGAATCGCGGCGATAGTCTCGCTGTGCCATCAAATTTTCGCCGCGATGATATCGCCGTGTGGAGACACGTTCTAAGAGTGTATAGAAATACGTGGCACGACGATAATATCGCCGCGATTCTCTCGCTCGTGGAGACGGCCCCTTAGAAAGATGCCATATTTGACTTCAAGTCGTCGATTTAAGCCCGGTGGTCCGCTACGTGTCTAGTGTTGACCACTTGACTGACCACTAAATTGGTTGTTTACATATTTCAAGTCACTAAATGCAAGTAACACACTGGAAACATGTAAAGGATCTCACGAGATTCTATATTTTACTTGAAGTGTTTTTAAAAACAGTAGAAGTAAACCAGTTTGTACTAATTGAAGACAAAAACCATCATTCTTTATACTAATCTAATTAAAAGTGAGATTCTTCCATACCCCGTCTACACAGAATAACTTGCTTACAAACCAAGACTAAAAGACTGGAAATATTCCTAACAGTTAATTTTTATATATGGCAACACTCATTAACTGTGTTGCCAGTAAATTATTTGGCATTGTATAGTAAAAATATTTGGAGGATATTTTTCAAAAATATTTTTTCTAAACTGTATTTTATATTTCGTCGATCTGGCAACACATGTTTAGTGTTGCCATATATGAAAAGTGGCAGTCGACGGACCAATCAAACGAACAAACGATTGGCTTTAATAATGCCTTTCATACTGAAATATACATATTATATCATTTTACACTGCGTCTGTAGGGACGTGTAGTAGGGAACAAAAAATATTAAAAGAGTTTTTATTATTCGGACTACTTCAGACAGATTTTCGTCAAAATTAAGACAGATTTAGTAACAATGGTGTCCCGTAAACGTTTATTATTATAGGACGATTTGAAATACACAATTTTAAATAGATTGAAATAAAAAACCAGTTGCTCCATGTAAAATACTGATATTTAGCAACATTTGGTCAGATGAGCAGCCAACCACAACATAGTTGGGAAAAGACTAATCAAGTTTAAATATAAATACTCACTTAGATTAGAGTCTAACATTACAGTAACTTTCTGATATATATTTGTTACTACCCTCCAACACGCCCATCAAACGTAACAAACAGAAATATGACTGTCTCGCTCACACGTTGCGTCACGCACAACCGCTTTTGTTTATATTTTTTATTTATTAATTAATAACTAATTACGCCGACGGCTCGAGGTTTTAAATTAATATTTTTTAATGTAATTTTGTGCGTTGCCCTTCGACGGGAAACCTATGGCCTTGAAATCAGTCAAATATTTTTTTGGATATTTAAATTATCGCATGTAACTTATTGTATTAAGGGGGGGGGGGGGGGGGGATTACACACGGCTGATACAAAGGTATACTTTGAATTCACCCCAATTTTGCTGCTGTAAATATTGTATTTCATTAAAACAGGAAACCTTTAAAAGCGAAAATAATTTCAAAGCTCCCTGTATTATTTTTTCCAAAATTAATTTTGTTCCACCGACTAGGAATCTATCAAACAAATCCCCCTTTAATTCCTTCTCTGATATTCCGACTACCCAACATACCAAGCGATATTTTCTCCGACTACCCTCCAAAGCCGTCGACGCATCTAAACTAGTCTTACTCATGTGTCCGGAGTTTCACCGGCATAATACTATAACGTTGACAGCCGGCGGCTGTTCCAGAGTGTGCTCACTTCGCTCGCCGCGACCAGACTGATAAGTTCGTAGGGCAACTAGCGCCCTCTCGCGGTAAAGTAGGGTAGTTTGGTGAGATGTGATGTTTTGAAGTAAGATGTTCGATTTCAGATGTTTTTTTTATCTAATATAGACATTTTATGTTAAAGTCGACTTTAAAATGCGATTGTAAATTAAGATCTTTGACCTAAAACTATGTTAGAGAGCTTTGTAAAATACAGATCAAAATTATACGAAATATGATATTTTCTTTAATGTATGCACTTGACACCTATAAAAATAATATTTCATTATTTTCAGATCACTTTAAAGTCAAACGATTTCATTCTCAATTTTGACTAACATAAAGTTGATATCCCTATGTCGATGTCTATAACAAATATTTTGTTTCGATTTTAGACCCTAATTCTTGACAATAAGGTCGATTTTACTAGAAGCGGCGAGCGTAGCGATCGCACACGACATCACAGTCAAAAACGGGCTAAGAAACCGACGTACTGACACGCACTGGCAATCATATATATATTTATATATCGTAATATATATTTAAATATAGCTTGTAAGTTCTGATACAACAGTGTTAGGAAATATACAATGATAGTACTTTCCTTGTGGAGGTCAGATAGGCTAGGTCACTTAATGTAAAATACTGGTATTTAGCTGCATCAGGTTAGATTAGAAGCCAACCCCGCTATATCTAAAAGCCTGATCAATAAGTTTTTGGTACTCAAGATACAGGCTTGCCTAGTTTGGGGCCAATTTAAAAACAAATAATAAACAATAAAGTTTTCTTTTGGACATCTGTTGACAAATTTCATATTAGCCGTTATGATTTTGGTTAGTCGAAAATGTCAAAATATCGATAACCAATAATATATTTGACATTTGAAGACATGTAATTGAGAATCAGATAACCTGGGGTTTTATTTTGTATATTTCACTAACTTTGTTGTCTTCAAAACTCACACATAAATACAAATCATACATGTATTTATACATAATTATACAAAGATAATTTGTGTATAATACAAATACATGTATAAGTAATTTCTGTGTATTGTATAACTTGTAAAATACATTGTATAGTTTAAATAAAAAAGTACATTTACGTACAATGGCTTTCTTCCAAAATTTTGGAAAATCACAGCTTTTAGTGAGGCGACTGATATTATAAAACCAAGATAAATATTTTGTTGAATTTCTTTTCATTTCCTTACTTTTGAATCAGCAACCTTTTATTATTTACGACAGTTCATAAAACATATTTAACAATTACATAAATTACATATAATTTTGAGATTAGCTACCTTAATAGATACATACAGCACAGTATTCATTGCAACAAAATTCCATAACATATTCAAGTTTTTCATTTAAAAATCAACTAATTATACCTATTCTTAAAGTTAAAATTTATATTCTTAACTCAAAACTTCTTAACTAACTTAACTTCTTCTTACTTATCACAAATTCCTGACAGTTCAAATGACTCTATAATCAAATCTTATATTAACTATTCACAAAAGTTAACATAAGATATGAAAGCAGATTATCTGAACTCTTTTCGAAATAAGTCGTCTGTGAACGAATGTGAAGGGAATGGTTACCTGTATCAGTCGCCTCATTCAGTAAACGAGCTGTGAATGACTTAGAGAGTGAGTGAACTGAACGTGTTCGTTCACTCTCTAAGGTAAGGCATCAAACGTAGTGCGGTGTCCGACGTCGGGATAGCTGATAAGATGATTTGTTTAGCGCCAACTGAAAAATGTATGAAGATATTGTAGTTTTCTGTAACCATTTCCTGTTCTCTGTACGCGAGGTGGAAATGACAATATAATACATTTTTAACTTGAGGACGGTTTTATAGTTCATTTGTATGTTAAGAATCTTTTAAAAGGTAGACTTATTGAAAAAAAAAAAGTATCCTTGAATACTAAACCAAAAACCGTCACATAATAGTCCTCCAGACTGAATTCGGCCATGACAGCCAATCTCAGCGGAGACTAGCCATCTATGTGGAACATAATTATAGTGCACAAGCACATGCTCGCAGACACAGGTGCACTCTCTTCCCTAACTCTCATTGTCCGATGGGACGGCAATCCGACACGACCGGAGAGAGATCAGGCGCAGGACCAACGGCTTAACGTGTTTTAGACACGGGGGTATCACACCGCCAACTTCTAAACTCCGGGCAGTTACTAAGAAATTCCCAATGGAAAACCCCTATAACATTTTACCCGACCCGGTAATCGAACCCAGGAGGACGCTCAGCAGTGGTGCTTACGACCACGAGACCAACAGGGCAGTAATCGTCACATACAAAGTATACAAACCCTCATGAAAAGATTACTCTTGCGTTTTCTCACTGTTCTCAAGTTAATCAATCGAGACTCGTAATGTGGTAAGTTTCCACCATCTCGGCTTAGTACAATAAACCACAAGACTATGGTAACAACTTGACATTGCACAGCGCCTTTATTTTGAATCTATGAGTACTAGTCTTATTTACATCTAGGAATATAAAGCTACATATAGACTCACAGCACTTGATGCGGCTGTATAGCAGCGAGGTGTGCGGGCGAGGGAGGCACGCCGGGCGGCGCGGGCGGCAGCAGTGTCTGTGCCAGGCCCTCGAACCTACCGCCGGCTTCGAAGCCATTCTGTATGGGAGAGATATAGTTCCGACTGTAGTAAGGGGCTCAGTATTGTGCCTTGCGGCATTCCAGAGCTGTTAATTGTGAGTCTGAAGATAATGTTTTTTTTTATTTATTAAAGAGAACAATAAGTTTATTTGATACTGTATCTAATTTATTAAAACAGTAGTGAACTTTGATGTGATCAACATTATCAAAGGCTGTAGAGGGTATAGAATGGAAACTTCTGGCATTTCTGTGTTTTCAGTACAGAATTGGTAATTTTGGTTCTCTTAAAGCTGTAAAATGTTTTGTTTCTTTATAGTAAAGCAAAACAGAGAAAAATACTAAGTAGGCAGCAGCGTCTGCGCACGTCCCTCGAATCTACCGCCGGCTTCGAAGCCAGGGAGAGGTATGGCTAAAAGTGAAACGCATAGTATTGTGCCTTGTGGCATCCCATGAGATTTCTTAAAAAATGCTGTGTGAATTCGTCTAAATACAACAGTCGAGCATTTATTATGTTAGATTAATGTAAATTCGTAAACAATACCAAACAAGATTTGAGAGTGTATTTAAATAAAAAGTGAATACTATTGTGGTGAACTATCTCTTCAGAGAATTTCAACATGAATGATGTTACCAATATTTTGTAACAATTTTATGATTTAAAAGAGTGTCCATGGAGTTTCTTGCCCGTTCTTCTCCATAGGTACCTACTACGTTTTGGAATGGGCAACTAGCTTCATCTTTCTGACCCTTTGACAATTCAAAAGTGACTGTAAGTGGTTTATTTGAATTAAATGCTTTGAGTTATAATTTGAGATATCAATTTGTCACAGCAAAACTTAAGTCCATTATTTTCGACATTTCGTTCACTACTAAATCATTTTGGGAAAAAACTTAATTTAGACGTAATATTGCAAAAAAACACATCAGTACATCAGTTTTACACTAACTTAAAGTACCTAAATTAACCAAACCAACTGTCTACTTACGGGAATCATGATAGTAGGCCGCAGCGGCTGGATGGAGGGCTGCACGGCGGTCGGGTAATACGGGTAGTACTGCACCGGGTACCCGATGTAGCCCGGGTAGCCGGCCGCAGCCGCGTACATGGCCGCGGCGGGACTGTACATCTGCTTACAAGGTAATCACGATATTGGAATCATGTGGCTTTTTTAATTTTAGTTTGATTAGAAAGGGGGTGACTACCGAGATGACGACTAATAGAGTAGTATGAAAAAAAAGACATGTTGCGCCTACTGCAATAAAATTGTGATAGGGGCAGGAAAATGATGAATGGTTATTTCTCCTGGGGCCGTTACAGTACAAAAGGGATGTTTCTATTCGTTATACAATCTCTCCCAGAGGAACAATGATGACTTGGTCTATCTCCTGCACCATTAAAACAATAAACAAGTCTCACAAAATCACGCGGTATACTGTAACTCCCCACTCCAGAACCATTCCTCCCCATCGGCCGTTGGACGTAGCGTTGGAAGGCCTCCCACAAGGTGGACCGATGGCCTTGTGATGGCCGCAGGAATCCGTTGGATGCGGGAAGCACAGAACCGGTCGAAGTGGAGGTGCTTGGGGGAGATCTATGTCCAGCAGTGGACGTCTTTCGGCTGAAATGATGATGATATTGTAACTTACCGGTAACTGCTGGCTAAGGGCCGGCATAGCCTGGTGATGCTGTAGCTGCTCGTAGGGCGGGGGAGCGTACACCCCGGCGCCCGCGCCGGCGCCCCCGAACGTTACCCCGTAAGGCGACCCGCCGGCCACTGTGCGGTAGCAATCTAGTTTGGAAAAACGAACGTTATTATAAAAAAAATGTCTGGAATTTGAAATGGGACTGGATAAATATCTTCAATACATATATTTTTCTCTCAAATTATTAAATAACAATAATGATTTTATTACCGGTACCATCAACTTACTATTCAAAAAAAATGTTTGTTGATAGGTGCTAAACTACATTCGAGCCGGGATGATTCCTGTCAATTTTACGTTCTTATTACTTTACTACTACGTTATTTTACATAAGCATCACTTTAACATGCGTTCCTAAATTAGAAGGGCTGGATTCAGAAAAAAGTAATACTAAATGGGTCTTTCAAAAAGCTTTTGTGAACTAACCTCCATATTGCGGAGCGGCCTGGTGCGGCGGCGCCGGCAGGAATGGTCCCTGCGGTGGCTGAGGTTGAGGATACGCGCCCAGCGGCGGCGTCACTGCAACAACGGTAAGCTCTAACGGTGCCCCAGACTACGGGACGCGCGCACGACATACTGATTGACCACATCACTGGCCGAGCACGACATTACGTGCTTAAAAAAGTGATACATTAAAAAAAAAAAGAACAGAAGGGTAGTTTAATGTTTGAGTTTGACAGTTCGATGTTTGAAATTTGACAGCTAAGTTTGAGCTACAGTGAGGTAGAGAGAGTTCTTGAATTAAAATACCCAAAATGTAAAGTGATGTAATCGTGTTTCAGTGTGTCGCGCGCGTTGTCGCGCGTTGGCGCGCCGCAACCCAAGCCCGAGCATTCACGCTTGACGCAGCGGTGTTGCCATGCTAACTTTTATACTGCTATAGTTGTACCTCTTTGTTATACTTACCAGGTTTTAGAATAAAATATTTTTCATTGCAAGGAGAAATAAATAAATAATAATAATTGATTGATTTTGTCTCGTTATTACATATCTACAAAGGAATGTAAAAATGAGACAAAATTAGAAACATAAAATACTATAGCAATATTTTTAGCATGACCAGAACGTGGGTGAAATAGATATTTTTTTTTTAAATCTCCTAATAAAAACTTTATCGTCATTTTTTTGTTTTTTTTTTTTTACATAATAATTTCATCCACGCAATATTCACTTACGTCAGTGTTAACGACAAGCGATGCCCATACAACGCGTTACCACTAAACTGAATCTTTCAAAAAAACATTTAACACTAAAAGTACCAATTCTGAAAGACCCGTCAGTGTGGTGACAACACTTCAGCTCGACAAAAATAAATATCTTTTTGTTTTCTGAAGAAAAAATATTTATATTTCCGCGCCAAAGAAAAATACAGTCAATTTGGTAGGCCGAGTTAATGTTTCAACACAGTATGTGAGTGCCGAAAGCCTACCAAATTAGTTATTTACAATGCATTCCTTATTTTTAATGGTCACCCTAGCTGGACTGACTATATGAAGACATTTTTGTAAAAAAAACTCGTGAAAATCGCTAAACCAAGTGTCCATCATTTGTGTAAACGCTGGAAAGTCGTCAGAATCCATTTTTCAACACTTATTCGAAGGTAGAGGGAGCTAATTTCCATATAATCAGTAAAGATTTATTTCAAGCCTTGTGCATAAAAGCTAGTGTGACCATCCAAACGTATTTTCATTAAGAAAATTCTTAAATAACAAAACAATCATCACACGATAAGGAACCTTTTAAAAATTACAATATTTATTTATAATATGACTTTGAACTTTGGGTGTGGCATCCATTTTGTCACTGTCGGGTGGCAACAATGTAACTATGAGGAAAGTATGGTTTCCTTACAACGTTTACTCAAATTTGCAGTTTTAATTAGCATCTATATTTTCTTATATTTCACCAAGTTCAGAGCCATAAATATCGATCGTCAAAACTGACAACCAAACGTGTATACATGATGTGAACATTCCTTGAAATAAAAAAATATATTCATTTTCTATTCATTTACTAACTATTCAACAAGTGTACCAAGATTTTTTGTTGATTTTATCACTTTCATATACGATATTTTGCTGTTCAAATCTAAAAAGCATTTCGATGCAGGAAAAGCAAAAGAAAAACTTATAAAGAGCTATGATATAAGTGCGTTGAAGGACACAGAAACATGCTGGTGTGACAACACAAAAGTTCTAAAACAATTTCTAAACATGCAACAATAAACACGACAAAACTACTAAAAAAAAACCTATGTACCTACTTATATTTATTAAAAAATGCATCTCAAAAACTATGACTAGCAACACTAAAACATCAAACGATAAACTACCATAAAAGCGTCGAGAAACAAAACCGCAGTAACACATGCTTGTCACAAACAAAACAAAACTTGGCTGCTATAAAACAGCAAAATTGTCATATGAGGGGATGTTGGCAAACCACAAAAAACCTGGTTACATCCGTCACCTAAACATTAATTACTAAATTATAACCATTACCGAAAAGAATGCTTTATTTCATTTTACTCCCATTTTGGTAGAAATTGCAAACTTTTCAATATGGCCGACACAAAATACTGTCAAATGTTGTAAAAGCTTAATTTATTATTGAATTGCAACAAGCAGGGAGTTTACTGCTATATCGTGCTCAGATATAACAACAAACTGAAGATCGCTTATGACTGCTGTGAATAAATTTAATTAATAAAACTCTTTTGAACCTCCGGATCCCTGTAAAAGACTCTGAAGAACCGACACAGAGAAGACCAAAAAGAAGTTTTGAGAAAAAGAAAAAAAGAAAATTTAAAAAAATGTGGATCCTATAGAAATGGTGTTGAAATATATTAAGTCCGTGGTTTAAGGTGTTCTAACCGTCCCGTTACAAGAGACCCTCACAACTAGCATACTTCCCTGTCCTTCTGTTAAGCTTATAGTTGCATGCATTGTTGCCTGTAGCACTGAAGCAGTGATAAAGGCAACATTCAACAAAGACACATCACCATGAAACCCGAAGAATATTTTTGGAAATTACAAATAAAAGAATAAAAATCAAAAACCTTTTTATTTCTTATGTTTTCTGGTGGTATGTATTTGTCAACTTACATCTATACACACACGCACTAACAATGTGTCATTCCTGTTAACATATTGACTTAGGTTGACCCAAAATCCTTTCCAGTTTCAAGACCAAGTGGTAAAAATAAAATAAATTAATAAAAACCTCAGCAAGGATTAAACGTCGCATTTTAGATAATGTATCACTATGAAATAGATACCGAATCTAAAACGTTTGTTAAACATATTGTGTAATTAGACATACAACTAGAAAAATTGGCAATAACAATAATTCATGTTTTTTTTTTATTTGTTTTTTTCGTTAGTGCCAATTTCACCATCACCTTACATTAAAATGTCTACAAACATACATTTGTAAACATAAAAAATGCAAAACAGTAAAAAAAAATCAGTACCTATATAAGAAAAAAAATTGTCAATTTTTTTTTACTTTTTTGCATTCTTTTCGGTTAGTATTAGACACACGACCTTAAATATTAATAGACGCGACTTTTACAATACAAACCATAAATTATTTTTTTAATTAATTTAAAAGTAAAAGTCGAATCCGTTTGTCAGTAACAAAAATAGCTAGCTTTTTTGTGCCATTTGTAATAGATTCGAAATTATTTTAAGAATCCAGAACAAAATAAAAATAAATGACGGACTTTAGAACATCATCATTTATTTTTTTAATTTTATTGTTATGTATTTTTGAATGTCGTTACTTTTTATTCGTCATTTATTTTCGATAAACATTAATGCTAAAAAGTTAGCTTAATCTAAATAAGGAAAACGAAAAAAAAAACAAACACAAGACATCCCTATTAATAGTTTTAAAAACAATAGGGAAGCTTAATAACTGATGAGGCAATGACATATTATTTAATTAATAAAAATTCACACATTGCCTCATCGTTATGTAAGGTGCACAAAACGAGCAACAATAATTACTGGTTACTTTAAATAATTTATTTTGAAAAACAAAATTATAATTAAACTCTCAATTTCACCCCAGTAATTATTACAACTTAAAATTATAGTGTTAAAAACAATAAAAAAATAAGCTGTGAACTAAATGTTCAAAAAAAAATTAAAGAAAAAAGAAACAGATAGCTAAGACACATATTTTAAAAGAAAAGAGTCCCATCTTAATATTAACGAAGAAATTGGAAAAATCTTTTTGTCTTATTAGACAGAACTCTGCGACTTAGAACAACTTATTTTTTTAAGACATGATTAACTAAGAAACCGGACGAGTATTTATGTTTATTTTTTAGACACAAATCCAGGACGTTTTTCATAACACTATACAAATAGTTTCAAGCCAAAGACATCTACTGTACAGCCAACCATTTAGCTTCATGTCCATAAGTCCATGAGGATTTGTGTTCTTTTTTAAATATACTATTTAATAAGAAGTATTACAACAAAAAGGTTTTTATAGCACTGTGTGACCTAAACCCACACATAGGTCGCCTTTCTGTGCCTTAAGTAGTCTGACTCGGGGACTTAAGTGCAGGTTTAGGGTCACACAAGCTATAGGATAGTATACAATATGTGTGTCTTAAGTAGTTCATTATTGCACGGCGTGCGAGGGTGCTTGACGTTGTGCATTAATTTGACTACTCAAGTCACATGTATCGTTATGTACTATTAAGCAAAAAATAATCAAATAGTTTCAAACATAGATACTTGTCCGATTCGTATAGAAAAACATAATAGCAACTTGACTGCTGTAATTTTCTTCAAGGTTGAGTTTTTATATAAATTAACTTTCAAAAAGTCTATTTAAGTTCTATTTCAGAAAATTACAAGCTCGTAACCTTTCCTTATTCAATTTAACATGAGTGGTAATAATAACATCAGCTTAGTAATAATAATCATTTTTGAGTTTTTTAGCCTTTACTCATTACCGCAGCCAAACCACAAACGAACGGGTTACAATCGAATTAATAACACATACGATCGTCCACACGCCGATACGCACATATCATATATTTGTCTCTCTTTAACTATGTTTCCAAAAAAAAGAAAAATAAAGAAAGAAAAATTCTATATGATTTCATTACATGATAGCGATTAGTCGACTGCCGCGCGACGTCTGCGTCGGCGGGACCGCGGCTCCTGTAGAGGGGGGCCGGCAGCTGGGACGGGGAGGGGGTGCGGGTAACTTTGTATTATCATCATGTCTTATGGTGCCGCGCAAGAGTCAACTCTGTCTCACGCTCTGCCACAGAAACCTCACCCTTATTGCTTACTAAAATTCGAATAGTTGAGGACCAGTGTGGCTGGAGATCAATATTAAAATAATAAAAGCATTTGTAAGGGTATCAAAAGCTAGAGTAATGCATATCAAAAATAAAATCCTCAGATATTTTGATCTCCAACTTTACCAGTCGGTAACCTCACTGGATCATAATGTTGAGTCATTCTTTATTATTGTAAATGTTAAGTCAACAATATGAATGAGATTTCTGTGCATCTAAGGTTGGTTACCAATATAGGTTATTGGTCCCAACATTTTACCAATTTCAAGAATGTTCTGGACAGTTTGACTCAGTGTGCAGCCATCCTTAGGCCTTAAATTTTAATATAACTTTTTAAATGACACATGTATTTCTGCATACATCCAGTGTCTAATTTTGTAATATACATAACTTTTGTATATTTGGAAACGTAATGGAACTACGAAGCTTATATTATGGAGTTGGTTCGTCCTGACATTTGTAACGCCACTCAAGGTTGCATACTAATATCCTTATTATATTGTTTGATGAATAGTTCAACAAACATTTTCGGTTAAGAATTGAAAGGGGGATGTTGCAAAGTTGTTTGACCCCATTTTATTAAAAAAAAAGTGATAAAAATGCTAATTTATGATTTGACAAACAAACATACAACAGTTTTTTTTTTCTCACTGTCAGAATTTTTTGTCTTCCAAGAATAACTGGGAATTAATCAAGGCAGAGACATTTTTTATTCCATTAATTTTGAAAAGATTTAGGAAATACAAAAAATCAATCATGGATTCTCTTAAAATTGTTTTTTTTTACAGGGTAAATTTGTAAACAAACACCCCTAAAACGACCCACTGACCCATTTTCATAGAAGAACCAATCAATAAAATCATCATAAAATATTGAATGATTGGTCCGTATTTACTTGCATTCAAGTTATAAGACTCAAGATTTCTCCTCAGTAAGCAGCAGACACATTATTTTGAATAATTAACTATGCAGATGGGTGTGTTTGAATAATTAACATGAAACAGTTGTAGAATTAGTTGACCTACTTCGGAAAAGGTCAGCAGGGGATAAAATACTCAACAAATATCGATTGAAGACATCAGTTCAGTATACTGGTAGATTTTTACTACCATGAAAATATTCTCAATGTAAAATTAAATACAGATGTTCTTCTTATTCTCGTTATGACGCGTGATATATCATTGTAATGTTGAAAGCCTACGTCGGCAGCCGTAACGAGGGCTCATGAATCAGTTCTAGTAATGAATGAACCTAAAATTAGAACAAATAGATCCCGCCTTGCAAATTTAACTAAGGGTGGACGACCATCTTGAATTTATCGCCAGTATCGATCTACCGCGCAACATTTTTATATCAATTTTACAGCCACACCAACGTAAAATAACCCCCTTCCGACGCAATAATCTCGCGTCCGGGGATTAAATCATTGTTTAATAGCGAAAACTTGTATTTCAAGGCCCTGCCGTGACGTTACTCATGTCAAAACGTATTAGAAAAGAACAAAGAAAATAATAAATCAACAGTTTACATACCTTTTTTGTCTGCCATTTATATGATAACTATTTGGATATTAGTTAAAACGTTAATATTTTGTGTTAGGTTGCGAGAAATACAGGAAATTCGCAATTAAACTTAGACGCAGTCGCAGCAAACGCTTCGAACGATTCTCGCAACGACAACTAGTGATTTCAATAGTGCTGTTCACTTCACTGTCTGTCAGTCGATAGGCTTGAAACTATTTTAGTCGATTTCCAATTGTATTACTTTGTACTCGTTTGCACAATTTTTCATAAGAAGCATTTACTGTGATACTTTAATCAAATTCACTTAAATAACAGGGAAAAACTGTTCCCTGCAATCTTGAAAAAACAAAATAAAAATGATTTAGAAAAAAGCCGTAGGCCTCCTGCCTGACGTGCGATTAGTAGTTTTGATTCCTAAGTGCTTTTTGTCCCTTGATTTCCAATCCAATCAAGCTTATAAAACCTTTAGCCAAAACCAGGGTTAGGATAAAAACTGCTGTGTAAATATAATTTATCTAAGAATAAATACTAAATCAACTAATCCGCATTTAAAGTGCGCTGAGAGACCCATTAATCAAACCCTATGTTCTATCTAGCCCTTTTAACTCTTCTAACTGGATTCTTTAACAATAACTATAAACAAAAACTATTTTCATAATATCGCAGCAACATCTCTAATTGACCTCGTAAATCTGGTCTTCAATCGATCGATCTCCGGGCAGTACTATACGCTTATTACAGCTATACAATTTGATTGCAGGATGACATGCGCGAAGTGCAGCGGGCGGGGGTCGTGCATTCAAGGCCGTTATGGATTTTCACTTACACAGTTACCAGAAATCGCTTCAAAGGGGGAATTCTCTTGAATGCTACCACTGTTTTAATAAACTTCCATTTGCGTCATATTAATCTGATTTTCAGGGAATGGGATTAATAAGTATATGTTAGGCGGATTGGCGCAATATATTCTTACAGCATTACATAACGTCCGCTTAGCTTTCCTCGTAGACCTTGGTTTCATGTTTTAATCGCCATGTTAGGCACATAATTCCTGTCCAAAGTCAACAATTGTCGTCTGTCTACCCTTTTCCCAACTATGTTGGAGTCGGCTTCCAGACTAACCCGATGTAGCTGAATACCAGTATTTTACATGGAGTGACTGCCTATCTGACCTCCACAACCCAGTTACTGGGTAACCCTTGTTAAGACTGGTTGTTAGACTTTCGGGGCTCTGACGACCCGTAACATCTTTCAAAGATCCACGAATGTTAGCCAGGACCAACGGCTTAACGTGTTTTCCGATGCACGGAGGGGTATTGGTATGTAAAGATGGTCACCCATCCACGGACCAACCGCGACAAGATCTGAACTGATCGATCGACCCGTGCGGCTGTTATTACTTAGCCACAAGTCCCTGAAGTCCAAGTCCAACAATCTGATACTTATTACCTAGCCTAAAACATTTTTCACCTGTCTTCCCACAGTTTTATTTTATTCTAGAAGAAGTTGGTATAGGTATTAATATTTGTTTAAGTCTGCCAACTGTTTTACATTTTTATTAGATTTTTGCGATAGAGCGCAATACCACGAAAATCTCGTCTTAAATAACTCTATCTCAGGCACTGCTTAATAGTCTTTCACAATAGGTGGTCTAATCGTATTCTGCAATCTGTGGTAGGAAACCTTGATGAATTGAAGAACTCGTAGAGCGAGCGATTACATTGATAATCGGTATTGAAAAGTATCAAGACTATTCAAGACTGTATACGAGGTGATCCGGCAGTGAACCAAAGTTGTCGACATAGCTCACAGAATAAGTAAGTTGAAGTGGAAATTGCCGGCCATATTAGCCGTAGAACCGATGACCGTAGAGGAAGACGTGTTCGTGAGTGGAAACCGCGAATCGGCAAACGTAAGGTAGGACGACTTCAGTCTAGGTGAAGCGACGATCTTGGCAGAATGGTAAGAGTTGCCGAAAATCGAGATGAATGGCGTGCAATAGGAGAAGCCTATGTCCAGCACTGGACTGCAGTAGGCTGATGATAATTGAAAAGTATGATTGAAGGATCTCGTATTTGACTATAGCATCATCGCTACAAAATCTTTCGCATATGGAAGTTTTCTCTCTTAGGGTGTCCATTGTCAGGGTTTAGGTTACAAATAAAGGGTTCGGCTATCGTACAAAAATTCATTTATTATATACAACGTTTATAATACTATTTAATTTTATTATTCTTACAAACTAGTCAGAGATTTTATATATTAGAAAATAACGTCCATTTTCCACCGCATCTGTAACATAAGGAAACTTAATGAATTATCGTTAGATCCATAGTGAAAACCAGGAATTTTGGTGTTTGTTGTGAAAGGCGTCTAAAGGATTATGTAGTTTATTGTAGAGAGTGGGCAGTAGCGTTTTCTTTTTTTACTACTAAAATAGTAACTTAAAACAAATTCTATACAGACAAATGAGAACATCTTCCTTTTTTTAGAAGTCTGTTAAAACTGTCTAATAAACGTGATTACGGCACTTTCTTTTGATTTCGGCGGGGTAATTGCATAACACACTATCGGTTTTGTGCTTCTCGCATCCAATGGGTTCCTGCGGCCTTCACAAGGTCGTCGATCCACCTTGTGGGAGGCTTTCCTACGCTACGTCTTCCGGTACGCGGTCGCCACTCCAGAACCTTTCAAGCCCATCGGCCATTTGTTCTGCGAGCAATGTGCCCTGCTCTAAACTGTTTAACTTGTCAGTCCAACCCTGAGCGGGTATGGCAAGATTGGCCATTTGTTCACAGGCACCATTCAACACTTCGTAGTTTGTACAAAGACACTTCTTTCTCAAATGAGTCCTTTCAATAATACGACCGACTGAAATAATAATAAATCTTTGATGTTAATGTTACCTGCAAGCCGATAGAAATCGCGCGTCATAAGCGCCCTGCAACGGATGCTTATTGGGCTGCGACGTTGCCAGCGCGCGCGACCCGCAGCGCGCGCACTGGCGCCAGCGCGCCGGCCGCAGCCCGCCGCCCAGGTACATGTAGCTGGGGAGTGCGTGGTTAGATTTACATCACCAGTATAGGCTTAATTCTTTCTAAACCATCTATAATAAATACATAGTTGTTTTACTTCAGAGGCGCAATATGTATAATAAGAGAGTGCACAAAGAGGTTAATAACAAAATATTAAAAAATAATTAGAAGTGGGACTTAAGGCTAGTAGCAGCAGTTGATAGAGTACTGTAGTCGCTGTCTTCAAGCAACAAATAAACAGTGTAAAATCACGATGCAAGTTTCAATCTTGTTATGTTAGTGAAGGCTCTGTTTATATGATGACAGTTGAATTCGCGAAATTTTTACCGGCCAGGTTTTATTAATAACAATATCAGCTTTGCGAGGGTTGTTTCAACGTCACTTTTAATATGTTTACCGTATAGCATCCATCGTGATGGAGGGCGTGGTCTCACACTGTGCGTACGGCGGCGGCTCAGGATTGTACCGCAACGCTTCAGGTTCCACACCATACTCCAACTAGTAAAAGAAAAAAACTTACTTTACAAAGGTCATTGGGCGTAATCTGACCCGGTTTGTGAAAATTTGCGTACACAAACCAAACTAGATTTAAATTGTTAATATATACCCCACTTTTAATTTCATATACTTTTTTTTATTTTTATTGCGGTATTAAACATTAGTAGGTCAATGAAAAAAAAAATGAAAAACTATGTTTATGCGAGATATCCTTACAAGACACTCTCAATTATTATAATGAAATCATTCGGCATCCTGTTAATACCTGCTACGTGATCTGCGGTACATACTGCAAGAGAGAGAGAGACAGCATATATACACTCTCAATTATTATGAATTAAATCATTCGGCATTCTGTTAATACCTGCTACGTGCTCTGCGGTACATACCGTAAGAGAGAGAGAGAGAGCAAATACACATATATATTATGCTGTCTCTCTCGCACATTAGTCAGGTAGAAACGGGTTTGGTGAGCGTTGCAGTTGCGCTTTACAGCACAGTCCATCGTCATTTGTCGTTGCGATCTGTGCGTTCTTCGAGTTTCTATTTTTCTTATCGACTACTTTAGCGTGTTTACTGGTTTGATTGTTTGCTTTTGGATTGGAATTTGTTAAAATGGAAAGACAAAATAGTTGTGTTTCATGTGAACGATTTGTGTTACGCCGCAGAAAACATAGCCTTACACAATTGTTTTTTGAAAGACATCGAGATCACGTCGAGTTATTATTACAAGAAATAATGCCACGTGAGGTAAGTCTCTTAACTATTTTGTTGCAAAATGCGGGCGCTCTGTTATTTACGAAGTGATATGGAGTCAATTCAATAATTAAATAAAGCACATTATTGCTGCGTGTAATACACTATATCGAACCTCAAGCGCTCAACTATTCTTTCATTATGGTTAGGAGTTTTGACATGAATAGGTCTTATTACTTTCATAGTGGGAGGCAAGTCAAAAAGACGAAAGATAACAAAATCGGGATATATAGATTGGTGTTGCAGCTTCATATCAATCATCTCCAATCTAAAAATTACACCATTGGATAGCTAGAGGATCAAAGAATTCATTACGTCAAGTGAGCACTGTGACGCATCGCGTGAGGTGGAGGGGGAAGCGCCGCCATTTGAGATCATTTTGCTGCGACGACGCTACGACGTTCGTTTAAGTTTTAATCGTCAGCTCTCGTAAAAATCTATCGATTGTATACAAAACATTAGTATAAAATAGTGACAGTGAATATAATGTGTTAAAATAATAAAAAAAAAACAAAAACATATAATGTTGGCCTATACGCGTCAAAACGCCAAATCCAAATACAGATAACGTATACGGCTGGTAAGGGCTTCTCAAGAGCAATCAAATAGTACCACTAAAACACCATATGTTTTTTTTTTTTTTAAATAAGATGAATACATTATTTTCTTTGTGTCAAAATGTACCTGTTTGCTTTGTTTTTTTTTTATCAATAATTCGGTGATTCTAAACAAAACAAACAAACAGGTAGAAAACTTCGTTCTTAAACGGCTTAATAAGGCAAGGGCATTTATTTAATTATTTCTACTGGTTTCAGATTTCTTTTGATGGCTCACGGTCATTATGCCATGCTTGCTGGGTGAGGTTGGATCGTGCTCTGCATAATCAACCCAGACGCGAGCCACCCCAACAAGTCCAAGTACAACCACCCCGACAAGTACAAGATGCTGATGGGGAAGTGCAAGACGCGGGCATACAAGTGAATCCTGGTTTTATTAACCTACAAGGCTATTCTCGTGCAGCAAATACAGCAAGACGGTGCATATTTCAGAACTGCAGGAATATGGCTACGCATATAGTACCATCGTATGTAAAATTCCATTTGTTACATAATGATAATTTTTACATACCTCCACTTGCCAGAGTTTGTCATCCGCATTTAGTAATAAATGATTGGGAAGAAGTAAATGCTCAGCCATTGATGCAATTTAATAGCGCTCATGTACTTGACATAATCAATATATATAAGTGGGGGTTGGAACGAAACAACCAAATGGATTTCGAAAATATTGATGGAATTGAGGGTAATGAATTACACTTCTGGACAGGAGTAACTAAAGATCAGTTCAATAACATTTTACAACTAACTCCGTCGCTTCGAAACAGAACCGGTACTCCTGCTACAGTGTTAGGGATTTATTTAACAAAAATAAGAACTGGTATACCCGATGAACGTTTGGCTACAAAATTCAACATGTCAAGAAGAACGTTAGAAAGAAAGTTAAGAAAGGCAAGAGAATGTTTAACAGGGGATTTTGTGCCGCATTTTCTGGGATTAGATCATTTGACCAGAGAAGAGGTGGTAGCTCGAAATCTTTCAATTCCTGCTCATATTTTCGGAAGCCACCATGACTCGGCTATTTTGGTGTTTGACGGCACTTATTTATACATTCAAAAGAGCTCCAATTTCCTGTTCCAACGGGTAACATACAGCCTTCATAAATTCCGAAACCTAGTGAAACCTTTTATGGTAGTTTGTACAGATGGTTACATTTTAGACGTTATGGGGCCCTTTGCAGCAACAACTTCAGATGCCACAATCATGCGCAGCCTAATGGAAGACCAAACTTCTGCTTGGCATGGTTTTCTTAGGCCCAACGATGTTTTTGTACTAGACCGTGGCTTTCGGGACTCGATTCCCAGTATTGAAGAATGTGGCTATAATCCTCAGATGCCACCAACTAGATCTAGAGGAGAACAGTTGACGACAGCAGATGCGAATAAGTCAAGACTCATCACAATGACCCGTTGGGTGGTCGAGACCATAAATGGTCGATTCAAAAAAGATTTTAAAATCTTTCGGCACGTCTATTTTAATGTTTCTCTACCAAACATGATGACAGACTTCAGAATTACTGCGGCAATCATCAATGCAACTCGACGTCCATACGAGGACAGCATTTACGCCGAACAATTCATTATTATTATTAATGAAAATATCAATAGAGAGAATGAACTGGCGGAGTATGTGAGACAGCACAACTTAAATAGGCAAAGAGTTGCTTTCGTGCCAATTGACGCCAATAATGCTGCTTTTGATGACTTTCCACAACTCACGTATGAAGATTTAATTCTTTTCACTTTGGGGACATATCATTTAAGGATCGCTCGATCGTACTGCCATGAGCATTTGCGACCAAACGGTCTCTTTATTGTGGAACTGTATCGACACGAAGAATTAATTAACAACAAAATATTAATCAGAGGCAGAATGCAGTCACGACACGTGAGGAGCAAACAGTATTATACATATATATTGGTGAACCCAACAGTACATGGTAGACAGAGTATCGAAGGGTACTACTGCTCTTGCATCCACGGCCGCCGCACCATTGGAAGCTGCGCGCATATAGCCAGTGTGGTTTATTTTTTATCTTGGGCCAGACATCAAGAACAAACAGATGCACCGGCGGCCTTTTTAGATGATACCATTGTACCTCTAGACATTGACCATGTTGAATAAAACTGAAAATAATAATTACTTATTTACAAAAACTAGTATTATTTTTTTCCCAGCACAAAAATAATACTAGTAATAAATAGCGCAAAACAATTAAAAGTTAAAAATAAATGATTAAGAAGCTTTTTTTTCAATTGTATTAGCTTATAGAGTCCCATACGGCTGGGCAAAGGCCTTCCCCATATCCTTCCAGACACTCTTTTTTGCGTAACTTCAAACCAGCCTTCGCGATGCGCGTCCAAGACCTTAATTATTATTAAAAAATATTATATAGATAGGTGATACACATGGAAAAATACACTTCTTTTTTGTGCTTGCAGACTATACCCACAGTAATGCAACCCATATTATCGTAAACTAGAGACATTTATCTGTCTATTTCACCGTATTTTGTTTCTGTACAGCGTGGGTATAGTTTCCATACTAAGGTGCCCATTGACCTTTTATTAATTTTCTATATTTATTATTTACAATTTTACATTCTGAACAGTTCTAAAAAACATTAAAATGATAATTAAATAATAAGAAATCAAATAAAAAATATAAATAGTAAAATAGAAACGTCAACGTAATTAGTCGATTAATTTATATTGGACATCACTAATATTGATCAATATTTTTTTATTGTTTTGGCGGCAAATTAAATGTTTGGTTTCTAGTTTCTACATGGCTCTCTGAGCTTGTTAGTTATTTCCTTATTGTTAAAACCTATATTAATGTTCTAAACTCGAAAGTAACTCTGTCTGTGTTACCTTTTCACGCTTAAGCCAGTGAACGGATTTCGATAAAATTTTACGAGGATATAGATGGCGTCGAGTAAGGACATAGGCTACTTTTTGTCCCGGTAGCACTTTTCGGATAATTCGGGCGAAACCGCGAGCAGAAGCTAGTACTTATCTGCATTATTTTTTTCAGAAAACAGAAAAGGTTTTTTTGCACGAATTATGTGTTTACACAAGAAAATAATGCCAATTATGCATGGAAAACATCTGGTTCGAAAAGGTACGTACTGCACAAGTATAAAAGTAATAATATATTAGAAATGTAACTTATAATTTTATTATAACGGGTGTAAAAAGACACTTAACGACGCCGAGAGTCACTCTCCGTCATTTTTTTTTTGTACTGGATCATACCTGGGAACCTTCTGGTTAAGAAGGTCAAAATTTCAACTTTTACAGATTTTTTTTTTGATGAAAACAAGATTTTCATGTCATAACACAAAAAAATCAGCTGTTCCCTATATTTATGTTCGTATAACTCGTCAAAATGTAGGGAACAGCTGATTTTTTTCGCGATTTCGGGTTTGGTCCTATACTAAAAGTTGTTCATAATTATGAGTACAATGACCTCTTCAGAGGTTGTTAGTGTTTTTTCAATAACCCTGTATACAGCTTTATGGTGGGTATCTCACCAGGCGTCCAATCGGATGCGCAACCAACCATACATTTTTTTGGCAGTGCGACCATGGTTGCGCCGCCATTGGTGTCCTAGTGAGATAGGGCCCTTAGACCGCAGCAAATCAAATCAAATCAAAAGTCATTTATTCAAACTAGGCTGAGAATCAGCACTTTTCGAACGTCAAAATTACATAAGACAGTCCCCCAAAACGCCCGTCCTTCGCCACTTCCTAGTGCTTTCGCTGGGGAGAAGAAATGGCGGAACAAACTCCCCAGTAGCACAGCTGTCAGCCTTTAAGGATCGAGACTGGCGACATGGCAGTTGTACTCACATATAGCGGCCATTGTTTCCCATGCGGCGCGGCGACGTTGCACCGCGGCAGCGACTCCCACACTCGCGCGCCCGTCCATTGTGTGCTCAGCAACGCGCATTCCTCTGAGGTCACACATAACACTCAGATTTTAGTATCTACAATGTGTAACATGAAAGTAGTTTGTTAAGAATCGTTTACTGAATCGATTTGTCATTTTTAATATACCTAGGTACTTTTTTCGATAACATAATTAAAACTACTTAAATTACAGTCACACTTCCGTTGTACATAGAGTCAAAACAAACTAAAATAGACGAAGTACTTACTGCTGCGCTAGACCCTTACAGATAGCGCTATCCACTAAGACGCGCCCCACTCTTCTTCCTAATCGCTTACAGTACAAGTGTGCAACATTCCGTTAGTGTTTTAGTTTTGTCGATACACAGTAATTACTTATTAGTGGGTAATTAGCAAACATCAAAAAACTCAAATACTAGCGATAACCACTAGCGATTAGTAAGAACAGTGGGGCGTGTCTACGTGGATGGCACCATCTATATACGTGTGGGTCTGTGTGCGTGCGTAGATTTGTAATGTTTTTTTTTAAATTTTCTTCCACTATCAGTATAACTAATTTAATAAATAAAAAATGTTTTATACATAATAGTACAAAATCAATGTATGTATTATAGTTATAACATAATATTCTAATTGGGAAGTTTGGTAGTGTGCGTTAATTCCGGGACATGTTGTGTATACATATGTTATAGTTTTATTTTGTCTTTCCAGTGATTGAATTCAGTAAGTACAATTATTAACTTTTAATCAAAAGAACAAGAAAAATTATTTGATTTAAGTATTTTTTCATAATACTAATTTGAATTCGTTAGCGAAATCTCACAGACAAGATTGGTTTCGATATCTAATCATAAGTGAACAAAATTTTAAATCTTGTCATTTAAAATAACAGCAGGGAGCTGTTGAACCTACGTTGTAGGTCGTAGGTTCGAACCTAACAGGCAGGAACGTTGCTTTGTGTAAATTATTCACATCACTACTACTCCCAAAACGGTGAAGGAAAACATCGTGAGGAAACCGGCTTGTACTAGAACCAAAATGTCGAAGACTCATCCACCAACCCGCACTGGGCCCGCATAGTGGATTATGGTCCACTCCCAGTCTCAGAAAGAGGAAGTCTGTGTCCTAGCAGATTTAAAATCACTGGATTGTGGAGTAACACCGACAGACCGCTCCACTCACCGACGAGCTCCTGCTTGGGCGCGGCACAGCTGGCCAGGCGCGCCAGCGGCCGCGCCAGCGCCTCGGCCGCGCCGTCTGCCCACAGCTCGTAGCTACAACACCGACAGACCGCTCCACTCACCGACGAGCTCCTGCTTGGGCGCGGCACAGCTGGCCAGGCGCGCCAGCGGCCGCGCCAGCGCCTCGGCCGCGCCGTCTGCCCACAGCTCGTAGCTACAACACCGACAGACCGCTCCACTCACCGACGAGCTCCTGCTTGGGCGCGGCACAGCTGGCCAGGCGCGCCAGCGGCCGCGCCAGCGCCTCGGCCGCGCCGTCTGCCCACAGCTCGTAGCTACAACACCGACAGACCGCTCCACTCACCGACGAGCTCCTGCTTGGGCGCGGCACAGCTGGCCAGGCGCGCCAGCGGCCGCGCCAGCGCCTCGGCCGCGCCGTCTGCCCACAGCTCGTAGCTACAACACCGACAGACCGCTCCACTCACCGACGAGCTCCTGCTTGGGCGCGGCACAGCTGGCCAGGCGCGCCAGCGGCCGCGCCAGCGCCTCGGCCGCGCCGTCTGCCCACAGCTCGTAGCTACAACACCGACAGACCGCTCCACTCACCGACGAGCTCCTGCTTGGGCGCGGCACAGCTGGCCAGGCGCGCCAGCGGCCGCGCCAGCGCCTCGGCCGCGCCGTCTGCCCACAGCTCGTAGCTACAACACCGACAGACCGCTCCACTCACCGACGAGCTCCTGCTTGGGCGCGGCACAGCTGGCCAGGCGCGCCAGCGGCCGCGCCAGCGCCTCGGCCGCGCCGTCTGCCCACAGCTCGTAGCTACAACACCGACAGACCGCTCCACTCACCGACGAGCTCCTGCTTGGGCGCGGCACAGCTGGCCAGGCGCGCCAGCGGCCGCGCCAGCGCCTCGGCCGCGCCGTCTGCCCACAGCTCGTAGCTACAACACCGACAGACCGCTCCACTCACCGACGAGCTCCTGCTTGGGCGCGGCACAGCTGGCCAGGCGCGCCAGCGGCCGCGCCAGCGCCTCGGCCGCGCCGTCTGCCCACAGCTCGTAGCTACAACACCGACAGACCGCTCCACTCACCGACGAGCTCCTGCTTGGGCGCGGCACAGCTGGCCAGGCGCGCCAGCGGCCGCGCCAGCGCCTCGGCCGCGCCGTCTGCCCACAGCTCGTAGCTACAACACCGACAGACCGCTCCACTCACCGACGAGCTCCTGCTTGGGCGCGGCACAGCTGGCCAGGCGCGCCAGCGGCCGCGCCAGCGCCTCGGCCGCGCCGTCTGCCCACAGCTCGTAGCTACAACACCGACAGACCGCTCCACTCACCGACGAGCTCCTGCTTGGGCGCGGCACAGCTGGCCAGGCGCGCCAGCGGCCGCGCCAGCGCCTCGGCCGCGCCGTCTGCCCACAGCTCGTAGCTACAACACCGACAGACCGCTCCACTCACCGACGAGCTCCTGCTTGGGCGCGGCACAGCTGGCCAGGCGCGCCAGCGGCCGCGCCAGCGCCTCGGCCGCGCCGTCTGCCCACAGCTCGTAGCTACAACACCGACAGACCGCTCCACTCACCGACGAGCTCCTGCTTGGGCGCGGCACAGCTGGCCAGGCGCGCCAGCGGCCGCGCCAGCGCCTCGGCCGCGCCGTCTGCCCACAGCTCGTAGCTACAACACCGACAGACCGCTCCACTCACCGACGAGCTCCTGCTTGGGCGCGGCACAGCTGGCCAGGCGCGCCAGCGGCCGCGCCAGCGCCTCGGCCGCGCCGTCTGCCCACAGCTCGTAGCTACAACACCGACAGACCGCTCCACTCACCGACGAGCTCCTGCTTGGGCGCGGCACAGCTGGCCAGGCGCGCCAGCGGCCGCGCCAGCGCCTCGGCCGCGCCGTCTGCCCACAGCTCGTAGCTACAACACCGACAGACCGCTCCACTCACCGACGAGCTCCTGCTTGGGCGCGGCACAGCTGGCCAGGCGCGCCAGCGGCCGCGCCAGCGCCTCGGCCGCGCCGTCTGCCCACAGCTCGTAGCTACAACACCGACAGACCGCTCCACTCACCGACGAGCTCCTGCTTGGGCGCGGCACAGCTGGCCAGGCGCGCCAGCGGCCGCGCCAGCGCCTCGGCCGCGCCGTCTGCCCACAGCTCGTAGCTACAACACCGACAGACCGCTCCACTCACCGACGAGCTCCTGCTTGGGCGCGGCACAGCTGGCCAGGCGCGCCAGCGGCCGCGCCAGCGCCTCGGCCGCGCCGTCTGCCCACAGCTCGTAGCTACAACACCGACAGACCGCTCCACTCACCGACGAGCTCCTGCTTGGGCGCGGCACAGCTGGCCAGGCGCGCCAGCGGCCGCGCCAGCGCCTCGGCCGCGCCGTCTGCCCACAGCTCGTAGCTACAACACCGACAGACCGCTCCACTCACCGACGAGCTCCTGCTTGGGCGCGGCACAGCTGGCCAGGCGCGCCAGCGGCCGCGCCAGCGCCTCGGCCGCGCCGTCTGCCCACAGCTCGTAGCTACAACACCGACAGACCGCTCCACTCACCGACGAGCTCCTGCTTGGGCGCGGCACAGCTGGCCAGGCGCGCCAGCGGCCGCGCCAGCGCCTCGGCCGCGCCGTCTGCCCACAGCTCGTAGCTACAACACCGACAGACCGCTCCACTCACCGACGAGCTCCTGCTTGGGCGCGGCACAGCTGGCCAGGCGCGCCAGCGGCCGCGCCAGCGCCTCGGCCGCGCCGTCTGCCCACAGCTCGTAGCTACAACACCGACAGACCGCTCCACTCACCGACGAGCTCCTGCTTGGGCGCGGCACAGCTGGCCAGGCGCGCCAGCGGCCGCGCCAGCGCCTCGGCCGCGCCGTCTGCCCACAGCTCGTAGCTACAACACCGACAGACCGCTCCACTCACCGACGAGCTCCTGCTTGGGCGCGGCACAGCTGGCCAGGCGCGCCAGCGGCCGCGCCAGCGCCTCGGCCGCGCCGTCTGCCCACAGCTCGTAGCTACAACACCGACAGACCGCTCCACTCACCGACGAGCTCCTGCTTGGGCGCGGCACAGCTGGCCAGGCGCGCCAGCGGCCGCGCCAGCGCCTCGGCCGCGCCGTCTGCCCACAGCTCGTAGCTACAACACCGACAGACCGCTCCACTCACCGACGAGCTCCTGCTTGGGCGCGGCACAGCTGGCCAGGCGCGCCAGCGGCCGCGCCAGCGCCTCGGCCGCGCCGTCTGCCCACAGCTCGTAGCTACAACACCGACAGACCGCTCCACTCACCGACGAGCTCCTGCTTGGGCGCGGCACAGCTGGCCAGGCGCGCCAGCGGCCGCGCCAGCGCCTCGGCCGCGCCGTCTGCCCACAGCTCGTAGCTACAACACCGACAGACCGCTCCACTCACCGACGAGCTCCTGCTTGGGCGCGGCACAGCTGGCCAGGCGCGCCAGCGGCCGCGCCAGCGCCTCGGCCGCGCCGTCTGCCCACAGCTCGTAGCTACAACACCGACAGACCGCTCCACTCACCGACGAGCTCCTGCTTGGGCGCGGCACAGCTGGCCAGGCGCGCCAGCGGCCGCGCCAGCGCCTCGGCCGCGCCGTCTGCCCACAGCTCGTAGCTACAACACCGACAGACCGCTCCACTCACCGACGAGCTCCTGCTTGGGCGCGGCACAGCTGGCCAGGCGCGCCAGCGGCCGCGCCAGCGCCTCGGCCGCGCCGTCTGCCCACAGCTCGTAGCTACAACACCGACAGACCGCTCCACTCACCGACGAGCTCCTGCTTGGGCGCGGCACAGCTGGCCAGGCGCGCCAGCGGCCGCGCCAGCGCCTCGGCCGCGCCGTCTGCCCACAGCTCGTAGCTACAACACCGACAGACCGCTCCACTCACCGACGAGCTCCTGCTTGGGCGCGGCACAGCTGGCCAGGCGCGCCAGCGGCCGCGCCAGCGCCTCGGCCGCGCCGTCTGCCCACAGCTCGTAGCTACAACACCGACAGACCGCTCCACTCACCGACGAGCTCCTGCTTGGGCGCGGCACAGCTGGCCAGGCGCGCCAGCGGCCGCGCCAGCGCCTCGGCCGCGCCGTCTGCCCACAGCTCGTAGCTACAACACCGACAGACCGCTCCACTCACCGACGAGCTCCTGCTTGGGCGCGGCACAGCTGGCCAGGCGCGCCAGCGGCCGCGCCAGCGCCTCGGCCGCTCGCCCCGCTCCGCGCGCCACTCCCGCCAGCTTGC
Source organism: Hydraecia micacea (assembly GCA_914767645.1). NCBI lineage: Eukaryota > Metazoa > Arthropoda > Insecta > Lepidoptera > Noctuidae > Hydraecia > Hydraecia micacea. The sequence goes on along the minus strand of OU611802.1, from coordinate 8,909,768 downwards.
GCAGCAGGGTCACTGCCGCGCCGTCCGCCCACAGCTCGTAGCTACAACAAAATCAGATTTTGTTACAAACAAAATTAAATGTACATAAATATCAACTTTTATGAACCTAATCTACAATTGACTTTCGAAAGAAGAAGACAAAGCGTTGTGTAACTATACAGACGCTATACAACGTTTATTAGTAAGGGAGTAAATGTAAATAAATAGTTGGGAAAAGGCTAGAAAGATGATGATGTCTCCTTTGTTGATACTCACTGGTGTGGATGTATCATCGTGTGCTGATGTTGGTACGCCAGCGACAACAGCGCGGTCAGGCCGATGTCGAGTGACCGCTGCAGAGATAAGCGCAGCGGCTGGAGGGACGTCGCTTCGGTTAACGCTTCGGGCTTCGCCTCTATTGCCAGGAGGCTCTGGAACAGTTCAATGGGAAATGAGAAAAAATCGGTTCAGTGGTTTAGGCGCTACGGTGGAACACACGTGATGTAATATTACGACATTTTCTTAATTTTTTTATTTGTTGTTATTCAAATGACATTTAATTAATTTTTAAAATGGAATTATAATAATATTTGAATTGTTATTTTAAATTATATTAATTGATTATGATTTGCATGCCCATGTGACGGCAGAGCATGGAGAACATATATGTATCAATTATAAACCCATTTACGTTTGCAAAGAAATAAATGATTTGATTTGAAACTGATATATCAAGGCACAGCCTAAAACGCTAGTCGCATGAAATTTGGAGGATGTGTTCTTTGTGAAGAGTAGATATCCACTAAGAAAGGGTTTTTTGGAAATTCGGGCCTAAGAGGGTGAATGGGGAGAGTGTGAAATATCACGCAGACGAAGTCGCGGGCAGAAGCTAGTACATACATAGACGGCTAAAATCATAACCCTTCCCTTTGGATTTGCCGTAGTCAGGTAAAAATAAGCTTGTTGCAGCATGGTATTTATTGAATGTGGGAGCCAGATAGCAGGTCAAGTTGTAGCGGACACTAAACTTTATATCAAAGCATTAAAGTTACTTTTCCCAAAATTACATGAACTCAGTTTACCTTATCATGTTCATGCGTGTGATCGTCAAGTATGGCGGCGAGCGGTGCAGCGTCAGGCTTGTCGTCAGGTCGTAACGCTAAGGAGACGGCCGCCCACGACGCCTGCAGGCTTTGCAGGCACGTCAGCCAGGATAAACTGGTTTGAGCTGACGGAATTAGTCTGGAGATGAAAGTATAAGGCAGGTTTTTAATCGCAACCCATATAATTCTCTTCTTCTATCCTAAAAATATTAATGAACATTATGATTATTACTTTACAGTCGTTACGGGTAGTCAGAAGCCCGAAAGTCTTACCAAGGGGTATCGTATTACCCAGTAACTGGGTTGTGAAGGTCAGATAGGCAGTCGCTCCATGTGAAATACTGGTATTCAGCTGCATCCGGCTAGACTGGAAGCCGACCCCAACATAGTTGGGAAAAGGCAGGCAGATGATGATGATATTATTATGATTGTTACTTTAAAGTTTCAGAGTGATTATATTATCTAGATGTAAGCAAGTATATGAATGTCACGTGATCAATTATGAACGTTAATATCTCTGAAACGTGACACTACGTGGTTTGGTCTTATTATGTTTTAAGTTTGCATTGATGTCAGCTATCGACTTATAATTATAGGTTTCATGTCATCATCATCATCTACCTAGCCTTTTCCCAACTATGTTGGGGTCGGCTTCCAGTCTAACCGGATGCAAGTGAATACCAGTATTTTACATTTAGTTTCATGTATGGGCGCCATTTTGAAATAAAAATCAAAATGGCGGACAGGTAGGTATGCCACGAATCTTCAAATCCCTTTACGAAATGGTTAGTGATAACGTTAATCGAAATTAAAGTAAGTGAGCTAGGGTTGAGGGTCGAGGCAGACCAGGCGAAGCAACCTGCGAGGTTGATATTTGTTTAAAAAAAAAATTGATTTCTGTGCCATAGGCTTCTACTCCGTTAATCTTTTATACCCTTTTCTTGTCCAGATGGTATACAAAGTCAGCCGGTATACATACATGCATAACCCTCCTCTGGCCTTCCGTAGTCGGGTAAATAATGAAAATAGTTCATGGCAGTAACATACCTGCACAGTGCAATCCTTAGTTTCAGCCAGCTATGAAAGTAGTATTGTTGGAAAGCAGCCGATTGACGTTGAAATGAATCTGTTAATCTGAAAATTTTGAAAAAAAAAAACATTGAGAGTGATTATTTCATTTTGGCCCTATTATGTTTTCTGTTTACATTGATGCCGGCTATCGATTTATATAGGGTGACTGGTAATTAGTGACCGATACCTAAACACGTGATTGTACTCATGATAACAAACAACTTTTACTATGGGACCAAACCTGAAATCGCGAAAAAAAAAATCTGCTGTTCAGTACATTTTGACCAGTTAGGTGAACATAAACGACTAAACAGCCGATTTTTTTTCGCAATTTCAGGTTTGGTCCCATAGTAAAAATTGTTTGTTATCATAAGTACAATCACGTGTTTAAGTATCGGTCACTAATTACCAGTCACCCTGTATAGGTCACAAGTGTGGTCGGCATTTTGAAAAAAAAATGGTGGGTCTTAGGTACTGTATGTATAGTACGTCAGGCTCAATACAAAAATCTTCAATCCCCTTTAAAATGCGAAAAAGGTCTTTTTATATTACCTCTCATACATAAGCTCCAGTATATTATGCTTGACGGAGCCCGTGCAGGCCACCAGCACGTCGAGAGCGTCGTAGCCAGACACGAGCGCGTACTCCAGCAGGGAGCTCGCGTGTTGCACTGCTATGGGAGTCGCTGTCAACATGGAATTTGTTGGAATATTAGCGCGTGCTAGGAGTATGCGGGTTGATCAATCAGATTAATTCACGCTTGCCACAGTTGGTCCGTGGATGGGTGAGGATCTTTACATACCAAGACCCCTCCGTGCCTCGGAAAGTTTGTTAAGCCGTTGGTCCCGGCTGTCATTCGTGGATCTTTGACAGTCGTTACGGGTCGTCAGAAGACCGAACGTCTGACAGTCTTACCAGGTGGTATCATCCTAATCCTAACTAATATTATAAATGCGAAAGTAACTCTGTCTGTCTGTCTTTCTGTCTGTCTGTCTGTCTGTCTGTCTTTGCTTCACGCCTAAACTACTGAACCGATTTGTGTGAAATTTGGTACAGACATAGTTTGGAACTTGAGAAAGGACATAGGATAGTTTTTATTACAAAAAATAAAATAAAAAATAAAATAAAATTTATTCCGGACATACAGCGCCATCTATTGGTCAAGAGTCTGCATCAATTCAGTACTGAAAATTCATCGGAAAAATGTAAATAAATAGTAAAAAGGTATGAAAATATAATATAATACAACTTTTAGTACAAAGAAAATGCTCTAACGGAGTATAGATAATTCTATTAGTACTATATGTCGAGTTGGTGATCGCGCAATGGTGTCGATCGTTACACGAGTTCGGTTCATGTTATTGTTTTAATTCATCGGAAAAAAGTAAACAAATAGTAAAAAGGTATGAAAAAAATAATATCAATATAATAAAACTTTTAGTACAAAGAAAATGCCCGAACGGAGTATAGATAAATAATCCGAGTTGTCACTATGCTCGATAGATGGCGTTGGGATCGAAATAGATCGCGCTATGGTTTCGTTACACGCATTTGGTTGGGTTCCACATTTCATTTTTGAAGAGATCCCGCGAGATCGGGAACTATGTGGGTAAAACCAAAAATCTGCCGGAAGTCACTATTCCACGCGAACGAAGTCGCGGGCAAAAGCTAGTATTACCTAAATGGGTTGTGAAGGTCAGATAGGCAGTTGCTCCATGTAAAATACTGTTATTCAGCTGCATCCGGTTAGACTGGAAGTCGACCCCAATAGTTGGAAAAAGACAGAGAGATGTTTCTTTTTTAATATTGCTGAATGGGCCTGCTCTTGACTTCGATCACGCCTGATGGAAAGCGATGGATGAGGTCTGTGATGGAACAAGGGTGCCAAAAAGATGCCTGTTCACTCTTGCTTTGAAGCAGACGGGTTAAATAAAAAAAAATGGCACTCTGGGAGTGCCGACAGAAGTAAAAACTTGAACAATCACATATGTATTTTTTGAATCGTCATATAAACAAAACACAAACAGAATACTTTGCCATCATTCACTGACATATCGGAAATACATTAAAACCGAGTACATCCCGAGGACAGCCGAACACATCCGAATGTAGCGCGGTGTCAGTAACAGTGTCGCGAGTTCAATAGTTTTTTTCCATCTCAAAAAATGCCCAACGTGCCTAAAGAAGTTTTCATTGCAATAATTATTGAGTACTCACGAATGTCGCACCAGGGCTGCGGCAGTTTGTATACGTGGAGTTGCGCGTGCGTGTCTATGGCGAGCACCACGCCGCCCAGTTGGGACATCTCCACGCACGAGACTATGGCGCAGCCGGAACCACTCTGTTGAATAACAATTAGAATTTAAGGGTCTAAACAGTCGGACTGCATTTCATCTGCAACATCGCAGTTTGGATGCAGTCGACTTAACTGCTTCGAAACCTAGTTATGTCAACTGCATCCAAACTGCGATGTTGCAGCTGGCATGCAGTTCAAATGCAGTCCGTCTGTTTAGACCCTAAGGTGGAAGCACCAGGGTAGCATGAGACATTTAAAGGGGATTGAAGATTTTTACACGGAACCTGGAATACGTACTGCCGCGCCATTTTGTTTTTTAGGGTTCCGTACCTCAAAAGGAAAAACGGAACCCTTATAAGATCACTTCGTTGTCCGTCTGTCTGTCCGTCGCGTCGGTCAAGACCCTTTTTCTCAGGAACGCGTGGAGTTAACAAGTTGAAATTAATATCAAATACTCAGGGATGCAATCCCTTGAAGCAGTGAAAAAAAAATCAAACTTCTAAGTCGACGCAATCAAAAGATACGGGCATTAATGTTCCGGAATCAAAACCTATAGGGTACCTACTTCCCGTTGACCTAGAATCATGAAATTTTTACAAGAAGCAAGGTCATGTAGCACAAGAGTAAAGGAAAAATTCCGAAAACCGTAAATTTGTAGTTACATTAAAAAAAAACCCCGTGATAAACTATCTACCTACAAATTTGTACGGATCCCTCGGTGCGCGAGTCCGACCCGCACTTGAACGTTTTTTTTTAATTACGGTCACGCGTTTAACCTATACAAATCAATAGATGACATCAATGCAAACATTGATGTCAGCTATTGATTTATATATACAAGGTGTAACAGAATTAACGCAAGTCCTGAAAGCACCTTGTTCATAATTGACTACTGAATCGATTTCAGTAACTTTTGATGTAGTTATTTTCTCAAAAAATATGTATTTTGCCATAATGACCGCCGGCTGATCCAAAGAAAATTAAATCTTTTTACAAGGCAATAAGGCTCAATTTTAAATGCATAAAGTAATGCTGGGATCAACACGAGTTTCTTTATAATAATAGTTAGCGTTAAAAAAATTAGTTTTGGTCATGGTATTTTGCTTTTAACTCAATACTCTAATTGGGGTGCATGAGGTCTTGCGTTGATTATGTTTTAGGAAAACAACGTTACAACAAGGAAAACACGTTAGGAAAACATAATAGGATCAAACCCCGTCATGTGTCACGTTTCAGAGATATTAACGATCAATGTTGATCACGTGACATACATATTTTTGTTGTTTAGACGTTTGAAATAATCACTCGTGTAAGTTTACAGTAATCAAACATCTATGTAAGCAAGTTCATGTCGTGTAACTTTGTACGTACGAATAAACTCAAACTCAAAAGCATTTGTTTCAATTAAACAATTACAGGAGGCCTACCACAAGCTCTTAACGCGATCCATTTTAGAACCTAAACTGAACTGTTCTTCTAATTCGTACCATGACGTCAGTTTAACGATTCAGTTTAGGCCGTGCCATCTGCTGAAAGCGATTGTCCCAAACTGAGTCGCAAGTTTTGGTTTCATTCATACTTGTTTGATACCATGACGTCCATAGAGCAGCTCAAGCGATGCAGTTTAGGAACCTAAACTGAAATATCTTGTTTTTGAATCGTTTTTAATTAGATCATGGTAGGCCACCAGGTACTTTTTAATTGACACTGACGTCTACTTATTTGTCCATCCCAAAGCGTAGTAGGTTCCCATGGAGAAGAACGGGCAAGAAACTTTATACTTACTGGCGCAGTGTTGGGTCCGTACTTGGTCTTCTTGGGCGGCGTGGAAGCGGCCTCCACCGCGGTTACGCCACCATGGGACACTACCGCGCGACTGCACAACTGCAGACAATTTTATATTATTTGGAGAATTTGGTAAGTAAGTTGCTTATGAGTGGCTGACGACCGGGTTCTTAAAACTCAAACTCAAATTCTTTATTGCATTCATGTGTACATTTAGTTGTTACAATATAAGTAAGTTCCAACATGAAACCCGGTTAGGGCACGGCAACATAATAATAATAATTTTAACATAATAATAATAAGAGTATGTACGTGTGCGTTCTTTTTTTTATGACTATAATAAAATATGTAATTATTTATCTAGCTATCATTTATTTACTAATTATTTTGTTCTAGGTATTCTGCGACTGAGTAAAAGCATTTTTGTGTTCTTACTGATCCTTGGCGCCGTGCAAGCCTCACGAGTTTGGTAACAGGCGTATTCGATGACCTGTATCCGAATGCGTCATGTCGACGTGCGTACACATATTCCTCAGCTAGGTTTGAGGATGGATTTAGTGCAGATCCAACCCGAGTACTATTTCAATGCGTGGAAACGGACTCCCCGAGAGTTCAATTGAACTGTTAAGTTACGGTTTCCAACAAGAGCGGCGACCGTCACATGCGGTCGTAATGTCCAAATACATTTTTTTACTCCATAATGTCAAATACTGGTGAAAATGACAGATGTCCATGACGTCCGTTATAAATATGATGGAAACGCTAGGAAACCGTTGTGTGAGAGCGGTTTCGCACTACGTCCGAACCGAATCCGAGAAATCAATCCGAATTGGAAATTATTCTAAATTCTGACGGATAAAGTTCGGATGTAGTGCGCAATCCATCATACAAATAGAACTACGGTCATTGCGGACCAGCATATCTCGGATTCGGATCGGATGTAGTGCAGAACCGCTCGGACGGCCACAGAGGGTGATAGCAATAGACGGTAATTCGGCCACAGGTGCTGACACGGTCACAGAGGGTGACAACAATAGACGGCGACACGGCTACAGAGGGTGTCAGCCTACAGGTGTCCATCACACAATGTTCTGTCTGTCTAGATGTGTTAGTTACATAGTGATGCGTGTCCCTGGCCAGCAGGTGCAGCGCGCGCGGCGTGGCCAGCACGGCGTGCGGCGCGCCCAGCGACAGCTTGGTGCTGTCTGTCTAGATGAGAGAGTGTACTTACATAGTGATGCGTGTCCCTGGCCAGCAGGTGCAGCGCGCGCGGCGTGGCCAGCACGGCGTGCGGCGCGCCCAGCGACAGCTTGGTGCTGTCTGTCTAGATGAGAGAGTGTACTTACATAGTGATGCGTGTCCCTGGCCAGCAGGTGCAGCGCGCGCGGCGTGGCCAGCACGGCGTGCGGCGCGCCCAGCGACAGCTTGGTGCTGTCTGTCTAGATGAGAGAGTGTACTTACATAGTGATGCGTGTCCCTGGCCAGCAGGTGCAGCGCGCGCGGCGTGGCCAGCACGGCGTGCGGCGCGCCCAGCGACAGCTTGGTGCTGTCTGTCTAGATGAGAGAGTGTACTTACATAGTGATGCGTGTCCCTGGCCAGCAGGTGCAGCGCGCGCGGCGTGGCCAGCACGGCGTGCGGCGCGCCCAGCGACAGCTTGGTGCTGTCTGTCTAGATGAGAGAGTGTACTTACATAGTGATGCGTGTCCCTGGCCAGCAGGTGCAGCGCGCGCGGCGTGGCCAGCACGGCGTGCGGCGCGCCCAGCGACAGCTTGGTGCTGTCTGTCTAGATGAGAGAGTGTACTTACATAGTGATGCGTGTCCCTGGCCAGCAGGTGCAGCGCGCGCGGCGTGGCCAGCACGGCGTGCGGCGCGCCCAGCGACAGCTTGGTGCTGTCTGTCTAGATGAGAGAGTGTACTTACATAGTGATGCGTGTCCCTGGCCAGCAGGTGCAGCGCGCGCGGCGTGGCCAGCACGGCGTGCGGCGCGCCCAGCGACAGCTTGGTGCTGTCTGTCTAGATGAGAGAGTGTACTTACATAGTGATGCGTGTCCCTGGCCAGCAGGTGCAGCGCGCGCGGCGTGGCCAGCACGGCGTGCGGCGCGCCCAGCGACAGCTTGGTGCTGTCTGTCTAGATGAGAGAGTGTACTTACATAGTGATGCGTGTCCCTGGCCAGCAGGTGCAGCGCGCGCGGCGTGGCCAGCACGGCGTGCGGCGCGCCCAGCGACAGCTTGGTGCTGTCTGTCTAGATGAGAGAGTGTACTTACATAGTGATGCGTGTCCCTGGCCAGCAGGTGCAGCGCGCGCGGCGTGGCCAGCACGGCGTGCGGCGCGCCCAGCGACAGCTTGGTGCTGTCTGTCTAGATGAGAGAGTGTACTTACATAGTGATGCGTGTCCCTGGCCAGCAGGTGCAGCGCGCGCGGCGTGGCCAGCACGGCGTGCGGCGCGCCCAGCGACAGCTTGGTGCTGTCTGTCTAGATGAGAGAGTGTACTTACATAGTGATGCGTGTCCCTGGCCAGCAGGTGCAGCGCGCGCGGCGTGGCCAGCACGGCGTGCGGCGCGCCCAGCGACAGCTTGGTGCTGTCTGTCTAGATGAGAGAGTGTACTTACATAGTGATGCGTGTCCCTGGCCAGCAGGTGCAGCGCGCGCGGCGTGGCCAGCACGGCGTGCGGCGCGCCCAGCGACAGCTTGGTGCTGGCGGCGCACACGGCGCCCGCGCCGCCCTCCACGCCCCACGCGGCTGTCTTTTGCCAAACCTAGACAGAATAGAATACTTTTTATTATGCACAATAAACAGAACTTCGTAAGGAAACTGGCATGAGCTTCCTAGAACCAAAAATTCGAAGACGTGACATCTACCAAACCGCAATGGGCCGGTCCACTTCCTCTCACAGAGAGGAGGCCTGTGTCTCAGCAGTGAGAACATTATAGGCTCATTATACTTATGCTTAATTTGTCTATTTGATTTAAATTATCAACATTTTCGAGTTTCGGATTTATGAACAGAGTTTAGAAGACTTCTTCGATAACATTGATTGATGTTCAAGGCACTGAAGCGTATCAAACGATTGTGAATAGCTGTGCAGAAAGGAAAGTTAATAAAAATTTGATTTACAAAACTTAGTTTGATATACAGAACGCGTTGATAACGGCTATGGGATGGGTCTTTTTACACCCTGTATTACTACTAAGCTTTTTCTTATTCCTAAATGGGCTCTTGACCTCGATCAAGCCTGATAGAAAGCGATGGAGGAGGTCTATGATGGAACGAGCGTGTCCAGAAGATGCCTGTTTAAGAGCGAAACTCGTCTGCCTTCAGACCAAGAGTGCTTTGAAGGCAGGCGAGTAAAATTTGAAAGGAAACACAGACGCCGGCAGAGAGGTCCATACCATAGAGTAAGTAATATTCCTTATAAGAGACGGGAGTCCCATAGAAAAAGATGAAAAACGGCGCTTGTATGAAACTTGCGCTAAAACTGAATACCAACATAGCAAAAATGACACAGACTATGCACAGACTGCACACTGAGTTGGGAGAACTATGGAGACGGCATATTCTACTATAGAAATAATAGTTATACAAATATCTGTCATATCGACACACACATGTCAAAAAGCGTTTTGTTTCTTTTTAACTAATCAAGAGCTGCATATGAAAAGAGAGACGTCAAATGTTTGTCAAGTACTAAAGGCAACACTTTTGTGTGACGTCAAAATCATTTCTATGCGTGGTCGGTCGCCATGTTAACTGCCGGGGTTTTTCCTCTATGTTGCCGTGTTTTGTGGTAGATGTGCTGTCAAACGGTTGATTGCTAGTGTTGGGTAAATAGTCGGATGCTTTGAGTTATTATCGATTATAATCCATAAGTGTCCAATAATAGCCTTGCAATGGATATATTATAATCCTGCTATTATATGATCATATAATTTTGACAAAAATTGTATGATCTTCTTGTGTAATAAGGAGGAGTTGTGTGTGTGTTTCGAATTTTTCATCACCTAGTTTTGGTTGTGGTGATTGTTTATACTTTGTCTCAAGCCAAGTTAAACAAGGTATACATTTGCCGATTCGCGATCTCAATGGTTTTTGTATATATTCTGTTAAATATAGTCGAATAGATGACCGCAACTATTTATTTTTTTAGCAATCTAGTATTATTTAAATGCCATTAATGTAATAACAAAAGTAATAATTAATAATCGAATTTCGTTCCGAGTATTGAACCTAGGACCCCACACTTAGCAATCGGTCTTGCGACCACTAGACCAACGGGGTAGGAAATAAATAATAATATTTTTTTGCCAGTCACGACATCATAAGTCTCCTGGTCCTGGTTAGTGTGTAAGCTCGTATGAACAATACTCTACACCTGTAGTAAGTAGGTAAATATATTACGAGAATATTGGCCTTCTGATATTAAATGAAGCTTGAGAAAGGTGACAAGTTACAACGTCTTATAAAACTAAGAAAGATAAAACACCCACAACTTCTAAAATTCTTTTCACTTCAGCTGCATTACATTACGAGGCTAATTCGAAAAATTTAAATTATTATTATTATCTGCCTAGCCTTTTCCCAACTATGTTGGGGTCGGCTTCCAGTCTAACCGGATGCAGCTGAATACCAGTATTTAACATGGAGCGACTGCCTATCGGACCTCCACAACCCAGTTACTGGGTAATACGATACCCCTTGGTAAGACTGGTTGTCAGATTTTTGGGCTTCTGACGACCCGTAACGGCTGTCAAAGATCCACGAATGACAGCCGGGACCAACGGCTTAACGTGCTTTCCGAGGCACGGAGGGGTCTCGGTATGTAAAGATGGTCACCCATCCACAGACCAACCGCGGCAAGCGTAGCTTAACCTGATCGATCGACCTGTGCGGCTGTTATTATTTAGCCACGGGCCCCTCTCGAATTCGAAAAATTTAAATAAATAATAGAAAACAAATTCATGTAGGTTAAATAATGTCGATATCAGCTGCGCATGTTGCTCGCAGTTACAACCCTACGAAAGGCGGCCATCTTAACTGCCCGATTTTTGTAGGTATACACGCTAATTTTGTAGGTATGACAAGTCCATAAGTTTTATTAGTCATTGCAGACTGCAGATGTTAAAGCGAGACAGCGATAGTCGCCATTATGTTTAGTGCACGTTTCATAGTTTATTTTTTTATTAGACAGTTGCGCCAGACTGTTCCATACTTTAGCTGTGCGATGAGAGTTGCCGAGAATCGAGCTGAATCGCGTGCAATTGGAGAGGCCTATGTCCAGCAGTGGACTGCAGTAGCCTTATCATGATGATTGCCACTCACCAGGGTATTGAAGCAATCAGTTCCCGGCTTGGGACCGCCTCCGGGAGTCGTGCTGCCTTGTAGAGGACCTTATGACGGAAAACAATTTTTGTTTGAAAGATCCGTGGCATATCTACAGACGCGTCATTTTCAAAATGGCGGCCACGCCTGAGACCTATATAAATCGATAGCTGACATCAATGCAAACAGAAAACTAACCCCGTAAATTGTCCCGTTTTCGAGATCGTTCAAAGTTGACGATTGGGTCACGTGATTAACTTTGAACGTTAAGATCTATCAAACATCTTTGCAACAAGATAGGTATATGTAAGTTCAAAAAAATACGGTTGTCACGTGATCAACTTTGAACATTAATATCTCCGAAACATGACACTACGGTGTTCGGTCTTATTATGTTTTCTGTTTGCATTGATGTGAGCTATCGATTTATATAGGTAACATGTGTGGCCGCCATTTTGAAAAAAAAAATACAAAATGGCGGACAGGTAGGTACTTAAAAAAAATCTTCAAATTCCCTTTGCGACAATTGAAGCACATGCATACCTCTAGTTATATTGTATACCTCTAGTTGAAAGCCCTAATATTGTAAATCAATTATTTCACATTGTGGTCATGAGGTCCGAGTGCCAATGACTTGGTTTTCCTAGATATCGCCAAGTGGTTGGTCGACTCTTCACGTGACCAGAGGGCTGGCCTATTTTTTGGCCAAAGAATCAGTATTGCCATACAACGGCAACGTGCCAATGCTGCCAGCCTTTTGGGCACTATTCCTGTTGAAAGCGATGCGGAGGAATTTTTTGATGCCCTATGATTCTTTTCCTTCTTTCTTAATGTACAGACGCCAGCCCACCAAGCTACCCGAAACTGTCAAATTTTCCCAATCAACTTTGAACCTTATGCTTTAGTGATAAAGTTGAAAATCTATTAAAGAAATTTGACAGATTGTAGTAACTTGATGTGCTGGCGTCTGTACAAGTACATAATATTAATATTATTTTAAGTCTGTTAGCTTATAACGGGTGTAAAAAGATACTTCACGAAGCCAAGAGCCCGATCTGATTGTAATAATTTATTTTGTACTGGACCATATCTGGGAACCTGGGTTACGGAGACATTGAAGGTCAAAATTCCAACTTTTACTAACGTTTTTTTACAAAAACAAGTTTTTGATGTTGTAGCATAACTTTAATTACCCCCCACGACCCCTGTACGGTTGCATGCACCCATAAGCACAATGTTTTGCGTGTTACATTGCGCACTAACGCAAACAGCAGGTTTTCACACTAAAAATAAGTCATTTCCCAGCAATTATTTTTTTCAATGTTACTTAGTTTGATGTACAGAACGCGTAGTTGACGGCTATATTATGGGTCTTTTTACAACCTGTATTATTTAAATACTAACTTGTTTGAAAAAAAAAAACATTATGTTCTATTTTATGGGTTTGGTTTCCGCACTCCTCAAATGGACCATTGTACGTGTACAGTCGCCATCAGATATATTGTAGCAGACAAGGTGACCAAATACTTCTGAACAATTTAAAATGTCAATAAGTTCCATCCACTACAAGTTACCATTAATATCTGAACATTCATTACTTCATTAATATCTGAGCAGATGCTTGTCAATAATTTCTATACAAACAACTAATCAAAAATATCTGAACACTTACAATTATTATAACGTCAAGTGTATCTACGCAGATGTGGTAGTCTTAGATATCTTCTTCTTGCTTGCTTCTAGCTTCCAACTTTACTATAAATACAATATACAGGATGTGTCCTAAATAGTCGTTTTTGGTTCGTCCTTTATATCACGCAGTAACGAATTAGGTAAGCTCAGTGTTTGTCTGCGTAGATACACTTGACGTTGTAAGTGTTCAGATATTTTTGGTTAGTTGTTTGTACAGAAATTATTGACAAGCATCTGCTCAGATATTAATGAAGTAATGAATGTTCAGATATTAATGGTAACTTGTAGTGGATGGAACTTATTGACATTTTAAATTGTTCAGAAGTATTTGTTCACCTTGTCTGCTACAATATATCTGATGGCGACTGTACATTATTTCAATAAACAATTTCAGTTACCTTTAGCGAATAGTTTGTGCACCTGATGAGCCCGCTCGGTGCACTTCCACATGGTCAGGGTCCCGCCAGCTATTAACAAAGAGTCGGTGTCTTCCCGCTGGCACCAAGTTATTGAAACTGAAACAAAATCGTTTGCGTTCAGCGTCTGAAGATGAGTATAGACTAGAGCATTTACTTGTAACAGAACATCGAGCACTCACGGCGAGTTTTAGGGTTCCGTAGTTCTGACAAGGAACCCTTATAGTTTCGTCATGTCCGTCTGTCTGTCTGTCCGAGGTTTTGATAAGAGACCGTTAGTACTAGAAAGCTGTAATTTTGTAGGAGTGTGTACATCAATTACACCGACAAAGTGGTAAAATAAAATTTTGGAAAATATACTTTTTTAGAGTAGCTCCCCTACATGTGAAGTGGGGATGAATATTTTTTTCGTCGTCTATCCCATCGTGTGGGGTATCGTTGAATAGGTCTTTTAAAATGACTTGGTGGTTGCTACAATTATTTTTCGATTTAATGCTCCATTTACGAAATATTAAACTCTAAAGTGCAAATTTTTGTTCCAGTAGGGCTCCGTCGTTATATTCGTCTAAATGCTCAATCGCCATGAGCATTACATCGAACGCAGCGTCGAGCATTCGCAACAACCAAACATCAGGACGATATGACAGTTCGAAATGAGCTGAACAATTTAAGGAAATTGAACTTTATTTCGATTGAGTAAAATTGTTTCCGGAATGGCAATTTTATATATTTATTTATTGGATCTCCGACGCTACACAATATAATAGAATACAATACATGGCGGGGGCACTGCTGTGCCCCCCGATTTATTTGTATCGATGTTTTCTTGTCAAGCCTACCTGGTTGTGCGTCTTGCTGCGGCAGATAGATGGTGGGCAGCGGCTTGAGGGCCAGCGCGGGCGCCGGCGCCGATGACGTCACGGCCACGCATGCGCAGCGCACGCACCAGCGCCCCACCGACCCGCCCGAGCGGCAGATGGCGGCGATTACTAGGCTGCCGTCTGAGAGAGAGGAAATTATTAGTGAACAGACAAAAAAAAAGAAAAATAAATACTCAGGTATTTGATATTTCAACTTGATAACGCCAACCGTTCCTGAGAAAAAGGGTCTTGACAGACGGATAACGACGTGATCTTAGGGTTCCGTTTTTCCTTTTGAGGTACGAAACCCTAAAAACAGGGTGAGGTTGGATATGGCCAAGGCCAAGATAAATCGATCGATCTTTTAGTGATTAATCACACTAATATTACAAAGGCGACAGTTTGTGAGTGTGTGTGTGTGTTTATATGTTTGTTACTTCTTCACGCTCAAACGGCTAGACCAATTTTCATAAAATTTTGTTAAAACTAATGAGTGAGTGTCATATGATATAATTGTAAGTAAAAATTGTTTATGTTGTTGATTCGAAACGGTTGGACCGATTTTAACGAGACTTTCACTGGCAGATACATGAGAGGCAATTCTCGTAATTTTAGGAACGTTCACAGTCTGATCTCTGTCTCAATCTGTCAAAAATACCTCTAATTTTCCTACATTTTTGACATTGATTGTCGCTGAGATCATGAGATGAGATTGCGACTAGATTTTGACCGTTTTATATCACGAGAATTGGCCTTCAGCGATGCTATTCTGTAAAAAGATCACCGTGATAACTTAGGTGAAGTGAGCTTAAAGTGAGCTGTCATTCCACCTGATGCTAGCGATTGACACTATTGACAGCTCACTTTAAGCTCACTTCACCCAAGTTTTCACAGTGAGATTTTTACAGAATAGCATTACTGATGTTGCGGTGATGTGGTCGCAGGCAGTCAGTCGCGACGTGCGCGCGCGTCCCTCCGTGGGCGCAGTCAGTCAGTGTGTACAACTTACTCTTATGTGCAATACTGGCCGCGGTGATGTGGTCGCGCGTTGGTCGCAGGCAGTCAGTCGCGACGTGCGCGCGCGTCCCTCCGTGGGCGCAGTCAGTCAGTGTGTACAACTTACTCTTATGTGCAATACTGGCCGCGGTGATGTGGTCGCGCGTTGGTCGCAGGCAGTCAGTCGCGACGTGCGCGCGCGTCCCTTCCGCGGGAGGAGTGAGCACGCCGATGAGTCCAGTCGCTGTTATGATGCAGGCACCTTCGCAGGCTATGCCACTGAAATATGTCATGTAATATGTATATCGAATTTTAGAAACTGAAGAAAAGAAAATAGCTTGTTTTGACTTTCGTTGCTTTTCTTATTAGGGATCCGTTCCTACAGATAACTTTATCACTTAGGCTACGCCGTCTGTCTGTATGTCATAGGGGTATCTTCATAAACGTTATCCCAATAATGAAAAGACATTTTCAGAGAATTATGTGACACTGTGGCCCCTATGTCAGAATTTTTGTCACTTGAATTTTATTTATTTGTACATGTATATAATAGACGACGTATAGATTATTGAAGTAAAAACTTCTTTAGGCGCGTTGGGCATTTTTTGAGATGGAAAAAAACCATTGAACTCGCGACACTGTTACCGACACCGCGCTACATTTGGATATCTTCGGCTGTCCTCGGGATGTACTCGGTTTTAATGTATTTCCGATATGTCAGTGAGTAATGGCAAGGTATTCTGTTTATGTTTTGTTTATATGACGATTCAAAAAATACACACGTAATTGTTTATTTGCATATTGTGACTGTACTTACCCGAATCCTTTGAGCGTGGGCGTGGGCCTTAGCATTTGTATTCTCTCAGTGATGGGAGCATCAGGCTTCTTGTCCACCATCACAAGCCGGCGCCCGTTGTGAAAGAACGACGCGCGGATTATGTGTTCACCTGAAAAATACAAAAAAAAAACTATTTTACAAAAAAAAAAAATACGCAAACTTTTTTTGGGTAAATAAGTTTATATTTTTCACTTTTTAGTTTCACCTACCCCACACAAATTCGTATTTGCAATGTAAATATCAGTGACAGGAAGTTATTATAACATCATCAATATAAACTATGTGGAAAACATATGTATTATAGAAGCTAACTCAAAAACTACCCAAGCATAGTTAATAAAATTTATATGGGACCTCTGACGCATATCCTATCCATTAAAAAAAGGAAAAACATGAATGTCACGTGATCAACTATGAACGTTAATATCTCGGAAACATGACTACGGGGTTTGGTATTATTATTTTTTCTGTTTGCATTGATGTCAGCTATAGATTTATATAGGTTTCATTCGTGGTCACCATTTTGAAAAAACCAAAACAAAATGGCGGTAGGTACAGACAGTAGGTATGCCCAAATTTCAAACCCCATTGTAAAAGTAAATGATTTAAAATTTTATCAAGTAAGTAATAATTTAGTATGTTAGTTAAAGTAACCACAGAATAAAAAAATCAATGTACAGACGCCAGCACATCAAGCTACTACAATCTGTCTTTCTTCAATAGATTAATAGATTAAATATAACGACAAAAATAGGTCATTAAGTCTACAACCTATTTTTGTCGTTATATTTGTCGAGACTGCAGGGCCTCATAAAGTGTACGCACCTGGGAAGGTAGCAGTATAGATGCAGGTCCAGTCGTTGAGGAGGTAATCCTTCTGGGTGTACACAGAAACTTCTCCTACGGTCGTCGCGACCAGTAAATGTTTCCCTTCAATGTCCCATTCTAGTACTGACACCTGAAATTATAAGGTTGAAGGCAATAAATAACAGGTGTAAAAAGACACATAACGAAGCCGAGAGTCACTTGTACTCCCTGTCATTGTAATAATTTTTTTGTACTGGACCATACCTGGGACCGTTCTGGTTACAGTGATATTGAAGGTCAAAACTCCAACCTTTACTGATTTTTTTTTACAAAAAAAAGTTTTTAAAGTTATAATACAACTTTTAAACTTTTTCCTTCCAAACCTCCCTGTCTTGTGCGATGTCTGGCCATGTTGGCCCTGCAAACGTTATCAGATCATCACACAAACTTAGCCGTAGTCTACCTCGACGGTGATGTCCTGCCTCAGGAGTCCAGTGAGTGATGTGCATTCGTTAAACGTGTCTGGCCCACTCCCAATTCAGCCTGGCTGTTTTTCTCCAAGATCCGCTACTTGAGTTATGGAGAGTAGGATGAAGTTTCTAAATAGATCTGTACGCTTAACACCTAGTATTTTTGCTGCGCTTCATTGCCTGTTGGCAAATCTTGAGGTTGGACTTCTGTTGTTCTGTAAGTGACCAACTTTGTGCGCCGTAGGTTAGTCCGGGCAGGATGCACATGTCAATGAGTTTTCTTTTGAGTGATATAGGACGTCTGTTTAAAATAAATAAAGTTATACTTACAGGATACGCAGTACTGATAACTTTGTGACTGTCCCATGGAGTGTCGAGGTCGCACACAAACACATGCCCACCCCACGTGTCTCCCTCTGTGTCATCCAGCTCGGTGGGTGATGAGAATGCTATGATGTTGCAGGTTGATATCGTGCAGATCGGACGGACTACTTCATGGTCCGATATGCTGTGAATTATATCAATATGTATGTATGTATACATTTCAGTAATGCATAATTCATAATCAGCCTATAACGTTCCCATTGCTGGGACACAGGCCTCCTCTAGGTGAGGGGGAGTGGGTCGTAATCAACCACATGGTCCCAGTGCGGGTTAGTAGATGTCACATGTTTTCGAATTTTTGTTTCTAGGACATGCCAGTTTCCTCACAATGTTTTCCTTCACTGTTTTGAGAGCAGTGGTGATTAAATAATGTAAACAAAGTAAAGTGCCTGCCTGGGTTCCAACCCGCGACCTTTAGCTTGCAAATCGCGGCCGATAACACTGGGCCACCACTGAAATTAGCTGCCATGGCCGAAATTCGATCTAGATTAGTCTAGAAGACTACTAGCAAGTATCTTTTGGCGCGTTAAAAGTCGGGGCCGTTACAACTAGGCCACTGCTACTCCCTATGTTGTTAGTTGAATGGATAATGAGAATATGACTCCTATGATAACCCGTCTAGTACTCTGCAAGCATTACTTTCATTCAAAACATGAAATAAAAGCGAATTTCTGGAGGCAGTTTTTGCATGTCTATAACTCGTCTGTATTCTTATGTAGGCACGATTTTAAGCAATTATTCGGATTAGTACTCTAACTCCTCGTACTTGGATCCATTGGTACTACATTTAACAATAGCTAAACAGCTCAAATCAAACACTATTGTCTGTTTCAAACCTAAACAAATTGAATGTGTTGTTTTGTTACCTTTCAAAGTGAGGTGGCTCGCATTTCAAAGGCTTTCGCCTCATGGAGTATATTAATTCCATTATGGTTGCCTGTTGTTGTTTCACAGATTCCAATTAATATTGCATTTATACGAGTTTTTTTTAGAAATAATAAATGTTATAATGCAACAGTGCAACCAACCAAGCAAGCAATTCTGTCACTTCACTACTGTCAGTGTCATTCATCCATGTCATGTCAATGTCATTGTCGCATGAAATATTGCGTTTAGTTTATGCCACAATTTCATTGCCGGCTTTAATTACTTTTTTTTCTTACAATTGCTATTTCTATGTCCATTTGAATTTAAGAATGATAAATCTTAGAAAAGAACCCCTAATTCAATATTCAATGGTTATCTTAACTGTACATTAATATATTCTATGCTTTACCATATTGTCATCAATAGCACTTATTCTGAACCTAATTTAACATTATTCTGAATCTCTATTTAGAATTGGTCACCTACTTTTTGTTAGTAAATTACATCGTAAAAAGAAGGCAACCTTTTTTAAAATAACATCGATAAATAACTAAACGTTATTATTTTTATCGACTCATCGCGTTTCGAATACACGCAGCACTATTACTGCGCCTATCTTCAATGCAAGTAACCCTTCAAACGCTGCAGCGTTCACGTCACATATACTCGGGCAAGTCGGGCATTGCCCTTTCATTATTGAGTTGTGTTTCCGAACGCAGCTGCGGTGCTCGCTCGAAAATGGCGGATCGGCCGAAGTAACACCGACATAGCTGTGTGAAATATAACACAAAATATTCGTGAATTTTATGTGAAAATGTGAATCGTTTGAATTAAAACATATTGTGTAGTGTTGTTAAAGTGCTTTTCAACATGTGGCGGACAGGGATGTATCGTTTCGGTGTCGGGAACTGGATATTCTTGTTGGCCTGTCTCCATTTGTTTACATACGCTCAAGGTAAGCTCCTTATAAATATTACCATTTACTATCGATCGTTGGTCTTGAAACTGTCGCTAATAACAGGATTTATGTAGTTATGCAGAAAATTGCATCTAGATGTAATTTAAATACTTGAGTGTTTGATTTCGAGTTGAAACGCTTTATAACTTGGAGTCGATTTCTCTCGAACGAAGCTATAGTTATTTTATTATACGTACATTGTTCCAAACTTGAATACCGACACCGAGCAGTGGAGGGTTTATTTACTTCTTTTTTTTTTTTACTTGTGTGTGACCAAATGCATAATGCTTTGAAAATGTACCTACGCATAAAGTTCGTATTTATTTGTATTTAGGGCTTCGCAGACAGCGCTCCGCCCTCGAGTTCTAACGACATATATAAATACCGCATTATTGACTGCTTCGGGTTAATTAGTAGGTTTAATTATTATTCCTTTTGTAAATAGACAATAAAATTTAACGGTTGCCATTGGAATGGCTCTGGAAAGCTTCCAAAGATACTCATTATGGTTCCAAGTTGTTTACTTAAGAGTGATTAATTTATAGGCTTAGTATTGTGTGCGCTCTGACCACTGAAATAGTTCGTTTCCGGGTATGGGACTGAATCAGATGGTTTATTAGTTAATGAAGACTTTCTACACTAAATAATTTGTTTCTAAAGACTTGCTGGTCTTTTTCTTCTTTTTGCTCGGCTTCTTAGAGTGCTAGCGTGATGTTGAATAGCCTATAGCCTTCCTCAAGAATTGGGCTATCAAATGCAGAAATATTTTTTGAAATCCGACTCGTAGTTCCAGAGATTAGCACGTGCAAACAAATATATTATTAGTAGTTGACGACTTTCTACCTACACTAAATAATTTGTTTCTACATACTTGTTTTTCTACTTCCCCTATTTACTTATAATTTTTTTTTTGTTAGCCTATTTTTTTATGTCCCATTGCTGGCCAAAGGCCTCCCCTTTTGTCTTCCAAACCTCCCAGTCTGGTGCGATCTCTGGCCATGTTGGCCCTGCAAATGATTTAGATCGTCACACCACCTTCGCCTTGGTCTACCTTGACGGCGATGCCCTGCCTCAGGCGTCTAGACAGTGACGATCTTTGCCCATTTCTCCAGGTGCATTCGCGCGATGTGCCCGGCCCACGCCCACTTCAGCCTGGCTGTTTTTTCTCCAACATCCGCTACTTGAGTAATGGAGCGCAGCGTGTTGTTTCAAAGAATATGAGAGATTTAGTGTGATCGAAGTCGCTCATGTAACGATATGTGCCTAAACTTGACGCGTCTTTGAAATGTCCTAGAATTCGAAACGCCCGCCGCCTAAGAACTTTCATTAAAAAAAATTACAGAATCATTCAACGGATAATGATTCTTGTTCCCCCGACCCACCCCGTCGCATCGCATCACCTGACCCCGCTATTACTTCCTTTACGATGTAGGAAGTCCATGAGGATTTCCACCGCGCAACAAAAAAAAAAAAGTGTTCACTGACGTTTTTCTTTTTGATCGGCTCCTAAGGGTCACAGCGTGATATTAAATAGCCGATAGCCTAGCCTTCCTCAAGAATTAGGCTATCAATGCAAAAATATTTTTTCAAATTCGACTGGTAGTTCCAGAGATTAGCGAGTTTAAACAAAAAAAAAAAAAAAAAACAACTTCAGCTTTAGTATATATATACTAGCTTCTGCCCGCGACTTCGTCTGCGTGAAATTTCGGCCCACATCGTCCAGTCAGCGTATGATGAAAAACAAGAGAACTAAATCATTATTTCAGCCACTGAAAATCCATATCGCGTACGTATCGCCCGAAAAAACAGTAGCAAAGCTCAGTGGGAGCGAATAAAAATAACGCTAACAAAATGCATTTACGACAACACCATAGAAATATAGCAACACACAACACACAATCAGCCTATTACAATGTTCCCACAGCTGGGACACAGGCCTTCTCTCAGTGAGAGGGAGTGGGCCGTAAACCACCTCGCGGGCCCAGTGGGGGTTGGTAGATGTCACATGTCTTTGAATGTTTGGTTATTGGACACCGTCCGAACTGCACCAATCAATCACAATCTGAATCATTTTGAAGGATATTCCTAATCCATTGCTTCATTTGTTCGAAGTATTCATCTGCTCAACAACGTAAATAACGCAATAAATGTCGGTACTTGCCCGTGGTCCCCCAGTCTAGTCCCCCTTGGGGTACCACGGGCAAATATTTTTGCCCGTGGTACCCCCAAGGGGGACAAAGTGGTACCATGGGCAAATTATTTGGTCCGTGGTCCCCCGCTAATAGCCAGATAAATAACTGTCAAAATGAAAGCCATTGCTACTGACAGTGTGTTACGCAATTACCCCACTGGAATAAAAACAAAAAAAACATGAGAAAAAATGCAAATAACTAACTACTAAGTAGTAGGTAACAAATAAACTCTCGACCGCTCATACAATCGCGTTGACAATAGCCAATAAGCCAACTACCGAGTATTTAGAAAGTTGGTAGGTACAAGGAATTCTGTTATCCAACCTAGGTGCTGTATCTATAGTCAATCTAGCAAATTCTTGTGCCTAACTATGCATACCTGAGGCTTTGGCGCAAAGGCATTTAGGCACGAATGACTTGTGTTGATCGACAATGCGATTAATCGTGCTTAAAACCTATTATTTAAAGGCGACGAGAAACACGAAGATATGAAGCATTTTCAACACGCTTTTATTTTGATGCACTTGTCACTAACTAAAAAACAATGTAATCAAATCTTAGAAGTTAATTTTAACCTACTTCTAATGGTCGTATCGAAATAAAACTTTGTACGTATATGTAGTTCGGATGACAAAACTATAATTTGTTATCTTGGAGCTGATCTGATGATGGAGCTAGGAGGTGGATAGTGAAACTCTTCAGTGGCTCAGGCGACAGGCCCATATACATATTACATATTTTTATTATAAAATAGTATTTCACAAGCTAACTCTTGTGCAGTTCTGTGGTACTTGACCGCGGTTGCGACAGAACACCACGTCCTGCGACCAGAAGTCTTCTTCCATGACGACAGGCAGATAGCAATTCGGCACGCGCACCACAAACGCCTTGAAGTTGACGTTGCGGTGCGACTCCCAGTAACTGCACCCTCGGCGTGTACCTCGTCTTCTTGCGCACGTACTTCACGATGTCCGCCGCCTTAGAGGTGTAGTGTAGGCGACGGGCGGCGCGGCGGGTAGTTGACGAGTCCTATAGATTGGATAAGCGTATTTTTTATTTTTAAATATTTTCCTACACGTTATTCTTCATAAGCCTGCTCTTATCCCATCTAACTTGGGGTCACTCATTCTAAAAAGTAAGGGAGAGTAGAGAAAACTACTAATTTTCTACGGAATTTGATTAACATAACGTAAAACATCACGCCTGTAATCTGAAGTGAAAAATAAAGTTATTTTTCACTTTTTAGTGTTTTTTTATTGTCTGTCTGTTTGTTCCGGCTAATCTCCGAAATGGCTGAGCCGATTTTTACAGGACTTTCACCTGCAGATAGCTGATGTTATAACTTGAGCTACGTTCCGCGCAAAAAAAGACCCATGCCACCTCCACGCGGGCTAGTATTCATTAATTAATTTTATTTTGTTTTATTAATTTTAGGAAAACTTACAGCAATTTTTTTTTATTGTATTTAATGTTTGTATGATTTATTTAATTAAGTATTTACATAATATAAGCTATACAAATATAATAAGCTAATACATTTAAATATCTAGTACAATGTTGCACAGAATAAATTAAGCGATGGCCAATTACAAGCTTCCACTAATTAATAATGTGAGTAACATAAACAAATACGCGAAAACAGAGATGATAAGAGATACGCAAATAAATTATCACACGCTCAAAAAATACGTATAATAATAAAGAGAACAATAAAAAAATTATGTTTATACATCGAAAAAACTTTGCTTTACGTCCTGAACACTACTAGTAAATAAATCTGTATAATAACGGTATTATGACGTTAAAACACACATATTTGATGATCTCAGGCTACGCAACTCACAACAAATCTACTTATAAAGGCTCCTGGGTCACCGGTAGACAAAGGCGACCAAGGTCACAGCCTAATAACCTCACCTATTGTTGTCCTGGAACAGCATGGCACCCTAATTGCGGAACACACTATCAATCACAGTATGAATCATTTTGAAGGAAGGCTAATACACTGCTTTATATGTCGAAAAATAAAAATCAACGTAAATTTCATTCAGTTTGTTGTTCCATAACTTGAAAATTATCTCAAATTCCTGGCTCTAATATATTAGTCTTCCAGACCGAATTTCGTTCGGCCATGACACCTCTTTTATCTGTTCTGTGGCCATGACAGCTAACCTCAGTAGAGCTGCGGGGACCTAGTGGTAATGACCGCGACTTACGAGTTGTAGGTCGTAGTTTCGAACCCAGATAGCAGCTTTGCTTTGTGTAAATTATTTCATCACCACTGCTCTCAAAACGGTGAAGGAAAACATCGTGAGGAAACCGGCATGTACTAGAACCAAAAATTCGAGAACATGTGACATCTACCAAACCGAACTGGTCCTGATAATTACGGCCCCCTCCCTCTCTCACACAGGAGGCCTGTGTCCCAGCTCCCAGCAGTGGGAACACTATACGTTTATTATGTAATATGTATATAGATAACTAAGCTACCAGCAATTACCTCACTTCACATCAAACTAATCACTACTTCCATACTTAGCGCTATAATTACGACCGAACCAGTCGCCCGCTCCTAATAGATACCATCTTGTAGATTGTCATTAGAACATCAGAATCAACCGTCTACACCGCTATGTGGGTTCAAAGACTGGTTTCAAGTTATGTTTTACTAGCTTTTGCCCGCGGCTTCGCTCGCGTGGAGGTCGGAGACCATACCACGGAAACGTATTACCGGGATAAAAAGTATCCTATGTGTTAATCCAGGTTATAATAAATTATCCGTGTGCCAAATTTCATCTAAATCCTATTAAAAGCATAATACTAATGATTGAATACTATCTTCATGCAAGCCTAGTACTTTTTGTTAGAATACTGCTCAGAAAGTTGGGTCATAATCTAGCGTCCTAAAGCAATTATGATCGAATAAGTTATTGTTTTTTTCTTCGGGAACAGTATGTGTTTTTCTGTATGAAAGGTATCCTATGTCCTTTTCTATACCCCTGACAACGTAGGTGTATGTGTACGGGGTGGTCCAAATAGTGCCGTCAATAAAAAAAAATTAGATTCCTCATACCTAGGGGTATCCGAAAATACCCCATATGTATGTTCCGCGACTTTTGATAGTTTAGGAGATACGAATATTTTTTTAATTTTTGGGGAAATTCTTCAGGGACATCTTTAAAAATGTATAGCTATTTTCGACAAGCTCTTTCCAAACCGTGCGAAGTCCCATTAGCCAAGGATGTGGACGCGGTAATTACAGCCCAGCTGTATCTGATTAGCTAATGTGGAGCGACCGAGGGAGGGAAGGTCGGTGCGGTTGGCTGTGGTTGAATGAACTATTTGTATCGTACGAACCAGTTGCAAGAAAAGGGTTTTGCTTATAAGAAGGCCTCGGTTAATTAGTGGCAAAGGATATTTTTAGGTTTTTAATCTGAGTTGGCTTTTATACATAACTAGCTTCTGCCCGCGACTTCGTCCGCGTGAAATTTCACCCTTCCCCCATTCACCCTCGTAGGGGTGGAATTGCGAAAATCGAAAAACCCATCTTAGTGGATACCTACTCTTCACAAAGAACACACCCTCCAAATTTAATGTCT
Organism: Hydraecia micacea; assembly: GCA_914767645.1. NCBI lineage: Eukaryota > Metazoa > Arthropoda > Insecta > Lepidoptera > Noctuidae > Hydraecia > Hydraecia micacea. Next base: position 8,884,136 of record OU611802.1, on the reverse strand, counting down.
CTAGGACCAGCGGTTTCGGCTGTGCGTTGATAATAATATCCCACCAAAAACATTTTCATGTAAAATGTTGCCAAAACGAGACCACATACCTATGGCTCATCAGATCTCATGTAGAGCCAAGCTTCTAACTCTACACGCCCTAACTTTACAAACTCTACACCTTAGTCAAAATATGAGGCTTGGACGTTTCGTTACTACAAGTACTATTGTATAACAGAAAAGTTATGCACAGTGAATCAGTTTTGCACCTTACGCCCATGTGATGGTCCACTTTACTACCGAACAGTTCACAGCGAGACTCCCGACAAACCACGGCTTATTTGTCCAAGTTTCTAAACTAAGATGTTTGAGACAAGTGATAACAGCTCCTGGAACTAATTGTTTGAATCTGTTTGTTTTTGTAACATGGACTAAAGAATTTTTCTGAATTGTTTTTTTTTTCTTTCGTTTTGACTTTATATGTGCTTATGATTTTTTTATTACGGATACTTAACGTGCACGTCTTTCTACATCGTTCTCACATATAATTACAACATGATTGATGTACAAGACTTAACCAATCTTTTGTAACAATTTTATGATTTAACCGTGTCCGTAGAATTTCTTGCCCGTTCTTCTCCATAGGTACCTACTACGCTTTGGAATGGGCAACTAGCTTCATCTTTCTGACTGACCGACTCCTTGACAATACAAAAGTGCCTGTAATTGGTTTATTTGAAATAAATGCTTTGGGTTTGAGTTGATTTTTACTTACCAAAATCTCTCTGAATCTATCAAAGAATTCTCATAACAACTAGACTCCCTTTCAAATTTCCGTAGAAAGTGCCTTTTTAAACCTCGAAACATGAAAGCTAATCGTATAGTAACAATACAAATAAATACAACACACAAAATGCATTGTATCGTTGATTTACCGCGCGAACGTGTGCGCGCGAATACGATGCGCGGCGCATCAGCCGCCATCGCCATTACTGTGAATTTACGCGGGAAACCAGTGACGTATTTATTCGACGCCATGATTCTTGAATTTATTTATTGTTAACGAGTGGACACGCTGATTGTGCAAACAGCACATCATTATGTTGATCGATATAATCGAATTAAGACGGCTTTATTATCGATCCAGTAGCTTATGCCCGCGACTTCGTCCGCGTGAAATGACTATGCCCGAACCTGCCCCAGCCATTTACAGAAAATGTAAATTAATGAAAATAATTGTAATGAAAACATAGGACCTTTTCATAATATGTAAATTGTTTTTTTGGCGGTGTGATAGCCCCGTGGCTTGGCGCCGTAAAGCCATTGGTCTCTAGTGGCCAAGTAGTAACGGCCGCAACTTAAGAGTTGTAGGTCGTAGGTTCGAATCCAGGCAGGCGCTTTACTTTGTGTAAATTATTTCATCACCACTGCTCTCAAAATGGTGAAGGTAAACATCGTGAGGAAACCGGCATGTCCTAGAACCAAAAATTCGAAGACATGTGACATCTGCCAATCCGAACTGGGCCCGCATGGTGGATTACGGCCCACTCCCTCTCACTGAGAGGAGGCCTGTGTCCCAGCAGTGGGAACATTATAGGTTGATTATGTATGTATTGAGACAGGATGCCACGTTCAGGAGTCGCACTTGCAACCACAAGACCAGCGGGGCAGTCGCTGTACGTGAAGTGTGACTATGTGTGCGTGCGATCTCGCTCGTTGTATGGACCCGGTCTTCTGTAGTGCTTTGTGGTATCGTGTCATCTAAATCAAGTTGATCTGATTCTGCCTATCAACTTCACACAAGGAACGAACCTGTCTTCGGTATGTAAAGTCAACCTGTTACTGATGCTTATCAAGAAAGGGATGTATTTAAGGCAAGATTCAGCTTCTCAATGCTATTTTAATTAAAGGTGAGTATAGAACATCACAAGCAATCGCCGTTTTATAATTTTATCGAACCATACTTCGAACACGACGCTCGATGTTTTGTTACAGACTGTTTGTTACAGTATTGTAACAAAACATTGAGCGTCGTAATTTAGCCTTCAGATTGTATAACCTGAAGGCTAAATCCCCTAATTAAAAACGTTCAAAATCTAGTCGCAATCTAATCTCAGCGGCAATCAATGTCAAAAACAATGCCAAGATTTTGAATTGTTTCTTCATTTGTGTTTTTTTTTACATTGTTCTCACATATAGAAGCAACAAGAATAATGTACCCAGGATTTTGTAATATCTTGATTTAAAAGAGTGTCCATGGAGTTTCTTGCCCGTTCTTCTCCATAGAGATCTACGTTTTGGAATGGGCAACTAGCTTCAACTTTCTGACTAACTGACCGACTATTTAATTTTGACAATTCAAAAGTGCCTGTACATGGTTTAATTGAAATAAATGCTTTGAATTTGAATTCGTAAGAATTTTACATTACATGGAAATGCTTTTCGAAACTGAGCTTTTGCCTGTAAATTGTAATGTACATCAACCTACTACAATCTGTCAAATTTCTTTAAAATATTTTCAACTTTAGTGCTAAAGCATAAGGTTCAAAATTGATTGGGAAAATTTGACAGTTTCGGGTATGTTGATGTGCTGGCGTCTGTACCATTCGTAAGAACGTTACATTACACGGAAATGCTAGAGAAAATGCTCTAGTGTATACTTACTTTAAGAGTCGAAGCGCATTGCTGAGCAGCTTCGAATCTGGTTATGATCGTGACAGACATTTAAATGTATAATGAGCACACGTTAATGGTAGGTAGACATATCATCACGCCTGCATTCACCGAAGGGACAGCACACATTCCGCAGCCCCGTGTAATGGGAGTCAGGGTTGGAAAAAAAATAGTTTTCTTTTTTTAACTGTTTTAAACAAGTGTTTTTTTGTTCTTTTTAGTTTAGGGCATTATTTCAAATTAATTCGACCTATTTCTATTTACCAGTCGACAGCGATGCGGATGAATTTTTCGACGCTATATTTTAGTTTCTGTATAGTTTTAGTTAAGTTAGGATTTAATTTTGTAATTTTTAGTATTAGATATACATAGATATTATAGTTGTATAGCTTTTAATTGATTACTTATATTGTTTCATTTCTAGACTAGATCTTTTCAAATTCGCCATAGTAAATTAAATATTTACAAAAAAAGATCAATGGATAAATATTTATTTTATGTTGCGTATCCCTATCAATACTGAACGCTTTACATTCACCCAAATATCATTGCATTCACCTGTATGTTCTAAACTTCTAACTAATGTTGATTTTTAACATGGGCGACACGGGGATTTGTCAATTTCATTGAAAGTAAATGAGATGGCGCTGAAGCAACAAACCCAGGCTCTCTACAAAAAACTGGAAAATATCGCAGTTACACTTGACATCTCCCAAAAGAATTTTGATTGATTTCAAATTGAAGTTTTGAACATTCTAATGCATGTTTCAAAAATAGGTGTTATCTTGACCCATATAAATCCTGGTATCTACTTAGATATTTGTTTGATTGAAACAAAAATAATGTTTTGTTTAATTATAATGCCAATTATAATTAATGACTCAACTAACTGGTTTTATGTCAAGCTATTTAGTAGACTCCTGAATATAAATTTATTTTCATTTTATATCCATTCATTCGCTATGAAAAGTAGTTGCTAGGTAGGCTTGTTTTTTTATTATTGTTTTATGCAATGCTTAAAACTTGTTTTAATCTGTGTTTTTAAAAGTGTGATGAAAAACACGGTTTAAATTCAAACTGTTTTAAACATGTGTTTTAAAACAACTTGTTTTAATCATGCCAACCCTGAATGGGAGACATATTTACTATCCAATGACACAAAAAAAAAACACTGGGATCTTCCGACAAACCTGACACTTTTTAAAAGCTCTCCAACAAAAAATATCTTCCACTCAGCAAGTTAGTTCTAAATAAAGAAAAGAAGAAAAACATACTGCCTCCTTCCTCCATCATTCTCGTCACGTTCGAGCGTGCACGCGTTAAGGCACGTCATGGCATTTGCAATAATAACGAGAGCCGCGGGAATCTGGGGATACCTGGCCATATTAGCTTTAATATTGCCTGCTGTTTAGTATGGCAGACGAGGACACATTTGGGATAATATTGAGGAGGAGGGTTGAGGCGAGGGGCTTGTGGCTAAGTGTAATAACAACCGCACGGGTCCATCGATCAGGTTAAGCTACGCCTGCCGCGGTTGTGCCGAAAGTCTGACAACCAGTCTTACCAAGGGGTATCGTATTATCCAGTATCTGGGTTGTGGAGGTCAGATAGGCAGTCGCTTCATGTAAAATACTGGTATTCAGCTGCATCCGGTCAGACTGGAAGCCGACCCCAGCATAGTTGAGACAGGTTAGGCAGATGATGACTGAGGAGGAGGGTAGTTCAATTCAATTCTAATCCGATGTTTTTTCCGCTTAAAAAAGTTTATAAAATCAGTTTATGTTCCCACTGCTGGGACACAGGCCTCCTCTCTTCGAGAGGTAGTGGGACATAATCCACCACGCGGGCCCAGTGCGGGTTGGTAGATTTCACATGTCTTCGAATTTTTGACTCTAGGACATGCTGGTTTCCTCACGATTTTTTGCTTCACCGTTTCGAGAGTAGTGGTGATGAAATTATTTACACAGAGTAAAGTGCCTGTCTGGGTTCCAACCCACGACCTACCAGTTACCACTGGGCCACCACTGCTCTGCATGTTATAAATACCTGCGCATAATCTCAGGTGTGGCGTTAATTCATCAACATCCATTAAACCTACTTAAGCCGACCCAATTTATAATCTTAATCATCCATCGCCCGTTTAACCCGCTGCTATTAGGTCAGCTCCCTTCTAAACGGGCAATCTAAAGCATATTCGGCGAAGATATTAATTTTTAAGCGAGGGTGAGCTGCCAATCATTTATCAAGCTTTAGATTAATCGTTTTTTTATAGGGTATGCTGTTATTTTAATTGGGAAAGGATTTAGCAGGTTTTAGCAGAAGGGGTGTGTGTGTGCATGCATAATGATACTTAGGTAGGGTTACACACCCTGTTCTGTAAGTCCTGCTATCAACAATACCAACCTTGCTGCACGAGCCGTTCTCAAAGGGCTTTGAAGGTCCGCGGCATGCCAAAATGTCCGCCATTTTGAAAAAAAAATCAAAATGGCGGACAGGTAGGTATTTATTTATTTATTTAAACTTTTCGCACAAAAAGGTACAAAGGCGGACTTAATGCCTTAGGCATTCTCTACCAGTCAACCAAGGGTGGTGAAGAGATTAGATGGCAGGTGCTTTGGTTGAGAGGAACAAGGAAAAAAAAAACTATTAAAACTAGGTACACAAATACATAAATAGGTTAATATACACATACATACTATTCACTATAATATATACTTATAATATATATATTTATACATATATACAAATTCAAGGGAGAGAGATGTTGAGATGACTCTACGCTACCTGTTTTGAAAATAACTCTGCAATTTCCGCTTAAATGCATACCGACTGGCGGCCGTCCTAATATCAAGAGGAAGCGCATTCCAAAGAAGAATGGACTGAATATGAAAGGAGGAGTGAACAAAGTCAGAAGTATGAGAAGGACAAAGTAGGAGAAGATTGTTAGAAGAGGTATGGCACGGACCTTCCCTTTGAAACCTATAATTATATAGGTTTCCGAGATATTAACGTTCAAAGTTGATCACGTGATATCCATATTTTTTGAACTTGCATCTTGTTGCATGGATGTTTGATCCTACTTTAAAATTTCAGAGTGATACATATTTCAAACGTCTTTGCAACAAGATGTAGGTAAACAAGTTAAAAAATATGGATATCACGTGATCAACTCTGAACGTTAATATCTCTGAAACGTGAAACTTTACGGGGTTTGGTCTTATTATGTTTTCTGTTTGCATTGATGTCAGCTATAGATTTCTATAGGTTTCATGCGTGGCCGCCATTTTGAAAAAAAAAATCAAAATGGCGGTCGGGTAGGTATGCCACGGACCACGGACCTTCACGCGGACGAAGTCGCGGGCAGAAGCTAGTATTTTATACTGAGAAAAACAAGATACATACTTTAACATCGATAGAAAACAATACCAGTTATATTATAAACCAAATCCGCTAACCACATTCCTATCAACTCACCACAGACTCTCAATACACTAGCTCCTGCTGGCTGCTAGTGTATTGAGAGTCTGGATTAGGTTCTCGTAAACAGTACCTCTGTGTACAGGAGTACACAGAGGTACTGTTTACGAGAACCTAATCCAATACTCAAAGGAGGCTATAGGCTATTTAAAATCACGCTATGACCCTTAGGAGACGAGCAAAAAGAAATAAGTCTGAAAGAACAGTAAGCGAAAACGAAGTGAGAGCGAGCCCAAGTGATGCGATGAGGTGGGTCGGGGAGCATGAAATTTCACGCGTATGAAGTTGCGGGCAGAAACTAGTATTTTATACAGAGGAAAACCTCGATTTTACATTAAAATCGATACAAAACAGTACCAATTTTGATCATACAAACCCGCTAACCATATTCATATCAACCACAGATTCTCAATACACATAAACAAGAGTACACGGAGAACTGTGTACTGTTTACGAGAACCTAATCAAACGGGAAGCTCTACCAGTTTACATTTAATACCACCCCTAGCGCTCGTAAAATGTAAATTTGAAATTCAATCAAGCATTTGCAGGGTTGCCCGCAGAGGATTCTTATTGGTATTTTTTTAATGGGTAGGTTTTTATAGATCATACATTGTTAAGGCGACTACATGACCGGTCTTTGTCGGACTGCATAGAAAAGAAAGAGAACCGCGATGACACAACGCTGGTAATTTGTTGCAAAATATGAAGCAATTATCTATTTACAAACAATCCTATTGTTTATCTATAATAAGGTTTTGACCCTGTATAAGAAAACTTTCCTAATTCCATTCTTCCCTGTTTCCAGAAGCGCCTCAAAGACGCCTCTAATTGGCTATTAACCATACAAAACGATAGCGACTGACTGGCAATTACAGCTCATATTCAGGCCTCGTCGGTCACCTATATCGTACATTCATCCGCACTTCAAAGGAAACAGTTTGGCTTAGAGACAGCGCGTTTATGTCTCTGCAATAAAGGCGAAGTTCGTACTCAACCATGCGGTTGATCGTACAACTCGTTCCTTCATCCGTGATATAGCCATTTTCTAGTTTTCTATTAAATTAGTTTCACTCTAAGCTCGGTTATTAACATTAAATCTGATTACGAGTTAAGGCGCTGTTCGGGTACAGGCCTCCTTCAATTTTTTCCAGGTTTCCCTGTTTTTGGTTTTGACCATCCAGTCTTTGCCTGTTTTTATTGAGTTCATCTACCCAGCGTTCCGGGCGGTGGTACATATTACAACCCAGAAAAAATTTAGTGTATTGTCAAAGGTTTAAAGAAAATACTTTCTATTCTTCAATTCCTAAAAAATATCTTCTATTTTAGTGTGCATACACAGGAGCGACACGCATCGACGATAGAGTTAACTGTAGCAGCTGACGACGCGTCAGCGGCGGCCGCCGAAAACATACCGCTCGCATATTTGAGCACCGTACCATAGATTACTCTGTGACCGTATAAATACACGAGCGACACATTGTCGGCGCCAGCCGCCGAAACGTCGTCGGCTGTCGTCGACACGCGTCGAAGGTTGCAGTTGCCCCTGTCGTCGACGCATGTCGCTCGTGTATGTTTATGCACACTTAGTTGAATAGAATAACCCTCCAAAATAAAACAAATTTTGCAGTTTCAATTAAAATAAAAAATAACTGCACGGTTCAGTGGAACATTTTTTAGGTATTTCTTTAGTTCATTGAATTCCCTTTATTATCATAACAACATCAAACGCATCGCTGTTTTTAACTTTATTTGTTGTCGCGATGCACTATTGTCAATTACCTAAAAATTTGCTTCTCACTGCGCCTTAATAGAACATGTGACTGCCAGCTCTTTGTGCTTCTTTATTAACAGAGCTATGAACAGTAATGTAATAATGTGTCCGTGCAGTCGTAAATGGAAATAGTTGCTGGGAAAATGTGATGATTTGCATAATGCATTTATTAAATTATGCAGATTTGGGTTGCGACCCAGATAAGCTGAATGCTTTTGATATTTGTCTGAAAATACTCTGTTTTATTATGTTATCAATATATTAAATATTGCGTTCGAAATGAAAATCCAAGATGGCGGCTGCGTTTTTTTTTTAAGCTATTGCATAGCTTTTATCTTGGGCTTTGAGCGCGGCGACCGAATGAAGAAATTCCGTAACGAAAATAAACCTAAGCATCGTCTAACGTCGTATCAGTTCGGCAGACTTCGGCACGGTGTTTGTGTGCGTTGCTATGCAATAGCATTACCGCGGCAGTCCCCGAGTGCCACACGTATTTTTTAATCATGTTTGTGGTTTCTATAGTTTTCGAGGGTGCTGAAGCCAATAGTGAGTTCAAAATGTAAATTCAAGATGGCGGCATTGTGAGAGCTTCTAAAAACTTATACTAGATGGCACTGTAATAAAAACGCGTATTTAATTCTGTATCTTTCTATTATATAAGAGTGTGTGTGCGTGCGAGTATCGCGCAAGGAAGGTTCCTGACGAGGGTCCGCCGACTGCACACGTTTTTAGGGTTCCGTACCTCAAAAGGAAAAACTGATCCCTTATAAGATCCCTTCGTTGCCCGTCTGTCTGTCTGTACGTCTGTCAAGACACTTTTTCTCAGGAACACGTGCAGTTAACAAATTGAAACTAATATCATATACTCAGGCTCCAAATTTGTACGGAACCCTCGGTGCGCGAGTCCGACTCGCACTTGACCGGTTTTATTATTATTATTTCGGTTTCCACTAACGAAAGTACAAGACTGGAAGCATTTATTTAACTTATAGGTATTATAAGTAGCTTATATCCGTTCGATTAGACAACAAAACTCGACTGTTCTTCCATTTCTGCCCACCCATCAGAAATAATCCTTTGTTATCCTAACAAATGCTCAGTCTAAAGCAAATTATTCAAAGTTGTCTCATTTAAAATCATGTCCCTTTCGCTGGCTGTTCTAATAATTTCCATTTATTTTCTGAAGGAACAATTTAATGAATTCTCTCAACAATTTGTAAGTGGGTGTGGTGTGGTGACACAGAATAGATGGATGCAGAAGGTCGACTTCGTACAACTAGCGAAAACGCACGCACACATAGACGCGCTTCACGTACAGCGAGTGCAAGTGCACTCGCGACTAGCATTTGTTTGAGATTGCCGTACGTACGCGTCTATAGGGTTAAATTAAATTTACTAGAGAAACTTTGCAGACGTGATGGGGATCGATATCTAAACACGATAAAATAAAAAGTATTTGATGTTTTTTGGGGGTTAACGACCGCTGACAGTCTTCTTACTTAAAGTATGAGTTGAATTAATCTGTTTTCTTTTGTTTGATCGTTATTTAGATACCGATATCGATCACGTCTGTGGAGATTAAAAAAAAATAGAATTTTTAAATTGATATTCCAAGAGACTGCACTAACTGCAGTCGATGACATAGTTTGACCCTGTATGTGTGCGTGCGCTTGTTTTCGCGACTACTGAACTTATCTCTTTTGTGGGGATGATCTGTAACGGTTGAGATAAATGGATTGCTGATGTAGTGGAGTTGTTACTGACGTTAGAAACCATTTGAATGTGTATTCGACTTAATAGCTGTAAGTATTTAGGAGTCTAAATCCTCTTTTGCTAAGAGCGGGCCTGTTGCAAAATGACAGTTGGAATTTTCGGGTGAATCAGCCCCGTAAAGTTATTTATTTTTATTTATTTATAAGAGAACCAACAGCTATAACAGAAGCATAACAATAATATTATAATAATCACATTAATATTATAAAGAGACTAACTATACAAATAAATACAAAAACAAAAGGACACAGGCGTCGAAGTACTCGTCCGCATCGCTGTCATCCGGAAACGTGCTCAGAAGACTGGCAACATTGCCACGTTGAATAGCAATGCTAATTCTTTGGCCAAAGATGATAAATAATTTATCATTTGTGTCGACATCAACAATTTTGGTAACAAATTCTATTCTTATCATGTTTAGGGGAGAGAATTAAGACGTCTTGACAGTGTGGCGGTTTCTGGGTCGAATTATAATGAAGAAGCGAAATGATTCGAGACTGTTTCATGACGGAATCGGTCGTGCATTGAAATAATATACAGTGAGGGTTATATTAAATGTGCTAGTGAAACTCTGCAGGTGTGTATCGATATCTAAAGCCTCAATCTGGCGTTGTACCACATCTGACACCCTGATCCTCATACCTCTATACTATCATGACATTTCTTTATTGTAAACGCTTGAAAAAGAAAGCCGATATGTTCTCATGAAAGCCTTTAAAATGTAACAAAATGAAATAAAAAACTGTATTGTCCCGTTCGATCGCTATCTACTTTATAAAAGTACATTGACATTGACCCCATATAATACTGGCTTTTTACATTATTATTGAAAGTATCGGAAAACGGATTATAGGTAATACGGGCTGGTGTCCGCAACCTCCACGTCAATGCGCGTATTTTGCGTACGGAAAAACGGATCATTTGGGAAGTGACAAGCTTATTGGCGCCCAAAACACGTTTCAACAAACTTAACTTTTGCAGCCGAAATCAGCAAAATTCTGAACAAAATGTTTCACGATTGGATTTTTTGACGACTTTTGTAAGATTGTAGGGGTCAAGTTGGGTATTTGAATTTTAATAAAAGGAAGAGTCCCTTGTGAACTGGTGTCCGGGATTATTTTCTGGGTTCCGTAGTAGGCAATGTTAAATAAACCTTTTTCATTCTTGCTTTTAATAAACTCTCAGTTATTTGCAATAATGGTCTAAAAAAGGTAATGCCATTTGTAACTTAAATTGGAATTCGAATAGTTATTGTGAACTCTGCGTAGATAACATATATATCAACCTGCACTGGGACCACTTGGTCAAGTCAAGTCAAAGCATTTATTTCAAATAGGCACATAAAAGGCACTTTTGAACGTCAAAATTCCCGTGTCTTTATATATATGAAATGGCGATCTTTGTCAAAGCGAATCTACATCTTTATACCCATCCAAGAAGCGAACGACACAAAAATAAAATATGTGGAAGACGTCATAAAAAAGCAGTATTTAATAAAAACATTTTGGGCATGGCACCAAAAGTATTCAATAAGTTGCCAAAAAGTATCACAGACCTACACAAAATGAACCAATTCAAATTATTTTTGCACGAATTCTTAGTTGCAAAATGTTACTACTCAATTAATGATTATTTAAATGAAAGATGAGTCTATTTTATCTGAAATGGCACCACAAATATAAATATTATTGAAATTTTGATCTGACTTGTGTATTATGATAATTGACATTTTTATATTGACATTCTATTTTTTAATGTAACTCAATTTAAAATTTATCTGTTGCTATTAGTACATTCATATATTAATTTGCACACCTCATTAGGTTATAATACAATGTACCTTTCATACTTGTAACACCTTTTTAACATGTATTATGCAAATAAATGATTTGATTGATTGATTGATTTGATTTGAAAAGTGGAATACGGCCCAATTCCTCGCACAGAGGGGAGGCCTGTGTCCCAGCAGTGGGAACATTTCATCACATCAACAGTGGCTGATTATGCTATTACAAAATCCTGGATACATTAGCCAAAGTGAATGCCGAATGCAGAACCATCCACCCCTGTATTCCCGTTGTCCCCGTTAAAGGGGACAAAGGGATCCTTAGTCCATTTCTCATTTTATTTCGCGACTACTAACCCTACGTATCTGCGACGACTCCCAACGTATCCCTATTCCTTTGATCTCAGCTCACGTGCCACACCTCCTTAGAGGCGAGGGGATCACGTACACGACTGATTTATCAATTATATTGTGATACGCTGGTGGAAGGAGTTCGAAAGTGCTGCGTAGAGATTGTTAAGGGACTTGGTGAAATATGACAGCACGTACCCTGCGTGCATCTAATCCAATCTTGCCGGACCTACGTGTTTTTTGGGCTGTATATACCTTTTTGCTCGACTGCCAAGAATTTAGGTACGTTTTTTGCGCGTATTTGGGTTGTCGTATTCTCGACAAAGTTTAGACCTTAGAATAATCAGCCTATAACGTTCCCATTGCTAGGATACAGGCCTCCTCTCAGTAAGAGGGAGTGGGCCCAAATTTACCACTCGGGCCCAGTGCGAGTTAGTGGATGTCACATGTTTTAAAAATTGGTTCGAGGACATGCCGGTTTCCTAGCGATGTTTTCCTTCACCGTTTTGAGAGCAGTAGTGAAATGTTTACATAAAGTAAAGCGACTGTCTGGGATAGATTCGAACCCACGATCTACGACTCGTAAGTAGCGGCCGTCACCACTGCGCCACCACTGCTCTCAAGTTTAGACCTTAGTGTCTCCAATTTCGGGTGTCAGGGGACTATGATTTGAGCTGTTCTTGAGTGGAGACCGCGAATCGGCAAACGTATGGTAGGACGCCCTCAGGCTAGGTGGAGCGACGATCTTCGCAGGGTGGCTGGTAGCAGCTGGATGAGAGTTGCCGAAAATCGAGTTCAATGGCGTACAATAGGAGAGGTCTATGTCCAGCAGTGGACTACTGTATGCTGACGATGATGAAGAGCTTATAATACCGTTTTCCTGTCACTATCCTAGATTAGACTGCCAAGAATCGAATGCGCGTCCATGACATGTGATGATAGGACGGCAGCTGTCATAACAGAATGCTTAAGTTAATATGAATGTTCTTAACATTTTATTCGTCTTCGAAATTTATTGGAATTGTAACAAAAATGTGACAAAGTGGCACAAAGTTGAATTCAATTTGATTTCTTTCAGTCGAAGAATTTGGGAGTAAGTCCATAATGTAATTGAGGTTACAAAATGGAAGAGTGACTGAATTTGGCAGCTCTGTTGGTCCAGTAGTCACAAGTAATTCAATTCCGTGGTCGGATATAGTGTTGGGTTTTTCCATTAGAATTTTCTCAATAGATTTGTTCCTTATTATTTACACGGGATTTAAACATAACATGAGAACCGTCAGCCTTACCACCCGTGTTCCTTCAGTTGCCTGTGCCAGGGGCCACGGTATCTCTTTCGAACAACCCTCGACCATGGCAGGCATCGGCACTAGCTGACCCCGTCAGTTAGTGCTGACATCTCTTTGAGGCGCGCGTGGAACACAATGCGCCGTCGACCCGGGCCGGGTCCTTACCGGACGGCGAGCTGCCCATTGCTCGCAGTCCGCAAGCCCGCGCCTACGGTGGCCGGGAATCGGCTATCGATTCCCAACGCTCAGGGCGTCTCCTGCGGCGACTAGGGGCGCGAGGGCGCAAAGATTGTCTCTCTCTCACGCGCTCCGCCTCCTCCTTCGCGAGCATTACTGCTTCGCAGAAGGAGGTGACGGCTTCCCATGCACTCTCGCTCCGTACCATGGCCTCGACTAGGGCCGGACGCGAGAGATCGCTGCCGCGCCGCCGAGAACCGTCAGCCTTCAAAGCAAGAGTGAACAAGCCCCTTCTGGGCACGCTCGTTCCATCATACATCATCATCATCATCATACATCATGCATCATAGATCTTATCTATCGCTTTCTATTAGGCGAGATCGAGGGCAAGAGCAGCATAGCAATTCACAACCACTCGATACGCTTCTGTACCGTATCGAACATTAATAAATTGTATCGTAGGAGTCCTCTAAATGCTGTTCAAAAGTCCAAAACCCGAAAATTTTGTCAGTTTAAATCAAATAGACGACCGCTATTCTTCCGTCAGCTGTTTGCTGTCGGGGGCAAGACAGTTCAGGTTATCAAAATGTGTCATTTTCGATACGATAGCCTGTCGAATGGTGGTGAATAGCTGAAAAAAACATGTAGGTGCTCTATATACCACTGCTTATCCCTTCTGGGAATACTCGCGTCATGTTATGACAAGTCCTGTCCAGCAGTGAATGGCAATATGCAAGATTCTCAAGTAAATAAAGTACTTAAAATGTCTGCAGCATTACGCATTATAAGATTATAACTTCACTTCTGGGTGGCTGTACATTCAACCACTCTCCAAAGTTAAGCGTTTGACTTTGACAGAGCTTTTATGTCGTGGCAGTAAAGGCGGTTTTCGTAGTTCAAGTGTCACTACTGCCGGTTAGTGATTGTAGCAGCCGGTCAGGGACTTGCATGCATAATAATTGTGGAAACAAATATTAGCATTCACTGTTTGTCAATCCGCATAAGTTAATAATGATTTCATTCAAGACGGGTTGTGTCCCACGGCACTGTGGATTCAGTATGGTAGTTCCTTTGGTCCTTCTAGCGCATTATTTTGTGTCTTTTGCTACCTCTTGCATCTGTCCTGTTCTAACTCACGGCAATCTACTTTATAAAAATCTTAAATTCATTAATTCACCGACAAACAACGTTTTATTCCGGTCTGATACCCTGAACCCCTTCGATCCCCTGCTAGTTCTTCAACGCACAGCCTAAACCGCTGGGTCTAGCCACGAGCATGGAATTTTATACAAGAGTTCTTTATACACGGTAAAATTAAATAAGCTAGCGAAACTCCGCAGACGTGACTAATTTAATTTGACCCTGTATAACGAAACTGAGGGGTATCGTATTACTCAATAACTGGGTTGTGGAGGTCAGATAGGCAGTCGCTCCATGTAAAATACTAGTACTCAGCTGCATCCGGTTAGACTGGAAGCCGACCCCAACATAGTTAGGAAAAGGCTAGGCAGATGATGATAACGAAAATGAGCATTGGTGCTCATTCGAAAGAAAGGAACACATGGAAGGGTTTTTGAAAATTCATCCCCTAAATGGGTTAAATAAGGGATTAAAGTTTGTATGGAAGTTCGCTAATGGGAGACCCCATCGGGTACACGACTTTTTAATATTTAGAAAGCTTTCAAAGCTCTGGTTCAAACCTAACGCCATTTTTTATCAGAAAGTTTTGTGCCATTCTATCCCTCTACGGTTTGTTCCTAATCCTTTTTACAATGCCCAAAAACGGATCGTTTTGGTAACCAATCGTAGCGCTTGGTAATAAATAGCTGGACCTTTGAAAGTAATGCAGGTAATTTTAACCGTAAATGATAGGGGTTTCTTTTTTAGATACCTGAAAAATTTAGGGATTTATCCTAGAAAAAATAGTGGGTCTTTGGTCTTGTGCATTATACTCTGTCCATTTATTTTTATCTGTACACACATAATTACAATATAACTATATACACTAGATACTAAAATAAAAGCCTAACTAACCTATTATACAAATAAATAAAAAATAAAAATAAAAAAAAAAGCCCAAAGGACACTTAGGCGTCGAAGTACTCATCCGCATCGCTGTCATCCGGAAACGTGCCCAGAAGACTGGCAGCATTGCCACGTTGAATGGCAATGCTAATTCTTTGACCAAAGAACGACCCAGCCCTCTGGTCACGTGAAGTATCGACCAGCCGGCGAGAAATTTCCTTAAAAAGGAGACGCGCGCTCGGGCCCCATGACCCGAGCGTTTTGACCCCAAACGGCTCAAAGCTGTAGTTGCCTTGCCCACAAGGTTACAGTATTTGCGCCGCTTGAGGGTCTCAGCAGCCGCAGCAGCGGCGCCAGCACAACCCGCCGTGCTGGGAACATGAGATGGCGCAAGGGTATCGACACATGTTGCGTCCCACACCAGAGGCCTACCCACCGTCCAAGGCAACAACGTCATGCCGTCTGGGCCCCAAGTCTGCTAATTTACGAATGGCTCAATTGAATATCAATTGAATCTCAGTAGCAGTTTTAACTACATTTGGTATTCTGCTACTAATTTAAGACCAATGGTTTTCCAGTGACATACCATTGAACTGCTATCAGAATATTTGCTAGTCTGCTCTTCAATTGTGTTACAATTGTAAATCGATTGTGGTCTAAATCGGTATTCTACTCTTAGTTGACGTTTGTTTGACATTTATGTCAATGGACACTCAGTGTCAATTTTGCAATTGAAGTACGATCGTAGTACGATTAGGCAACAATTCACTCATTCAGCTTCTTGATAGATTTTGAATGGCAACACCTTTATCTGTTCAACTGAGAGTCAATTACAATTACACTACGATTCCATTACGACTCTATTGAGATTACATTCAAGTTTTTGCAGAATACCAAATTTCTTCTAATCGTAATGGAGTCGTGATTGAATCTCAATTGAATTTCAATAGCATGTGAGTTAAATAAAATTAGCAGACTTGAGGCCCTGGTCTCTTCCCATCGTCACGTACCAAGCCGTTTGGTTTTAATACCGCTGGTACGCCGGCGGTGACAAGGGCTCGACGAATAATATCGTTGATGCTGGCGTGCCGTGCTATGCGACCTGCACTCCTGCAGCAGGACAGACCATGGTGCCCATTTATTATGTTGGTGAATTACAAGAAGAAAAAGAAAGAAAATGCACAGACTAAAAGGCGCACAGTATAATATTGGTACAGACGCCAGCACATCAAGCTACTACAATCTGTCAAATTTCTTTAATAGATTTTCAACGTTATCGCTAAAGTATAAAGTTCAAAGTTGATAGGGAAAATTTGACAGTTTCGGGTAGCTTGATGTGCTGGCGTCTGTACATCAGATAACAACAAATAAGGAGGGGAAAGGCCGATGTAAGACATTAGCAGGAAAGCAAAGAAATTAGCAGAAGAAGAACGAAGCCCTCTTCTTTCCTCATACAATGATGGTCTGTAATACATGGTCTTGTAAGTTTTTTTGTGCGTCATCCGTCATCATCACTTGTCTAGTCTTTTCTCAACTATGTTGGGGTCGGCTTCCAGTCTCATCTCAATAGAATACCAGTATTTTTCATGGAGCGACTGTCTGTCTGACTTCCACAACACAGTTACTAGGTAACACGATACCCGGTGGCAAGACTGGTTGTCAGACTTTGCCAACCGTTATAGGTACTCAGACGCCCAAAAGTTCTGGGCTCTGAGTACGCGTTACGACTATCAAAGATCTATAAATTAATGACAGCCGGGACCAACTGCTTAGTGTGCTTTCCTAGGCCAGGCATCAGAATAGCGTGCATACTATAATTAAAAGCAACAGAATTTATAATCTGCAATATCCCAAACGCGATACACCAAAATGCTGCGTACCTCCCAAAAGTTCGTTTTACTTCGGAAGTTAATCGCCCGAGAACATTTTAATGGCCCATTTTGCAGCACAAGACTCCGCTTACAAAAGGGTTACTGGAGGCTTGGTAATTGAAAGCGAGTTTAATTGAGAGCCGCGTAATCGTCGGACTGTTAGTCGTTGATGATAGATTGAGTTCGATGGTAGGTTTTTGATCCTGACCAATATTTTTGTGTTAAGAATAGTTTTGATTATTGGGATTTTTTTTTAACTTTGCAAGTTTATGTTTATCAGGTAGAATAGGCACGTCTAGCTTTTTTTTTGTTTTTGTGTGACTATTGAGTGCCTTACTTAACCTGGGTCAAATAAACTTATTGTCTTTCTTTCCTTTGTACTTTCTTTCTTTTCTTTTCTTGAAAATGGGTTGATCATAATTCATATGGTCCATAGGTGTTACCTGGCATAATTTTGACTAGAGCTCTCATTAGGGCTCTGGACTTCGTTGAAGCAGAGCGGAGGTGGCAGCGGCGAGGCGATTAGTCGTAGGGTGAGACAAAACCAGCACCCATTTAACCGTTGTTAAAAGTTACCGGCTACTTTGGTTCTTGCTTGAGTGTGGCTAGTGACAAAACTCTGCTTCCGCTGAAGCTTACGGCTTGGAAGATACAACTCGTTCGCCAATTCATAGAGACAGAACCTCATATCCATCGTGCTCATTTCATTTTGCCATGCCGCTTCTCTTATATCACAGACCAAACCCTGCATAAGCATAATGTTCGCACTGCTGGGACACAGGCCTGCTCTTTTCGAAAGGTAGTGGGCTATGATCTACTATGCGGGCCCAGTGCGGGTTGGTACATGTCACATGTCTTTTAATTTTTGGTTCTAGGACATGCCGGTTTCCTCACGATGTTTTCTTCCTTCACCGTTTTGAGAGCAGTGGTGATGAAATTATTTACACAAAAGTAAAGCGACTGCCAGGCTTCGAACCCACGACCTACGACTCGTAAGTCTGGGCCGTTACCACTGGGCCACCGCTGCCATCAAACCCTGAAATTCATGTAATTAAAAACCCCAAACATGGAAATAATTAAAGCCTCAACAAATACAACTCCCAATAAGTAGATAGTCGAGCCTCCATCCTTTGCAAAACGTTCAAATCAATCAGTGTTTGTTAATGTGTACTTTTGGTCCGGTCCGACACAGAGTAGGTAGGTCAGAAGCTCAATGGGAAGAGAATGAGCGAACACGCATGCGCACAGGGTGGCCCAGTGGTAACAGCTGCGGCTCACGAGTTGTAGGTCGTAGGTTCGAACCCAGACAGGCGCTTTACTTCGTGTAAATTATTTCATCGCCACTACTCTCAAAACGGTGAAGGAAAATATTGTGAGGAAATCGACATGTCCTAGAACCTAAAATTCGAAGACATGTGACATCTACCAACCCGCACTGGGTCCGCGTGGTGGACCAACAGCTTAACGTGCTTTCCGATGTACGGGTATCACACCGCCAGCTTTTTTACTCAGAATTTACCAATGGTGAAACCCAATACTTAACACTTTTACAGGACCCCACGCTCAGCAATTGCGCTTGCGACCACGAGACCAACGGTTCAGTCAGTGATTAGGTACTGTAGGTACAGCGAGGGCAAAGACACTCGCGATTGGCAATATTTTGACATAGTTTGAGATCTCCGTGCGTACATCGTACTTACCTAGATGTGTGCGTGCGCCTGTTCTCGCTCGTTGCTATCGAGCCGGCCTTCTGTGCCATCTATTATGTGGATTCGTTGGCTCACTGCAAATATTACCAAAGGTTTATAATGGGGAGCAATTACCCGTGGGGGTAAAGGGAGGGTGGAATGGGAGTAGGTTGCAAACTAAAAATAGTTTTTTAAAATATTTTTTTATCTGACATAAGAAAAAAGGAAAGAGAAAAGAAACATCAATTTTTTTTTTTCGTTTTGTCATGTTTATACATAATATATCGATACCCATATCAAATCTACGGAGTTTTGCTAGCTAATTTAATTTCACTCTGTATACTATGTACAAGTGTACCTACATAGTATATAAGGTCCCATTCAAATGGATGGACAAACTTTTAGAAATCATTCAGACCACCAAAATAAGGACAATGGTAAAACAAATATCTTAAGAAAAACGCATTAGATACTTACAAGAAAAATAATCAGCTAACGAAAATACACTAATGTGCCGACAATTTATTATTTTAGGTCAAAATAAAATCAATTTAATCATTGATTTTTTTTGCTTGGATATCTTTGGTTAGACGTACTGAGCGCTCTGTTAAAAAATTTCCATCTATTTTAATGGGACCCTGTATTTATATTTTAGTGGTAGCCTGTATATTGTATTTAAGACTTATCGAAATAAACCGTATCGCATCTATTCCTAACCAAACATCCCTTGTCAGGCAACACTTCACTCATTTATAGTCGCCTCCGTGTCTCTCAGGAATATTTAAAGCGGTCAGCGGCCATTTTGTCTGCGTGTTTATTAAAATGGCGGCCTTTCCTGAAATACTATGTGAATGGGTGATTAGAATTGGTAGAAAATGGATGTAGCCGATAAAAATCTCTTTGTTGAAGCGTGGTGTGTGTTTGGGCTTGAAAGAATATGATAGGTTATTACATTTTATTTTGTTAGTATCTAAGTAATAACAACCGCACGGGTCGATAGATCAAGTTAAGCTAAGCTTTCCGCGGTTGGTCCGTGGATGGGTGAACATCTGTACATATCAAGACTATTCAAGACCCCTCCGTGCCTTGGAAAGCACGCTGTCATTCGTGGATCTTTGGCAGTCGTTATGGATCATCAGAAGCCCAAAGTTTGAGAGGTAAGATAGGCATTTATTGGTACCGGTACTTGTTAGGTCGCGCACGGTACCCATCTGGAACCGGTGTTGTCAGAAATTGGTACACGTCTGGCTGGAATCGGTGCCAGGTGCCAGGTACCGAAATCGCAAGAACCGCTAAGTACAGGTAACCAGGACTTGAAGCATGTACTTTTGGTACCGGTTCCAACCCCTGAGGGGCAATTCTCGTAATTTTAAGGACATTCATAGTCTGATCTCAGTCTCAATCTGTCAAAAATACCTCTAATTTCCCTGAATTTTTGACATTTGTTTGACGCCGAGATAAGACTGTGACTATATTTTGAACGTTTTAAATTACTTACGGGAATTTGCCTTCTGGTCACGGACTCACGGATAAATTCACTCTTACCATACCACTAGCGCACCTACCTATATAAACTTGCCATCTACCAACACAAGCCTCATTGTTAGAATTATTTCTAATTAAAGAAACCCTGCTAATAAGCTATAACTAACACTCAAACTAGATAAACCTGTGTGTCGGACCTGGTTCTTATAAGACCTGGTGTAAAGAAATGGAGGGACCGAACTATACTGCGTTCGCGATTTGGTTTCAAAACATGTAAACAAATATGCGGTTTTGGAAAAACAACTTTAATGGCCACACATACAGTTCAAGTTGCACTACAACTTCTAACATTTTCATGTCTTTTTCAAAAGTATAGTACAGTACAGTCATTCTGAAATTAACTTAATTTACACTAGTAATAAAGTTGATATTCGTTTAAGTGGAAATAACATCAACTGGAAACAAGGATTTGAATTGATTTTAGATGCGCATGATTAGCGTTCGCTATGGTTACGATTAGTGAGGGTCCCACGGTACTACGGTAGCTATGAGATTCTATTTAGACACACATGTTTGCCTATTTATATTACATACTAGCTGCGCGCCGCGGTTTCACCCGCGTAAGTGTCGATCCCGTGGGAATATCGGGATAAAAAGTAGCTTATATGTTAATCCAGGGTGTCAGCTACCTCCATACAAAATTTTATCAAAATTGGTTCGGTCGTTTGAGCGTGAAGAAGTCACAAACGTATAAACACACACTCACAAACTTTCGCCTTTATAATATTAGTGTGATATTATTTAGAGCAGTGGTGGCCCAGTGGTAACGGCCGCGACTTACGGATTTGTAGGTCGTAGGTTCGAACCCAAGCAGGTACTTTGTGTAAATTATTTCATCACCAATACCGCCCTGTTTCGTTTGATCCACGATTTTTTGCCCACCCTGTATAATATTACACGTTTAAATACTTATAATCGTGGCAATAGCTGTTTCAAATTCGCGACAAATGGTAAGTAAAAAAAATTGGGGAGCTCTAGAAATAAATATATTCGCAAAGTGGGTGGTGGGCAAAATAAAGTTGATAACCTATGTTCTAGACCTTTAGCGATCTTTCTATCGAAAAGTTCAAAGCAATATCAATCTATGAAATATCAATATCGTGCACATCGCAGGGCGATGCCCCGATTGACGATAACCCAGGATTTTATCGACCGTGAGTCGATGTACAGGGTGGTCAAAAAGTCGTGGATCAAACGAAATAGGGAGATAAAGGAAGGAGGTCATTTTCAACAAAAAATATTTCTACAGCATGGCCATAATTCAATTAAGTACCTTAAAAGTTATAAATATTTTTGTATACCGAGTTCTTTTACAATTAGACTGATAAAAAAAAAAGTTATATAAAACAATAAAACAAACGGATTATTATTACTAGATAATGTATTAGCACTTAAGAAAGTTCTATTGCGGCTCTGGGTACCAAAGGAGAAATTATTTTTTTTCCAAAAATGTTGAAGCGTTACCAAAAATTATTTCTCACTTTAAAAGCGTTGGAAATGACCTCCCTATTTCGTTTGATCCACGAATTTTTGACCACCCTGTATACCTAATTATCTGGAATCTTTTATGAGACAGGTGTCCAATAAGCTTCGGTGTAAGTGACGAGAAGTGCTTTTTGCAATTTGATAGCCCAATTTTTGAGGAAGGCTATAGGCTAGTTATCATCACGCCATCAACCAGGCACAAATCCAGACTTCGGGAAGTTACTATACGTTTTTAACTGTGACCAATCTTAATATTTTTTTATTGTGAGTTATTGCTTTTTCTGTTATCTTTTTTCCTTCTTAGTTAGTTTTAATCATGATTTGGCAGTTTGAGTAATTTATGCGGTCTGCCCAAATGTCCTTTCTTTGGTATTATTCATCGAATTGTTGAGCTTTTTAAGTGCTTAGTTGAGCTGCACGATTACTGACTGGACAGGTCAAAGGACCATTTCAGACGCCAATCTACATGGTCTTCACATGATCTGACAAAGATTATTTCTGGAATTTAAAAGAGACTGTGACCTCTATGTTTGTTTCGGCCTTTCTTCTCAGAGCAGTCAGATAGGAAACGCCGACCTCATCTAGTTTGAAAAATATGATTGACGTGTAAAAGTGTTTGTTCAAACGTACTTACGGAAATAAAATCATCTCATCATCATCATCAGCCTATAGCAGTCCACTGCTGGACATAGGCCTGTCCTATTGCACGCCATTCAACTCGATTTTCGGCAACTCTCCTCCAGCTGCTACCAGCCATCCTGCGAAGATCGTCGCTCCACCTAGCCTGAGAGCGTCCCACATTACGTTTACCGATTCGCGGTCTCCACTCAAGAACACGTCTACCCCAGCGGTCATCGGTTCTACGGCTAATATGGCCGGCCCATTGCCACTTCAGCTTGCTTATTAAAAAAAAAAAACTATCATTTATCATTTCGTCCATCTACCCCAACCTCTTATACCACAAACAATCACAAAGAATCAAACCTAAACATTAAAATAGTCACAAATAAGATCAAAAGCATGACGTCACTACAGATGCGGTGCAGATAACTGGCGACTTGATACCCATCTGTTAGTCGCAACGTCTGTCCATCTGAAAATAACCTCAGTTTTACAGGACACGTACAGGGGACTAGCGAAAGAGGATATGCAGAAGCTCTTGAACCGCCCATTTTGTCACCCCTTGTAAAATTTCTACATATACCTATATCTATGATTTTTATGGTGTACAAACGCCAGGACATCAAGCTACTAAAATCTGTCAAATTTCTTTAATAGATTTTCAACTTAATCGCTAAAGCATAAGGTTCAAAGTTGATTGGGAAAACTTGACAGTTTCGGGTACCTTGATGGGCTGGCGTCTGTACATAATGAAATCTTTTGGATTTTGACAAGAAGTAAAATTGTATTGTATTGTGTACTAGTTTTTGCCCGCAACTTCGTCTGCCTAAAATTTCTTGCTACCCCGGCCCACCCCGCGTTTGCATGGCTTGACCTGCCCGCGCTATCACTTCGTTTTCGCCTAGTCCTAGCGTGATGTTAGCCTATAGCCTTTCTTAAGAATTGGGCTATCAAATGCAATAAGATTTTTTCAAATCCGACTCGACTCGTAGTTCCGGAGTTTACCTCTATGTTACCTCTTTATAATATTTGTACGATTCATATAGTACAGTACATGGCACGCGCGCATTGCAGAGATCAGCACTTTCCCGTCGCCTTGCACAAATTAAAATTATAGTGTCTCGTGACAGTACATGAACAGCGTTTATAATCAGCTGTACTCATTCACAAAGCATTCATATAGCATTAGTTACGTGGTAGTTAAACAGACTCAATAAACCATCATCTTTTGCTATCCGTGACTTATCATTCAAACTAACACCCAAGGTGTGTGCGACAGTGGCGAAGGGTGAATTTATGACAGAGGTAGGCCGGAGCAAAAAAAAAGCCAAAAGAAAATTTCAATGATGAATTGACTATAGAGTGGTTATGTTCTGAATTTCCGAAGGGAAGCCGGTGAGAATCAAATTGTATGGTACCTTCGCCACTGGTGTGCGACCTATTCAGCAGCGCATAAAATATTGTTAGGTATAGTAAGAATAGATAATATATCGCGACTAATTTAAACTCCGCGTTGTAACCTCCCCTTTACTCCTTTTAGTTCAAGTTCACATAATTTTATTGTGATCTTTAGCCCAAGACGACACTGACGAACTAACATGCAAGACAAAACAAATGAACAGAGATCTCGCCGCATTTGTAATATGACTACTGTCTTGCGTTTGAGGTTATTTTAGTCGTGTCGTGTCGTGTCTTAGTCGCACTGTCGACCGGGGTGGGCAAGGCCTTTTTATACAGATACATTTAATATAAGTAATGTACCTATTGATGATCTTTATAGCATACTAGCTGCGCCTCGCGGTTTCACCCGCATAAATGTAGATCCCGTGAGAATATCGGGATATAAAGTATCCTATGTGTTATTCTGATGTATAAGCTATATTACTGGAAAGTTTCATCAAAATCCGTTCATTAGTTTTTGCGTGAAAGAGTAACAAACATTCGCATTTATAATAGGATTAGTAGGATAATTGAGAGAGAGATTGTTTAAAACGTCATCACGTCAACGTCGACTGTCGCTGAAAACCAGCACTGGGGCCATTAATATATTATTTTCGCTGGGGCTCTGTCTCGCATAGGGTGTTAGTAACTTAGCACTTATGCTGAGCCACAGATAATATAATACTCTAGTAGCTGAGCGATGGCCGTTTTGCGTGGATGTGACGCATATTTTCCCCAACTTGTTTTTATTTTTTGTGTTTGTGGTCTTTCTCTGCGTCATGTTTACTGCAAATAGACGTATTTTCTTCCTTCGTTCTAATAAAAAAAAAAAAAAAAAATAAAGGTTGTTTTTCGACATAGTGTGTTATATAGGTAATAATGAAATATAAAAATACACGGTACCATTCATTCAGCGTAACAGCGGGACTGTTACGCTTTTTCTAAAATATCGAAAAGGCTATTTACGATTAGATTACTTTCGCGTGTATATCGGAAAACAACTTTTTAGTTTTTTTTTGCGCGGAACCATGAATCTTTTTCTAAAATAAAAGTCGCCTATGTGACTCGTTATTACATCAACTATCTGCCAGTGAAAGTCCCGTCAAAATCGGTCCAGTCGTTTTGGAGATTAGCCGGAACAAACGGACAAACAGACAAAAATTATAAAAGAAATGTTTTAAGTACCGTATATACTTTCATATGCTTTTATATAAAAAACTGCATTTCAAACAGAAATTTAAATTTTATTTATTTGTATAGATATAGATTTGTTTTGTATATAGATCGAGTAGGTACCTACAGTCTCATAATTCCCTTGCCCTGATTTAAGTAGGTTCCAAACAGTTTCGAAAGCGGGCTACTGTAAAACCGTCCATCCGACTAATCACTTAAGAGGAAATGCGGGTGGTCTTTTCTCCATAGAAACGCTCTCGCCTTTCTGATTAATGACCATAAAGCAATGATTTTTTACAGAATAATAAATAATATTAACTACTTGCGTGTCCCTATGATTCCCTTTTTGATGACACATTATTTTTATAAGCACTAGAACCCTCAAAAAATGCCGATTTAAACCGCTGTCAATAGAGGCCTAATGTACAAATTTGACAACTATTAATGAAAAAAGAAAAACATAGGGACACAGTATAATATCCTTCTTGTTCAGTTTATGAAATATCTTCTAATCCAATCAATATTGGAGGAGGAAATAGGCGAGAGCCAAACCTCGAATTATGACTTATTACTTAGGCTTTTTCAAAAGTCTCTCCGACCGCGTTTCCTCTTAATTATTATGCAAATCTTGTTATCACGTTTAACTACGAGTGTGGGTTTTAATATCCCCCACTCGTAGTAAAAAGTGTGAAAATGATCAGTTTTTACATAATTAATTAAAAGTTTTAACGTCACAGTCACGAGCTATCGAACAGTTAACAAAGCTACAAGTGACTTACCATAGAGCATGTAACTAATGGAGAGATCATACAGGGTGTAAAAAGACCCATCAAAGCCGTCAACTCCGTATTCTGTACATCAAACTAAGTAACATTGCACAAATATAATTGCTGGGAAACGACTTTTATTTTTGGTGCGATTTGCTGTTTGTGGTAGTGCGCAATGTAACGCACGCAAAACATTGTGCTGATGGGTGCATGTAATGGTACAGGGGTCGTGGGGGTATTTAAAGTTGTGTTATAACATAGAAAACTTGTTTTCTTAAAAAAAACGTCAGCAAAAGTTGGAATTTTGTCCTTCAATATCTCCCCAGTCTAGTATGTATAAAAATTATTACAATGGCGGGTAGTACAAGCAACTCTCGGCTTCGTTAAATGTATTTTTACACCCGTTATACTGAAGACTATGCGCAAACACTCCGTAATCTATATAAATAAAACAAAGTCGGGTTAATTACACATATACATACATACATATGGGTCGAATACAGAACCTTCTTTTTTGAAGTCGGTTAAAAATATCCATGTACGCTCTCCATTTCTTCCTAACTCCGTGGCTGTCACTTTCCCATACGCATTAGTGTGTTCCGTTCAAGATTCGCGCCCGTACGTGTTAATTAATGCTAATTACTTGCTCATTGTTTGAGCAACGGACAGGTAACGGGATATTGTGATGGAGCTTCGGTTTAACTTGCAAAATGACTAACCTACATTAGGTATAAACCCCTTTGGGTACGTGTTCTTTGACGCTTCAAACAAAAACTTGGCAAACACAAACTTATCTATTAAATTATATCTTATAAAAACTTCTTCTATACAGGGTGTCCGAAGAAACCTGTACCAGCGAAGGTCTGTGGTCACGGGACACTAATACCCATCGATTGGACCCCTATGTATGTTCCGCGATATTTTGTAGTTTTCGAGAAATTATACTCTCCAACAGAAATTTTAATCTTGTCATCAAATTCTGAGCTACTTGTAGTTGGAATCTGGGTGTTTTGTGTTTTACAACATGTGAATACACATTCCAGTCATAATACTGACAGAAAAATCTCAAAGAAACACCACTCAGAAAAAAATATGACTAAAACCGCCTTCAATTTAAAAAATCTAGAAATAAAACAAAAAAGACATTTCTCGAAAACTAAAAAATACCGCGGAACATACATACTCAATAACGGCTGGAACGATTTTTGTGATCTTTGATTTTTTTTATTTGTCTCCGCCCCGAATAGCTGAACAGCTATAAAATCATGGGAAAAATTCACGAAAAAAATAATAGTGAAGATAATTCATTTCTCATATATTCTTTCTTATTGATTCTGAGGCGGTACAAAGTAGCTAGTTTATCAGATTATTTTAAATAGATTTAACTGAGTAAAACGGAACTAACCACTTGATGAACCTCTTCTAGCGACCTACCAGGATTACGCTTTTATAAAGTAAAGGATATTTATGTCACATACATACATAAATCACATGCAAAGACAGCCAGCTGCGTAACAAATACCTTAATACCGTACCGGATCTTATTACCGTATCGGACCTTACCGTATGGGCCAGACATCCGCACTTTACCGGAATTGAACCTATGTGGCTACGTATACGGGCATCGGAGAGGACGTGCCAACTGCCAAGTCATTGGGTCATTTATTTTTTTAACGGGACTGTAGTTTCCAGAATCAAATGGTGCTGATTCTCTGCAGTTTGATTTAAACAATTCTTATGAGATTGAGATTCAATTGACAGTCTTTAAGTCATTTATACGACAAAAGTAGCAGCGCCCCGCGGTTTCACCCGCATAAGTGTCGATCCCGTGGGAATATCGGGATAATAACAGCTATCCTATGTCCTTTCCCGGGATCCAAACTATCTCTATACCAAATTTCATCTAAATCGGTTCAGCGGTTTAAGCGTGAAGAGGTAACAGACGGACAGACACAATTTCGCATTTATAATATTAAAATAAGTATGTATAGTATGGATTATTGGATTGCATAAATCCCAATTAATATAAATGGCTTAGGAGGTCCGTGGCTTACCATCAAACGAATATAAGCACTTAAATATAAATTCATGGGCTTATTTTAAACATTCAGAGTGATTATTTCAAACATCTATGCATCAAGATGTACGCAAGTTTCAAAAAAATATGGATGTCACTTGATCATCTATGAACGTTAATATCTCGGAAACATGACGCTTCCAGGTTTGGTCCTAGTATGTTTTCTGCTTGAATTGATGTCAGCTATCGATTTATGTAGGTATCATGCAAGGCCGCCATTTTGAAAAAAAAAAGAAACAACAGTAGGTATGCCCAGGTTCCAAAGAAAAAAAAACAACCGACTTAAAAAAAAAAACGTTTTTGTTTTTTTTTTTTTTCTACCTAATATTCACACGAAACACAACGTCTCCACCATGTCTCCACTAATAAAACTCGATACTTCCCACACATTCACCCATCCGTCACCCACATGCGAGCATCGTAAAAACAACAATATAACTAACCAATTCTCTTAAATAGAAACATCATAAAAAATCTAACCAGCCAGCAATGTGCCTAACGTAACTTGGTCCTTGATTTGGTTTCTTTAAACTCTTTGGAAATTTATTTATTTATAGTTAGCTGCTTGTCCGCGTGAAATCCTATTCCTATCCTAACTAATATTATAAATGCGAACTTGTATGTTTGTTTGTTTGTTACCTTTCACGCCTAAACCACTGAACCGATCGTCCTGAAATTTTGCATATACGCTGTCAGGTGTACAGAAACGGACATAGGGGCACCTTTCATCCCGAAAAAAAGTGCTGTTCCCGAGGAAAACAACAATACACGTGGCGCCTTCTATTATCATAATAACGTTATTGTTGTTTTCCTCGGGAATAGCACTTTTTCACTTTTTTCGGGATGAAAGGTACCCTATGTCCGTTTCTGTACTCCTGACAATGTATAAGCAAATTTTCAGGATGACCGGTTCAGTGGTTTTGGCGTGAAAAGGTAACAAACAAACTTACTTTCGCATTTATAATATTACATAGGATAGTTAAGACTAGCAGCGCCCCGCGATTTATGTGTTAATCCTGGTTATAAACTATCCCCCTTACTAATAGACGTATTATATCAGATGAATAGTTAGACACCGATTTCTCTTTCAGTCGTCAGTAATTTGACTTTCAAAAGAAGAAGGCAAAGCGTTGTGTAACTATACAGACGCTATGCAACAAGGGGGTATGTGTGTGCCAAATTTTATCCAAATATGTTCAGTAGTTTTTGCGTGAAAGAGTAACAAACATCCATCCATCCTCACAAACACAGCCGATGGGGCACCGAAGTTAGGGAATTCTTGGTGCTCGTGCCCAATAGCCATAAGATATATGTACATAAATAATATTCTCTCCAACTCCAAAGTCTCCAGTGAGTCCAAATATAGTGCGATATATAAATGAACTTGCTTTGATCGCAGCTGTTAGGACGGACAATTAGCGTTTTACAACAGACGGATGTAGTTACATAGGATAGATGAAGTAGAATAAGTCCGTGCAAACTTGTATTTTTTATGACTGGTTTCTTTAAAGAAAGAAAGAAAAGAAAACATATCTTTATTTGCGGTAAACATGACGGAGAGAAAGGACACGGACACAGAAAATATAACAAGCTAGGGAAAAAAAAGATATTGTCCATTTGTCTTTAAAATACCGCTTGCTGGCGTTGTAAGCACCGCATTTTTACAGCTTAAATTACATTGTACAGGGTCAAATTAAATTAGTTAGCGATACTGCATACGTGATATAATAAAAATAAAAAAACTTTTTAAAAACAAGTATTTAGTTAAATGCGCTAAAAATAATAAAATAAACTTTTCCTTTAAAATTTTTACTATCGACTATAAGGTCTATCGGTCATGTAACAGCCTCGTCTCTCTCTTTCACTGGAATAATGATAGCATTAAACCGGCATAATACGGCTCCTGGTCAGTGTGCCGGGCACCCCTTTTTCTGCAGGTTTGTACAAATGTAACATTTGTAGAGAGTAATAACTTCCGCATGCATGACTCTTATGTAAAGAAAGAAAGAAAATACGTTTATTTGCGGTGAACATGACGCAAAAATTAACATGACACAAAACTAAAATAAAAAAAGAAGGTAAGGGAAACTTGCGTCACATCCACGCAAAACGGCTATCGGCTATGTCTTCTCAAGCATAAGACTAAACTATTGGATATATTTGATTGAATTTTTGTGTGCAGTCTGGGAACGTCATTAGGTATACGAAGTTTAATTTATTGTTGTATTGTCATCTCCACCTTGTAGAAAAAAATCCAAAAATACCGTCTTTTCTTGGTGCCCAAACTAGGCAAGCTCGCAAGCCTGTAACAAGGCTCCCAATTATTATGTACAAAGGAAATTAACAGGATAAAGAATTTATATCGCAAAATGAACAATTTTTTTATTATTATAAGCCTGTGTTGTCCCACTGCAGGGCAAAAGCCTCCCATTCCTCTTTCCACTTTTCCCGTAATTAACAAAATGGCAGTTAAAAAAATGCACAACTACAATTAGCCCACACTGTTCCCACTTTTGGGACACAGTCACCTCTATAAGTAAGAGCGTCATAATCCACCAACATGTCTTAATTTTTTTTGTTTTAGGACACGCGGTTTTCCTCACGATATTTTCCTTTACCGTTCAGCGTATGAACCATAGAAATGTAAAAAATATTTTCTTTTAAAATTCTTTCATACAGTATGTTAACTAACAGAGGGCGTTCCCGTTAACCCGCAATAGTATAGCATCCATACATGCTAAAAAAAATATTACCATTCGAAAATAAAATGTTTTTATATTTTTTTATATTAAAATATTCACTAAAAATGTTAAATTGATACGTAAAAGAAACACTCTGTACACGCGTACTTGAAGGACGGCAACGTCGCAATTTATTTATGAATGACGGGCCGCGTGTGCGGCGATCTTTTACGTATCAATTTAACATTTTTAGTGAATATTTTAATATAAAAAAAAATTTAAACATTTTATTTTCGAATGGTAATATTTTTTTTAGCATGCATGGATGCTATACTATTGCGGGTTAACGGGAACGCCCTCTTTTAGTTAACATACTGTATATCTATAGTATGAACTCATTTATCTCGCTGTCTCCTGCACCATACCCCACGTTACATTGATGGATGACCACGTGTTCCATGTCCGAGCCCATATACATTATAATTACCGATAATATGTTGTTTTACATCTGTGATTGACGCAGGATCACCATTGAAGCTCAACTCCAATATACATATATGTATCATGAAACACCAATGAGATGTGAGTGATGGGATTTTAAAATGTTTTGCTTTTTATGGCATTGAGTTTGCTGGTTTTTAGCAAATACAATGTTGATAGAAAGAAGAAAGAAAGAAAATACGTATGCGTCACAGAGAAAGAAAACAATAAAGAAAATAACAAGTTGGAGGAATATATGCGTCACATTTACGCAAAACGGCCATCGCTCAATTCGCTCAGCATAATGCTAAGATCCTATACGAGATAGAGCCCCAGCGCTGGGTGTTAAGTTGGGCAAGTGGTATATCCGTGCCTATCCGTGGGTGGCCCAGTGGTTACTGCCCCGACTTACGAGTTGTAGATCGTGGGTTCGAACTTCGAACCCAGGCAGGCGCTTTACTTCGTGTAAATTATTTCATCACCACTGCTCTCAAAACGGTGAACGACAACATCGTGAGGAAACCGGCTTGTCCTAGAACCAAAAATTCGAAGACATGTGACATCTACTAACCCGCACTGGGCCCGCGGGGTGGAGTACGGCTCAGTCCCTCTCACCGAGAGGAGGCCTGTGTCCCAGCAGCGGGAAGAGTATAGGCTGATTATGCTTGCACTCTGCGTTTTTCAATTTCAGAGAATTTCCTCTCGATTTTTCACATCGCAACCAAGCCAGTGTCTTATCCAGCATTCTATCATCTGCCTAGCTTTTTCCTAACTATGTTGGGGTCGGCTTCAAGTCTAACTGGATGCAGCTATAATACCAGTATTTTCCATGGAGCGACTGCCTATCTGAAGTATCTGAACTCCACAACCCAGTATCTGGGGAATACGATACCCCTTGGTTAGTTGTCAGACTTTCGGGCTTCTGACGACACGTAGCGACTGTCAAAAATCTAAGAATGACAGCCGGGACCAACGGCTTAACCTGCTTTCCGAGGCACGGAGGGGTCTCGGTATGCAAAGATGGTCATTGGTCACCTATCCACGGACTGACTGCGGCAAGCGTAGCTTAACCTGATCGGTCGACCCGTGATCAGGTTTTAGCCAGCATTCGACTTACTAATATTGCACATACGTACAATTAGAGAAGGGAACGGATTGCTTAACGTCAATAAATCCACGACAAGGTATCAATTTGCGCAGTAAATCATCTGCGCATATAATTTGAGTGAGCTGCCCAGGTGCGTGCAGACCATAGAAATGTAAAATATATCTATGGTGCAGACATACACATACACGCAAGAATATAATGGTACAGACGCCAGCACATCAAGCTACTACAATCTGTCTCTTTAATAGATTTTCAACTTTATCGCTAAAGCATAAGGTTCAAAGTTGATTGGTAAATTTTGACAGTTTCGGGTACCTTGATGTGCTGGCGTGTGTACATAATAACAATAATACAATTAAGCTGTTTGTACTCGATACTAAATGCGAAAGTAACTACGTCTGTCTGTCACCTTTTACCTAAGCCACTGAACCGATCTTTATGAAGGTTTATTGAAAGGTAGCCTGGAGAAGGACGTCGGCTACTTTTTAACCTGCGGGGCAAATGCGTAACACATTATCAATCGGAATCGGTTTCATTTTGACAGTTCAACAACATTCATTCCGTTATTTATGTGTTGAGCAGATACATTTTTCGAACTTATGAAGCAATGGATTAGCAATTTGCTTCAAAATGATTCAGATTCCGATTGATAGTGTGTTACGCAATTAGGTCTCTGGATATTTGTATTAAAAATTGATGAAGAAATACAAAATATTCGCAGATGCTGTGCCGGGCAACAGTTATCTATCTAAATCTATAAATAAAAAAAAGTCGGGTTAGTTACACCATTTATAACTCAAGAAAGGCTGAACCGATTTGTATGATCTTTGATTTTTTGGATTTGTCTCCGCCTCGAATAGCAGAATAACCATTGACTTATGCTCGTATATTACTAGCGTAGAATAACTCTTAAACATGGGAATAATTCACGAAAGAAAAATTCAGAGGCGGCACAAAGTTCGCCAGGTCAGCTAGTTTGAAAATAAATAACAAACATCCAACTATTCCAATTAAGGGGGATGCGCTATATAATAATATGGTAGCCAGTGACACTACTTGCAAATTGCAAAAAGCATAAGTAAATTCGAATGTCGCGGGCTATCCTGAAGCTTCATAAAGCACAGTTTATATTTTTTTCGGATATTTGACGAGAACAAAAAGTCACCCTCGTGTGTCGTCAAGTTTTTGCAAACGCATTCCTAACGTGGTAAGATGCTCGAGCTTGCCTTTAAATAGATACTTGAGTAAAAACTCCTAATTGACAGCAGTATGGCATCGGGTTCGTCGGCTTGTGTTTTTTTTATAGAAACCCGTTTGTCTTTGTTTGACTTTATTACGTCCCCGTTACTGAACTTTTTGGCATTTCATTTGGGAAGCATGAAAGTTGTGAAGGTCAGCTGGCAGTGGTTTTATCATCATCATCATCTCCCTAGCCTTTTCCCAACTATGTTGGGGTTGGCTTCCAGTCTAACAGGATGCAGCTGTATACCAGTATTTTACATGGAGCGACTGCCTATCTGAACTCCACAACCCACTTACTGGAATACGATACTCCTTGGTAAGACTGTTTGTCAGACTTTCGCGCTTCTGAAGACCCGGAACGACTGTCAAAGATCTACGAATGACAGCCTAGACCAAAGGCTTAACGTGCTTTTCGAGCACGGAGGGATTTTGGCTTTATATGTATAAATTATCTATTGATATAATGTTGTACCTACATGGTAAAACTATGAGATGTTTTGGGATGCGATCAAGAAGCGGCAATCGTCTGACAATATGCCTTGCTGATTTGCTAGTCTCTTAAACAACAGCATGAGATTTTCGTGTGTAGTTCGTGCCAACACCAAGATACTTTTCTCTAATACAAGTACAGTCAGCAAAAGAGATAAGTATGCAGGATCGTCGGATATAGTTGCAGTTTAGTAAGGAACCGATAGATGTTGTCGACTAAAATTTAATTTGATTTTTTATTAATAAAATTAAATTTTATTCGAGAACATCTATTGGTTTCTTACTAAACGTCAACTATATCCGACGATCCTGTATACTTATATCTTTTGTTGACTGTATATGTGTGCACATCTACATGTTACAAACTCAGGAAGAGAGTCAATTCACAAAGTATCGCATGAAGCGTGTTCTGGTCCATCGCGTCGCTTCCGTCATGCGTCAGCGGGTGATGCGTTGCGAAACTATTACTTTTATTCGGTGTTGTCATGTGTTGTGCTGTAAAAGTACATCCTAACAATATATACAGGGTGGGCAAAAAATCGTGGATCAAACGAAACAGGGCGATAGTTGGGGTGATTTTTTAGTACCAGCGTCAGACAGCGTCTGTCTGGCGTTAATGCTGAAATGAGCCTTTTTTGGCGCAGCCGTGAGGCACACACTATTGTTGTCTGAAACCGTTTATTTTTTTTATTTTGTGTTTCACGAACTGTGACCAAATAAACTTTTTTTCTTTCTTCCTTTCTTTCTGTACACCTGACATATGACTGTACATATGACGATACGCCGAACGCATCAATATCTACTATAATAATTGCTTTGACACAATTGTGCATGCGACACGCCGCCGGCACGTATCCGGTAGCATGGCGCCGTGTGCCGACCGGTCGGCATACACTCCACAACTCACGACCTGATGTTAGGAATATGGCTATTTATAGACGAAGCTCGTGCCATACGTATTTGTATTGTTCCTTGAAAAGGACAGAAGAAAACTCAAACTTAAACTCAAAGCATTTATTTCAATTAAACCAATTACAGGCACTTTTGGTCACTCAGAAAGATGAAGCTAGTTGCCCATTCCAAAGCGTAGGTACCTATGGAGAAGAACGGGCAAGAAACTCCACTTTTAAATCAAAATAATATGTTTACAAAGTCTTGATTACATAATTCCTGTAAAAAATTATGCACGTGAGAACGATGCAGAACATTAAAAGCGTCCATAACGAAAAGTCGAGAAAAAAAAGCAATTCAAATATTGAATTAAATTAAAATAAGCCATGGCAGCAAAGAGATGACCAGTCCCAACTGACGGCGCCCGTTCACGAACATGACACATTAGTAAAAGAAAATTGAAGAGAAACTTTAGTAGGTGACTATGAGAAATAAATGCAGGGATGAGCTAGACTCCTTCAACAAGAAATGGTCCTTAGCAGCTTTGAACTATCCCTTGATTATCCCGAGGCCTTTGCCCTGCAGTGAGACATCACAGGCTAATAATTAATAATAAATGAGAAATAAAGTCCTCCAGACCGTATTTCCGGAACTTATAACACTTTGAATTGTTCAACAAGCTTAATCTTTCTGACTGACCGACTCCTTGAATATTCAAAATTTTAGGGCTTATAGGATTATCGGCTTAACAGCTTGCAGGCACGTAAGTGGTTAAGCCTATAATGTTCCCACTGCTGGGAGACAGGCCTCCTCTCTTCGAAAAGGAGTGTGCTATAATTTACCACGTGGGCCCATTGCTGGTTGGTAAGTAGATGGCACATGTCTTCGAATTTTTTGTTCTAGGATCTGCTGGTTTCCTCGCGATGTTTTCCTTCACCGATTTGATGAATGAACCGATTTTAATGAAACTTCGTACTGCATAAGCAGGATACAAAGGGCTAAAAAGTTAGTTAAGAACGTTTTCGAAAATTAGTGTTACAGCCAAATTAGACCTATTTTAAATTTTCCATAGAAACAGAGATTTCTAGTTATCTATTTTTAAATAAGACTTCTTTACTAACTTTTGAGACCTTTGTAACCTGCTTATGCGTACGAAGTTTCATTAAAATCGGTTCATTCATTTTGAAAAACAAGGGCTTGAAAGTTTGTATGAAATCCCGTACGTCGTAAACGCTCTTAAAACAGCGGAGGCTGATGATCCCTAAATTGTAATCCAGTCATAAGCTTCTAAGTAATATTTAACGTTGCTAGCTAACTAAATGGTTAAACTCAAAATTCTGGCAACATAATGTGTAGTGTTGCCACTCGTGTTACGCACTCACTTTGATGTCTCGAGTAGTTGCGTGCGGCTTAGCGCGTAGTGATGTGCTGTGGCTGCGGATATGCGGATATTTTGCGGTTACGCGCGGATATTACAAGTGTTGTGTTGTGGTTGTGTTTCATGTCGGTTTAAATTCAAGATAATTAAGTTAAAAGGCTAGTACAGTCAACCGCTTGTCAGTACTGATACTTACTACGAAAACCGCTCCACTGATATCTATGTATATCTATATATATGCTATACTAATAATAAAGCTGAAGAGTTTTTTTTTTGTTTGAACGCGCTATTCTCTAGAACTACATCACGCTAAGATCCTTAAGAGCCAAGCAAAAGTCACAAAGAAAAAAAGTCAGAAGGAACGCTAAGTGAAAACGAAGCAATAGCGCGGGCAGGCGATGCGATGCGACGGGGTGGGTCGGGGAAACAATTTCCGCGGACAGAAGCTGGTTAAGAAATAAAGGTGACTTTAATCTCAAATTATGGCTATGGCCAAGTGTACAATAATGTAGCCAGCTAACAAACATCATAATGGTACCTAACTTCCACTATGCCTAACACATGGATCATTGTTGTCTGTAGGCAAATAAATCATCATCATCAGCCTATAATGTTCCCACTGCTGGGACACAGGCCTTCTCTCGGTGTGAGGGAATGGGCCGTAACCCACCACGCAGGCCCAGTGCGGGTTGGTAGATGTCACATGTCTTCAAATTTTTGGTTCTTGGACATGCCGGTTTCCTCACGACGTTTTCCTTCACCGTTTTGAGAGCAGTGGTGATGAAATAATTTATACAAAGTAAAGCGCCTGTCAGGGTTCGAACCTACGACCTATATCTCGTAAGTCGTCCAGTGCGGGTTGGTAGATGTCACATGTCTTCTATACCGGTCCGGTATCCTCACGATGTTTTCCGCAAATAAATAATTTAATTAAAATTTTCCCAATATCTGTAGAACAAAGGGACATTAGATTATTTAAACATGTTGAAAAATTTTAAGCCAGTCTGTTTAAAAATAAACTGTAATTGAAAAATTACCCTTTAAAACTTCAGAAGCCTTTTCACGTTTTCATGTAACAGTATTTTTTAAATGTATTTTTAAACGTGGCTCCTCCATACATAAAGGCTAGACACAAAAAAGAGAAAACCTTTTATAAAAACATTGTTTTATTTTTATTGAATTTTGGCTGACTATATATATAGCCAACAGCAAGAACATTAATATTGTCTGATTATGTGTGAAGTAATAGCAGCCGCACGGGTCGACCGATCAGGTTAAGCTACGCTTGCTGCGGTTGATCCGTGGATGGGTGTTACAGTTTAATAACCGTCATGAATTGCGGATACACGTATATTAGTACTCTAATAACATCCCTATAGTAATTTTAAATGTTACACCCTATGCACGCTCATCAAATCAATTAAAACTCTATCACACTCAGGATAAGATTCTAATTCAATTAGCAGAATATTCCTAACAGTTTTAACTAACTAACAGATACTTAATAGTGTAATTGCTTAATACATGTGCGGAATTGAACCCTATGCTATCAAGTTAAGGTCGACTTTAGATTAGCGAATGTATTGTGGAGGAGACATTAATACCTACTGTGTATTCTGTGTAAATGCTTAGGGAATATTGTTATGTGAAATTAGATCCTTTTCTACTAGGATTAAGGTGCATTTTCATTTGATTTTCAAGACATACAATAAATGGGGATTTGTACGAACACTTTGTTGTCAATATTTGTTCAAGATCATCGTGTTATTGTTATTAGTTTCAACGACTAGTTTTAGTTGATTGAAACAATTATACAAGGAAACTTTTGAGGCAAGTGGCTAAGTAATAACAGCCACACGGGACGATCAGAGGTTAAGCTACACTTGCCGCGGTCGGTTCGTAGATGGGAGCACCATCCATTCCATATCGAGAACTACGTGCCTTGGAAAACACGTTAAGCCGTTGGTTTCGGCTGTCATTCGTATATCTTTGTCAGTCGTTACAGGTAGTCAGAAGCCCGAAAGTCTAACAACCAGTCTTACCAAGGGGTATCGTGTTACCCAGTAACTGGGTTGTGGAGGTCAGATAGGCTGTAGCTCCATGTAAAATACTGGTATTCAGCTGCATCCTGTTAGACTGGAAGCCGACCCCAACATAGTTGGGAAAAGGCTAGGCAGATTGATATCGAGTGTGGATAGATAGCTATTAGAATAGAGGAAGACCAAAGAAACGATGGATGGACAATGGACTGTGTGGAAGATGATATAGATAGAAAGGAGGTGACTACCGAGATGATAAGGCAATCATAGGCATCTCTTGGTTGTAGTAGATTTTTATATTTTATTTATCCTTTTGATAGATTCTTATTTTGTAAATGTGAGGACTTTGTAAGCCTTGTAGACTTTAGATCTATACCTAGACCATTTTTTATTTTATCAAGTACCTGGTACTTGTTGACAGGCATACGCTGTCCTCCCATACCTACTGTAATTTGAAAACATTGTAAAAGCCAATTATTTTTAAAAGAGTAACCGTGGAGTTTCTTGCCGGTGCTTCTCCATACGAAACGACCAATTGGAACCGTGCACCTAGCTTCTGACGTTTCATAAGTGCCCATTTCGGTCTATGTGAAATAAAATATTTTGATTTTGATAACTTATAGAGAAGTATGAAAAAAAAGGACAAGCTGCACTGACTACATTCTATTTCACCATTTCCTTCTCTGTTTTGAGAGCAGTGGTGACGAAATTATGTACTCAAAATAAATCACCTGATTGGGTCGAAGTTCGAACCCACGACTTGCAACTCGTAAGTCGCGGCCATTACCACTGGGCCACCACTGCTCTCGTTGTGTTTATTAAAAAACTATAGCAGCGCCCCACGGTTTCACATAAGTCTCGATCCCGTGGGAATATCGGGATAAAAAGTATCCTATGTACTTTCCCGGGACTCAAACTATCTCTATCATCTAAATCGGTTCAGCGGTTTAAGAGTGAAGAGGTAACAGACAGACACACTTTCGCATTTATAATATTAAGTATGGATAATAACAGGTTTTAATAAATTAATCTTTTTTTTAAGCTCATTTAAATAAGTACTCCCCGTTATAAGTTCCAACAATCATACTTTGATAAAGTATCGTTTAACAAAACTCATTACAATAAATTTTAATTAAAATAACCAACTTAATGCCTTATAGTAATTATATTTCTCATAATTTGACTCAATTCCATACAATCGTATATTTTGTCCTAATTTCTGTGGAACGATTCAGTATTATGTTACTAGTTATTGTAAAATGCACTCTATTAGTTAGTGAATAAGGTGGATTTTAGTTAGTAGCGCAAGATTTAAACGAAATAATTGTTCTTTCGCAATGGCAGCGATTAAGGGATGTCAAAGTGTGGTGCCTGTGGCAGCGATCAGCGGACTCATTGCGTCACACACTAACAGTAGCAATATCTTTCATTTTGACAGTTCAACAACATTCATTGCGTTATTTACGTTGTTGAGCAGACCAATTTTTCGAACATATGAAGCAATTAGCAGTGCCCCGCGGCTGCACCCGCATAAGTGTCGATCCCGTGGGAATATTGGGATAAAAACTATCCTATATCCTTTCCCGGGACTCAAACTTTCTCTTTACCAAATTACTCGGCGGTCGCACTTGCGACCACTAGACCAACGAATCATCATATTAACTACAGGGATCATCGCGCTGGCATGCGCTCCGTTGGATTCTCAATTTTCGACACCGAAAGTTGCAAAATCCAGCCGCGATATTTTTAACATAACTACAGGTTGCATAATTGATTCTATTTATCAATACTTACCTCCCATTTGTGTACATTATAGATTTCATTAAAGATTAATTGAATTGAACTATTCTTTCAACCCGCTCCCCGCTCCGCCTACACAAACACCACACCCCATAAGCTGCATATCGCGTGTTTGAAAGCATTAACGTCTTATCGACACTTCATAAGTCAACGCGCTCAAGTTGGGCGCAAGTGAGAGGCATCGGCTTGAGTGATACGTCCAAAGGAACGTTGACGTTCACTGGTGGACTCTCACTATTTTATAAATCAAATCAAACCAAAAGTCATTTATTCAAATTAGGCTGAGAATCAGGTCTTTTCGAACGTCAAAGTTATATAAGACAGTTCCCCAAAACGCCCGCCCTTCATCACTCCCTAGTGTTTTTGCTGGGAAGATGAAGTGGCGCAACAAACTCCCCAGCAGCACAGCTGTCTGTTCAGTTGTTAGATAAACTTGCTTCTATGAAATAGTAGGTATGTAAAGTAATTAACATTACGAGGCACAGAACATTAAATTAAATTATTTGCCATAATACATAATACACCAACAGTGATTTTATATAATTACTGTGATATTATTACAGAAAAAAACGTATGCGGTCGGGGAATCCCCGTCAGGAACGAAATATAGGGTGACTGGTAATTAGTGACCGATACTTAAACACGTGATTGTACTCATGAGAACAAACAACTTTTACTATGGGACCAAACCAGAAATCGCGAAAAAAAAAATCAGCTGAAGTTGTTTGTTATCATGAGTACAATCACGTGTTTAAGTTATAGTATTTATGTATACTTACGTCATTCATAATACTATTTCTCATCTCATTTATCATCCCTTTATTTATAATATTTTACTTGTTAATTTTCTTGTTGTGACACTTATGTCAAATGTCAAACTGTCAGTTTCTTTTTATTTTTCTGTCTTAGTCTATGATGCTACTTTTAGGTTTATATAACTAAAATCATTTTTATTGATTTCGCTATAAAATATTGTATTAATAATTATAATTTAATTTTTATATTACTGAATAACTTAATTCTAAATTTACGCACTCAAAGGAGGTCCGATATGTTCGGACCCACTACATTTGAAGAAACCATTTGCTATTTGAAAATAGAAAAGAAGAATGCTAGCTGACGGGTATAAAAGCGTGGCCCGTCAGAAGAACCAGGAGTTCTATCTTCGACTTTCAAGCAAGAGTTCTATCTTCGACTTTCAAGCAAGAGTTCTATCTTCGACTTTTGTGAAGCACCAGTTAATCCTCGACTTTTGTACAGCAGCAGTTAATCCTCGACTTTGGTACAGCAGCATTCCATTGGATTCAACCTTCGTCTATCTGCGACTGCCTCCTGCGAGTGAGTTCCTCATTCTTGCTGAGGACCACTCTCTGCGGAGGGATGTTGCGGAGGCTTCTCCCTGCGGAGGAACGTTGCGGAGGCTTCTCCCTACGGAGATTCACTCCCTGCTGAGGGCCGCTGCGGAGGCTTCTACCTGCGGAGGTCACTACCACCAGTGAGCCTCTTCCGCTGAGGACCGATTAATGCTGGAGCCTCTTCCGCTGAGGACCGATTACTGATGGAGCCCCTGCCCTCTGGGAACCGCTGCCTGCTGCGGCCGCTTCCTGCCAGAGGGTCACTACTGAGGCCTGGCATACTCCTCCTCCCTTGTTTTTACTTTTCTTGTATTTTTTAATTATATACTAAATTGTATTTTATCTGGTAAATAAATTCGTTACAAAGTATCGGTCACTAATTACCAGTCACCCTATATAATATGTAGAGAGAGACAGAAAGTGTAATTTTAATACAGAACCATATAGTATAAGTTTTTATTAGCTGTCATGTAGTTGTCGCCATCTTGGATTTTCATTTTGACCTCGCTACCGATAGCCGACTTTAGCACCCTCAAAACCCATGAAAACGACACCCATGATGAAAAATTTGTAAATTTTCGTAGCCGCCATCTTGGATTTTCATTTTGACCTGACTATCAGTTTTAGCACCCAAAACCATGAAAATGACGACCCGTCCAATGGCGGACTTCGGGCGTGATTTCAATGGGATAGCATAATAGCCAATCATGTTCCCACTGCTGGTACACAGACCTCCTCTTTGTGAGAGGGAGTGGGCCGTAATCCACCACGCTGGCCCAGTGCGGGTTGGCTCATTGGCTGATGTCACATGTCTTCGAATTTTTGGTACTAGGACATGCCGGTTACCTAACGATGTTGTCCTTCGCCGTTTTTGAGAGCAGTGGTGATGACATAATTTACACAAAGTGCCTGTCGGGGTTCGAACCTTCGACCTACAACTCGTAACTTGCTGTCGTTTCCATTCGGCCACCACTGATCTCTGAATCACTAAGATCCCGAATACTGTTAGATGAAAACTAATTTAGTTTTTCTTTTTTGTTTTCAGGTACGTCACCTTACAGACAGCAGGATCGAGGTATAAAATAAAAAAATAGTCTTTAAATACCTCTAATTTCCCGTTTAACGTTCTCAGTCTAAAATTACAAGAATTGCCCCTGTGGTAGGCTATCGAAGTTCCAACTGGAATAAATTCTAGCACCCTTTGCCTAAAACTAGGGCCACTACAGCAAAATTACTAAACATAAACGTAGTTTACTTTACACCTACAAACAGACAATGTCAGACATATTACTACAATGTTAGCAGGGAGCTTGTTAAGTTGTTACCGCGTCCGGGACAGACGCAGCCGGGGGACGGCACTACCTCTAGTAGCTATACAAGTATTCTATATACCAAACTAAGTGTCAGCACAGAAGTAGCATCAAAATGTTCGAAATGTGTGAGTTCGCGCCACTGTTACCGTAACCGACACCGCTTCGGATGTGTTCGGCTGTCCGCGGGATGTACTCGGTTTTAATGTATTTCGGATATGTCAGTGAGTGATGGCAAAGTATTCTGTTTGTACAAGTATTCTATATACCAAACTAAGTATCAGCACAGAAGTAGCATCAAAATGTTCGAGTAATTTTGCATCGATAAAAATTAACCAGTATATGGTTCGAACCCTGATAGGCGATTTACATAATCATACATAATCAGCCTATAATGTTCCCACTGCTGGGACATAGGCCTCCTCTCAGTGAGAGGGAGTGGGCCGTAATCCACCACGCGGGCCCAGGGCGGGTTGGCAGATGTCACATGTCTTCGAATTTTTTGGTTCTAGGACATGCCGGTTTCCTCACGATGATTTTTTTGACCGACAGGCGATTTACTTTGTGTAAATTATTTCATCACCACTGCTTTCAAAACGGCGAAGGAAAACATTGTGAGGAAACCGATTAATAATTAATTAATTAATTATTAATCGGTTAATCTACCTCCATACAAAATTTTATCAAAATTTGTCCAGCCGTTTGAGCGTGAAGAAGTAACAAACATATAAACACACACACACACTCACAAACTTTCACCTTTATAATATTAGAGTGAAGTTTGATATTCGGCAGCAAATGAAATTGCTTCCTAACTGCAGGTCTGTAGCCCAAAGCTACCATAACGTGATAACTACGTACTCCTATTAATTAAAATACAAACAATGCGAATAAAGTTGTAGCATAAAATGAATATAAACCCAGTTACTTTATTATCTAAAACAGCGAGCAGTCCCGGAGCGGGTGACATTACAAAATAACTGTGTTATGTAATAAAACGTTGCATTGTTATTAAAAAGTGTTTTACTACTCCTCTCTATATGACTAACCAGCTTTAGCCCGCCTGAAATTTCTTGTTTTAACATAAAATATGTCCTATAAGAGATACACAAAAAAGGCCGGCTGGGACACAGCGCAGTCCCAGCAGTGGGAACATTATAGGCTGATTATGTTATGTTATATCCTATAAGTAGGTCAGAGATGGCGAACCTCTGTAGATCTACGTGCCATTTTTTCCAAAAAAATATTTAATGTGGGCCCATGACGTGCCAACAAACAACGCATCGTGTGGCCTCGCTCTTACTTCGTTTACGCATTAAAATCTTTCTGACTTTTTTTCTTTTTGCTCGGCTCCTAAGGGTCGTAGCGTGATGTTAAATAGCTTACAACCTGTCTCAAGAATTGTGCTATCCAATCCAAAAAGATTTTTTCATATCCGACTGGTAGTTTCAGAGATTAGCGCGTTCAAACAAACAAAAAAAAAACCAACAAACTCTTCAGCTTTATTATTAGATTTACCAGGAAAAGGTAAAACAAAATTTAGACGAAAGCAAAGGCCTTAAAAATGTAATAAAGGTAAGTTCATTATTTTCTTATCACAGTAGGTAAGGAGGGCCACACACGCATCCACAAAAACTATCATTTCAAAAGGTCAAATTATCACAGAACACGCATACATACTATAATATTATAAATGCGAAAGTGTGTCTGTCTGTCACCTCTTCACGCTTAAACCGCTGAACCGATTTAGATGAAATTTGCTATAGAGATAGTTTGAGTCCCGGGAAAGGACATAGGATAGTTTTTATCCCGATATTCCCACGGCATCGAGACTTATGCGGGTGAAACCGCGGGGCGCTGCTAGTTCGAAACAAATGCTTTGACTTTGAAAGCTCATTCTAAACTCGCTTTGCTGTTCGAATGCAACCCGAGTTATTTTATTGCCAGCCTGCACTACTTAAAATCGACTTTCGCAGACAACTTTTACAGCAGTCACCACATTATCATCATTCTCAGTCCATCCATCGTTTCTCAATAGTAACTTGTTACAAAATCAAATCACCATTGAGAGTACGGAATGGCATAGCACTAGT
The DNA here is from genome assembly GCA_914767645.1 of Hydraecia micacea. Classification (NCBI taxonomy): domain Eukaryota; kingdom Metazoa; phylum Arthropoda; class Insecta; order Lepidoptera; family Noctuidae; genus Hydraecia; species Hydraecia micacea. The sequence goes on along the minus strand of OU611802.1, from coordinate 8,839,299 downwards.
GTAAGCGACGCTATTGGAACTTTTGATAAAAACCTTTTTTATAGAATGTAATTAATATACTTTTTTTTGCCTTTTAAAATTACTACTTTTGTTTTTAGTGTGTTCTGTCATCGTCGTGAAAAAAGATACTTATATTTTTCTCTGCTATTTCGTTTATTAAAGTTATTTTTATTAATCTTCGTCGTTTCTTCGTCACTTCGTGCCTAAGATCATTACAACTAGAATGAGTGAAAGAGGCCTGACATTTCAATGTCAGCTTTTTTTCTGTTCCGTACCTCAAAAGGAAAAACGGGACCCTTATAAGATCACTTCGTTGTCCGTCTGTCGCTCTGTCACTACCCTTATGCTTTAGCGATAAAGTTGAAAATCTATTAAATAAAGACGGATTGTAGTAGCTTGATGTGCTGGCGTCTGTACATTACTTTAGAACGGCGCGCGGTGTCGTGGACGATGGGCCGTAGTTGACGGCTTATTAGTCGATTCGCACGAATTTACTCGCCCGATAAGTGCGAATCGTCATTTTTAAATACATAATATAACTTTTTCTGTAGACGACTCGCAGGAAGTTAATTTATTTGTGGGTGAGACTACAACAAAGTGTACCTTTTAGTAACTTCATTGCATAAAATCACACTTCAGACTAATATTATAAAGGCGAAAGTTTGTGAGTGTGAGTGTGTGTTTATATGATTGTTACTTCTTGACGCTCAAACGGCTGGACCAATTTTTTTAAAATTTTGTATGGAGGTAACTGACACGATGGATTAACATAAGCTACTTTTATCCCCAATTATATTCCCACTGGATCGACATTTACGCGGGTGAAGCCGCGGGGCGCAGCTAGTTCACAAATAAATTAACGTCGCGTAGTGCGAGTCGCCTATACAAAAAATTATATTATTTAAAAGTGACGATTCGCACGTTTCGGGCGAGTAAATTCGTGCGAATCGACTAATAAACCTAGTTGCCACGTGACATTGTTCCCTACTGCTTTAAGATCGTTGTAACTACTAATGAATGCGATGTTAAAGATAATAGTCTATTGTCTTTTTTGTGGAGGAATTATGTAGTGGCAGGTGTTCGAGACACCTGACGGTGGACAATTAACGCTTTAGTAATAGGAAAAGTAAAATTTTTCTGTATTAGAACCAGGTATTTGAGAGAATTTTCAGGTTATGGAACAAAAAACTGAATGTCATACTTAACAAAGTTCAAATTCCATTGCAACCAAAACCTTATGTCTATTGTTGTTGTTGTTTATGTATTTGTTACAAATGGTCACTCAAAAATCAACTTAGAATACATTTCACTAAAGTAGGCAATGGAATGTAAATTATTTGAGACTAGCTGTGTCCCGCGGTTTCACCCGCATAAGTGTCGATCCCGTGGGATTATCGGGATAAAAACTATCCTATGTCCTTTCCTGGGATTCAAACTATCTCTATACCAAATTTCATCTAAATCAGTTCAGCGGTTTAAGCGTGAAGAGGTAACGGACAGACAGACACACTTTCGCATTTATAATATTAGTATAGTATGGATTTGTCGTAAAATAGTAGTGTTCTGTCACAGAACAGTTAAAACATCTTTTATCTGTTCTATGTGTTCTGTAGACAAATATAATAAAAACCGGTCGTTCAAGCACTATCGCTCGTAAAGATAAAAAGTTATATGGACATAGATAGTTTAGTTTAGATAGACGGGCTTTATTATTACAACATTCGACATATTCGATTTGGCAAATAAACAGAATACTACGAACTAGAATATAAAAATAATATCTATTATTTTTTAATCAATCGTGGAATCAAATCAATTGTTAACCGACTTCAAAAAAGGAGGTTCTGTATTCGACCCGTATGTATGTATGTATGTATGTATGTTTGTTTGTCCGCGATTTTCTCAAAAACTAATGAACCGATTTTGATAATTCTTTCACTAATGTGATCTACATACTTTCAGGAAGGTTTTAGTATATAATACATTATATAATTATTCTTATGTACGATGTTATTTGCATAAATGTACTGCATCTCCGGCATTTCTATGCGAATTTTGATGATTCTTCTAGTCGGTGTCTTCAATTCCTCAATGCACTAGTGTTATTTGAATTTGTGTGGAGTAGGTACAACTAAAAAGTGAAAAATAAAAACTTTTTTACAAAAAAAACAACCGACTTCAAAAAAAACTACAAAGTGATAAATAACTTTAATTTCGGAAGTCGGTGTCAAAAAACGAAAATTATGCGGAACCAACGACACCGACTTCCGAAATTAAAGTTATTTATCACTTTGTAGTTTTTTTTGAAGTCGGTTGTTTTTTTTGTAAAAAAGTTTTTTTTCTAAATCTGAAGCTAGCTTTAAATCAGAAAAGTTATCTTACTGTTTCAATATTATCTATTCTATACTAATAATAAAGCTGAATAGTTTGTTTGTTTGAACACGCTAATCTCAGGAACTACCAGTCGGATTTGAAAAATTATTTTTGCATTTGATAGCCCAATTCTTATGGAAGACTATAGGATACTTAACATCACGCTAAGACGCTTAGGAGCCGAGCAATAACAAAAAAGTCAGAAGAATGCTGAGTTAAAACGAAGTAATAGGCAGGCGATGCAATGCGACGCGACGGGGTGGGTCAGGAGAACAAGTTCACACGGACGAAGTTGCGGAGCTAGTAATCCTAATATAAAGGGCAATATTTAAAAAAGCGGCCAAGTGCGAGTCGGACTCTCGCGCACGAAGGGTTCCGTATCATTACCTCAAAAAACGGCAAAAAAATCACGTTTGTTGTATGGGAGCCCCCTTAAATATTTATTTTATTCTGTTATTAGTATTTGTTGTTATAGCGACAACAGAAATACATCATCTGTGAAAATTTCAACTGTCTAGCTGTCACGGTTCATGAGATACAGCCTGATGACAGACAGACAGACGGACAGTGGAGTCTTAGTAATAGGGTCCCGGTTTTACCCTTTGGGTACGGAACCCTAACAATGAGATATACTGATATTTTTAAATGAATAATTATTAAAATGCCTGTATGTATGCAGTCTTAACAAGGGTTATCGTATTACCCAGTAACTGGGTTGTGGTGGTCAGATAGACAGTCGCTCCATGTCAAATTCTGGTATTCAACTGCATGTTCTACCGTAGAACTGTTCAGTAGAACTAGTGGGAACAAACGGCCTGCAAGCCTGTCCAATGTACCACACACGTTTTTAACTTTTCATCCAAACTCTCGTTATTTGATCGTACATGTAGAGATACTAAGGGACCATGGAACGACTATGGCGTATCGCTGGTACGTGCCAATCTTACAGTGAAATGACTTTGAAAATTGTTCGCCGTTTGCCTCACGAAAACACATGAGGGGGCTGTTGGCTAATGGGAAATCGTTCTAAAACATACTGTGGGTTAGCTGTGTTTCTGGAAAGTACACTTTATCTAATTTTTGCCTAAAAAAAGGTAAGAAAAAAAAAACGGGGGTCGGAGGACCCCGGCAGGAACGAAGTTGAAAATATCCGCCATCTTGGATTTCAAGATGGCGGCTGCGACAATTTCAAAATGATGAAAATTTGTACATTTTTACAGCTAATCATCTTGGATTTTAACCACAATACCGGCTTCAGCACCCTCGGAAACCATGAAAACCGCATACAAATAAAAAAAAAAAATACAGGCGCCATCTTGATTTTCATTTTGACCTCACTATCGGCTTCAGCACCCTCGAATCCATGAAAAATATCTTTCTCTCTCTGTCTCTTTCTATTACATAAATGAAAAGTGGCATGGGGGGGAGAACATAACGCTTTTTCGTTATGTGACGATTTCTCCGATTTTACTCCTACCGCAAGCTCCGTAAAAGAACTTCGTTCCAAATATACGTAGCTGATTCTATGCCTATTTTTATGCTGACTGTCTTGTTGGTGTAGTCTAGTGGTAGAAATCATGAAAGAATATAATTACCAACACCCATTTCATTATTACCATTGCTCTCCATTCTATTTCTAACCATTTAGCCACATAGCAACGAGTCTAATGGCTATTGTAACTTAATTCAAAATGCGACATTGCATCATTTACGAGTGTCTGGCAGGGCGGTTACATGCGAGTCCCCCCTACGTCTGCGGTTGCGTGCGTCTGTGTTCCTTATAGAATATCGTGTGTAGGCCGCCTATGATTATGTAGGGTTGTGCTGTTGAATATTTGGATTTGGAGGGAGTTGGGATTATAAATGTTTTGCTTTAACGCTGTGATTATAAGGTCGCTTTTTCCGGTTTCATAGGAAAGAATAAAGTACAAAAATGGAAACTGGATGCGGAAAGAGATTTCTTTTTTAGAAATAGGCTGTGCCTTTGTAATTTACTCATTTTAAATAATGTTCGTGTCTATTTTTCGGTGCTTAATTCAATCAATTAGTTCAAGCATGTTTTGGGACACAGAGGGCAGGAGGTGGAGCATGGTTTGTGACATAGCTCCACAATCACACCCAACTGCCGTTCCGTCAAGGTAGCTCCACTGTACCAGAGGTTGTATCTTCCCACTTGTGTCAGGATACGGTTCCGGGACTTCCTTCCTTCTTAGCATTATGCTGAACGATGGCCGTTTTGCGGATTTATTCCGATCTGATCCCCTGAGCCCCCCTCCACCCCACCCCCCTCCTCGATCCCCTGCTAGTTCGTCTTCTGTTTTAAACTTTGTCTTATCCACTTTATGCTAGGTTACTCTTTTTGACAGGTAAGTACAGTCAAGAGAAAATAAACGTTTCATGTTTTACAAAATTAAATAAAGATTTTTTTTATGTCCGTGTACCATGCGCGCTCGATGGCGCATGTTTTCTCCCTAATTGTTATTTTGTTTGTATTTTTTTTTTGGTGCGTCATGTTTGCCGCAATTAAATGTCATTTCTTTCATTCTTTCTTTTTCTTTCCAACTAGACAGCGACCCGAGCCTATCACCCCAAACGGCTCAAAGCTGTAGTCTTCTTCTTAGCGTGTCGATCTGTAAAGCTGTAGTTACCCATAAGGTTACAGTATTTGCGCCGCTTGAGGGTATACCATTTCATTTCGTATCCATAATTTTCCTCATCTAACATCGCCCTCGGGAAGCGAATAATAATTTAAATCCAAACAAAGCCTTATAAAGTAATTAAGCTACGCTCCAAGTTCCAAGGACTCCAGACTCAAGTACACGTCACAGAACTTCGGTTAGAACGAATAAAACAGGCACATACATACTCGAAATAATATCCACCTGATTAGCCAGTTTTCCTTGAAAAGTTAACATTTCAAGTTTACCGAGCCTTCAAGCAACGATGTTTAAGGGGATGCGCTATGTAGCCCGCGAAATTCATTTTTCTTACATCTTTTGCAATTTGCAGATCAGTGTCATGTTGAATGTTGATTAAAATATGATTCGCGAACGTAAAAAATGTTATTTTAAACAATTAAACACTTTTTACAAAAAAACAACCGTCTTCCAAAAAAAAAAAACACTACAAACAAGTCGGTGTCGTTGGTTCCGCAAAAATAGCACGAAAAAATAAATATATCGTTTTTTTTAATTTGTTTGGCCCAAAATTCAGCAACGCGGATACCATTCGCTGAAGCAGCCGTTAGGTCCTCACGTGTGCAGGTGACAGGGCATGCGGTGCAAGATGGGAGATGAGCCATTGTCTGTGGAGAGACACCGCATACACACCGGAGGTCTGAGCCTTCCATGAACCCTCACTTGTGGAGGTTGTCCTCGCTGTGGCCTACTTGGGTACGAAGTCTAATTACTGTGATATTTTACTAGAATGGCGACCGCATTTCCTCCTAAACTAAAACCATTTATTTCAATTGAACCATGTACAGGCATTTTTGAATTGTCAAAATTAAATAGTCGGTCAGTTAGTCAGAAAGTTGAAGCTAGTTGCCCATTCCAAAACGTAGATCCCTATGCAAAAGAACGGGCAAGAAACTCCAAGGACACTCTTTTAAATCAAGATAATGTTACAAAATCCTGGGTACATTATTCTTGTTGCTTCTATATGTAAGAATAATGTAAAAAAAAAACAAATGAAGAAACAATACAAAATATAAGATTCAAAATAAGCCAACCGACGGCGCCCCTTCACGAACATGACGCGTGGATCAGCACCAACCAGCTCAACCATTTAAACAGATGACTAGCATACTAATTGTGCCAGAATTATTTACAAGCCTTCTTCACAACACTTCTACAAACGTTCATAAGTTTCTAAAGCAAATAAAACTTGGGCATGAGTTGAATATTTGAATAATTTTCGGCTGTTTCACAGGGAAATGTAAATTGTCTTGAATTTTGTTTCTTTGTTTAACGAGATTAGCTTATTGCGTGTTTGGGAGATTTGTATTTTGATAATAGAAAGAAAAATTTGTTCATTGGCATATTTTCCCAATCAACTTTGAACCTTATGATTTTAGCGATAAAGTTGAAAATCTATTAAATAAATTTGACAGATTGTAGTAGCTTGATGTGCTGGCCTCTGTACATGGAGAGATTATCTAAAATCCTAAACAGACGAATCTACGACAGATCGGTTGCAAGATACACCTCTGTCAACCCCTTTCGAGAAAAAGAAGCTTGATGTTATGTCAAACAGAAGGAACTATGTAAATATTTATCACATTATAGATCTATCCATTGCAATGTCGCCTCTACGTGGAGTATCTTCCACGAGAAAAATGCTTGCTACGCCGTAGTCACGTAGCGCTACGACGCTACGCCGTAGCAGTATCATACTTTTATTTGTATAATATTTTTCTGTCGTGTTTTTTGGAATACTACTGTGAGATTTTTTTGAATGGACGTTGATAGTGATGTTTTTGTGACATTGTGTGTATTTAATCTTTTGTCACACAATAAAAAAACACAATAAACCAGATTTGTCTCTTAACACATCTTCTTCGTTCCCGTGACTTCGGCTGCGTAAAATTTCTTAGAGCAGTGGTGGTCCAGTGGTATCGGCCGCGACTTACAAGTTGTAGGTCGTAGTTCGAACCCAGACAGGCGCTTCGATATCCGTGCGCTTTACTTTGTGTAAATTATTTCATCAGCACTGCTCTCAAAACGGTGAAGGAAAACATCGTGAGGAAACCGGCATGTCCTAGAACCAACAATTTGAAGACATGTGACAGCTACCAACCCGCACTGGGCCCGCGTGGTGGATTACGGCCCATTCCCTCTCACAAAGAGGAGGCCTGTGTCCCAGCAGTGGGAATATCCACCTTACCCACCGCGTCCCTTCGCATCGCACGCCCGCGCTATTACATTCGTTTTCGCTTAGGGTTCTTTCTGACTTTTTCTGTTTTTGCTCGGATCTTTGAACTATTAAAATCCGAGTGCTCATGGTTTGTTCAACGAAATCTCCAAACGGCTGGTTGACACTTCCTGTGACTCAAGGGCTAGCTTTTACCTTGGCCAGAGGCTAAGCGTTGCCATACAACGTGGCAATGCCGCCAGTCTCTTGGGTATGTTACTAGTCGACTGCGATGCGGAGGAATATTTCGACGCCATATTTTAGTTTGTTGATAGTATTGTTTGCTTATTTATTTAAACTTCATGTACAGTCAACAAAAGAGATAAGTATGCAGGATCGTCGGATATAATTGAAGTTTAGTAAGAAACTGATGGATGTTGTCTTCTGAAATTTAATTTAGCCCTGTCAAATTAATCAGCGCCTGACATAAATTGACGTAATTTTAGTAGGCAAGTTTTTAATCACGTCTAAACTTGTATGGAGTAGTGTCAGGCGCTGATTAAAATTTATCTTCTATTCTTTTCCTAATAAAATAGAAAGAAAAAGATGCACTGAACTTAAATTTGGTTAAGTTTGTGACAAAGGGAATCGGCGCCATTTTCTACCAGTTTACTCCTGCCGCAAGTCGCGTTAAAGAACATCATTCCAAAAACAAAACCCATTGTTTTCGAAATTAGTATCGTCACTCGTGGCGACCATTTTATTGCACACCACCATTCCTGTAAAGCCTATAATTTAATGGAATTAACCACTGAAACTACAAGTCACGACAATGACTCGGCTCATTATTATTGAAGACACGTGCCAAGCCCCGCGTCTGACGGGAAACGTGTGACGTCACCGTGAAACAGTTGACAGCTGTCAGAGTGACATAAATGAAATGACATAATGAGAGCAGTGGTGGCACAGTGGTAATGGTATCGACTTATTGTTTTTTGTCATCTGACATGCTGAGCATGCTGAAATCAATCCTTATAATGCCAAAAGGGCCTCAGCCCTTTTGGCATTATAAGGATTGATTTCTTTCTGTTTTGATATAAGGTTTTGTGCGGGTCGTACAGACGCCAGCACATCAAGCTACTACAATCTGTCAAATTTCTTTAATAGATTTTCAACTTTATCGCTAAAGCATAAGGTACAAAGTTGAATGGGAAAATTTGACAGTGTCGGTTAGCTTGACGTGCTGGCGTCTGTACATTTGCAGAGTTGTTGTTGTTGAGATTTAAGCGCGTAGAGAAAAGGTCACTTAGTTTCCATTAGGTATATCTATACTAATAATTAAGCTGAAGAGTTTGTCTGTTTGAACGCGCTAATCTGGAACTACTAGCGCGGGCAGATGTCGCGATGCTACGGGGAGGGTCAGGGGACCAAAACATTTAATAACTACTCCTATGTTCAAAAAAATTGTCTGCTCAACAACTTTAATTAATTATTTGTAAATACGCTGATATAATATCTATGTATATCTAATACTAAAAATAACAAAATTAAATCCTAACTTAACTAAAACTATACAGAAACTAAAATATAGCGTCGAAAAATTGATTCGCATCGCTGTCGACTGGTAAAGTGGTAATGTACCCAAGAGACTGGCGGCATTACCACGTTGTATGGCAACGCTTAGCCTCTGGCCAAGGTAAAAGCCAGCCCTTGGGTCACGGGGAGTGTCAATGACACATTGTCAAAAAAGTAAACGCGTTCCGTTTTAAGTTTTTTTTTGTGTGAAATATAAAAAAAAAAACTATCTTAAGCATCAACATTATGAAAAGATAAGAATGCGACAAATACCGATGAAGCCAGTTTTGTATTAATAAAATGTTCCTAATAAGAACATTTTGTCGTCCATATCACATGTCTACAAGTAGTATGCATGGTGTGGAACGCCCATTATTATATTTATCTTTATCTATGGTCCATTATGGCAGACGTTGACAAATGATACTTTGAATTCATCTTGCATTACTAATTATTTTGAAATAAAAACTGATGAGTCCAGAGAGGTTAAAAACTACGAATCAATTCATTTTTCTATTTTTATTTTACAATATTATTTACTATGTATGTGTATATGGAATGTACTTTATTGTCCATGTCCTTTATACATATATTTAGCTATGATAATTATAATGATTAGATGTTTTCAGGACTTTTCTAGTTATCGCCAGTTTATACCATCTTTTAAACCCAACAACCTGCGATAAATTTTTGAAAATGCAAAAATAAGAACCGCATAAAACCTTCATCTTGACACGATCCGCTCCTCACACAATTCATTACATTAGTTATCGTTTTACCGCGGGTGGGACGCGGGTTCAATACCCGCGCGATGTAAATATTTTATTTTTTGTTTATTTGGGTTCTGCGGCCGATGTGTGAGATTTGAGGAAACAAATGGAGTTGCTTTGTTTCTGTTTGATGTTAAATATTTTGATCGGTTTGGTGAATGTTGGAGAAGATATTTTGGTTTTCAGTACTGTTGACTGTAGACAAATTAATGATCCCAGCATTTTATTATCTATACTAATAATAAAGCTGAAGGATTTGTTTGTTTGTTGTTACATACTGAGACTCCTCCGTGCCTCGGAAAGCACATTAAGCCGTTGGTCCCGGCTGTCATTCGTAGATCTTTGACAGCCGTTACGGGTAGTCAGAAACCCGAAAGTCTGACAACCAGTCTTACCAAGGGGTATCGTATTTCCCAGTAACTGGATTGTGGAGGTCAGATAGGCAGTCGCTCCATGTAAAATACTGGTATTCAGCTGCATCCGGTTAGACTGGAAGCCGACCCCAACATACATGGGAAAATGCTAGGCAGATTGATTGAGATCACAAGAAGTCTAATCGAAATACGTAAATACTGAACAATAATGCGTGAACGACGTTCCACCAAGTGCGTGGGGCGCGAGCGCAATCAATTTACTCACTACAGCTGGATATCATAGCACAATTCCTCCAATCAATATCGTCTTGGCGGGCCGCCTCCCCAGTACCTACATGGAGTTACGTCAAATAGACAGTTGGCACAATCTTTCTGACATCAACAATATTAATCAAACAGAGAGGCAATTCTCGTAATTTTAAGAACGTTCACAGTCTGATCTCAGTCTCAAACTGTCAAAAATACATCTAATTTCCCTACATTTTAATAAGTTTTTGACATTAATTGTCGATGAGATGAGATTGTGACTAGATTTTGAACGTTTTTAATTACAGGAATTGGTCTTATGGGGCCTATTCTCTCGACGCGCCGTATGCACAATACAGGGAAAACCATAATGTTCAGAAAAATAAAAATCCCGTTGTGTTTTGTACAGGACGCCAGCACATCAAGCTACTACAATCTGTCAAATTTCTTTAATAGATTTTCAACTTTATCGCTAAAGCGTAAGGTTCAAAGTTGATTGGGAAAACTTGACAGTTTCGGGTAGCTTGATGTGCTGGCGTCTGTACAATCACGCACACAAGTGATTGTACGTAGGTAACATGATTACATCCGCATTATGCTGACGCTGCTGTGTTCAACTGTACGTCTTTCTTTCAATTTACATAAATTCGCCAAATCTTTGCCCCAAAACACATTGAATTGGATTGAAAAAGATGCTTTATGACTATTAGAATAAAGGTTATTCTGCAATGAGTAGTTATGCTCACACTTTCAATATTCAGAGAAAACCTTATTTTCATGATAATAAAGCACACATTTGCGTACCAAAACATTTGTTTATGATTCAAACCGAAGCGAATGCGTACGTGTTCCAAACAATGCGTTTTGAGTTTAATCTTAATAAAGCTAAGGTGTTTATTTGAATGACAAAGGGTCGAGAATTTCGGCTGTAAGGGCATCGTCATGGCTATTTCGATGCGGTGTGGGTTGTTAGGCTTGCTGCACAAGTACTCAACTTGTTAGCCGACCGGGTCGGGTCGTGTAGGCAGGGCCTTAGGCGGATAATTAGGGGTTTTGAGGCTCCTAGGACAAAAGTTGTAGGAGTTGTAAGTTTATTGTACTTACATAATTATGTAGACCTAGCGACCCGCCCCTGCTTCGCTCGGTTTTTGCGACTTGTCATAACATCGAATTTTCTTTATTATATTATGTAAGGCATGTAAGTTTATGAGCAGTGATGGCCCAGTGGTAACGGCACCGACTTATAAATTGTAGCTCGTGGGTTCGAACCCAGACAGGCGCTTTACTTTGTGTAAATCATTTCATCACCACTGCTCTCAAAACGATGAAGGAAAACATCGTGAGGAAACCGGCATGTCCTAGAACCAAAAACTCGAAGACATGTGACATCTACCAACCAACCCGCAGTGGGCCCACGTGGTGGATTACGGCCTACTCTCTCTACCCGAGAGGAGGCCTGTGTCCAATGGGAACATTATAGGCTGATTATGCTTATAAATGCTAATTATGTAGAACTAGCGACCCACCCCTGCTTCGCTCGGTTTTTGCGACATCGAGATTTCCTTGTTTTAGGTTAGTTCAATATTAATGTATTATACTTACACTTTCACATAAGCCTTCCGGTATAAATTCTCAAAATTATGGTGTATAGCACATTAAAATCCGTATGCATAGTTAGGAGAACAACGCGGTCATACAGACAGACACGAAACGCAACTTTAAATTATAATATGTATGTATAAGTTATGTAGCATAGGGAATATTCGTGTATTTTTTTAAATAGTTTTTTTAGTTTGCATCGCCATCATCATCGTCTTACAGCTAATGATGATGTCCACATCTGCCTTATAAATGTCTTTTGTTAGTCAACATCTCTCCTAATTTTAATAAGTCATACGTATATATTTTGTGTTGCAACCTCTTCCAACTCTGCTTACCCTGCATAACATAAAGCACCGTGGTATAACGGCACTATAAAACATAGGAACAATGGCTGCCGACTGGTTACTGCAGATTTATGTTAACTGCAAACTCTGACTGTAAAATGTCTGGTTTGTAATAGTACTATGAACCCTATAACGGGTGTAAAACGACACTTTACCAAGCCGAGAGTCACATCTACTCCCCGTCATTGTAATCATTTGTCCAGTACAAATGATACCATATCTCAGACATCGATCTACATGGTCTTCTTATACCGTGACCAAGATTATGTCTGGACTTTAAAAGATACTGTGACCTCTGAGTTTGTTTCGGCCTTTCTTCTCAGAGTAGTCATCAAGTCAACGCCGACTGTCGCTGAAAACCGGCGCTGGGGCTCTGCCTCGCAAAGGGTCTTAGCATTATGCTGAGCGATGGCCGTTTTGCGTGGATGTGACGCATATTTTACCCCAACTTGTTATTTTTTTTGTTTTTGTTTTTTCTCTGCGTCATGTTTACCATAAATAAACGTATTTTCTTTCATTTCTTTATAGCCGTAACAGTACAACAAATAGAACTCTTTTAACCAAATTGTTGGTAAGTTCTTCGTAACATTGATAATTGACACTATTGGCTGGAGGTCAGACATCCGGGGAATGCGTGTGCGCACAATAGAGCCAATCAGACGAAGGGTTAGCAGACCATATGGTTGACCCATACATTTGACATTAGGGAATAATATGTTGCATTGTTGCCTTATATCCCGAGCATTTCTGTAAAGGTTTATCGGATAGAGAGAGAGCAGTGATGACCCAGTGGAAACGGCCGCGACTTACGAGCTGTAGGTCGTAGGTTCGAACACAGACAGGCACTTTACTTGGTGTAAATAATCTCATCACCACAGCTCTCAAAACAATGAAGAAAAACATCGCGAGGAAACCGGCATATCCTAGACTAGAACCAAATCATCGAAGATATGTGACATTCACCAACCCGCACTGGGCCAGCGTGGTAGATTATGGCCCACTTCCTCTCGCAGAAAGAGGAGGCCCATGTCCCAGCACTGGGAACATTATAGGCTGATTATGTGTCTTATAGTTTTCCCTTTGTGGAATTCAAGCGTGATGTAATGTTTTCCAATGAGCTCCTGTCTTTTTTTTTCCTTTCTTTTTATTATACACTTGTATATAATATCTATATATATTTTAGTGTTAAATTGTAAAATAGGTAATGTGTGTTAGAAATAAAATTAGGTACTACTTGTATGTAAAAAAAAGCGTGACGTGTAGTTATAATCAAAACAATTCCCCTGGTTGCTAATTAAAAACTGATTCATAAAACTATTATTAAATAATAGTTTTATGAATCAGTTTTTAATTAGCAACCAGGGGAATTGTTTTGATTATAACTACACGTCACGCTTTTTTTTTTTAACCTTACTGATCAGCTGATAATTTTACTGTCGTAACCTTCAACGTCAACTATTTAAATATTATAGCTTCGACTCAAAACATCCTGCTTTGTAGCATAATATTGTGGATAACTGGATACCGTACTAACTGTGTCGCTATACGCTGTCACAATGTTATTTTTTTTATTGCTGCATGGGCCCGCTCTTGACTTCGACCACGCCTGAATTTGATACAACTGAAGGCCTCTCGTAATTTAAAACGTTCAAAATCTAGTTGCAATCTCATCTCGGCGACAAACGAATGTCAAAAAAAAAAATAGGGAAATTAGAGGTTATTTCTGAAAGATTAATGCCCGTTTTCACCATCGTTCCTTAAATTTAGGGAGACCTTAAGAAATTTTAAGTGTTAGTTTCGTTTTCACCATCACCTAAGGGACACTTATGGTCCTAAAACATATGGGTAAGGGGCTGGTTTAAGGAGTCTCTTATGTTAAGAGACTCTTAGTTAAGGAGTGTTTGAGGGAACGATGGTGAAAACGGGCATGAGACTGAGATCAGAATCAGAGGGGCAATTCTCGTAATTTGAAGAACATTCACAGTCTGATCTCAGTCTCAATCTGTCAAAAGTTTTTGACATTAATTGTTTGTCGCCGAGATGAGACTGTGATTAGATTTTGACCGTTTTTAATTATGGGAATTGGTCTTCTGACTGTGAACGATCTTAAAATTACGAGAATTGCCCCTCAGTTGAGTCCGACCGAATTTCCTTTTAGGCCGAAAAGAAAAAAAAAAGTTTTGACAAAGCATTAGAAAGTATTGCCTTGCAGTCATCATCAGCCTAGCCTTTTCTCCCAACTATCTTGGGGTCGGCTTCCAGTCTAACCGGATGCAGCTGAATACCAGTATTTTACATGGAGCGACTGCCTATCTGACCTCCACAACCTTGTATTGTATTAAGTATTGCCTTGCAGTCCGGCACTTAATTTAATCTAATTAAAGAAAATGCAAAGTACTAGTATGACAACTAAAATCACAATAACAGAAAATTCAAAAAACAATCTTGCATATACTATCAAATTGTTTGATCATTATTAATAATTATGTATTTGGCGTCGTTGGGAAAAGTATGAAGTTTAATGTGATTAAAAAAATGGGGTACTTAATTATAGAAAAAAATAAATAATGGTAAACAAAAAAATCGTTTTCGGTTTTCGGCCGAAAATACAAATTAGGACGAATTTCAAATTTTGTTTTAGGCCGAAAACGAACTCCATTTTCGGTCGGAGTCCATACTATTCTTCTCACACAATGTAAGGTCAATTGTCCGAGTGTAGATGTGTGAACGGCTGCGCAAGAGTGCTAGAGTGGACGTTGTAGGGTTGGCAAATATGTGTGCATTGTTTGATAAGTGACCAATGTCCAGCTGGTAGCAAAAAAAATAAAGTTGTTGCTTCCTGAATTAGGGTTTCGTACATTAGCGGAGTATTTGCTTGCAGAGCTGTGGGGTTGCGATTTCTGCACATTCACTTTGGTTTTTATATTTCTTGATGGAATTTTAGCTGGTAGCTCATCTGGTGGTCAGTGGGCACAGCTGCTTATGGACATATTATACAGGGTTATTGGAAAAACATCAACAACATCGAGGTCATTATACTCATCATTATGAACAACTTTTACTATGGGACCAAACCTGAAATCGCGAAAAAAAATCAGGTGTTCCCTACATTTTGACGAGTTATACGAACATAAATGCAGGGAACAGCTGATTTTTTTTCGCGATTTCAGGTTTGGTCCCATAGTAAAAGTTGTTTGTTATCATGAGTACAATCACGTGTTTAAGTATCGGTCACTAATTACATGTAATCTGTCATTTAAAGAGTATGCCGTCTATCTATATACCTCAGCATCCTCAGGTAAATTAAGGCGGAGGTTTCAGAAAACTGTCTAAAAGTTGTTTTTTTTAAAGCAGTGTATTTCTTAAACCGTAAATAATTTTGACCAAAGAAAAAAAATATATATTTTCAAGTCTTATTTTAATACAGTTTTATCATCTGCCTAGCCTTTTCCCAACATAGTTGGGAAAAGGCTAGGCAGATGATGATGATGATGATTTTAATACAGTGATGGAACTCAAATCGTAATTAAATATACATTAATGCATTAAAAAAATGTTCATATCACCTCTTAATTGTCTTTAAAAGCAGTTTATCCCTTCATTAACAATTTCAATTATACTTAAAAATATACCATTTTTCTAATGCCAAACTGCATTCAGTGATGGATTATTTATTATTAAATAGTTTTTGTAAAGAGATCATTGCTTCATATTTGCAATAAATTACCAGCGTTGTGTCATCGCGCTTCTCTTTCTTTTCTATGCAGTCCGACAGTGACCGCGCTTTAGGTCATGTAGTCGCCTTATTAAGTAAAAGCAGTAAGAAGTCAGCTGTCTGTAAACTTATCTCATTGTTTGACGGTACCTATTATTATACAGCATGTTTGTCCGATGAGTAGTCAGCCTGTCAGCCCTGCTGCGGGGGTGGGGCACGCGGGAGGCGGGGCCGACGCAAGCGCACCTGGCGCGCACGTGGGTACCGCGCATGCGTACTGCATAAGTGTAGTGCAGAAGGATCACTTGTTAAGTTAGATATTAAGCTAAGCATTTCGTCTTTGATACGACCGATGTTTTTCGTCCTCAAAATCAAATGTCATTTATTCGAACAAGGCTGAAAATCAGCACTTATCGAACGTCAAAATTACATAAGAGAGTCCCCCAAAACGCCCGCCTTTCACCAATTCCCAATGCTTTAGCTGGGAAGAAGAAATGGCGCAACAAACTCCCCAGTACTACAGCTGTCTGTTCAGTTCAGATATTATAGTGCACAAGTGTGTCGAAGACACAGGTGCACTCACTCATAGTCCGATGGGGCGGCAATCCGACACGATCGGAGAGAGATCAGGCGCAGGACTAACGCCTTACCGTCCTTTTCAAGGCACCCCTACAGCCCAGAGCTTAGAAGTTGGCGGTGTGATAGGAGCTTCCAAACTCCGGGCCAACTAAGAAATTCCCAAAGGAAACCCCAATAACACTTTGCCCGACCCGAGAATCGAACTCTGCACCCCAGGCTCAGCAGTCGCGCTTGCGACCACGAGACCAGCAGCAGTCAGTTCTGTACCATAGTAGGTATGCAAAGTACGTATACGCACGGCTACACATCAAGCTTTACATAATCAATACTGTAGGTATAAGCTGACTTCTGATTGTACGAAAAACCTATACAATGCGAGGTCAGCTAAAACTCAAATCAAATCAAAATATTTTATTTCACATAAACCAACATGGGCACTTATGAAACGTCAGAAGCTAGGTGCACGGTTCCAATTGGTCGTTTCCTATGGAGAAGAACCGGCAAGAAACCCCACGGTTACTCTTTTAAAAAATAATTGGATTTTACAATGTTTTTAAAACTGCAAATGTATAGCTTGATGTGTAGCCGTGTGTGTGTACCTCAAGCTCGTATTGACCTTCTGTGTTTACATTTCTCTCTGCCACGTGTTCGGTGTCACTCAATCGGAGCTCGTGTGCTTGATCAGAAGGAATTCTATTGTTAGCGCAGGGATGGTCGTAATGGATGTCGTGGATAATTCGGGAGGCTGCCTCGCTTGAATGTTTATATAAAGCTTTTATACGAGTAAATGGTTTGATTTGATTGTTCTAATAGAATACGATTTTTCGACGCCATGTTTTAATTAGTTAAGGGTATTACAGGACCTAAACGCAAAAAACGCAAGTTTAAGAAGCACTAAAAGTATATGATCGACTACAATAAACAAAATCAGAAAATTATATGATATTCTCCAGGATATATGCTAGGTAGATAGTGTGTTGAAAACATAATACAACTAATTTGATACGATAGAAAAAAATCATGAAGATACCTCTAAAAACTTTCTTTTTACAATAAAAACCATACTAATATACATACAATTATTCCGATTTTTTGTCAGATTATTCTACAAGCAACATACTAAAGCACTACTGTTTTAATTGTTTAGTCCAAACAATAGATTTTTTGTAAATAGATAATTGCTTCATATTTTGCAATAAATTACCAGCGTTGTGTCATCGCGCTTCCCTTTCTTTTCTATGCAGTCCGACAGTGACCGCGCTTTAGGTCATGTAGTCCCCTTAATGGTTTTAGTTTAGTTAGGTTGTTATATTTTTATTTTAATAGTTTGGTTAGTTAATTTAGAATGTGAAGTTTATCCAGTGTTGTATTTTTAGCCCGCATGAGTAGTGGTGGCCCAGTGGTAACGGCCGCGACTTACGAGTAGGTGGTGGGTTCGATCCCAAGCACGCACTTTACTTTGTTTTAATTATTTCATCACAACTACTCTCACAACGGTGAAGGAAAACCTCGTGAGGAAACCGGCATGTCCTAGAACCAAAAATTTTAAGACATATGATATATCATATACACCAACCCGCACTGGGCCCGCGTGTTGGACTACGGCCCATTCTCTCTCACAGAGAGGATTACTGTGTCACAGTAGTGGGAACATTATAGGCTGATAATGCTATGCCAAACCAAATACAACAAATCAACCAACAAAATCTGCATTTAACCTCAAAATCCTCACTTTCCTTTTCCATCTATTTCCTCCACATCAGCCTTGTCGGACATATCCGTGCATTAGTCCACGCACACACCGCCCGACAGTCGGTGTCGGGTGTCCGATGTCGGTCAGTGATGGATGCGGTCGCACGTGTGCCCTACGCATTGAATATAAAAGTAAAGAAGGCCCACTCCAATGGCTCCTTGCTTAGTGACTAGCGCGCGGATCGATTGAGCAAGGTTGCAACAACATAGCTCGACTGATCTATGATGTTTTTGGTAATTAGTCATAACTATGTGGGTACATAGTTGTGACCAATTGCCGTAAATATCATACCTAAGCACATTAATTCATTCCTCGAAATTATCATCTCAGACACAAGTAGTTACACGAGCTCGCAGAAATTCAACTGACTCTCATGCATGATGTTCCGCTACTCGGATCGCGACATAATGTAATGTCTATTCAAACTTGTTTCAAATTAATATAATTTCAACTTAAACAAATATCAACTTTATTTTAATGGTAATTAAGTTGATTTCAGAGTGACTAGCACTATTGAAAAATTTATAAAAATGCTTGAAGTTGTAGCGTAAACTGAACTTTACTGTGTAGGATTTAAAGTTATTTTTCAATAAACTCATATTTGTTTATACTTTTGGCAAATAAATCGCGAATGCAGATTAGTAGTTTCTTGGCGGAATTAGTTAGGCGGTTTCCCTTAATTATTTTCGCAGCGGAGGTGTGCTAAAGTCCTTAATCTATCTCAAACAAATGCCAGTCGCGAGTGCGCTTGCACACGCTGTAAGTACGTGAAGTGTAGGTATAGTGTGTGCGTGCGTATTTCCCTCATTGTAGGTATGGAGCCGGCCTTCTGTACGTATTTATTTAGTGGCGGCAGTGTAGCCGTCTCTTTAACGGGAGCCAATTGTGGTATTTATGTTTGAACGTCTTTTGTTTTTGAACTTTGAAGTTATGTCTTTGTAGAATTTAGAGGAATTTGAATATATTACGTGTTGTATACTGAGAATTGGTTTCTTTTGATTGTTGGGTTTCTATCATCGAAGTATTAAATCAAAGGAATGGAATCCCACTGACCCAAATTCCTCTAAACCACAGGTTCTTAACCTTATTTTGCCCACCACTCTGAGAATGTTCACACATAGACATCCAAATCTAACGAACACACTACGGCGTCGTCAACGGACCGGGAGGCAAGACAGCATCGCGGCTTTACATCGTTCGACGACATCCACCTGCATTGACTTGTTTGCAAATATGCGCTCGCATTGAGCGGCTCGGCTCGCTGCACTGACTCCTGTAACGCGTTTCAAAGGAATTCCCAAAAAAGCCTACAGTTGATTTGGGGATCCGGTACTAGCATCGAGCATTCGAGCGGCTCGGCTCGCTGTACTGACTACTGTAAAGCTCGATACATTACAAACAAACGTTGCAAGTGTCCGCCTTTATGTAACCAAAAGTCAAATCACGGCTGCTCAAAACTTGAAAATCTTCGGAAAACTAACTCCACACTGTGACCAGCCTTCATTTCTTTATCAGCTCCATTAGGCCCCTCAATCTACATACAAACAGCTTCCGGCACATGTTACACTTGCAATTCTTAGCACTAAGGCTTCCCCGCATCATCGATTTTGGCACAGAGTTCAGTTTTCAGTCCTAGTGTTCGTACCATCTCGTACGATTGTGTATAGTCAGTGAAAGAGATAAGTGTGCAGGGTTGCTAGTGTAGCTACAGCTACCTTTTAAGCCTTGTGCAGTCAGAGAAAATTAGAAGTCTTTTTATCGCCTAAAGTCTTTCCTCGTCTCGCTCGTTTGTGGTACACAGGAGAAAAAATGAATAAAACTGCTTATAACATCAGCTGTCTCCCAGTGAAAGTCCCGTCAAAATCGGTCCAACCGGTTTGGGGATTAGCCGGAACAAACAGACAGAAAAAAAAGTTTTTATATACTTTCATATGCGTTTAGTAAACATTTGTTATTTTGACATTACGAACAGACGACACTTCAATTTTATTTATTTGTATAGATATGCCTAGGTAGCGCAATGATATTTATTTTGAGCCTGTAAATCAAACTCTTTAGTTGCCTGTACCTACTCGTACTTCAAAAGTCCAACCGTTTGATATATTGTGTTGTGAGAGCCGGAGCTGCCGGGATTAAGGAAGGAAGGCGAGACTTTTGGCAACTAGCATCGTTTCTTTGAGTTATCGATAAAAACCTGCAACGACTTTATTTTGTTTGGTGCTTAAAATCATGTGTAAATAAAAGTCCGGGGTCTAGTGGGGGGGGGGGGGGGGGGACTGCCTAGACTACCTATTAAGAAACCCGAAAGTCTGACAACCAGTCTTACCACTTGGCAACTGGATTGTGGAGGTCAGATAAGACAGTCATCATTATCATCATCACCATCATTTCAACCGTAAGACGTCCACTGCTGGACAGAGGCCTCCCCTAAGCACCGCCACTTCAACCGGCTCTGTGCTTCTTCAAGTTGTAGCGGAAACTGAACTTTATTGGGTAGTAATTAAAGTGATTTTTCTGAAAACGCATTTTTCATATTTGTTTAAGTACATGTTGCAACTAAATCGCGTACGCAGATTACATAAAGAAGTTAGTAGTATAGATGCGAATCTAGTATAAATAATATAACTATGTATGCATGCCAGCGACGAAGCTTGTCGGGGATTATTAGACAGGACACAAGGGCTTACTGCAAGTTGTGTCGTGTGCCGTTAGGAGGCATGCGTGTTTGTAAATACTCTTGTACAGTCAGAAAAACCTATTGTTTAGTACATTCACTTATTACGTACTTGAAATTGTCCCTTTTATATTCAAATTAGACCTGATTCTTTATCAGGTGGCCTACCTTGATCTAATTAAAAACGATCCAAGAGCAAGACATTTCAGTTTAGGTTCCTAAACTGCATCACTCAAATTCACACCATGACGTCCATTACGCTCAGCGGCATTTACTTTTAACCCAAAACTTGCGACTCAGTTTGGGACAATCGCCGTCACATAGTATAGCCTAAATGGAATCGTTAAACTGACGTCATGTTACGAATTAGAAGAAAAGTTCAGTTTAGGTCCTAAATTGGATCGCGTTAAGAGCTCATGGTAGGCCTCCAGGGCGTATTTTACCAAATTTTAATACCTAGAATAGTCTTCTCCTGCGAATAAATGTTGAATTTTTGACAGTTTCTTCATACTTGAACAGTCAGACGTCAATTTTATTCCACGGATAAAAGATTTAGCCGTATAAAATGCCTATAACAATGTAAAGTCAGAGAAAATAATTGTTAAGCATTGTTGACTCCGAATTTGAATTGTCCGTATGTTCAAATCATAACTGTCATTCTTTGATAGTTGTATAGAATGACTATAACATAGCAAATTGGCGTAGGGAGTCGATTCACTTAAACTCAAATTCAAAGCATTATTATTTCAATTACAGGCACTTTAGAATTGTTAAGGTGTCGGTCAATCCGAAAGTTGAAGCTAGTTGCTTAACAATTAATTTAATGAAACTTCGTACGCATAAGCAGGATACAAAGGTGTAAAAAGTTAGTTAAGAACATTTTCGAAAAATAGCCAAATTAGACCGATTTTAAATTTTGTATAGAAACAGAGATTTCCAGTTAACTTTTTTGAAAAAAAAGACATTTCGAAAATGTTCGATACTAATGTTTAGACCTATGTATCCTGCTTATGCGTACGAACTTTAATTAAAATCGGTTCATTCATTTCGAAAAACAAGGGCTTGAAAGTTTGTATGAAATGCCGTATGTCGTAAACGCTCTTAATCATACATTTTTGACGTTTAAAAGTTTATTAACTTTTAGCAACGTTTATAAATAAACCCCATAATAATTGCAAGTCACTATTACTGACACTATCCGAAATCAGCCTGTATACCAACCCCACGTCATCGTCATTCTAAATCGATCCGACATGACATCGAAAGCCCAAACACCCTGACGACGACGACATATCAAGCTATGCATTTCCAGTTTTAGCTGACCTCGCATTGTACAGGCTTTTTGTACAATCAGGAGTCAGCTTATGTCGTCGTGCGTACGTAGAATCAAAATCCTATTTAATCCGAATCCGTCTCGGTTCGAAAATCACCGCAGATCAGGCAGATCCGCGGTGACGTCACGCGAGCTTGGTCACTATCTGTTATTTGTGATGTATCCGATTTGAGCCGCAGGGAAATTAGAGATTAGACGTTGTACAGACGCCAGCACATCAAGCTACCCGAAACTGTAAAATTTTCCCAATCAACTTTGAACCTTATGCTTTAGCGATAAAGTTGAAAAATTATTACAGAAATTTGACAGATTGTAGTAACTTGATGTGCTGGCGTCTGTACTAGGCTTTAGAGAGAAAGCGAATTTACAGCCGAAAAGGAACACTGAGAAACTCAAAAAAAAAACCCGTAAAACTACATGGGCACTTATGAAACGTCGGAAGCTAAGTGCAAATTGAACTGGGCCTTTATTCCCTATGGCACAATGAACGATACCGCGCGAAATAAACGCGAGATTGGCGGGAACAGCTAAAGAATTGACGTGGTTTGGAAGTAAGGAATCGTTAAGTGGTCGTAGGGAATTAGGGCCCTGGACTACTGAGAAATTTAAAAAAAAACCCATGTAACACCGCCCGAACTTGGCAATCGAATCGAGTCCCTTTGCAAATAATTATAATATGTATAATATGGAATTAATTAATGTTTAGACCATGAAAACAGAACAGCCTTGTTGTCAGCTATGCTCTATTATGACAGGTCAATATAAGACAGAAGTGTAGTGTGATGCGAAGTATCAAGCGATTTTGAACCATGTGCGGTGCAACTTTACAGTTATTTTATATCTGACAGCAGCAAACAGCATCCTTATTGTAAAGAAAATAATATCTTTGTTATTTTGACAGCCATGCAAAATCAGAGGTAAAATCGCTTCGTTTTCGCGGCTCCTAAGGGTCATAGCGTGATGTTAAATGACCTTCTTCAGAATTGGGCTATCAAATGCGAAAATATTTTTTTCAAATCCGACAGGAAGTTCCAGAGATTAGCGTGTTCAAACAAACAAGCAAACTCTTTAGCTTTATTATTACTACAGATATGCAATTACGCATTTAGTAAAAAAATTGGTTGTCTGTAAAGTTGGTTTACGGACGATAATTTTACATGAGAAAACATTGAAGAAAACGATGGAGTGGAAGAGAGATAGATGCGTCACAAGCCGAACGCTTAGGCCGACTGTGTCTCTCTATCGCTTGTTTCGCGCTCTCGCTTGCACGCTCGGCTCAGGCGGAACGTGACAATGCAGCCGGCGTTTATCGATTTATAAGACGTTATCACGTCAAAAGTAGTTATTTTGACATTACAAACAGCCACTTCAATTTTATTTATTTGTATAGATATCTGTCACCTTACCTTGCCCTGCACATCAGCTGCCTTGCAAATGCGGTCAACTGTGGACAAAAGAAAATGGCGTCAAACATGCAAATACCGACGTTTGATACATTTGAACATCGGCCGTCGTCACTAGGAGCGCATAGCATTGCGCAGTGTCCCTTTCACACCGGCCCGCCCACGCGTCGCACTACGGCTTTCTACTATTTGCAACTCTGTCAGTTTATAGGCGCCTGGTACTTTTTGATGGAAGACATTGTTCGCGTTCCGATCTATTGTTTAGGATTTTGATGTTATTTTCACTGATGATAGTTTTATTTTTGAGAATTTGTGTAATTTCTGTGGGAAAGTATTTATAACTTACAGCGTCTACTTAATAAAAATCTTAAGTATTAGGTTTTAATAATACTTCCCCTAAACGGGTTAATAAACAGGGTGAAAGGTTGTATTGAAGTTCGTAATTTTTTGAGTTAGAACCGTGGAAGTTGGTCCTTTTCTGTTTATAAGTATACTAGCAGCGCCACGCGGTTTCACCCGCATAAGACTTGATCCCGTGGGAATATCGGGATAAAAAGTAACCTTTGTGTCAATCCTGACGTCAAAAGGCAACAAACAAACAGAGGACGCTGCTGTATCCAATAATCTTTGCGTCGCCTTTTACCATCACCCAAGAAGACGTTGCATATTCATTTCTAGGAACCAGGGCACCAGGAATTATAAGATGGTTATATTAAAACTCAGAGTGCATTCAAATTACCCTTCCTACGCAAACAGCGCTAAGATACAGTTAGATACGGGAAATTACTTTGTGTTAAGGTGAATGCGCAGTGCTAGACCGCGACATTTCAAATTTTCTTACGTTTTTTGCAATTTGCAGGTCAGTTTCAGGTTGTATCTTGACCAAAATATGATTCGCGACTATAATAGATATGTATTTACAGTATTATAGTCATTAGAATCATTAATATATCTCTTTAAGTTAGATTTGTTCCATAAGCACTTTTCCATTACTAACTTACTAACTTAGAAAGATGTATTAATGATTCTAATGATTATAATTCTGTAAGTACGTACCTGTTATAGTCGCGAGTCATATTTTGATCAAGATACAACCTGAAACTGACCTGCAAATTGCAAAAAACGTAAGAAAATTTGAAATTTCGCGGGCTACCACTGCGCATTCACCTTAAGTATATTCTGCGGGAAAAAATTAATTAGTAATTAATTAGTTTTACTTAAATAAATTCTAAGAGATTCTAGTAGCTTTGGCTAATGAGATGAGATACATACTTAAGTTAGCTTACACCCACATAAAGTAAGCTAACTTAAGTATGTATCTCATCCCGCTACACATACATACAAGTACATGCCCAACGGACTGCGGGTGAGCGAGACTATCTGAGTGGATAGCGGGATCGTCCGAAAGGGTTACCCCTGCCCCGGAACATGAAGGGCTAAGGAAGGAACACGGGTGGGTTTTAGTCAGTAAGAGTCTGACACTCCCTTCCGCTCCACCCAGAGCGGGAGGAGTCATTAGATGATTTCCCATCCATAAAAATAAAAAAAGTATGTATCTCATCTCATATACCCATATACAGGATGGTAGGGATATCGACGCGCAACCTGCGGGGTAATTGCGTAACACTCTATCAGTAGCAATGGGTTTCATTTTGACAGTTCAACAACATTCATTGCGTTATTTGCGTTGTTGAGCAGACACATTTTTCGAACATTCATTCAGCAATGGATTAGAAATATGCTTCAAAATTATTGAAATTGAAAGTAATAGTGTGTTACGCAATTAGGGTGCTGTTCCCAATGGATTCAGTACATGATTTGTTGGTTATTAAAATTCGTTTCTTTCACTCATAAGTCATACCTGTGTGAAAATCTCATCTCTTTCTAAAGTCCGTTTTTAATCTCAGAGACTAATCTGACATTTAAGTGTTTTGTGTTTTCGTTTTTTTTTTTATAGAAGTTTGACATTACACCTGTCGGATTAGTCTCTGGGATAAAAAAACGAACTTTAGAAGTCGTAATGCTATTTATTCATTTGGTCAAAGAATGACAGTTGTGAACATGAGGACAATTTGTGGTTTGTTTGTAAACGTTGATTAAAGTTAAGTGACGTTTAAACGTCAAAAAAGTATGGATAAACAGTCGCTAATCCCTGCATAACTTTGAGCAACGTTTATGCACAAAGGGGTTAAAGTTGGTGGTCAATTTTATACACAAGTAATTTCCCCTGACTTTACATTATGTTTGTATATGTCACGGCTAATAGCCGAAGTGCGACTACACCAAGTTTTAGCCGGGTAAAACTAGGTGCAGTCAGCCACATGTGGTGTACTTCGGGAGGCGACGTAGGATCCAAGAGCGAGCGAAGGGCACCCCGAGGTTAGGTTCGGTTAAAACTATGTGTAGCCGCACTTCGGCTATTAGCCGTAACATATACAACTACGAAAAAAGGTGTCCTCCCTCTTTCCTCTCTTTTTTTGCCCTCAGCAAAGTTTGAAAGTGGTAAACTAGCCATTGTCCGCGGCTGTGCGTGCTACGACACCAGACCAGACCACCAGACCAGGCTTCCAGAAACGGGAGTTGCTTACCAGCTACCACGTAATTGGTAGAATGGTGGTCAGGAGATACTGCCACCCTCCCCCCCCCACCCCCATGAGTTAGGTTGCGTGAGATATGGATGATCTTAATTATGTTCATGGTTCAGTTACCGACGCAGTTATGGGGACTGATCTTTACACCCCGCTTGGTGGGGTGGGAGGGGGCTGGAGGGGGTGGAGGGGGTTACTTATGGCCTGGCCATCTTCGTTGAAAAGAAATAACATCACGCCTGTATACATCTTGAAGGGGTAGGCAGAGGTGGTTTAGTGCAACCACATTTCGCCAGTTATAAATTTCAGGTAAATAACACCCATTGCCACACGAAATAAATAAACACACAGCTATGCTATGCTTCAGTCCCCTGTCTTGGGCTAGATCTGGCGGCTTATTGGTCTATTCACACGAATTTACTCGCCCGCAACGGGCAAATCGTCACTTATACGTAAATAATATTATTTTGTCTATAGGCCCCTTGGTAAGACTGGTTGTCAGACTTTCGGGCTCCTAACTACCCGCAACGACTGTCGAAGATCCAAGAATGATAGCCAGGACCAACGGCTTTTAACGTACTTTTCGAGGCACGGGGGGTCTCGGTATGTAAAGATGGTCACCCATCCACGGACTGACCGCGACAAGCGTAGCTTAACCTGCTCGATCGACCCGTGTGGCTTTTACTACATAGCCACGAGCCCCTCGCCTCTTTTGAATTAATTATGTTTCTTAACTAATTTCTTATTTCTTTTTTTTTTCCTTCTGCTCATCCTGTCTCCGGTACATTTGTCCAAGGCATAACCACAAAACAGCACATTCCGCTACGAAGCTAGACAAACATCTGTCTGCAACAGTCGTCTTCATGCTCGCCATTTGCATTTAATTGACTATTGCGCTGAAAGGCCAAGAGGAGCTCTCCACGAAATATATCTAGACTTAGACTTCTGCAGTGTTTCTTGAAGT
This sequence comes from Hydraecia micacea, assembly GCA_914767645.1. Lineage (NCBI taxonomy): Eukaryota > Metazoa > Arthropoda > Insecta > Lepidoptera > Noctuidae > Hydraecia > Hydraecia micacea. The sequence continues at coordinate 8,812,155 of OU611802.1, read as the reverse complement.
TAAAATGTCAGTAACCTTCCGAGTGATTGCGTAACACACTATCAGTAGCAAAGGCTTTCATGTTGACAGTTCAACAACATTCATTGTTGAGCTGACGAATTTTTCGAACACACATGAAGCAATGGATTAGCAATATCTTTCAAAATTTGTCAGATTGTGATTGGAAGTGTGTTACGTAATTAGGATGCAGGTATAGTAGAGTAACTGGGTATTTTAAATTATTGTTGCCAATAAGAAATCTTCAAATTATGTTAAGAGGACTGCATGACCTAAAGCGCGGTCTTTGTCGGACTGCATAGAAAAGAAAGAGAAGCGCGATGCCACAACGCTGGTAATTTATTGCAAAATATGAAGCAATTATCGATTTACGAAAAATCTAGTGTTTGGACAAAAAAACTAAAACACTATAGTTTTAGTATGTTGCTTGTAGAATAATCTGAAAAAAAATCATAATGATTGTATGTATGAATTTTGTTGTAAAAAAAAAGTTTTTAGAGGTATCTTCATGATTTTTTTCTATCGTACCAAATAAGTTGTATTATGTTTTCAACACACTATCTTCCTAGCATTTATCCTGAAGAATATCATATATTTTTTTTATATTTTTTACTGTAGTCGATCATATACTTTTATTGTCTCTAAAACTTGCGTTTTTTGCGTTTAGGTCCTGTAAGCCCCTTAAGACGACCCATAACCCGCGACCCTACGACGACCCACTGATTCTGAAAGCCAATTCACACATCTGCCTAGCCTTTTCCCAACTATTTTTTTAGTTATCGATAATTCTTTTTGTTGTGTATTTTTGTGGTGTACAATAAAGTATATATAAATAAATAAATATGTTGGGGCCGGCTTCCAGTCCAACCGGATGCAGCTGAATACCAGTATTTTACATGGAGCGACTGCCTATCTGACCTCCACAACCCAGTTACTGGGTAATACGATACCCCTTGATAAGACTGGTTGTCAGACTTTCGGGCTTCTGACTACCCGTAACGACTGTCAAAGATCCACGAATGACAGCCGGGACCAACGGCTTAACTCCGAGGCACGGAGGGGTCTCAGTATGTAAAGATGGTCACCCATCCACAGACCAACCGCGGCAAGTGTAGCTTAACCTGATCGATCGACCTGTGCGGCTGTTATTATTTAGCCACGGACCCCTGATTCTGAAAGCCAATTCCCGTAATTAAAAACGTTCAAATTCTAGTCGCAATCTCATCTCAGCGACAATCAATGTCAAAAACTGACAAAAATGTAGGGAAATTAGAGGTATTTTTGACAGATTGACACTGAGATCAGACTGTGAAAATGATTAAAATTACGAGAATTGCCCCTTAGGTATCACACTAATATTTTAAAGGCGAAAGTTTGTGAGTGTGTTTGTATGTTTGTTACTTCTTCACGCACAAACGGCTGAACGGATTTGGACGGGCACACAGGTAGACCATGGCATGGATTAGGACACACTAGACTATTTTTATCCCGATATTCTCACGGGATTGAGACTTATGCGGGTGAAACAGCGAGGCGCAGTTAGTTTTTAATCTTCTTAGCGTGTCGATAGCAATCTAAATGGACTCGGCCCAGAATTCGGCTACTTGTTTGGCGCCATCACTAGCGTCCATCAGTTCCTGTAACGTGCAGCTGACAGGACACGCAAGTTTATAATAAAAATATTAATAAAGTTGATATAGCAACTTAAAATTACCAAAAGGATACGGTAGAGTTTCACGTCCATTCTTCTCCATACGAAACTACCATTTAGAACTAGAATTAATTATTGTAAATTTTGACGTTCAAAAGTGTCTTTTATGTGTGCCTATTTCAAATAATTGATTTGACTTTGACTTTGTTAAGCCTTTAGGTAATTTTACTCGGGGACTTTAAGTATTACTTTACCGTGTGTTATAAAGCTGCGTGACTTCACATGCATCCAACAGCTCAGTACTTTACATATTCATAGAACTTTAGAAGCTTTACAGTGCCTCTGCTTAAAAGATAGGGGCGCTGATTTTGTGTACAGACTTAAATTAAAGTGTTCCTGTCTTACTCGAGGGGCTCGTGGCTACATTATAACAGCCACACTGGTCGATTGGATGCTCATAAGCAAACCTGTCAGACGCGCTCGGAGCAAAAACACCCAGGCTCTTTAGTCAACTGAGGCCGCTCGAACTTATCCCGCGGGATGAGTTGACCTAATGAATGTTTTGAATCGGGCAACTGGCCATTGATACATTTTATGATTTGTACAGACACGAAAAAAGTGTTAGACAACCCGCACCTCAGGTAACATCTTCGAAAATCAAACGACTGTTGATTTTTAAGCATACTCGAAATAAGCATGCTCATTACAAGCAATTTTTCGACACACGTGCCACTGAATAGCAATTGCTCAATAATAGCATGCTTTCGTGCTAGTATTTGAGCATGTCTGTCCGTAACTACGTACATACCTTTATAGCAGTAATTTTGGTCAGTGGGTCGTCTTAGGGGCGGATATGACAAAACATAGTAGCTTTTAAATATCTTGAAGTTCTTTACTTGACTTGATTTTGTTAGTACAAGTCTACGAATAAGTAATCAAGTATTTGTATTCAAAACGAATCTCTTTTGTCTGAACTCAAAGTTAGATTGAATAACATAAATCCAAAATTTCATTTCATTCAGTTATAATTAAACTGTCAAATACAATATGTTTATTAGTCTACACAGTTGCTTTTGTAGAGCGAAATTATTTAGGGCAAACCACCCTACACATTGTTAGGTCAACGTAACATCATGCTTGAAATCCCCGAAGCGGTATCTAGAGGTATAAATACAGCACACGCAGATTTCGTTAGTTGTGCGTAAGTAAATGTGTAATCAGCCTATAATGTCTCCACTACTGGGACACAGACCTCATCTCTGTAAGAGGGAGTGGGCTGTAATCCACCACGCGGGCCCAGTACGGGTTGGTAGATGTCACATGTCCTCGAATTTTTGGTTCTAGGACATGCCGGTTTCCTCACGATGTTTTTCTTCACCGTTTTGAGAGCAGCGGTAATGAAATTATTTACACAAAATAAAGCGCCTGCTTGGATTCGAACCCACGACCTACAACTCGTAAGTCGGGGCCATTACCACTGGGCCACCACTGCTCCCAGTGTATAATATTATTTTAATTAATACAACTTATTTATCATAGTGATTGGTTTCTACTTTATTTTATTCTAAAACCTATTTGAACCAAATACACTGTCATGCATGAAAACAACCGCCTCGATTTAGCAAACGCGACATTCAAACACCCGCCAGATTAAAAGCCATTTGGTGTGCAAATAAAACGGTCGGGACGCTATCAGGCGCCGCTCCATTCAACGTCGTATAATGTCGGGACGTGCGCCCGCCACCGCGTCCGCGACGCGACTGACTGGCGCGCGGCCAAATCGCTCCATAGACCATAGACACGGATATCATTAACTCTATGATGCTTAATTTTTTTTTTTGGGAATCTCCTCGGTCGACCTAAGAGATCTGCTTAACCGGACGTGCCTGTGGGTGCCTCAATAAATTAAGGCCTCCACGCAGGGCTTAAAAAAATTAAAAATTAAGCGACTACACGCTAAGGGCACTCTGTGGGATACGGACCTCGGCTTAGGGTGTCGCTGGGAGTGCACCAAGGGACAGGCTGGATCGCATAATATGCTTATTTAAAAATGTTTTTTTTTATTACAGGTACTTTTTTCGACACAGCAGTCTTCAAAAATGAACCGCCATCAAGAACCAAAGGTTTTGAGAGATTTTTTTTAAATTGTTTTTAGCACAGTTGCCCACTGAGTCGTGTCGTAGTTTAGTAGACAAAAGGTGCTGTTCTTATTGTTCTGTTTCCGTCGATACAATGCGTTGCGCCTCAGTGGGTTACAGGCATAATGAGTTTAATTAGAACTCTTTGGTTTGTCACAGCTGATTGAACATTTGTTATAATTTAATTTTGATTAGAATAAGAAAGAAAAAGTAATTATTGTGACTCGTACAGGTAGCTCACAAACTAAACTAAACAGTAAAAAATAAAAAAAAAACAAAGTTACTTATATAAAAAAAAAAAACAAAAAGAAAAATGAAACCGAAAATCCTATACGAGGCCAAAAGGCTCCTATCTCAGCATGATGCTGCAACATTTAAAAAATAAATGTCGCAGCGCTGGTATTCTCAGTTTATAAGTGTAGTCTATGGCTGGTATTCTGATTGGGCTCGACGTAGTATACGATAAGACGTATGAATGCTTTTGGAACGGAGTTCTTTAACGCGGCTTGTGGGAAATCGTCACGTAACGAAAAAGTGTTATGTTCCTCCATGCGACTTTCTTGATGAATGAGGTAGTTTTCATGGTTTTTGAGGGTGCTGAAACCGACAGTGAGGTCAAAATGAAAATCCGTGCTAAATACAACTTTATGGGGGAGCTTCTAAAAACTTATACTGCGCGTTTTTAAAACAAACGCGTATTAAATTCACACTTTCTTTCTACATAAATGAGTGTTTGTGTGTGTGAGAGAGAATATCGTGTAAGGAACTTTCGTTTTTTTTTTTTAAGAATTTGCGTTGCACAAATTGTGATTTTTCAGAGGAGTAAACCAGGCTTGGCAAATCAGTGATAGTATGTTCAGTAAATAAGTAAATTTTAAGTAATCACTGATGGAAACAAGATGCGCTATTTACAGTATACCTTTTCGGGCGTGAATATGGCGCATCAAGATTCAGGAAATCCAAATTTTATAAAAAAGAGTGACTCAGTGTATTATTCGAATTCGAATTTGGCGAATTCCACCAAACTTTTATATGTCTTATCCTGACAATTTTTTTAATAATTTTTTTACAGGATTTCCGTACTAGTAATGTCAGACGTCAATTTTATTCCACGGATAAAACATAATTCTAACTTTGAAATCAGCCCTTAAAAGATTAAAAGCCGAACTTTTTTATAATTCAATGTGCCGTATTAGGGCCCTATCTCACTAGGACACCAATAGCGGCGCAACCATGGTCGCACTGCCAAAAAATGTATGGTTGGTTGCGCATCCGATTGGACGCCTTGTGAGATAGCTAACATAAAGCTGTATATACACACATCGAAAGTGTCTAGGGATCAACATATATTTTTGCAATAACTTTTCTCCTGATTGATATTAATTAAAATTTTCTTTAAGGATTCATCAAATAAAGTGTTTTCGTTTGTCACAGTAACGATAAACCAAGTCACCTTTGCATTAATAAAGAAATTTGCCATTTTCCTAATAAAGGGATTTTTGACATTTGAACCACTAACACAAAAGTTCGAAAAAAAGACTGAAATAACAGTTTTCTTTAAAATTTTATTGGGTAACTTAAACAATTAATAATCCGTGTTTCTACCGCGAACACTAACAACACAAGAACATCGGTTTGGCATACTCAAAATGAGTTCATCCAAATCACGCTGTGGAATGGCAGCCCATGTTCGTTGCAACAACAAAAAAAGGTCTTCTTGCGACTGGATACCCTCCATATTCGGCAGAGCTCTTCTCTGTAGCATATCCCATGCATGCTCAATCGGGTTCAAGTCTGGCGACTGAGCAGGCCAGGGCAGGACATTGATGTTAGCTGCGGCGAGAGTCTGTCCTACAACTCTTGCGGTGTGCGGTCGTGCATTATCATGCATTAACTGAAATAAGGGACCGATTTGCACTTGTAGAGGAACGATGACGTCTGATACAATCGTCTCAGCATAAATTTGAGCGTTGAGGTTGCCTCTGATCCAAATCAACTCAGTTCTTCCGCCGATCCAAATACCCGCCCATACCATGATGGTTCCACCACTATAAGGATGGACTTCCTGGCAGGATTTTAATCGCTGTTGGCGTCCAGGGGTTCTCCAGTGTCGTATACGTCTTGTATCCGGTCTCATACCAAAACGAGACTCATCAGAAAAGCACACGAAACGCCATTGTTCTTCTGCCCAATTTCTGTGTTCAAGAGCCCATTGATATCGAATCCTACGATTGTGCATTGCTATAGGTGGTACCCGTAGCGGTCTTCGGGAATGAAGGTTCACTTCATGCAAGCGGTTTCTGACTGTTTGGTCGCTAATTAAGTTCCCTGAAGAGTGATGAAGCCTCACGGCTAACATCATGGCGGTTATTGTTGGAGCTCTTCGAGTTAAGATTTGAATGTATCGGTCTTGTCTCCGTGTGGTGCAGCGATACCGTCCTCTATGGCGCTCAGCCACGGTACCAGTGCTTCGGTAACGTGTCCAAAGTCGACTGATAACACTCTGACTTGTATTCAGAGCTAAAGCCACAGTACGTTGCCGGGAACCAGCTTCTATCATTCCCACGGCTCTGAGCATTTCTTCCCTGCTTAAATGACGTCGCCGCTCCATAATAACGTTGGTTTTAATCAGTAGTAGGGAAACAGTAGCACTAATAATGTCTTCAATGCGTTGTATGTTTTTATAGGGAAAATATTGACAGCTGATTTTCATCTTTTACTCGAATTTGATTCACAGTTCCTGATTCAAATTATGAAATGCACCAAAAAGGATCCATATAAATTTATAAAATCATAAATTTATTACAAAGCCACATCTCGATCTCAAGAAATCCGCATAAAAATGCTTGATCCCTAGACACTTTTGATGTGTGTATTTTGCTGGCAGGGCAACCATGGTGTCCCAGTGAGATATAAGCCTTAACAGCCGGGTAAGAAGCTACTGTAAACTTACCTATATGCCATACCTGCTTCTGTTAATTGACAAAATTCATATGTTTTTCCTAATTATTCCATTCCTAAAATTCCAACTTATTTCCAAACGTTGCATTTCTATAATGATTACTCTATTTTCCCCACACTCTCCTGCTAGCCTCTTATAGATGATTATATTCGGTGACTCCTCGCTCCGTCCCAGGCGACGGCGGCGGTCGCAAGTCTGGCAACTAATACCGCCGAAATGAAGGTTTATTATGAATGATACTGGGAGCGTGCGGCAGACGGGACACTTTTATGTGGCGCAACTTTTTGATTGTTGTGTTGAACAGTCAATTGTGGCTGAGTACTTGATTCTATACAATATATGCAAAATAATTAACATCCAATCCAATCCATGACTACTTTTTTTAGCTTGGGTCTTACGTGTAAAAACAATTGTATGTGTGCTAATGAAAAAAATAAATAAATCAATCAATCAAAAATTGTATGAAACTAACTGCGCCTTGCGGTTTCACCCCCATAAGTGTCGATCCCGTGGGAATATCGGGATAAAAAGTAGCCTATGTGTTAATCCAGGGTGTCAGCTACCTCCGTACAAAATTTTATCAAAATTGGTCCAGCCGTTTGAGCGTGAAGTAGTAACAAACATACTCGTATAAACACACACACACACACACTCACAAACTTTCGCCTTTATAATATTAGTGTGACTAGTGTGATTATTTGCCGTAATTATGTCAGGTTGTACGCTCCAAACCCCAGTCTAAATTCCAGTAGTTCTTAGCACACAGTTTTGTAGCTCTCTTGTTGCCTGTAAGTTGCTCGTCTGTAGCCCAGAGTGAAAGACTGGGTCGCTCCCGTATACATGGCAGTTTTACTGTCACATACATACTGGATTGACTAGCAGCCACTTGCAGGGTACACGTAGCGGAATTAAACATGGCGACGGTCACTTTATGACGTGTTAACTTGTAAAGTGCAGTTCAGGCTAAATACTTAGTAAGCGTTCCATACGAATTTGAACATTATTCTAATGCACATAATGTTCATTATCTGATGAGTGAATGTGAGCAAGCGTTTCATTTGAATATTAACATTAATGCTATATGAATAATGTTCACATTCGTATGCGACGCTTGCTTTACTTGGTAAGGTCAAAGCGCGATCTGGAAATCTTGCCCAGCTCTTTGATCTTGGCTCTTGGTGGTTATTTCTTTTATGCTTGTTATAATCATGATCTAGGGCCAATATTGCTCTGCTATAAATGTAATATATCTCCTCTAAATATATGCAGTCACATTGATGTCTCTTACCGAATATCATGGCTGTAGAACAACTTTATCAATTCACATTCAAATTCAAATTATTTTATTACATACTAGCTTCTGCCCGCGACTTCCATAAAGTTACTTATATTATTTTATTCTGAAGCTAAACTTTCGTCGCGATCCTTTTTCCTTTTAGGTAAACTTTTACCGGGGGCTAGAAAAACAGATAAGCATTTCAAAATTGTTACTAGAATATTTACAACAACGAATCTCCTCTCCTTCTAGATTCTAGAATATTGAACTTTATAGCATCGTAGTGGCTAGGTACTAAAAGTTCGTTTCCCGTGGCGGCTCCTAAATACTGTATTATGCAAAGATTGTCCGTCACATCGTGAATGAAACAGTTGTTCTAGTTCCACGTGCCCCTGGTAACTTTGGTCTAGTTCTGAATCAGAGAGATTTAACAAAGTATGGTTGCTGGGGTAGGACCGTAGGAATCAAATTCTTTGCCTGCAATGTGAAATTTTGCTCTGATCTTCGTCGTAGCAGAATAAAAATAATGATGGAGAACACCAATGTTTATTACTGTATTAAAAACATAGTGCCGATCTTACCCCAACATACCTTCATCATTTCAGCCGAACGACGTCCACTGCTGGACATAGGTCTCCCCCAAAAGGGGGGGTTTGCTATAATCGCCACGCTTGCCAGGCGGGTTAACAATCGCAGTATGGTGGTGAAATGCATGAAGGCAGAACGCTGCTCCCCATTCTCCGGACGACCCTTAGTCGCCTTTTACGACACCCACGGGAAGTATGGGGTGGTGCTATTCTTTAAGTCCGGCACCACACAGACTAGTCCGGCATCACACATACCTTATTGTATGTTATATCAGTAAAAAACCTCAAACTCAAATAAGAATCATCATCTGCCTAGACCCAACTACGTTGGGGTCGGCTTCCAGTCTAACCGTTTGCAGCTAAATACTAGTATTTTACATGGAACGACTACCTATCTATTGCAACCCAGTTACTGGGCAACACGATACCCCTTGACAATATTAGTTATCAGACTTTCTGGCTTCAGACGACCCGACATAAAGACCTTCAAAGATCTACGAATGAAGCCGGGACCAACGCCTTAATGCATTTTTCGAGGGACCGAGTTAAAGGATGATCCACGGACCGACCTCGGCAAGCATTGCTTAACCTTGAGGATCGACTGGGGCTGTTATTAATTAGCCATGAGCCCCTCGTGAGTTTGCCATCCAATAACATAAAACTGCGGTAGGAGGGCAGGATCCTGATAATGATCTTGTAGCTCACGTTCTAAATACGATTCTTTAGTTCACAGTCTATGTTGGAGGGGCTGTGGCTAAGATATAACAGCCCCACGGGTTGATCGGTCAGGTTAAGCTACGCTTGCCGCGGTTAAAGGCCAAGTAAATTTTATTATTAGCAGATAAGAGGATCCCCAATATACCCATACTTTAGACATAATCTCTTTATTTTTCTCACGCCAACAAAATTCAATTTGAACATAAATATTATTTTTATCACATTCGCTAAAATTATAAGGAAATATATGTGACACTAATGAAGATCCTAATGGGTGCAGACGTGAACCAATTGACGGAATTCTTGTTCCTAACTTCGGACGCGCCTTAATATCGGACATAAAAGCCAAAGTCCCTAATTCCGGTTATTGAGTTCGGATAGCCTTTATGTTGAGATCTCGTAAGAATTATATTAAGGCCATATTCTGCAGGGTTTTAATACGATTTGTGTCAATTTTTTAAATTTTCGTTTGCGTCATGGCACCAAATCATTTAGCAATTTTTTTCGCCCACACTAAATATTGATCGTTGGTACAGACGCCAGCACATCAAGCTACCCGAAACTGTCAAATTTTCCCAATCAACTTTGAACCTTATGCTTTAGCGATAAAGTTGAAAATCTATTAAAGAAATTTGACAGATTGTAGTAGCTTGATGTGCTGGCGTCTGTACAATACGAGGCTCGTATTCCTCTTATACACATACATAAGCTCACGCCTTCTCCCCTTGGGCATAAGCAGAAACAAAAGAACGTCACCTGCTACGATCCTTACAAACTTCTTTTGCATCGTTTACGTTCATACTGGAGAAATCTGAATGGCAATAATTCTCGTAATTTTAACAATGTTCACAGTCTGATCTTAGTCTGAATCTGTCAAAAAAAACCTATAATTTTCCTACATTTTGACAAGTTTTTGACATTTGTTTGTCGCTGAGATGAGACTGCGACTAGATTTTGAACGTTTTATACATAGATATATGAAATAATCATTTCTATGGTTTTATATTACGAGAATTGACCTTCTGCATAGCTATTCACAACCACCTCATACGCTTTCATACCGTATCGAACATCAATCAATGTTATCGTAGGAGACCTCTAAACGCTGTTCACAATTCCAAAACCCAAAAATCTTGTCAGTTTAAATCAAATAGACGACCACTATTCTTCCGACATCCGTTTGCTGTCGGGGGCAAGGCAAATCTTGTTATCGAAATGTGTCATTTTCTAGACGATAGCCTGTCGGATGGTTGTGAATAGCTATGCTGGTCATACACTCACGCCGGTTGCGAGTGCTACCCACCTGACCTTTCCGAAGAACATCACCAATGTCTCCTAGGGCGTCCCCTCCCGGCGCTTGCACTCACATCTGCCTTGTAAATTTGCACTTTCCGTTGTTAGTCGCCTTTTACTCATCCTCTCAATGTGACCAAACCGATATCCGGACCGGGTCTTATTACACCCTGAGTGAAAGGTTTTTTTACTTAAACTTATGTATACAGGGTCAAATAAAATTGGCTAGCGAAACTGCAGACGTGATAGGTATCGGTATCTAAATGTGATAAAATAAAAACAGAAATAATTTGACGTTTTTTTGGGGGGTCAATGACCACTTCTAGTCTTGTTACTTGAAGTATAAGTTGAGGAAATCTATTTTATTTTGATTTATCGTGTCACCCATCACATCTGTAAAGTTTACACCAAAAAAACTGATATTTGAAATGACTACTCTTAACTGCGGTCGATGACCCCACAAAAACATCATGAAATTAATTTCTTTTTTAATTTATCATGTTTAGATATCGATACTCATCACTTCTGCGGAGTTTTGCTAGCTAATTTATTTTGACCCGGTATATCCTTTTAGGGTCCCTCTCGGCGTTTCCACTCACGTTTACCATTCTTTACATTCCCTTATAAATACCCCCTGTTAGTCGCCTTTTTACTCATCCTCTAAACATGACTAAACCGATATCCGAACCGGGTCATATAACACCCCGAATGAGAGGTTTTTTAACTTAAATTTATTTATAGAAGGGATCTAAGACAGTCAAATCGAATGAAAATTCCAAAATTACTCCCAAATTCTTTCATTCTATTACAATTTATCCGTCCATTCTACCCAACTTCGCGAACTGCCAATGAATTCATAATGACCGCTTCAAACATTGAATTCGGAATATTTTATGTATACCTTGACGACATACTCGCACTTCAGATTGCTTTTAAGTGACTGTTCAGGGGTCAACGATACGTTCTGCGACCTTATGAATATGTTATCAAATGTCAAAAGTAAGTAATAACTTGTTATTTGGGACTTAGGTTATATATAGACCCTTTTAAACGTGAAGTTGGTGCTAAGAGGTATTTGGTAAAAGGCAAGGGTAATGGCCAAAGAGTTAAAGTGGTGGCCCCGTGGTGGCGGCCGCGACTTACGAGTTGTAGGTCGTAGGTTCGAACCCAGGCAGGCGCTTTATTTTGTGAGAATTATTTAATCACCACTGCTCTCAGGGGTGAAGAAAAACATCGTGAGAAAACCGGCATGTCCTAGAACCAAAAATTCTAAGATATGTGACATCTGTCAACCCGCACTGGGCCCGCGTGGAGGATTACGGCCCATTCCCTCTCACCAAGAGGAGGCCTGTTTCCCAGCTAGTGAATAATTTTGACAAAAAATAAAAGGCAAAAAGATCTTATTAATATATAACCTTATAATGTTTCTTATAAGATCTCTCAGTATCTCCACCATGTAAATTGCGAATATTTGCAAGAATAACAGAATTTATATTGTATTTTCTCGTAACACAATGCAATCTCACATGTTGCTGCTTGAAGAATAACCAGAGATGTATTCTACATACTCTTACTATATTGAAATAAGGACATTCTGAGTTGCGGTGCTCACATCCCTTGGTTTGCTTTGTTTAAAAGAAAAATGTTCTCTGAAAACAAAATACAAACAAGAAACACAAGTATTTTCCTTTCTACTAAGCTAACAGAAAAGCAAAGAGGGTACATAAAACGTTATTTTATATTGGTTATTTTACTGTGTGTACATAAATAATAAAATAAATAAATAAAACGTAAAATAAAAGTAATTAAAAAAAATAAAATGACTTCAAAACGAAATTAACTCGAAATTATGAAATAACTTTAATTTCGGAAGTCGGTGTCTTGGGATCTGTATTTTAGTTGTTTGCCACCGACTTCCGAAATTAAAGTTATTTCATAATTTTGAGTTATTTCTTTTTGAAGTCGATTTAATTTTTTTAAATTAACTACTTTTTTATTTCGTAATTTTTAGTTTTAAGTAAAAACTGAAATATTTCTTTGTAATATGTAGGTAATAGTTTTGTTGTAAATATTGCACTAGAATTTGACCAAAGTTTTGAGATGTTTTCCCTTTGATACTACACCCGTAGCTCGTATCAATAAGCCAGGCCGTCACACTTACACGTATTAGTCCATATCTTGAAAATTACTGAATCGATATTGATGAAACTTACACTGTTCCCTAAGGTGAAGTACTTGAATGTAAGCCAATAAAAAAAATGGTCACGATCTGATTAATAGTTGCGGAGAAATGCGTGGACAAACAGACATACGTCTATAAAATTTTGTATATTTGTTTGGAAGCCCTAATAGATTGTCATATGTGAATATATTGCAGTTCCAATAAATATTACATACATACGTGTCGAATTGATAACCTCCTTTTTTTTTTGAAGTTGGTAAAAATAACATAGATCTAAGCGCTTGTTGTGAATAAAAGAGAAGACAAAATGTCACCTGCGCTGTACCAGGGCAACATGAAACGCAGAAGCTCTTAATATAATTGTCAAACAAAACATTATTGTTCTGTCCACCCTCCTGTTTGTATCCCAAACAATACTGGACTCTATTATGTGAACTTTAAAATTCCTATTTGCTAGTCACTTGATGGATGTTAACGATCTTCGTGCCCCTCATTTAGATGTTTTAAATATCATATCACGTTTTATGAGGAAAATATTAAGGTTGAAATTGCGTTAACAATATACGCATTTTTGTTTACATCAAATGTCTAGTCTAAAGTGTACTTTATTTTCAAAATAGTAAAGTTTTATTTTGATGTATTCAGCCTGGACTCAGGGGAAATAGTTCCGATAATGGTCAGCAAATATTGTCATTCCTGAATCGTTATGACATTTAATAATTTAATGTTCGCAGACTCATTATGAAGGCTACAGATATTAAATGCTGAAATTATTTTGCAATCAGTTACCGTTGTTATGTTAAAGACTTAATTATCACGGTAACGAAGTATTGTTTGATGAAATCTGATTTAAAACTTACGCAGGTTTGCCCATGTGTAAATTAAAACGCCATATTTTTCTAAAAATACTGTGTTTTTTATAGGTACTAATATCATTTAAATATATCTAAATCATCATATTGTAAATTGTATTCTAATGCTTTAAATACACCATCAACAGGTCGATGACATCAACCTACCCCTAAATTAGGGGAGCGTTGATTATTAGCAGTAGACATTTATAGCTTCTGCCCGCGACTTCGTCTGCGTGAAATTTCTTGCTCCCCCGATCCACCCCGTCGCATCGCATCACCTGCCCGCGCTATTTCTTCATTTTCGTTTAGCGTTCTTTCTGATTTTTTTTCCTTTTGCTTGACTCTTAAGGGTCCTAGCGTGATGTTAAGTCTTCCTCAAGAATTTGGCTAACAAATGCAAAAATAATTTTTCAAATCCGACTCATAATTCTAGAGAGAAATCAATGGCTTATATGAACTTTTCAATTCGTTCCTAAATAAGAAGAACTCTAATAATATCAATAGAATCAAGAGCATGTTCGCTGGCAGCGTGCGAACTAAAGTTGTTTGAACAAAGGGTAGTCCCACGTTGGGCGCCAATTCACTCGCACTTTACATTTTTTATTTATTTGTCCTGTATTATGACAGAAAAAGCAAATATTTCCATGTTTTGTTTATGTATTCTTTATTAGGTAAGATCAATCTACGTGTTTAAATTAATTTAGCGTAGTAGGATGCTTCGCATAATCAAGAAATTGAGACATTGTTTCCAAAATGATATTCTGCCAAGGCTCCAAGCGCCGCAGCGTCTAGAATTTATAATTTTAATAAAACAAGGTAGGTAATGAGCGTAAATCTTGTTTTAGAGTTTCTTAACTTGGGCTAAACTTAGATGGAATATTTCTCGACATTTTCATCCCATAGCCGTAAGCGAAACTGTCTGACGCAACGTCAAAAGTACTGCAGTCAAGTAAATTTAATAGGAGTAAGGGTTTCTAGAGAGTATTTAGTGAATGGAATCCATTTCAAAGACGTCTGGCCGCCTAAAAGGTATTTATGGATACTAACATATATTGAGGTATAAAATTACTTGAAATAATTTTAGCTGTTGAAAATAGATGAAACATTTAATATTATTAGTCCAACAGGAGAATAAACACAACAAACAGTAATTTTCGCATAACATTTTTGCGTTTGTCCCGACTTTGTGTGAAAGCAAACGCTGCGGGTCTGGGGCTACTAAAAGCCATTGGATTATGTCCGGTCAGGTATCCCGTGGGAGACGTTGGCGGAAACAACACGTTTTATGTTAGTCCCACGTTGGGCGCCATTTCGCTCCACGCACAACTGCCTGCTTTTACGGCGTGAACTCGTGACATACAGTCATCCGACTGTCCATGTTGATGAATTGACATCGACTGTGCCTGTATTTTGTAGCATTAAGGGTGCTTTTCGTAGCTCAAGAGTTGCTGCTGACGTGCGATTGACAGTACAAAATTAATGTATAAACCGCGTTACGCGATTTGGTTTTATAGGAATGTATTATTATAGCGAGGGTGTAAAATGTTATCGTATTTTATTGTTTTAAGTGTATAATTTATATTACGTTTCGATAATATACAAATAAAAAGCAAACGAGATTAAGTCGCAGGTGAACCGTTTATTGAGCATAAATCGTTTACGGTCCCACGTTGGGCGCCATTCATTCGCCGTAAGCACGTTGTGAAATAGAGGAGGCGTGGCCGCTCCGCAATAAAACGATTTGACAATAAAAACTACAAACTGGATTCAGGCGAGGATTAGTTTAGCCGCAATATTTTTTATACTGCCAGCTTCGAATAAAAATAGAGTGGTTTTCTGTAAAAGTTTTACACAATTTTCGCAGATAAAAAAAGCCTGGGTAGTGAAAAGCTTTTTTGCAAGTCTCCTGACAATAAACCCTAATCGAAAATGTTACTTCACACAACACCTATGTATATTTTAAACTACTTTCATCACGAACGCAAGTACTAACATAATACATGAGCAGGCCTTATGTGTGTCCTTGTTTTAAAGCTTCTGGAGATTTCCCGCCAGCTTTAGTTTTACACGAAGTTCGCAAAATGAATAATTAAACTGAGCCAGGCGTCTGCCTATCCTTATTGACCCAGTTCATTTTGACTCCACCTTATTTATTCATCGTTTCTACTCTTATATTACTGGAGGCAAGGAACATATTTCTTTTGGAATATATTAGTAGTGCCTTGGGGAGGGTAGTTAAGATAAACTTGCAAGTTCGAGGTTCATATTGTACTTTACTATGGTAATTTATAGTCGGGGTTAAAATGGTTGGAGCTCTTTGTAAAATTAATATATTTTAAGCTTTTGCTTAAGACAGATTTGTAATAGCTTTGAGAGATTAATGAACTTTTATTTGCTAGTAAAAGTGCGCTATTTTACAATTCAAATACTGTTCGTTGTCACGGCATAGCATAATCAGCTTATAATGTTCCCACTGCTGGGACACAGGCCTCTCTTCGAGAGGGAGTGGGCTATAATCTACCACGCGGGCCCAGTGCGGGTTGGTAGATGTCACATGTCTTCGATTTATTGGTTCTAGGACATGCCAGTTTCCTCACGATGTTTTCCTTTACCGTTTTGGGAGCAGTGGTAATGAAATTGTTTACACAAAGTAAAGCGCATGCCTAGGTTCGAACTCACGACTTACAACTCGTAAGTCGGGGCTGGTGCCACTGAGCCACCACTGCTCACTTGTCACGGCATGTGATTTAATTATTCTAGCTTTGCTAACAGCTTAATAAAATAGCAATTATAACCTGTATACACATAATTTATTAACATTCCCGTGCCACTAAAACGAAGTGTTATTACAACGATCTAAATATAAGTGAATTGTTATGTGTATTCATTCAAATTGTGACAGCTTACCTCATCATCATCAGCCTTATTCCCGCTAGGTTGGGGTCGGCTTCCAGTCTAATTGGGTGCAGCAAAATGTCAGTATTTTACATGGAACGACTGCCTATTTGACCTCCACAACCCAGTAACTGGATAACACGATAGTCGATACTCCTTGGTAAAACTGGTTGTCAGACTTTCGGGCTACTGAAGTTCTGACTACCCGAAACGACGGTCAAAGACAGCCGGGACCATCAGCTTAACGTACTTTCCGAGATATGGGGGGGTCTCGGTTTTAATGGATATATATTTTATTTCACATAAGTAAACCTACATGGGCACTTATAGAACGTCAGAAGCTAGGTGCACGGTTCCAATTGGTCGTTTCCTATGCAGAAGAGCCGGCAAGAATCTCTCCGGTTGCTCTTTTAAAAATAATTAGTTTTTACAATGTTTTCAAATTACAGTGTTAATAGGTATCAGAGGACAGACAGAGTAGGCCGGGTAGTACCAGATACTTATTAAAATAGAAAATGGTCGAGATATGTACAGTCAACAAAAGAGATAAGTATGCAGGATCGTCGGATATAGTTGAAGTTTAGTAAGAAACCGATGGATGTTCTCGAATGAAATTTAATTTTATTAATAGAAAATAAACAGCTCATTTATCAAATTAAATTTCAGTCGACAACGTCCATCGGTTTCTTACTAAACTTCAACTATATCCGACGATCCTGCATACTTATCTCTTTTGTTGACTGTACAGTCTACTAGGCCTACAACGTTCTCACATTCAAAAATATAAAAGAATCTATCAAAAATATAAATAAATTATAAAAAGCTATTAAAACCAAATGACATGATTGCCATTACAACCACTAATAAATAGTTGAAATTACATTAATTTGTAGATATATCATATTATTTTTCCACGAGCCCCTGTTTACTGTTTACCTAACATGGCAATATTAAATTCGCTTCGTAATTTAATACTTTGTCAAAAGTATATTCCACATATTAGGCCGGGTTGACCCGGGATGTCGTTGGATGTTATTTCCGTGTTTCCTGTCCAACCCTCGCATTTTGGGAGCACTTTAAAAGGTTCCGTCGCGCCCTCTTGACCAAACCCACTTGAGCGACCGCGCCGGGGGCGATGCACTGTTACATTCGGTACTATCAACCGCACACTTGAGCTACGAAAACCACTCTTGCTGCTACGGAATAAATGTGCTGTCAATGTCATACTGGTACCATACGATGTGTGAATGAGTGTACAAAATAGGAGGGTAGGTTTGATAATTGAGTATGCATGTACAATTGTAAATGTTCTAAAGTTTTGAGAGTAACTTGCCAATTTGTGGATCTTGTGCGGACATTAGAATTACATTTATGATACTAATTCGCTTATTAAGGGGAAGCGCAGAGTAGCCCGCGAAATTCAAATTTACTTACGTTTTTGGCAATTTGCAGGTCAGTGTCATGTCATGTTGAATATTGATTGAAATATGATTCGCGAACGTAACATATATGGCTTTACAGAATTATAATCATTAATTGAATTGTCTTTCGGCTATTTAGGTAACTTGCTTTCATGTTATCCTACGTGAATTTTCTTTCAGCGAAAAGGTCTTTCCGATAGAGATCCAATCATCAATACCTTTAAGTTCATATTTTATAACTATTCGTTCTTATAATTCTGTAAAGTCATATTTGTTACGCTCGCGAATTATATTTTTTTCAACATACAACTTGATTCGACACTGACCTTCAAATTGCAAAAAACGTAAGAAAATTTAATTTCGTCCGCTTCTTAGCATATCCCCCTTACTGGCTTTCTATTTGGGACTTAGGTTTATAATAAAGACCGGCCTTTTGAGTCCTTGGAGGTTTTAATTGAATCATATTAATTGAGTACCCTCCGTGCTTATGAGAGCTCGTTATCAGTTCGTCCGGGCCGTCATCCGAATATCTTCTGGCCCATTAGTCGATTCGCACGAATTTACTCGCCCGTAACCGGGCGAATGGGTCGAAAGAATAATTTAAGTTTCATCAGCGAGTCGCCTACAGAAAAAATAATATTATTTAAAAGTGACGATCCGCACGAATTTACTTCATTGCAATTCAAATGACACCAATTGTCTAATACGATATATATTTCTGAAGAGGTCGACTCGCCCACAAATAAATTAACTTTATGCGAGTCGCCTATAGAGAAAATAACATTATTTAAAAGTGACGATTAAGCCGTTTTGGGAAAGTAAATTCGTGCGAATCGACTGATAAGCCGCATATCTGTGACAGTCTTGGTAAGTATCACCACCAAAATTTATAAATGTGAATTAGCCAGCTTAAACAACGCAACGCTAAAACGCTAAATGAAACACACTAAATAGACACAAACATCATCATCTGCCTAACCTTTTCCCAACTATGTTGGTGTCGGCTTCCAATCTAACCGGATGCAGCTGAGCACCAGTATTTTACATGGAGCGACTGCCTATCTGACCTCCACAACCTAGTTACTGGGTATTACGAAACCCCTTGGTAAAACTGGTTGATAGACTTTCGATTTCGAGGTTCAGACGACCCGTAACGACTGCCAAAGTTCCACGAATGACAGCCAGGACCAACGGCTTAACGTGCTTTCCGAGGCTCGGAGGGGTCTTGGTATGTAAAGATGGTCACCCATCCACGGACTAACCGCGGCAAGCGTAGCTTAACCTGATCGATCGACCAGTACGGCTGTTATTATTTAGCCACAAGCCCCCTAAACGCACACAAACAATGACAAACGATTTTAAATTAATAAACACAATTAAAAGTACGCCACCCCCTTGGGATAAAAGCGTGAGTTTATGTAATCTGCATTCGCGATTTATTTGCCAAAAATGTAAACAAATTGAGTTTATGGAAAAATAACTTTAAGCCCTACATAATAAAGTTCAGTTTACGCTACAACTTCAAACATTTTTATAACTTTCTCAATAGTGCTAGGCCCTCTGAAATCAACTTAATTACCTCTAAAATAAAGTTGATATTTGTTTAACTTGAATTAACATTAATTTGAAACATAAGTTTGAGCAGTCTTTATGTGGTATGTATTGTAAGCCACAGCTCGGAAATAAAGGGGTTCGCAATAGAAAACAAAGTCATTATAATTCATTAAAAAGACAGGACAAAATTCGGAACACTATGCTGCGTTCCAACATGGATATAATAGACGTAGGAAATAAGGCTGCCAGGCTCAAGTGGGATTGGGCGGGTCACATCAGCCGCAGGCAGGATGACCACTGGGCAAAAGTTTCCACACAATAGGTGCCTGAAGATGGACGGCGCCGACGAGGTCGGCCCAGAAAGCGGTGGCGAGGTGACCTAGACGCGTACCGCGAAGGCTGGTTTGAGGTGGCGCAGAAAGGAGTTTCTGGAAGGACTTGGGGGAGGCCTTTGCTCAGCAGTGGGACAGTATAGGCTAAACAAAAAAAAAACATGCGATTAAAACCAATATTGACATTAAAAACATGATTACATAGACCGCAATTGTGTACATAACTGACTACTACAAAATCCCGAATACTACACAGAAACTACAAATTCAACAAACAACAATACAGTTTGTTTGGTTTTAATCCCAAAACTCTGAAAACAGAATAGGTATTATGAAAACGTTATTAAATAAACACGAAAATCAATTAGCGTTGGTGAAACGACACTCATTCGGACTTGGCGCTCAAGTGGGAGGGTAGTCGTAAAAATAATGGCAACTCTACGTCACACAATAAGTAGATACAGAAGGTTGGGTCTTCAGGGTCAATTTAAATTAGCTGACGAAACTTCACAGACGAGACAGGTTATACAGGGTGTCCCTGGAAGTATGGATCATATCGAATAGGGGCGCGGGCAAGGTAATTTCCAAACTTTTTAACCCTGAGAATGTCGGTGAATTTTTTTATTTTTTTAAAAGTTATGACTTATAACCAATTTTTGTTTTTTTTTTTTCAATCACTGCATAGTGTTCAAAGGAAAAAATCATTAAAAAAAAAGCTATCAGAGCTATCAATTTTTTTTTTGTAAACCTGATAGTTCCTTTTTTTAAAGATTTTTTACTTTGCGCACTGCGAAGTGATTGAAAAAAACAAAAATTGGTTATAACTTTTGAACCGTAAAAAAATTCAATGACATTCTCAGGGTTAAAAAGTTTGGAAATGACCTTACCCACGCCCCTATTCGATTTGATCCATATTTCCAGGGACACCCTGTATATCTAATGACGAATTGCCAGCTTATTTAATCTGAGCCTGTATAAAAAATTAGAATAAAAAAAGCCTCCATTTCCTCTAACCTTGATACATAAACAAGTAGTTGCCAGGTTCACCTGGGTTGGATCGAGGTGGCTCTAGAAAGGGATGCCTGGAAGGATTTGGCGGAAGCCTTTTCTCAGCAATGGAACAGAGTACGCCAATAAAAAAAAAAAAAATTAGTTAGGTTAGGTTATTATATTTTAATTTTAATAGTTTATTTATTTTATTATTTTTGGAAAACTTACAGCTAACATCGGACACAATAGTTACTAAGTTTTTAAATGCATCGGTTTCTCACTAAACTTCAACTACATATATCCGACGATCCTGCATACTTCTCTTTTGTTCTTTGTAAACGTAGCGTGTCTTGTATGTACTACGTGCGTTTCTGTACGTTGTATGAAGCCGACTTTCTGTATCCATTTATTTTGTAGGTAGTGTGGCGTGTTTGAGCTACGTTTTATTACGAGAGCACGTTTAAGTAATGTGTGACGTGACTACCTTGTTGTGTTAAGACAGTGGAGGGATTAAGTTCCATTGTAGTAAGTAATAAAGGATTTAGTAGGATGTGTCCGGTTTTAATCACACAAGACTTCTGTTAGTACAGATAGCCGCAGCTTAATGTTTTGACAATGATAGCGCATGTATTGGATTGCCGTAAGATCAGTTTTTCGTTGTTCAAGTGACTAATCATCGTCATCATCTGCCTAGCCTTTTCCCAACTATGTTGGGATCGGCTTCCAGTCTAACCGGATGCAGCTGAATACCAGTATTTTACATGGAGTGACTCCCATATCTGACCTCGACAACCCAGTTACTGGGTAATACGATAGTCCTTGGCAAGACTGGATGTCAGATTTTCTGGCTTCTGACGACCCGTAACGACTGTCAAAGATCCAGTAATGACAGCCGGGACCAACGGCTTAACGTGCTTTCCGAGGTACGGAGGGGTCTCGGTATGTAAAGATGGTCGCCCATCCACAGACCAACCGCGGCAAGCATAGCTTAGCCTGATCGATCGACCTACACGGCTGTTATTATTTAGCCACGGGCCCCTCAAGTCAAGTGATGAAGTGACAAATCATCAGTCAGTAATAATCTGGTTCTATAAAATATCTTTAATCCTATTTATCGCTAATTCGATCATAGCTAATTCGAGTTAATAAGTAAATCTATAAATAAAAGCTATAAAAACGAAACTACGCTTCATTATTGGTAAAGTTAAACGAGTTTTTAGTTTTACTCAATAACAATTGGTTAACGATAGCGTATTCCAACCGTCAACACTACGATCGACGGCGACGTTTCGTTACGCGATAGTAAAGTTTTTAAATGTTTATTCTGACGACTCCCGTATATGTTCTCGGTCCAATTTCATGCTCAGTAGTAAAATCAATTAAGTGTCTGTTAAAAGGCGTCGCTTAATTTAAAGTGTCGTGCCGAACAGTAATAGAAATAATGGTCTGCTCATAAAACAAATTAATTAAGCTCGTCTATAGTGAGAGTGACCACCGTTAATTAGTATGTTATTGTCAACATCGCTGTATTTTGGAAAAGTTATGTTTAATTAGCAGCGTCCCGCGGTTTCATCCGCATAAGTTTCGCTCCCGTAGGAATATCGGGATAAAATGTATCCTATGTGTTAATCCTGGTTTTAATCAATCTATGTGCCAAATTTCATGCAAATCCGTTTAGTAGTTTTGGTGTGAAGAAGTAACAAACATACAAACACACTCACAAACTTTTGCCTTGATAATATTAGTGTGATTATCTATACTAATAATAAAGCTGAACAGTTTGTTTTTTCGTTTGTTTAGCCCAATTCTTGAGGAAGGCTGTAGGCTATTTAACATCACGCTATGGTCCTTAGGAGCCGAGCAAAAAGAAAAGAAGTCAGAAAGAACGCTAAGCGAAAACGAAGTGATAGCGCGGGCAGGTGATGCGATGCGACGGGGTGGGTGTAGGGAACAAGAAATTTCACGCGAACTAAGTCGCGGGCAGAAGCTAGTGTTTTCATATAGCAAGCAATTTTAGTACGTAGCGAAGCTTATTGGAGGCCCTTGTCTAGCAGTGGACGTGTTTCTGCTAAAATGATGATGGATGTTAGTATAGAAAAAAACCTCTTGCACCAGTTTTGTGATCTTTAATTATTCTCGCTTCTCAGCCCATAAAAGCTTTCTGCTGACCATGGACTCTCATAGACACTTTTGTAAACAGTCATAAGGGTAAAAGTATCTTTATGCTGGCATTAACAAAAAAAAAATGTACACAACTTTTCACCACTAGTAAGTATAAATGTAGTGACTGCGAGGGTCAGATGTCCCGCGGGGCTCGTTGGCTCCTCTCCGCATACAGAGGGCGCCATTATCGGGCCCCACGTTGGGCGCCACTAGCCAGTCGGAGCCCACGCGGGCGCCATTAAGACCTATTGATGTTTTCTCTGCGAACCCCTACGTGCGGATTGTTCGTTTAAATTTACTTCAGTTGCTGAATGACGGTGTATTACGTGTTTTTTCTCTTTTGAATGTGAAAAATGATGTTCGGGGATGAAAAATGAATGTTATTTGTGAAAAGCAGAGATTTCGTTTGGTTTTGAGATTTATTGGATAGTAAATATTGAAGTTATCAGACTGTGTGCTATGTCACATGTAAATACATTTGCTGCTCAGCTATGCAACGATAAACATAGCAAACATTCACAACATCATAAATATGAATATTCACTTTATTGAAGCAAGAGTGAAGACTCCGCTAATCCCTCTGAGAATAATATTGAGAGATTACAAATTTCCACAACATAGGTTTGATACAAAAGTTCGGGAGAATTCAATATGAGCATCGAACTGAATCTCGCCCCAGGGACGAGCGTCGTTCGCCAGTAATGCTGTACTCTGGCCTGTATCGATTGATTGTCTGTATGTGCTCAGCATTACTATGTATGTTTTGAGTTCCTGATGCCATTTTATATTGTTATGTTTTTTGATAACCAAATATACAGTAGCATATCGGAAATAAAGAAATTGTGTTTGGGATGTTTATTTTAGAAGTTAATCTTTGGTGGCCAAAAACCAACGGAAGGGCTACGAAATACTGAACGAATTTTCATTGAATTTGAGTTACGAACGCAAGAGTGGTTTTTTTGCATATGTCCTTTGTAATTAATAGTCTTCGCGAAAAGAGTATACCTAAATTATTCTTTTCAAAGCCTAATCCAAACACCTCACAGTCAAAACAAAATCTTACCAATATTTGAACAATCCTAAAAGGCAAAAACATAAAATGCTTTTATAAAAATTCTTCAAATCTATTTCCTTCAAACCGTAGCCCTGGCCCCCCATTAGTGATATCGTGTCGTCGCACGGAAGCGTTGACGCGTTGTTTGCAAGTTTCACGTCGTCGGCGCCGGGAGTACCGACTTGCTAGTGATGGTCTGATGACTTATTGGCTTAATAGCGTTTACGTTCCGTCAAAAGTTTATGGCATCGGGTAGTTGTTTACCGAACTGATTTCAAGTGTTAGATTTGGTGATGACTTTTTTTGCTTGTCTGAGGGATTACGGATTCTGAATCTGATACAGAATAGAATTTAATTTTAATATTCTTTATTTTGATTATTGTTTGTTTGTTACAGGTAAATAAAACCAATATGAAGATGGTCAACATTAAGCAGTATTACCGTAAGTTTAGATCTCAGTCTCACGCCCGGATTCCCTCGTGTAGTGTAAGGTACTGAATACAAATCACTACCCAGACATGCTCAACACCTGCAACAAAAAATACTTGAGGGAATCCTGGAGTTGAAAGTATAGATACTAAAAAGGTGGTATCAACTTGCGTCCACAAAAAAACTTAAAAAGTGATTTATTTTATTATTTAAATCAAAATGCTTATATACTTACTATGATTGTACAACTAACTATTTATTTATTAACTTACTACTAAGTACTAAATTAAATGACTAACTAACTGTACAAATAAATACAAAACAAAAACACGCTTAGGCGTCGAAGTACTCCTCCACATCGCTCATCGTCACCCGGAAACGTGCACAGAAGGGGCAGCATTGCCACGTTGTATGGCACATAAAACAAGTTATGCATTGCAATATTTTATAATGTAGATACATCGATATAGTACTATTGAATGCGTTTCGGCAGAAAAACAAAAAAAGAAGTAAACAAATATCTGTTCCAAGCGATCCTCAAGTTTTGAGTTGAGCTACACGATAACTGAAGGCCAATTCTGCTAACTAAAAACCGTTCACATTCAAGTCGCAGTGCCTCAAAAGTTCCAAAATGTCACAACTGGTATTCTACTAAACCAACAAAGTAAGTCAAACGTGACGTTTACTGCAATGAGATTGCGACTAGACCGAAAACAAAAAATGTACCAAATCGGTATTCTACTAAACTTTAGCCATGACATCAAAAAAAAAATTGGTATTCCACTAAAAATAAAAACGTCAAAACTGACGCCAGCATGAGATTATTTGTACACCGGACTGTGACAAATAATTTTAGCTTCTGTATAGTTTTATGCGTATAAAATTCTTATTTCCCGCCTTTGGCGGGCCGGAATATTTTGAGATTCGCACACGAACATATCGCGAGGCGAATGGCGAGGCGAATTATGTACTCTGTAAGGCGAATAAACACGCGTATCGTATCCACGCGCCCGCTTCCCGCGCCCTTCGCAGATTGCTCCGTCGCCCGTACCTACCCCTCTCCGCGCCCGTCAGTCCGGCTGAAATCACGATCGCAAACGGCACGAGTTTTGCACTGTCTCAGTGTTCCACTCGAATTTTCTGTGTTTTGTATTGTGTGAACGATTATAAGTACCGTGTATTAATATGATATGCCGCAAAACTTTATTTCATGTGACCATACAAAGTACAAACTGGCGCTTCAACGCGACCGATACGCGAACTCAAAGTACCTATTTACAAAGTAACGGTTTTCTTCATTACGAGAACTTTCGTGCACATCGTAACGTAACTAAATAGTGTTTCCTAGTGTTTAGTTGACTATTGTGTAGGTAACAATATTGCCTCGACCGTAAAAGTAGAGGCAACGATGACAACACCATGAGATGAGAGGCGCGCCGGCGTCCCCGACGTCCGCGCCGTTATCGGAAGGGACGCTACGTCGTTTCTGGAGGCGGTCGCCAAGGTTCAAGTGGAATCGAACCGTCAATTGGTTCAGAGCCTGTTTTACTACGTCGGCCAACAACGTCGACGTCTCATCGACGCATATGGAAACGTTAACCCATGAGTCCGTTTACAACATAGATCTATGTTCGTTGAGAAGGCGCTAAACATAAAGGACTGTCCGAAGTATAGAAAGACGCGCGCGGCCGCTGGCGCTGCCCCGGCCTGCGTCGCCCGCGCGCGCTTTCGCATCTCGGCCTCCGCGAGACCGCGACGAGTGCGCCGGCACTCGGCAGACATACCTACTGCGTCGACGAGCGCTATGCGTAGTGCTTAGCCCCTGCCGACTGTGGTAAACAATAGCAAAAACTCGTCTGGAGAATGGAAATGGTTATTTTGTGTTTATTGCCGTGAAGTCGGACTACTCGCAACTCTTGCAAAAATATTAAAGATATAACCGATAAAAGTTCAGTGAAGTGTTGTGGTTGTGGAGCTAACGGTGTCATACAATCTAATTGCCCTAGATATCCGTATATAGTGTAAATAGTACTAAGGAATCATTTTCTGTTCTCGATATTAACATGTTAGACCACAATAAGATTTTTGATAACACTGATAGCCGTAAGTAATGTTGTTTTACACAATAATTATTGTTTTAAGTGTAACTTTATGTCAGTAGGTAAGACCTACTTATGCAAACAGCAACCAATCCACACACATGCCAAAATCAAGATGAGATATAGAAAGCTTTAAAAAATGCAACTTCTATTGACCCTGTAAAGATCAAAATGATCTGACAATTTTAACAGAACAAAACATTTCTATGACAAGGATATCAACCCATGTAACATTGTTGTTCAATAAACTAACAAGATCCACGTCCCATGGTAACCCGACAATCTAAAAAATTGTTGAAAGGTTTATTTTTCATACCACATGTTTCCTTTTAAATTATTTTTTAAACAATTATGTAGAACCAGGCGGGTTGGTTCTTGTTTGCATAATATTAAAAATGGCATAATCCTATATTTTTACAAAGACTTGAATTACATGGTTCCGTGTTGATATAACTCTATTTTCAACATCTAAGAAGTCTTTGATTCTGTGTTGTTTAATAAACTACTTAATAAAAGTATTTAGACCTATTGGAATAAACCCACACAATGACAGTTTTGAAAAAAAGCAGTTTTTGTCAAAATTTTGTGTAGGCACAATAATAGTTTAATTGTATTGTAATATTGTATTCACAGTATGTACAGTATAATTTGTTCTATGTATACAAGTATAATATTGAAGAACATCATTAACATTTAAATAGTAATAAGAAAAGAAACTCTTTAAAAAATAAATACATGAAACTTTCTCTCCGTCTATTGTTTTCTTTCTATTAATTTATAAATTCTTTTCTAAGTTCAATGATGACAAGATATCTTAATTTTTCATCTTGTGTACATGTATTAGTTTAGTTTATTACAAGTTTTCATAACAAGGATAAATAAGAATTTAAGATTTACTTATTTTCATTTTTCAGTAAAATGTTTAAAAGAAATATGAGATTTTTTATTGTGACATGGTAATAAATTAACAAGGAATAATTTATGGTATTTTATGTCCCTTCATCCCCTTTTAAGCAATCTACTGATGGCTGTGGTTTTACTTTATGATCTTATTTTATTTTTTAATCTTTTTAAAAACTGTCTTTACTGTTAAAGTTTTTGCATTAGGGCACCCCGACCAAATGGGTTAGGTTAGAATGGTGACAAACCACTACATCCAAGTTGGCTTATAAGATAGGGTACATCATCCGAAAAAGATGATCAGTGAGCATATTGACTTATTGATTAGTATTTTCAACCAACTTCAAAAAAGGAGGTTCTGTATTCGACCCGTATGTATGTATGTATGTTCGCGATTTTCTCTAAACCTAATGAACCAATTTTGATAATTCTTTCACTAATGTGATCTACATACTTTCAGGAAGGTTTTAGTATATACTACATTATTTAATTATTCTTATGTACGATGTTGTTTGCATAAATGTACTGCATCTCCGGCATTTCTATGCGAATTTTGATGATTCTTCTAGTCGGTGTCTTCAATTCTTCAATGCACTTGTGTTATTTGAATTTGCGTGGAGTAGGTACAGGCGCCAGCACATCAAGCTACTACAATCTGTCAAATTTCTTTAATAGATTTTCAACTTTATCGCAAAAGTATAAGGTTCAAAGTTGATTGTTAAAATTTTACAGTTTCGGGTAGCTTGATGTGCTGGCGTGTGTACCTACAACTAAAAAGTGAAAAATAAAAACTTTTTAACAAGAAAAACAACCGACTAAAAAAAAACTACAGTGATAAATGTTGTTTTTTTGTAAAAAAGTTTTTTTTAGGAAATCAAAATGAGAGAATTATTTGTGGATGGATGAAATACATGCCATAAATATTCTAGCAGCCAGTGCGCGTGTATGACTGTATGAACGTGGCCGAAGCAAAAAGTGTGTGCAAGGATCGTAGCGGGTGACTGTCTTTAGTTTCTGCTTACCCCATGGGAAAACGGCGTGAGTTTGGGTATGTTTTCTTTGGTTAGGTACCAACTATGTTGAGGTCGGCGGTCCGGTTGGTTTTAGCTAAGTACCATTTTTAGATGATAGGTACCTATCCACGGACCGACTGCGCGTGACATGCGTAGCTTAACTTTGATTGATGGACCCGTGTGTCTGTTACTTACCCTCGAGCGCCTTATAGGTATTGTTTAATAAATAAGATTGAGTATAATTAATAGTATTTATTAAGTACTTAATTAACTTAAAAAGGTAATAAAAACAGATAAAAAAATGGCCCGTGGCGCGTCGAGCGTCGCTTGCGTGGAGCACGGCGCGGCAGCGTCAAAAAGCCCTGAAAGAAAACACAATTTAGTTTTTCATATTGTACATATTATTATTAAAAAGATTTTGTTTTATTTTAAACTCAGCGTTTTATTTACAAAACAACAAATGACAGGGGAAGCCCAGAGGATTTTTCATCAGAGCATATTCAGAACAAATACCTATGCTTGCTGAAAAATCCTAACAAATGTCTAATTCTAATACCTAATTAGTAATACGTTCACAAATTACATTTACATACCTGGGCCATTAATCGATAGGACTCGGCAATTCGGATGCTGCTGATGCTTGAATTCTAAAACAAGCAATTTTTTTTACAAAAAATCCTGTTGCGACATGATTTTCTGATTAATTATTATTCGCTTATATACTTACACTTGCGGTACGTCGTCGCAGCCGAAGAGTCTCATCATAGAGGCCGACAAAACAGTTTGTAGCCCCTCCTATTTCCTCCATAGCAGAGGCTTGCCTGTTCATGGCTCGTGCCAACTCTCTGTCGACCGCTATTCAAGACTGCTCTATTTTTATTAGATGCTGTTGGGCCCCTTCAAATTCTTTGTCATCTAAAACCAGTAATGAACAGTTGCATTATTATCAATAGTCAACCAATCAACAATAATGCAATATACCTACATTAAGTATTTAAAAGAAGTAGTGCTTGGGGGAGGCCTGTGTCCAGCAGTTGACGTCTTTCGGTTGAAATGATGATTATATAATTTAAAAGAAGCAAGTTAATAATATTAGGTAAGTATAATAAGCTTGTAATAAAAAGGTATTTCTTATCCTTTGCGGTGAGACGAGCGACGAGGACGACGGCGACGCTTCGGAGGGTGTCGGTCCCTAAAAATGTGTATTATACCAATATTGTTATTTTTATTTTGTAATGATTTTGAATAATTTGTGTAAGGCTTAAATAAAAACTGTTCACCTTACTGAATTATAGTTTGATATTAGTAAAAATATATCTAATGACGTCTCTTTTTGACATCTTTAATCATTCGCGTCGCGCATGCGCGTAGCGTTTACGAATACGTTCCATGTTAGCTTTCTAGCCGATTATTTTATTTTAATGATTTTATATTTTCAAAGATATATAATAACAAATGAGAAATGAAAATACTATGAGTATGCACTTAATCAAGCAAACTAATTAATAAATTTAAAAAATCAGAAAATAAGGCTGCTAAAAATTAAAGTATCACTAAGTATCACAATATCGTCTACGTACATTGAACCAACATGAATATATGTTTAATTTCGTAAACGAGAACAAAGTTGACCGCTATGAGACTATACTGCGATGATACTGCGACCGGAATGTGAACAAACCGAACTTTAAGATTAGCAGAATACCATTTTTTGGTCTATTCACAATGTCATCGCAGTCTAGTCTCGTGTTTTTCACATTGCACGTTAATTAGTAGAATTGGCCTTCTGACAAATGCTTGCACTGACTGGACTGGTCCTCTCAAAGGTACTTTCTTCAAAAGACCATTTTAGATATCAGTCTATATGGTCTTCACATGATCTGACCAAGATTATGTCTGGACTTCTGAGTTTGTTTCGGCCTTTCTTCTCAGAGTAGTAAGATAGGAAACGCCAACCTCATCTAGTTTTTAAAATATGATTGACGTGTAAAAGTGTTTGTGCAAACCTATTTACAGATATTTATTTATCACATGACATGTTTCCTTTGCCATTTTATATAAAATCAATTATCATTTTATGCGTTTCAACAGGAAAACCAAAAAAAGAAAAGCAGACAAATATCTGTCCCAAGCGATAGAAAATCTCATGCTAAGCCGAGAACTTCATTGAGTCATCTATTAGATAATTGCCACCCATTATGATGCAATCCACTTTTCTTCCACCACTCCTTTTTATCGCAATTCGCAATAGTTATCTTCAAGTAGCATTTCTCCGGGTCATTAAATAAGAAAAACACTTTTCTTTAACACTTTGTAGTTAGTAGTTTGCTATTAGAGTAATTATCTTCTCTGTTAATTGGGTAGACGATTCGCACGAATTTACTTGCCTGAAACGGGCGAATCGTCACTTTTAAATAATATTATTTTTCTATTGGTGACTTGCACGAAGTTAATTTATTTGTGGCCGAGTCGACAACTCCAGAAATATTTATTAGAATTAGGCAATTGGCACATTTTAATTTTTATGCAATAAAGTATAGAAAAAGGACACTAGCGCACAGACGTGATAAAGAGTTACATAGTATAAAACTCTCCCACAAATAAATTTACTTCGTGCGAGACGCCTATAGAAAAAGTAATAAAAGTGACGATTCGCCCGTTTCGGGCGAGTAAATTCGTGCGAATCGACTAATAAGCCGGTTACAATTAGAGTTTTAGCCTGGGGAGACGTTTGTTGCCATCTTTAGAGGAATATAAAGAAACTAGGTTTATTAAACAATTAGGTTTGTTCTTTAATTGGGTTTGCCTTGGGGACTAAGATAATCTTGATTAGGAACAAGATTTGGAAGTATCTTTCAAATTATTGTAATATAAAATTAGCTCAAAATTCTCTCTTTGCGGCTCTATTTACATCGAGTTACTGTTAGCCTGTATCATCCCACTGCTAGGCAAAGACCTCTCCCCATGACTTTCAGCTCTTCCGATCCAGGGCTAAAGTAGACCACTGGTCGTTTGTTATTTCCATATCGTCCCGCCATCTTCTACGGGATGTGCCGCGACGCCTTCTAGCTGTGTCAGGACTCATGTACTGGTTATTTTGGCACACGGCTCATCAAGAGTTCGTAGTATTATTAAGATCTCTCTATACTAAATATGAAAATTAGAGATATTAAATTAAATATAATTTATTTCAGGCAATTATAAAATGGAAACAGTCAGTTCTTGAAAGTAAACTATAATAGCACGATAGCCAATGGATAAATAAATACAGCAATCATTTTCCAATATCACTCAAAGGTCAATCAAACATTTTTCCACCATTAAAAACATGTTATAAAACATGCCGAACAGCGAAACCTTCCGCCATGTTTTAAAACCTACAAATAATTCCGCAACGCGACGCGGCTTGTTTCGCTGAATCAAACCTATCAATTCGTGATACGTATTCTGGATAAAAACGGTGGCAACCGCAGTCGTGACACTAATGTGGGGGTCGACGCGCTGTCGGGGCGCGGGGAGGGGGTGATGTTAACAAAGTTGTCCCGTAGACAAGTAAATTACACGTCACTGACGATTCAACGATCGCTATCGTCGCATGTCCCAAATGTTGCTATCCGAACGTTTTCGTTTGATTTAATGGTCTCAGTATAAATATTTGATTCAGATGTTTGGATAAACATTCGTTTATGTTTTGACGTTCGGTTGCTGAATTTATTTAGCTCTCGTATTTTATTTTTCATAACGGAATTTGTTATTGGAGTTTTTATTAACTGGAGCAAAAAATGTTGGGCCATTATTTTAAAACTACCGACCTATAAACTGTTTGTTCATTTCTCTTGGATCGGAAAATAATTCCCACGGGCATAGTCAACAGATTATGCTTATTTTGTGAAATCGTTTAGCTTGCTGGAAGCTTCATTATTCCTTTTTATAAAATGAGAGATGATTTATAAATAATGCAATAATAGAATTTCGAATGGTAATCAGTTTATGTAGAGGCCAGCGGGGTAATTGCGTAACACATTATCAGTAGGAACGGCTTTCATTTTGATAGTTGAACAACAGTCATTGCGTTATTAATGTTGTTGAGCAGACAAATTTTTCGAACATATGAAGCAATGGATTAGCAATATCCTTCAAAATGATTGTGATTGATAGTGTGTTACGCAAATAGGGTGCAGCTTTTTCGGAGTAAATAATTCAATGTAACATAAATATAAGTCTGTTTTCTTAGTTATGTGTTGCAATAACATCTTTGTTTTTTTGACTATGATGGATTATGACACAGAGATCATAAATAAGTACCTACGCTATGAGTAAAAAATACTCTCAGACAAACACCTCGATCGCATTGCACCGTCATTTCCTTCATCTATCACTTTAGGTATTGAATACATTGTTATTTTCGCAAAATATATCATTTAGAGCTGCCATTAAAAATTGTTATTGAAAAATGTTCATTCATCAAGAAAATAAATTTTCTTTCGGCACCCAACGTGAGCCCTAAAATCGTTCACGCTCAGAGTACAACGATAACACGCGCCGTCCACGTGACGGATTGTGTACTTTGCTTTAATATTCCCTTCACCGGCTTTGATGTCGTCGAGATCTTGTTTGAATTTAGGGATGTAATAACCGAATACAAATTAATTACATGTTTGCGGCTTTTTACCCTTGCAGGGAAAAGGGAGGCATGCATGTTTTTTTTTTTTTTGAACGTTTGTGATTGTGAATTTTTATTCGTTTTAGCCTTCTTTAATTTTAAAGGAATACATCCATCTTTGCGCGGAAATTCATTACTCAATGTACCACAGCGTTTGCTAATGCAGGCTTGGCGCCCAAGTGGGGCCAGTCATCAGTCACAGAGGAGTGACGCTAGCATAAACACACGGTACACATGTGACGGATTATGTTGCTACATCTCGGTTTAATGTACTCTCATGTTCGTGGTACAAAAAATATGAGGCTGAAAAGATGGCGCCCAACATGGGACATGGTTGAAGATTTGTTTACATAAGGTTGTTTTTTCGTAATTTATTATTCAAAAACGTTTAACATGAATTGAAAAATGTAGTTTTTTTATCAATATTCTCATTTAATATTGCCCAAAATAATTATATGGGTCAATGTAAACTAAATTCCAAAACTTTGAAACCATTTTTATCGTACAATACTACGCTTGACAGAAAAGCAGTTTCGCGAAGTTTAATGTACTTGCAGCTGTCACCAAACCTGAAAAGAACATTTATGGCTCAATATCACGGCATATAAATTGTTGGAGTTATGCCTACGAAAAATCCGAACGATGTATGGATACTTTTTATTTGGGAGTGTGCATACTTTTTTATAATATAAAACCGAGCAACTATTTGAACGGATATTCTGCGCATCTAGTAAAACTGGGCAGAATTAAAAAAAGCTTATTTAATTATGATGAAAACAATTATGTATATCTTATACACGAACTTATCAAAGTTCTCAAGTAGTCCTTCAGTAACATTCTTTAAAAATGAGGGTAATTATCATCAATAATTTGTTCAGTCTTTTAGTTTTCAACACAACAATTCGAAGTCAAAGCATTTATTTCAAATAGGCACATAAAATGAACTTATGAACGTCAAAATTTACATTAAAATAGAATAGATTCTAGTCGTTCCTACCAAAATGTCGTTTTCGTATGGAGAAGAATGGACAAGAAACTCCGCCGATACTCTTTTAAAATGTTTTACATTATTTTGTATAGATTAATTATATAATTATATGTGAAGACGATGCATCGAGAATAAAATTACTGTACCATAATATGTAAAATATCGAATATCTACAAACACACAAACACTTTTTCCATATAAGTAACAACAAGTTTATTTGGTATCATAACTGACTTCCCCAAACTGTTAATTAGAAAAGTTCCCGACAATCGTCCCGAGATGCTCCATGTTTTTCCTCGGAACAAATTAGTTTTTGGTGCCAACTGTTACAGTTTTTTGTTCTCAAACGATGTTACAAAACTCAGTACAAACATCGTGAGTTAATATCCTCTTAACAATGAATGTATGAACCCAGACAGGCGCTTTACTTTGCATAAATAATTTTGCCACTGCTCTCAAAACGGTGAAGGAAAACATCGTGAGGAAACCGCCATATCCTAAAACCAAAAATTCGAAGAGATGTCAAACTCAAAGCATTTATTTCAATTAAACCATTAACAGGTATACTTTTAAATTGTCAAGAAGTCGGTTAGTCAGAAAATATGAAGCTAGTTGCCCATTCCAAAGCGTAGAGAAGAACGGGCAAGAAACTCCATGGACACTTTTAAACATCATTAATGTTGAATTTATAATTATTTGTGAGAACGATGTAAAACAAAGACGTACTTACGCGTTAAAAGCGTCCAGAGTACAGCAAATAGTAACAATCCAAAAATAAAATAAGCCGAGGCAGCTAAGTGATGAACAGCCCCACTGACGGCGCCCGTTCACGAACATGACGCATAGATCAGCACCATTCAGCTCAACGATGTGACATCTACCAACCCGCACTGGGCCCGCGTGATGGATTATGGCCCACTCCGTCTCACCGAGACGAGGCCTGTGTCCCAGCAGTGGGAACGTTATAGGCTGATTATGAATTAGTGTATACTACTTACCAAGTTTAGTGCGGCTGGCGGAATACTAGTTAATTGCTAATGTAAGCATATTTTACGCTCCAGCTATCTCCAGTTTTTGCAAACTGCCTCGGTAACTTTTTTTTTGGAGAGCACAAAGGTACAAACATTCGTTATTCTTTGAAAAATGAAACTCAGTAGCATCCTTTGTAGAACTTGTTTGTATGACGTAAATACATGGTCAAATTAAATTAGCTAGCAAAACTCCGCAGACGTGATGGGTATCGATATCTAAACACGATAAAATAGAAATATTCGGTCTGTTTTTAGGGGTCAACGACCGCTGGTAATGGTTTTACATGAAGTATGATTTGAGAAAATCTCTTGTCTTTTGTTTTGTAGTATTTAGATATCTATTCGATCCCTATCACGAGTTTAACACAGTAAAACTGATATTTCAAGTGACTACACTAACTGTGTTCAATGACCCCACAAAAAAAATAATCAAACGATTTTCTTTTTTGTTTTATCATGTTTAGATACCCCATCCCGTCCGTAGAGTTTCGCTAGTATTTAGTTTGACCCTGTATATTAATCGAGTTTAAAAATGTATTCTATCGAAACCAGTAAACCGCATCGTAAACCGTTCCCCAGACATAGATAAAATTAAAGCCTTAATTTATTCTTAGTTCGAGAACCCCTGTATTACGTCACTACACCCACCGGTCTCCTGTCCTGACGTCACAAAATGTCGTCTATGTATTGTTACCTACATATTAATAGTCCCCTTATTAATTAATATAAAAATAAATACTCATCATGCCTGGATTCCCAATGGGGATGACTAGGGATGCCCTAGTGTAGGTACTAGGACATTTTGCTGATCACCTGGTTTGGATCGAGGTGGCTCAAGAAAAGGCTGTCTGGAAGGATTTGGGGGAGGTGTTTGCTCAGCAGTGGGACAGTGCAGGCTAAATGAAAAAAAATGCTTTATTGTCAGGCAACAAAAGTCCATACTCCATCGATAAAATGCACAATAAACTATGTAATTAATACATACAGGATGGTAGGGACAACCTGGTACCATGGAATCAGTACATGATTCTGGACACCCCTGCGTTGAAAATTTTCGCCAGTTTTTTTATTTTTTATATGCCGTTAATGTCCCACTGCTGGGAAAAGGCCTTCCTACTGTCTTTCCAACTCTCTCTGCCCAGAGCTGCCAAGGACCAATCTTTATGAAAGAAGTCCAGCTCATCCTGGCATCTCCGTCTGGGTATGCCACGAGGTCGGTTATTAAAAAAAATATGCTGTTCCGTACATTTTGACAGTATAGCAGTTTTGTATGAAATAGCAGGTTTAAACAAAAAATAACCGATGGAAAATTTCTACGCTAGGGTGTTTAGAATCGTGTGCTGAATACAGTTTGCGCCTTGATGTCCCTGCGACTCTGTATTAAAAAAAAAAACATTACAAAATCGAATAGTATACCTAATACACCCCACGTTTTGCCAGTTATATTTAAGTACCATGTAATAGGGGGCGAACCTTTTGCCATTCCCATCTTTCAAGATCCGACTCTCTTTCATTTCGTTTTACGCTTTTAATTAATCCTGCAATATTCCAGTCATCAAACAGCTTTTTGCTTTCAATAAAGAACCTAAATTACCCCCTTTGCACTTCAATCGAACTTTTTATTTGCCTATTATTTATAAAATAGTTGCTATAATACATAAAAGTGCTATAATTCATGAATAAAGTGCAGTTTGTCGTGTCGCCGGCACATAACCGTGAACGTCGCGTCGCGTCAATATTGGCTGGGGTTAACCCGCGGCGCGTCCGCTGCGAGCGAGTGATTGACATCGACTGGACAGTTTTTGGGGTTTTTTTTTATTTTTTTTTATTAAATTTTGTTTAGCTTTACCAGACTATGTGACCGAATATTTGTTTTTGAGAACTAATAGCATACAAAATGCTAGTGCTAGCTAGTGTTAGTTTTTTTAGTGTCAGATCGATTTGTGTGGACTTTTGCATTACAGTCTTTAGAGTATTTTATCTTTCGAGATTATAGCAGCTTTAAAAAGCTTTATGTTCAGTAGTCAGTACAACCTACTTGAACATATAAATCATTTGAATGTTGGTGGCCACTTTGTCTGTGGGGTGACCTAGTTTTTCTTTTTCTTTTTGTGATTTTTTTTCCCCTTTTGAATAAGCACATTGTGCTTCAGTTACTAAGCCCTTTATTTATAAACGTTGCTTAAAGTTAAGTAAAGATTAGCGACTGTTTATCCATACTTTTTTGACGTTTAAACATCTCTTAAGAGCGTTTACGACGTACGGCATTTCATACAAACTTTCAAGCCCTTGTTTTTCGAAATGAATGAACCGATTTTAATGAAACTTCGTACACATAAGCAAGATACAAAGGTCTAAAAGGTTAGTTAAGAACATTGTCAAAAAATAGTGTTACAGCCAAATTAGACCGATTTTAAATTTTCCATAGAAACAGAATTCCAGTTATCTTTTTTTAAATTAGATATTTCGAAAATATTCTTCACTAACTTTTTAAACCT
Organism: Hydraecia micacea; assembly: GCA_914767645.1. Taxonomy (NCBI): domain Eukaryota; kingdom Metazoa; phylum Arthropoda; class Insecta; order Lepidoptera; family Noctuidae; genus Hydraecia; species Hydraecia micacea. The sequence continues at coordinate 8,774,468 of OU611802.1, read as the reverse complement.
TTGTATCCTGCTTATGCGTACGAAATTTCATTAAAATCGGTTCATTCCGACAAGGGCTTGAAAGTTTGTATGAAATGCCGTATGTCGTAAACGCTCTTAACTTTAAGCAACATTTATGAATAAACCCATACCAATTACTATAAAATAAAAATTAAAATAACATGTGCAACAGCATATTTCCAACAGTTTATGTCATGTCTTGTCACGGTAGCGCGAGATTGACCACTTATCCAACCAGATCGTTGACAACCATGTCTCCTCGATATGCGACGACGTCACAATAGCTCGGAGTGAAGGCATCAATATTAAACGATGTGACTCGTGTTCGTCAGCTAGCATACATTACTTCGTAGTTCAGTGAATGGAACTATGAACGCTTTTATATTGAATGAAATTGAAGATTTTACGAGTTAGTAATCGATATTTCATTGTATTTTCAGGAATACGTTTATCATATTGCAGCTTGGTACGGAGGGACGTCAGTCGTGTGTCGTAACAAGTTCTCCTAACTGAACAGACAGCTGTGCAGCTGGGGAGTTTGTTGCACCACGTCTTCTACCCAGCACTAGGAAGTGGTGAAGGGCGGGTGTGCCGGGGGACTGCCTTATGTAATTTTGACGTTCAAAAAGTGCTGATTCTCAGCCTAGTATGAATAAACGACTTTAAAAAAAAAAGAAAACATTGGCTCTTGTTTCTCAGAGTAATCAGATAGGAAACGCCAACCTCCTAGCTTATTTTTTTTTTTTGTAAAATTACGTGTAGAAGTGATTCCGGTATCCAATATTGACTATAAACTATTTCATTTCAAGTTCAAAGCGTTATCACTGACGTATTTATTGTACCTGTAGTGTTATTTTCCAGACACTTTAAACTTTAAAATACAAGGAATTTCGTTGCTAGCAGCTGTTACCTCAGAAAAGATAAATCATCTTCAGTGTCAACACGTTATAAGAAAACTATTATACGTTCTATTTTTCACAACACCCCTTGTCATAGTGTCTACATACCTATCATGCTGCATTGCTGAAGAATATCAAGATTTTTTTTCTCGTTTCATAAAATGACACATAACATCACATTACATTTTTTCACAGCTTCAAGGGTCTGTAGACCTCAGTATATGGTTTTAATTTCAACTCGATACCTCCACGCGTTCCCGAGATAAAGGATCGTGACAGACAGACGGACAAAAAAGTGATCCTATAAGGGGTCCGTTTCTTCCTTTTGAGGTACGGAACCCTAAAAAAAATATGCCATCAACCGGGCACAAGCAGCACAGACACCAGCGCTATGACATTTATTTTTTAAATGTTGCAGCATCATGCTGAGATAGGAGCCTTTTGGCCTCGTAGACTTTTTGTTTCATTTTTCTTTTTATTCCTTTTTTTTTATATAACTTGGAATTTATTTACTTTTTACTGTGTTTAGTTTAGTTTGTGATCTTCCTATACGAGTCGCAATAAATACTTTTTCTTTCTTTCACAAACTCGGCCTCTAGGCTGCTTCTGAAAAAATCCTAACGGCAAAACTACAATAACGTCACCAATAACTTATTTGCTCGACCTGGGCTCCAATTGTGTATGGTAATTATTATTTCCCGCGTTATCTTACCACGTGCAAACGACATCAATATCGAGTCTTGTTGACGGCAAGGAATCGAAATGTCAACCGTACGGACAACACGTATTTTGACAGTTCAAACCACGCCAACTTCGCGTTCATTTCCTGCGGTTTCGTTCATTGTGTCATAGAGAATACGTTATTAGCAGATGTCGTGATTAGCTAAGGAATTGACGTGGTTTCGAAGTAAGGAATCGTTAAGTGGTTATAGTAAATTAGGGTCATGGGGATGAAACCCAGGACACCATACTCGACAGCCGCGCTTCCTAGTACCAGACCAACGAGACAGTTAGGGGCCGTCTCCACGAGCGAGAGAATCGCGGCGATAGTCTTGCCGTACCATCAAATTTTCGCTGCGATGATGTCGCCGTATGGAGACACGTTCTAAGAGAGTGTATAGAAATACGTGGCACGACGATAATATCGCCGCGATTCTCTCGCTCGTGGAGACGGCCCCTTAGCTTTGACGAGTCGTTGTGAAGTTTTAAACAAAAAAGTTCTCAAATAAAAGTGTCCTCACTGTAAACATGACGGTTGGTAGCCCTGCTCCGAGCGCTATCATCCACACGTGCTCTGTGTACTCTTTGTTCTCATTATGAAGATTGTGTGCGGAGTACACCTTTGTTTTAGTAAGTTGGCACTCTTGTGTGAGAGCGAGATAAACGGGGGGTTACTTTGGAGACACAGCTTGGGTACTTATCGTTGTGAAGCAGGTTTATGGTTATTAGATGTGAGAGGGTGAAGGAAATGGAGACGGAAAATATTAAAAACTAGCTTCTGCCTGCGACTTCGTCCGCGTGACATTTCTTGTTCGCCCGACCCAGCCCGTCGCGTCCACCATATAAATTACAGACATAAATATAGAAACTTTACAATGGGTGACACAATGGGCGGTCTTATCGCTAAGAGCAATCTTTTTCTTTTTTCTGTTTTTTTTTTTAAATGGTCACCCATCCAGGGACCAACCGCGGCAAAAGTAGCTTCACCTGATCGATCGACCCGTGCGGCTGTTATTACTTAGCCATAAGCCCTCTCAAAGCCTAAGCCTCGTTTAAATAAACTCTTGAGCTTTATTAATAGTATAGATAGATGATAATACGAGTAATATGATCCGTAACTTACATCGTTGATAGAAGTGGTGGCCCAGTGGTAACGGCCCCGACTTACGAATGGTAGGTCGTGGATTCGAACCCAGGCAGGCGCTTTAATTTGTGTAAATAATTTCGTCACTACTGCTCTCAAAATGGTGAAGAAAAACTTTTTTACAAAAAAAAAACAACCGACTTCCAAAAAAAACACTACAAAGTGAAAAATAACTTTAATTTTGGAAGTCGGTGTCGTTGGTTCCACATTTTCGTTTTTTTGACACCGACTTCCGAAATTAAAGTTATTTTTCACTTTGTAGTGTTTTTTTTGGAAGTCGGTTGTTTTTTTTTTGTAAAAAAGTTTTTATTTTTCGCTTTTTAGTTGTACCTACCCCATAATACAAATTCATATAACACTAATTGCTATGTGAATATTAGTGACAGGAAGATAAACATCATCAATATAAACTAAGTGGAAAACAAACGTATTGTTGAATCTAATTCCAAAACTACCCAAGCAAAGTTCATAAAATTTATATGGGACCACCTCTGAAGCATACCTTATTCATTAATTAGACTAGATGCTGATAATCCTGGCTGCAGCATCAGGCCAGACTTATGTCAACATTGCATTGAACTTATAATTTAGTCCTGTTTAAAATGAGCCCAAACACGACTATGGTGCTGTAATTTCAAGGTTTGTACTTTTTCTGATGCTCCTGGCTTCAGCATCAGGTCTCTCTCGTGTTCCTCATTAACAGTACATTTATCCACACATCGAGCCCTTTTCAATGAGCCTAAACACGATATATCTGCTGTTAGTTGTCGAGGAGTTAGGCACTCTGCAGACTATCCTGATACAGCATCAGGTCATGACATGATGATCATGAGACCAAATGTGGCAAATGCCCTATCCATACCAAACATCAAAATAATTTACTAAAACGGGACCCTTGTCTGTTCGAGTAACTTCTTACTGTTAAGAAGTTGTACCTTCCATCATCAGCTCAGCTACCTGAGATGGTGACAACCATACGCAAATACACAAGATACTTAATAAAATATGCGAAAAACAATAAGTGAGCCTATAAAATTTGAGGGTTGCCCTCGATTTCTCTAAGATCCCATCATCAGATCCCGACTTGTTGACTATGGGACCATTTGGGAAGTATACCCTTTCCAACAAAAAAAGAAATTTTCAAATCGGTTGGCAAGCGACGGAGTTATGCGCGAACAAACCTAAAAAAAAAAAAAAAAAAAAAAAAAAAATACAAACATTCGAATTGAGAACCTCCTCCTTTTTTAGAAGTCGGTTAAAAACCGAGGACAGCCGAACACATCCGAAGCGGTGTCGGTTACGGTAACAGTGGCGCGAATTCTATGATTTTTTCTCATCTCAAAAAATGCCCAGCGCGCCTAAAGAAGTTTTCACTTCAAAAAATTTACACTTGTTTTGACTGAGCTTGTATGATTTTCGGACAGGTCCGTATCTTCGTTGACGGACTTAAAGAGTAGAGTCCCTCACGTCCGCAGAATTCCGCCGCGTTTTTACTTTCAAATTTTTTTCCTAGCCATTCATAATCATCATAATCTGCCTATAAAGTTCCCACTGTCCCAGGCCTCCTCTCTGTGAGAGGGAGTGGGCCGTAATGTACCACGCGGGCCCAGTGCGGGTTGGTAGATGTCACATGTCTTCGAATCTTTGGTTCTAGGACATGCCGGTTTCCTCACGATGTTTTCCTTCACCGTTTTGAGAGCAGTGGTGATGAAATAATTTACACAAAGTAAAGCGCCTGCCTGGGTTCGAACCTACGACCTACAACTCGTAAGTCGTGGCCGATACCACTGGGCCACCACTGCTCTCCCTAGCCATTAACTGTTAATATTTTTATTCAATTTCATCGCTGGCTGCACACACAATGCAACTAAAGAGGGGCAGTATGCAGCATAAACATAAAGAAATGTAATATTAGATCGATGTAGTCAATTATTGCACATTGTGTGGCACGTGCATGGGGCGGTGTACCGAGGGTGGCAGGGGCTGGAGGATACGGTCTGCAGTTTGGGAACGTTGAGATGATGCTCTGAGTAAAATCTATACAAATAACAAAATTAAATCTTAACTTAACTAAAACTATACACTTACACAAACTAAAATATAGCGTTGAAAAATTCATTCGCATCGCTGCCGACTGGTATTGTACCCAAGAGACTGGCGGCATTACCACGTTTTATGGCAATGCTTAGCCTCTGGCCAGGGTAAAAGCCAGCCCTTGAGTCGCGGGAAGTGTCGACCAACCGTTTTGAAATTTAAAATGTATACTAATAGTAAAGCTGAACGATAAATTTTTCCACCGAACCGCACGTTACAAAATTTTGTTTCAGTGCGGTTAATGGAAGTGCTCAGGTGCTGTTCGTCCAAGTGCGGTTCAAATCAGTGCTCTGAGTGGAATACCTCGTTTTTTTGTTTGTTTGAACGCGCTAATATCTAGAACTACAAGTCGGATTTGAAAAAATCTTTTTGCATTTGATAGCTCATGATTTGAGGAAGGATATAGGCTGCTAAACATCACGCTAGAACCCTAAAGAGCTGAGCAAAAAGGAAAAGAAATCAGACAGAACGCTTAGCGAAAATGAAGTAGTAAAGTAATCTCTGCGCTGCCACAGACGATGCCGTGGAAGTGGCGGAGTTTTGGGCCAACAAGATCTTAAATACGATCGTGCCAGCGACACGAAGATTTTTAATAAAAAAAAATATTTCTCACATCCAGCGATGGAATTACCAAAAAAATACGCAAGAATTTATGCTTAGTCACGTAAACTAATTCCCCTTACGGCCGGAAGGGCGCGGGGCGGGGGTGCGTTATGTCGTAATGTTATCACGAACAATGTGAGGCAGTGTGTTAGAGGGTCGCGGGCTCGACCCCCGGTGTTGTTCCACGGATCTATTGTTGTTGAGATGCTGGGAAGTTCGTCCTGTATTGTAACATGATACTCGTATAAGCATAGTTAACTATGTGAAGACCTTCTCACTCTCAGACATTCATCTGCATGGTTCTTATATGGCTTGACCAAGATTATGTCTGAACTGTAAAAGAGACTACCTCTGAGTGTCATTCTTCTCAGAGTAGTTAGAAGTGTTATTATTAGTTCTTTCTTAATAAAAAAAGAAACATTTTTATACTTCATGGTTTTTTTTAAGTCGGTTTTTTTTTTGTTATGACTACACCTCAGCCTAACCTTTCGCGGGTTACAGGCGTGATGTTATGTTATGTTGTTATCTTTTAACCGACTTCAAAAAAGGAGGCGGTTATCAATTCGGTGGATTTTTTTTTCTTTTTTGATGTGTGTTACCTCAGAACTCCGTTATTTATAAGCCGATTTGCACAATTCTTTTTTTATTTGAAAGGATATACTTTCAGATTGGTCCCATTGTCATTAGATCAGGATCTGATGATCACTACAAATTGAAAAATAACTTTAATTTCGAAAGTCGGTGACAAAAAACTAAAATGCAGATCCAAAGACACCAACTTCCGAAATTAGTTATTTTTCACTTTGTAGTTTTTTTTTTGTCGGTTTTTTTTTTTGTTAAAAAGTTTTTATTGTAGAAAGTCGTCATAAACAGGGTCAAATAAAATTTGCTAGCGAAACTCCACAAACGTGATGGATTCCTCAACTCATACTCCACTACCAGCGTCCTTTTTCCAAAAGAAAAGCATCACAAATCTGTTTTATTCTTATTTTATCACATTTAGATATCAATACCCAACGCGTCTGCGGAGTTTTGCTAGCTAATTTAATGTGACCCTATAAATGACTTGCTGTGTTCAGCATAGGAATGTCACAGCCCAGACGTCCACCAATTTTCAGTCGTTTTCAAAGCTCAAACGACTTTTTTCGGCAGTACCTACATCATTTACGAGTTGGCGTTGCAGTGTTCCACGCGCGCCACTCGAGAGTGGGTGTGGCCATTATAAGAATGGGCGCACGGGGAGGTGGGACCCGCTGAAGCACAGCGGGTCGAGGCCTGTCGGGGGAGCGGTGAATGCTTATGCGAATCCCGCACCCCCGGCCATAGGTAGAGGTGGAACACCGCGGTGGTTTTAGCCGGTAAGAGTCCGGCATGCCCCTCTGTCCCCCCCACGACGGAGGAAGTCCATGAGGATTTCCACCGCGCAACAAAAAAAAAAAAAAAAAAAAAAAAAAGTACCTACATCATTTAGGCTCGATATCAAAGCCTCTCAACTGACACACACACACCTGTTTGTATGTAGTACGTATGTGTGTGTCATACCTATATGTCACAGAGAGTATGAGCCCTTTATCATCGGAGCCGGAGTTTGGGAGTACACAAGTGGTTCATTCTCATTGTTCTTCATAATAAAATGTCGTAGGTATAGCTGGCTTTTGTGAACTGATGTAAATGTTTATGAATCTTTTTTTCTTTTATTGTGATTTGTGAGTGTTTTTTTCTTAGGGTTACATCCGTGGCTCTCTCGTAAATAGCTATTATGTTGTCGGAATTTAATACTTAAAAAAAAAAATTTAAAGAAAGCCTTTATTCTATCTACCATAAATTAGAAGTTCAGACGCCAGCACATCAAGCTCCTACAATCTGTCAAATTTCATTAATAGATTTTCAACTTAATCGCTTGGTTAAAAAGGTTCAAAGTTGATTGGGAAAATTTGACAGTTTCAGGTAGCTTGATGTGCTGGCGTCTGTACATCAAAATGTTCACTTTGAAATACAATATTTCAAGCGTAAAAACATTTCATGAAATTAATATTATAAATGCGAAAGTAAGTTTGTTTGTTTGTTACCTTGTCACGCCTAAACCACTGAACCGATCATCCTGAAATTTTGCATATACGTTGTCAGGTGTACAGAAACGGACAAAGGGTACCTTTCATCCCGAAAAAAAATGCTGTTCCTGAGGAAAACAACAATAACGTTATTATGATAATAGATGGCGCCACGTGTCTTTCGAATCATTCTTTCAATCGTGAAATTTCACGCGGACGAAGTAGTGGGCAGAAGCTAGTTCAGTATAAATAAATTAATTGATTCATATTTTAAAATTAAATAAATAGGTTGGATATCACCGCTGTGAAAGATAATTCTTATTTGTATCCAAAGAGTAAAGTAACTATAGAGGGAAAGAGTGACAACTCTGTGGTAAAATTTGCATGTACGGAAAGTGCTGCCACCTTGAGTTTGGTGGGTGACCTAAGGCTCTAATAAATATACACATACCTATAGTTAAGCATACTTACTATAAGTAGCGAATCTTCATTATAATGTTTAGGGTCACAATCAGGGTTTAACAAATAACAGTAACAAGTAACAATTTTAACATAATTAGCTGAGATAAACTCGGGATTTCGGGAAGCGCATCAACGTCGGGAAAGCCGGAGTTGCGGAGTTGACAATGATAATGGCGGATGGCCGGCGGCGACAATGACATTTGTTTGACAATTTGACAAACAAGAAAATGGCTGCCAAGTTTTTTTAACCCACCAAACTGCAGATGTCGCTGTCGTCTATGGAAATTGATGACAGTGCTAAGTGTGCCCCCCCTGTTTGTATCAAAGTAAAATGTAAGTGTCGTTTGTAATGTCGTAATAACAGATTTTACTAACTGTACCTACTTATAACAAAATATCATATTTAAAATTGTTGTTTGTCTGTTTGTTCCGGCTAATCTCTGAAACGGTGTCTATAGTTTATAATAATTCTTATAATTTAAACCTAAAGCTGTTGAAGTTTACTATAGTAAGTTAATAATTCAATTCTTCAGTCCATTTCGGTTGGTCTTAACTGACCACTAAATGTGAATCTGCAAGGGTGTTGCTACCCTACTAACATTAAATAAATAACCTCAACATTTCCATTCAATCCACGCACTAACACTTATATCCAACTGACCGGCTATCAACTATAGCCGATCGGCCACGGCTATCGGCCTCAATCGGCTATCGACTAATATCTCGCCTCGTTGAACCCTCTCGCCCCACTATTAAGGGTAAGTCGCGCAAAATTTTATACAGTAAAATTAAATTAGGTGGCGAAACTTCACAGATATGATGGGTATCTATCTATATATAAATATGATTAAATAAAAAAGATTTGATGCTTATTTTAGGGATCAGCGACCGCTGGTAGTGTTGTTACTTAACTATGAGCTGAGAAAATATGTTTTCTTTTGTTTCATCGTGTTTAAATATCGATATCAATCACGTCTGTGAAGTTTACACAAAAAAAAAACTATAAAACTGATATTTCAAGTGTTTACTCTAACTGCGGTCGATGAGACCCCACAAAAAAGTCGTCAATTTAATATTTTCTGTTTTTAGTATCATGTTTCGATGTTGATACCCATTACGTTTGCGGAGTTTCGTTAACTAATTTAATTTGACCCTGTATGCGTTAAAATTACTAAAAACAAATTTAATTACTATTTCAATAGTAGGTCAAGTACTAGTTATTTTTTAAATCACCTTTTTTAATTATTGTACACTATCATAAACTATACAATAAGGAAATAACCTTAATTGCACATAGAGGGGCTCGTGGCTGAATAATAACAGCCACACGGGTCGATCGAAGATTAAAGCTGCGCTTGACGAGGTTGATCCGTGGATGGGTGATCATCCATTATATAATTATCAAGAAATTGCTGATCCTAATGATTGTGTGATCAATCGACAAATAATTTTTATTTTTGGTATAAAATTGACGTCTGACAGGGTTGTATGGAAGAACTGTCAAGAATTCAAAATTATTCCTCGGATAAAATTATCTTGCGTTGGAAAAATCAGCCTTAAAAGTTTATTTTTTATTTTATTTATTATAATTTTAATCATAATTGTTGCGAATCATAATTAATCAACATACAACCTGACACTGACCTGGAAATTGCAAAAAAACGTAAGTTTTGAATATTGTAGTTACTTTTTCCAAACTATGGAAAAACGTAAAACAAAATCTGTTCCGAAAAAAGGTATCTTCTTAGATACCTAATCAAAAAATGTTTTTTATTCTTAACTAGACCATTAAACGTTGTTATAGCAACATCAACAAGCTTAAAGAATCCTCCCCAAACAAGTCGGTCCTCATTACACAGCGCCCTGTAACTTATTACCAAATAAACATCCTGTATTTGCACTAAACATTAGTACAGAGGGCGCGACCCTTACTCCTCACGCACAAAGGAAAAACTACCTTATTGACTTAGGAAATAACACCGCAAATCGCCTAAAAATAATTTGTAGTAATTGGGCTTTAATCAAAATTTTTGACGGATGAAAATATACTCTTACGCAATAAAAATAAGATTGGAATTAGCTTGATAAAATAGTTTAGAAGAGATTGGCTTATAAACGAATAATTTCGCACAAGGAATTATCAACCTTATATTTGTTACGTTAAAGTCAATATTAGGTTGTGTTTATAAAGATAGTCGGAGAGCTAGGGTAGCCTAAGTTTTTGCTGACGTGTCGTACTAACAAGTGTGCGTGTAATGTGAGGGGAGGATGAAATTAATTGATCCCCGCCCGGGGGAGGGCGGGGGAGATTGGGGGACTTTCTTACTGAATTGTTTAGTGAGATAGGCCCGGGATTCCATTTAGTCTGTGATTAATTTTAGGAGATAAGTTCAGAGGATACGTTGGATAGCAGTTGGCAAGTTGGGACAAAAATAGTGTATAGTGTTATGCTAAAAAAACCTTTTTGATAGAAATCTCTTGTATAATACTTTCCAATTGCTCGCCATTCAGCTCGATTCTCGGAAACTCTCATCCAGCTGCTACCAGCCATCCTGCGAAAATCGTCGCTCTACCTAGCTTGAGGGCGTCCTATGTCGACAGCTTATAAACTAAACTAAAAGTCCCAGTTCAGGACAAATGCCAGGCACTAGTTGTCTGGCATTTTTGGTGAACGGGGCCTTTTTGGCGCAGCCGTGAGGCACACTTTCCTGCAAATTTTTTACATCGGAATTTACACTTTTTATTTGTTTTTATCTGATGTATATAGGGTGACTGGTAATTAGTGACCGATACCTAAACACGTGCTTGTACTCATGATAACAAACAATTTTTGCTATGGGACCAAACCTGAAATCGCAAAAAAAATCAGCTGTTCCCTACATTTTGACGAGTTATACGAACATAAATGTAGGGAACAGCTGATTTTTTTTCGCGATTTCAGGTTTGGTCCCATAGTAAAAGTTGTTTGTTATCATGAGTACAAACACGTGTTTAGGTATCGGTCACTAATTACCAGTCACCCTATATATGGTGTATTGTGTGTTTTTTAGTCTGTGCTAAATAATAAAAATAAAAATGTTTATTGCAATTACATAAAATGCTTTGTTGGAGATCAAATTTTAAGAAAAGAGATGCTTGTGTTGGGTGACTTAGCTCTTCCACTAAACATGATAACGGGTATGCAGCTGAAAAACAAAAACTAAAAATCAAATAAAACAATAAATAAAGTAAAAAGAAAATACTATAAAAGCGGCGCACTTGTGTGAAATATGCAAGTATAAATAAAAGTATTTTCTTTCTAAATAACATTAACTAAATAATAATTGAACCTAATATAAAAAAAAAAAATAGAACTCGAGACCTCGTTCTCGCCGCCCTCTCTTACGTCTTGAATAAATCAACAACAATGTATTCCTTAAAAACGCGCGAGTTAATAAATTAGAAGCTTCTCAAATGTCACCGGATTAGTATTCCGGAGCGTTTGTAACAGATAAACTTATTAAAAAGGGTTCCGTACTCACAGGGACGGTCCTATTATTTTTATAATGACTTCTTGCCACGAACAATAAGCAACCTTATCGTTTTACGAATAAAGTTCAGTTTTGGTTGTACAGCTTTGCATAACTGTGTACAATGTAATTTCAACCTTATATTGTTGAAATTAAAGATGACATCACAACGTAATGTCATAATAATGCTATTTAGGTGATAATATACAGTGTGGATAATTAGTTTTACGTGCAATCTCGCATAACGCTGTTCCATGCATTTTAGTTGTATTCAAATGATTTTAAGCCTTATGTGAAGGAGTTGAGGTAGAAAATCAGTTATGTAGTACGAACAAATAATGAATTTATTGTCGTTTAAGAGATTGTCGGGATAATATGTAAAGTTGTAAGCTAGGAGGTGTCAGGTGAGGTTCTAACTAAAGTGAAGGACGTCGCTTCCTAACATGTGGGTGCTATACACAGATATAGATAGACCTAGATAACGCAAGTATCACGATCTGTATGAAAACCAAGCGTGCCATTTTTTGACTACCTACTATGACGTCACAAGCACTATTTAGTGATGGGTAAATCAAATCGATTCAAAGACGCCGCCCCCGTCATGCCCCACCCCCGGGGCCTAGCGCCAGTGCTCACGCTCACCCAGCCAGCAGCCCAGCAGTACACAGGACTTAGCGCGAAAGTGGCGGCTTATGATTTTTGTACATAAGCTGGTGCGATTTTTGACAGTAGTTGCTCTTGCGTTATCTAGGTGTATCTATATCTGTGGTGCTATAGAAGTGACAATCATAATATGAAAACTGCTACAAAATATCCTTGTTAGCTATTTGGCAGAAAAATACGTTTAAGGGTGAAAGGCCAGGGTACCTACCCCGCGAAATTATAATTTACTGACTTGTTTTAAAAATGACTACGTCATGAAATATCAATCAATAGAATTATTTGAACTTAGACGATTGTGTTCATCTGCCTAGCCTTTTTCCCAACTAAATTGGGGTCGGCTTCCAGTCTCACCGGATGCAGCTGAATACCAGTATTTTACATGAAGCGACTGCCTATCTGACCTTCACAACCCAGTAACTGGGAAATATGATACCCCTTGGTAAGACTCGTTGTCACACTTTCGGGCTTCTGACTATCCGTAACGACTGTCAAAGTTCTACGAATGACAGCTGGGACCAACGGCTTAACGTGCTTTCCAAGCCACGGAGGGTTCTTGATGTGTAAGGATGGTCACCCATCCACAGAGCAACCGCGGCAAGTGTAGCTTAACCTGATCGATCGACACGTGCAATTATTATTACTTCTTTTTATTTTTCTATTTTTCTTTCTATGTATTTAAAATTCTGTAAAGTTATATTTGATACGTTAGCGAATCATATTTTAGTCAATGTTCGCATCACAACGAGGCAGTCGTAAGGCGCAATTAGTTAATCAGTGTTGATGGTATCTCAATTAAATCATCATTGTTTTTACCCGACACGACCTCTTGCCCATCTGTTAACCGTACACTGTGATTCAAATAACTTTTCTGACATTAAGGCGCGCTCCCACTAGGGCCGCGCGGCTCCGTGAGGCCTAACCGCGCGGCTCCATGAGGCCGAACCGCGCGGCGGAGCAACGTGAGTGTAGACGTGAGCGAGGCCTGGGCCGCGCGGCCGGTCTTGCTCTGTCGGTCTGCTACAAAGGAAGCCGCGCGGCTGTGGCTAGTGGGGACGGGCCGCGCGGTCGGTTAGTGCGCTTTTAACCTCCGCTACATCGAATTGTGTTTGTATTCGCACCAAAATGGAGTGACTTTTATTAATTGATTTGTAGCGGTGTTATGGGACTGTCGGATTTGTTTTTATTAAAATAAAATCTAACGAAATTATGCCCTGATGGAGACTGCTACATGCTTATTACTATAAATGCTGCTGAAGCTAATAGCACATCCTCTTCTTCGTACATCTCGAAAGCAACTGCGTAAGGCGGGCCCAAAGGCTCTCATAATGAGGACACGTTGCAAAAAACAGCAAAGGCCTCGCGAGGCTACAAAAGGCCGCGCCGCTTTAGTGGGGACGCGCCTTTAAGTATGTGTGTCTGTATGTGTGGGAAGAACATCCGAAACTGCTGTATCAATAAATATAACGACGTGCTGTTTTTTTTGGTAATGTAGGAGTGATGTGTTTGTGAGGAGACGGGAGTTTACGGTTTATTTCTTAAATGTGCTGAAAGATTGGACGGTCATGCGTTGTTCGGAAGGATGACCAATATGAGTGGTTAGTTTCCACGTTGCTTCAATTAAATAACAATAAATAAAATCGTTCATCGTTTGTTTACGGTTCTTACTTTGTACCTAAAATTTTCCAGACCTCAAAAAAAATTATCATAATTGTTTTTTTTATCATGTTAACATATCGATTCCCATCATGTCTGCGGAGTTTCGCTATCTAATTTAATTTTACACTGTATAATACAGGACTATATTCACAACATATTTTAGTCATAAAAATGCTCACTCAAGAAAAATCTCACCTATCTACGAGTATCTATATATACTAATAACATAGTTGAAGAGTTTGTTTGAACGCGTTAATCTCTGAAACTACTCGTCGGATCTGAAAAAATATTTTTACATTTGGTAGCCCAATTCTCGAGGAAGGCTAAAGGCTATTTAACATCACGCTACGACCCTTAGGAGCCGAGCAAAAAGAAGAAGAAAGAAGAACGCTAAGCGAAAACGAAGTAATAGCGCGGACGGGCGATGCGATGCGCCGGGGTGGGTCGGGGGAACAAGTCACACGGGTGGAAGTTAGTTTTCTTCATAAAAAAGTTCACTCACGAAAAAATCTCATATATTTTCCATATAAACACGCTGGCGAAGCAAGTGATCTCCGAAATTATTCGTTATTAGTTACTTATATGAAACTTATATCGTGCGCAGACGGAGGGCGGAGTTTATTACTTTTTGTGAGGATATTATTTCAGTGAGGTGAGTCTTCTTATACCTTGTGCTAATGTAGAAATAATATCGTGTGCCGAAGTTGTGATTTGGGTATGTAAAGTCTATTCAAACTTATGTTTCAAATTGATGTTATTTCAAGTTAAACAAATATCAAGTTTATTTTAATAGCAATTAAGTTGATTTCAGAGTGACTAGCACTATTGAAAAGGTTATAAAAATGTTTGAAGTCGTAGCGTAAACTGAACTTTATTGTGTAGGAATTAAAGTTATTTTTCCCATAAACTTATATTTGTTTATATTTTTGGCAAATAAATTATATTATCCATATTAAAAGGAGAGAGGTGGTGGCCCAGTGGTAACGGTCGCGACTTACGAGTTGTAGGTTCGAACCCAGACAGGCGGTGAAGGAAAACATCGTGAGGAAACCGGCATGTCCTAGAAGCTAACATTCGAAGCACCAAAAGTTCCATGATGCACTGTTAACGTATTTTGTGATTTGAATTGATATTAACGGCCACAACTGCCCCTCACAGGGCTGTGACAGATAGACTGACGGACGGCGAAAGGACACCTTTCAATAAGCACAACTATAATCAGCCTATAACGTTCCCACTGCTGGGACACAGGCCTTATGTCTTTGAAAGGGAGTAGGCTGCAATCAAAAGTCCAAACACGAAGCGAAAGCAAATTGTTGTTATTTTTTAATTATTTTTTCAAAGTTTTTGATTTAGAAAGGAACAAACTTCAACCCTTGTTGCTGCTCAGCTCTTTCTCAATTAAGTACATTCCAATACACTTTATTACTAAGGAAATTATTTCACAAACAATCATACGGTTCCATTTCGAAAACTGTTCAGGTAATTCACACATGAAAATCCGTACAATTTACCTCATACAAATTCCAGGTAGCAAAAAGCACACAAAAAACAACTTAATAGCCCTTTTAACTGCAGCATCCAGAGAGCAAAGAGTTTTCTTTTTAAAAAGACATTCATCGTCCTTAAATTGTTCGCGACATTTTATTTTCAGAGACAAGTAAGGCCGGGTGCAGGCAGGTGACTCGGCCGCAATTAGTCGCAAATTGTCGCGTGTCTAGACGCTGCTTTATTTAGTTTTATTATGCTAGTTTTTCAGCACTTGAGGGACATGTGGCCATAGTGTAGATTAATGCAGTAGACTTGTTGCCATGGTTTCGAGATGCAGGACCATAGATATCCGATGCCCGACAGAGGTACCTACTGCCTCGTCAGTCTAATGTTTGAGATCTACTTGTACTTAATTCAGAAAGAAATTTATAATCTATTGCTTCCTAATAATATTTTTTAAGAATTCGTCTGCTCTACAGCGAAAATAACGCTACGAATTTTTTGAACTGCCAAAATAAAAGGTAATGTCATTGTAAGCGTATTTGATTCTCAAATCGGGCAAAACTCTGAATTTGTGCCCGGTTGAAGGCAATATGCTCGCATCCTATTATATTTCTGGTGAAAGTTGGGTGTAAAAGACAGACACCTTTACCTACCTCTTCGGTTTTCGAATTTTTTCTTTTACTTGCTACATGAAATTGCTTCTTGCCAAATTTCATGATTCTAGGTCAACGGGAAGTACCCTATAGGTTTTGATTCCCTTGCGAGTGTCAAAATATGCAGCATAAACTGAACATAAACGCTCGTACCTTTTGATTGCGTTGACTTAGAAGTTTGACTTTTTTCACTGCTTCAAGGGATTGCAACCCGGAGTATTTCATATTAATTTCAACTTGATAACTCCATGCGTTCCTGAGAAAAAGGGTCTTGACAGACGGACAACGAAGTGATCTTATAAGGGTTCCGTTTTTCCTTTTGAGGTACGGAACCCTAAAAATAAAATAATTGCTTCCGTCATTACTTCCGGTATCGTGTTACCCAGTAACTGGGTTGTGGAGGTCAGATAGGCAGTCGCTCCATATAAAATACTGGTATTCAGCTGGATCCGGTTAGACTGGAAGCCGACTCCAAAAATAGTTGGAAAAAGGGCTAGGCAGATGATGATGAACATTGTTTACGTCAACTTTTTTCTTGAATTTAACAAAGTGGACCTTCTTAGTCATCTGTTTTATGTCCAAGCTATACTAATCTATAGTAATATAATCTAAAGACGTCGCCGGGAAGATGTCTTAGAAATTCATCTTGGATGTAGCGTGCCTTTAAATTAAGGAAAATGTCGTCCGTATTATGAAGATGAAGAGCTATGTTGATGTTTTAATTTTAATGGCGCGGGGGATGAAAGTGTACCTTTTAATAATCGGGGTTATGACTTTTACTTATAAAACGGAATAAATAAAGTCTTCTTAGCCTGCACTGCGAGATGTAGTCCCGTTTTTGTTTTATGAACATACTAGCTGAACCCCGCGGTTTCACCCGCATACGTGTCGATCCCGTGGGAATATCGGGATAAAAAGTAGCCTATATGTTAATCCAGGGTGTCGGCTATCTATAAAAAAATTTTATTAAAATTGGTCTAGCGGTTTGAGCGTGAAGAAGTAACAAACATATAAACATACCCTCACAAACACACACACTCACAAACGTTCGCCTTTATAATATTATTGTGATTTTAATTTCATTAAACGTTATTATTTTTTTACAATTTTCTTCTATAATTGCATCTTGGAGCAACCTGTACTTGAAGAACTGCAGCGCAGGCGTCATTTGCCGGGATCACGGATCATAACATCGCATCAATACGAATATCGTGTAAAAATTAGGCGAATTGAAGGAAAGAGAGAGCCCTATGTCAGCGAACGGCGCAGGCGGTAGTTCTCAAATTACGAATTATTTTTAACCGACTTCAAAAAAGGAGGTTCTGTATTCGACCCCTATGTATGCCTGTTTGTATGTCCGCGATTTTCTCAAAAACTTATGAACCAATTTTGATAATTCTTTCATTAATGTGATCTACATACTTTCAGGAAGGTTTTAGTATATAATACATTAGATAATTATTGTTGTGTACGAAGTTATATGCATAAATGTATGTGTGTGTGTATCTCCGGCTTCTATGCGAATTTTAATGATTCTTTTGGTCGGTGTCTTCAGTTCATCAATGCACTAGTGTCAATTGAATTTGTGTGGGGTAGGTACAACTAAAAAGTGAAAAATAAAAACATTTTTATAAAAGAACAGCCCACTTCAATAAAAAACACTACAAAGTGATAAATAACTTTAATTTCGAAAGTCGGTGTCAAAAAACGAAAATAGCGGAACCAACGACACCGACTTCCGAAATTAAACTTATTTATCACTTTGTAGTGTTTTTTTTTTAAATCGGTTGTTTTTTTTTTTAAGTTTTATGTTTTTATAATTTGTATGATTACTGGCCAGCACTTTATATACTTACCGTTTTTCAAAAAAACCTACTGAAACTTCTGCCTGGCCCGCCATAGCTACTAGCTGTCAAATGCCAGCCATCAATCAAGCGGCCGTCTCAGCGGGCAGTGCGAAGCCGTCGCCTCGTCACAAGTTGTCGTCACAATCGACAACCTGTCGACAGCCGGTTGACAGGCGTATGGGCGCGTCACTAGATGTCGACTGCCGAATGAATGGACTTTTCAACTGTTGAGCGCTTTCTGATTGATCGTGGAGAAATGATATTGGAATGAGATGACATAGTTTAATTTTAAAAGCAGCATAATCAGCTTATAATGTTCCCACTGATGGGACACAGGCCTCCTCTCTGTGAGAGGGCTATAATCCACCACGCGGGCCCAGTGCGGGTTGGTAGATGTCACATGTCTTTGAATTTTTGTTTCTATTACATGCCGGTTTCCTCGCGTTGTTTTCCTTCACCGTTTTAAGAGCAGTGGTGATGAAATACTTTACATAAAGTAAAGCGCCTGTCTGGGTTCGAACCTACGACCTACAAGTCGTACGTCGCGGCCGTTACCACTGGGCCACCACTGCTCTTCGTTCCATAACAGCGGGATGTCTTCGAATTTTTATATTTTTAATATTTTTTGTTAGAATACTGTTCAGAAAGTCGGGTCATATTTCAATCATGATTCGAAACACACGTAGCGCCATCTAGCGTCCAAAAGCAATTGTGACCGTCGAAAGTTATTGTTCTTTTCCTCGGCAACGGTATTTTTTTCTGGATGAATGATACTGTGTCCTTTTCTATACCCCTGAAAACGTATATGCAAAATTTCATGATGATCGGTTCAGTGGATTAGGCGTGAAAAGGTAACAAAGAAACTTACATTCCCATTTATAATATTAGTCAGGATTACGGAATATATCGATATACCTAGGGATATAACTACATATATCACGGCTGTAAACATCTTACTGCGCATATAGGTAGAAGATGTATAGATTTTGATACCCGAACAAAAATAGAACACTGGACAATTTGTCTCTAGTTCTGTTTCAACACGAAACGTAACTTTACTAACAAGTCTCCCTCCACAATAGTTTCACAAACGTTCATAACTGCAAATTGTTCTACATAGGAAATAGCACAAGTGACGTCAGTGGCCTGTACTATTGCCGGCCGCGCCAATATCCGGCGCCGGCCGAAGAACGGGAATAGGGAACGAACAGGCAAATGATCGTATGTTGTGTTTGTTATAGTGCCTACATAGTTACATACATACGTTTATGCACCTAAGTATTTCAGAGGGCCTACACAAAATGGCGATAACGATGAATGAAATTTAAAAAATGGACGGGTTTGACTATTGCTATTAAGTTATCAGAAAGCTTATCGTCAATCCAGCACCTAATCCATTGCTTCATATGTTCGAAAAGTTTGTCTGCTCAACAACGTAAATAACGCAATGAATGTTGTTGAACTGTCAAAAGTTCAGTAATGCTCGGTTCTTATAAACAAAAACGAATCGTTTTGCTTACCAATGGTAGCGTATTTTTATTGCCAAACTGGGCATATAAATAGATTCGTAAGCTGATTTTACCTGTGATAACTACTTCGGTGAGGGTCTACTATGCAAAGCTATGAGGTCTTTGCTTCATTATTGGTAAACGATTCAAGAGTCTTAATTTTAACCATTAATGGTCAGTAAATTATATAAATCGGCCGTTAGTGTTTTACGCAATTACCCCGCTGTTGAAAGTCGTTGCAGAAATACGAAACGCTTTAAAAGCGATTTTCACGAAGCAATCAGATTGATTCTCTGTGAGGTTAAGCTGTGCTTATCGCGGATAGTTTGTGGATGGGTTTTTGACACATTTTCATATTTTTTGTGGAGTAAGATTTATGTTGAATTTAAGTTGAATCAAAATCAAAATTCAAACTAGGCTGAGAATCAGCACTTTTCATACGTTAAAAGACAAGACAGTCCCCCGGCACGCCCGCCCTTCACCACTTCCTAGTGC
Source organism: Hydraecia micacea (assembly GCA_914767645.1). Taxonomy (NCBI): domain Eukaryota; kingdom Metazoa; phylum Arthropoda; class Insecta; order Lepidoptera; family Noctuidae; genus Hydraecia; species Hydraecia micacea. The sequence continues at coordinate 8,754,670 of OU611802.1, read as the reverse complement.
TTTCGCTGGGAAGAAGAACCTATATATCGTTACAGACATTTTATTCTAGATGCATCTTTAGTTACATAATCAAAATATTCTAAAAAAATTTTAAAAGAGTAACAGTGGTGTTTCTTGCCCATTCTAATAAATTCATTTTTTTCTTTGTAAATTTTGGCGTTCAAAAGTGCCTTTGAAATAAATGATTTGACTTTGACAGTCTGGACCTTGAAAGTCTTACAGTAGGTAAAATTTTAGAATATCCGCATGGCCATACCTAATCCCTTTCGACGCAAATCTCATTTTCATTTCTCTATGCATGCTTTTGCATTATCTTTTGACAACGGAAGAAAAGTCTAAAAGGGTGTGAAAGGAACTGTTCAACGAAATGAAACACGTTTAATGATGTCACAGCCGACATAAGGGACACGTCCTAATGTCGGTCACGCCAATATCCGGCGCCAAGGAGCTTCCGACTATCTACGCAAGCGGAAAATGGACGAATGACATATTATTGGGAGTAAGCTCAGTAGGTAGTGCTCAGGGGGAACGTATTGGGTTAATAAGTGGCCAGTGCTTGCTGGTGGCCAGTGATGCAGGCCAGTTATGGAGGCAAATGATGCAGGCCAATGATGGAGGCAAGTGATGCAGGCCAGTGATGGAGGTAAGTGATGCAGGCCAATGATGGATCTAAGTGCTGCAGGCAAGTGATGCAGGCCAGTAATGGAGGCAAATGCTGCAGGCCAGTGATGCAGGCCAGTGATGGAGGCAAGTGCTTGGAGACAGTCCTGTAGCCCAGTGCTGAAGGCCAGTGCTTGGGGACAGTCCTGTAGCCCAGTGCTGAAGGACAGTGCTAAAAGCCAGCGCTCAAGGCCAGTGCTGGTAGCTAGTGCTACACATGCCAGTACCTACGACATGCCCCTGTGAATTTCCAATGCTAAATCAGCTTCATGCCAATGCTCGGTTCTAGAATCTAGCTAAACCCTATGGGGGGCCAGTACTGGGGGCCAGTGCTGCAGGCTAGTGCTGTGTTGGAAGCTCACATGCCTGTACCTATTACATACCCCTATGACATGCCAGGTCTATATGCCATCAGTATCAGCATCTAAATTCCAGAATCGAGCACTGACATGCTCGATTCTGGAATCTAGATGCTAGTTCTTGCCACCAAGCTAATACAACTTTTTCTATAAAACGAAACTGAAAATTAACCCAAATTGAAACGTGACAGCGGTCATCAATCTCCATAGGGTTAGCGTGAAATATGTTCGCCTATCAAGTTAGGTTCGTGGCCCGTATTCGTTACCGTTGGGTTCCGCACGTGAGCTGGCTCGGGTATCATCGGGTAAGATCGGGCTCGTCCGTCACCGAAGGTGTCTCGTCTCAATCACAGTGAAGCAGGTAGCGGGCCCTAACATAACTCGATTGTGATTTTGTTAAGGACAGGGCTGCCACAGCGAGTTTTTCTCATAGACTTGCTCGTTGGTACATTGGTTGCCAGTGAGACTGCTGATCGTGGGATCCTGTGGTTAATCTCCAGCACGAATAAAATGTAAAAACCATGGATCCGTTTATTATGATATTTTGATGTTGACTTGAAAGAGCATGGCAGTTGACAATGTGTCGTGCTCACTTAAATGTCTCACTGATGGTCGCGCGTGTGTTGGATCATTCGGTTCCCTACAAAATGGTTGAGCTGGATGGTGTTGATCCACGCGTCATGTTTGTGAACGGGCGCCGTCGGTTGAGACTGGTCATCTCTTAACTGCCAAGGCTTATTTTTAATCTTATATTTTGAATTGTTTCTTCATTTGTGTTTTACATTGTTCTCACATATAGAAGCAACAAGAATAATGTACCCTGGATTTTGTAATATCTTGATTTAAAAGAGTGTCCATGGAGTTTCTTGCCCGTTCTTCTCCATAGAGATCTACGTTTTGGAATGGGCAACTAGCTTCAACTTTCTGACTAACTGACCGACTATTTAATTTTGACAATTCAAAAGTGCCTGTACATGGTTTAATCGAAATACATGCTTGGAGTTTGAAATATAATGTAAAAGGGGTTTTGTCGACGGAAGACTAGACAAAATGACAGATTGTAGAAAGATTTCTGCATGGCGATGAAGAGAAGAAATGTTTCTATTCTTCAGCCGACAAAACTCTACAATGTGACGACAATATGACATGATGACCATTTTTTTTCTATTTTTGACACTTGGGGGTAGCAACATTTCTTCTTAACAAGCGTCAAATAGTCTACATCATATTGGATTTAGGGCTGTTTTTTCCAATGCCAGATAATTTTATCGGAGGAATAATTTTGAATTTTTGGCAGTATACTTCCATGTACAAAAACTGTTAGACGTCAATTTTATTTCACGAATAAAAATTACCTGTCGATTGAAAAATCAGTCCTTAAAATCTACAATGATTTTATTTGCTTCCCGTTGCTATGGAAAGAATAAATATGTCTTTGTCTTCATAGAAACGAGAGTTTACGAGTCGCCCCGTGCTCGGGCAGAGATGAGAAAGAACTTTGTCTATTCTTGGTAGAATAGAGATAGAATTGGTCATGCTACGCAAGCAGGTCGAGCAGTTTTGCGTGACGTCAGTATGACGCGTTGTTCGCATGTGGCGTTGTAGATTCCGCTCCAAGCATCATACATAACTAAACATCGCGTCTGTATAACTCGAGAGGCAGACCCGGCAGAGGTGTACAGATACACACATTTTGCCATCTCAACAAAAAAAAAGTAAATATAAAGTTAGCCAGTGGCAGCCCTATAAAAAAGTACTTGCAAATCACCTGCCGACGTGGCGTCGCGTCGGACTGTGAGGATCGTAACGAAGTTACCGGGACATGTTACACGGAACGATTGCGAAACGAGACGGTGTGCAGACGATGATGAGGTGCGAAGTACCAGGGTAGCAGGAAAGAATAGGTAGTGGGAACAATGCAATGAGGACCATTCTATTAACACACGGAAGAAGTTTTATTTGGCATAGTTTGTTGAATACGGGACGACTGCGAACTAGACGGTGTGCAGACGATGATGAGGTGTGAAGTACCAGGGTAGCAGGAAAGAATAGGAAGCGGGAACAATGCAATGAGGACCATTCTATTAACACACGGAAGAAGTTTTATTTGGCATAGTTTGTTGAATACGGGACGACTGCGAACTAGACGGTGTGCAGACGATGATGAGGTGTGAAGTACCAGGGTAGCAGGAAAGAATAGGAAGCGGGAACAATGAGGCTCATTCTTTAAACATGGAAGAAGTTTTATTTCGTTTACTCTGTAGAATAAAGAAAAAGTCTCTCTGATTGCTTGGCCGTTGGTCACGGGGCCTGGGTTTGATGCCAAAGTCGGGCTAAGTGTTATTGGGTTTATTATGATTTGTCAGTGTAGCCCGAATCAAATCAGTAGAGATGTACAGAATACTGCACCCTTAATTCGCCAATTATTAATAAATATTTTTATAGATTTTTAGCCCATCCAGTCCCTACGTCTTCGGGGAATACTACATCTATTTCACGTCAAATTCTCATTAAATTTGCCTTCCCGGTACAAACTTCCACAAACCATCGTTCAAAGACTTCGGGAGCAAATCTACCAAAGCAAACTCCCTAAGCACTACAATTCAATCCAATCATACTATAGGACAAACTCCGTACACGTTATGCACTCCTAGTACAAATTGACAAATACATTCACCCGCATCGCGCAAAAGCAAACATTGAGGAACTTCTCTTAACCCAGTGACTTAGTAACATTTCCATACGTTGTATTCGCTCCTGGTAGTTCTAATTCTAACGTTGAAGTGACAGCACAAGTTTAAATTGATCGCTGTACGTTGAGTGAATGCTTGAATTTGTGTTTGTAAAGTAGCTGGCAACATTGAACGTTTTATCGCTTTGTTCGTGTGATTCATCTTAAAATGGCTGCCGGGTCTGAATCATTTCCAAGATTGCAGGGAAAACCCTTTCTATAAACTTTTATAGATGTTTTCAACAGACCAGTCATATCCTACTGAATTTAGCCCGTAATGTCCCACTGTTGGACAAGGCCGCCTTTTCCCTTTTACACACCTGTCCGCCCTCTGTCATTGCGAGCTTAGTCCCTTTAGTTATTTACACAACATACTAGTTAAAAAAAAAAAACAGTGGCACTCCGGGAGTGCCGACAGAAGTGAAAACAAAACACAAACATAATTCTTTGCCATTACTCACTGACATATCGGATATATTACATTAAATAGCCGATACACATCCGAAGCGGTATCGTTACGGTAACAGTGGCGCGAATTCAATGGTTTTTTCCCATCTCAAAAAATGCCCAACGCTCCTAAAGAAGTTTTCACTTCAAAAACATATTTACTGATGACACAGGTAAGGTTCCTGTGTCATCAATAAATACTATTTTTGGAGGACGCGAGAGTGTTAATTTTAATCTAAAACGGACGAGTATTGCGACGCCTAAGTGTCCTATTGTTTTTGTATTTATTTGTAAGTATAGTTTTTTTTCATTAAACGTTATTTACAATTTTTTTTTTTAAGTTAAATGTAAAATCTTCAAATACTAAATAAACTAACTTTTAAAATAAAATAATAATACCCTAACTAAAACTATTAACAAATTAAAATATGGCGTCGAAATATTCATCCGCATCGCTGTCGACTGGTAATGTA